>OY997268.1:598076438-599355724 GCA_963921465.1 Triticum timopheevii
AGGAAACCCTTCAAAAAATGGAAATAGACTGGAGCCGCATTGAGCGAAGCAGCACAACCTTCAGAGGAATAATCCCTAGCCGGGAAGCGCGCTGCACAGGAAAAATCACACTCGATGTGGTATTCGGCTCGCCGGACAATTACAGATCCGAAGAAGTCACGTTCCAAGTGGCCCCGTTCAAGAGCGGATATCACGCTATATTACGACGAGAGGCATTCACAATTTTCCAAGCCGTACCCCATTACGGGTACATGAAGCTCAAAATGCCTGGGCTTGGCGGAATAATCACTCTCGTTAGTGATCCGGACATAGCACTCCGCGCCGAAAACAAGACAGCCGCGTTAGCCCTGGAGGCACTATCCGAAGCCTTAGCGGCAGAGGAACTCACCGCGCTGCGCTCTACGGTGAACAGGGACGATGTGATACTCGATAAGAGATCCAAGTCCACCTCCTTTAAACCAGCGGATGAAATAGTAAAATTCCATGTCCACCCAACGGACCCGACAAAGACGGCCTCCATCGGGGCACAATTGAACCATGATGTAGACGCTGCACTGCGAGAATTCCTTCGGGAAAATTGGGACATTTTCGCCTGGCACCCCTCGGATATGCTCGGAATCCCACCCAGATTGGCAGAACACAGCCTAAACATCCTAAAAGGATTCAAGCCAGTCAAACAGGCTCTTCGACGATTTTTCAAACCCAAAAGACAGGCAATGGGAGAAGAACTAGCCAAACTATTGGAAGCCGGATTCATCAGAGACATCAAACATCCGGATTGGCTAGCAAACCTGGTAATGGTACCAAAGAAGGACAAATCCTGGCGCCTATGTGTCGATTTTAAAGACCTAAATAAAGCCTGCCCAAAGGATCCCTTCCCCATCCCCTGCATCGACCAAATCATCGATGCCACCGCAGGGCACGATTCATTGTGCTTCCTGGACGCATACTCCGGCTATCATCAAATCAAGATGGCAGAAGCGGATCAAGCCGCAATGGCATTCATTACTCCATATGGACCATTCTGCTTCAACACGATGCCCTTCGGACTTAAAAACGCCGGCGCAACATATCAGCGCATGATTCAGACATGTCTGGCTACCCAGATCGGCAAAACAGTAGAGGCATATGTAGACAACGTAGTCGTCAAAACTAAACACGTCGAAACTCTAGTAGACGACTTGAGGGTCACATTTGACAACCTCCGTGCATATGATATTAAGCTGAATCCGGAAAAATGCATTTTTGGTGTACCAGCCGGAAAGCTCTTGGGCTTTATTTTATCCGGTAGAGGAATTGAAGCAAATCCGGCCAAGATCCGAGCTCTATCACAGCTGGATATTCCAAAAAATCTCAAACAGATCCAGAAATTGACTGGATGCGTGGCAGCTCTCAGCCGCTTTATCTCCCGCTTAGGAGAAAAGGCATTGCCCCTCTATCGCCTCCTCAGGCACACCGAACACTTCGAGTGGACAGATGCTGCCACCGCCGGACTCGAAGAAATAAAGGCCATATTGGCAACGAATCCGGTCCTGGCTTCGCCCAACCTGGGCGAACCAATGTTTTTATACATCGCAGCAACACATCAAGTTGTACGCGCGGTACTCGTCGTCGAACGAGAGGCAGAAGGGCATAAATTCCCTCTTGAAAAACCAGTGTACTATGTATCCAGTGTGTTAACCCCCTGCAAGTCCCGTTACCCGCACTATCAGAAGATAGCGTATGCGGTGTTCATGGCTTCCCGGAAGCTCCGACACTACTTTCAAGAGTGTTCGATAACAGTGGCCTCTGAAGTACCACTAAATGACATTATAAACAACCGCGACACAACGGGCAGGATTGCAAAATGGGCCATTGAGCTCTTACCATTCTATATAACTTACAAACCTCGGCGAGCTATAAAGTCACAAGTTTTGGCTGACTTCGTCGCAGAATGGACCGAAGCCGAACTCCCTAAAGAGTACGGCGCATACTCCAATTGGATTATGCACTTCGACGGCTCTAAAATGTTGGCCGGACTGGGGGCTGGCGTCGTATTGACGTCCCCGACCGGGGACACAGTCCGATACGTACTTCAAATAATGTGCACGGACTCCAACAATGTAGCCGAATACGAGGCCCTTTTACATGCTCTCCGGATGGCAATCTCCATGGGCATCCAACGCCTAGAGGTGCGCGGGGATTCAAACCTTGCAATATCCCAAATAAATGGAGACTTTGACGCCAAGGATCCGAAAATGGCAGCATATCGCAACGCTGTCCTAAAAATGTCAGCTCGGTTCGACGGACTCGAATTCCATCACATAGCTAGGGATAATAACCAAGCGGCCGACGTATTGGCACGCATCGGCGCAAAACGTGATGCTGTCCCTCCAAACATCTTCCTGGAACGGCTGTTCAAGCTATCCGTACTATGGGAAGAGGAGTCCGGGAATAACAAACCGGAAGCAGCCACACAAACCGACACAGAGCAATTTGACATAAGCGGCGATTCAGCCGATGACATAACACCTTCAGCCCATGACATAATGGTAGTAATTGCCCCGTGGACAGAGCCATTCCTCGCCTACTTGCTTAGGCAGGAGCTTCCCGAAGACCAAAATGAGGCCCGCTGCATAGTTCGGCAATCTAAAGCCTACAAGGTCCACGAGGGAGAGCTTTCTAAGAAAAGCACAACCGGAGTCCTTCAAAGGTGTATCTCCGAAGAGGAAGGGCTAGACCTCCTGGCTGAAATTCATGCCGGCCTAGGCGGACACCACGCTGCAGCCCGGGCTATTGTAGGAAAGGCATTCCATACAGGATTTTATTGGCCAACCGCCCGGGCAGATGCTCAGGACTTAGTCCAAAGATGCGTCGGCTGTCTGCTCTTTGCTAATCAGAGCCATATGCCACCCACCGCCCTCAAAACTATACCCATTACCTGGCCGTTCGCGGTCTGGGGGCTTTACATGGTTGGACAACTTAAAGGGGGAACCCACAAGCAAAGATACCTATTGGTCATGGTGGATAAATTCACCAAATGGATAGAGGCCAAGCCAGTTAAAACGACAGAGTCCGGACCAGTGATAGACTTTATATCCGGGGTAGTACACCGTTACGGTGTCCCCCACAGCATCATCACCGATAACGGCACGACCTTTATGGCCGACGAGGTTAAATCATGGTGCAAAAGTATGGGCATTAAGCTCAATTACGCTTCAGTCTATCATCCTCAAACTAACGGTCAAGTGGAACGAGCAAATGGTCTAATAATGAGCGGCATTAAACCCAGACTAGTGCGGTCACTCACGAAATCAGACACACACTGGGTAGAGGAGCTCGACTCCGTACTCTGGGGGCTGCGGACAACGCCCAACCGTACTACTGGATTCACACCATTTTTTATGGTGTACGGCGCAGAGGCAGTTCTGCCCTGCGACATTATTCATGAGTCACCTCGAGTGCGCATGTATGAAGAAAGAGAGGCCGAGCTGGATCGGCAGGACAGCTTGGACGCATTGGAGGAAGAACGCGATGTCGCCAAGGCTCGTTCCGCATTCTATCAGCAGCAGGCTCGAAGATATCAAAGCAGAGAAGTACGGGCCAAGACTTACAACGTTAGCGAACTAGTTCTACGCCTGCCGGACAAGAAAAAGGACAAGCTCAAGCCCAAATGGGAGGGCCCCTTCATTATCAATCAAGTCCTGACCAGTGGAGCGTACCGTCTACGAAATGCGTCGGACAACCGACTCGAGCCGAACCCATGGAATGCAGCCCGCCTCCGAAGATTCTATGCCTAGCGCCGGACTAAGAGGTCGTCCCCTTCCCCTGCTCAAATTTTCACACTTCAGCTGTCTTTTATTTCTCTTTCTTCTCTTAACCTCTTATTAAAAAGCCCTTAAGGGCCTACTTGCGCATTGTTCGCACAAACTTGATGTGCCATCCGCACTCATTATACCTGGGGGCTTCTTTACCAGAAGCTTAATTATAAGGGCTTCATGCCCAGCACATGTGTCAAGCTTCCACATGTACCTTTTATTCACCATTATATGCATCGATATGACTTAAGTTTTGGCCAAGCTGGGTTGCCTGGCTCCTGTGCTTACCCCTACGTTCCCGATTGTTCGGCTAGGAGGTAAAGGGAGCACCTCTGCAATTGTTACTGCCGGGTCAGCTGGATGTGTACCTCAGACTGGGTGAAGCCGAAAGCTAGCGTTCTTAAGGGAATATTCGGTCGGTGACTTGAAAGATGATTTTTTACCTATTTATTTATCTGCCCCTAGGTGTTTTTCTGCTTTTTTCACAGTCCGGACATGCAATTTAGGGCATGCCACCCCCAGAGGAAAGGAACCCTTAACGGAACTATTCTCCCTGGAAGATGTTTCTTACTAACCATGTAATATAACATAACTAGTTGGGCACTTGTCTGATAAAGCACTAATGACCCCTACGACTGGTCTCCACGCATACCCCGGTTGTTTCATAACCGAGAAGGTATTCAGACACACTCCGGACCCTAGGGTCCCGAGGTCGAAGCGAAAAGGTCGGCAAAGACAAACGATCTACAATCGTGCTAGAAGGCATTTTACATGTCATTTTATAATACATTGTCAAATCGATTGACTGTATTCTTACTCAATCCCGTCTAACAGGCTGTCTAATTTACAATCCTGTTGGGAAAATTTAGCGGCCAACTCTACTTGGCCGTATACTAAACTCACAGGGATCTCCTTCCCATCGGGCCCCACAGGTCCGACCTCGGCCATGTGGTTGGGATCCGCCTTCTTGTACCGCGTCTTCACCATGGCCCAGGCCTCCCTGGCACCTTGGCGGCAGGCTGAAATCTTCCATAAATGGAAGCGCTGCCGCACTCCCTGAAGCTTCTCCACAAGCTCCCCAAGACCCTCGGGTAGGGAGAAGGCTGGCCATAAAGCCTGGATGACGCCGCTCATTGCCTGCCGAACTCGTTCGATCAGTTGCAACAATTTGGGAAGTTGATCACCCGTTGATACGGGCATCTCCTCCACAGGGCGACCTGTGAGTATACCTACAGACATATTTTGTCAAATTGACTTCCTCGCCGAACTCTTCTTTTCAAAGGAGTTCGCTCAAGCACTTACTATAGATGTCGCGACGAAGCCGCTGATTCTCCTTAACGGAGCCAGACAGCTTGGCCCGAACGCCTTTCAGCTCTTCTCCAAGCTGGGCATGGGCATCCTGGAGCTTGTTCCTTTTGTGCTGCACCTTATGCAGCACCCTCTCGCCGGCCTTCAGCTGGCGCAGAAGTTCTTGCCTGTCCGGATCTTGTCCGGCAGCACCTGCAACGTCATTATCAGACTTGCGCACAGGCCACACACTACTTATCTTTTTTAAAATAATGTGTTACCAGGAGAGGTCCTTGTGTTTCCTCCTGTGGCAGCGAGTGCGGCCTCAAGTTGGGCCTTACACTCTTGCAGCTCCTGAGACAGTTGGGTATTCTTCTTTGTAAGATCCTACAGTTCAAATGATCCTTAAATCAGTTAATACAACTATTTTAAGTCTCGGGGGCTACTGGCATATACAACTATTAAAATCTCTTACCCGTATGTCTTTTACATACTGCTCCGTGGCTCTGGTCAAACCATCTTGAGCGGCACAGAGGTGCGTGTCCCCTGCGTTAAAGACATTCAACGCCTCAGGGGAGAAGCACGCGTCACGAAATACTGTCCGGCGGCGCCTGTGATTCATGGCACTTTCCACCTCAGATTTGGTGGCGGACAGTCTGTCGGCATCCTCCGTTGGAGGAGTATCCGGCTCGCGCCTTGCGCTTGCCTCCCCCTCTGGACCAGGCGCTGGAGCTTGGCTGGTAGAGGCCGGATTGGCAATCTCTGCGCCCGTAGTCCGGCGGGCGCTCTTCCTCCTATAAAAGTCATGAGCACTCAAACGCTTCCTAGGAACGTTGCTCTAAATAATGAATTGTGAGCTATACCTTTGCGGCGACGTTTCAGTCCGCGCCGCGCTCCTCTTCTGCCTACTGGTCCGGACTGGCCTTTGTTGGTGAGCCGCCGCGGGCTCGGCTTCCCGCCCTAAAGGCGCCTCCTGCACAGCGCCATCATGTACGGTGGTCAGAAATAAGCAAGGAAGGAATGACGGTGTCAGGACTTCGGTCACAATTACCTGGGAAGCCGGATATAGTCTGGGATAGTCGGCCATAATGGCAACTAAAGCATTATCCATGCTGAGCTGGTGGAACACCCCGTCGATTAGCTCCACCTTTATGTCCGGATCCTCTTCGGAGGCTGGATCTCGGGATCTCTCTGGATCCTCGAGTTGCGGAGCTGGACTTAGCATGTCCTCCACGACCCGACGCAGCTCCTGCATCGAAAGAAGAACACAATATAAGAAACTTAAGTTTCAAAGGCATGGGTTGGACACGCGGAGTGTTCACTTACCCAAGGCCGGGGATTATTCATGGAAAACCCATTTAACAGGTTCGTCCGAAGGAAATCCTCCTTCTCCCCCTTATACAGGCCGGGCAAAATCTTCACCAGGTCTTCGGCCGAATTCGGCCCATTGCGGCCATGACGGGTGGCATCGTCCTCCCCGTTGAAATCCCACATGGGGTGGCCCCTGTATTGTAGTGGCTACACCCCCCGCATGATGCATGTTGCCATGACTCCAATCATCGTCAACCCGGAATGGGCCAGTAACCTTATCCGGCCCATCAAATAACGGACGCTCTTGTCTTCCTCCAGTTGGGGGCTCTGCGAACGCCAACTAAGGCGTTTCTTCAGAGGAGCATTGCTGAACTCTTGGAGGCCGATCCGAACAGGGTCTGGCAGCGGAGCGTCTTCTATGTAAAACCATTCTGAAGGCCAGTCTTCGGACGCCTTCTTAGGGGTTCCGGATGGATATCTGGTCCCGACAATGCGCCATATTTCGGCGCCGCCCACTTGATATATGGACCCCTCGTGAGAGCGGGGTACAAGGCAGAACAACCTCTTCCACAGCGTGAAATGGGGCTCGACGCCCAGGAATAGCTCGCAAAGAGCTACGTAACCCGCAATATGTAGGATCGAGGCGGGCGTGAGGTGATGGAGCTGGTGTCCGTAGAACTCCAGAAGCCCGCGGAGGAATGGATGTACAGGAAATCCGGGCCCCCTTATCAGATAGGGGACAAAGCATACCCGCTCCCCTTTGTTGGGACTTCGGGTAGCCTCCGCTTGCTTCCCACCTTTGTAGGTGGCTAGCCCGGCTCGAACCGGAACCATGAAGGCTGGAGGGAGAAATCCCCCCGCTTGGAGCTTCACCAGCTCGTTGTGCAGAACAGAGCATCTCCTCCAATCTCCTGGCAGAGGGCTGGGAGCGCGAGAAGAGCAGTTGCGTTGACAGTCCATGATGGAATGGATTCTTGGTCGAAAGCGCTCCGATGAGTATTCGCGGGAGGAAGATGATGATTTGGATCTGGATTCTTGCCTCTCTTATAGGCAGATTATTCGCACAACTAGGGGGTAAAACATAAAAGACACCCTGACTTTTCGCATTCGTGCGACGCGTGGAAGCCAAGAAGCGCAACATTGATGAGGAAGCCGGACACTGTTCGGCAGGTACATGGAACTTGAAGGAGAACCCGCCTTGCAACGCCGAAGACTACACACATGCTGGACTTATCGTCATTGAAGCCTGGTTCGGGGGCTACTGAGGGAGTCCTGGATTAGGGGGTGTCCGGATAGCCGGATTACCATCATCGGCCGAACTATCATCGGCCGAACTATCATCATCGACCGGACTCCAAGACTATGAAGATACAAGATTGAAGACTTCGTCCCGTGTCCGGATGGGACTTTCCTTGGCGTGGAAGGCAAGCTTGGCGATACGGATATGTAGATCTCCTAATATTGTAACCGACTCTATATAACCCTAGCCCTCTCCGGTGTCTATATAAATCGGATGGCTTTTGTCCGTAGGACAACAACAATCATACCATAGGCTAGCTTCTAGGGTTTAGCCTCCTTGATCTCGTGGTAGATCCACTCTTGTAAACATCCACAATATCAATATCAATCAAGCAGGACGTAGGGTTTTACCTCCATCAAGAGGGCCCGAACCTGGGTAAAACATCGTGTCCCTTGTCTCCTGTTACCATCCGCCTAGACGCACAGTTCGGGACCCCCTACCCGAGATCTGCCGGTTTTGACACCGACAGATGTCGTTGATAACGGGATCACATCATTAGGAGAATGATGTGATGGACAAGATCCAGTCCTAAGCATAGCACAAGATCGCGTAGTTCGTTTGCTAGAGCTTTTCTAATGTCAAGTATCATTTCCTTAGACCATGAGATTGTGCAACTCCCGGATACCATAGGAATGCTTTGGGTGTATCAAACGTCATAACATAACTGGGTGGCTATAAAGGTGCACTACATGTATCTCTAAAAGTGTCTGTTGGGCTGGTACGAATCGAGACTGGGATTTGTCACTCCGTATGACGGAGAGGTATCTCTGGGCCCACTCGGTAAAGCATCATCATAATGAGCTAGATGTGACTAATGAGTTAGCCATGGGATAATGCGTTACAGAATGAGTAAAGAGACTTGCCAGTAATGATACTGAACAAGGTATAGGGATACCGATGATCGAAACTCGGGCAAGTAGCATACCGATGGACAAAGGGAATTGTATACGGGATTGATTGAATCCCCGACATCGTGGTTCATCTGATGAGATCATCACTACAAGAAAAGACACATCCGTGACATTTTGGGCCGAACGAAATTTTTTTCTGTCATACATATGACACTTCTATGATGATAATTGTGACAAAACCCGGTATCATCATAGATGTGGTGGGCTCCTACTTCTATGACAAAAAATCATGACAAAAAATGGGCTTTTCGTCCTGGGCGGGCCGGAGACGCATCTGCATAACATTCTTTGGGCCGTCCATGACAGAAAAAATCATGGTAGAAGCGAGGGGGAGGAAAATTTCGGGCAGTTGCCGGTTACAATGGGAGAGCGATGCGCGTTTCTCTCGTACAGGTACGCGTGTGTGTGCGAGGCATTGGCTCTAACTGAACCCGAGCGAGGCATTGGGCTCTAACTGAACCCAAGCGATTGCATTGCATGCTACGCGTTACTGAACCCGAGTGATTGATCAATGGCTGTTAACTGAACCCGATGGAGCGATTCCTTTGCTACTACTGCTAACTGAAGCCGATCGATGCTGCCTCTGGGATGAACAGTGAGCGTTGCGGGGGGGTTTGGATGAACAGTGGGCGGTGGCGTTGCCTCTGGTTGAACAGGAACCCATGGTGTGGACGGCTGGATGAACAATAGACGATGGAGGGGTGGCTGTGGAGGGGTGGTTGAACAGGACCCCGTGGTGTGGAGGGCTGGATGAACAGTAGACGGTGAGGGGTGCCCATGGAGGGGTGGTTGAACAGTAGCCGGTGGAGTAGCGCGCGGTGGAGGCTGGGTAAACAGGAGCCCGTGGAGGCTGGAGGAGGTCGACGGTAGCCCGTGGAGGCTGGAGGAGGTCGACGGTGGAGATGAACAATATCCCGTGGAGTCCCGTTTTGCGGAACGCCACACCCCTTCCCCCCCCCCCGTTTCGACCGTAGCGCTCGAACACAAGTCCGTTTCGTCCGTTTTGCGGTACGCCACACCCCTCCCGATCAACAGGACCCCCGTTTCGACCGTAGGAGGTCCGTTTCGTTCATTTTGCGGTACGCCACACCCCTCCCGATCAACAGGACCCCCGTTTCGACCGTCGGAGGTCCGTTTCGTCCGCTTTGCGGTACGCCACACCCCTCCCAATCAACAGGACCCCCTTTTCGACCGTAGGAGGTCTGCTTCCTCCGTTTTGCGGTACGCCACACCCCTCCCGATCAACAGGACCCCCGTTTCGACCGTAGGAGGTTCGTTTCCTCCGTTTTGCGGTATGCGCGACTAGGCGTTCGAGACCCCGCCCGTATGTACACATACGTGACCGTATTTTCTTTCTTGCACCCTGGCCATTGTACGTACGTGTACATGCTACGTGCGCGCCTCTACTACGACACGTGCGCGCCTCTACTACGACACGTGCGCGCCTCTACATCGATTAGTATGTACGTACACGTTCACGACCAGGATGACAACGCTACGTACGCTTTGACCACGTGGGTCCCGACTGTCAGGCACTTCCTTTCCTGCGAAGATGTAGCTGGTGGGTCCTAGCAGTCAGGGGGCGAATCATTTTTTTTGCCCGGACGCACTTCCTTGCGTGCGAAGGTGTAGCTGCTGGGTCCCAGCAGTCAGGGAGGGCGAATCGTTTTTTTGCCCAGACGCACTTCCTTGCGTGCGAAGGTGTAGCTGTTGGGTCCCAGCAATCAGGGGGGCGAATGGTTTTTTTTTGCCCGGGCGCACTTCCTTGCGTGCGAAGGTGTAGCTGGTGGGTCCCAGCAGTCGGGGGCGAATCGTTTTTTTTTCGGACGCACTTCCTTGGGTGCGAAGATGTAGCTGGTGGGTCCCAGCAGTCAGGGGGGCGAATCGTTTTTTTTCCGACGCACTTCCTTGCGTGCAAAGATGTAGCTCGTGGGTCCCAGCAGTCAGGGGGCGAATCATTTTTTCGGGAAATACGATGGCCAGTCCGGTGGGTCCCCGTTGTCAGGTGGAGGAATAATTATTTTGCACGTAATAAGGAGGCACTTCCTTGAGGCTGCCGTGGACCCAGCTGTCAACCTCTCCACGTACAGTCCATGTCCAATGGTGGTCGTTCCTTGACCATGTTGACCACGCCGCACCGAGAGCACCCCGGCGGTGGACGACGGTGAGGCCTAGGAAGGGACAACGCGGAGCCGGGGAAGACGCGCAGTGGATGCACACGCGAAGAGGAGTATGAGGGTTCACTGGTTCGGCTGCGCTGCTGTCGCCGCAGAATAACAGGGGGTGTCGGTCAGTGGGTGAGTGGAGGGATGGCCTAGCCAGCGGTGGGAGTAGTAGGGGGCGGTGAGGCCTTCGCGGCAGCACAGCCGGCCACGGGAGGCAGGAGCAGGCGGCACGACCGGCGCTGCTTTGGGCGGCTGGAGCAAGAAGACCAGAGGTTGAAGAAGCACGATGGCCGTTGGATGGACATCGTATGGTCACTGCAGCTAGAATGGTTTATATTGACTAAGTTGACAAAGCCCTTGGTACGTCAAGTTAGTAGGCCCACAGGTCAGCTTCCGAAACGGTGCGCCCCAGATGTCAGGGGGATGAATAATTTTTTGGGCGGGTGAAGCTAGAATATCCGAGATTGAAGAAGAAGCACGGCATCCGTTGGATGGACATCCAACGGCCACTACTGCTAGAACCGTGTGTTGACTATAAGTTGACAAAGCCTTGCATACCCGTCAACTCTGTTTCTTTTAGGGGACGAGTCAACTTTGTAAGGCCAGAAGTGTGTGGCAGAGAACTTATAGCCCATTTGAGATTTGTAAGAATGTGTCGCCCATTTTCGAATTCTAATGGAGTTTACTATAGCCCATTTACAGTTTGTTAAAAGTACAGCCCATTTCAACCAACCGTTCAAAACAGAATTCAATAAAATTTCCCACATTTTGATGGGATCCGAATATTTTTATCCCAAAAATTTTAGTCAGATTAAATACAATTTCAATATAAATTTCTATTGTGTAAAAATCCAATGAAACATTCCGCTCGCAACAATTAATGAAATTAAAATTTTCAATATTCCAAAAATAATATTTTATAAAGTAATCACTGTTTGGTGCATTTTTTATAGTTACTACCCAGTTTTTATAATTACATCCCATTTATTATTTCTTAAAGACCATTTTCTTGTTAAGCCTAATGCATCCCTCCTAGGAAAGATTTGCAGCCCAGCGGGGCGGAGAATAACAACTTGACCTTGCCTGGGTATTCTTAAAAAAAGTATAGCTGGGCTAGCCATTTTCAGCTTGAAAAAAATTAATATCTGGGCTGGATATCTGGCCTGGGCTAGACGGGCCACAGCCCGCCCAGTTAATACCTGCAGCGATGTTTTCGTTGTTGTTCAGAGGAGAAAAATTAATATCTAGGGTAAACATCAAAAAACTTTGTAGTGCTCACACCTCAAAAACACAAATACTGCTCGAGCTGCTTGGTCCCAGCTGTCGGTCACTTCTTGTGCAATTCTCTCGTTTATTGACTACTCCCTCCTGTCCGGTTTACAATGCTCAATTCAAAAATCTCACCAATCAAGGTAGATGGCGAGTGGTGGAATACTTTTTCTAGTTTTGCAAAAGCACCTAAATAATGTTCTTGTTATCCTCAAAAAATTATGTTTATCAATGCATTAATTGCAATGCATGCATGCATAAAGTACATGCATTGGTCAATTTTCTCTTAATACTTGCATGCAATGATTTAATGCACCTTGGAATCTGAACCTGTGATGGAAAACAACCAAATTGAGCGTTATAAAATGGAAAAACTAAAATTTTGAGATAAGCCCTATAAACCGGAAAGGAGGGAGTACATAGGTAGACAATGGTGTGGGACCGTGATGTCAGGAAACCAGGAGGAAGCAAAATAAATTACAGTTATATCTATATATATAATAAGGAGGCACTTGCGTACGTGAGGCTATGGACCTGGTGGGTCCCCATTGTCATCCTATCCAAGTAAAGTGATCTCCTCGCCCGCGCGCGCTTTCCACCCGAAACAGTTAGCGTCGGCTGCCCTGGTTCCCGATGCAGGCGATTGCTCCGCCTTCAAACGACACAAGTGCCGTATGTCCGTCCATCTACCGCACACATCAAAGATACGCAGTTACCGAGGTGGCTACTCCAGCGTCACACGTCCGTCCCTCCACCCGCCCACCATTTCTATATAAACTGCTGCGCCGGCCATAGCCGCAGTCATCCGCATCCGTTGCCTTTCTCCTGTCCACACCACTACTGTGCACCATGGCTTCCTCGCGCTATAGCGCCCTTCGGGATGGGCGAACGACGGACCACAAGGAGATAGCAGCCATTGCTGCCGACCGGCTGGCCGGCAGGCAGCCGGAGGACGGCGACGTCCCAATGGAGAACATGGTAGTTGACGATCCGGTGCCAACCCCCTCCTCCGCGCCATCCTCGCTGGTGCATTGCATCAGGACCATCAGTGAGGCCTGTGCCCAATATATGGACAGGGTGAGGCAGATGCGTGAGGAGCAGTTCCGGGAGGCGCAGGCCGGCGCCGCCTACAACCACCATCTCCTCCAGGAGCACCTGTAGGCAGAGGAGCAGATCGCCGCAGAGCGGGCGGAGTAGGAGGCGCTACTCGACTCGTACAGCTCCGCCCACAAGGGCCGCCTCGAGCGCTGGCGGTACCGCATGCGGGTGGCGGAGGCTGCGGCCGCCTACAAAGAGGCTAGCAAAGAGGGCGATGAAGCGGGCGAGGCACTGTTTGGTGAGACCGAGGATGAGGTAGAGGACAATGCCGGCTCCGACGAGTCCCCGCTGCACTGGCGTCAATGACGCCCTGCTCCGCCGACGCCCTGTGGCGCCAACAACGAGGCAGAGGACACCGCCGGCTCCGCCGAGGCCCCGCGGTGCCAACAACGAGGCAGAGGACACCGCCGGCTCTGTCGAAGCCCCGCCCCGCCAACAACGAGGTAGAGGACATCGCTAGCTCAGCCGAGGCCCCACCGTGCCGGCAACATGGGGGAGGATTTCCACCACTCCGCTGAGGCACCGCCCGCTGGCAACGTGACAAAGGCATCGCCGGCTCCGTCGAGGCCCCGCCCCGCTGCCAACGAGGCTGCGCCACCCAGAAAACAAGGAAGAATAGAACACGGTAGGTCGCCGCCGCTCGGGTCCAAGTAAGGCCACCGCTGTTACCCTCCGGTTGAAGCCAAGCTAGGCGGGTTGACCATTGACGGCCGGTTAGCTTCTTGGCGGCAACATGGAGTCGGAGAGCTGTGCTAGAGAAGAACACTGCTTCTACTTAACTGCTGGTGCAGTTGGCTGACTGACACGTGGGCCCAACGGGCCACATGTCAGTTATGCAACTGCACCTGCAGTTAAGTCACTGAAGCTTCTGTTCGGCTCAGCGGGACACAGGTGGGTAGCTTCGGTTAATTAATTATACCTCCAGCGCACCCCTTTTTAGTTTTTTTCTTCGAAAAGGAGGATGACCCCCGGCCTCTGCATCTGGGAGATGCATGCGGCCACAAACACCCCTTTTTAGTTGAAGAATGTATGAAATGTAATGAAATCCGGCATGTTTATATGAAATCCGACCGTGTATGAATGAATTTATTTTGATTAGTTCGAATTCCTATATCACTGGCATTGGATGAACATGCAAAACAATACGTACAAGCATTATTCCCAGGGTGATCACCACGTTTGCAGCAGTTTCACATGTACTCCCTCCGGTCCTTTCTAGTCTGCATACAAGTTTTGTCTGCAGTCAAAGTATCTCTACTTTGACCAATCTTATACAAAAAAGTATGCACTTTCACAATGTGCGAAGTAAAAAGGAACAGAAGGAGTACAAAGAGTTTGAGCAGCTTTTTAGCGTTTCTGTACATTGCAATCAAACACACAGGCCTGGCAATTCATAGAGAACATTCAAGACAATCGATGATTATGCATCTCAGCGACTCACATGTCAGAGGCAATATTTACTTCACTACTAAAGAATAAAGAAAAAATTGATCGCCGCTGCTGACAGCAAAGGGCGTCCCATTCGAAAATATCAAACGCATATCTTGCTAAAATCAATGAGCAAAATTTGACAAGGTTCTCCCATTCCAAAATATCAAATGCCTACGATTGTGGAATGGGCAGGGTTTGCCATCAATTTGGACATTGACATGGCAACTCGTGCTAAATAAACCAGTTGTTCTTTTTGTGCAGTTCCACCAAAATCAACCAAATTCGCGCGTAGCTTGTATGATTTTGCCCTTATATGTTGCAACGCCTTGAACTTATGGGCACCTCCTTTCTTGTTGTGGAAATGAATGATTCGATGTATTCATGAACATTTTGTGCAGTTCCCGTTGAAATCAAGCTGAGCACCCTTGTTTGCACAAATAGAAAAAAGTGATTAGTATAAAGCAAATTGTACTATGAATTGACAGTTTCAACAGACACATACATGGTCCATGTAGAGCACACTTTTAGAAAAATGGAAGTCACCTGAAAGAATCCTAGAAAAACATTGTACTCGCGCATCACAGCAAAAAAATGGAGATTTGTCAGTCCTTCTGAGCTGAAGTTAGTTTGGTCTTGTGGGGAGTAATGTAACCATCCTTCAACTGCTCCTTCTGATGAGAAGATAGACAGTGCTTCTTCATCCTGGCATAATCGGAACTAGTCACTTCACGTACTCCATATTCTTCTTCAGAGGAAGATGATCCTGTTGTGCAAAGACAAGAGGACTACTAAATGCTAGCATCCATGTTTGCTCGAAAAAAAGGAAAGGAAATATTGCCCCTGCACTTGGGACTAAAGAAAGAAGACCCCGAGGGAGTCTTTTTGGGACTTTTTCCAACAGTTGCCCCTACCACGCATCGCACCTTGTTTCTATTAGTTCATTACTAGGGGTAACATGGTCTTTTATCATGTCATTTAATAACCTCTAGTCCATGTTTAGTCCCTGGAACCAAGCAGGTAGGGACTAGGGAGTTTTTAACCAAACAGGGCCATAGATTAACAACAGCTAATGAGTTGCACGGGACAGTGGATGCACCAGCACCATGTGCATCTACCGATGTACTGTGGTCATGCACGGTCTGTTGCAACAAAGAACAAACAACCAAGGAGCATATTTGTGTTGGTCCCAGTTTTGTTATCTTTAGAAACCTTTCCCTATGTGAGCGCAGAAAATCTAGTCCTGCTCAAACTCTACAGCCTTGTCCCTTCCTTTCCTTTTTGAACTAGTACTTTCGCCCCTTCCTTTCCTCTTTGAACCACGTCCTAGATTTATGCGATACAACTTTCCCTACTACTTTCCCCCATTCCTTTCCTCTTTTAACCACGTCCTAGATTCATGCTATACAACTTTCCCCTTCATTTCCTCTTTGAACCACGTCCTAGATGCATGCTATATACAACTTCTCCCACTACTTTCCCCCACTCCTTTCCTCTTTGAACCACGTCCTAGATTCATGGTATACATGCAGCTAGAGCAATGCTTGTGGAGTAAGTAAAATATACCTTAAGGTTCTTGGGGCGTGGTTCGGTGGGCGACGGGACAACGGCGAAGAAGGGTCGGAGGCCCTCTCGTGCCGCCGATGGGTGGAAAGTGAACAGCAGCGCCGGTAGTGGATTCCCTCCCTCGCCGACGGCGACAGAGTTAAGCCTCCTTCCCTTCCCGGCGGACGGATCCTGTCGGCTCTTTGAGCAGCAGTGAGGGGATAGAGAGGCCAACGAAGTCTTGTTTAGATCTGGAGAGGGCGAGAGAGTGTGAAGAGAGCAACTACAAGCACTAAGGATCCAGCGGGAGAGGGCGAGAGAGTGTGAACAGAGCAACTACAAGTGCTGAGGCTCCAACGTGTATATATATACTGGAGAGAGAGTGTGAAGCGTGCAAACCCTAGAAAACATTTTGACCAGTCAAAGAATCCTCCTGGCAAAAATTATGCTCAAGTGTAGTTATCGAACCCGAGACCTCAAGTTTGATGAGCGAAGAGGCTAACCAGCTACACAACCCTCCCGTTATGTTCAACGAGAGGAAAATAAACTTTTATACATTCCTGCATTCCTATGACAAGCATGCCGTGTTTTTTTTTGTGTGTGTGTGTGGGAGTCATTAAGATTTCAATCATAATCGTGTCATGTGGCTTTGGTGGTAAGACTATCCACAATGGTGCAGAAATAATGCAGCCTTAGTCACCTTACCTCTCTCCACGTAGTACGTTGGGTCCCACCAGTCAGAGGGTGAAACAAACAAATTAATAAGAAAAATTAAAAGTGCCCGCGGTGTATCTTACTACCTCACACATCTCGCTACTGCTCGGGAACACTGTCCAATTGATCCCTCTGTTCGCTCACGTACTATTTTAAGTGAATCCTTATTATAACATGCACACAAATTTTGGGCACTTGTATTCGACTTAAGTCAGTGTGCCACCATATCTCGTATACTTACTACTCCCTCCATCTAGGTGTAATAATTCAAGTTAGAAGGTGCAACGGGACCAAGGTGCGTGCGTGTGCGTGTGTGTGTTTAACAGCATGTGTGTGTTAGAGATGCGACAGATCGACCTACTCCTACAGAGATATGGTGCGTAGTGTACGATTTTAGCTGCGAGAGTCGGTGCATCCTCTCGTTTCCGAGCGTGTCCGGTAGGGACATGTGGAAAGCTGCCACGCCCGCTCCTGACCAGCCTGGCCCACCCAAAGCCCCTCCACCGCCCGCACGCGCTTCCCGCCCAAAACGGTCAGCACCGCTTCAAAGAATCGGTGCCGCATTCATGCCCAGGCAGAGCGGACGCGACCTCTCACTGGCGCAAGAGTGATGGTTGCTTCGTGCGTCCAACTTACTGCTGGGTCTATGTGATTTGACGGCTCATTGGTCTTTATTACTGAGGTGGTAGGACTGCTGGATGTCCCACGCTTTCGGCGAAAGGAGGTAGTAGATTACAATTTTCTCCATTCTTACAGCAGAGGAGTGCAAGAGTAGTGAAAACACGCAGGCTCGGTGATTACATGGCCCACCTCACACTATCACCGTGCGACACCTAACTCTTTACATAGTACTCCCTCCGTTCCTAAATATTACTAGATGAGTCCCCGCTCGTTGCCGCAGAACAGCGGTATATCTCTCTGCGCAAAATTATCGATTTGATAGAACTAAAAAAATCTATAACCGCATGACAAATGTGGTAGCCAAACTAAATAAACTCCCATCTTCATTTAGATCATCCCACATAAGGAAAAAAGATCAGCCAACTCCTACTGCATAATGGGATTATATTTTTATTTTTGACATGTTAATGGGACTTAAAAGCTCACTTACATGCATGCTACAGGTGCATGCTTGCATGCAGACATGTTGATGTGATTTAAAACCGACTCACATGCATGTGCCATGGTATTTCTACATGCTTGCATGTGGCTTAGTGTTGAGCCTCTCAATGTCTAGATCAGACGGCTATTATGACTGATTTACTTCATCTAACGGCTACGTCAATTTTGATGATGTGGCTCAAGGAGAGGATAGAGAATTCCTAGTAGTGGGGGCTAGCTATTACTAGTAGATAAGTCTCTATAGAGATTCCACTAGGTGAACTACATACGGAACAAAATGAATGAATCTACACTTAAAATGCATCTATATACATCCGCATGTGGTTAATGGTGAAATCTCTACAAAGACTTATATTTAGGAACGGAGGAAGTACTAGTATAGTACTAGTATGTACTGTAATTTATCAGCGAGATAAATTTGTACAATGCTATGAAGCTTCCAGCTCCTGCTACATGTATCTTGCGTCCAAGGTTGCCCGTTGCAACATTTCATCAAATACAACGGAGACTAACATGCATGCTATTGCATCTCAATGATTGACAGATCATAGCAAATATGTACTCCCTCCGTTCCAAAATAAGTGTCTCAACTTTGTGCAAACTTTAGTACAAAGTTGTACTACTACTAAAGTTGACACTTATTTTGGAACAGAGGCAGCTAAAGAAAAAAAAACGATCCATGCAGTCCCTAGCCCTTGAACCGTGAAGCCTGACCTGGCTTCAATTTGCTGGCAACGTTCGAGCTTCCTAATAAATGAAGTTTGCAACCTTTTGACCATCGGATCATTTTGTGCAGTTTCACCAAAATCGAGATGAGCATCCCTGTGGCAAAGAAATTGAAGAAGCGTGATTAGAATAAGATTACTAGGACTAGTTGATGAGACATAAACTCATCACAAATACAGTACGTAGAAGCCAGTAGAGTATCAGGTATGTGCGGGGCAAAGAAGTAGAGAAATATCCACAGGGAGTGATGTGGGCAGTTGGAGCAGTGGTGCAAGCCGGCTGTAAAGTGAGTTGTACCTGAGGGATGTAGCTCGACCTTGAGGAGGGCGGCGGGAGGCGGCAACTGCCCACTTCGTGGTAGTGAGCAAGGGACTAAGGCAACCTCACCGGATTTGTGAGAGAGAATGGCGGGGACCCCTGATCGGGACGTGCCGACAGGGGGTTTTCGCCATCGGCGACGGACACCGCATCTACACTAAGCATCCACCCCTTCCCCAAGCGGACGTGATTCACCGGGATGTTAGAGATGTGGCCACAGTCGTTTTGTGCGAGAGAGTGTGAAGAGAGCAACCCCAGCAAGCAACCGTGTAGGATGTCCCGTCCTGACTATGTATATAGTGGAGCGGTTTCCTTTTCTCTCCATATGATCCTATCATATTGCGTACGTGCCACTGAAGAAAAAAAATTATTTATAAATGACGCGGCACCTACTACTCGTTCTCCTATAACCTTGCGCTTGGCATCTCCAAAATGTTAACCTTGCGATTGGCTCTTCGCCTCTTCGGGAAGTCGAGCAATAATGGTAGTGCAGTATATATCGTTCTGGCTATATGAGACCGAATGAATTGTTGCACGTCCACCACGTGGGCGAGGGTCGAGGGGCGAGGGAGAGTGCTACTACATACAGAGCAAAATGAGTGAATGTACACTCTAAAATACGTCTATATACATCAGTGTTTGGAGTATGTACAGGTAGTTCATATTGAAATCTACTAAGGACATATATATTCCAAACAATATGATATAATCTCTATAACCAAGGTAGTATGGACGAGGAGTAAACGGAGGGAGTAGTAAATTTTTCTCCTCGTCCTGCGAGCCACCGCGCGCATGGGCGAGGGAGGAGCAAGCTTCACCTCATCCTGCGAGCCACCGCGCCCGTGGGCGGGGGAGACGGCATACTAAGCAAGCTTCTCCTCGTTCTGCGAGTTGATGGGACACTTCAAAAGTACTCCAGTGTATAGAGCCTTGCCTCTAAGGTAGGCCCCACATGGTTTGCCTCTTTTTTTAATTTAACATACCGCATCAAGTCGCAATTTGTTTGTTCACCCGTGGTAGACGATCCTCCCTCCACCAAGTGGACAACCAGTACACGTGCCAAATTACCACGTGGGCTGCCTTTTTGTACAGAAATGAGCTCCACCGTGTACTCGCGCGGGTGTGGTTGGGAAAGAGACAGGAGTACGTGCGCCGTGCATGCACCTCTTCTCTTCATGCACGTCCCCCACCTACGTGGGTGTGTGTGAGAGATACAAACCGCGTTCATGAGTGTTTTTTGTTTTGTGGTGGGGGTGGGGGTGGGGTGGGGGGTTGATTTCGTGAATTATTTGTGGGAATATGTGTTGATGACATCTCAAACAAAATTTTGCATGCAATGTGTGTGAAATGGAGGCCTATCCATATCATACATAGAGGGTCGGGCAATCCACGAGAAGAGAGGGAGGGGTCATAGCTATCGATAGAGTCGAAGAGAGGATCAAGTACGCGTGGGTGCGAGATCGATGAAGAGAGCCATCGAAATTGCGTGTGTGTGTGAAAGTCAAAGATATAGGGCGACTGGCCTACCGGAATGTTAGAGGGCACATGTCAAGTTTGTGTGTGGCAGGGAGACATGACTAGAGCGCTTGATGTATCGGTGTGTGTGGGGAGGAGGGGGTGGGGGGAGGGGTAGGCAGAGGCCTAACTATAGAGGTAGAACAACTCGTATATGTGTTGAGAAGGAGAGACCCAGCTATGTCATGAGGGAGATAGGTCGACATCCATACATAACTGAAGGACGGGAAATATGATGGGACAGAGAGAGAGAGGAGAGAGGGAGGGAGGGAGAGGGGTAGAGTGTTGGGTGGGTGATGGAGTTGCTTCTCGGAGATGTTGGGAGAGGCCTACTAGACAAACTGAGGGTGGAACTGCAATGTTATCAATAAGAGTGGGGATGTGTTTCTGTGTGTGCCTGTGCGTGATAGATCTGTCGGGACGCATCCATGGATGATGAAGGGGAACCATGTGTTTGGTAAGCAAACCTAACTAGATCGGTAGATCAATTGTTGTTTGTCGGAGGAAGGGAGAGACACAACTAATGAGGTAGATCGATCGATGTGTGGGTAAAAACGAGTTATAAGGACCTAGCTGGCTATATGTATAGCGAGAGATCGGTCGGTGTACGTCCATTTGTTAGAGGCAAATAAGACCCAGCGAGATGGATAGATAGAGAGAATGGAGCTAGGAGGTGGTGCGAGAGGCCCAACTACTAGCTGGATAGGGGGAGGAGTGTGCGGTTGTGAGATCAATTAAAATAGGGGTGAGACTTTACACGTGTGTCTGACCATATGAGAGACACGAGGCAAGGACACATAAAGGAGGAGATTGAAGCTGTGTGTGTATGCTGTAGGTAGGCATCGCTGGAGAGGTTTATCGATCGGTGTGTGTCGGAAAGGAGTTGTGGAGACTCTGGGAGAACGACCTAAAGGAAAAAATGAATGTGCCCGGTGGATAGAATGCCGAGGGAGGGGAGGGCGAGGAGGGCGTGTGCATGCACGAGAGAAAGTTAGTGGTAGATACAAAGGTTAGAGGACTCTGTGGGTGTAAGAGACTAACAAAGATCATAATTTGATATGAAAGCGGATTCATATATTTGAATAGGAGATCATAGTGTTTTAAACATTGCATGCATGAATATAGCGGTGATACACGTGTTGTGCACATGTTATACCATAATGTGATAATGCACGGCGTGTGCAAATCACAGCTAAATGCCGAACAATCTAAACCATACTATACATCAAACAATCTCACATTTTATTTGAATTTGTGATAGTGTGCGGCATTTGCAGCTTACAACTAAATATCGAGCAATCTAAACAATACTATTTATCGAACATTCTCACATTTTATTTGAATTTGTGGTAATGTGTGGTGTTTGCAACTCACATCTAAATACTTGTAGGCGTAGGGGGCGGGGCACCATACATAATGTGATAAACACATTATACATATGAGACATGGTTTAGATTCTGAAGATCTAGCTAGAGCTAGAAATGTAATGTGATTTGAAATCAAAATAAAGTGGATTCAAAAAATCTAGTTCGAGTTCATATAGTACACATAGTTCATATGTAACTCGATACTGATCATGTGGTGTGCTGTGAAGATAATACACAAACGATGGTTTAACTTGACAATAATGATGATTGTAGATCTTATTAAAACAGAGAAACGAATTCAAATGCTTTGACTTCACAACAATCATTACTGTAGATCTTATTCAAATTTAGTTCATATTGAAGCGGTAGTATATACGTTTGTAATGCACTAAAACGTTCATTTGAGTAGTAGGTTGCATGCATTATACACGTAGCCAAATATTTTAATTGAACATAACATGAATTCAAAGTTTTGAATGACATTTGTAGTGCACATTGATTTGGTACAGTACACGTTAGGCTTGTCCAGAAATTTCAACCCGCGCCTTGTTAGCCCGAAATATTTAAGATATATCTTTGTATCGTTGTGCTCCGACAACTCCCTCCATCTCAACCCGCGCCTTGCTATTCCGAAATTACAACGCGCGCGAAAACTCCCACCTCCTGTGAAATCCCGACACGCGAAATGCCCGTGGTACCCCTGAACCGAAAGAACCGCCTCAAATCGGTGGGGGGTACTTTCGTAACTTACCCCACATTTCGGACAAGCGTGTCTCTAAGTCATGGTTCCCCACTCCCATCCCATCCACCCACCCATTCGTACACCGAGGCCGCAAAAACCCGCGACAAAACCCCACACCCCCACACCCTGCTCCGTCCGCCACCCAGCCGGAGCTTCTTCCCTGACAACTCGTCCACAACAACACCTCGACGTCCCTCATCCACCATATCGGATGAGGATCCGTCGTCGATCTCATCGTCCCGCCGGTTCAGCCACCCCGCTCCACCTCCAAGGAGCTGCCCCGATGTTCCCCTCGTCTTTCTCGCCACCTCCATTCCCACACCGTCGTCTTCACCTGCACCACCGGAAGAGCATCATCATCACCGTTTCTTCGGATGAAGTTGCGGCCTAATCGGCGCCACCAAAGAGGTTGTACACTAGTTGCCGCATTTTCTTCTTGATTCGATCTCACAGTGCTGCTGGCGCTCGGTCCCGAGCCGACACGACGCAGCTCCATCCACGGCAGCGTCGCCGGCCACTTCCTCCACGGCGTCGCTCCCTCGGCGGCGACGTCCACATCAGTAGGAGCTGCTACTGCTTTAGCTCTCGCTTGCGCTGCTGCTCTGCTCCTGCTCTCGGTCCCCTGCCTGGTCTGCTCTCACTCTTGCTCTTGCTTGCGATGCTGCTCTCGCTCTTGCTCTTACTTGCGATGTTGCTCCGATTTGGCTACACTTCAATCGACTGAATCGACTATTGGGTCAGTCGATTTCGAAGGGGTGGGCTCGTCGGGTGAAGGAAGAACCAGCCGCAACGGGGAGGGGGGATCACCAGAGAGGTACCCCACTATCTATCTTAGGCTTCAGGATGGGGGCGGTGGTCGCCGGCGGTGGCGGGGCGGTGGCGTGGGGATCGCCGGAGAAAAAGCTCGGCACGGGGGGGCCTAGAGGGATAGCTGGGGCGGCGGCAGACCGGCGGTGGGGAGTGTTTTCGGGGCGGGCGAGGCGGCGCACCGCCGGCCGTGGGTGGCGGGGGGGGGCTTCTGTTTGGCCGGTGGTGGCTGGCGGCTCAGGGGGGTGGAGGTTGAAGATGAACCGCAGGCCCTTGATTTCGTATCCAACGGCTGCAAAATCGACTGACCAGAGATGAAAAAGTCAGTCGACCGACGTGTAGCCTCACCTTGCTAGTGCGTTCAGTTTCACCAGCAAAATTCAGTTTCGACAGCAAAATTCAGTTTCGACAGTTAGGTTCAGTTTTGACAGTTAAGTTCAGTTTTGATAGTTAAGTTCAGAGATGAGCGGCTGATGTATTTTACATCTAGCACTTTGTGGTTATGTATTTTACATCATGTATTGGAGATGCTATTAGAATTCAACTCAGGTTAACGTTGTTCGTTGTCTCTCCTGTCCTGCTTCAGCCTCGGCGTCGTACAACTCACCGGAGCTGCTCCAACGATGAAACCCTCCATCACAGCGGAGCAGTACCTTGGGCTCCATCTCTAGACGTCTAAGATCTTCTTCCCCTCCTCCGACAGCAAAGTCAGCCGGAGCATCCTCACCAGCCAATCCAATCACGCTGAGATCGTCATGGCTTCGCCAAATTGGTTGTACACTTGTTGCATCTCTTTTTTACTCTACATGTTATATATATTGTCCACTGAGCACACGGATTTGTTCCTTTAGTGTCTCCTTGAAAGAAAAAATGTGGGAATTTTAATTTTCACTTGTCCTCCTTTTCAAATTCCTATTCATGAAGCACAAGACTAAGAGATAGTAGCATAATAGCATTATAACCGTACATTTTCTTGTGGTTTGACTTAATCTCACCATGCTTCTTTGCATCCTATGATCTTCCAATTGTTGTGAATCAAACACCCAGATTGGTAGAAATCCTGTGTTTTTAAATTCTCTGTTTTGCACGTGCATTCCTATCATATTCCTGTCTATTTCCTATCACTGCATTGTTCGAATCCTCCAATTCAAACGAGCCCTTACATAATTACTTCTCTTACAGATAGTTGTCAAAGAAAACCTTGCGTAGTTTGTCCCGGTCCTGCTGCACCGTCGTCCAACCCAGCTCAGCTGCTCCAACGACAGAAGGGTCCAGCAGAGCAGGGATCCGGCCTCCAGACTGTGTTTCGCCGCCTCGGATCTTCTTCCCCGCCGCTGGCAGCCATGAAACTGCATTACCATCATCAACCGAGCAGATGACCTCGAGGACTACACGGGTCCGCAAGAGAGGTCGCACTCTTTCGTGTCTGCTTACATTATGCATCGCTTAATACTACATGCTACTTTATCGTCCTGTTCACCGATTAGACTCTGAGTCAGCTCCAAACTAATGGTCAAACTTGAGGTTTTATATGGTTGTGGGGTACATATCGGAGCCGCTATCGATAGTATCTATCTACTATCTAGTTAATCTCCGGTGTCTACTATGAGTTTCATGTTGGGTGAGAAACAAACAGTAAAGAAGCCATTATCTATATTTATTAACTGAAGCCATTATCTACCTGCTATTATTGGTTTTGGGTCTATCCACAGGTTGCTACTATCACTCTGGATTTCTGCATGCACTCCTTACATAATCTCACTATGTTTTATTCCTATGCATGACAGTTATTGTAAACAATGGAACTGAACATGTAGAGCAAAAGAGACGAGCCTTGCGTGGCAATATAATTTCATGCAGACGTCGCTCCATGGTAGGTGCAAAGGCAGCCCCCCTCCATGCATTTTGGATTGTAATTGAGAGGAAGACATCTGTTCTGAGGGGGATTCAGAAGGAGAAGATAACTCCTATTTACCCCCTGAGGTCTTCGCTCTAACTTGGCATGCTGATGTTGGTTATATCATGCATATGATGTCTTGCATTGCTTACTTTATACATCAAATATGTCATCTGTTTAGTTTAGACATCCTTTGTGTGAATGCCATCTGTATAGTTTATTCATCGTTTATGTGAATTATGCAACGCCACCTTGTTTAGCCAGGCATCATATATGTGAATTTTGCAATGCCATCCTGCTTAGCCAGTCATCTTATATGTAAATTATATCAGTCCATCTTTTTTTTCATTACATATTACATTCGTCAACAATGTTAGTACATTCAACTGCTCTTCGTGTGCATCAGCCATTTGATACGGTGATGGCAAATTCTGGAGTGAAAACAAGGTCTTCTAAGCAGACTATGCTATCTAACGAAGCGCATATCTCGCTGGTTATGGATAGCTCCTCAGAGGAGGATTTAGAGACAGATGACCAGTCCTATCCCCCCCCCCCCCCCGAGGTGTATGCTCTAACTTGGCAGGGTTATGTTGCTCATATCGTGCGTATGGTGTCTCGCATTGCTATGCCATTTGATTAGTTTAGACATGCTTTGTGTGAATGCCACCTGTTCAGTGTCTAATTACCATACATGTGAATTATGCATTGCCATCTTGTTGCAAGACATTATATATGTGAATTATACAATGATATCTTGTTGCAAAGGCATTATATATGTGAATTATGCAATGCCATGTTGTTTAGCCAAACATCATGTATGTGAATTATATCATGCTATCATTTTTTGTATTATGTGTTCCATTTGTCGACAATGTTTGTATATTCAACTACTCTTCCTGTGAATCAGCCATTTGAAGCGGTGATGGAAGTATCTGGAGTGAAAACAAGGTATTCAGAGCAGACAATGCTACCTGCTGAAGCAGACATCTTGCTGGCTACAGTGAGCTCCTCAGAGGAGGATTCAGAGACTGATGACCAGTCCTATTTCCCCCCTGAGGTCTATGCTCAAACTTGGCAGGGTTATATTTGTTGGAAATATGCCCTAGAGGCAATAATAAAAGTGTTATTATTATATTTCTTTGTTCATGATGATTGTCTTTTATTCATGCTATAACTGTATTATCCGGAAATCGTAATACACGTGTGAATACATAGACCATAACATGTCCCTAGTGAGCCTATAGTTGACTAGCTCGTTGGTCAACAGATAGTCATGGTTTCCTGACTATGGACATCAGATGTCATTGACAACGAGATCACATCATTAGGAGAATGATGTGATGGACAAGACCCAATACTAAGCATAGCACAAGATCGTGTAGTTCGTTTGCTAGAGCTTTTCAATGTCAAGTATCTCTTCCTTAGACCATGAGATCGTGTAACTCCTGGATACCGTAAGAGTGCTTTGGGTGTACCAAACGTCACAACGTAACTGGGTGATTATAAAGGTGCACTACAGGTATCTCCGAAAGTGTCTGTTGGGTTGACACGGATCGAGACTGGGATTTGTCTCTCCGTATGACGGAGAGGTATCTCTGGGCCCACTCGGTAATGCATCATCATAATGAGCTCAGAGTGACCAAGTGGTTGATCACGGGATCATGCATTACGGTATGAGTAAAGTGCTTGCCGGTAACGAGACTGAACAAGGTATTGGGATACCGACGATCGGGTCTCGGGCAAGTAATGTACCGATTGACAAAGGGAATTGTATACGGGATTTGATCGAATCCTCGACATCATGGTTCATCCGATGAAATCATCGAGGAGCATTTGGGAGCCAACATGGGTATCCAGATCCCGTTGTTGGTTATTGCCCGAGAGTCGTCTCGGTCATGTCTGCGTGTCTCCCGAACCCATAGGGTCTACACACTTAAGGTTCGGTGACGCTAGGGTTGTATGAATACGAGTATGTAGTATACCGAATGTTGTTCGGAGTCCCGGATGAGATCCCGGACGTCACGAGGAGTTTCGGAATGGTCTGGAGGTAAAGAATTATATATAGGAAGTGGTATTTCGGCCATCGGGAAAGTTTCGGGGTCACCCGGTAATGTACTGGGACCACCGGAAGGGTCCCGGGGGTCCACCGAGTGTGGCCGCCCATCCCGGAGGGCCCCATGGGCTGAAGTGGGAGGGGAGCCAGCCCATAGTGGGCTGGTGCGCCCCCCTAGGCCCACCCCCTGCGCCTAGGGTTGAAACCCTAGGGTGGGGGCGCACCACATGCCTTGGGGGGCACTCCTCCCCCCTTGGCCGCCGCCCCCTTGGGAGATTCAATCTCCCAGGGCCGGCGCCCCCCCCTTGGGGGCCTATATAAAGGAGGGCAAGGGGGAGGGCAGCCGCAACCTTGTGCTTGGCGCCTCCCTCCCCCTGCTACACCTCGTCCTCCTCCCGTAGTCGCTTGGCGAAGCCCTGCTGGAGTTCTGCTGCATCCACCACCATGCCGTCGTGCTGCTGGATCATCATCAACCTCTCCTTCCCCCTTGCTGGATCAAGAAGGAGGAGACGTCTCCCGTCCCGTACGTGTGTTGAACGCGAAGGTGTTGTCCGTTCAGCATTTGATCATCGGTGATCCGAATCACGGCGAGTACGACTCCATCATCACCATCCCCTTGAACGCTTCCGCTCTTGATCTACAAGTGGTATGTAGATGCAAACTCACTCCCTTGACTCGTTGCTTAGATGAACTCATAGATGGATCTTGGTGAAACCGTTGGAAAAATTTTAATTTTCTGCAACGTTCCCCGACAGTGGCATCATGAGCTAGGTCTATGCGTAGTTCTCTATTGCACGAGTAGAACACAATTTTGTTGTGGGCGTAGATCTTGTCAACTTGCTTGCCACTACTAGTCTTATCTTTCTTCAGCGGTATTGTGGGATGAAGCGGCCCGGACCAACCTTACACGTACGCTTACGTGAGACCGGTTCCACCGACTGACATGCACTAGTTGCATACGGTGGCTGGCGGGTGTCTGTCTCTCCCACTTCAGTTGGAGTGGATTCGATGAAAAGGGTCCTTATGAAGGGTAAATAGAAGTTGACAAAATCACATTGTGGTTATTCTTAGGTAAGAAAACGTTCTTGCTAGAACCCAATTGCAGCCACGTAAAATATGCAACAACAATTAGAGGACGTCTAACTTGTTTTTGCAGCAATTGTCATGTGATGTGATATGGCCAGAAGTTGTGATGAATGATGAATGACATATTGTGATGTATGAGATCATGTTCTTGTAATAGGAATCACGACTTGCATGTCGATGAGTATGACAACCGGCAGGAGCCATAGGAGTTGTCTTTATTTTTTGTATGACCTGCGTGTCATTGAAGAACGCCATGTAACTTACTTTACTTTATTGCTAAACGCGTTAGCCATAGAAGTAGAAGTAGTCGTTGGCGTGACAACTTCATGAAGACACGATGATGGAGATCATGATGATGGAGATCATGGTGTCATGCCGGTGACAAGATGATCATGGAGCCCCGAAGATGGAGATCAATGGAGCTATATGATATTGGCCATATCATGTCACTACTATATAATTGCATGTGATGTTTATTATGTTTAAGCATCTTGGTTACTTAGAACGACGGTAGTAAATAAGATGATCCCTTACAACAATTTCAAGAAGTGTTCTCCCCTAACTGTGCACCGTTGCTAAAGTTCGTCGCTTCTAAGCACCACGTGATGATCGGGTGTGATGGATTCTTACGTTCACATACAACGGGTGTAAGACAGATTTATACACGCAAAACACTTAGGGTTAACTTGACGAACCTAGCATGTACAGACATGGCCTCGGAACACGGAGACCGAAAGGTCGAACACGAGTCGTATGGAAGATACGATCAACATGAGAATGTTCACCGACGATGACTAGTCCGTCTCACGTGATGATTGGACACGGCCTAGTCGACTCGGATCGTGTAACACTTAGATGACTAGAGGGTTGTCTAATCTGAGTGGGAGTTCATTATAATAATTTGATTAGATGAACTTAATTATCATGAACTTAGTCTAAAACCTTTGCAAAATATGTCTTGTAGATCAAATGGCCAACGCTCATGTCAACATGAACTTCAACGCGTTCCTAGAGAAAACCAAGCTGAAAGATGATGGCAGCAACTATACGGACTGGGTCCAGAACCTGAGGATCATCCTCATAGCTGCCAGGAAACAATATGTCCTAAAAGGACCGCTAGGTGACGCTCCCGTCCTAGAGAACCAAGACATTATGAATGCTTGGCAGACTCGTGCTGATGATTACTCCCTCGTTCAGTGCGGCATGCTTTACAGCTTAGAACCGGGGCTCCAAAAGCGTTTTGAGCATCACGGAGCATATGAGATGTTCGAAGAGCTGAAACTTGTTTTCCAAGCTCATGCCCGGGTCGAGAGATATGATGTCTCCGACAAGTTCTATAGTTGTAAGATGGAGGAAAACAGTTCTGTCAGTGAGCACATACTCAAGATGTCTGGGTTGCACAACCGCCTGACTCAGCTGAACATTAACCTCCCTGATTAGGCGGTCATTGACAGAATCCTCCAGTTGCTCCCACCAAGCTACAAGAGCTTTGTGATGAACTACAACATGAAGGGGATGGTGAAGACCATTCCTGAAGTGTTCTCAATGCTGAAGTCAGCAGAGGCTGAAATCAAGAAAGAACATCAAGTGTTAATGGTCAATAAGACCACTAAGTTCAAGAAGGGCAAGGGCAAGAAGAACTTCAAGAAGGACGGCAAAGATGTTGCCGCGCCCGGTAAGCCAGTTACCGGGAAGAAGTCAAAGAATGGACCCAAGCCTGAGACTGAGTGCTTTCATTGCAAGGGGAAGGGTCACTGGAAGCGGAACTACCCCAAATACTTAGCGGATAAGAAGGCCGGCAACACCAAAGGTATATTTGATATACATGTAATTGATGTGTACCTTACCAGTACTCGTAGTAACTCCTGGGTATTTGATACCGGTGCCGTTGCTCATATTTGTAACTCACAGCAGGAGCTGCGGAATAAGCGGAGACTGGCGAAGGACGAGGTGACGATGCGCGTCGGGAATGGTTCCAGAGTCGATGTGATCGCCATCGGCACGCTACCTGTACATTTACGTACGGGATTAGTTTTGAACCTTAATAATTGTTATTTGGTGCCAAGTTTGAGCATGAACATTGTATCTGGATCTCGTTTAATACGAGATGGCTACTCATTTAAATCCGAGAATAATGGTTGTTCTATTTATATGAGAGATATGTTTTATGGTCATGCCCCGATGGTCAATGGTTTATTCTTAATGAATCTTGAGCGTAATGTTACACATATTCATAGCGTGAATACCAAAAGATGTAAAGTTGATAATGATAGTCCACATATTTGTGGCACTGCCGCCTTGGTCACATTGGTGTCAAGCGCATGAAGAAGCTCCATGCTGATGGACTTTTGGAGTCTCTAGATTATGAATCATTTGACACATGCGAACCATGCCTCATGGGCAAGATGACCAAGACTCCGTTATCCGGAACAATGGAGCGAGCAACCAACTTGTTGGAAATCATACATACCGATGTGTGCGGTCCAATGAGCATTGAGGCTCGCGGAGGATATCGTTATGTTCTCACTCTCACTGATGACTTGAGTAGACATGGGTATGTCTACTTAATGAAACACAAGTCTGAGACCTTTGAAAAGTTCAAGGAATTTCAGAATGAGGTAGAGAATCAACGTGACCGAAAGATAAAATTCCTACGATCAGATCGTGGAGGAGAATACTTAAGTCACGAATTTGGTACACACTTAAGGAAATGTGGAATCGTTTCACAACTCACGCTGCCTGGAACACCTCAGCGTAACAGTGTGTCCGAACGTCTTAATCGCACTCTATTGGATATGGTGCGGTCTATGATGTCTCTTACCGATTTGCCGCTATCATTTTGGAGATACGCTCTAGAGACAGCTACATTCACTTTAAATAGGGCACCGTCTAAATCCGTTGAGACGACACCGTATGAATTACGGTTTGGGAAGAAACCTAAGCTGTCATTTCTAAAAGTTTGGGGATGCGATGCTTATGTCAAGAAACTTCAACCTGAAAAGCTCGAACCCAAATCGGAAAAATGCGTCTTCATAGGATACCCTAAGGAAACCCTTGGGTATACCTTCTACTTAAGATCCGAGGGCAAGATCTTTGTTGCCAAGAACGGGTCCTTTCTAGAAAAAGAGTTTCTCTCGAAAGAAGTAAGTGGGAGGAAAGTAGAACTCGATGAAGTACTACCTCTTGAACGGGATAGTAGTGCAGCTCAGGAAAATGTTCCTGTGATGCCTACACCTACTGAAGAGGAAAATAATGATGATGATCAAGGTACTTCAGATCAAGTTGCTACTGAACTTCGTAGGTCCACAAGGACACGTTCCGCACCAGAGTGGTACGGCAACCCCGTCCTGGAAATCATGTTGTTAGACAACAGTGAACCTTCGAACTATGAAGAAGCGATGGCGGGCCCAAATTCCAACAAATGGCTTGAAGCCATGAAATCCGAGATAGAATCCATGTATGAAAACAAAGTATGGACTTTGACAGACTTGCCCGTTGATCAGCGAGCGACAGAAAACAAATGGATCTTTAAGAAGAAGACGGACGCGGATGGAAATGTTACCATCCATAAAGCTCGACTTGTCGCTAAGGGTTATCGACAAGTTCAAGGGATTGACTACGACGAGACATTCTCTCCCGTAGTGAAGCTGAAGTCCGTCCGAATCATGTTAGCAATTGCCGCATACTATGATTATGAGATATGGCAGATGGACGTCAAAACGGCATTCCTTAATGGACATCTTAAGGAAGAACTGTATATGATGCAACCGGAAGGTTTTGTCGATCCTAAGAACGCTAACAAAGTATGCAAGCTCCAGTGATCCATTTATGGGCTGGTGCAAGCATCTCGGAGTTGGAACATTCGCTTTGATGAGATGATCAAAGCGTTTGGGTTTATGCAGACTTATGGAGAAGCCTGCGTTTACAAGAAAGTGAGTTGGAGATCTGTAGCATTTCTCATATTATATGTAGATGACATACTCTTGATGGGAAATGATATAGAACTTTTGGACAACATTAAGGCCTACTTGAATAAGTGTTTTTCAATGAAGGACCTTGGAGAAGCTGCTTATATATTAGGCATAAAGATCTATAGAGATAGATCAAGACGCCTCATAGGTCTTTCACAAAGCACATACCTTGATAAGATTTTGAAGAAGTTCAAAATGGATCAGTCCAAGAAGGGGTTCTTGCCTGTATTGCAAGGTGTGAGATTGAGCTCGGCTCAATGCCCGACCACGGCAAAAGATAAAGAAGAGATGAGTGTCATCCCCTATGCTTCAGCCATAGGATCTATTATGTATGCCATGCTGTGTACCAGACCTGATGTAAACCTTGCCGTAAGTTTGGTAGGTAGGTACCAAAGTAATCCCGGCAAGGAACACTAGACAGCGGTCAAGAATATCCTAAATTACCTGAAAAGGGCAAAGGACATGTTTCTTGTTTATGGAGGTGACGAAGAGCTCGTCATAAAGGGTTACGTCGACGCTAGCTTCGACACGAATCTGGATGACTCTAAGTCACAAACCGGATACGTGTATATGTTGAATGGTGGAGCAGTAAGCTGGTGCAGCTGCAAGCAAAGCGTAGTGGCGGGATCTACATGTGAAGCTGAGTACATGGCAGCCTCGGAGGCAGCGCATGAAGCTATTTGGGTGAAGGAGTTCATCACCGACCTAGGAGTCATACCCAATGCGTCGGGGCCGATCAAACTCTTCGGTGACAACACTGGAGCTATTGCCCTTGCCAAGGAGCCCAGGTTTCACAAGAAGACTAGGCACATCAAGCGTCGTTTCAACTCCATCCGTGAAAATGTTCAAGATGGAGACATAGATATTTGCAAAGTACATACGGATCTGAATGTAGCAGATCCGTTGACTAAACCTCTCTCGCGAGCAAAACATGATCAACACCAGAACTCTATGGGTGCTCGATTCATCACAATGTAATAAGATTATTGACTCTAGTGCAAGTGGGAGACTGTTGGAAATATGCCCTAGAGGCAATAATAAAAGTGTTATTATTATATTTCTTTGTTCATGATGATTGTCTTTTATTCATGCTATAACTGTATTATCCGGAAATCGTAATACACGTGTGAATACATAGACCATAACATGTCCCCAGTGAGCCTCCAGTTGACTAGCTCATTGGTCAACAGATAGTCATGGTTTCCTGACTATGGACATCAGATGTCATTGACAACGAGATCACATCATTAGGAGAATGATGTGATGGACAAGACCCAATCCTAAGCATAGCACAAGATCGTGTAGTTCGTTTGCTGGAGCTTTTCAATGTCAAGTATCTCTTCCTTAGACCATGAGATCGTGTAACTCCCAGATACCGTAAGAGTGCTTTGGGTGTACCAAACGTCACAACGTAACTGGGTGATTATAAAGGTGCACTACAGGTATCTCCGAAAGTGTCTGTTGGGTTGACACGGATCGAGACTGGGATTTGTCACTCCGTATGACGGAGAGGTATCTCTGGGACCACTCGGTAATGCATCATCATAATGAGCTCAAAGTGACCAAGTGGTTGATCATGGGATCATGCATTACGGTACGAGTAAAGTGACTTGCCGGTAACGAGACTGAACAAGGTATTGGGATACCGACGATTGGGTCTCGGGCAAGTAACGTACCGATTGACAAAGGGAATTGTATACGGGATTTGATCCAATCCTCGACATCGTGGTTCATCCGATGAAATCATTGGGGAGCATGTGGGAGCCAACATGGGTATCCAGATCCCGCTGTTGGTTATTGCCCGAGAGTCGTCTCGGTCATGTCTGCGTGTCTCCCGAACCCGTAGGGTCTACACACTTAAGATTCGGTGACGCTAGGGTTGTATGAATACGAGTATGCAGTATACCGAATGTTGTTCGGAGTCCCGGATGAGATCACGGTCGTCACGAGGAGTTTCGGAATGGTCCGGAGGTAAAGAATTATATATAGGAAGTGGTATTTCGGCCATCGGGAAAGTTTCGGGGTCACCCGGTAATGTACCGGGACCACCGGAAGGGTCCCGGGGGTCCACCGGGTGGGGCCACCCATCCCGGAGGGCCCCATGGGCTGAAGTGGGAGGGGATCCAGCCCATAGTGGGCTGATGCGCCCCCCTAGGCCCACCCCCTGCGCCTAGGGTTGAAACCCTAGGGTGGGGGGCGCACCACATGCCTTGGGGGGCACTCCTCCCCCCTTGGCCGCCGCCCCCTTGGGAGATTCAATCTCCCAGGGCCGGCGCCCCCCTTGGGAGCCTATATAAAGGAGGGCAAGGGGGAGGGCAGCCGCAACCTTGTGCTTGGCGCCTCCCTCCCCCTGCTACACCTTGTCCTCCTCCCGTAGTCGCTTGGCGAAGCCCGGCAGGAGTTCTGCTGCATCCACCACCATGCCGTCGTGCTGCTGGATCATCATCAACCTCTCCTTCCCCCTTGCTGGATCAAGAAGGAGGAGACGTCTCCCGTCCCGTACGTGTGTTGAACGCGGAGGTGCTGTCCTTCAGCACTTGGTCATCGGTGATCCGAATCACGGCGAGTACGACTCCATCATCACCATCCCCTTGAACGCTTCCGCTCTCGATCCACAAGTGGTATGTAGATGCAAACTCACTCCCTTGACTCGTTGCTTAGATGAACTCATAGATGGATCTTGGTGAAACCGTAGGAAAATTTTTAATTTTCTGCAACGTTCCCCAACAATATTACCCATGTCATGCATGTTGTCTTGCATTGCTTAGTTTTTACATTTTATATAGATTGCCATATGCTTACTTGCTTACTACATAAATCATATATTTGAATTATATCATGCCATCATGTTTACATAGTACATACACATCATCTATCTGAATTATGGCATGGCAACCCATTTAATAAGGACATCATATAGTTACATCATCTCATCCTGTTTAGTGTTTACAGTCATCATATTTAGAATTATGGCATTCTATCCATGAATGTATGTGAATTATGGCATGCCAACCTATTTAATGAACACATTATATAGTTATGTCATGTCATCCTATTAACATAGTCTCATATTTTGAACTATGTATTTCCATCTTTTTTAGTTAGCCATCATAATGTGAAATTGTGTCATGCTATCCTGTTTGGTTAGCCATCATATATGTGAAATTGTGTCATGCTATCCTGTTTGGTTAGACAACATAAATATGAATTATTTCATGCCCTCTTTTATTCCCCACTATCCATTGCACCTGTCTATCATACAATGTCTATACTTTCAAGTACTTTTCTTGTTTATCAGCCATTTGAATTGGAGAGCGTGATGGCAGTATCTAAGGGAGTAACAACACGGTCTTCAGAAAAGATAGTGCTACCAGTTGATGCAGATAGAACCATGGTTGTACTTGCCCAAGGACCAGATCCACCACACATAACCCAGACTCTCGCAGATTGTACCCCTACCCAGTTGGACTGAGAACCAGATACACCCCTTTTAACCCCAACCCCGGCAGATAGTAACCCAGTTCCAGTTGACACAGCACCGTCTCCACCACAGAGCACCCAACCACGAGCGGTTAGTAAGGGAATTGCAGTGCCCAAAGCACGAGGACCACCACTCCGAATCCCAACTCAACGCTTAAAGGAGAAGAAGATTTGTTCTCAGGTCAGGTTCTGTAGCTATGGTTCATACTCCTTTGCTCTTGCATTGCTGTATTTACTCATACCAACTATTTTCAAATTTGAAGGATGGAATTGAAACTCCAATGGTGCAACAGGTATGTTTTAAACCTGTTTCTTTAACTGGTTTGCTGTTGTGACCTGCTCTATGTTGATTTCAGTTTCAATTGAATAAACAGTTATGTTCTCATGTCATGCACATTACAATTGTTGTTATTGCTCTATAGTTACCCACACTTATATTATGTCTATTCTGCTTTGTCTTGAACAAATATTATTTGAATTGTGTCTCTATCTTGATTTGGCAACAAAAACTAGAATGATATAGACCATAAAGTGACCATGGCACATAGATATATGTTTGTTTCATGCTGTTATCCTGTCCACTTTACTACTAAACTCATTTACCAAAATGAGTTTCAAATACAACATGGTAAACATGTGATGTGTCTGCTTGTTCCTCTTTTAGAATGCGGACAAATATTGGAGAACAGTACTGCGTTATCCAATGGTAAAGGAAGTAATGCAGATAAGGTTCAAGATAGTGAGGCATCCCTGTTGGTCTCCAAGAAAGCTGATAAAAACTATCTTGATGACAGTGAGGGAACCCAAAAGTCCTGTCTTGATGTAGTGTTCGAGTTACTGGCCACTACTGCTGGCACAAGCACTTCGAACTCGCTGCCTGAATCAGTTCGTCTTCTTGAGTCTCAACTTCAAGTTGAAAAACATCGATCAGATGTGCTATGACAGGAAGCTGAAGGACTGAGGAAGTCCCTGCAGAATTGAGATGCATATTTTCTGGTGCAACAGCAAGCGCTGGAGGATTTAAGCGCCAAACAAGAGAAAGTTAATAAGCTTGCTAAGCATCTTTCCAGCATTATGGGTACCCAGGATATTGTTTCTTGAGATCTTCTGAAGTGGTTTTCAGTTCTGGATTTGTTCTGTTGCGGCTTTATTTGTGCTGGTCGCCAACTTTGACAACCAGTGTATATGATATGCTGCTTTGTTCCCTATATTTGCACTAGTGGCGAACTTTGATGCCCAGTGGATGTAATCTGTGTAACAGCCGTGATAGCCTAGCATAAGTTGCTTGCTTATTTATTTCCTTGTTGTCTTGTTTATTTGTTTGCTTGTAGTCAGTGCAGTTCTTTTTAAAACTAGGCCACAATAACCATGGGCTAATATTTACTGTAGTGACACTTGGCCTCCTACGGGCCGTAGAAACAGTGGGCCTTCTACGGGCCATAGAAACAGTAGGCCTTGTATGGGCCGTAGAAACAACGGGCCTTCTATGGGCCGTAGAAACAATGGGCCTTCTATGGGCCGTAGAAACAATGGGCCTTCTACGGGCCGTATCATCAATGGGCCTTATATGGGCCGTATGACCATAACGGGCCATCGTTAATAGGCCGTATTGAAAATGGCCCAACATATTAATGGACCACAAACGGGCCGATGTAACCACGGGCTGAATTTGGCCCACAAGCAAAAAATGACAGTAACGGGTCGTAAGTAAACGAATGCTGGAAATGAGCCCAAGAATAAATGGGATTTGAGAAGGCCGAAAGATAACATTTGCTGGAAACGGCCCAACTGAATAACGGGCCCTTAATGGGTATAAAGTGATATATTGTTCATTACGGGCCAGTTTCACCACGGGCCGTTAGTGGGTGTAAAGTGATACACTATTCATTGCGGGCCAGTTTCACCACGGGCCATTAATAGGCCAAGAGTTACATAGGGCCTCATATGGGCCGAAAGACGTCATGGGCCATACATGGGCCAGAAGTGAAAACGGGCTGGAATTATATTGGATGGCCCAGATGACGCTACTGGGCCTAATTCGGATAGGACGTAACGGGCCTTGGGTTAGCGGGCTGTAAATGGGCTATATGAGAACAGGCCGTTAATAGGCTTTCATGGGTCGGCCCGCCACCTTTTGACCAACTCAAACGGGCCGGCCTTTTCATAGGAATGGGCCTCTGTTGGTCCGTGCCACATGTCGACGTATCATAGGCGCCTTCTGTCCAATGAGTGGATGACATCTGTCCCAACGGTGAGCCGACACGTGTTTCCTCCAGCCAATGATGATTTTACACGTGGAAAATCCCCACTGGTCGGGGCTATTAACGGGTTATCGGATCCAAAACCCGACCCGATAGCTTAACGGCGTTCTGTTACGGTGGATGCCATGTGTCGGACACCCTTGACGAAAGCAGTTATGTGACGCGCGATTTATCGTCATGGATGTGGACACTTCTATGATGATAATTTTGGTAATGTCATCGAACACTTCTACGACAGCACAGGTATAACTATCTTGATTCTATCATAAATTTGTCATGGATGTACATGCATGACAAAAAACGCGACCTGCTATAAAAACACGTATCATCACGGAAGTGTATTTTTTTGTAGTACATCATGGAACATGTGGGAGCCAATATGGGTATCCAGATCCCACTATTGGTTATTGGCCGGAGAGGCATCTCGGCCATGTCTGCATGGTTCCCGAACCCGTAGGGTCTACACACTTAAGGTTCGGTGACACTAGAATTGTAATGGGAATTGTATGTGGTTACCGAAAGCTGTTCGGAGTTTCGGATGAGATCCCGGACGTCATGAGGAGTTCCGGAATGGTCCAGAGGTAAAGATTTATAGTTTGCTATCTTTGTGGCATTGATTGTACAAGTTCGTGAAGAGGGCTGGACGAGTAGAATGAGGGAAAACGGCTCGATCGAGAAAAAAGAGGAGTAGACTAGAAAACCTAGAACTTCATATGGGAAGTCCTATTTTGGCCACTGGAAAATGTTCGGGATTTTTCGGTATTGTATCAGGAAGGTTCTAGAAGGTTCTGGAGTGGAGATCACCTGCATGGGGTGACCCACTTGAACGTGGGTAGTGGGGGAAAGGCCCCACATCCCTGGTCAAGGTGCACCAAGATCCCCCCCCTAGAAGGAATAAGATCATATCCCGAAGGGATAAGATGAAGATCCCTAAAAAAGGGGGGATAACAATCGGTGGGGAGGGAAAGGATGGGATTTCTTTCCTCCCATCGTTGCCAATGCCCCAATGGACTTGGAGAGCAAGAAACCAGCCCCCTCACCCCCTACATATAGTGGGGAGGCTCATGGGAACTTCACACATTGCCCCTGGCGCAGCCCTCCCCCTCCAACTCCTCCTCCTCCTCCGTCAAGCATAGCGAAGCTCTACTGGAGAACCACGAACTCCACCACCACGCCGTCGTGCTGCCGGAGTTCATCCTCAACTTCTCCTCTCCCCTTGCTGGATCAAGGAGGAGACGTCCCTGGGCTGTATGTGTGTTGAACGTGGAGGTGCCGTCCGTTCGGCGCTTGGATCGGATCTTCCGTGATTTGAATCGCAGCGAGTATGACTCCATCAACCGCGTTCTTGTAACACTTCCGCTTAACGATCTTCAAGGGTATGCAGATGCACTCCCCCTCTCTCGTTGCTAGCATCTCCTAGATTGATCTTGGTAACATGTAGGAAATTTTTTGATTTATTACTACGTTACCCTACACAAAGTTGATAATGATAGTGCAACATATTTGTGGCACTTCTGTTTAGGTCATATCGGTGTAAAGCACATGAAGGAACTCCATGCACATGGACTTATGGAATCACTTGATTATGAATCATTTGATACTTGCGAACCGTGTCTCATGGGCAAGATGACTAAAACTCCATTCTCCGGAACAGTGGAGCGAGCCAATAACTTATTGGGAATAATACATACCAATGTATGCGGTCCGATGAGTGTTGAGGCACACGGAGGGTATCGTTATTTTCTAACCTTCACAGATGATTTGAGCAGATATGAGTATATCTACTTAATGAAACACAAGTCTGAAACATTTGAAAATTTCAAAGAATTTCAGAGAGAAGTGGAGAATCATCGTAACAAGAAAATAAAGTTTCTACGATCTGATCATGGAGGCGAATATTTGAGTTACGAGTTTGGCCTTTATTTAAAACAATGTGGAATAGTTTCACAACTCACGCCACTTGGAACACCACAGCGTAATGGTGTGTCTGAATGTTGTAACCATACTTTATTAGATATTGTGCGATCTATGATGTCTCTTACCGATTTACCACTATCATTTTGGGGTTATGCATTAGAGGAAGCTGCATTCACCTTAAATAGGGCACCGTCTAAATCTGTTGAGATGACACCGTATGAACCATGGTTTGGCAATAAACCTAAGTTGTCGTTTCTTAAAGTTTGGGGTTGCGACACTTATGTCAAAAGGCTTCAGCCTAATAAGCACGAACCCAAATCGGAGAAGTGCGTCTTCATAGGATACCCTAAGGAAACAATTGGGTACACCTTCTACCACAGATCCGAAGGCAAGATCTTTGTTGCCAAGAATGGAACCTTTCTAGAGAAGGAGTTTCTCTCGAAAGGAGTGAGTGGGAGGAAAGTAGAACTTGATGAGATAATTGTACCTTCTCTCAATTTGGAAAGTAGCTCATCTGATAAATCCGTTCCCGTGATGCCTACACCAACTAGAGAGGAAGCTAATGATCATGATCATGAAACTTCATATCAAGTTACTACCAAACCTTGTAGGTCAACCAGAACATGATCGACACTAGAGTGGTACGGTAATCCTGTTCTGGAAGTCATGTTACTAAACCATGGCGAACCTACGAACTATGAAGAAACTATGATGAGCCTAGATTCCGATAAATGGCTTGAGGCCATGAAATTTGAGATAGGATCCATGTATGAGAACAAAGTGTGGACTTTGGTGGATTTGTCCGATGATTTGTGACCCATAGAGAATAAATGGATCTTCAAGAAGAAGACAGACGCTGATGGTAATGTTACTGTCTACAAAGCTCAACGTGTCGCAAAAGGTTTTCGACAATTTCAAGCAGTTGACTACGATGAGACTTTCTCACCCGTAGTGATGCTTAAGTTTGTCTGAATCATGTTAGCAATTGCCGCATTATATGACTATGAAATCTGGCAAATGGACGTCAAAACTACATTCCTTAATGGATTTCTAAGAGAAGAGTTGTATATGATGCAACCAGAAGGTTTTGTCGATCATAAAGGTGCTAACAAAGTGTGCAAGCTCCAGCGATCCATCTATGGACTGGTGCAAGCATCTCAGAGTTGGAATAACGCTCCGATGAGGTGATCAAAGCATATGGTTTTATACAGACCTTCGGAGAAGCCTGTATTTACAAGAAAGTGAGTGGGAGTTCTACAGCATTTCTAATATTATATGTGGATGACATATTGTTGATTGGAAATGATGTAGAATTTCTTGATAGCATAAAAGGATACTTGAATAAAACTTTTTCAATGAAAGACCTCGGTGAAGCTGCTTATATATTGGGCATCAAGATCTATAGAGATAGATCAAGACGCTTAATAGGACTTTCACAAAGCACATACCTTGACAAAGTTTGGAACAAGTTCAAAATGGATCAGTCAAAGAAAGGGTTCTTGCCTGTGTTGCAAGGTGTGAAATTGAGTCAGGCTCAATGCCCGGAGGGACGTTGATTTGAGTGGGAGTTCTTAAGTAATATGATTAATTGAACTCATTATCATGAACAATAGTCTAAAGTTTCCTTTGGAAATTTATGTTGTAGATCAATGGCTAACGCAGTAGCTCCCCTGAATTTCAATGTGTTCCTGGAGAAAGTTAAGCTGAAAGATGATTGAAGTAACTTTGTGGACTGGGCCCTTAATCTGAGGATTATCCTCACGGCTGCCCAAAAGGCATATGTCCTTGATGCACCGCTTGGTGCACCACCCCCTCTAGCGACTGTGGACATTGTGAACGCCTGGTAGTCACGTGTTGATGACTACTCAATAGTTTAGTGCACCATGTTGTATAGCTTAGAGTCGGGACTTCAAAGGCGTTTTGAACGTCATGGAGCATATGAGATATTCTAGGAGTTGAAGTTTATCTTTGAGAAGAATGCCCGAATCAATAGGTATGAGACCTCCGATAAGTTTTATGCCTGCAAGATGGAGGAGAACGGGTCTATTCGTGAGCACATACTCAAAATGTTTGGGTACTACAACCGTCTGGCTGAGTTGGGAGTTGAGCTCCCGCTAGAGGCTGTCACCGACAGAGTTCTTCAATCGCTACCACCTAGCTACTAGAGCTTTGTGTTGAACTATAACATGCAAGGGATGAGAAAGTCAGTCTCTGAGCTATTCGTGATGCTGAAAGTCACTGAGTTAGACATCCAGAAGGAGCATCAAGTGTTGATGGTGAATAAAACCACTAGTTTCAAGAAAGCCAAGGGAAAGAAGGGGAACTTCAAGAAAGGTGGCAAAGCAGTTGATCATCCCGTGAAGAAACCCAAGGCTGGACCCAAGCCAGAGACTGAGTGCTCCTATTGCAAGGGAACTGGCCACTAGAAGCGGAACTACCACAAATATCTGGCCGACAAGGGGGCCAAAGTCAACAAAGGTATATATGATATACATGTTTTATTGATGTGTACCTTATCAACTCTCGTTGTAGTGCCTGGTTATTTGATTCCGGTTCGGTTGCTCACATTTGCATCTCAAAGCAGGACCTACGGAATAGACGGAGGCAGGCGAAGGATGAAGTGATGATGCGCGTGGGAGTGGGTCCAAGATTGATGTGATCGTCGTTGGCACGCTCGCTCTTCGATTACCATCGGGATTAGAGATGAACCTGAATAATTCTCATTTAGTGCGTGTGTTGAGCATGAACATTATATATGGATCTTGTTTAATGTGAAGCGGTTACTCATTTAAATCAGAGAATAATGGTTGTTCTATTTATATGGGTACTATCTTTTATGGTCATGCACCCATTGTGAGGGGTTTATTCTTATTGAATCTCGATAGTGATGATACACATGTTCATAACATTGATGCCAAAAGATGTAGAGTTGATAATGATAGTCCCACTTTCTTGTGGCACTACCGCTTAGGTCATATTGATGTTCAGTGCATGAAGAAACTCCATGCTGGTGGGCTTTTGGAGTCGCTTTATTTTGACACTTGACACATGCGAATATATCTGGCCATGGGCCGGGCCGGGCCGGGCTTGGGTCGGGCCTGAAAAAGCCCATGGCAGAAAACTGAGGCCCAGGCCCTCCCAGGCCCTATCACTGGGCCTACTTTTCAAGCCCAATCCCGGCCCATCTGGTAAAAAGCCCTAAAAAGCCCTTAGGGCTTAGGGCCATGGGCCGGGCCTCTTCCTTAAAATGCCAATATGCCAAGCCCAAGCCCGTCCAGGCCCTACTGGTGGCTCAAAAGTCAGGCCCAAGCCCGGCCCATGGGCAAGCCCATCGGGCCTAGGCCCTGGATTTTAGGGCCGGGCCTGGGTGGGCCAACAGGGCCGGGCTTGAGATGGCCAGGACTACATGCGAACCATGCCTCATGGGCAAAATGACCAAAACTCCATTTTTCGGAACAATGGAACGGGCAAGTTGAAGGAAATATGCCCTAGAGGCAATAATAAAGTTTTTATTTTATATTTACTTATACCATGATAAATGTTTATTATTCATGCTAGAATTGTATTAACCGGAAACTTGATACATGTGTGGATACATAGACAAAACACTGTGTCCCTAGTAAGCCTCTACTAGACTAGCTCATTAACCAAAGATGGTTAAGTTTCCTAACCATAGACATGTGTTGTCATTTGATGAATGGGATCACATCATTAGATGTATGATGTGATGGACAAGACCCATCTGTTAGCTTAGCATTATGATCGTTCAGTTTTATTGCTATTGCTTTCTTCATGTCAAATACAAATTCCTTCGACTATGAGATTATGCAACTCCCGGATAATGGAGGAATGCCTTGTGTGCTATCAAATGTCACAATGTAACTGGGTGATTATAAAGATGTTGTACAGGTATCTCCAAAGATGTTTGTTGGGTTTGCATAGATCGAGATTAGGATTTGTCACTCTGAGTATCGGAGAGGTATCTCTGGGCCCTCTCGGTAATACAAATCATAAGAAGCCTTGCAAGCAAAGTGACTAACGAGTTAGTTGTAGGATGATGTATTACGGAACGAGTAAAGAGACTTACCGGTGACGAGATTGAACTATGTATGAAGATATCGACGATCGAATCTCGAGCAAGTAACATACCGATAATAAAGGGAATAATGTATGTTGTCATAACTGTTCGATCGATAAAGATCTTTGTAGAATATGTGGGAGCCAATATGAGCATCCAAGTACCGCCATTTGTTACTGACCAGAGAGGTGTCTTGGTCATGTATACATAGTTCCCGAACCTATAGGGTCCGCATGATTAACGTTCGATGATGATATTGTATTATATGAGTTATGTGATTTGGTGACCGAATGTTGTTCGGAGTCCCGGATGAGATTGCAAACATGACGAGGAGTCTCAAAATGGCCGAGAGGCAAAGATTGATATACCGGATGATAGTATTCAGACACCGGAAGTGTTCCGGAGGGTACCGGGTACATATCGGAGTACCAGAGGGGTTACCGGAATCCCCAGGGAGAAGATATGGGCCATATGGGCTAGGAGAGGGGATCACATCAGCCCGCAAGGGGTGGCGCGCCCCCCCTATGGAAGGAGGCCGAGTGGGATAAGGGAAAGAGGGGATTCGCCCCCCCCCCCCCCCCTTTCCTTCTCTCTTCCCCCTTCCCTTTTCTTCTCCGGCAATTATGGAAGGGGGGAGGCCAAATTGGGGAAGACCCCAAGTAGGATTCGGCCAACTTGGGGCGCCCCTTGCTGCCACTCCTCCCCTCCAACCTATATATATATATGTGGGCAAGGGGTGCCTAGAACACACAACGTCAATTGTTAGCCGTGTGAGGCGCCCCCCTCCACAGTTTACACCCCCGGTCATATTCTCACGGTGCTTAGGCGAAGTCCTGCGTGGATCACTTCACCATAACCGTCACCACGCCGTTGTGCTGACAGAACTCATCTACTTCCTCGATACCATGCTGGATCAGGAGGGCGAGGGACGTCATCGAGCTGAACGTGTGTAGAACTCGGAGGTGTCATGCATTCGGTACTTGATCGGTCGGAGCTAGAAGAAGTTTGAGTACATCAACTGCGTTGTCAAAGGACTCTGCTTTTGGTCTACTAGGGTACGTAGACACACATTTGCCCTCTTGTTTCTATGCATCTCCTAGATATATCTTGCGTGAGCGCAAGAATCTTTTTGAAATTGCATCCTATGTTTCCCAACACAAGTGACTTGTTGGAAATCATACATACTGATGTGTGCAGTCCGATGAGCGTTGACACGCGCGGTGGATATCGTTACTTTCTCACCTTCACCGATGACTTGAGTAGATATGGGTATATTTACCTAATGAAGCATAAGCCTGAGACGTTTGAGAAATTCAAGCAATTTCAGAGTGAAGGTGAGAATCATAGTAACAAGAAGATTAAATTCCTATGATCCGATCGAGGGGAAGAATATTTGAGTCATGAGTTTGGCAATCACATAAGACAATGTGGAATTGTTTCACAGTTGACGCCACCTGGAACACCACAGCTTAATGGTGTGTCTGAACGTCGTGGTCGTACCTTATTGGATATGGTGCGTTCTATGATGTCCCTTTCCGATCTGCCACTCTCGTTTTGGGGTTCTGCATTAGAGACAGTTGCATTCACTTTAAATAGGGCACCATCTAAGTTCGTGGAGATGACACCGTATGAACTGTGGTTTGGCAAGAAACCTAAGTTGTCATTTTTTAAGGTTTGGGGTTGCGATGCTTATGGCAAAAGTCTTCAGCCGGTAAAACTCAAACTCAAAGCAGACAAATGTGTCTTCATAGGATACCGAAAAGAGAAGGTTGGGTATACCTTCTATTTCAGATCCAAAGGAAAAGTGTTTGTCTCTAAGAACATGTCCTTTCTCGAGAAAGAGTTTCTCTCAAAAGAATTGAGTGTGAGGAAGATAGAACTTGATGAGGTTGTGGAACCTTTACTTCACCCAAATAGTAGAGCAGCACAGAAAGATGTTTCTGTGGCACCTACATTGGTTGAAGAGGAAGCTAATGATGATGATCATGAAGTTTCAGATCAAGTTACCATTGAACCTCATAGGTCGACAAGGGTACTTACAGCTCCTGAGTGGTACAATAACCTTGTCTTAGAGGTCATGTTGTTGGACAACAATGAACCTATGAGCTATGGAGAAGCGATGGTGGGCCCAGATTTCGACAAATGGTTAGAGGCCATGAAATCCGAGATGGGTTCCATGTATGAAAACAAAGTATGGAATTTGGAAGTATTACCTGAAGGGCGAAAGGCCATTCAAAATAAATGGATCTTCAAGAAGAAGATGGACGCGGACGGTAATATCATTGTCTATAAAGCTCGACTTGTGGCAAAGGGGTTTTCACAAGTTCAAGGAGTTGACTACAATGAGACTTTATCACCTGTATGATTCTTAAGTCCGTCAGAATCATGTTGGCAATAGTTGCATTTTTCGATTATGAAATGTGGCAGATGTATGTCAAAACAACGTTCCTTAATGGTCCTTAAAGAAGAGTTGTATATGATGCAACCGGAAGGTTTTTGTCGATCCTGTGAATGCTGACAAAGTGTGCAAACTCCAGCGATCCATTTATGGGCTGGTGCAAGCATCTCAGAGTTGGAATCTTCGCTTTGATGAGGTGATCAAAGCGTTTGGATTTATGCAACTTTTTAGAGAATCTCATTTTTACAAGAAAGTGATTGGGAGCTCTATAGCATTTCTAATATTATATGTGGATGACATATTGCTGATTGGAAAAAATACAGAACTTTTGGAAAATGTGAAGGAATATTTGAACAAGAGTTTTTCAATGAAGGACCTAGGAGAAGCTGCTTTCATATTGGGCGCATCAAGATCTATAGAGATAGATCGAGACACTTAATAGGACTTTCACAAAGCACATACCCTGATAAGATTTTGAAGAAGTTCAAAATGGATCATTCCAAGAAGGGGTTCTTGCCTGTTTTGCAAGGTGTGAAGTTGAGTCAGACTCAATCTCTAGCGACTACAGAGGATAGAGAAAAACTGAGTGTCATCCCCTATGCTTCTGCCATAGGCTCTATCATGTATGTGATGCTATGCACAAGACCGGATATCAACCTTGCCATAAGTATGTCCGGAAGATTTCCAAGTAATACAGGAATGGATCACTGAAGAACGATGAAGAATATCCTTAAGTACCTGAAAAGGACTAAGGATATGTTTCTCATTTATGGAGGTGATCAAGAGCTCGTCGTGAAGGGTTACGTTGATCCTAGCTTTGACACTGATCCGGATGACTCTAAGTCTCAAACCAAATACGTGTATATTCTAAATGGAGGAGCGGTAAGCTGGTGCAGTTCCAAGCAAAGTGTGGTAGCTGATTCTACATGCGAAGCAGAGTACATAGCTGCCTTGGAGGCAGCGAATGAAGGTGTATGGATGAAGCAGTTCATGACAGATCTTGGAGTTGTGCCCAGTGTACTGAGCCCAATGTCTTTGTTCTGTGACAACATCGGTGCCACTACTCTAGCCAAGGAACTAAGGTTTCACAAGAGGAACAGACACATAAAGCGACGCTTCAACTCCATCTGTGATGCAGTCAAGGAGGATGACATCAACATTTGCAAAGTACATACAGATCTGAATGCCGCAGATCCATTGACTAAACCTCTTCCACGTGCAAAACATGATCAACACCAGAACTCTATGGATGTTAGATTCATTACCATGTAATACTAGATTATTGACTCTAGTGCAAGTGGGAGACTATTGGAAATATGCCCTAGAGGCAATAATAAAGTGGTTATTATTATATTTCCTTGTTCATGATAATCGTTTATTATCCATGCTATGATTGTATTGACTAGAAACTCAAATGCATGTGTGGATACATAGACAACAACATGTCCCTAGTGAGCCTCTACCGGACTAGCTCGTTGATCTAAGATGGTTGTGGTTCCCTAGCCAGAGACATGAGTTGTCATTTGATAACGGGACCACATTATTAGGAGAATGATGTGATGGACAAGACCCAAACTATAAACGTATCACATGACCGTATCAAGTTTATTGCTATCGTTTTCTGCATGTCAAGTATATGTTCCTATGACCATGAGATCATGCAACTCACTGACACCGGAGGAGTGATACGTCTCCAACGTATCTATAATTTTTGATTGTTCCATGCTATTATATTATCTGTTTTGGATGTTTATGGGCTTTATTATACACTTTTATATTATTTTTGGGACTAACCTATTAACCGGAGGCCCAGCCCAAATTGTTGTTTTCTTGCCTATTTCAGTGTTTCAAAGAAAAGTAATATCAAACGGAGTCCAAACGGAATGAAACCTTCGGGAGAGTTATTTTTGGAACGGAAGTAATCCAGGAGACTTGGAGTAGACGTCAGGGAAGACTCGAGGTGGCCACGAGGGTCCAGGGCACGCCCTACCCCCCTGGGCGTGCCCCCACCCTCGTGGGCCCCTCGTGGCTCCCCTGACCGACTTCTTTCACCTATATATATCCATATACCCTAAAAACATCAAGGAGCAACATAGATCGGGAGTTCCGCCACCACAAGCCTCTGTAGCCACCAAAAACCAATCGGGACCCTGTTTCGGCACCCTGCCGGAGGGGGGATCCCTCACCGGTGGCCATCTTCATCATCCCGACGCTCTCCATGACCCTCGGGGCTGATGGTATGTACTAGTAGCTATGTGTTTGATCCCTCTCTCTCGTGTTCTTGAGGCAATACGATCTTGATGTATTGCGAGCTTTGCTATTATAGTTGGATCTTATGATGTTTCTCCCCCTCTACTCTCTTGTAATGGATTGAGTTTTCCCTTTAAAGTTATCTTATCGGATTGAGTCTTTAAGGATTTGAGAACACTTGATGTATGTCTTGCATGTGCTTATCTGTGGTGACAATGGGATACTCACGTGATCTACTTGATGTATGTTTTGTGATCAACTTTCGGGTTCAGTGACCTTGTGAACTTATGCATAAGGGTTGGCACACGTTTTCATCTTGACTCTCAAGTAGAAAATTTTGGGTACTCTTTGAAGTCCTTTGTGTTGGTTGAATAGATGAATCTGAGATTGTGTGATGCATATCGTATAATCATACCCACGGATACTTGAGGTGACATTGGAGTATCTAGGTGACATTAGGGTTTTGGTTGATTTGTGTCTTAAGGTGTTATTCTAGTACGAACTCTATGATAGATCGAACGAAAAGAATAGCTTCGTGTTATTTTACTACGGACTCTTGAATAGATCGATCAGAAAGGATAACTTTGAGGTGGTTTCCTACCCTACAATAATCTCTTTGTTTGTTCTCTGCTATTAGTGACTTTGGAGTGACTCTTTGTTGCATGTTGAGGGGTAGTTATATGATCCAAGTATGTTATTATTGTTGAGAGAACTAGCACTAGTGAAAGTATGAACCCTAGGCCTTGTTTCCTAGCATTGCAAGACCATTTATGCTCACTTTTATCACTTTTCACCTTGCTCTTTTTATATTTTCAGATTACAAAAACCTATATCTACCATCCATATTGCACTTGTATCACCATCTCTTCGCCGAACTAGTGCACCTATACAATTTACCATTGTATTGGGTGTATTGGGGACACAAGAGACTCTTTGTTATTTGGTTGCAGGGTTGTTTGAGAGAGACCATCTTCATCCTACGCCTCCCACGGATTGATAGACCTTAGGTCATCCACTTGAGGGAAATTTATTACTGTCCTACAAACCTCTGCAAGAAGAAGGTTGCGTAGTAGACATCAAGCTCTTTTCTGGCGTCGTTGCCGGGGAGGTGAGTTCTTGAAGGTATATCTTTAGATCTTGCAATCGAATCTTTTAGTTTCTTGTTTTGTCACTAGTTTAGTTTATAAAATAAAACTACAAAAAATGGAATTGAGTTTGCCTCATATGCTTCATCTTTTTAATATCTTTCGTGAGAATGATGGAAAGGAAAATTGTGCTCAAGTACTATAAGAAGAATTACATAGAATGCTTGGCACAAAATATGTGAATGATGAGCATGATTGCAATGTTGTTAGTATGAATTCTTTGAATACCTATGATGCTAATGATATGCAAAGCCACAAGCTTGGGGATGCTATGTTTGATGAAGGTGATATTTTTTGTCCCCCAAGTTTTGATGAGAAAATTTATTATGATGAAAGCATGCCTCCTATTTATGATGATTATTGTGATCACACATATGCCATAAAGAATAAACATAACCATGAAACTTGTCATCTTGATTTTAATTTTCCATTGGATTATGCTTCACATGATATTTATTTTGTTGAGTTTGCTCCCACTACTATTGATGAGAATAAATTTGCTTATGTGGAGATTAGTAAAATTTCTATGCAAGTAGATCATGAAAAGATTGCTTTAGGTGCTGGTTATATGGTTGAATTCATTCATGATGCTACTGAAAATTATTATGAGAGAGGATCATATGCTTCTAGCAATAATATCAAGTTTCCTCTCTATGTGTGGAAAATTTTGAAGCTATGCTTGTTTTGCCTTCCTATGCTAGTCGATTATTGTTACCATAGGAAGTGGGTTAGACTTAAATGTTCTAGTCATATTCTTCATGATGCTCTCTTTATGTTTCAATTCTTATCTTTTATGTGAGCATCATTGAAATCATCATGCCTAGCTAGGGGCGTTAAATGATAGCGCTTGTTGGGAGGCAACCCAATTTTATTTTTTCTCTTTGTTTTTTGCTACTGTTTAGTAATAAATAATTCATCTAGCCTCTGTTTAGATGTGGTTTTATGTTTTAATTGGTGTTTGTGCCAAGTAGAACCTTTGGGAAGACTTGGGTGAAGTCTATGCGATCTTGCTGTAAAAAACAGAAACTTTTGCGCTCACGAGATTAGCTGCCATATTTTACTGGAGAGTGATTTTAGGTTGATTATTTTTGCATATGATTAATAGACAAATTCCTCAGGTACATCAATTTATTTCACAATTTTTGGAGTTACAGAAGTATTCGAATGATACAGATTACTACAGACTGTTCTGTTTTTGACAGATTCTGTTTTCTATGTGTTGTTTGCTTATTGATGAATCTATGAGTAGTATCGGAGGGTATGAACCATAGAGAAGTTGGAATACAGTAGATATTACACCAATATGAATTTATAATGAGTTCATAACAGTACCTTAGTGGTGATTTATTTTCTTATACTAATGGAGCTTACGAGGTTTCTATTGAGTTTTGTGTTGTGAAGTTTTCATGTTTTGGGTAAAGATTCGATGGACTATGGAGTAAGGAGTGTCAAGAGCCTAAGATTGGGGATGACCAAGGCACCCCAAAGTATATTCAAGGACAACCAAGATACTAAGATTGGGGATGCCCTGGATGGCATCCCCTCTTTCGTCTTCGTCTATTGGTAACTTTATTGGAGCTATATTTTTATTCACCACATGATATGTGTTTTGCATGGAGCGTCTTGTATGATATGATTCTTTGCTTTTTAGTTTACCACAATCATCCTTTCTGCACACACCTTTTGGGAGAAACACACATGATTCGGAAAGTGGCACCCCGGCTCAGAGCGACCGGTTTACCTTGCATTGCCAGCCCAGAGACCTTGTCTTCTGGCAACACACAACAACATGGTACAGAAAACAACCGCTTAATTCATGCTAGCGGAACATAGTTCATATTAGAACGGTTAGCGAGGCCAGGCGGCACACACGGTGCGGCTGAACAATATGTACATTATTTAGTGAACATAAAGGGGGCCTCGATCAAGACAACTAATCGGCAGCGGAACAACGACGTAGCGAGACTCCATAGCATAAGGACACCGACATGGACACGGTCTAGACGCGGACAGCACTCCTTTCCAACGGGACTTTCCTAAAATCTAGCATGACACGCCAGGTCAGTACATTGAATGTACTTGCAAGCTCACAATAAACATAAACATGATGACAGACAATATTATGATATTTATCCAATTAATTAACAATGCAACTATATATCCAACATGTTGTGACCATGCTCAACAGGTACTCATTCTCCCGACTTGCTTACCAGATGTGACCAATAAACATGATATTACCAAAACATACTCGTGATCCGTACAGCGATCACCACCCGACCATCTCATGGCCCGTGATCCTTACGGCGATCACAACCCGACCAACTCGTGGCCCATGATCCTTACGGCGATCACAACCCGACAACTCATGTCCAACTCAACACGATGACCTCACTGCCATCCATAGTGCAATTTAGTGTGCATATTTATTAAGTGCTGACCCATGGTGTACCTTACTTTCGAGCGTGTCCGTAACCGTGGACTCGGCTATCGATAGATTAAAAACACTCTGCAGAGGTTAGTACACTGTACCCACACTATGGAACCCATAGCCTCGCACTCCCATTCGGGTGGACCAACAACGTTCCGGTGAAACCATTTCACTGTCATGACACTCTCCCGACCCTTCCGACTCAGACCCCACCGGGCTAGTCCTGGGTGGCCCCGTGTCTACCTCCAGACACCTCGACCACCGTCGTGGCCATGATCCACTCTGGGATCCGGTACCAAAATTAACTTAACAACGGGCTCACAAGGTTGTGCTTGCCTACCGGGCCAGGGTACAGCACGCCCATAACCTTCCCTAAATTGAGGCACCGACTAGAGGCACGACAATGAAACGCATTAAGGTCGTCCCATACCGGCAAATGTGGTTGCACTGGGATAGACTCGTTTCAGCGGCACCACGACCCGGTCAACAACATGTTCAAGTTGAATTATTAATCAGGTTCAACTTAATGTGAAAAGAAAATAACCGGTGTCATATTGCCATACTATGCATCACCTAACATATGCATCACATAACCATGCAAAGACTGCACCAACCACGCTCCTACGGAGCCATCATAAACTCATGCTACTATTCTGGTTAAAACCACTATTTACTTATACCAGAACCATTTCTAGCATTATCATCATTATACCTCATGCAAAAATAATATTTAAATTACTCATCAAACTCTATCACCATATTAATTATTTATCACTTGCAACTAAGTTCTCCTTATCTTGCCAACCATATTTACTTCAAACATTCTGAAGTTCAAGTATTTTAACATAACAAGCATATAACAGAATATATTTATTATATAACTAATTTAAATGCATCAATAATCATAGGTTCAAGTATGAAAATCATAAATATTGAAGTGGCACCATAAAAATGTTATTGTGGCTTGCCTTAGCACTGACGAAGTTCACAAAGCTCCTGGTGATCCTCAAGACAAGCTAGTTCTTCTGAAAATATTCAAAAACCACAAAAGAAAAATATAAAGAAACCTTCTGAAAATTGCCAGAAAATCTCGACAGTAAGGGAAAATCCCATCTTTTGGGTGTTGTTAGATTTTCGGACACAGAACACGATGCACAAAGAATCACTGCATTTGGACTTGTAGAATAAAATTATGGCCATTTGAAGTCTCCTGGAATTTAAATGAATTTGAAAAAGAAAAACAGAGGGGGTGACATCGAAGGCGTACTCTCTCGGGGCACCACCACTCATACCGCTTTGCGCACGTAGTCAGTGGCTGACTAGCAGGCCCTGCTAGTCAGGCCGGAGGGAGGGAGAGGGAAACAGAGGGGAACGGCGATTCACCGGAGCTCACGGCGGTGATGAGACTTCTTGGAGGCAAACGAGAGGGAGGGATCGACGGAGAAGGCTATTGCGCACCTGCCCGTACCCGTAGCGTGGCTAACGGTGGCCGGACGGTGTCGGATTTGTCCTCTCCAGCAGCGACAGAGGGCGGAGGTTGCCGGAGTTGAAGAAGACGGCAGCTTGGGGCGGCTCCAGGGGCTCTAGCTAGGCGCGTTGGCTTCATGGAGGAGAGGCGGAGGCCCTGGCGGGGTCGCCTTGGCTTGGGAGAGGCTGGAGCTGTGGGAACGATCCAGAGGGGATCGCCGGCGAGCTCGGATCGGGGACGGAAGCCTGTGGCCTGCCCGGCCGGGCTGCGGCTTCTAGTGGCTCTAGGAGGGAGTGGGGGTGAGTTGCGGTGCTCCAGGAGGCTGCGGAGGGGGGGGGTTATAGGCGGGGCGGCGAGGAGGGCTCGGGCTCCGCTGGAGGAAACCTGTCCCTGGCGCCCGGCAACGAACGGTGCCAGAGGGCGATGGAGAAGGCGACGGAGGTCACGCAGCAACTGTACGCGGGCGCGGACGAGCACAGGAACGATGGGGAAAGAGACGAACACAGTGCGCGCACACTGTGCCATTGGCCGGACCGTGCCCGTGCTTGCTGCGGCAAGCTCCGACGTCAGCGAGCGGCAAGGTGGAGTTATGGGGGTGGAGACGAGGATGGTGGCGAGGGAGGACACGCTCTGGCCGGCCGAGCAGCGAGCACGCGCTCCACAGAGGCGCTGGCGACGCGCAGAGCGCGCGTTTGGCATGCAAGCACGCTTGGACGAACGCGGTCACCGCGTGGACCATGACATCAGGCCACCTACGCACTAACAAGGATGTCTAGCGTGTAGTCCTTAGTTAGCTTAGGTGTTACCATGGCTCGGTTTGGTTCCAGGTGTAGTAGAAGTAAAATGGTGATGAGGTTAAGTTACTGGACAGAAACTTTGGGGAGTTACTATGGTCAAACCACAGGGATTCAAGGGCTGAGCTTTGGGGTTTTACTGACTCTTACTAAGGTAAATAAGCTCAGGGAAAACTAGCTACATTGGAGCTACTAAAAAAGGTGGTTGCTGTAGAAACTACCATATCAGCCTAGAAGTGATTTTATTTTCTGTAGCCAAAATATTCCAAAGAGTGGTGAAATATTTTTGCTCAGAAATGTGCCCTAGGGTCCAAAGAATATTTGGAATTTTTCTCAGGATTTTTGGGGCAACAGAAATGAGTGTTGCTTTGGAGGTCAAGGAGTTTAGCTAGGGTTTTGGAGGCAAAAATGAATATTTTTCATTTAAGAAAAATATTCCAAGCAATATTGTTGGGTTGGCCGGGGGTGAGATGATGGATTTGAGGAGGAGAGGGAACACTTGGGTGAAAATCAAGGGATACCCAAGTGGTCAAGTCCAAATGGAATGATTCAAAACTCCAAATCCAAAGTCAACTCAGCTGAAAATCAAGCAAAGAAAACAGGGCAAAAACCAGGCTGTGACACGGAATTTATTAGAATACTCTCATGCTTCACTTATATTATTTTGAGAGTCTTTTAGAACAGCATGGTAATTTGCTTTGGTAATAAAAACTATCATAGAAAGTGCATTGGATACTATGATCAATTTGATACTTGATAATTGTTTTGAGATATAAAGGTGGTAATGTTAGAGTCATGTGTCGGGTGGTAGGTGCGACATATGCCAACGGGTGGCTTATCATTGTGGGAGCCAGTAAGACATCGCCGGTGCCTGGAAACGGAATAAGGCGAAGACATGCACGCCGGCGGATCTTACCCAGGTTGGGGGCTCTCCGTGGAGATAATACCCCTACTCCTGCTTTGCGGGGTCTCCGCGTGATCACTAGATTGATAAGAAGCTACAAGTGGCTCCTTGATCTGTTAGGTGGGAGGAGGAAGAAGGGCAAGGCCAGCTCTCTTCTCTCCCTATGGTAGTGTCTAAAACTCTCTAAGATCAACCCTTTGCATGGGTGTCCCGGGGGGGCTTATATAGGCCTACCCCCCGGGGGTACAATGGTAATCCGGTTGGGCGTGGGCCCAGGCCGTCAGTGTCTACAGCCGCCGGCTTCTCCGCCGGCTCCTGGGGCCCGCCGTCTGGTGGGTCCCACCGGCTGCCGGTCCATTGGTCGACAGGCTGGCCCAACCGCTTGGGGGGTCTTGTCGTGGGCTGGTTACTGTTGCCTCGCCTCTGATGACGAGGGCTTTGTCGAGGTAAGCATGGCTACAGCGTTGCCGCCTTGCGGGTGCTCACTGTAGCCTTACCTCGTCTTATCTGCTTAATGGTGCACGTGCCCCGAGGAGGGGAGCAAGCCGGCTATAGGAAGCTGGCCTCGCCTTAGGCCCGCTGGGGGAGGCCAGGCCGCCTTCGGATGTCTCTCTGACTGAAGGGGCCCGCCGCCTTTAGGCCGTACCAGCGGCCCGTCATGGATGGCGTCATGATTCGCATAGCAAAAGTGCCTCGCCGGACAGGAGATGTCCGCCCTGTACGGCGTACTATAGCCACGCATGCTCCGGGATTCGGGGGTGGCAGGGTCCACTGTAGCCACGCCCCGTCTCATCACCGTTATGGGGGGTTGACTTTAGGGTGCAACCCATGGCCGCCTGCCATGGGCCAGCTTTCTTGGAGTCGGTTCTTCATGGGCCGGCTTTCTTGGAGTCGGTCCTTCATGGGCCGACTTTCTTGGAGTCGGTCCTTCATGGGCCAGCTTTCTTGGAGTCAGCCATGTTGTAGAGTCCCCCAAAGATTGTTTATGGCTGGGCCGCCTTCCGCCAGCCGGCCTATGTGATATCCAGCTGGAAGAAGTCGGCCCCATGTTTTGGGCGCTTCAAGGCTCGGTCGACCCATTGTTTTTTCTGAGGGCCAAAGGGAGCCGGTTAGGCTACCCGTGGTCATTTACTCCAACAGAAGTTCCCGAAGCTGGTTGGGCTTCGCGGCTGAAGGGGGAAACGAGAAGCTCGGCCAGCTTCCTATCCCGAAGAGCCGGCAGCTAGGAGCCGGCCTCCCTTGCGCGTGCCTTCTCGGCGAAGCCTCCTCAAATTCCAAAGGCGGGAAAGAGCTGATGCGCCAGCCAAGCGGCAGGCTGACCGCCCGCCATCCGTGCGCCATGTGGCACCCTTCGGCTGGAAGGGCCTGCCAGCCCACGCACGTGATGGGACGCTGCCGCAGGCCAGGGCCCACCACTTCCGCGCCTCGGCCCGTGCGCGGATCTTCTGTGGCCCGAATCGTCCGCATGTCTTCCGGCGGCGGTTCCCACACGCCATCAAGGTGCGATAATCGCGGGTCGTGGGGGAGTGGGCGCAGTTAATCCAACCCCCCCACCCCCCCCGGTGCCTCGCCTCCTCGGCTTCGCCGTGCGAGGCTATAAGTAGGGGCGGGGAGGGGGAGCGGCAATCGTTCGCACGCTCGCCCTCGCCCTGCCCCCTCCTTCTTCTTCCTCGTTGCAGTAGCTTTTCACTGTGCTCCCGCTCCGCCATTCTTTCTTCTTCCCAGGGTGTCGCAGGCTCGCTGCCTCCGTGCCGAGCGCTTTCTGCCGCCACGCTCACCGCCATGGCTCCGACGTCGAGCTCTTGGGATGGCTCCACCATTCGCGATGACCACATCGATTTCCTCCGCAAGACGCGGCGGCTGCCGGGCGAACATCTTGTGGGAGTCCGCCTTCTGCTAGCGAGGGAGGTTTCCCCGATGCCGGAGGAAGGCGAGCGAGTGATCTTCTACTCGCACTGCCTCCGCGGCATCGGCCTCCCCGCGAGCGGCTTCTTCCGCGCATTTCTTCACTTCTGCCAACTTCAGCCGCACCACCTCACCCCCAACACAGTGGTGCTGCTATCGGCCTTCGTCTCGCTATGCGAAGGTTTCCTCGACGTCCTCCCCACCATCGAGCTTTGGGGGGAGTTTTTCCAATCCAAGCTCGGCACGATCGTCGCGGGCGTGCCGGCTCCGTGCGACGCCTTCATCGCCATACGGAGGTCCACCGCCGACAACCCATTCCCTCCTATCGCGTTGATCCAGTCGGTGAAGCTCTGGCAACGTTCTTACTTTTACGTGAAGAACGTTGCCCCGAACGGTGATTATGTCAACTTGCCGGCTTACGTAGCCGGCCCGCCGGCTGCGAGGCCGGCTTCACGGTCCTACCGGGCCAGGTCGCTACTGGAGCTGGTGCCGTCGCCTGGCTTCAGGTACTGATCTAGACGGAGCGCCTGACCGGGCCCGACTTGATCGCCGCCTTCGTCGAGCGCCGGGTACTTCCGCTTCAGGGCCGCCCTCATCTGATCTGTCAGATGAGCGGCCGCTTCGACCCAAGCCGGCTAAGCACGAGGGAGATGCCTCACGACGAGGTGTCGTACATGGTGAACTACATCGCTAGCTGCAAGCTCACCGAGGACTGGCAGTATGGCAAGGCGCCATACTCTCGCGCCAATCCACCACCCTTGGTAAACTTTCTTTCTTCCTTCGTTGCCCAATTTTCTTTTCTGGCCGACTCTTGACCAGTCGGCTTGTCTTCAATCAGAATCCTCTCCTTCATCCTTCGGCCAGGACCGCGGGGCCGGAGCGCGAGTTCGCCCCCGACCGCGAGGCGGACGACTTTAAAGGACGCCGACTTGGGGGCGGCCGCCCTGGACGACGACGACGCGGGGGGCGGCGGTGAGACAGGCGGCTCCGGCTTCACTGCCGGCTTTGACGACTGGCTTGATAATGACGAGGCCGATCCCATTCCGCACCGCCAGCCGGCGACCGACCCCCAAGGCGCCGGCCCATCCGGCGGGCTGACCGCGCGAGGCAGCGCACAGAAGCGTCGGGCGGCACTGACTCTCATCGGCAGCCGGCCGAAGAAGCCCAAGGGATCCGCGTCAGCGACCAAGCGGGACGAGGCGGCCGTGAAGGCGGTCCGCTTCCGCAAAGTGGTGAAGTATCCGCATGCAGTCTGGCGTAAGTTCTGGTCCTTACGCACTTTTCTTTCTTTCTTTAGTTGATGTTCTTCTAAGTCCTTTCTCTGTTTTGTCAACCAGGGCCCCGCTCTCTCTTGAGCAGACTACTGCCGCCTCCATAGTCGGTGGAGCGAGAGGATCTGGGGGCTCCCGTTGCATAGACCCCCGCGCCGAGCTTCAGGCGGCGACGGAGCGGAACGCGCGGGAGGCGCGGGAGGAGCGGGAGGCGGAGGAGCGAAGGGCGACCGCCGCTGAGACAGCCCAGGAGACGACGGCAGAGTCGGGCAAGGCGCACTCTGAAGCGGCAGCCAGGGCCCGGGCGGAGGCCGAGGCCGCAGAGAGGATGGCGGAGGCCCCGGCGGAGGCTGAGGCCGACTTCTTTCTTAACTTCTTCTTTCCATACTGGCAGGAGCCAACGCCGACTTGAGGCAGCAGCTGGGCGTGGCCAAGACCGCCCTTCGCACCAAGGAGGGCGAGCTCAGTGCCTTGGCTCAGGAGCATGACCGCCTGGCCAAGAAACTGGTCGGCCAGGAGGAAAGTCACAAGGCGGCCCTGAAGGCGGCGCAGGACAGTGAGGCCGCCCTCAAAGCCAAATACGAGACCGAGGTGGCGAGCTGGGCCAAGGCAAGGCAAGCTCTGAGCGAAGGCTACGGCCAAGTTGAGGATTTGGTTGACGGTAGGCCGCCTTCTTCTTCACTCTTTGCTTGTCCTTGTAAGCCAGTTTATCTCCTGACTTGCTCTGTTTCTTTCTTCTTTGTGAAGAGTACTTTCCTGGCTATTCCGTCGCCGCCAACCAAGCCATCGAAGCCCACCGTGAAGCCCGGCGTCAGGCTAGGGTTGAGATCGCGTCGGATGCCAACCGGTTGCCTGAGGAGTAGCTTCTGGCGATCCAGGCCCGCCTTCAGCCGGCCTACCGCATGCTCCGCCGGCTTCAGCGTGCCGGAGCACGGGTGTTGGACGCCCTCTGGCCTGGCGAAGTAATTCCTCGCACCCCCAGCCGTACTGCCTACTGGCTGGAGGTAGCCGTCGGCCGCCTTGAGGCCTCGAAGGCTTCAGCAGCTCGATCCAGTGCTCGCCGGGCGCTAGAGTTCGTCCGGGCTTGGTACCCTGGGCTGAACTTGGACCAACTGTGCACCTCGCGGCTGGAGGCTGATGAGGAGCTGGAGGCGGTGCGGCCGGCTATCATCTAGCGCGCCTCGGCGATCGCCGACTTCACCGACACCAGTGCCTTTGCTCCTGAGGTGAACGAGGACGGCGTCGCGCAGCCGGAGGAATGGTTCGGGCTAAACCCGGCCGACGGTGAAGACTCAAGGAAGAAGATTGACTCCAGCGACGAGGGAGAGAGAAGGAGCAGGAAGACAGCGAAGATGCTGTGCCGGATGTTGGAGCAGCCAGCCAGCCTAAGCCTGACCGTGCCTCCAGCAACGAGGCATGCGCGAATGCTCCGCCTGCCGCCGGCGACGACCAGGCCGAGACTCGCAAGCCGGCCACACCTCCAACCGACACCGCCGTCTCAACCAATCTTCCTGACGCTCCGGGCGCTCCCTTGGCTTGATTCACTGTTTTTATTTTCCTGCTTGACACTCTTCAAACAAATTTGTTATCTTTGTGCAATTCCACCCACTGGGGGTGTATTCAAACTTCATTGAATGTCGGCCTCTCGAAGGCCTTTTGTGTAAATATTATTATGCATGAGCTTGGCTTCCATTCCTACTTGCTTTTTATCTCTCGGCTTTTTTCCTTTGCCGCTGGTTGTCGCCTTCCTAGCCAGACAGCTGCTCTGCAGTCTGTCGCCGGGTAAGGAGTTCAGCCGTCTGGGAAGGCAAGTACTCAAGCTTTCTTAGATTGTAGCCGAGTAGGAAAGGAAGCCGGCCAGCCGACTGCTTCGACAGCCGGTTGGCGAGGGGGGAGCCGGCTTGTGTTATGTAAGTTCGTTAGTCCTTAGCCGTTTTTCATGTGGGCATCCTTTCCGCCTTCAACTCTCGCTAGTCGGGCAGCCAATTCTTCGAGTTGTGCCTTTCGCAAGAGAGGGCTTGGGTGTCGGCACATTACGTGTCTGTCTGCATGTAGAACCTGTACATAACTCAAGGCGGCAAGTCCCCAGGCTGACTAGTCGAACCCGGTGCCGGACGGAAAAAATAAATGTTGTGGGGTAACCATGGGTATGATACCCGGCATACATAGATAAAATAGGGTAGTCCCCGAGAACTCCTCGGGGGACCCGTTGTCTGATAATTAATACAAAAGGTAGTGTGAAACATACTATATTTCAACTGTCAAATCTTCGAAGAAGATTGGCGTTCCCTGGGCGCCCTGACTCCTTGCCAGAGTCGTCTCTCTTGCGTGCCTTCGGCTTCTGCGCGTCGATTAAGTAATAGGAGTTGTTTTCCAGAGCCCGGCTGATGATGAAGGGGCCTTCCCAAGGGGCTGAGAGCTTGTGCTGGCTGGCTGTTCGCTGTATCAGCCGGAGCACAAGGGCTCCCTCTTGGAAGTATCTTGGCTTCACCCTCCGACTATGGTAACGGTGCAGACCTTGCAGGTAGATAGCGCACTGGCTGAGGGCTAACAGCCGGCTTTCTTCCAGCAAGTCGACGCCGTCTTCTCTTGCTTCTTTAGCCTCCACCTCCGTGTACATGGTGACCCGAGGTGAGTCGAATTCGATGTCAGTTGGGATGACAGCCTTGGTACCATATACAAGGAAGAAAGGGGTGAAGCCGGTTGACTTGTTTGGGGTAGTGCGCAGACTCCAGAGGACGGCCGGTAGCTCGTCGAGCCAGCAGCCTGCCGAGCGCTCAAGTGGCACGACCAGTCAGGGCTTGATGCCGGAGAGGATGAGGCCGTTTGCTCGCTCGACTTGGCCGTTTGACTGCGGGTGGGCAACGGACGCTAGGTCCAGTCGGATGCCCTGTGTCGCACAAAAACGTGCCAGTGCTCCCTTGGCAAAATTTGTGCCGTTGTCGGTGATGATGCTGTGTGGCATGCCATACCGGGTTGTAATATCTGCAATGAATGTCACGGTAGTTGGCCCATTCAGTTTCTTGATCGGCTTTGCTTCAATCCACTTGGTAAATTTGTCCACGGCGACAAGCAGATGTGTCATGCCGCCGCGCGCCGTCTTGAATGGGCCGATGAGGGAGTCCTGGACTAGGGGGTGTTCGGACAGCCGGACTATCAATGTCCGCCGGACTCCAAGACTACGAAGATACAAGATTGAAGACTCCGGCTCGTGTCCGGAAGGTACTTTACTTGGAGTGGTAGGCAAGCTTGGCGATACGGATACGTAGATCTCCTACTATTGTAACCGACTCTGTGTAACCCTAGCCCTCTCCAGTATCTATATAAACCGAAGGGCTTTAGTCCGTAGGACAACATACATTACAACAATCATACCATAGGCTAGCTTCTAGGGTTTAGCCTCCTTGATCTCGTGGTAGATCTACTCTTGTACTACCCATATCATCAATATCAATCAAGCAGGAGTAGGGTTTTACCTCCATCGAGAGGGCCCGAACCTGGGTAAAAAACATCGTGTCCCCTATCTCCTGTTACCATCCGCCTAGACGCACAGTTCGGGACCCCCTACCCGAGATCCGCCGGTTTTGACACCGACATTGGTGCTTTCATTGAGAGTTCCTCTGTGTCGTCACCGATAGGCTTGATGGCATCTTCAACCTGCAACGCTGTCCAGGGTGAGACTTTCCTCCCCGGACAGATCTTCGTATTCGGCGGCTTCGCACTGCGGGCCAATTCACTTGGCCATCTGGAGTAGATCGAAAGCTACGCCCCTGGCCGTCAGGTCAGATTTGGAAGCTTAAACTTCACGGCCGATGTCCGAGGAGACTTGATCCTCGACGGACTCGAGCCACAGCCAAGCGCGCCGCACTGTGACGATGGGCATGATCTAGCTCTGCCGCCGAACGGTGCCTTGGTTGCCGCACACGGATCCGCTCCGGCCATTAGCCCGGAGCCGGTCGCCCAGATCGAGGGCCGGTGGATAGACGCCACCCTGGGGGCTTCAACATCCACGGCGATGGAGCCGAACACTAATCCTGTCCCCTGCGAAACTCGTGATTCCGAGGTGCCAGACTCCTCGCCGGACTCCGAACCTCCCGCGCCCCTACCAATCAATCCAGATTGGGCGCCGGTTATGGAATTCGCCGCCGCGGACATCTTCCAATGCTCGCCTTTTGGCGATATCTTAAATTCACTAAAGCATCTCTCGTTATCAGGAGAGTCCTGGCCGGATTATGGCCAGGATGGTTGGGATGCGGACGATGAAGAAATTCAGAGCCCACCCACCACCCACTTTGTAGCCACTGTCGACGATCTAACCGACATGCTAGACTACGACTCCGAAGACATCGACGCTATGGACGACGATGCCAGAGACGAACCAGCGCCCATAGGGCACTGGAAGGCCACCTCGTCATATGACGTATACATGGTGGATACCCCAAAAGATGGGGACGGCGAAGGAACAGCGGAGGCAGATTCCTTAAAGAAACAGCCCAAGCGCCGGCGTCAGCGGCGCCGCTCTAAAACTCGCCACAATAAAAACGGAGATTTCGGCACAGAAGATAATAATACTCCAGAGAGTGCCAAAGACAATCCCCTCCCGCAAGACTCAGCGCAGGAGGATGCAGAAGCAAGCCCTCATGAGGGGGCGGCAGACGAAGAGGTTGAGGATCATAATTATACGCCTCCCTCCGAGGACGAAGCAAGCCTCAACAATGACGAATTCGTCATACCCGAGGATCCCGTTGAACAAGCGCGCTTCAAGCGCAGGCTTATCGCCACAGCAAACAGCCTAAAGAAAAAGCAGCAGCAGCTTCAAGCTGATCAGGACCTGCTGGCCGATTGATGGACCGAGGTCCTTGTGGCCGAAGAGTATAAACTCGAACGTCCCTCCAAAAGTTACCCAAAGCGCAAGCTGCTCCCCCTATTAGAGGAGGAAGCATACATACATCCATCACCAGCGCACGATATGGTTGACCGACCACCCCGTGGTCGTGACAGAGAGGCATCCAGGCCCCCAGCCAAGACCATACCCCGGCATCGCTTCAAAAGTACGAAGCCAAGAGGGAATGCGCCGGACTTGCGAGACATATTGGAGGACAAAGCAAGACAATCCAGATCCATCTATGGATCACGTGGGCGCCCTACAACCCACGACGAATACCGTCGTGCCGGATACAATAACCCCGGCCGGGCCGAACACAGCAGACAGCGCTCTCTCGAGCTGCGTCGTGATATTGCTCAATACAGGGGCGCCGCACACCCGTTATGCTTCACTAACGAAGTAATGGATCATCAGATCCCCGAAGGGTTTAAACCCGTAAACATCGAATCTTATGATGGCACAACAGACCCCGCGGTGTGGATCGAAGACTATCTTCTCCACATCCATATGGCCCGCGGCGACGATCTCCACGCCATAAAGTACCTCCCACTCAAGCTTAGAGGACCAGCTCGGCATTGGCTTAATAGCTTGCCCGCAGAGTCAATTGGGTGTTGGAAGGACCTGGAGGCCGCATTCCTTGATAACTTCCAAGGCACATATGTGCGACCACCAGACGCCGATGACCTAAGCCACATCATTCAGCAGCCAGACGAATCGGCCAGACAATTCTGGACATGGTTCTTGACAAAGAAAAATCAAATCGTCGATTGTCCGGACGCAGAGGCCCTTGCAGCCTTCAAACATAACATCCGGGACGAATGGCTAGCCCGGCACCTGGGGCAGGAAAAGCCGAAATCCATGGCAGCCCTCACATCGTTAATGACCCGCTTTTGTGCGGGAGAGGACAGCTGGCTAGCCCGCAGCAACAATCTCCATAAAAATTCTGGCAGTCCGGATACTAAGGACAACAACGGCAGGTCACGTTGAAGCAAAAACAAGCGCCGAATTAACGGCGACGATAAGGAGGATACGGCGATCAATGCCGGATTCCGAGGCTCTAAACCCGGTCAACGGAAGAAGCCATTTAAAAGAACCATTCCAGGTCCGTCCAATTTGGACCGAATACTCGACCGCTCATGCCAGATACATGGCACCCCTGAAAAGCCAGCTAACCACACCAATAGAGATTGCTGGGTGTTCAAGCAGGCCGGCAAGTTAATTGCCAAAAACAATGACAAGGGGCTAAATAGCGACGACGAGGAAGAGACCCGGCCGCCGAACAACAGAGGACAGAAGGGTTTCCCCCCACAAGTACGGACGGTGAATATGATATACGCGACCCATATACCCAAGAGGGAGAGGAAACGCGCACTAAGGGACATCTATGCGATGGAGCCAGTCACCCCAAAGTTCAACCCATGGTCCTCTTGTCCGATCACTTTCGATCGAAGAGACCATCCGACCAGCATACGCCATGGCGGATTCGCCGCATTGGTCTTAGACCCAATCGTCGATGGGTTTCACCTCACGAGAGTCCTGATGGATGGCGGCAGTAGCCTGAACCTGCTTTATCAGGATACAGTGCGCAAAATGGGCATAGACCCATCAAGGATTAAACCTACAAAGACAACCTTTAAAGGTGTCATACCAGGAGTGGAAGCCAACTGTACAGGCTCAGTCACACTGGAAGTGGTCTTCGGATCCCCGGATAATTTCCGGAGCGAAGAGTTAGTCTTCGACATAGTCCCGTTTCGCAGCGGCTATCACGCCCTGCTCGGACGAACCGCGTTTGCCAAATTCAACGCGGTGCCGCACTATACATACCTAAAGCTCAAGATGCCAGGCCCTCCTGGAGTCATCACGGTCAATGGGAATACGGAACGCTCCCTCCGAACGAAGGAACATACAGCGGCTCTCGCGGCAGAAGTACAGAGCAGCCTTCTAAGGCGATTCTCGAGTCCGGCCGTTAAACGGCCGGATACAGCAAAGCGCGCCCGGAGCAATATCAACCAAGACCACCTGGCGCAATCATAGCACGCGTAGCAATGCGGCCCCAACCCTCGCCCGCGTATGATCGCAAGAATAACACTCCGCGTACATCATTACGCTCTGGAGATACCATGGGCATAGGGGAGGGGGCACGATCACAATGGACCCAGAGTGCGGTTTGACCACACCAGGGGCTCGCAAATGAGCCTCTCTTTTTTATTATTATTATTCTTCTTCTTTTTTGTACACAGGACTCTGTTAACCAGAAGCCCTGTCCGGCGGTGAACATGCCGAACTCATGATGCAAAAGTCAGGGACTTAAGAAGGCCGCGTCAAACACTCATGTGGTCTCAATTACGAGCATTAAATTCAATTATATACACCAAATCCGCAGCTTCATCCCTGGAGGTAGACATGTTTATTTAGTCCAAATCCCTTGCTTACCGCACTATTTGTATCAGTCTGCTCTACTAGAAGACTTTTTCTTTCATTAATAATGCAGCACCTTTATGATCGCAATTGCATTACATTATATATATATATATATGCTCATTATATGACATCTGGCACCCGTATATTTTGGTACGGCATAATACACCAGGGGCTTATGTTCCCCACTTTATGGTGTGATAAAGTCCGAACACTTTCACAAGTGCGGCACCCCGAACTTATAGCATTATATGAATCGGCTCTGAATCATGTCTTGGGTCAATAGTTGGGTTTGCTCGGCTCCCATGTTTGGCACCTTACGTTTCCGTTCTGTCGGCTAAGGTAGCACTGGGAGAACCACTGCGATTGCGCCCCGGTTGAGCCGGGTTAACGCCTCAGTGGAGAAAGGTAAAACTGACCGACATGATAAGGCGAGAGACTGGTCGCTGTTCAAGAGGTTTTTTCGGGTCCTTAAAGACTCACGCCGCTTCGAGCGAAGTTCCGGATTATGTCCGATGAAGGCATGGATAGCGCCCCGGATTCGGTCTTCCGAATACCAGGGGCTTCGCCGAAATTTAAAATTATAGAATTCTATGGCTAAGTGAGAGTGTTCAAGCATTATAAGTCCGGTCGCCTTGTTCGTCGTGTTGAGCGCCTCCCTAGATGGACCCAAATATGGGAACAAGAGTGCTCAAGTTTATCACCAAACACCCCAGCACTTGTGGCTTGGGGGCTGAAGCCAACGACTTGCCATCTCTCAGATTTTATAAACGGTCGCACAGAAGGTAATATTTTAAATTAAACAAGCGTTGCTCATGGCGCATATGAACGAAGTTTTCAGCGCACAGGATAAATAAACAGCGAGTTCACTCAAAGATTACATTTCGGGAGCACTCATCTGCAATATTGCAGGCTCCCTTCAGGACAATATTATAATACTTTTCTGGCGTGCGATACTCCTTGCCCGGTGGCGGTGGGTCCGTGAGAAGCTTCTCCGCATCCAATTTGCCCCATTGCACCTTTATGCGGGCAAGGGCCCGACGAGCACCTTCGATACAGGCGGAGCGCTTGACTACCTCCAGCCTAGGGCATGCATCCACCAGCTGCCGCACGAGGCCAAAGTAGCTACCAGGCATGGCCTGTCCAGGCCACAGCCGGACTATGAGGCCCTTCATGGCCTCCTCAGCTACTTTGTGGAGTTCGACTAGCTGCTTCAGCTGGTCGCTTGGGGGCACCGGATGGCCGGCGTCAGTATACTGAGACCAGAAGACCTTCTCCGTCGAGCTCCCCTCCTCGCCAAGATAGAATGCGGCGGCATCAGCCGCACTACGCGGCAGATCTGCAAATGCCCCTGGAGAGCTCCGAATTCGGGTAAGTGTCAGGTAGTTCACATTAACATGCCTGCTTTGCATGAAAAACGCCTTACCCGCCGCTATCTTCTTTATGTCCTCAACCTCCTGAAGGGCCTTATGGGCCTCGGCCTTGGCGGACTTGGCACTTTCGAGAGCCGAGGTAAGCTCGGACTCTCGAGTCTTGGAGTCACGCTCCAAACTCTCATGTTTTTCCATGAGAACCTGGAGCTCTTGCCGAACTTCCGCCACCCGCGCCTCTTGCTTTTCTCGCTCAGCCCGTTCCACGGCCGCATTGCGTTCGGCCACGGACACAGCATCCTTCAGGGCTGCCACCTCATTAGTGGCCCCTGTAATACACATATTATCCTTGTTAATTTTTATTTGCAACCAAAATCCTTTTCTGTAAGGTACTTATTCAAAGAGGTGTTACTCACCTTCTTTTTCCTCGAGCTGCTTCTTTGTGTGGCTGAGCTCTTGCTCGGACCGCTCGAGTTCTTTCTTCAGCATGTCAACCTCCACCGTTAATGCGGCAGAGGTCAGCAGTGCAGCCTGCAAACCCATATTGACATATTTTAGGCAACCCTGCGTATATCTTGTTATAGATCCTTAGTCCGGCTTTTCTTTCCGAACACCGAACTAAGCATCAGGGGCTACTGTCTATGCGGTATTATATTACATAATTTTTACTTCTTACCTCAAAGCCTGTTAAAAGGCTACTGCAGGCTTCGGTCAGCCCGCTTTTCGCGAGCTGAACCTTTTTAATCACCGCACTCATGATAGTGCGGTGTTCTTCCTCGATGGAAGCGCCTTTAAGCGCCTCCAGTAGGTTATCCGGCGCCTCCGGTTGGACGGAGGCCGCCGGCGTCACGGTCCTGCCCTTCTTTCGAAGGGGCCGCTTGCCGGACTCTGGAACCACTGCGGGTTCCGATGTAGAGTCCGGCACGAAGTCTGGGGGGCTGCCTGACGGCGCCTCCGGAGCCTCCTCCTGATGGGTCCCTCTCTGGGATCCCACTTCAGCGTCCTCGTCGGCGCGTGGGGTGGAGGCGGTCGGGATGGAATTTACATCCGACGAAGCCAATGACCCGCTCGATGAGTTGGGGAGATCATCATTGGCCGGACTGCGGGCAGAATGCGGCATTAGAAGTATACTACGTGACATAAAAGAAATTACACATCAAGGATCCGGATACTTACGATCTTGCCGGACGCCTGGCCCTTGGAGGCCGCTCATCCTCACCAACGCTGATGTTGGTGGGACTATCCGGGGGGATAGTTCTCCCCCTCTTGGACCCTTCGGCCCCCCCGATGGGGGAAGCCTTCCTTTTCTTCTCTCCCTCCTCTGGGAGAGAGTACTCCTCCTCCTCGTCTTCGGGAGAGGAGTCCTCATCGTCGTCAGACGCCTGATTGCGGGAACTCTTTCGAGTCCCCGCGGCCACCTTCTTGGCCTTCTTCTCCGGCACCACGTGTGGTGCCGGAACCAGCAGCCCTGTTAAGCAGGTGTTCGCTAGGTCTTCTGGCATGGGAGCCGGGCTGATAAGCAGCTTGGCCTTCTCCATCCATTCCTGTCAAAGGAAGAGGCAGAATGAAGCCTCATTAGAGTCAATCTAATTATCACAAGTGTCCCATAATGGGGTTGAATCACTTACCTCGTCAGTTGGATTCTGCGAGCTGAATCCGCGGTCTTTGGTCGCGGACGCGGGGGCTTCGGCGCCCTTGAACAGCACCCTCCAGGCGCCTTCGTATGTTGTATCGAAGAGCCCGTTTAGCGCCTGGTGCTGTTCCGGATTGAACTCCCACAAATTAAATGCCCGTTCTTGGCATGGGAGGATCCGCCGGATGAGCATGACTTGGACCACGTCGATGAGCCTGAGCCTATTGCTCACCATCTTCTTGATACATGCTCGGAGTCCCGTCAACTCCACCGGATTCCCCCACTGTAAGCCCTTCTCTTTCCAGGAGGTGAGCTGCGTAGGGATGCCTGATCTAAACTCGGGGGCCGCCACCCATGTGGATTTGCGCGGCTCGGTGATGTAGAACCACCCCGATTGCCACCCCTTGACGGAGTCCACGAAGGTCCCTTCTAGCCAAGGGACGTTGGGCAGTTTGCCCAACATAGCGCCTCCGCATTCCGCTTGCGTACCCTTCACAACCTTCGGCTTGACGTTAAAGGTCTTGAGCCACAAGCCGAAGTGGGGCCGGATGCAGAGAAAGGCCTCGCACACGACGATAAACGCCGAGATGTTGAGGATAAAGTTTGGCGCTAGATCGTGGAAATCCAGGCCGTAGTAAAACATGAGCCCCCGGACAAATGGATGGAGCGGAAAGCCCAGTCCGCGGAGGAAGTGGGGAAGGAAGACGACCCTCTCATGAGGCTCGGGGGTAGGGATGAGCTGCCCCTCGTCGGGCAGCCGATGCGCGATATCGCCGGAAAGATATCCGGCGCTGCGCAGCTTGGTGATGTCCTCCTCCTTGACGGTGGAGGCTAACCATTTACCTCCCGCTCCAGACATATTCGGAGAAGGTCGAGGTGAGATGCGCGAGTTCGGGCATTGGAGCTTGAATTCGCGGGGATGGATAAGCAAAGGAGGAAGAAGGCATAGGTGAGAAGGTGAATCCTTATCCCTTATATATAGGCGGACAAAACTATGCGTCCCTCACCGGCCTGGTAAAACTCTCTTATCTCCCAAGCGCCACCGTTGATGGCGCGGTTGGGTTACCCACGCACGTATTGATGAGAATCCCGGAATAAGGGGAACACGATCTCTGCTTCGACAAGACGTGCCAAGGAAACCGCTTCGCTAAACATGCTGAGGTGGTATAATGATTCAAACAAAAGCCTGGTGGCGATGTGATGTCACGCCGCATAATACTTCAGCAGATTGAACTAAGTGTACATTTTATTCTCTCTACGGTGGAATGTGGAATTTATTTTGCAGAGCCGGACACTATCCTGGTGTTCATTATCTTCTATGGATTATTCAAGGGAGGAACCCGCCTTGCAATGCCGAACATTATGCACGCCGGACTTATCGTCATTGAAGACTGGTTCAGGGGCTACTGAGGGAGTCCTAGACTAGGGGGTGTTCGGACAGCCGGACTATCAATGTCCGCCGGACTCCAAGACTACGAAGATACAAGATTGAAGACTCCGGCTCGTGTCCGGAATGTACTTTACTTGGCGTGGAAGGCAAGCTTGGCGATACAGATACGTAGATCTCCTACTATTGTAACTGACTCTGTGTAACCCTAGCCCTCTCCGGTATCTATATAAACCGAAGGGCTTTAGTCCGTAGGACAACATACATTACAACAATCATACCATAGGCTAGCTTCTAGGGTTTAGCCTCCTTGATCTCATGGTAGATCTACTCTTGTACTACCCATATCATCAATATCAATCAAGCAGGAGTAGGGTTTTACCTCCATCGAGAGGGCCCGAACCTGGGTAAAAAACATCGTGTCCCCTGTCTCCTGTTACCATCCGCCTAGACGCACAGTTCGGGACCCCCTACCCGAGATCCGCCGGTTTTGACACCGACAGCCGACCATGTCCAGCCCCCAGACGGCAAAGGGCCAAGTGATGGGGATGGTCTTGAGTGCAGAAGCCGGCAAGTGTTGCTTGGAGCCGAAGACTTGGCACCCTTTGCAATGTTTGACTAGTTCCTTGGCATCCTCCAAAGCAGTCGGCTAGAAGAATCCATGGCGGAAGGCCTTGGCGACGAGCGCCCTGGAGGCGGCATAGTGGCCGCATTCGCCTTGGTGAATGTCTTCGAGGATTGCTATGCCTTTCTCTGGCTCGACACAGCGTTGGAAGACTCCGGTAGCATTGCGCCTGACTAGCTCTTGGTTCGTTATTGTGTAAGCTCCGGCTCGGCGTTGGACTTGTCTTGCCGAGATCTCGTTAGTCGGTAGCTCTCCATTTACCAGAAAATGGAGGATGGGCTGATCCCATGATGGGGTTGTGACTTCTTCGATTGCCAAAACGGCTACTGAAACCAGGGTGGGCAGGATGGGTTGTGAAGAGTTGGAGTCGGCCTCCGCCTGCTGTGCTGCTGCAGTCCCCGGGCCGGGTTCAACTATGGCAGTCCCTGAGCCGACTACTGAAGTCCCCGGGCCGCCTACTTGGTCCCCGAAGTCGGATCCGACTGCGTCGGGGTCAGGCGGCAAGAAGATGGAACTGGATTCCGGAGACGGCTTGACAGATGGCTTGAGGAGGCGTTGGAGGGCGACGCCGGTTGGTATAGCTTGTCGGGTGGAGCCTATTCATGCCAGGGCATCTGCTTGCTAATTGTCAGCCCGTGGCACGTGAAGGAACTCGCACCCCTCGAAATATCCGCTGAGCTGCTGGACGAGGAAACGGTAGCTTGCCATGTTTGCGTCCTTGGCATCCCAGTCGCCGGATGATTGTTGAACCACTAAGTCTGAGTCGCCATAACACAGGATCCGGCGGATGCCGAGTTCCTTGGCTAGCCGGAGCCCGTGTATGAGCGCCTTGTACTCGGCCACATTGTTAGAGGCAGCAAAGTGGATTTGCAGTGTGTATCTGAGTTTGTCGCCCTTGGGAGAGGTGAGGACGATGTCGGCTCCCAAGCCGGTGCGCATCTTGGATCCGTCAAAATGCATCCGCCAATGAGTGGAGTCGGGGGCCGGTGGCAGGTACTGGGTCTCGGCCCAGTCGACGAGGAAGTCGGCCAATGCTTCAGACTTGATGGCGGTGCGGGGCTGATAGTAGATTGTGTAAGGAGCCAGTGCGATGGCCCATTTCACCACTCGACCGGATGTGTCCCGGCTGCCTATGATCTCGGCAAGCGAGGCCGTGCATACGACCGTGATGGCATGTTCTTGAAAGTAGGGCTTGAGTTTCTTGGAGGCGAAGTACACACCATAGCACATTTTCTGATAGTGCGGGTAGTTCTGTTTTGAGGCAGACAACACTTCGCTCAAATAATATACCGGCCTCTGGACTAGCTGAGCTCGGCCTTCTTCTGAACGCTGGACTATGATGACCGTGCTGACCACCCGGCTGGTGGCGGCGATGTAGAGGAGCATGGGCTCCTTCTCAGTTGGGGCCGCCAAGACAGGTGGTGTGGACAACATCTTCTTCAGCTCGTGGAAAGCTTGGTCCGCCTGGTCATTCCACTCAAAGTGAGTGGACTTCTTCATGAGTCGGTAGAGGGGGAGAGCCTTTTCTCCGAGCTGGCTCATGAAGCGGTTTAAGGACGCCAGGCATCCGGTGAATTTTTGAACGTCTCGCAGCTTGGTAGGGACCTTCATTCTCTCTATGGCCTTGATCTTCACTGGGTTGCACTCGATACCGCGTTCGGAGACCAGGAAGCCTAGAAGCTGGTCGGCTGGTACCCCGAACACGCACTTCTCCGGGTTGAGCTTGATCTGAAACCGGCGCAAATTCTCAAAGGTCTCCTTGAGGTCTTCCAGTAGGGTGCCGTGCTTCTCCATCTTCACCACGACATCGTCTACGTAGACGTGGGCATTTCTGCCGAGTTGCTTGAGGAGGCATTTCTGCATGCAACGTTGAGAGGTGGCACTGGCATTTCTCAAGCCGAATGTCATGGTCAGGTAACAGAAAGCTCCGAATGGGGTGATGAAGGCGGTCTTCAAGCGATCAATCGGGTTCAACTTTATCTAGTGATAGCCTGAATAAGCATCCAAGAAACTCAACAGCTCGCATCCGGCTGTGGAGTCTATCACTTGGTCAATCCTTGGCAGGGCGAACGGATCTTTAGGGCAGGCTTTGTTGAGGCTGGTGTAGTCAATGCACATGCGCCACTGCTTGTTCTTCTTCAACACGAGGACCGGGTTGGCAAGCCATTCCGGAAAGAACACTTCCATGATGAAGCCGGCTGCTAGAAGCTGGGCTATTTCTTCTCCGACTACTCTTCTCTTCTCTTCTGACAGGCGGCGCAAGGGCTGCCTGACCGGCTTTGCGTCAGATCGGACGGTGTAGCTTGTGCTCGGTGAAATCCGTCGGGACACCCGGCATGTCTTTGGGAGACCATGCAAAGACGTCCCAATTCTCACGGAGGAAATCGACGAGCTCGCCTTCCTATTTGCTGTCAAGGCCTGTGCCTATGACAGCTTGCCTCTCCGGGTGCTCCGGGTCCAGACATATCTTCTTTGTCTCCTTGGCTGGCTGGAAAGAACCTTGAGCTTCACATTATTTGGGGTCAGGAGACAAGGCCGGCTGCTTGCCAGCCAAGGTCACAATTCGATCCAGCATCTTCTTCTCTTCGGCGATCACGAGGCACTCGGCCAGCCGACTGCTGGATGCTGCACACTCAGAAGACTTCTTATAGTCTCCAGCTATGGTGATCATGCCCTTAGAACTTGGCATCTTCATCTTGAGGTAGGCGTAGTGGGGCACAGCCATAAACTTGGCCAACGCTGGTCGGCCAAGCAATGCGTGGTACGGGCTCTCCAAATCCACTACCTCGAACCATATTGCCTCTCGGCGGAAATGATCATTGTCCCCAAAGAGGACATCCATCTTGATCTTGCCGATCGGTGAGCAGGGCGGGCCGGGTACGATGCCGTGGAACACAGTCCGGCTTGGCATGAGTTGCTTTGGCTTGATGTTGAGCTTCTCCATTGTATCTCGGTACAATATATTGATATTGCTCCCGCCGTCTATCAGCACGCGGGAGAATCGGGCTGCACGCCTCTCCGTCGCCAGGGTGGCATCCAAAACTAGGGCATAGGAGTCAGGAGACGGCTTCACCTCTGGGTGGTCGTCCCGGCTCCAGCTGATGGGCTTCTCTGACCAGTGCATGAACTCAGGGCTACTGGAGGCGACCGTGTTGCCTTCTTGCTGCTGTCGGTGCCGGCTGCGCCGATCTTCTGTTTGGCTGGCGAACACGATGTAGGTGGCATGCTCGTCGGGGAACTCGTCTTGGACAGCTCCGACTGCAGACCTAGCAGTCGGCTGCTGCGGGGCAGGAGGCGGCTGGCCTGCAGGCGGAGGCGGCAACAGCCCCTCGCCCTTGGAGATTCGGGTGAGCCAATGACATTTCCGAGTTGTATGGTTGGACGGCTTCGCGCCGCTGTGGAACTTGCAGGGGCGTCGAGGGTTTTCTTGTAGGAGAAAGCCGGCCTGCCGCCCTTCTGCTTCTTAGGATCCGGCCGTCCCTCGGGCTGCTCTTCTTCGATCGTGGCCACCTGTCGGCTAGTGGAAGGCGGTATAGGGGCCTTGCGCTTGTGGTCGTTTTGATACGGGCGCCGGCTTGATTCTCCAGCCAGCGTCTTGGGAGCCGGCGCCAGCACTTTCCCGGAGGCGTCTACCCGGAGCTCAGTCTTCATTGAGGAGTCGGCCGTGGCATACTTGTCTGCGATGATCAGCAGCTCATCAAGGGTTGCCAGATCGTCGCAGAGGAGTTGGTGCTTGAGGAGAGTGCCCTCGCGGCACCTGGCGGTGAAGTACTCTATGGCCTGGACCTTGTGCACCCCTTCGCAGGAGTTGCGGAGCTCGGCGCAGCGCGTGAGGTAGTCGCGGGTTGATTCGCTGGGCCCTTGTATGCACAAGGAGAGTTGTCGGGGCTTGGGAGCCCGCTTGTAGGTGCTGGTGAAGTTGCGTATGAAGGCTTCGGTGAAGTCCAGCCAGCTGTTGATGCTGTAAGGCTTGAGGCTGTTGAGCCAGGTGCGTGTCGTGCCTTGGAGCATCAGGGGGACATATTGCACGACAACGTGTTGGTTTCCGTTTGCTATGCGAACCGCGGTGGAGTAGTCGATCAACCAGTCTTCCCGCTTCACAGAGCCGTTGTACTTGGGCGTGTCTCTTGGGAGCGAGAACCCTTTGGTAAAGGGCTCGTCGCGGATGCGGGGGCCGAAACAAGGCGGGCCGACATCATCTTCTTCTTCCAAGGCCAGGGATCGCACAAGGCGGTCGATCCGATGGCGGGCATCATTCTCGCCGACTCCTTCGCGGCGAACAAGTCGGCCGCTGAGAGTCAGATGCGTGACAGGTGGCGGGGTGGGATATCTTTCCCCGCGAGGCGGAGGAGGAGGCGGCTCACCTCGTCGTTCCACACCTCGGGGACGGCCTTCTGCGTCACGCTCGATGGTGACTCGAGTCCGGCTGCGACTAGCAGCCGACTCCTTCTCTTGTCTTGTACGGGCGCTGCCCGCAGTCGGCGTACGCGATGTCGCACCGTGCTCTCGGCGAGGGGGGCTTCCTGCTCGGACGCCGGCTTCATGTCGCTCTGCGGTCGCGTCAATCAGCTGCTGGATGCGTCTGGTCATGTAGGGGAGCTCGTCGGCCCCTAGTCCGTTTAGCTCGTCAACGATCGACTGGGCGGCGCGTAGATTCTCGAGGGGCGTGGCATAGACTAGGCGGTCCGCTCCCAGCATGCTGGCGATGGCCGCGCCGCGTTTCTTGACAACACCGACTCGACTTGGCCCTTCTGGAGGCGGCGTGCCGAAGGCGGCGCAGTTGACTTCGCGCTGGTGGGCTTCGGTGAGGCATCTCATTGTGGCTATCTTCTGGCCTTCTGCAAGGAGGGCAAGGCGGCGTGCGTCCAGCACCTCAGCGTCAGCGTCCGCCGGGATGGGGGCGGACAGATCGTGCAACGCGGCCTGCACGGCGTCGCGGGCGTTCTTGTCAGAGGCGACGCCGTGGCTAATGACTAGCACTTCGGTGACGGTGCTGCCGCCACTATCGGCTCGAGGGAGAGGGTTGTCGAAGATGATCACGTCGGTGGGGAAGGTGTCGAGCGACGCCGTGTCGGAGTCGACAAGCATCAGGTCGGTGGAGCTGACCGACTCCAAGTCTACGGTAGGCTCGCCGCAGACGTGGAGTTGGTCGAGGAGGCTGACGAGATGGATCTCGGGGCAGCCCGTGCCCGCGTCGGATGCGGGCTAGTCGGAGATGCGAGTCTCGCCAAGAAGATCGGCAAGGCAGCTTGCTGCGTAGGCATCGTCGACGCTTTGCAGCGCGTCTGGGCAAGCGCCATCGGGCGTGCCAGGCTGGCTACGCTCGCTGGGGAGGAAGAGATTCCCGTCCAGAGCAGGTCTCCGGACGACGGTGCACCTGGCCCCATGGTGGGCGCCAAATGTCGGGTGGTAGGTGCGACATATGCCAACGGGTGGCTTATCATTGTGGGAGCCAGTAAGACATCGCCGGTGCCTGGAAACAGAATAAGGCGAAGACATGCACGCCAGCGGATCTTACCCAGGTTGGGGGCTCTCCGTGGAGATAATACCCCTACTCCTGCTTTGCGGGGTCTCCGCATGATCACTAGATCGATAAGAAGCTACAAGTGGCTCCTTGAGCTGTTCGGTGGGAGGAGGAAGAAGGGCAAGGCTAGCTCTCTTCTCTCCCTATGGTAGTGTCTAAAACTCTCTAAGATCAACCCTTTCCATGGGTGTCCCGGGGGGGCTTATATAGGCCTACCCCCTGGGGGTACAATGGTAATCCGGCTGGGCGTGGGCCCAGGCCGTCAGTGTCTACAACCGCCAGCTTCTCCGTCGGCTCCTGGGGCCCGCCGCCTGGTGGGTCCCGCCGGCTGCCGGCCCATTGGTCGACAAGCCGGCCCCAGCACTTGGGGGGTCTTGTCGTGGGCTGGTTACTGTTGCCTCGCCTCTGATGACGAGAGCTTTGTCGAGGTAAGCATGGCTACAGTGCTGCCGCCTTGCGGGCGCTCACTGTAGCCTTACCTCGTCTTGTCTGCTTAATGGTGCGCGCGCCCCGAGGAGGGGAGCAAGCCGTCTATAGGAAGCCGGCCTGGCCTTAGGCCGGCTGGGGGAGGCCAGGCCCCCTTCGGATGTCTCTCTGACCGAAGGGGCCCGCCGCCTTTGGGCCATACCAGCGGCCCATCGTGGATGGTGTTATGATTCGCATGGCAACAGTGCCTCGCCGGACAGGAGATGTCCGCTCTGTACGGCGTACTGTAGCCACGCATGCTCCGGGGTTTGGGGGTGGCAGGGTCCACTGTAGCCACGCCACGTCTCGTCACCGTTATGGGGGGTTGACTTTAGGGTGCGACCCATGGCCGCCTGCCATGGGCCGGCTTTCTTGGAGTCGGTCCTTCATGGGCCGGCTTTCTTGGAGTCGGTCCTTCATGGGCTGGCTTTCTTGGAGTCGGTCCTTCATGGGCCGGCTTTCTTGGAGTCGGCCCTGTTGTAGTGTCCCCCAAAGATTGTTTATGGCCGGGCCACCTTCCGCCAGCCGGCCAATGTGATAGCCGGCCGGAAGAAGGCGGCCCCATGTTTTGGGCGCTTCAAGGCTCGGTCGGCCCATTGTTTTTTCTGAGGGCCAAAGGGAGCCGGTTAGGCTACCCGTGGTCATTTAATCCGACATCATGCTAGTTGGGTAATTATGAATTTGAGGAATACTTGTGTTAAAGTTTGTGATTCCCGTAGCATGCACGTATGGTGAACCGTTATGTGATGAAGTTGGAGCATGATTTATTTATTGATTGTCTTCCTTATGTGTGGAGGTCGGGATCGCGCGATGGTTAACTCCTACCAACCCTTCCCATAGGAGCATGTGTGTAGTACTTTGTTTTGATCACTTGTACATTTTTTCAATAAGTATATGAGTTCTTCATGACTAATGTTGAGCCCATGGACTATACGCACTCTCACCCTTCCACCATTGCTAGCCTCTCTTGTGCCCCGCAACTTTCGCAGGTACCATACACCCACCTTATACCTTCCTCAAAATAGCGACCATACCTACCTATTATGGCATTTCCATAGCCCTTCCGAGATATATTGCCATGCAACTTTCCACCGTTCCGTTTATTATGACACGCTCCATCATTGTCATATTGCTTTTGCATGATCATGTAGTTGACATCGTATTTCTGGCAAAGTCACCTTTATAATTCTTTCATACATGTCACTCTTGATTCATTACATATCCCGGTACACCGCCGGAGGCATCCACATAGAGATATTTTGTTCTAAGTATTGAGTTGTAATTCTTGAGTTGTAAGTAAATAAAAGTGTGATGATCTTCATTATTAGAGCATTGTCCCAAGTGAGGAAAGGATGATGGAGACTATGATTCCCCCACAAGTCGGGAAGAGACTCCGGACTTTATAAAAAAAGGGGGGGAAGGCTGAAGAAGCCCACAAAAAAGAGAAAAAGAGAGAAGGGACAATGTTACTATCCTTTTACCACACTTGTGCTTCAAAGTAGCACCATGATCTTCATGATAGAGAGTCTCCTATGTTGTCACTTTCATATACTAGTGGGAATTTTTTATTATAGAACTTGGATTGTATATTCCAATGATGAGCTTCCTCAAAATGCCCTAGGTCTTCGTGAGCAAGCAAGTTGGATGCACACCCACTTAGTTTCTTTTTGAGATTTCATACACTTATAGCTCTAGTGCATCCGTTGCATGGCAATCCCTACTCACTCAGATTGATATCTATTAACGGGCATCTCCATAGCCCGTTGATACACCTAGTTGATGTGAGACTATCTTCCTCCTTTTTGTCTTCTCCACAACCACCATATTCAATTCCACCTATAGTGTTATGTCCATGGCTCACGCTCATGTATTGTGTGAAGATTGAAAAAGTTTGAGAATACTAAAGTATGAAACAATTGCTTGGCTAAAACAGGGGTTGTGCATGATTTAAATATTTTGTGTGATGAAGATAGAGCATAGCCAGACTATATGATTTTGTAGGGATAGCTTTCTTTGGCCATGTTATTTTGAGAAGACATGATTACTTTGTTAGTATGCTTGAAGTATTATTACTCTTATGTCAATATGGAATTTTATTTTGAATCATTTGGATCTGGACATTCATGCCACAATAAAGAAAATTACATTGAGAAATATGCTAGGTAGCATTCCACATCAAAAATTCTGTTTTTATCATTAGCCTACTTGAGGACGAGCAGGAATTAAGCTTGGGGATGCTTGATACGTCTCCAACTTATCTATAATTTTTTATTGTTCCATGCTATTATATTATCTGTTTTGGATGTTTATGGGCTTTATTATACACTTTTATATTATTTTTGGGACTAACTTATTAACCGGAGGCCCAGCCCAAATTGTTGTTTTCTTGCCTAATTCAGTGTTTTGAAGAAAAGGAATATCAAACGGAGTCCAAACGGAATGAAACCTTTGGGAGAGTTATTTTTGGAACGGAAGCAATCCAGGAGACTTGGAGTAGACGTCAAGGAAGCTTCAAGGTGGCCACGAGGGTCCAGGGCGCGCCCCCCACCCTCATGGGCCCCTCGTGGCTCCCCTGGCCAACTTCTTTTGCCTATATATATTCATATACCCTAAAAACATCGGGGAGCACCATAGATCGGGAGTTCCACTGCCGCAAGCCTATGTAGCCACCAAAAACCAATCGGGACCCTGTTCCGGCACCCTGCCGGAGGGGGATCCCTCACCGGTGGCCATCTTCATCATCCCGGCTCCATGACGAGGAGGAAGTAGTTCACCCTCGGGGCTGAGGGTATGTACCAGTAGCTATGTGTTTGATCTCTCTCTCTCTCTCTCTCTCTCTCATGTTCTTGAGGTGATACGATCTTGATGTATCGCGAGCTTTGCTATTATAGTTGGATCTTATGATGTTTCTCCCCCTCTACTCTCTTGTAATGGATTGAGTTTTCCCTTTGAAGTTATCTTATCGGATTGAGTCTTTAAGGATTTGAGAACACTTGATGTATGTCTTGCATGTGCTTATCTGTGGTGACAATGGGATATTCACGTGATCTACTTGATGTATGTTTTGGTGATCAACTTGCGGGTTCAGTGACCTTGTGAACTTACGCACAGGGGTTGGCACACGTTTTCGTCTTGACTCTCCGCTAGAAACTTTGGGGCACTCTTTGAAGTTCTTTGTGTTAGTTGAATAGATGAATCTGAGATTGTGTGATGCATATCGCATAATCATACCCATGGATACTTGAGGTGACATTGGAGTATCTAGATGACATTAGGGTTTTGGTTTATTTGTGTCTTAAGATGTTATTCTAGTACGAATTCTATGATAGATCGAACGGAAAGAATAGCTTCATGTTATTTTACTACGGACTCTTGAATAGATCGATCAGAAAGGATAACTTTGAGGTGGTTTCGTACCCTACAATAATCTCTTCCTTTGTTCTCCGCTATTAGTGACTTTGGAGTGACTCTTTGTTGCATGTTGAGGGATAGTTATATGATCCAATTATGTTATTATTGTTGAGAGAACTTGCACTAGTGAAAGTATGAACCCTAGGCCTTGTTTCCTAGCATTGCAATACCGTTTATGCTCAATTTTATCACTTGTTACCTTGCTGTTTTTATATTTTTACATTACAAAACCTATATCTACCATCCATATTGCACTTGTATCACCATCTCTTCGCCTAACTAGTGCACCTATACAATTTACCATTGTATTGGGTGTGTTGGGGACACAGGAGACTCTTTGTTATTTGGTTGCAGGGTTGTTTGAGAGAGACCATCTTCATCCTACGCCTCCCACGGATTGATAAACCTTAGGTCATCCACTTGAGGGAAATTTACTACTGTCCTACAAACCTCTGCACTTGGAGGCCCAACAACGTCTACAAGAAGAAGGTTGCGTAGTAGACATCAAGGAGTACCTTGTGTGTACCAAATGTCGCAACGTAACTGGGTGACTATAAAGGTACTCTACAGGTAACTCCGAGGGCACAGTGTCTTTTGAGTTGGCATGGATCAAGACTGGGATTTGTCACTTCGTATGATGGAGAGGTATCTCAGGGCCCACTCGGTAATGCAGCATCAGAATGAGCTTGCAAGCAATGTCACTAATGGGTTAGCCACGGGATTTTGTATTACGGAACAAGTAAAGAGACTTGTCGGTAATGAGATTGAACTAGGTATGGTGATACTGACAATCGAATCTTGGGCAAGTAACATACCGATAGATAAAGGGAACTACATACGGGATTAGTTGAATCCTTGACATCGAGGTTCGATCGATAATATCTTCATAGAATATGTGGGAACCAATATGGACATCCAGGTCCTGCTATTGGTTATTGACCTTAGAGGTGTCTCGGTCATGTCTGCTTAGTTCTCAAACTCGCAGGATCTACACACTTAACGTTTGGTGACAATATAAGTATAGTTGAGTTATTATGGTGGTAACCGAAGGTTGTTCGGAGTCCCGGATGAGATCCGGTTGTGACAAGGAACTTCGGAATGGTCCGGAGGTGAAGATTGATATATAGGATGAAGGGCATCGGAGTCCGGATTTGTTCCAGGGGCACTGGGTTATGGCCAGGATGACCGAAAGGGGTTTTGGGGGGCCCCAGCAAGTGTTGGTGGGGGGCTCATGGGCCAAGGGAAGGGGGCACACCAGCCCACTAAGGGGTTGTGTGCACCCCTCACCCCATCCCACTTAGCCAGAGGAGGTGGGAGTGCCCCCTACGGCTGCCAACCCCTTTGCCTTGGGGGGCAAGCCTCCTGAGGGGAGGCACCCAAACCCAACTAGGGTTTCCCCCTTGTGGCCGCCGACCCCCCCAGGGGAACCCTAGGGCGCCCCTCCCTCCAGCCTTCCCCCCATATATAGAGGAGGGGAGAGAGGGCAGCCGCACCCATCTATGCCACGGCGCTGCCCTCCCTCTCCCTTGTAGCCCTCTTCCTCTTTGTAGTGCTCAGCGAAGCTCTACTGAGATTCCACCACCATCGCACCACGCCGTCGTGCTGCCGGAGGACTCAAGCTACTACTTCACCATTTCTCGCTGGATCGAGGAGGTGAAGGCGTCATCAAGTCGTGCGTGTGTTGAACATGGAGGTGTCGTCCGTTCGGCACTTGGATCAGGAGTTCACGGGACGGATCGTGATTGGATCGCGAAGACGTTCAACTACATCAACCGTGTTTCTTAACGCGTTTCACTTAGCGATCTACAAGGGTATGTAGATACAATCTCTCCTCTTATAGATGTTCATCTCCTAGACTGATCTTGGTGGGCGTAGAATTTTTTTGTTTCCCATGCAATGTTCCCCAACACGGCATGCCTACCATGTGAGGCAGCGAGCGCGGGAGGCGGAGGCAGCCCTCATGGCGGTTGACGTTGGCAGGGGGAATCTCATTCTCCTACACCCCGAATGATGCACCAGTCTAGGCATAGTGTCGTGTCGTGGTGGATGTCTCCGGCTCCTCTAGGGATGGATCCATCATTGATCTGACATCCACAGGCACCATCTGGGTTCCGAGCTCCGACGAGGAAGAGTAGGGCATGGGAGACGACGGCGCCTCAAGTCCCGTGAGACAACTTGTGTCCCATGTCCTAATCTACCTTGCCGGCGGCCGGACCAACACTCTGTGGAGCACAGCCGGGCGCCGGATATTGGCACGGCGGAACCAGACGAGATTAGGTTTCACGTTGCATAGTAATATGGATTTTATCCAGTTGTAAAATCAAATATTTAAGATGTGACTGGTCACTGTTCGCGGACGCCGCCATTCACGTTCGCGGGCGTTTCAAGGGTCCGATTTGCCAAGTCCATGCTCTTGCACTACGTGCGGTGGTACCGACTGAGCTCAGGGCAACTCCAACGCACGACCCCAAATGGACGTCCGTTTGGGGATGGCAATGGTCCGGCGTCCACCCATTTTCCTGGGTGCGCCATCCGTGCGCCCAACGTGCAGCCGCATCTCGTCCCGGTGGAGGCCCAATCTGAATTTGCAAACAACCTAGTAATGCAAATAACCAAATAAATCAAACATTCCAAATAGTTTTACAAAACAAATAGTTCCATGTCCAGACAAAAACACAAACAAATAGTTTTTCAACCCAATCAAAATTGTCTTGAATAGAAATTAAGCGATACATCTACTGGTTGCGAATGTGAACCCACATGTGCTCAACCAAGTCATCCTCGAGCTGCATATGAGTATGCCAATCACACATTTCATGATGAAATTGGGCAAACTATTCAAATGTTGCAGGTTGTTGGTGCTTAGGCTAAACATTTTCACCCTGGAAATCAAACCATTGGTCGTAGATGCTATCAGCACGCTCATCCTCCACAACCATGTTGTGCATGATCACACAAGTAGTCATCACCTCCCGAAGCTTTTGAGTGCTCCATGTCAATGTAAGGTTTCAAACGATACCCCATTGAGATTGAAGCAAACCAAAAGCATGCTCCACATCCTTCCTAGCACTCTCATGTATTTGGGCAAATATATGTCTCTTCTCTCCTTTGCGAATTGGGTATGGTCTTCACAAGAGTTGACCACTGAGGATAGGTACCATGAACTAGGTAATATCCCTTGTTGTAATGGTGGAAATTGATCTCAAAGTTGACCTCTAGGGAGTGGCCTTCTGCAAGCCTTGAAAACACTGGAGAACTCTGAAGCACGTTGATATCGTTGTGAGAACCCTCCATGCCGAAGAAAGAATGCCATATTCACAGATCTTGTGAAGCCACCGCTTCAAGTATGACAGTGTCACCTTTCACATGCCCCTTGTACAGCCCCTGCCAAGCAAATGGACAGTTGTCCCACTTCCAGTGCATACAATCTATACTACCAAGCATGCCCGGAAATCCCCTCTCGGCATTGATCGCCAACAACCTTCCCGTATCAGCGGTAGTTGGCTCCCTTAGGTACTTAGGGCCAAACACTGCCACCACGGCCTTGCAGACATTATACATTGACAGGAGACATGTGGACTCACTCATATGCACGTACTCGTCCACAAGATCGCTAGGGATTCCATATGCAAGCATGTGAATAGCCACGATGCATTTCTGATAAGAGGAGAAGCCAAGCTTCCCAAGGGCATCCTCTTTGCACTCAAAGTGTGGGCCATATCCTACCACTCCCTCCCGAATACGAATGAACACATGTCTCCTCATTCGGAAGCGGAGGCGAAATTAATGTGGTTTGAAGAGTGTGGTATTCTCAATGTAATCGGCATAGAGTAGAGTGTGGCCGCTCTCCTATTGCAGTTCAAGGCCGGAGCATGCCCTAGGATTGATCCCCTGACCCGAGGCCACTGCCTGGCAATGTGGTCATTTACAACCAATGCAGCCACCACACGCTCTTCATCATCCGAGGACGAATGATTTGATGAACAAATAAAGTTGTGAAAGAAATACTCATCCCCGCTATCCACGGTACCTTGTTAGCAAAGCGTCAAGCACCTTGCGGTCTTGGTGGAGACGCGGCCGGAAAGTGCACCTCGAGCTCCCCTCACAGGCAGCAAAGCAAAGTTGGTGTTGGCGCCGGGGAGGGGGGGGGAGGGGGCGACTATGGCTATGCAGCGCATGCCGGAAGTTGTTGGGATCAATGGGCGGCGCTGACGGCCGTAGCTTCTCTCGCACCGGCAACAAAGAACCACGAACGCCGGCAAAAAGCTCCTCCGAAACGCGGGCGTGCGCCGGCTATGGCATGGCGTGGTCGTGGTTCGGATGACCTTGCAGGAAAGCGGCGCGACCAGGAAAATGGTGGTACAGACGGGGTAGCGGCGGTGATCGTAGGCGACCATCTTTTTTTTCCTTTTTTTTGAGCACTGCAGCCGCCATCTAAGCCGAGATGACCTGCGGGTTTCTATGCTGTAGATAGTCTGGGCGGATGGCGCCTGCAGGCGTCAAAAGGACGATTCTTTGCCCATGTGCGGACCCTTCAGTGAAAGCTCAACTATTTTGTTTTTTTTAGCAAAATGAAAGCTCAACTATTGTTGGACGCACGCGAGCGTCGAATAGGAGCTCCCGATAGTCTGCTTGTAGGTCAGCGGATAGCGTAGAAACCCACACCCATGCGTGATAAAGGGCCGGCCCACTCAACGGTTCTAAGACTTCCCCATCGGGTTTTTATTTCTATATTTCTTTTTCTGCTGGTCTTCTTCTGATGTTCCATTTGAATATATATTTTCCAAATTTGTGGATATTTTTTGAATTTGTGTATTCTTTTGCAATTTAGAATATCTTAAAATTTACTAATATTTTTGGAACTTCTGAACATTTTCCAAATTACGATTATTTTAAACTTTTGATATATTTTTTGAATTTTTAAACATTTCTTGATTTTTAGCAAAAAAATGTTTTTTTAAAACTCACAGACGGTTTTTACTTTTGGATCATTTATTTAAATTCAGAAGCATTTATTGAGATCGCCGTTTTTAATTTTTTTACAAAGTGTTTAATAGAAAACCGACTGAAGTATAACAAAACTGACTCAAAAACCCGTTGTGCAAAAATATTTGCGAAGCAGACGTGCATTTGGCCGTCCCATTTACTGTTTCTCATGCAGGGGAGCCGAAGCGAGCATTTGCCATGCTATCCAGTGCGTAGCCCATAGACTAGGAGGTCCCAGATAGCTCTTCTCAAAAAGAAAAAGAGAAAAAAAAGGAGTTATCAGGTAACACGGAGCGGCGACCGAACAAGGACCACCGTAGTGGGCTGGCCTAGTCAGGAGCGCTTCATTCATTTCTTTTATCCGTTGGTTTTTGGTCTTTTTTTTACATTTATTTATATTTTGAAAAATATTACAAATGCAGCCATTTCAAAACTTAATTTATATAAAAAACTTCAAAACATTCACCGTGCAGTAGAAAAATGTTAAGGCAGTGTAAAATTTTGTTCGTGCAACTTTTGAGAAATGGTGACTGCATTAAAACATTTTGATGTGTTTCAAAAAATATATTTATAAAACTAAAAAAAGTACGCATAACTTAAAAAAAGATCAGTGCCCCTAAAAAATTACGTGATATTATAAAAAACTGTTCACATCTTTATAAAAATCGTGTTTTTTTAAAATGTTTATATAATCTTAAATAATCTTCACAAAGTTTAAAACAATATTCCGCATCATTCAAGAAAATGTTCAACGTGTATTTGAAAACACAAATCTCCAAAATAAGCCGGTAAAAGGACACAGAAAACCAAAAATTAAAACTAAAACAAATGAAAACCGACAGAGAAAACACACAGAGAAAAATAAAAGAAACCAAGTTTAAGTTTCTAAAACCAGTCCAGACCGCCCATAGAAGCTTAAAACCAGCTCACCAGAAACCCATATTTGGCTGGCCCATCTGGCAATCACCCACTGCATGATGGCCGGCCCATCAGAATACCATCTTGTAGTAGGTAAGATATAGAGAGCAACTAACTACCCCTTGCGGGGGACCTCCAGGGGTCACATTTGATGCCCTGAGAGCACGCCAATTGGTGTGTCTAGCCGCCGTCACATGTTGCATGCTGGGGGATCCCTTTGGATTTATTTTTTAATTTTGGATTTTTTGGGTTTTTGATGAGTTTTTCCTGGGGTTTTTTGGCTTTGGGTTTTCACCCGCTTTTCCTAGGTTTTGGAGGAAAAAAGTCATTGGTTTTTTGCGTGGGAAAAAAATTGTGTTTCAACGAGTTGTGCTTCTCAAAAAGAAAAAAAAAATCTATGCTCAACAAGAAACACATATTTGCTTCTCGTGGAGATACAGATTTGCTTCTGTGAGAAGCATAGCTGGAAGAGAAAAAAATGTATTTCAATGAGAATCACAGATTTGCTTGTTGTGGAGGCACATATTTGCTTCCGCAAAAATTTGTGCTTCCACGAGAAGCGCAAGTTTACTTCCTGTGGAGACACGGATTTGCTTTCACGAGAAGCACTACTATGCTTCTTTAAAAAAAATGTGCTTTCACAAGAAGCACATACTTGCTTCTGGTGGAGGCGCATATTTTCTTCCTTGAGAAGCATAACTATGCTTCTCGAAAAGGGAAAAACAGTGCTTTCGGGAGAAGCACAAATTTGTTACTGCGAGTGTGCTTGTCGGAAATGAAAAAACTGTGTTTCCACGAGAAGCGCGGATTTGCTTCTCGTGGAAACACAGATTTGCTTTTGAGGAAAAAAAGTTCACCGAAACCTATTAACATTCATCCGTCTTCAATTTTTTTCTTGGAAACCTATTAACATGTGATCTAGTTTTGAAGTTCTCGATGTGACAAATTCAACGGTGAAAACAGATTGGGATTTGGACGCATGGTTCAAAAGATAAAATGTTTGAATAAACAAATCTACGAAAGAAGGGAAAAGTTCAAGCTTGTGACAAGTGACTCGCATGCAATGCATCACTTGTCAGCGTCTGAGAAGGTGGGAGTGACTTTTGTAATTGTAACCTTTAAAATTAGTGTTTCGTGAGATATAGCTACGCGCAGGTAGCACTTTGCTCGTTCTGTACATCGATTGGGCTTTGGGCCTCAATGCAGGAAAGGCCGATCACAACCCTTCAGACTATTCTGAGACAAGAAATGCTTCACAGTTCAGAGTTAGAGCTGCTTTTGCTGAATATACAGGAGTACTACTATAATGTTCAGAGTTAAAGCACACGTTTCCAGAGAACTGGATAACAGAACGGTAGAAACCTACTTCTGTTTGAAACCGAGCTATCCACTGGAAGACAAAACATGCAGACATCCACTTTTCAGATTGTTATAGAGCAATGGTGATATGAATTTCAAAATAAAGAAAATTCTAGAACCAAACATATAGCTGCAGACTACAGATCTTCCTGCAGCGCGAGAGGGCTCTACGGTACCGAAACAAATGATTTTACAGCTTTGCCCAGAAGATCACATCTGTTTTATCTCTCACACTGACCAGGTGGAAATCCCTGTCACTACAGCATATTTGCGTACAAAAATGAAGCAAAAATGTACAGATGGACATTGCTAAGGCGATTCCAGCATGCCGGCAAATAGACTAGAAGACCACCTTCTCCTTCTTCACGAGGATCGGCGGGTCAACATCGATGCCCATGTTAGCGGCAGTGCCCGCTATGATTCTCATGGCGGACTCGATGGTTTTGCAGTTCAAGTCAGGCAGCTTCTCCTGGGCGATTGTGCGTACTTGGTCCACTGTCACCTTTCCAACCTTCTCGCGCTGTGGCTCCTTTGAGCCCTTCTCAACGCCTGGGAATCAGAATTAATAAAATGGAGGTAAGGAACCGCTCACTGAGCAGTTATAAAGCCTAATATAAACTACGGTAAACAAAAAGTTGATGAACCAACCAAATGTGTAGAAATTTTAGTGGCTAACTTATGACTTGTTTATTTTCAGAGAAACTAATGACTTACCAATCCAACAGACAGTAGTAAGTTGTGCCAAGTACAGCCAAAAAAGAAACTGTACGTATATAACGAGTAGCAGATGCGGTTCAAGCTGTTTTTCTGCCTGCTTATTTTTTACGTAGCTTTTTTGGCCTGCTTGTCAGTGATGCAATGCCTTATGGAGTAACGAAAGCCTAGAATGAGAGTTAGGGAAAATGAAATGGACACCAAATTTGGTGAGGCTTATATACTCTGAACTTGGAGCCCAGTAGAAACCCCAGTGTTAGCTGAACAGAAAATTTAATGTGTTAAGTTATCCATATTGCATTGTACCCAAATAATTCAAATAAGTGTTAACTCAAAGGATTGGTTTTGTAGAGGTCCATATGCAATTCATCAGATACAGATAAAGGATTAGTATCTCCCATGTGTGCAAAATTGGTATGCAGATAGCAATTCACAGACCACTTTCCCTGTCAGTATGCTAACATTTTCGTATATGCATTTATAATTAAAATTATTAATAATAGCATAATGAATCATTAATCAGTCCCTCTACTGTCTGCACATGCTTAAAACTCAACCATGGTATTCTTATGGAATTTGAACAACCTAGGACCCCACAGACACTAGCAAATCAACCTAGTTACTTCCATTTCACTTTTGTCCAATTATCCCCATATATCTTCAATTTGGTGCATGAACCTCAAATTATGAACAACTTGGTGCTAATCAACAGGGTGCATACCTGCAGCCTTGAGGAGCAGCACTGATGCAGGGGGTGTCTTCAAGATAAAGGTGAAGCTCTTATCCTGCAAAACACAAAGGCAATGGCACACGCATCATAAGAATCAACCCACATTACCAATGCATTCTGCACACACATTTAACATTCAGACTCGCGGGATTAGTCAACAGTGCAAGCTCACATCGAACACGGTGATCTCGACGGGGATGATGTAGCCGGGCTTGTCGGCCGTCTTGGCATTGTAATCCTTGCAGAAGGCCATGATGTTGACACCCTTGGCACCGAGCGCGGGGCCGACGGGCGGCGCCGGCGTCGCCTTGCCCGCCTCCAGCGCCAGCTTTATGATGCCCACCACTGGAGAACAACACACACATATCGGTAGCCGGAGCACTAGACGGGGGCCGCACAAGACCACGCCGGGTGGGATGAAGGTGGAGGCGAGCGCAGGCACGGACCTTTCTTGGGCTTGGCCCCGGGCTTGGGGGGCGCCATGGCCCTGACGGCGAACACCCTCCGCGAGGGCGTGGCCGCGGCCGCGAGCGCCGCCGGGCGGAGGAAGGAGGAGGGGGCGCCGAGGAAGGAGGAGGTGAGCTTCTTGGCGGTCGGGGACGGGAGCCCGTGGAGGGATAAGGTTGTGGTGGCCATGGCTGTGCACTGGAGGGAGGACGAGTCGGCTGCTCTCTGCTCTGCTCTGCTCTTCTTGCCTATCTTCTTCTATCCGCTACCTGCTGCCTGCTGGGCTAAGGTTAGAGAAGGCGCTGTACGAGTGGGTTCGTCTTCGGTCGGAGGACACGGTTTTCATCTTGCCAAGGACGACCCCCTTGTTCTCCGAAAAATGCTTGTGTGAGTCAAACGAAAGCCCCTCTGTATCGATCAAAATGTTCACATTAGTACCAATAAATTGTTCAACGATTTCAAAAAAAAAATGTTCAACATGTAAAAAAAAACTCTGCGGTTAATAACTTTTAAAATTATGTTCCATCCTTCTATGAAAATAACATTTTGTTAAATAAACTGTTGAAATAAAAAGTAATAGAATCTGCAGATAAATCAACAAATAAAAGGTACTCGATGCAGATTAAACCCTTCTAAACATGTTCCTCACTCTTTGAAAAATGTATACTTGTGTAAATAAAATGTTCACGTGTGTCAAATAAAATGTTCACACAACTTAAAAAATACCTAGGAATAATATGATTGACTGGAAAAAATCTGTGAAATATCTTCGACCTTCCAAAAAATAAGTCCATATTTAAGTACAAGCTTCATATAACTCGAGTGTGCCAACAGATAATTTTCCTTGCGCTAAACCTCTTGTTTCCCTTCTTCTCTTAACATGCTAGTATGCCACCTCAGTATGAACATGCATGGGAAAAGATTCACCATAACATGGAACATGCATAGAAAAAACCACCTTAACATGCAACATGCATGTGAATTTCCATTTTATTATGCTATTTGTATTTAATAAACAATTTAGAACTATACAATATTATCCTATGGACGCGACTAACCACCAGTCGGCAGGACGATAAGCATCAGATCCGCACGATCATCCATCCCGCGTCCCTCCCGCGCGATCCGCTTCGCGAGAGCCACCCACGATGACCGAGCGAGCCTTCTTTAGCGAGGCCCAGCACGTGCACCGAGTTCGGCCCAAAACACAGCCCCTCTGGCCCACGTTCCCCCCTCACGTGACTTACCACACTAATACCTAGTTTCTTACCTCCATCGCAAGAAACAGCCACACCTACCCCGATCTGTTGTCCTCTCTCCCCGACGCACATCCATCGCCAACGACCTGCATCCCAGATCTAATCCACCAGAAAAACCTACGAAAAACACCACAACACAAGGATTTGAGATAGGGGACTGGTTTACCACATCAATATCACAAGGGTTACCACCAGTTCGTCTGAATTTTGCCATAATCAGAGGAAAAACCAAGGAGGTAAGTGAAAAAACAACAAAAATGTAGCCATTTTACTGCATCTGTGTAATATCATCCGTTGTAATTAAGTTACCACTCAAATTCAATCAGGTTACCAACAAAAGATTGAATAAATTTGCCTTTTTTAAAGCCAAAAGGTTGGTAAAATTGATCCATGTTCCTACCTACTGATTACATCATTGAGTTACCCATCATTGAGTTACCATCATAAATCCATATAGGTTATCATCCTCAATCTATTAAGCTATCTTTTTTTAAGCATGTTAGACTACATGTATGAAATTTCTCATTAATAACCGAGTTACCATTTCGTTTCAAGGAAGATTACCAAAGTGTCTGCATTGAGTAATCAGCATCCTTTAACACTAATTCAACATAAAAAAGATCCTTTTTTTATTGGACAAACCCATGACAGAACAAGTTATCATGCTAATTCATTACAATTTACCAGGAAAACTCAGGAACAGAGGTGTTAAAACACTACAAGAATACCATGTGTTGATTTACATTGTTGCCACCAGAATTTTTTGATAAGAAATGATGTTGATGAAATGAGGTTGATAGGAACTATCGCTGGCGTACTCCCATACGCTGGTTACTCCAAAAATGATACCTGCTATAAAAAATGAAGTAATCAGTGCAAAAAAAGAAAAAATTATAGTTGTTGTGAAAAAATAATCAAAATTGCGGATGCAATTATATGTGCTAGCAGGTGCTGCAACACAAAAAAATGGCACACGACAACGGGGGTAATGTGGATATCACGATGAGTGGTGTGGGGACAAACCAACAATGTGAACAAGCACACACGACAAGCTTTGGTTCTGCAAACATTAATAAAACAGACGAAGGTAAAACATTTACGATGATACCACATTTTTATTCATAGACTTGTTACCATCATACTTGAAATGCAATTACCAACCATGTTATTTGCAACTACCACATCCACCATGCATTAGTTAACAAACACCAAGCTTACTGCACAAAAGTTACCATGAAATTAGGTACAGTTACCACACTTACTGCATAAGAATTATCATGCAATATGTATTACAATTACAGGCTTTCAGTTTACAACTACAAAAACATCTTACTGCATGCAAACTTTACTAAGCAAGTGGAGTACCAGTTACCACAAGTTTTGGCATGTAGAAAATATAACACAAACTAACAACTTCAAAAACATTACATGAGCTACATCTGGAAGCAACCCAATGGTCCGAGAGACAAGCCAAGAACCGACAACTAGCAGCATAGGGGGGAGAGAAAGCTTCTTTGATCATTCAGTCCCCGAGCTAGCGAGTCCAGAAACAGGAGGAGAAAATGCTGATCAGGCAAACAAAAACACCGAGTCATACTCCACACTGAAGCCTCTTGATGAAACGATGAAGTTTGATACTTATGAGGAAGCCTATGATCACTACAAGCAATATGCACTCAGACATGGGTTTGGGATGAGGTTGGAATACAGAAAAACAATTAAAGATGACACTGTAAGCAGAGTCCTCTTGGTTTGTGGGAAATACGGCAAGCCAAAAACAAACAAGTAGGAGACACATGATGTGCAGAACCCAAAAGGCATCATGAAGAAGAGGAAAAGAGGGAAGGTTGTGAGGTCGGGATGTCCGACCCACCTTTACATCACCCACACGAATGCATGGTGGAGAGTCAAACGCTTCAACGACGACCACAACCACCCTCTAATAAGAAATCCGTCATTGACAAAGTTCCTATCATCACATAGGAACATTCCCAAGGATGAGCAGGACTTCTTGTAGATATTGCACGGATGCAACATAGAGACAGCAAGACAGATGCTACTAATGCAATGGTTCTACGGGTCTCCTAAAGATGTACCATACACGACAAAGGACATCACAAACCAGCAAGCTAAATTCCGCATGGAGTACCGTGATGTCTACTACACAACCTTCTTCTTGTAGACATGGTTGGGCCTGCAAGTGCACAGGTTTGTAGGACAGTAGCAAATTTCCCTCAAGTGGATGACCTAAGGTTTATCAATTCGTAGGAGGCGTAGGATGAAGATGGTCTCTCTCAAACAACCCTACAACCAAATAAAGAGCCTCTTATATCCCCAACACACCCAATACAATGGTAAATTATATAGGTGCACTAGTTCGGCGAAGAGATGAAGATACAAATGCAAAATAGATAGTAGAAATAGGTTTTTGTAATCTGAAATAATAAAAACAGCAAGGTAACCAGCGGCAAAAGTGAGCGTAAATGGTATTGCAATGGTAGGAAACAAGGCCTAGGGTTCATACTTTCACTAGTGCAAGTTCTCTCAACAATAATAACATAGATAGATCATAAGACAAGCCCTCAACATGCAACAAAGAATCACTCCAAAGCCACTAATAGCGGAGAACAAACGTAGAGATTATTGTAGGGTACGAAACCACCTCAAAGTTATTCTTTCGGATTGATCTATAAAAGAGTTCATACTAGAATAACACCTTAAGACACAAATCAACCAAAACCCTAATGTCACCTAGATACTCCATTGTCACCTCAAGTATCCATGGGTATGATTATACGATATGCATCACACAATCTCAGATTCATCCAACCAACATAAAAGTACTTCAAAGAGTGCCCCAAAGCTACTACCAGAGAGTCAAGAACGTGTGCCAACCCCTATGCATAGGTTCATGGGCGGAATCCGCAAGTTGGTCACCAAAAACATACATCAAGTGGCACATGATATCCCATTGTTACCACTGATAATCACGGCAAGACATACATCAAGTGTTCTCATAAAGACTCAATCCGATAAGATAACTTCAAAGGGGAAACTCAATTCATCACAAGAGAGTAGAGGGGGAGAAACATCATAAGATCCAACTACAATAACAAAGCTCGGGATACATCAAGATCGTGCCATAGAGGAACACGAGAGAGAACACGAGAGAGAGAGAGAGATCAAACACATAGCTACTGGTACATACCCTCAGCCCCGGGGGTGAACTACTCCCTCCTCGTCATGGATAGCGCCGGGATGATGAAGATGGCCTCCGGTGATGGGATCCCCCTTCGGCAGGGTGCCAGAACAGGGTCCCGATTGGTTTTAGGTGGCTACAGAGGCTTGCGGCGGCGGAACTCCCGATCTATCTTCTGTTCTGGAAGTTTTAGGGTACAAGAGTATATATGGGTGCAGGGGGTACGTCGGAGGAGCTACGGGGGCCCCACAAGGCAGGGGTCGCGCCCAGGGGGGTGGGCGCGCCCCCGACCCTCGTGGGCAGCCGTATCTCCCCTGACGTGCACTCCAAGTTCCCTGGGTTGCTTTCCTTCCAAAAATAACTTCTCTAGTTGATTTCGTTCTGTTTTGACTTCGTCTGATATTCCTTTTCCTCGAAACAATGAAATAGGCATAAAACGGCAAATCTGGGCTGGGCCTCCGGTTAATAGGTTAGTCCCAAAAATAATATAAAAGTGGATAATAAAGCCCAATATTGCCTAAAACAGTAGATAAAGTAGCATGGAGCAATCAAAAATTATAGATACGTTGGAGACGTATCAAGCATCCCCAAGCTTAATTCCTGCTCGTCCTCGAGTAGGTAAATGATAAAAAAGAATTTTTGATGCGGATGATACTTTGGCATAATTTCAATGTAAATATTCTTAACTGTGGCATGAATATTCAGATCCGAAAGATTCAAGACAAAAGTTCATATTGACATAAAAGTAATAATACTTCAAGCATACTAATCAATGTAATCATGTCTTCTCAAAATAGCATGCCTAAAGAAAGTTATCCCTACAAAATCATATAGTCTGGATGTTGCTCTATCTTCATCACACAAAGTATTTAATCATGCACAACCCTGATGACAAGCCAAGCAATTGTTTCATACTTTAGCAATCTCAAACTCTTTCAACTTTCATGCAATACATGAGCGTGAGCCATGGACATAGCACTATAGGTGGAATAGAATGGTGGTTGTGGAGAAGAAAAAAAGGAGAGATAGTCTCACATCAACTAGGCGTATCAACGGGCTATGGAGGTGCCCATCAATAGATATCAATGTGAGTGAGTAGGGATTGCCATGCAACGGATGCACTAGAGATATAAGTATATGAAAGCTCAACAAAAGAAACTAAGTGGGTGTGCATCCAACCACGAAGACCTAGGGCACTTTTGAGGAAGCCCATCATTGGAATATACATGCCAAGTTCTATAATGAAAAATTCCCACTAGTATATGAAAGTGACAACATATGAGACTCTCTTATTATGAAGATCATGGTGCTACTTTGAAGCACAAGTGTGGTAAAAGGATAGTAGCATTGTCCCTTCTCTCTTTTTCTCTCTTTTTTTTGTTTGGGCCATTTCTATTTTTTTATGGCCTCTTTTTTTTTGTATTTCGTCCGGAGTCTCATCCCGACTTATGGGGGAATCATAGTCTCCATCATCCTTTCCTCACTGGGACAATGCTCTAATAATGATGATCATCACACTTCTATTTTTCTTACAACTCAACAATTACAACTCGATACATAGAACAAAATATGACTCTATATGAATGCCTCCGGCGGTGTACCGGGATATGTAATGAATCAAGAGTGACATGTATGAAAATTATGAAGGTGGCCTTGCCACAAGTACAATGTCAACTACATGTTCATGCAAAAAGCAATATGACAAAATTAATGTGTGTCATATGAACAGAACGGTGGAAAGTTGCATGGCAATATATCTCGGAATGGCTATGGAAATGCCATGATAGGTAGGTATGGTGGCTGTTTTGAGGAAGGTATATGGTGGGTGTATGGTACCGGTGAAAGTTGCGCGGCACAAGAGAGGCTAGCAATGGTGGAAGGATGAGAGTGCGTATAATCCATGGACTCAACACTAGTCATAAAGAACTCATATACTTATTGCAAAAATTTAGAAGTCATCAAAAACCAAAGCACTACGCGCATGCTCCTAGGGGGATAGATTGGTAGGAAAATACCATCGCTCGTCCCCGACCGCCACTCATAAGGAAGACAATCAATAAATAAAATTGTGCTCCAACTTCATCACAAAGTGGTTCACCATACGTGCATGCTACGGGAATCACAAACTTCAACACAAGCATTCTTTAAATTCATAATCACCCAATTAGCATCACTTTAATATCACTACCTCCATATCTCAAAACAATTATCAAGCATCAATCTTATCTTAGTATTCAACGCACTCAAAAGAAAGTTTCACATATCTTGAATGCCAAGTATATAAATATTAAGCAAATTACCATGCTATTAACGACTCTCAAAATAATATAAGTGAAGTATGAGAGTTCATCTATTTCTTCAAAATAAAATTACCACCATGCTCTAAAAGATATAAGTGAAGTACTAGAGCAATAACAAAAACTACTCCGAAAGATATAAGTGAAGATCAATGAGTAGTCGAATAATTATGCAACTATATGAAGACTCTCTCTCATTAAAGAATTTCAGATCTTGATACTTTATTCAAACATCAAGCAAATCTAAAGAAAACTACATTGCAAGGATAGCACAACTCATGTGAAGAAGCAAAAACTTAGGCTCAACCGATACTAACCGATAGTTGTTGAAGAAGAAAGGTGGGATGCTTACCGGGGCATCCGCAAGCTTAGATGCTTGAGACTTCTTGAAATATTATCTTGGGGTGCCTTGGGCATCCCCAAGCTTTAACTTTTGTGTCTCCTTAATTCCTCTCATATCATGGTTTCTCTTTTTTTATCAAAAGCTTCATTCACAACAAACTCAACAAGAACTCGTGAGATAGGTTAGTATAAACCAATGCAAAACCTTATCATTTTCTACTGTAACAAATCACTTAAATAATTATTAAACATTGAATACTAAATGCCTCTGCATATTTAATACTCCTATCCTCAAATAGAATCATTAAGCAAGCAAACATATGCAAACAATGCAAACATAACAGCAATCTGTCAAAACAGTACAGTCTGTAAAGAATGCAAGAGTATCAATACTTCCCTGACTCCAAAAATTATGAACTAAAATTACCACTGTAATAAATTTATCAGAGCTCAATATGCAAAAACATTCAACATTATACCATTCTCTGACTTTTCTAGGGAATTTTTGCAACAGCGGTAAACTTTCTGTTTTCAAACAGCAACATGCAAACTAGCAAAATAAGCATGGCAAAGGCTATCCTTGACTTTTTTATTGAAACTAAAGAGTCAAAACACTATTCTAACTAACATCAAGCATAAACTAACAAAATAAATTGATGCTACAAGCAAAACACAGATCATGTGGTGAATAAAAATATAGCTCCAAGTAAGGTTACCGATGAATGAAGACGAAAGAGGGAATGCCTTCCGGGGCATCCCCAAGCTTAGTTGCTTGGTTGTCCTTGAATATTACCTTGGGGTGCCTTGGGAATCCCCAAGCTTAGGCTCTTGCCACTCCTTATTCCATAGTCCATCGAATCTTTACCCAAAACTTGAAAACTTCAACCACACAAAACTCAAAACAAAACTCGTAAGCTCCGTTAGTATAAGAAAATAAAACCACCACTTAGGTACTGTAATGAACTCATTCTAAATTCATAATGGTGTAATATCTACTTTACTCCAACTTCTCTATGGTTCATACCCTCCGATACTACTCATAGATTCATCAAAATAAGCAAACAACACAATGAAAACAGAATCTGTCAAAAACAGAACAGTCTGTAGTAATCTGTATAAAACGTATATTTCTGGAACCCGAAAAATTATTAAATAACTTTCTGGACCTGAGCAATTTCTCTATTAATCATCTGCAAAAAGAATCAACCTAAAATCACTCTCCATTAAAAATTGGCAGCTAATCTCGTGAGCGCTAAAGTTTCTGTTTTTTATAGCAAGATCACATAAACTTCACCCAAGTATTCCCAAAGGTTCTACTTGGCACTTTATTGAAACAAAAGATATAAAACATGATTACTACAGTAGCATAATTATGTGGACACACAAAAACAGTAAGGATAAATATTGGGTTGTCTCCCAACAAGCGCTTTTCTTTAATGCCTTTCTATCTAGGCATGATGATGACAATGATGCTCACATAAAAGATAAGAATTAAGACATAACGGGAGCATCATGAAGCATATGACTAGCACATTTAAGTCTAACTCACTTCCTATGCATAGGGATTTTGTGAGCAAACAACTTATGGGAACAATAATCAACTAGCATAGGAAGGTAACACAAGCATAGCTTCAAGAATTTAAGCACACAGGGAGGAAACTTGATATTATTGCAATTCCTACAAGCATATGTTCCTCTCTCATAATAATTTTCAGTAGCATCATGAATGAATTCAACAATATAACCAGCACCTAAAGCATTCCTTTCATGATCTACAAGCATAGAAAATTTACTACTCTCCACATAAGCAAATTTCTTCTCATTCGGAATAGTAGGAGTATCATAAGAGACTTGAACACTAAAAATTGTTTCCACATTAAAAGAGTAATGTTCAGAAAAAGGGTAATCATAATCATGACAAGATTTGTAAATATAATCATCACTACTTTTTATAGCATAAGTTTCATCACAATAATCATCATAAGTAGCAACTTTGTTCTCATCATAATCAATTGAAACCTCTCCCAAGATAGTGGAATCACTAAATAAAGTTGACACTCTTCCAAATCCACTTTCATAAATATAATCATCATAGGTAGGAGGCATGATATCATCATAACAACTTTGCATATCAAAACTTGGGGTGCTAAAAATATCATCTTCATTAAACATAGCATCCCCAAGCTTGGGACAAACATTAATTCCAGCAAATATATTCTCAAATATTTCATCCTCATCAAACATAGCTTCCCCAAGCTTGGGCCCTTTCATATCATAAGCACAATCACTCTCATCATTAAAAATATGGATAGCACCAATAGTATAGCATTTGTTATCATCACAAGTAGTAGTAGGAGCAACATCATTTGGGAGGGATACCTTTTTACCTCTGTTGCTCCTTCTTTTGTTTTTCTTCTTCACATTATGTGTAGGTTCAACCTTCCTCTTTGAGCTCCTTATTGATGAGATTGGTTGAATAGAAAGCTCCTCCTCATTACCTGATTCATCATAAGAAATAACAGGAGGAGATTGGGAAGCCTCTTCCCTTTCATTAGTATTCTCTTCATCCTCTATTTGTTTTCTTTTCTTTATGTAATTGACAATATAAGGATTTTCAATGCAATTAACCGCACAATACATATAAATTTCTTCTAGATCAAAATGAAGAATTCTATCAAGGGCAGATTCTGGAATAATCTTAGTTATACGTTTTATTTCTTCATAACCCAAGAGCAAACTAAGCTCATTATGATGTGCAAAGGAAATCAAGTCATCAGAATTTTTGGATACGACACGATCATGAAACAATTTGCATTGGGTACTAAAATGATAAAGTTCATTGCAAAGTTCACAAGTATGGCTAAGAAAAAAAAATTCAGCACATGCATCTAGCCTTTCTTGCAACCATTTAGTTTCTAAGTACTTATGCCTCTTGCAATATCTATCTTCCCTATTTGGTGTGTCCTTGCAAGCCCAATGCACTCCACAAAAATTGACATGCTTATAGGAGACATTTTCATCATAACTAGTGCAATCATCATTAGTATCATGGATATTCAAAGAATTCTTACTAACAACATTGCAATCATGCTCATCATTCAAAGATTTAGTGCCAAACAATTTAGAGATTTCCTCTTCTAACACTTGAGCACAATTATCCTTTCCATCATACTCATGAAAGATATTAAAAAGGTGAAGCGTATGAGACAAACTCAACTCCATTTTTTTCTTGTAGTTTTCCTTTATAAACTAGACTAGTGCTAAAACAAGAAACAAAAAGATTCAATTGCAAGATCTAAAGATATACCTTCAAGGACTCACCTCCCCGGCAACGGCGCCAGAAAAGAGCTTGATGTCTACTACACAATCTTCTTCTTGTAGACGTTGTTGGGCCTGCAAGTGCACAGGTTTGTAGGACAGTAGCAAATTTCCCTCAAGTGGATGACCTAAGGTTTATCAATCCGTAGGAGGCATAGGATGAATATGGTCTCTCTCAAACAACCCTGCAACCAAATAACAAAGAGTCTCTTGTGTCCCCAACACACCCAATACAATGGTAAATTGTATAGGTGCACTAGTTCGGCGAAGGGATGAAGATACAAATGCAAAATAGATAGTAGAAATAGGTTTTGTAATCTGAAATAATAAAAATAGCAAGGTAACGAGCGGTAAAAGTGAGCATAAACGGTATTGCAATTGTAGAAAACAAGGCCTAGGGTTTATACTTTCACTAGTGCAAGTTCTCTCAACAATAATAACATAGATAGATCATAAGACAAGCCCTCAACATGCAACAAAGAGTCACTCCAAAACCACTAATAGCGGAGAACAAACGTAGATATTATTGTAGGGTACGAAACCACCTCAAAGTTATTCTTTTGGATCGATCTAGAAAAGAGTTTGTACTAGAATAACACCTTAAGACACAAATCAACCAAAACCCTAATGTCACCTAGATACTCCATTATCACCTCAAGTATCCGTGGGCATGATTATACGATATGCATCACACAATCTCAGATTCATCCAACCAACATAAAAGTACTTCAAAGAGTGCCCCAAAGCTACTACCAGAGAGTCAAGAACGTGTGCCAACCCCTATGCATAGGTTCATGGGCGAAATCCGCAAGTTGGTCACCAAAAACATACATCAAGTGGCACATGATATCCCATTGTTACCACTGATAATCACGGCAAGACATACATCAAGTGTTCTCATAAAGACTCAATCCGATAAGATAACTTCAAAGGGGAAACTCAATTCATCACAAGAGAGTAGAGGGGGAGAAACATCATAAGATCCAACTACAATAGCAATGCTCGGGATACATCAAGATTCTTCCATAGAGGAACACGAGAGAGAACACGAGAGAGAGAGAGAGATCAAACACATAGCTACTGGTACATACCCTCAGCCCCGAGGGTGAACTACTCCCTCCTCGTCATGGATAGCGCCGGGATGATGAAGATGGCCTTCGGTGATGGGATCCCCCTCCGGCAGGGTGCCGGAATAGGGTCCCGATTGGTTTTAGGTGGCTATAGAGGCTTGCGGCGGCGAAACTCCCAATCTATCTTCTGTTCCGGAAGTTTTAGGGTACAAGAGTATATATGGGTGCAGGGGGTACGTCGGAGGAGCTACGGGGGCCCCACGAGGCAGGGGGGCGTGCCCCCCACCCTTGTGGGCAGCCCGTATCTCCCCTGATGTGCACTCCAAGTTCCCTGGGTTGCTTTCCTTCCAAAATAACTTCTCCAGTTGATTTCGTTTCGTTTTGACTCCATCTGATATTCCTTTTCCTCGAAACACTGAAATAGGCATAAAACAGCAAATCTAGGCTGGGCCTTCGGTTAATAGGTTAGTCCCAAAAATAATATAAAAGTGGATAATAAAGCCCAACATTGCCTAAAACAGTAGATAAAGTAGCATGGAGCAATCAAAAATTATAGATACGTTGGAGACGTATCATACCGCCACGCTGATGTGGGAAGCACAATCTCATACTTCCAAGAAATGAAGGCACATGATTCAGATTTCTATTGGAGAATAAAGCTTGATGATGAGGACAGAGTGGAAAATTTATTCTAGATAGATGGTGCATCACACAGGGCATATGCTAGATACAATGATGTCATATCATTTGACACAACATACATGACAAACATGTACAAGATGCCCTGTGCGCCCTTCATTAGCATTAATAAAAATGGGCAGTCAATAAAGTTTGGTTGTGGATTTGTTTGAAACGAACTATCAGGTAACTTTGTGTGGCTGTTTAATGCATTCTTGCATGCAATGTGTGGAATTGTGCCAAAGAAAATAATAACGGATCAAGATTTTGCAATGAGGAGTGCTATTGATGAGGTGTTCATCGGGATAGTACACAGGAATTGCCACTGGCATATAATGAAAAAAGCACAGGAGAAGCTTGGGAAGCTGATGGCTGACGATGAGCCATTAAACAATGCATTCAAGGATTGTGTTGAAAACAGCCTGACTAGTATTTTACTTCCCACCCTCACTACCTTAAACACAGTAAAATTGGTTTACATGCATGATATCAACAGTTACCATGTAAGAAGGTGACAGGTTACCATTGCATTATAACAAAGATTACCTACATTCATTATTTTCTGTATTGTACCTATCATGTTCATGTTTGCTGCACGCATTTCGGTTGTACGCCCTACAAGTTACAAAAAAACTTACCATGATGATTGATAGGAATCTTTATTTTTGCTAGTTAAAAATGATGCTTGTACTACACACACCGAGCGGGTTTTGTCCTGGACAAAAAAGCATCCTATGTGCAATGTACTTACCATGATGCTTGAACTAAAGTAACCAAGTGTGTGTGATAGGATTATCAACAATTATGGTGTTCTCTATTGGAAATATGCCCTAGAGGCAATAATAAAATGGTTATTATTATATTTCCTTGTTCATGATAATTTTCTACTGTTCATGCTATAATTGTATTGACCGGAAACCATAATACATGTGTGAATACATAGACCACAACATGTCCCTAGTGAATCTCTAGTTGACTAGCTCGTTGATCAATAGATGATCATGGTTTCTTGACTATGGACATTGGATGTCATTGATAACGGGATCACATCATTAGAAGAATGATGTGATGGACAAGACCCAATCCTAAGCATAGCACAAGATCGTGTAGTTCGTTTGCTAAAAGCTTTTCTAATGTCAAGTATCATTTCCTTAGACCATGAGATTGTGCAACTCCCGGATACCGTAGGAATGCTTTGGGTGTACCAAACGTCACAACATAACTGGGTGGCTGTAAATGTACACTACAGGTATCTCTGAAAGTGTCTATTGGGTTGGCACGAATCAAGACTGAGATTTGTCACTCCGTATGATGGAGAGGTATATCTGGGCCCACTCGGTAATGCATCATCATAATGAGCTCAATGTGACTAAGCAGTTAGTCACGAGATCATGCATTACGGAACGAGTAAAGTGACTTGCCGATAATGAGATTGAACGAGGTATTGGGATACCAACGATCGAATCTCGGGCAAGTAACATACTGATTGACAAAGGGAATTGTATACGGGATTCATTGAATCCCCGACATCGTGGTTCATCTGATGAGATCATCGAGGAACATGTGGGAGCCAACATGGGTATCCAGATCCCGCTGTTGGTTATTGTCCGGAGAGCTGTCTCGGTCATGTCTACATGATTCCCGAACCCGTATAGGGTCTACACACTTAAGGTTCGATGACGCTAGAGTTGTTATGGGAATTAGTATGTGGTTACCGAATGTTGTTCGGAGTCCCAGATGAGATCCCAGACATCATGAGGAGTTCCGGAATGGTTTGGAGGTAAAGATTTATATATGGGAAGTCCAGTTTCAGTCACCGGAATAATTTCGGGGGTTACCGGCATTGTACCGGGACCGCCGAAAGGTGTCCGGGGGTCCACCGGGTGGGTCCACCTACCACGGGGGACTCAATTGGCTGAACAAGGGTGGGAACCAGCCCCCTAGTGGGCTGGTGTGCCCCCCCAAGGGCCCAAGCCGCCTAGGGTTGAAAACGCTAGGGGGTGGGGGCGCCTCCCACCAACTTGGGGGGCAAGCTCCCTCCCTTGGCCGTCGCCCCCTCCCCCCCCTTAGATCTCATCTTAGGGGGGGAAGCTCCCCCCCTTGGACGCCCCCTCTCTCTTTCCCCCTATAAATAGTGGGGGTGGGGGTGGGAGGGCTGCCATAACCTTCCCCTGGCGCAGCCCTCCCCCTCTCCAACTCCACCTCCTCCTCCGTAGTGCTTGGCGAAGCCCTGCCGGAGAACTGCAAGCTCCTCCACCACGCCGTCATGCTACCGGAGCTCTCCCCCAACTTATCCTCTCCCCTTGCTGGATCAAGAAGGAGGAGACGTCCCCGGGTTGTACGTGTGTTGAACGCAGAGGCGCCGTCCGTTTGGCGTTAGATCAGATCTTCCGCGATTTCAATCGCCGCGAGTATGACTCCCTCATCCGCGTTCTAGTGACGCTTCCTATTAGAGATCTTCAAAGGTATGAAGAGGCTCATCCTCTCCCTCTCTTGTTGTTAGAATCTCCATAGATTGATCTTGGTGTTGCATAGAAAATTTTGAATTATTGCTACGTTCCCCGACAGTGGCATCATGAGCTAGGTCTATTGCGTAGATACTATGCACGAGTAGAACACAAGTAGTTGTGGGCGTTGGTTTGTTCAACTTGCTTACCGTTACTAGTCCTATCTTGTTTCGGCGGTATTATGGGATGAAGCGGCCCAGACCGACCTTACACGTACGCTTACGTGAGACAGGTTCCACCGACTGACATGCACTTGTTGCATAAAGGTGGCTAGCGGGTACCAGTCTCTCCCACTTTAGTCGAATAGGATTTGATGAAAAGGGTCCTTATGAAGGGTAAATAGCAATTGGCATATCACCATTGTGGCTTTTGCATAGGTAAGAAACATTCTTGCTAGAAACCCATAGCAGCCACGTAAAACATGCAACAACAATTAGAGGACGTCTAACTTGCTTTTGCAGGGTATGCTATGTGATGTTATATGGCCAAAAGAATGTGATGAATGATATGTGATGTATGAGATTGATCATGTTCTTGTAATAGGAATCACGACTTGCATGTCGATGAGTATGACAACCGGCAGGAGCCATAGGAGTTGTCTTAAGTTATTGTATGACCTGCGTGTCAATGATAACGCCATGTAATTACTTTACTTTATTGCTAACTGTTAGCCATAGTAGTAGAAGTAATAGTTGTCAAGACAACTTCAGGAAGACACGATGATGGAGATCATGGTGTCATGCCGGTGACGAAGGTTGTCATGCCGCGCCTCGAAGATGATGATCAAAGGTGCAAAATGATATTGGCCATATCATGTCACTTTATGATTTGCATGTGATGTTTGTCATGTTTACATCTTATTTGCTTAGAACGACAGTAGCATAAATAAGATGATCCCTCACTAAAATTTCAAGGAAGTGTTCCCCCTAACTGTGCACCGTTGCGAAATTTTGTTGTTTCGAAGCACCACGTGATGATCGGGTGTGATATATTCTAACGTTTGCATACAACAGGTGTAAGCCAAATTTACACATACAAAACACTTAGGTTGACTTGACGAGCCTAGCATGTACAAACATGGCCTCGGAACACAAGAGACCGAAAGGTCGAACATGAGTCATATAGTAGATACGATCAACATGAAGATGTTCACCGATGATGACTAGTCTATCTCACGTGATGATCGGACACGGCCTAGTTGACTTGGATCATGTATCACTTAGATGACTAGAGGGATGTCTATCTGAGTGGGAGTTCATTAAATAATTTGATTAGATGAACTTAATTATCATGAACATAGTCTAAAATCTTTGCAATATGTCTCGTAGATCAAATGGCCCACGCTAATGTTGCCCTCAACTTCAACGCGTTCCTAGAGAAAACCAAGCTGAAAGACGATGGTAGCAACTATATGGACTGGGTCCAGAACTTGAGGATCATCCTCATAGCTGCCAAGAAAGCATATGTCCTAGAAGCACCGCTAGGTGAAGCACCCGTTTTCCCAGCAACTCAAGACGTTATGAACGCCTGGCAGTCGCGTAGTGATGATTAGTCCCTGGTTCAGTGCGGCATGCTTTACAGCTTAGAACTGGGGCTCCAAAAGCGTTTTGAGTAGAACAAAGCATATGAGATGTTCCAAGAGCTGAAAATGGTTTTCCAAGCTCATGCCCGGGTCGAGAGATATGAAGTCTCCAACAAGTTCTACAGTTGTAAGATGGAGGAAAATAGTTCTGTCAGTGAGCATATACTCACTATGTCCGGGTTACACAACCGTTTGTCTCAGTTGGGAGTTAATCTCCCAGACGACTCGGTCATTGACAGGATCCTCCAGTCGCTCCCACCTAGCTACAAGAGCTTTGTGATGAACTACAATATGCAGGGGATGGAGAAGTCCATTCCTGAGTTATATTCAATGCTGAAATCAGTGGAGGTGGAAATCAAAAAGGAACATCAAGTGTTGATGGTGAATAAGACCACTACTTTCAAGAAAGGCAAGGGTAAAAAGAACTTCAAAAAGGACGGCAAGGGAGTTTCCGCACCCGGTAAATCAGTTGCCAGGAAAAAGCCAAACAATGGACCCAAGCCCGAGACTCGGTGCTTTTATTGCAAGGGAAATGGTCACTGGAAGCGGAACTGCCCCAAGTACTTAGCGGACAAGAAGGCCGGCAACACCAAAGGTATATGTGATATACATGTTATTGATGTGTACCTTACCATTATTCGTAGTAGCTCCTGGGTATTTGATACCGGTGCGGTTGCTCATATTTGTAATTCAAAACAGGAGCTGCAGAATAAGCGGAGACTGGCGAAGGACGAGGTGACGATGCGCGTCGGGAATGGTTCCAAGGTCGATGTGATCGCCGTCGGCACGCTACCTCTACATTTACCTACAGGATTAGTTTTAAACCTCAATAATTGTTATTTAGTGCCAGCTTTGAGCATCAACATTGTATCTGGATCTTGTTTAATGCGAGATGGCTACTCATTTAAATCCAAGAATAATGGTTGTTCTATTTATTTGAGATATATGTTTTATGGTCATGCCCCGATGGTCAATGGTTTATTCTTATTGAATATCGATCATGATGTTACACGTATTCATAGTGTGAGTACCAAAAGATGTAAGGTTAATAATGATAGTCCCCACATACTTGTGGCACTGCCGCCTTGGTCACATTGGTGTCAAACGCATGAAGAAGCTCCATGTAGATGGACTTTTGGAGTCTCTTGATTATGAATCATTTGACACATGCGAACCATGCCTCATGGGCAAGATGACTAAGACTCTATTCTCCAGAACAATGGAGCGAGCAACCAACTTGTTGGAAATCATACATACTGATGTGTGCGGTCCAATGAGCATTGAGGCTCACGATGGCTATCGCTATGTTCTCACCCTCACTAATGACTTAAGTAGATATGGGTATGTCTACTTAATGAAACACAAGTCTGAAACCTTTGAAAAGTTCAAGGAATTTCAGAGTGAGGTGGAAAATCAACGTGACAAGAAAATAAAGTTCTTACGATCATATCCTGGGAGAGAATATTTAAGTCACGAGTTTGGTACGCACTTAAGGAAATGTGGAATTGTTTCACAACTCACGCCGCCTGGAACACCTCAATGTAATGGTGTGTCCAAACGTCGTAATCGCACTCTATTAGATATGGTGCGATCTATGATGTCTCTTACCGATTTACCGCTATCATTTTGGGGATGCGCTTTAGAGACAACCACATTCACTTTAAATAGGGCACCATCTAAATCCGTTGAGACGACACCGTATGAATTATGGTTTGGGAAGAAACCTAAGCTGTCGTTTCTAAAAGTTTGGGGATGCGATGCTTATGTCAAGAAACTTCAACCTGAAAAGCTCGAACCCAAGTCGGAAAAATGCGTCTTCATAGGATACCCTAAGGAAACCATTGGGCATACCTTCTACCTCACATCCGAAGGCAAGATCTTCGTTGCCAAGAACGGATCCTTTCTAGAGAAAGAGTTTCTCTCGAAAGAAGTAAGTGGGAGGAAAGTAGAACTTGATGAAGTACTGCCTCTTGAACCATAAAGTAGCGCAACTCAAGAAAATGTTTCTGTGGTGCCTGCACCGACTAGAGAGGAAGTTAATGATGATGATCAAGGTACTTCGGATCAAGTTGCTACTGAACTTTGTAGGTCCACAAGGGCACGTTCCGAACCAGAGTGGTACGGCAACCCTTTACTGGAAATCATGTTGTTATACAATGGTGAACCTCCGAACTATGAAGAAGCAATGGCGGGCCCAGATTCCAACAAATCGCTTGAAGCCATGAAATCTAAGATAGGATCCATGTATGAAAACAAAGTATGGACTTTGACAGGCTTGCACGATGATCGGCAAGCCATAGAAAATAAATGGATCTTTAAGAAGAAGACTGACGCGGATGGTAATGTGACCATCTATAAAGCTCGGCTTGTCGCTAAGGCTTATCGACAAGTTTAAGGGGTTCACTATGATGAGACCTTCTCACCTGTAGCGAAGCTGAAGTCAGTCTGAATCATGTTAGCAATTGTCGCATTCTATGATTATGAAATATGGCAAATGGACGTCAAAACGGCATTCCTTAACGGCTTCCTTAAGGAAGAATTGTATATGATGCAGCCGGAAGGTTTTGTCGATCCTAAGAATGCTAACAAGGTATGCAAGCTCCAGCTCTCCATCTATGGGCTGGTGCAAGCATCTCGGAGTTGGAACATTTGCTTTGATGAAATGATCAAAGCGTTTGGGTTTATGCAGACTTATGGAGAAGCCAGCGTTTACAAGGAAGTGAGTGGGAGCTCTGTAGCATTTCTCATATTATATGTGGATGACATACTATTGATGGGAAATGATATTGAACTTTTGGAAAGCATAAAGGCCTACTTGAATAAGTGTTTTTAAATGAAGGACCTTGGAGAAGCTACTTACATATTAGGCATCAAGATCTATAGAGATAGATCGAGACGCCTCATAGGTCTTTCACAAAGCACATACCTTGATAAGATATTGAAGAAGTTCAATATGGATCAGTCTAAGAAGGGGTTCTTGCCTGTTTTGCAAGGTGTGAAATTGAGCACGGCTCAAAGCCCGACCACGGCAAAGGATAGAGAAAAGATGAGTGTCATCCCCTATGCCTCAGCCACAGGGTCTATTATGTATGCCATGTTGTGTACCAGACCTAATGTAAACCTTGCCGTAAGTTTGGTAGGAAGGTACCAAAGTAATCCCGGCATGGAACACTGGACAACGGTCAAGAATATCCCGAAGTACCTGAAAAGTACTAAGGATATGTTTCTCGTTTATGGAGGTGACGAAGAGCTTGTCATAAAGGGTTACGTCGATGCTAGCTTCGACACAAATCTGGATGACTCCAAGTCACAAACCGGATACGTGTATATTTTGAATGGTGGGGCGGTCAGCTGGTGCAGTTGCAAGCAAAGCTTCATGGCGGGATCTACATGTGAAGCGGAGTACATGGCAGCCTCGGAGGCAGCACATGAAGCAATATGGATGAAGGAGTTCATTACCGACCTAGGAGTTATTCCCAATGCGTCGGGTTTGATGACTCTCTTCTGTGACAACATTGGTGCTATTGCCCTTGCCAAGGAGCCCAGGTTTCACAAGAAGACCAGGCATATCAAGCGCCGCTTCAGCTCCATTCGTGAAAATGTTCAAGATGGAGACATAGATATTTGTAAAGTGCATACGGATCTGAATGTCGCAGACCCGTTGACTAAACCTCTTCCACGAGCAAAATGATCAACACCAGAACTCTATGGGTGTTCGATTCATCACAATGTAACTAGTTTATTGACTCTAGTGCAAGTGGGAGACTATTGGAAATATGCCCTAGAGGCAATAATAAAATGGTTATTATTATATTTCCTTGTTCATGATAATTGTCTATTGTTCATGCTATAATTGTATTGACCGGAAACCGTAATACATGTGTGAATACATAGACCACAACATGTCCCTAGTGAGCCTCTAGTTGACTAGCTCGTTGATCAATAGATGGTCATGGTTTCCTGACTATGGACATTGGATGTTGATGTCTACTACACAACCTTCTTCTTATAGACGTTGTTGGGCCTCCAAGTGCAGAGGTTTGTAGGACAGTAGCAAATTTCCCTCAAGTGGATGACCTAAGGCTTATCAATCCGTGGGAGGCGTAGGATGAAGATGGTCTCTCTCAAACAACCCTACAACCAAATAGCAAAGAGTCTCTTGTGTCCCCAACACACCCAATACAATGGTAAATTGTATAGGTGCACTAGTTCGGCGAAGAGATGGTGATACAAGTGCAATATAGATGGTAGATATAGGTTTTTGTAATCTGAAATTATAAAAACAGCAAGGTAACTAATGATAAAAGTGAGCGTAAACGGTATTGCAATGCTAGGAAACGAGGCCTAAGGTTCATACTTTCACTAGTGAAAGTTCTCTCAACAATAATAACATAATTGGATCATATAACTATCCCTCAACATGCAACAAAGAGTCACTCCAAAGCCACTAATAGCAGAGAACAAACGAAGAGATTATGGTAGGGTACGAAACTAGCTCAAAGTTATCCTTTCTGTTCTATCTATTCAAGAGTCCGTAGTAAAATAACATGAATCTATTCTTTCCGTTCAATCTATCATAGAGTTCATACTAGAATAACACCTTAAGACACAAATCAACCAAAACCCTAATGTAACCTAGATACTCCATTGTCACCTCAAGTATCTGTGGGCATGATTATATGATATGCATCACACAATCTCAGATTCATCTATTCAACCAACACAAAGTACTTCAAAGAGTGCCCAAAAGTTTCTATCGGAGAGTCATGATGAAAACGTGTGCCAACCCCTATGCATAGGTTCATGGGCGGAACCCGCAAGTTGATCACCAAAACATACATCAAGTGGATCACGTGAATATCCCATTGTCACCATAGATAAGCACGGCAAGACATACATCAAGTGTTCTCAAATCCTTAAAGATTCAATCCGATAAGATAACTTCAAAGGGAAAACTCAATCCATTACAAGAGAGTAGATGGGGAGAAACATCATAAGATCCAACTATAATGGCAAAGCTCGCGATACATCAAGATCGTGCCATAGAGAGAACACGAGAGAGAGAGAGAGAGAGAGAGATCAAACACATAGCTACTGGTACATACCCTCAGCCCCGAGGGTGAACTACTCCCTCCTTGTCATAAAGAGCGCCAGGATGATGAATATGGCCACCGGTGAGGGATCCCCCCTCCGGCAGGGTGCCGAAACGGGCTCCCGAGAGGTTTTTGGTGGCTATAGAGGCTTGCGGCGGCGAAACTCCCGATCTATCTTCGTCTCCAATGTTTTTAGGTTATATGGGAATATATAGGCGAAAGAAGTCAGTCGGGGGAGCCTCGAGGGGCCCACGAGACAGGGGGTGCACCCAGTAGAGGGGGGCACCCTCATGGCCACCTCGAAACTTCCTTGACTTCAACTCCAAGTCTCCTAGATTGCTTCTGTTCCAAAAATAACACTCCCGAAGGTTTCATTCCGTTTGGACTCCGTTTGATAATCCTTCTCTTCGAAACACTGAAATAGGCAAGAAAACAACAATATGGGCTGGGCCTCCGGTTAATAGGTTAGTCCCAAAAATAATATAAAAGTGTATAATAAAGCCCATAATCATCCAAAACAGATAATAATATAGCATGAATGCTTCATAAATTATAGATACGTTGGAGACCTATCAACATCCCCAATCTTAATTCCTGCTCGTCCTCGAGTAGGTAAATGATAAAAGAAAGAATTTATGAAGTGTGAATGCTAGCAGGTGCACAAGTTTAATCAATGATAATCTCAATCACCTTTTCTAGCATGATTATATGTCATAACAGTAGTTCATCTCATAAAACTTCTCACGATCAACTAACAAGCTATTCACATGTTAAAGCATAGACCATAAACTTTCTTGAAAACTAACAAACTTCATTCTCAGTCATCAAACAATTGCAATTCATCTTATTTTCAGGAAGGGTCTATGTCAGAGCTTTGATTTAACAAACTCCACATAGTCAACTATCATATATTCTTCTACAATTGCTAACACTCATGCAATACTTATGGTTATGAAGTTTTAATCGGACACCGAGAAAGATAGGGGCTTATAGTGCTGCCTCCCAACGTATTCACCTTTGGGTGATGTCAACAATAATAGTTCATGCTAACTTACATCCAATTGGATATATATATCAGGATCTTTCCAACACGAGGTGCTTGCCAAAGGATAAAATGAAAAAGGGAAAGGTGAAGATCACCTTGACTCTTGCATAAAGTAATACATAAAGTAAAAGATAGGACCTTCATAGAGGGAAGCAGAGGTTGTCATGCGCTTTTATGGTTAGATGCAAAAAATCTTAATGCAAAATAACGTCACTTTATATTGCCACTTGTATGTGGACCTTTATTATGCAGTCCGTCGCTTTTATTGCTTCCATAACAAGATCGTATAAAGCTTATTTTCTTCACACTAACAAGTCATACATACTTAGAGAGCAATTTTTATTGCATGCACCGATGACAACTTACTTGAAGGATCTTACTCAATCCATGGGTAGGTATGGTGGACTGTCATGGCAAAAACTGGGTTTAAGGATATTTGGAAGCACAAGTAGTATCTCTACTTGGTGCAAGGATTTTTGGCTAGCATGAGGGGGAAAGGCAAGCTCAACATGTTTGAATGATCCATGACAAATACTTTAACTAAGATGTGAGTAAACATAACCCATTATGTTGTCTTCCTTGTCCAACATCAACTATTTAGCATGTCATATAATGAGTGCTCACAATTATAAAAAATGTCCAAGATAATATATTTATATGTGAAATCTCTCTTCCTTCAATATTCTTTCATGAATTGTTCAAATGACCAATACAATGCTTGCTAACCTTCAATAAATTTACAACCTCTACTTCTTAGATGTGAAGTTATTACTCCCCATGGGATAGGCAAATGAGACATATATAATTTCAGATTTATGACATTCAAGTCATTCAACCATTTACTCATAGGATATAAGTGAAGCACATGAGTAAATGACAAACTACTCCAACAAGATATAAGTGAAGATCAATGAGTAGCTAAATAGTTATGTAACTATGTGAAGACTCTCTCTCATTTAAGAATTTCAGATCTTGGTATTTTATTCAAACATCAAGCAAAACAAAATAAAATTACATTGCAAGGATAGCACAACTCATGTTAAGAAGCAAAAACTTAGGTTCAACCGATACTAACCGATAATTGTTGAAGAAGAAAGGTGGGATGCCTACCGGGGCATCCCCAAGCTTAGATGTTTGAGACTTCTTGAAATATTATCTTGGGGTGCCTTGGGCATCCCCAAGCTTGAACTTTTGTGTCTCCTTAATTCCTCTCATATCACGGTTTCTCTTTTTATCAAAAGCTTCATCCACACCAAACTCAACAAGAACTCGTGAGATAGGTTAGTATAAACCAATGCAAAACCTTATCATTTTCTACTGTAACAAATCACTAAAAAATTTATTCGACATTGAATACTAAATTCCTCTGCATATTTAATACTCCTATCCTCAAATAGAATCATTAAACAAGCAAACATATGCAAACAATGTAAACATAACAGCAATCTGCCAAAACAGTACAGTCTGTAAAGAATGCAATATTCATCATACTTCCCTAACTCCAAAAATTATGAGAAAAAAACTAAGCTGTAGAAGATTTATCAGAGCTCAATATCCAAAAAGTTTCAATATTATACCATTCTCTGACTTTTCTAGGGAATTTTTGCAACAGCGGTAAACTTTCTGTTTTCAAACAACATGTATACTAGCAAAATAAGCATGGTAAAGGCTATTATTGACATTTTTATTGAAAATATAGGTGCAAAACATTATTCTAAATAACAGAAAGCAGATACTAACAAAAGAAAATGATGCTCCAAGCAAAACACATATCATGTGGTAAATAAAAATATAGTTCCAAGTAAAGTTGCCAATGAACGAAGACGAAAGAGGGGGATGCCATCCGGGGCATCCCCAAGCTTAGGCTCTTGGTTGTCCTTTAATATTACCTTGGGGTGCCTTGGGAATCCCCAATCTTAGGATCTTGCCACTCCTTATTCCATAGTCCATCAAATCTTTACCCAAAACTTGAAAACTTCACAACACAAAACTCAACACAAAACTCGTAAGCTCCGTTAGTATAATAGAATAAAAACACCACTTAGGTACTGTTGTGAACTCATTCTAAATTCATATTGGTGTAATATCTACTGTATTCCAACTTCTCTATGGTTCATAACCTCCGATACTACTCATAGATTCATCAAAATAAGCAAACAACACATAGAAAACAGAATCTGTCAAAAACAGAATAGTCTGTAGTAATCTGTATCAAACGTATACTTATGGAACTCAAAAAATTCTGAAATAAATTGGTGGACCTGAGGAATTTTTCTATTAATCATCTGAAAAAAGAATCAACCTAAAAGCACTCTTCAGTAAAAAAAGGCAGCTAATCTCGTGAGCGCAAAAGTTTCTGTTTTTACAGCAAGATCATAAAGACTTCACCCAAGTCTTCCCAAAGGTTCTACTTGGCACAAACACTAATTAAAACATAAAACCACATCTAACCAGAGTCTAGATGAATTATTTATTACTAAACAGGAACAAAAAGTAAGAAACAAAAATAAATTGGGTTGCCTCCCAACAAGCGCTATCGTTTAACGCCCCTAGCTAGGCATGATAATGATAATGATGCTCACATAAAAGATAAGAATTGAAACATAACGGGAGAAGCATGAAGCATATGACTAGCACATTTAAGTCTAACCCACTTCCTATGCATAGGGATTTTGTGAGCAAACAACTTATGGGAACAATAATCAACTAGCATAGGAAGGTAAAACAAGCATAGCTTCAAAAATTTCAACACATAGAGAGGAAACTTAATATTATTGCAATTCCTACAAGCATATGTTCCTCCCTCATAATAATTTTCAGTATCATCATGAATGAATTCAACAATATAACCAGCACCTAAAGCATTCTTTTCATGATCTACTTGCATATAAATTTTACTACTCTCCACATAAGCAAAATTCTTCTCATGAATAATAGTGGGAGTAAACTCAACAAAATAACTATCATGTGAGGCATAATCCAATTGAAAACTAAAATCATGATGACAAGTTTCATGGTTATCATTATTCTTAATAGCATACAAGTCATCACAATAATCATCATAGATAGCAACTTTGTTCTCATAATCAATTGGAACCTCTTCGAAATAGTGGATTCATCACTAAATAAAGTCATGACCTCTCCAAATCCACTTTCATAAATATAATAATCAGAAATAGGGGGCATGATTTCATCATAATAAATTTGCTCATCGAAACTTGGGGGACAAAAAATATCATCTTCATAAAACATAGCTTCCCCAAGCTTGTGGCTTTGCATATCATTAGCATCATGGATATTCAAGGAATTCATACTAACAACATTGCAATCATGCTCATCATTCAAATATTTTATGCCAAACATTTTATAGACTTATTCTTCTAGCACTTGAGCACAATTTTCCTTACCATCATTCTCACGAAAGATATTAAAAAGATGAAGCGTATGAGACAAACTCAATTCCATTTTTTATGGTTTTATTTTATATTCTAAACTAGTGATAAAACAAGAAACAAAAAGATTCAATTGCAAGATCTAAAGATATACCTTCAAGCGCTCACCTCCCCAGCAACGGCGCCAGAAAAGAGCTTGATGTCTACAACGCAACCTTCTTCTTGTAGACGTTGTTGGGCCTCCAAGTGCAGAGGTTTGTAGGACAGTAGCAAATTTTCCTCAAGTGGATGACCTAAGGTTTATAAATCCATGGGAGGGGTAGGATGAAGATGGTCTCTCTCAAACAACCCTGCAACCAAATAGCAAAGAGTCTCTTGTGTCCCCAACACACCCAATACAATGGTAAATTGTATAGGTGCACTAGTTCGGCGAAGAGATGGTGATACAAGTGCAATATAGATGGTAGATCTAGGTTTTTGTAATCTGAAATATTAAAAACAGCAAGGTAACAAGTGGTAAAAGTGAGCACAAACGGTATTACAATGGTAGGAAACAAGGCCTAGGGTTCATACTTTCACTAGTGCAAGTTCTCTCAACAATAATAACATAGATATATCATATAACAATCCCTGAACATGCACAAAGAGTCACTCCAAAGACAATAATAGCGGAGAACAAACGAAGAGATTATGGTAGGGTACGAAACCACCTCAAAGTTATACTTTCTGTTCTATCTATTCAAGAGTCCGTAGTAAAATAACATGAAGCTATTCTTTCCGTTCAATCTATCATAGAGTTCATACTAGAATAACACCTTAAGACACAAATCAACCAAAACCCTAATGTCACCTGGATACTCCATTGTCACCTCAAGTATCCGTGGGCATGATTATACGATATGCATCACACAATCTCAGATTCATCTATTCAACCAACACAAAGTACTTCAAAGAGTGCCCAAAAGTTTCTACCGAAGAGTTAAGACGAAAACGTGTGCCAACCCCTATGCATAGGTTCATGGGCGGAACGTGCAAGTTGATCACCAAAACATACATCAAGTGGATCACATGAATATCCCATTGTCACCACAGATAAGCACGGCAAGACATACATCAAGTGTTCTCAAATCCTTAAAGATTCAATTCAATAAGATAACTTCAAAGGGAAAACTCAATCCATTACAAGAGAGTAGAGGGGGAAAACATCATAAGATCCAACTATAATAGAAAAGCTCGCGATACATCAAGATCGTGCCATAGAGAGAACACGAGAGAGAGAGATATCAAACACATAGCTACTGGTACATACCCTTAGCCCCGAGGGTGAACTACTCCCTCCTCATCATGGAGAGCGCCAGGATGATGAAGATGGCCACCGGTGAGGGGTCCCCCCCCCTCCAGTAGGGTGCCGGAACGGGCTCCCGAGAGGTTTTTTTTTTGCTACAAAGGCTTGCGGCAGCGGAACTCCCGATCTATCTTCTTCATCGATGCTTTTAGGGTATATGGGAGTATATAGGCGAAAGAAGTCAGTCGGGGGAGCCTCGAGGGGCCCACAAGACAGGGGGTGCGCCCAGTAGGGGGGGCGCGCCCCACCCTCGTGGCCACCTTGAAACTTCCTTGACTTCAACTCCAAGTCTCCTGGATTGCTTCCGTTCCAAAAATAACGTTCCCGAATGCTTCATTCCGCTTGGACTCCGTTTGATATTCCTTCTCTTTAGAACACTGAAATAGGCAAGAAAACAACAATATGGGCTGGGCCTCCGGTTAATAAGTTAGTCCCAAAAATAATATAAAAGTGCATAATAAAGCCCATAATCATCCAAAACAGATAATAATATAGCATGAATGCTTCATAAATTATAGATACGTTGGAGACGTATCAAATGTCATTGATAACGGGATCACATCATTAGGAGAATGATGTGATGGACAAGACCCAATCCTGAGCATAGCACAAGATCGTGTAGTTCGTTTGCAAAAAGATTTTCTAATGTCAAGTATCATTTCCTTAGACCATGAGAATTTGCAACTCCCGGATACCGTAGGAATGCTTTGGGTGTAGCAAACGTCAGAACGTAACTAGGTGGCTATAAAGGGGCACTACAGGTATCTCCGAAAGTGTCTGTTGGGTTGGAACGAATCGAGACTGGGATTTGTCTCCGTATGACGGAGAGGTATCTCTGGGCCCACTCAGTAATGCATCACCATAATGAGCTCAATGTGACTAAGTTGTTAGTCACAGGATCATGCATTACGGAATGAGTAAAGTGACTTGCCGGTAACGAGACTGAACGAGGTATTGGGATACTGACGATCGAATCTCGGGCAAGTAACGTACCGATTGACAAAGGGAATTGTATATGGGATTGATTGAATCCCCGACATCGTGGAACATGTCGGAGCCAACATGGGTACCCAGATCCCGTTGTTGGTTATTGGCTAGAGAGTTGTCTCGGTCATGTCTGCATGATTCCCGAACCCGTAGGGTTTACACACTTAAGGTTCGATGACGCTAGAGTTGTTATGGGAATTAGTATGTGGTTACCAAATGTTGTTCAGAGTCCTGGATGAGACCCCGGACATCACGAGGAGTTCCGGAATGGTCCGAAGGTAAAGATTTATATATGGGAAGTCCAACTTCAGTCACCAGAATAAATTTGGGGGTTACCGGTATTGTACCGGGACCGCCGAAAGGTGTCCGGGGGTCCACCGGGTGGGTCCACCTGCCACGTGGTACTCAATGGGCTGAACAAGGGTGGGAACCATCCCCCTAGTGGGCTGGTGCGCCCCCCAAGGGCCCAAGGCGCCTAGGGTTGAAAACCCTAGGGGGTGGGTCGCCTCCCACCAACTTGGGGGGCAAGCTCCCCCCTTGGCCGCCCCCCTAGATGAGATCTAAGGGGGACGACCCCCTCTCCCCTTCCCCCTATAAATAGTGGTGGGTGGGAGGGCTGCCATACCCTTCCCCTGGTGCAACCCTCCCCCTCTCCAACTCCACCTCCTCCTCCATAGTGCTTGGCAAAGCCTTGCCGGAGAACTGCAAGCTCCTCCACCACGCCGTCATGCTACCGGAGCTCTCCCTCAACTTCTGCTCTCCCCTTCCTGGATCAAGAAGGAGGAGACATCCCCGGGCTATATGTGTGTTGAACACGGAGGCGCCGTCCGTTCGGCGTTAGATCGGATCTTCCGCAATTTGAATCGCCGGGAGTACGACTCCCTCATCCGCGTTCTAGTGACGCCTCCACTTAGTGATCTTCAAAGGTATGAAGATGCTCATCCTCTCCCTCTCTTGTTGCTAGAATCTCCATAGATTGATCTTGGTGTTGCATAGAAAATTTTGAATTATTGCTACATTCCCCAACATTCTCGTTTCCAACATGTCTGAACTAAGGTTACCACCAAACAATAACTGATGTTATCATGTTTCTGTTATTAATACCATTGAGGAGTTTGAACACATGTGGTGGGTGATAATGGAAGCGCATGGCCAGACCGACAACGAGAATTTCAAATGGCCATGGGAAAACAGGAAATCTTGGGTCCCGGCATACTATATGCATGATTTTTTTTCGTTCTTGGAGATCACGACAAGAAGCGAGGGTTTTAACTCTGTGCTCAAGAAGTATGTCAACCCAAACAACTCACTAATTGAATTTGCACAACAATACACCGCGATATAGGATAAGGTGATGGCTAGCGTGTCAAAAGAGCAGTTGGAAACAGTGTACAAAGAAACTGAAATGTACTCGATGAACCAGCTGGAGATGCAGGTGCGGTGGCTGCACACGCATAACCTATTTTGCAAGTTCCAGGTGAAGATGAAGGTGAAATCAGCCTACAGATGCGACACATTAGATGATGGTACCTTCAAGGTCAGCTCAGTGTGGGGTATAATACCAAAATATGGGGACAGGGACTACCATGCGCAAGCAAACATGGATGAACAGACATACTCGTGTACTTGCTGCAAGTTTGATCGTGACGGACTACTGTGTGCACACGTACTACGAGTTATGGACCAGATTGGGGTTTACGAGATACCTAAAAAGTACATCCTAAAGAGGTGGACTTGGGATCCAGAGGAGGATCTTATTCAACCTGATCTTGAACAACCAACAATTAAGAAGTTGATGCCAGAGGAAGACAAATGCGTCATGCGATATACGTCAATTCTTAAAGAATTGAAGGCATCAGCCAAAGACGCTTGCCTAACAGATGATGGAACCAGATTGGCAAGAAAACGCCTGTATAAATTCAAGGAGGATCTTGAAACCCTGAAGAACAATCAACTTAGAAAAGCGAGAAAGGAAAAGGAAGAAGCAAAAGGATCGTTTCAAGGACAGCCAGATCCCTGCTCGATACCTTTGGGGCGGGTGAATGAAGACAACTCCGCCATACAGCACCAAAATGCCCCCGATGCAAAACAACAGGAGAACCCAACCACACATCAAACAAGTGCCACTAATGTGCACGACAAGAGAACCCCGCCACACAACAAAAAAGTGCCACTAATGTGCAGCAACAGGATAACCCCGCCACACAACAAGCAAGTGTGCGTGTGACGATACATGCTAGCAAAAACAGTCATCCAGCCCCCACATCCTGATGCAGCTCCATCCTCAAACACAAATGTGATACTAGACCCTCCCAAGACTACAAAGAAGGGGCAGCCAAAGTCAAAAAGGAAGCAGTCAGGTTTTGAGATTGCAAAGCCCAAGCCAAAAAGGCAATGTGGTGTGTGCGGGAGCTTCGACCACGACAGACGCAAATGCAAATCTCCTCTAGCAAGATAAATGTAGAAGGTGCTATGAAAAGGGAAGATGGTGGCTACATTATTTTCACCAACCATAATGTGCAAGCTACAAGCCCCATACCATTCTAGTTATTAGCATTGTATCAATGAGTTATCATGGCTTTGTAATGCAAAAAAGTGTAAGTCTATATTTTATGCAAGCTATCAGTACCCTAATATGCCAGTTACCAGCACTGTATGATGAAGTTGTCATGGATTTGTAAATCCAAAAAATTTATATCTACATTTATTGTAGGCTACCAACACTGCATTGTATTACTTGTGAACAAAAAAATACGCCTGCTTGGACTTCTAAAAATTAGAAGCAAGTAATCCCGGTCTTCAACAAGAAGATGATTGCAGTTGTCAAAAAAATGTGATCCAAATTATAATGACAACAATGAATTTATCATCTGGTCAGTGAGTTTGGAATTTGTATACTATAATAAAACAACATGTCAACACTTTGCTCCATGGCATTGGCATGACAGATTCATGTAAAAAAAGTTATCAGGATAGTTTGGTAGAAGTTATCACACTGTCGAAAAAAATATCACCTCATCACCCACTGCCAAACAGATGATAACACCACCGCTTGCATTTGTTTTCTTCATGATCTAACCACCTCAATGTCAAAATTTTCCGGATAGCTGGAATTTGTTCATGAGGTAAGGCCGGAACATTTTTGCCATCCCACACCTCGAGATACATGCAGGCGAAAAAACCACAATCAATGCTGAAACATTAGTGATGAAAAAAACAATCCACAGTCATTTTAATTGGAGTTTGTGACCGGGTCAATAAATAGGGACAAGAAAACATATAGTAGGGTTTAAAAAGAGAATGAATAATCCACAACTAACCCATTATCTTGTTTCAACACATCAATGTACACAAGTTCATAATCCTGAATTTGCTTATGCGAGTCCTTGTAATTTATCAACCAAGCCTTCTTTATAGCATTCATGTATCTTGTCGCATGCTCAAGAAGAGAAGGACTATCTTGTTCACGCAATGAATCTAGAACTTTGAACCGCTTCGCCCTGAGATTTAGTGACAACACATACCAATGCCCGTCATTTGGACCGGGGCCCAACTTTTGCAAAGCAGGGAATAGCAGTTGCAAAAAAATAAAAGGCAATAAGCTTGGCAGGGGAGAAAGAACAAAACTACAAAGATAAAAAATGGTACTGAAATTCATATGGGAGGCAACTAGAAAAAATTATCAAAGTTGCCAGTGTGCATGAAAGAGGTTATCATGACATGAAGAACAAACAATGTCAGGGTAAAAAAAGAGTACTAATATTAATAGGATGTTACCAAGACACTAACTGTAAAGTTACCAGAACCAACAAACATAACAAACCAGATCCAGCAAACTAAACATACATGATCCTGGTGACTAAGAATGTAAAACTGATCTCGTCGGAAATACTTCAATAGACACTTGGATTTGAAGTCTCCTATCAACAGATACACAAACAGCACCCAAGGGAAGATGAGCCTGTTTGGGGTTTCCTTACGCTGAAGAATGCGAACATGCAACTCAGCAATGCTGGTGGATAGTTGCCCAATTCCCTTCACACAATTGGCAAGCTCACCGAGGGTGACCGACCTACCATCAATGTCGATGACCCTAACACTATAATATGAAAAGATTAAAAAAATACATTTCAAAAGATGACACACAAATAATTATTTTTGTTAAGAAATGAGGAAAAAGAGGGAAACAAACTCTTTAATCTTGGAGTTAGAATCAGTAGTATGCTTGATAACTTCATTGTAAACAAACTCTTCCTCCTCGGTCGGTGTGAGGGTGGAAAAAGGCGGGAGCGAGTATTTGGATGGATGGGTGATCCTAACTTTTCGAATAAAGGATTTAGGGGTTGCACTGCGTACTAAATGCTCTGTGCGAGGTGGTAACTTTGGTGTAATGAATGTTGGACTTTGAGGGTGGTCTGGTAAAAACAGAAAAAACATAACTAAAGATGTATAAATAACAAGGACATGAGTAAGCAAAAGTCAAAAGAGAAAAAAACATTGAAAACAAAAGTTATCAGCAGAAGGGAGAAAGACTTATCAAGTGGTGATTCATAACTTATCAACTGTCACATGTTTTCCATAGTTGAAAAACAAAGGAAGGGATTTATGCAAGGATTGCAATGTCGAGGGAGCAGAAAAAAATCACCTATTTAAACATTCGATTACCCTTTTAATGTCGGATTGTCATGTTCAAACTCTTCCCACCACATGAGAACCTCATAATCATCAATCTCGACATCATACACTTGCACACGAACACCTTCCGGTGTTACATAAATAAAAAAAGAGGGATGAGTACATGAACAGTCGTGATAACCAAGATAATATATTGAAAAGAAACAATAAATAAAAAATGAGACAGTGATACGTCTCCAACGTATCTATAATTTTTGATTGTTCCATGCTATTATATTATCTATTTTGAATGATTATGGGCTTTATTATACACTTTTATATTACTTTTGGGACTAACCTGTTAACCGGAGGCCCAACCCATATTGCTGTTTTATTGCCTGTTTCAGTATTTCAAAGAAAAGGAATATCAAACGGAGTCCAAATGACGTGCCAATTTTTGAGGATTTTTGATGGACCAAAAGAAGACCACGGAGCATCGGAGTTGGGCTAGAAGAGCTCCGGGCTGCCCACGAGATAGGAGGGCGCGCCCCTAGGGGGGGCGACCCCCTGTCTCGTGGACGGCCCGGAGACCCCCCTGACGTGAAACCAACGCCAATAATTCCTATAAATACTGAAACTTTCGGGAATCAAGATAGATTGGGAGTTTCGCTGCCGCAAGCCTCTGTAGCCACCAAAAACCTCTCGGGAGGCCTTCCCGGCACCCTGCCGGAGGGGGGATCCTTCACCGGTGGCCATCTTCATCATCCTGGCGCTCTCCATGACGAGGAGGCAGTAGTTCACCCTCGGGGCTGAGGGTATGTACCAGTAGCTATGTGTTTGATCTCTCTCTCTCTCTCTCGTGTTCTCTCTCGTGTTCCCTCTATGGCACGATTTTGATGTATCCCGAGCTTTGCTATTCTAGTTGCATCTTATGATGTTTCTCCCCCTCTACTCTCTTGTGATGAATTAAGTTTCCCCTTTGAAGTTATCTTATCGGATTGAGCCTTTTATGAGAACACTTGATGTATGTCTTCCCGTGCTTATCTGTGGTGACAATGGCATATCATGTGCCTCTTGATGTAAGTTTTGGTGACCAACTTGCGGGTTCCACCCATGAACCTATGCATAGGGGTTGGCACACGTTCTTGACTCTCCGGTAGAAACTTTGGGGCAATCTTTGAAGTACTTTGTGTTGGTTGGATGAATCTGAGATTGTGTGATGCATATCGTATAATCATGCCCACGGATACTTGAGGTGACAATGGAGTATCTAGGTGACATTAGGGTTTTGGTTGATTTGTGTCTTAAGGTGTTATTCTAGTACGAACTCTTTAATAGATCAATCCGAAAGAATAACTTTGAGGTGGTTTCGTACCCTACCATAATCTCTATGTTTGTTCTCCGCTATTAGTGGCTTTGGAGTGACTCTTTGTTACATGTTGAGGGCTTGTTATATGATCTATCTATGTTATTATTGTTGAGAGAACTTGCACTAGTGAAAGTATGAACCCTAGGCCTTGTTTCCTATCATTGCAATACCATTTACACTCACTTTTACCACTTGTTACCTTGCTGTTTTTACAATTTCAGATTACAAAAACCTATATCTACTATCTATTTTGCACTTGTATCACCATCTCTTCGCCGAACTAGTGCACCTATACAATTTACCATTGTATTGGCTGTGTTGGGGACACAAGAGACTCTTTGTTATTTGGTTGCAGGGTTGTTTGAGAGTGACCATCTTCATCCTATGCCTCCTACGGATTGATAAACCTTAGGTCATCCACTTGAGGGAAATTTGCTACTGTCGTACAAACCTGTGCCCTTGCAGGCCCAACAACGTCTACAAGAAGAAGGTTGTGTAGTAGACATCAAGCTCTTTTCTGGCGCCGTTGCCGGGGAGGCTAGGTAAAGGGCACTCACTCACACCCTATCAACTAAGCTCTTTTCTGGCGCCGTTGTCGGGGAGGTGAGTGCTTGAAGGTATATCTTTAGATCTTGCAATCGAGTCTTTTTGTTTCTTGTTTGATCACTAGTTTAGTCTATAAAAGAAAATTACAAAAAAATCGAATTGAGTTTGTCTCATACGCTTCATCTTTTTAATAACTTCCGTGAGAATGATGGGAAGGAAAATTGTGCTCAAGTGCTAGAAGAAGAAATCTATAGAATGTGTGGTACTATATCTTTGTATGATGAGCATGATTGCAATGTTGTTAGTATGAATTCCTTGAATATCCATGATGCTAATGATATGCAAAGCCACAAGCTTGGGGAAGCTATGTTTGATGAAGATGATATTTTTTGTCCCCCTAGTTTTGATGAGAATATTTATTATGATGAAAGCATGCCTCCTATTTATGATGATTATATTGATGAAAGTAGGTTTGGAAGAGTGTCAACTTTAGGAAGTAGTGATCCCACTATTTTGGAGGATGTTGAATATCATGAAAGTGGATTTGGAAGAGTGTCAACTTTATTTAGTGATGAATCCACTATTTCGGAAGAGGTTCCAATTGATTATGAGAACAAAGTTGCTATCTATGATGATTATTGTGATGGCTTGTATGCTATTAAGAATAATGATAACCATGAAACTTGTCATCATGATTTTAGTTTTCAATTGGATTATGCCTCACATGATAATTATTTTGTTGAGTTTGCTCCCACTACTATTCATGAGAAGAAATTTGCTTATGTGGAGAGTAGTAAATTTTCTATGCTTGTAGATCATGAAAAGAATGATTTAGGTGCTGGATATATTGTTGAATTCATTCATGATGCTACTGAAAATTATTATGAGGGAGGAACATATGCTTGTAGGAATTGCTATAATGTCAAGTTTCCTCCCTATGTGTTGAAAATCTTGAAGTTATGCTTGTTTTACCTTCCTATGCTAGTTGATTATTGTTCCCATATGTTGTTTGCTCACAAAATCCCTATGCATAGGAAGTGGGTTAGACTTAAATGTGCTAGTCATATTCTTCATGATGCTCCCGTTATGTTTCAATTCTAATCTTTTATGTGAGCATCATTGCCATCATCATGCCTAGCTAGAAAGGCATTAAAGAAAAGCGCTTGTTGGGAGACAACCCAATATTTATACTTACTGTTTTTGTGTGTTCACATGATTATGCTACTGTAGTAATCATGTTTTATAGCTTTTGTTTCAATAAAGTGCCAAGTAGAGCCTTTGGGAAGACTTGGGTGAAGTCTATCTGATCTTGCTGTGAAAAACAGAAACTTTAGCGCTCACGAGTTTAGCAGCCAGTTTTTACTGGAGAGTGATTTTAGGTTGATTATTTTTGCAGATGATTAATACACAAATTGCTCAGGTCCAGAAATTTATTTCATAATTTTTGGGGTTCCATAAGTATACGTTTGATACAGATTACTACAGACTGTTCTGTTTTTGACAGATTCTGTTTTCTATGTGTTGTTTGCCTATTTTGATGAATCTATGAGTAGTATCGGGGGGTATGAACCATAGAGAAGTTAGAATACAGTAGATATTACACCAATATGAATTTAGAATGAGTTCATTACAGTACCTAAGTGGTGGTTTTATTTTCTTATACTAACGGAGCTTACGAGTTTTGTGTTGAGTTTTGTGTGGTTGAAGTTTTCAAGTTTTGGGTAAAGATTCGATGGACTATGGAATAAGGAGTGGCAAGAACCTAAGCTTGGGGATGCCCAAGGCACCCCAAGGTAATATTCAAGGACAACCAAGAGCCTAATCTTGGGGATGCCCCGGAAGGCATCCCCTCTTTCGTCTTCGTTCATCGGTAACTTTACTTGGAGCTATATTTTTATTCGCCACATGATATGTGTTTTGCTTGGAGCGTCATTTTATTTTGTTAGTTTTTTCTTGATGTTAGTTAGAATAATGTTTTGATTCTTTAGTTTCAATAAAAGTGTCAAGGATAGCCTTTGCCATGCTTATTTTGCTAGTATACATGTTGCTGTTTGAAAACAGAAAGTTTGCCGCTGTTGCAAAAATTCCCTAGAAAAGTCAGAGAATGGTATAACATTGAATCTTTTTGCATATTGAGCTCTGATGAATTTATTACAGTGGTAATTTTAGCTCATAATTTTTGGGGTCAGGGAAGTATTGATACTTTTGCATTCTTTATAGACTGTACTGTTTTGGCAGGTTGCTGTTATGGTTGCATTGTTTGCATATGTTTGCTTGTTTAATGATTCTATTTGAGGATAGGAGTATTAAATATGCAGAGGCATTTAGTATGCAATGTTGAATAATAATTTTAGTGATTTGTTACAGTAGAAAATGATAAGGTTTTGCATTGGTTTATACTAACCTATCTCACGAGTTCTTGTTGAGTTTGTTGTGAATGAAGCTTTTGATAAAAAGAAACCACGATATGAGAGGAATTAAGGAGGCACAAAAGCTCAATCTTGGGGATGCCCAAGGCACCTCAATATAATATTTCAAGAAGTCTCAAGCATCTAAGCTTGGGGATGCCCCGGTAGGCATCCCACCTTTCCTCTTCAACAACTATCGGTTAGTATCGGTTGAGCCTAAGTTTTTGCTTCTTCACATGAGTTGTGCTATCCTTGCAATGTCATTTTATTTTGTTTTGCTTGCTGCTTGAATACAATACCAAGATCTGAAATTCTTTAATGAGAGAGAGCCTTCATTTAGTTGCATAATTATTTAGCTACTCATTGATCTTCACTTATATCTTGTTGGAGTAGTTTGTCGTTTGCTCTAGTGCTTCACTTATATCTTTTAGAGCACGGCGGAGGTTATATTTTGTAGAAATTGCTAGTCTATCATGCTTCACTTATATTATTTTGAGAGTCTTAAACAGCATGGTAATTTGAACGAAAACTTTCATAGGAGGTGAATTGGATGCTATGATCAATTTGATACTTGATAATTGTTTTGAGATATGGAGGTAGTGATATTAGAGTCATGCTAGTTGAGGTGATTATGAAAAATACTTGTGCTAAGGGTTGTGATTCCCGTAGCATGCATGTATGGTGAACCGCTTTGTGATGAAGTTGGAGCACAATTTCATTTATTGATTGTCTTCCTTATGAGTGGCGGTCGGGGACGAGTGATGGTCTTTTCCTACCAATCTATCCCCCTAGTAGCATGCGCGTAGTGCTTTGGGTTTTGATGACTTCTAGATTTTTGCAACAAGTACATGAGTTCTTTTGACTAATGTTGATTCCATGGATTATACGCACCTCACCCTTCCACCATTGCTAGCCTCTCTTGTGCCGCGCAACTTTCGCCGGTACCATACACCCACCATATACCTTCCTCAAAACAGCCACCATACCTACCTATTATGGCATTTCCATAGCCATTCTGAGATATATTGCCATGCAAATTTCCACCGTTCCGTTCATATGACACGCATTACTTTTTGTCATATTTCTCTTTGCATGATCTTGTAGTTGACATCGTATTTGTGGCAAGGCCACTTTCATAATTTTCATACATGTCGCTCTTGATTCATTGCATATCCCGGTACACCGCCGGAGGCATTCATATAGAGTCATATCTTGTTCTAGCTTTGAGTTGTAAATCCATAAAAGTGTGATGATCTTCATTATTAGAGCATTGTCCTAGTGAGGAAAGGATGATGAAGACTATGATTCCCCCACAAGTCGGGATGAGACTTCGGACTTTACAAAAAGTAAATAAAAGAAAAAAAGAGGCCAAAAAGAAAAGAAAAAAAGAAGAAGGCCAAAGAAAAAAAGAAAAAAAGAAAATGAGAGAAAAAGAGAGAAGGGACAATGCTACTATCTCTTTTTCCACACTTATGCTTCAAAGTAGCACCATGATCTTCATGATAGAGAGTTTCATATGTTGTCACTTTCATATACTAGTGGGAATTTTTCATTATAGAACTTGGCTTGTATATTCCAATGATGGGCTTCCTCAAAAGTGCCCTAGGTCTTCGTGAGCAAGCAAGTTGGATGCACCCCACTTAGTTTCTTTTGTTGAGCTTTCATATATTTATAGCTCTAGTGCATCCCTTGCATGGCAATCCCTACTCACTCACATTGATATCTATTAATGGGCATCTCCATACCCCGTTGATATGCCTAGTTGATGTGAGACTATCTTCTCCTTTTTGTCTTCTCCACAACCACCATTCTATTCCACATATAGTGCTATGTCCATGGCTCACGCTCATGTATTACGTGAAAGTTGAAAGAGTTTGAGATTATTAAAGTATGAAACAATTTCTTGGCTTGTCATCGGGGTTGTGCATGATTAAATACTTTGTGTGATGAAGATAGAGCAACAGCCAGGCTATATGATTTTGTAGGGATAACTTTCTTTAGCCATGTTATTTTGAGAAGACATTATTACTTTTGATTAGTATGCTTGAAGTATCACCATTTTCATGTTAATATGAACTTTTATTTTGAATCATTTAGATCTGAACATTCATGCCACAATAAAGAGAAATTACTTTGAGATTCATGCTAGGTAGCATTCCACATCAAAAATTCTATTTTTATCATTTACCTACTCGAGGACGAGCAGGAATTAAGCTTGGGGATGCTTGATACGTCTCCAACGTATCTATAATTTTTTATTGTTCCATGCTATTATATTATCTGTTTTGAAATGGGCTTTATTATACACTTTTATATTACTTTTGGGACTAACCTATTAACCGGAGGCCCATCCCATATTGTTGTTTTATTGCCTGTTTCAGTATTTCGAAGAAAAGGAATATCAAACGGAGTCCAAATGACGTGCCAATTATTGAGGATTTTTTATGGACCAAAAGAAGACCACGGAGCATCGGAGTTGGGCCAAAAGAGCTCTGGGCTGCCCACGAGATAGGAGGGCGCGCCCCCCTGTCTCGTGGACGCCCGGAGACCCCCACCTGACGTGAAACCAACGCCAATAATTCCTATAAATACTGAAACTTTCGGGAATCAAGATAGATTGGGAGTTCCGCTGCCGCAAGCCTCTGTAGCCACCAAAAAGCTCTCGGGAGCCCTTCCCGGCACCCTGCCGGAGGGGGCATCCTTCACCGGTGGCCATCTTCATCATCCCGGCGCTCTCCATGACGAGGAGGGAGTAGTTCACCCTCGGGGCTGAGTGTATGTACCAGTAGCTATGTGTTTGATCTCTCTCTCTCTCTCTCGTGTTCTCTCTCGTGTTCCCTCTATGGCACGATCTTGATGTATCCCGAGATTTCCTATTATAGTTGGATCTTATGATGTTTCTCCCCCTCTACTCTCTTGTGATGAATTGAGTTTCCCCTTTGAAGTTATCTTATCGGATTGAGTCTTTTATGACAACACTTGATGTATGTCTTACCGTGCTTATCTGTGGTGACAATGGGATATCATGTGCCTCTTGATGTATGTTTTGGTGACCAACTTGCGGGTTCCACCCATGAACCTATGCATAGGGGTTGGCACACGTTCTTGACTCCCCGGTAGATACTTTGGGGCACTCTTTGAAGTACTTTGTGTTGGTTGGATGAATCTGAGATTGTATGATGCATATCGTATAATCATGCCCATGGATACTTGAGGTGACAATGGAGTATCTAGGTGACATTAGGGTTTTGGTTGATTTGTGTCTTAAGGTGTTATTCTAGTACGGACTCTTTAATAGATCGATCCGAAAGAATAACTTTGAGGTGGTTTCGTACCCTACCATAATCTCTATGTTTGTTCTTCGCTATTAGTGGCTTTGGAGTGACTCTTTGTTACATGTTGAGGGCTTGTTATATGATCTATCTATGTTATTATTGTTGAGAGAACTTGCACTAGTGAAAGTATGAACCCTAGAGCCTTGTTTCCTATCATTGCAGTACCGTTTACACTCACTTTTACCACTTGTTACCTTGCTGTTTTTACAATTTCAGATTACAAAAACCTATATCTACTATCTATTTTGCACTTGTATCACCATCTCTTCGCTGAACTAGTGCACCTATACAATTTACCATTGTATTGGGTGTGTTGGGGACACAAGAGACTCTTTGTTATTTGGTTGTAGGGTTGTTTGAGAGAGACTATCTTCATCCTATGCCTCCTATGGATTGATAAACCTTAGGTCATCCACTTGAGGGAAATTTGCTACTGTCCTACAAACCCGTGCACTTGCAGGACCAACAACGTCTACAAGAAGAAGGTTGTGTAGTAGACATCAGTCAGTAGACACTAAGTTATCAGACACACTTACAAAAAATACCAGGTAATGTGAATGTGGATTACCAGCATACTGGTATGGGCTTTTAAAAAACATATTAGATAGCATTGGTGCATAATGAGGAGCGGGTGTGATAACATCAAAACATGTATTAAAAAGAAGAGCAAAAGAACTTTTATTGGAAAGAATTGGAAATGAATATATATGGCTATAGTTATCATGTCCATGAAACAATAATAATCAGGATTTGAACATTTGAGTTACCAGGATAGTGGCACAAGACTTATCATGATAATTCCAAAATGAGGGAAATAATAACAAATTTTAGATGAATATGAGTACACACCTGCTACTACCAGTGCAGTCAGGTTAGGTAAGCACGACGAAAATTAAGGAAAATAACTATGCAATGACAGGAGATGTATGTATCACGCGCTTAATAAAGTTAGTAACAGATAAAAGTGGTTCAGTTACCAGGCCCATGGTTGGTGTGATAACAACAACTTTCAAAACTGACAAAGTTACCATGGGGGAGGAGGTTGGAGTTATCACTAGGAGGAGGGGTTATCATCTAGGCTAACGTCGTACAAAAAGTTTTAGGGAACACAACATAAAATATATTACAGGTACTGAAAGCACAAATGTTCACTTTCATCACACAAAGCATAGAAGTAGTCTTACATTCATCCATACACATGAAAGCATAGAAAAGTCCAAACACATAAATAAAAGGAGCACACTCCAACCACAAACAAAGGGTTGAGCAACGCTGCAGAAACCAACACATGACATATGCAAATCCATCACTCTCGCTGCAGAAAGCAAAGACGCAAGGTCTTCACTTACCAGAGTTGTCTGGCGGAGCCCAAGCAATCGGTTGTGCGTTCATAGTTTTCCCTCCTTTCTTGCCCTTGGAGTCAGCAGCAACAGGAGATGGAAGCCCGAGAACTGCGACATGGCTAGTAGTTGTTGCTGCAGGTGGTACTTGAGCCGATGGAGCCACCTCTGATGCTTCTGGTGCTACAGTTGGTACTTGAGCCGATGGAGCCGCCGCCGATGCTTCTGGTGTTGCAGGTGGTACTTGAGCCGATGCCACCACCGCCGATGCTTCTGGTGCTGCAGGTGGTACTTGAGCCGATGCCGCCGCCACTGAAGCATCTGGTAATAGAGGTGCAGCTTGACCCGTAGGAGCCAACGCTGGTGCAACTTGAACCGTTGGAGATGCTTTAGTCGATGGTGGCACTTGTGGACTCGCACCAAAGATGGCATCAAGCCCAAGAGAGCAGCTGGGTGGCATAAAATCACCATAGGCTATATACTCATCGATGCCTTCTCCAGCTCCAGGGGTGCTCGACTCCAACACAGGGTGAACTACTGAAATAAACACCAAAGGTAACACACAAAATGGAGAAAATGCATCAGATAAAACATGAAATGGACAATTGTATTTGTTAATGTCAGAACATCAACCTCAATTATCAGGACTTAAACAGACAAGTTATCAACAGATAATAGTGAAGTTACCAAACTGGGGTTGCTTTCTCTTCATTGACATTGTTGGTTACCACAGGATTCTGGGCATCATGCTCTTGACCTTCAGCTATTGTTGTATCAATAGGAAAATTGACTCGGGTACCTCCCACGACTTCTTCAATGACACAAATGGCTGCAGCGGAAAAAGAGCAAAACACATCGTCAACATAAATCATCACTACATACAAGAAAAAAGGTGATGGGAGACAGAAATAACCTATAGCTTCACCTTCATCATGCCCTACATTGGCAATAGCTTCATCTTCACCTTCAACAGCCTCAGCCGCGTTGTCGATATCTTCAACAACATCAGTAACAGTGGCCGCTGCAGCAAGCTGAACTACAGGGTCAACAGACATACTAGCAAATGTCATCGCAACAACATCAGATTCACCCAAGCTAGTTGTTGCTGCTTTATCAGAAGCTAACGAACCACCCGTCGCATCAAGTACTTCGACCGCAGACGAAGACGTCGCCGTGGGCGATTCATCAAGATGGATAACTTCTATTGTCTGTGATGATGTTGTCTACGACAATGCTGCCCTTAGTCATGGAGAAGATCTGGTCTTGGCGAAATACACCTTTCTCACAATGGTTTTCTCTTTTGAACGACTGAAATATGGGTACACAAGGATAGTAGTGAGATTACACATGTTGTTAAACTTAAGTTACCACATGTTACCAACACAAAAAGTTGTCACATACTTCAGGTGTATAACTTCCAGGAAAAAAATACAAAATTATCAAGGACTAGCAATATAAAGTTATCAAATGATATGAACAAAAAAATCAGCATTTTGTTTTGTATAACTATTTACAGAAAATAACTTGGTGCAATGAATAAGAATGTACAGGGGAAATGCAAACAAGAAATGCCCGTAAATACCTTTTTCCTAATACACTTGGCGAAGCCTTAGCAACAACAACTTGTTTCATAGGTGCACTGCATGAAAAAAATATCCAAATGTTACAAGCACAAAACAGTTACCAAGCTTTGTAAGTGTAAATTATCAGAGAGGCCTAATTGAGTTATCAATGTTCATCAAAAAAGTTATCGAGACAATAAGAACAAAATTACCAGCATATTGGTAGGTGTATACCTAACTATAGATTCAGTGCACATGAAAAAAGTACACGAAAATAGCAAAGAACTACTTAACATAAATGAAAGTAAGAGGCATAGAAAAAAGAATGTTAATACATTTTTACTAGTGCAATCACTAAATCCCTAGTAGCAGCAGCTTGTTTGCCAGGTGCCCTGCAAGGGAAAACAAGGTTAATGAGAAAAAAAGGAGAGAAGGTGCTAAAAAATATGAGCAAGCTAATTATCAGGATGAAACTACCCAAACTACCATAGTCAAACAACTGGATTTACCCTGTTGTATCAGGAACATTGATAAAAAAACCATGGAAAAAATCATTCACCTTCGTGGAGCGTTCTTCCGCATGGGGATAGTCGGACGGCGACACCAGTTCCCTTTTCAGCCACACGTATAGCAAGCTCCTGGACCATAACTTTCTTCACAGCTAGATGAATTTCAGCTGCTGACTATGCATTTGGTGAAGATGGCCTTTGCGATGGGCTGGGGGCACAATTGGTGAAGTTGGACGGATGGACACAGTTGGTGAAACTGGATGGGGGGTGATGGCAGTCTCAGTTTCTTGCACCTCTGGTAAGCCAAATTTTCCAGAAGCTGAGAACCACACCGCTTGACAGAAGATTCTGTGGCCGCCTCAGCTTGCGTATCTGTCAGATCTCGTTGGCTAAGCCCTCCATCATCTGATCCGACTGATGTTGTGTGAGAGATGCCAGTCAGCATGATCTGTGACTCATTAAGGTTCTCATTGACAGTGCGGATAGGCGTGCCTTCAACGTTTGTTGTTGTGCTCTCATGAGCTTTGACAGTTGCATCATCTAGATGTGTGGTGTCATCATCAGCTAGCCCGCTGCCCATAGCTACATCCACGGCACCACTGCCTGAAGCAACGAAAGGATCCTTGCTGCGATGATGAACAACTCAATAATCCATATCATCACCATCATCATCATCATCGGAGTCAGCATCAGAATCAGCATCATTGCCTCCGTGGTACTCGTCATCACTATCAGAATCATCAGCAATGTTCTTTCCAATGCTTTCTGGCCGCTTGCCTTGCGATGAGCGTGTGGTCCTTGCCGTCATACGAGCAGCGGAAGAAAGAACATTCAATCAAGCGTCAAGCTTACGGGAGGCATTTGAATGGCCCTCATCATCCAAAGCAGTGAATTATTGCACAAGATCGCCTATTATGCCAGCCATAGTGGACGTGAATCGAGAAACTATTTGAGTAGATTTGGCAAATTTCTGCTCAATAGAAGAAAAGCAAAAATAAAAATAAGTTATCACCAAAATGCAACAAAAGTTATCAGGAGTTCACAAAAAAGCACACACATGAACAATACCAAAAACAAATGAAGAACACATGTATGTATTCATGAATGTATTCATGATCTAACAAACATCCAGTCACATGAAAATGAAGAACAATATACAAGAAAGCTAAAATAGCACAATTAGATATCAGCAAAAACTTAAGTTATCAGAGGCTTTATAAAAAGAATCATCACATGAATGCAACCAAGTTATCAAGATATGTGAGAACATATGTTGTCATTAAAAAACATGATGGAATGAGATTCACATCACAAAGTTATCAAGGGATTACAATAAGAATTATCACAAGGTTGTAACAAAATTATTATCCTCTATAGAGCATATGCCACATTGGAAACAAAGAACAATATCCGATGGCATTATTAAAGAGTGTAAAGTTGACATCAAAAGAGAGTTACCACATTGAGTGCAATAAAATAAGTTATCAGCCTATGGAAAAACATAGAACATCAAAAAAACAAAAACAAAGGTTACATGCACACCTCCTGACTGCAGCTTGGGGCAGCATGAACACGCATAAACTTATCAAGACCTTCCAGACCACCAAACAGACAGAAATTCATGCCAAACACAGGCTTCAACTGGAAAAAATATAGAGACAAGTCAGATAAGTAACAACAAAAAATCAATGAAAATAAAATGCAGTTGCAAGTAGTGTGGGAACTGAAAACATAGATATAGATTACTGGTAGTTTCCCAAAAGAAACTTTGTCAGCTTGAACATCCTTGTTGAGGACAAGAGTTATCAGCTTCTTTGTCCAGACATTGATAGGAAAAGGACCATCAGGCAATACGATGCCGAGTCCAGAAAGATCAATTGCATGAATGTACAATAGCTGGTAAGAAAAATACAATCGTCATGGTAAACACGAACTGTCGTGGAATTGTCACGTCAGATGTCCTCGTGAAGGGACTTAGTTGTGGAGCCATCGCAACTAGGAAGCTTGAAGGGGTTAAATCGGGACAAAGGACACGAGAGGGTTTATACTAGTTCGGCCCCTTACGGTGAAGGTAAGGCCTACGTCTAGTTGGGTTGGTATTGATGTTTCGATGACCAGGGAGCGAGACACGCTATGCCTGGTTCTCTATGAGTTGTTTCTTGCCCTAAGCCGCCAGCGGGTCGTCCCCTTATATACACGGGTGGACGCCCTGCGGCTTACAGAGTCCCGGCCGGCTCATAAACAATGTCCGACTCAGTGACTAGTTAAGTCTACCTTATGATACAAGTAATATCCTTACAGCGGTTTACTACAACGGGCCTTAAGTCGCCAGCGGGCCTTAAGCCCATCTTGAACCGCTATCTTCATGCTTGGCCTTGGGCTTCTCTCTGATGAGGCTCTTTGCATAACCCGGCCCCTCCTGGGCGGCTAACACAAATAGCTATATTCCCAACATTAGGCCCCAGATTGATTTGAACCTGTTCATGTCAATCTAAAAAATATATTTAAAGAATTAAATCTTCAGCCTTCTTGACTATACGAAGGGTTTCTTTAACCCGCCATGACGTCATCTTCTGGATCTGTCTTAACCCGGCGTGACGTCATCCTTTCTTTAATTCATTTTTATTCCGTCGAATCTTTCCACGGATCTTTGTCTTTACTGACCATCCCAAGAATCGAGGCGCCAGAGCCGCTGGATAATAAATGTTATCTCCTCGTTTTTCGCACCCTCTCGGTCAATCTTCTCTTATAAATAGGGCGACCTAGGTCTTGCCATCAGTCGTCTTCTTCCTCTCCTCTCTGCCACTCGAGCTCTGCCGCCGTCGCCATCGACTCCCTCGTCTTCATCGACTCAGGCCGCTGCATCGACCTGGCCTTTGCCAGAGATCGACGACAAACTTCCGCAACTTCTCCTCATCTGTGAGTTCTTCTTCCTTGCTCCTCAGATCCGCATTAGGACCTTCGAAGTTCTTCGGTGTTCTTCATTGCTCATTAGGAACCCCTCATAGATTTGCTCACCATCGTCTTTTTGATCTCACAAACGGCAGAAACCTGATGCGGTAGCTGTTTCGCACCCACTTTGAGTGCAAGTAAATCCCTTGCTGCCACACAGAAGCCTTGTTCGAGCCTTTGAACTTCATCTGCACCAGTTCTAGGTCTAGAAGATTTTCTTTTTAGAACAGTTGTTTGATCCAAAATGATAACAACAACTTGTAAAATCTGTTTGTTTCACCCGGAAGTAAAAAACTGCCTCTGTCAAATATGTTTAATTGCTCTTTGACACCTGTGGTGGCTTAATATTTATGGCACAATCACCCTTATGTCATTAGGCCCCTTTCTTTAAGCCGCCACTTTGAATAATTTTAAATATTTCTCCCGGGTGAAAGTTGAACCGGAGCTTTCTATTGTGTCGTAGGCCACTGTCGTCATGGCTCCTAAGGCGGCCAAAGCCCCTGTGACTTGCAATTGGGTTCCATCCACAGTGACAAAAAGCAAACTTGCCGAGTTTGTGAAGTCCGGCCATCTGCCAAAGAGGGAGGTCATGTCTTATCGTGTCCCTAATCTGTCTGAAGAAATACCTCAACCTAAAGATGGGGAGGTAGTAGTTTTTACGGATCACATGAGCCAGGGATTTGCTCCTCCTGGTTCAAAATTCTTCAGGGAGGTTTTGAATTTCTTTGATCTTAGACCTCAAGACATCGGACCCAACTCCGTGTCAAATATCTGCAATTTCCAAGTCTTCTGCGAGGTGTACCTGGGAGAAGAGCCAAGTCTGCTATTGTTCAGGGAACTTTTCTACATGAACTGGCAAAATGAACGTGCCAACGGGCCGAGTCTTGAGCTTGGTGGCATCTCAATCCAGCGACGGAGAGATTGCCTTTTTCCTTATGCTAAGCTGCCGAGTCACCCAAAATCTTGGAACCATACGTGGTTCTATTGCCAAGATACATCACCGGCTGATGAGAAGCCTCTACCCGGCTTTTGCGTCCTACGCCTCGAATCTAATCATCTATTGGCAGATAAGTTATCCACTGTTGAGCGCCTGCCCCTCAACCCCACCATCAGGAAGATCAAAGCTCTTCTAGGGAACGGGTTAAACGGCATCGATCTGGTTCGTGTCTGGGTCACCTGGTGGATACTACCATTAAGCCGCCGCTCCGGCTTAATGTGCACTTACACAGGCGAAAAGGATGACCCAATGCGTCAAAGTCCTGATGATTTACCAGATGATGTTATAGATGCTACAGTCCAATCTCTGTTGAAGGAGGGTACTGTGACCAGTAATGCCTTCGGCTTACTGCCCTTCTGCAAGAAGAACCCAGCCCCTGCGGTAAGTTATCAATCTTCAAGAATACCTTTTAACATGTTATGCCTTCTTGTATTTATGATTCCTTATATTTTTCCACATGCCGATGACAATTTCTGGAAGGTCAAGTATGACCACGAGGCCGCCAAGCAAGCCAGGGCAGCCAAGAAATCTGAAAGAAAAACTGCCAAGACGGGAACTTCAAGGAAGAAGAAACCCAGCGCTTCTGACTTGCTCAAATTGGATGATACTTCTTTGTCTGATGAAGAGGTAATTCTTTAATTTTCTTAACTCCCCTGTTGCTATTTTACTAACATTCTATCCTTTCAAGAGGATACGGGGAACAGTCAAGCAGTTGAAGAAGAGGTAACTATAATCTCTTCCGACTCAGAGCCTTTGCCAACACAAAAACTCCGAGGGGTGACCCGGAAAGTAAGATTTTCACATCCTCTAGCTTACCAAGATCCTCAATTTCTTTTGAAGCAACAACAACTTGAGAACCGGAGGCAAACTCGGGCCACTCAAGACGCCGAACTCTCCTCCGGCTTACCTGATGTAACCAGGAAGCGTCGAACCGAGGTTACCTCCGATTTACATTCTGCTTTTCCTTTGGCGGGTCTAATTCTCCAACCTCTCAATTCATCTGACTCCAATTATCAGGGTGCTTCTCCGTCTTCCGACGAGTCGATGCAATCAAACATGCCGGTTTTTAAAACAGCTCCCGGGTAATGCAACCTTTCTTACTGTAAGTCTTTCCATACTTATACGTTGATACTCATCCTTCCACTTTGATTGACAGCCTGCAAGTGAAGCCTAGCAAGAGGGCAAAGAAGAATAAGCCGTCCCAAGACCCGGTGGTTCCTGAACCGGCAATTGACTCATCCGTTCCCGACGGCTCCACTCATCAGCCACCGCCTGAACCGGCTCTTGATATTCCGGTGTCAACCTCTGACCCGCCTGCAGAAGACGTTGTCCACAATTCTGATAACCCGGAAATTCCTAGCCCGGTTAAGACGACTGATCCGGAAGTTGATTTTCTGAAAAGCCAATATGTTGCACCGGGCCAGCCTACTGTTCTTGCTCAATGCACTGCCAAGGAGGAGTTTGCTCAACAACGGAAAGCCAAACAGGACATCCCTGATTATACTCACCTAAGCATTGGTGATATAGTCTCGGGCTATCTGAACCAAGTACACAATAGCCATGACCTGGAAATTGACATGGTAAAGCAAATACAGCATAAATCTGAGGTATAACTTTAGCTTTTCCTGAACCTTACTTATTGTACCAGCCCCCAAGTCTATTGCTTATGAATGAATATGTTATAGACTTATAAATCTACTTACTGTTAGTATGTCCGGTTTAAAGTAGATACATTTAACCCGGTGATAGCATGAAACTTTGAATTGGCACATTAGTCCCCAAGTGTCAAGTATCTTTACTTGTAAAATGCTTGAGACTTTAGTATATATGGCTTGGCAGATAAGTTAAAAAAAATTCTTTGAGCATACATTAGCCCCCAAGTGCCAAATATCTTTACTTGTAAAGTGTTTGGGACTTGACTGTTACCTTATCAAGATCCTTACCATAATTTCGTGCCAATACAGGCTACCATAAGTCAATTTGAATCGGAGATTGCTGACCTGAAGAGCCAGCTGAAGCTGCAAGTGCTTGAAACTCAAAAAGCAAACTCCAAGTTTGAATTCAGCATCTTTGAACAAGAAAAACTGAAGAAAATTTTTGAGTCGGAGAAACAAGCTTGGGTTTATGAGAGGGTTGCATTAGTGACTCGGGCTGAAACAGCAGAAGCATCTCTTGCAGAGGCAACAACCGAACTGTCCTACTTAAAGCGGCAGATATCCCAAATGGTCTCAGCCATCTTCGGTAAGTCCCTCCAAAAAACCTTAAACATTGTAATCTTTCAAGGATTTATTGTGATGATTATCTCTGGCGTATTGTTATGCTTGTGACCATACAGGCCCCAGGAGTACCAACCTCAAGCAAAACATGCTGATCAAGCTCAAGGTAGTTTACACCCTTGTGGAGCAGCTGTACACCGGGTCACAACGTGCCTTGGCCGTTGTAGCTTTATCAACTCCACATCCCCGCCTTCTGCAAGACGTATTGAAGAGCCTCGCTTTTCTTCCTCAGCGGATCCAAAATCTAAGGCGGGCGTCCTCAAGAGCCGGAGCCGTATCCGCATTGAGTCGGGCTAAAGCATGGCTCCCAGAACTAGACCCGGCCGACCTTGCCCTTGGATACCCAAGTCTGAAGGAGGACGGTACTGCCTTTGACGACCATGATTTCAACACCTGTGTCAAAGCCATACGTCCCGTGGCGACTCTTATTGGAAATGACACATATCTTAGCAAGTATGCACCGGCTTATGACAGTGAAAACTGGAGAATCCCAAACGCTCCATATGATCAAATCAGCCTGATCCCTCCAACGCGTAAGCATACCTTTGCCCCTGAAGTGGACCCGGCCGGTTTAATAGATGATGAGGCTGAATTTGAAGCCTTAAGCGGCATTGACTGGGCCTCATCCACCTTCTAGGACAAAGCAACTGACGGAGAGGCGGAGAAGGATAACCCGGAGCCATCAAGCCCGCCAAAGGAGTGAGCTGCCAGGCGTCTTACCTTTTGCCCAAATGATGCTTCACTTATTCAGACTCGGGGAGTCTTGTAAAAACTTCTCAATGTTTGCCATGCCTTCGTGCATGTTTATGGCGCTTAACGATTTTGTACGCCGTCATTAGCCTATATTTCCCAGCTTATGTTGATTTTTTGCCCCCTTGAAGTTAAATTTTCCTGCCTTACTCTGCACATAAAGCAAACAAAACTTTCTTGGGCGGTGAGGGAGTCCTGGACTAGGGGGTGTCCGGACAGCCAGACTATCATCGTCAGCCAGACTCCAAGACTATGAAGATACAAGATTGAAGACTTCGTCCCGTGTCCGGATGGGACTTTCCTTGGCGTGGAAGGCAAGCTTGGCAATACGGATATGTAGATCTCCTACCATTGTAACCGACTCTGTGTAACCCTAGCCCTCTCCGGTGCCTATATAAACCGGAGGGTTTTAGTCCGTAGGACGAACAACCATTACAACAATCATACCATAGGCTAGCTTCAAGGGTTTAGCCTCCTTGATCTCGTGGTAGATCCACTCTTGTAACACACATCATCAATATTAATCAAGCAGGATGTAGGGTTTTACCTCCATCAAGAGGGCCCGAACCTGGGTAAAACATCGTGTCCCTTGTCTCCTGTTACCATCCGCCTAGACGCACAGTTCGGCAGCCCCTACCCGAGATCCGCCGGTTTTGACACCGACATTGGTGCTTTCATTGAGAGTTCCTCTGTGTCGTCAATGATAGGCTTGATGGCTTCTTCAATCAACAACCACGCCATCCAGGGTGAGACTTTTCTCCCCGGACAGATCTTCGTGTTCGGCGGCTTCGCACTGCGGGCCAATTCACTTGGCCATCTGGAGCAGATCGAAAGCTACGCCCCTGGTCATCGGGTCAAGTTCGGAAGCCTAAACTTCGCGGCTGACATCCGCGGGGACTTGATCTTCGATGGAGTTGAGCCATAGCCGAGCGTGCCGCATTGTCACGATGGGCATGATCTAGCTCTGCCGTTGGACAGTACCCTGGAGGCCGGACACAAGTCCGCTCTGACCCATAGTTCGGAGCCGACCGCACGGATCGAGGACAGGTGGCTGGACACCGCCTCGGGAGCTGCAACTTCCATGGCGATGGAGCCGAATACTGACCTTGTCCCTTATGAAACTCGTGACTCTGAGGCGCCGGACTCCTTGCCAGACTCCGAACCTCCTGCGCCCCTGCTAATCGAATCCGATTGGGCGCCGATCATGGAGTTCACCGCCGCGGACATCTTTCAGCACTCACCCTTTGGCGACATCCTAAATTCGCTAAAACATCTCTCATTATCAGGAGAACCCTGGCCGGACTGCGGTCAGGATGGCTGGGATGCGGACGACGAAGAAATTCAAATCCCACCCACCACCCACTTTGTAGCCACTGTCGATGATCTAACCGACATGCTAGACTATGACTCCGAAGACATCGACGGTATGGACGACGATGCTGGAGACGATCAAGAACCAGCGCCTACAGGGCACTGGAAGACCACCTCGTCATACGACATATACATGGTGGACACCCCAAAGGATGGGGATGGCAAAGAAGCAGCGGAGGCGGATTCTTCTAAGAAACGGCCCAAGCGCCGACGTCAGCGGCGCCACTCTAAATCCCGCCACAGTAAGAATGGAGAGTCCGGCACCGGAGACAATAACACCCCAGAGAGTGCCGAAGAAAACCCCCTCCAGCAAGATTCAGCACAGGAGGACGGAGTAGCCAGCCCTCAGGAGAGAGTGGCAGATGAGGAGGACAAAAATTACATGCATCCCTCCGAAGACGAGGCAAGCCTCAATGACGACGAATTCGTCATGCCCGAGGATCCCGTCGAACAAGAGTGTTTTAAACGCAGGCTAATGGCCACGGCGAACAGCCTAAAGAAAAAGCAGCAACAGCTTCAAGCTGATCAAGACCTGCTGGCCGACAGATGGACCGAGGTCCTTGTGGCCGAAGAGTATGAACTCGAACGCACCTCCAAAAGCTACCCAAAACGCAAGTTGCTCCCCTGACTAGAGGAGGAAGCGTACAAACCTTCATCACCAGCGCACAATACGGCAGACCGACCACCCCGTGGTCGCGACAGAGAGGCATCTAGGCCCTCCATCAGAACCGTACCCCGGCACCGCTTGAAAAGTATGAAGCCACGGGGGAATGCACCGGACTTGTGGGATATATTGGAGGACAAGGCAAGACAATCCATATCTATCTACGGATCATGTGGGCGCCCCACGACCCACGACGACTATCGTCGCGCCGGATACAGCAACTCCGGCCGGGCCGAACACAACAGACAACGCTCTCTTGAGCTACGTCGCGATATTGCTCAATATAGAGGCGCCGCACACCCATTATGCTTCACAGACGAAGTAATGGATCATCAAATCCCTGAAGGGTTTAAACCCGTGAACATTGGATCTTATGATGGCACAACAGACCCTGCGGTTTGGATCAAAGATTATCTACTTCACATCCATATGGCCCGCGGCGACGATCTCAACGCCATCAAGTACCTCCCACTCAAGCTTAAAGGACCAGCTCGGCATTGGCTTAACAGCTTGCCAGCAGAGTCAATTGGGTGTTGGGAGGACCTGGAAGCCGCATTCCTCGACAACTTCCAAGGCACATATGTGCGACCACCAGACGCCGATGACCTAAGCCACATAATTCAGCAGCCAGATGAATCGGCTAGAAAATTCTGGACACGGTTCTTAACAAAGAAAAATCAAATCGTCGACTGTCCGGATGCAGAGGCCCTCGCAGCCTTCAAACATAACATCCGCGACGAGTAGCTGGCCCGGCACCTAGGACAGGAAAAGCCGAAATCCATGACAGCCCTCACATCACTCATGACCCGCTTCTGTGCGGGAGAGGACAGCTGGCTAGCTCGCAGCAACAACCTCAGCAAAAATGCTGGCAGTCCGGATACTAAGGACCACAATGGCAGGTCGCGTCGAAACAAAAATAAAAGCCGCATTAACGGCGATAACCATGAAGATACGGCATTCAATGCCGGATTCAGAGGCTCTAAACCCGGTCAGCGGAAGAAGCCATTCAAAAGAACCACTCCGGGTCCGTCCCATTTGGACCGAATACTCGACCGCTCTTGCCAGATACATGGCACCCCCGAAAAGCCAGCTAACCACACCAATAGAGATTGTTGGGTATTCAAGCAGGCAGGCAAGGTAATTGCCGAAAACAACGACAAGGGATTGCATAGCAACGACAAGGAGGAGACCCGGCCGCCGAACAATAGAGGACATAAGGGTTTCCCCCCACAAGTGTGGACGGTAAATATGATATACACAACCCACATACCCAAGAGGGAGCGGAAGCGTGCACTTCGGGACATATATGCGATGGAGCCAGTCGCCCCGAAGTTTAACCCATGGTCCTCTTGCCCGATCACTTTTGATCGAAGGGACCACCCCACCAGTATCCGCCATGGCGGATTCGCCGCATTGGTTTTAGACCCAATTGTCGATGGATTTCACCTCACTAGAGTCCTCATGGACGGCGGCAGCAGCCTGAACCTGCTTTATCAGGATACAGTGCGCAAGATGGGCATAGACCCCTCAAGGATTAAACCTACAAAGACGACCTTCAAAGGCGTCATACCAGGTGTCGAGGCCAATTGTACAGGCTCGGTCACACTAGAAGTGGTCTTCGGATCCCCGGATAATTTCCGAAGCGAGGAGTTGATCTTCGACATAGTCCCGTTCTGCAGCGGCTATAACGCCCTGCTCGGACGAACCGCGTTTGCAAAGTTCAACGCGGTGCCGCACTATGCATACCTCAAGCTCAAGATGCCAGGCCCTCGTGGAGTCATCACGGTCAACGGAAACACTGAACGCTCCCTCCGAACGGAGGAACACATAGCGGCTCTCGCGGCAGAAGTTCAGAATAGCCTCTTAAGGCAACTTTCGAGTCCGGTCGCTAAAAGACCGGACGGGACTAAACGCGCCCGGAGTAACATACACCAAGACCACCTGGCGCGTTCCGAGCACGCGTAGCAATGCGGCCCCAACCCCAGCCCTTACATGACTGTAAGACAAGCTCCCCGCGTACATCATTACGCCCTGGAGATACCTTGGGCATAGGGGGAGGGACACGACCACGACAGGCCCAGAGTGCGGCTCAACCACACCAGGGGCTCCTAAGTGTGTCGATCTTTTTCTTTCCTTTTTTTATTATTCTTATTTTATCCACAGGACTCCGTTTGCAAGAGGCCCTGTCCGGCAGTAGACCTGCCGAACCCACGATGCAACAGCCAGGGAGGAACCAGGGCTACGACGAACACTCAGGAGGTCTCCATTACGAGTATTAAATCTGTTTATTACACCATTCCACAGCCTATCCCTGGAGGGGGACATGTCTAATAGTCCAAACCCTTGCTTACCGCACTATTTGTATCGTTCTGCACTCACAGCAGAACTCCTCGAATAAACAATGCATCATTTTTCACTTATAATTGCATTACCTTTATTTATATATCTATGTTCACTTATGACATCTTGCATCCGTACAATTCAGTACGGCAGAATAAACCAGGGGCTTATGTTCCCCGCATTATGGTGTGAAGTCCGAACACTTTCACAAGTGCGGCACACTGAACTTATAGCACTATATGCATCGGCTCCGAATCATGTCTTGGGTCAATAGTTGGGTTTGCCCGGCTCCCATGTTTTGGTACCTTACGTTCCGTTCCGTCGGCTAAGGTAGCACTGGGAGAACCACTGCGATTGCGCCCCAGTTGAGCTGGGTTAATGCCTCAGTGGAGAAAGCTAAAACTGACCGTCATGATAAGGCGAGAGCTGGTCGCTGTTCGAGAGGTCTTTTCGAGTCCTTCAAGACTTACGCCACTTAGAGCGAGGAACCGGCTATGTCCGGCCAAGGCGTGGATAGCGCCCCGAATTCGGTCTTCCGAACACTAGGGGCTTCGCCGAAATTTAAAATTATAGAATTCTATGGCTAAGTGAGAGTGTTCAAGCATTATAAGTCCGGTTGCCTTGTTCGTTGTGTTGAGCGCCTCCCTAGATGGACCCAAAGATGGGAACAAGAGCGCTCAAGTTTATCCCGAACACCCCAGCACTAGTGGCATGGGGGCTGAAGCCGACGACTTGCCATCTCTCAGATTTGATAAACGGCCGCACAGAAGGTAATATTTTAAATCAAACAAGCATTGCTTAGCGCATATGAACAAAGTTTTCAGCGGACAGGATAACACATTGCGAGTCTACTCAATAATTACATCTCTGGAGCACTCATCCGCAATCTTGCGGGCACCCTTCAGGACAGTCTTATAGTACATTTTGGGCGTACGATACTCCTTGCCCGCCGGCGGCGCGTCCGTCAGAAGCCTCTCAGCATCCAGCCTGCCCCAGTGCACCTTTGCGCGGGCAAGGGCCCGACGGGCACCTTCAATGCAGGCGGAGCGCTTGATGACCTCCACCCAAGGGCACGCATCCACCAGCCGCCGCACGAGGCCAAAGTAGCTCCCAGGCATGGCCCCTCCAGGCCACAGCCGGACTATAAGGCCCTTCATGGCCTGCTCGGCTACCTTGTGGAGCTCGACCGGCTGCTTTAGCTAGTCGCTAGGGGGCATCGGATGTCCGGCATCAGCATACTGACACCAGAAGACCTTCTCCGTTGAGCTCCCCTCCTCGGCCTGGTAGAATGCGGCGGCATCGGACACGTTGCGAGGCAGATCTGCAAACGCCCCTAGAGAGCTCCGAATTCGGGTAAGTAACAGGTAATTTGCATTCACATGCTTGCTTTGCATGAAAAATGCCTTACCCGCTGCTATCTTCTTCATCGCCTCAATCTCCTGGAGGGACTTATGGGCCTCGGCCTTGGCGGCTTTGGCACTTTCAAGAGCCGAGGCAAGCTCGGACTCTCGAGTCTTTGAGTCGCGCTCCAAACTCTCATGCTTTTCCATGAGAGCCTGGAGCACTTGCTGCACCTCTGCCACCCGCGCCTCCTACTTCTCTCGCTCCGCCCGTTCTGCGGCCGCATTGCATTCACGGCCTCCTTCAGGGTTGCCACCTCGTTCGTGGCCCCTGCAGTACCCATGTTATCCCTGTTAAACCAAAATCCTTTTCTGTAAGGTACAAATTTCAAAGTGGTGTTACTCACCTTCTTTGTCCTCGAGCTGCTTCTTGGCAAGGCCGAGCTCTCACTCGGACCACTCGAGGTCCTGCTTCAAAGCACCGACCTCCGCAGTCAGTGTGGCAGAGGTCAGCAGCGCAGTCTGCAAACCCATATTGACATAATTTTTAGCACTCCTGCGTATATCTTGTTTAGATCCTCAGTCCGGTTTTTCTTTCCGAACACCGAACCGAGCATCAGGGGCTACTGTCTATGCGGTATCACAATACATATTTTAAACTTCTTACCTCAAAGCCTGTTAGAAGGCTGCTGCAAGCTTCGGTCAGCCCTCTCTTGGCGAGCTGAACCTTCTGAATCACCGCACTCATAATAGTGCGGTGTTCTTCCTCGATGGAAGCGCCGTTGAGCGCCTCCAACAAGTTGTCCGTCGCCTCCGGTTGGACGGAGGCCGCCGGTGTCACGGTCTTGCCCTTCTTGCGAAGGGGCCGCCTGCCGGACTCCGGAACCACTGCGGGTTCCGGCGCGGAGTCCGGCGCGAAGTCCGGGAGGTCGCCTTGTGGCGCCTCCGGAGCCTCCCCCTCCTGGCGGGTCCCCTCCTGGGATCCCATCTTGGCGTCCTCAGCATCGCGAGGGGTGGAGGCGGTTGGAATGGAATCTACATCCAACGGGGCCAAGGACCCGCAGGATGAAGCGGGAAGGTCCTCCTCGGCCGGGCTACAGATAGTATGCGGCATTAGAAGGACACTACGTGGCACAAAAAAGAAATTACAAAACACTCAGGAATCCGGATACTTACGATCTTGCTAGGGGCTTGGCCCTTAAGGGCCACTCCTCGTCGCCGTCGTTGGCGTTGGCGGAGCTGTCCGGAGGAAGGGTCCTTCCCCTCTTGGACCCTTCGGCTCCTCTTCCTGTCTCCCCCCTCCAGGGGAGAGCCCTCTTTCTCCTCCTCGCCTTCGGGGGAGGAGTCCGCCTCGGAGTCATCGGACACCTGAAAACAAGAACTCTTTCGAGTACCCGTGGCCTCCTTCTTGGCCTTCTTCTCCGGCACCACATGCGGTGCCGGAACCAGCAGCCCCGCTAGACGGGCGTCTACTAGGTTTTCTGGCAGGGGAGCCGGACAGATAATCTGCTCGGCCTTCTTCCTCTAGTCCTGTCAAAGGAAAGGGGAGATTAAATCCCGCATAAGGTCGAACTATTAAAAACAAGTGTCCCGTAAAGGGGTAGAATCACTTACCTCGTCAGCTGGACGCTGCGAGCGAAATCCGCGATCTTCAGTGGCGGATGCGGGAGCTTCGGCGCCCTTGAACAGCATCTTCCAGGCATCTTCGTACCTAGTGTCGAAGAGCCTGCTCAAGGTTTGGTGCTGTGCCGGATTGAACTCCAACAATTTAAATGACCGTTCTTGGCACGGGAGAATCCGGCGGATGAGCATGACTTGGACCACGTTGACAAGCTTGAGCTTCTTGTTCACCAGCTTCTGGATACAGGCTTGGAGTCCGGTCAGCTCCTCCGAATCGCCCCAGGTTAGGCCACTCTCCTTCCAAGAGGTGAGCCGTGTGGGGATACCAAATCTAAATTCAGGGGCCGCTACCCATTTAGGGTCACGCAGCTCGGTGATGTAGAACCACCCCGATTGCCATCCCTTGATGGTTTCCACGAAGGCACCCTCGAGCCAGACAACGTTGGGTATCTTACCCACCATGGCGCCTCCGCACTCTGCCTGATTCCCCTTTACTACCTTCGACTTGACATTGAAGGTCTTGAGCCACAAGCCGAAGTGGGGCTGGATGCAGAGGAAGGCCTCGCACACGATGATAAATGCCGAGATGTTGAGGATGAAGTTTGGCGCCAGATCGTGGAAATCTAGGCCGTAGTAGAACATGAGCCCCCGGACAAAGGGGTGAAGTGGAAAGCCTAGTCCGCGGAGGAAATGGGGAAGGAAGACCACCCTCTCATGGGGCCTGGGGTGGGGATGAGCTGCCCCTTGTAGGGGAGACGGTGCGCGATGTCGCTGGACAGGTATCCGGCGTCGCGCAGCCTTTCGATGTGCCCCTCCGTGACGGAGGAGGCCATCCACTTGCCTCCCGCTCCGGACATGACTGGAGAAGGTTGAGACGAGATGTGCGAACTTGGGCGCTGGAGCTCGAGTGCGCGAAGACGAATAAGCAAAGGAGGAAGAAGGCGTAGGTAAAAAGGTGGATCCTTATCCCCTTATATATGGGCGGACGAAGACTATGCGTCCACACCGGCCTGGTAAAACTCGCTTATCCCCCGAGCGCCACCATCAATGGCGCGGTTGGGTTACCCACGTCTGTATTGATGGGAATCCCGGAATAAGGGGAACACGATCTCTGCTTCGACAAGACGTGCCAAGGAAACCGCTTCGCTAAACGCGCTGAGGTGGTATAATAAAAAATGATTCAAGTAAAGGCTTGGTAGTGGTGTGATGTCATGCCACAAAATACGTCAGCAGATTGAACTTGTGTACATATTATTCTCTCTACGGTGGAATGTGGAATTTATTTTGCAGAGCCGGACACTATCCTGGTGTTCACAATCTTCTATGGATTATTCGGAGGAGGAACCCGCCTTGCAATGCCGAACAATATGCGCGCCGGACTCATCGTCATGGAAGCCTGGTTCAGGGGCTACTGAGGGAGTCCTGGACTAGGGGGTGTCTGGACAGCCGGACTATCATTGTCAGCCGGACTCCAAGACTATGAAGATACAAGATTGAAGACTTCGTCCCGTGTCCGGATGGGACTTTCCTTGGCGTGGAAGGCAAGCTTGGCGATACGGATATGTAGATCTCCTACCATTGTAACCGACTCTGTGTAACCCTAGCCCTCTCCGGTGCCTATATAAACCGGAGGGTTTTAGTCCGTAGGACGAACAACCATTACAACAATCATACCATAGGCTAGCTTCTAGGGTTTAGCCTCCTTGATCTCGTGGTAGATCCACTCTTGTAACACACATCATCAATATTAATCAAGCAGGACGTAGGGTTTTACCTCCATCAAGAGGGCCTGAACCTGGGTAAAGCATCGTGTCCCTTGTCTCCTGTTACCATCCGCCTAGACGCACAGTTCGGGACCCCCTACCCGAGATCCGCCGGTTTTTACACCGACAGGCGGTTTACTGCTCCTGGGGTTTATAAAGTATTGATAACCCGGAACATAGTACAAAAAACATAATGTACAGACCGATTTACGAGTACTTATACTCGCAATAGCATACCTGTGAACCCTTTGGTAACCTTCCCGGTTCATATGTACCTGACACTTGTAGGACTTGGGGTAGTCAATACTGAACCGGAACGACCAAGTCCCATCTCCTCAAGAAGGCTCAAATATTGTTAAAGCAATGTTCACAGGCTCCTGATTCGAATACGATCAGAGAACCGTTCCAAAGGGGTTAAGCTAAGATTCGGATATGATCATATAGCCCCCAGTGGCTTTGGCGATGCCGATCAGGTGGGTATCGACAGCTATGTTCTCTTTGGTTCGAATACGACCTATGTTTGAACAGGAAGCCCCCAAGTGACCATAAAATTTGTTTAATGACGCTGATTCGAATACGATCCACGTCAGACCCAAAGGGGTTAAGCTATGATTCAAATATGATCAACAAGCCCCCAAGTAGGTTTGGCAGTATGCCGATCAAGTGGGTATCGACAGCTATGTTCTCTTTGGTTCGAATATGACCTATGTTTGAACAGGAATCCCCCAAGTGACCACAGCTAGATTCAGATATGATCATAAGCCGGACCAAAGGGAAAGCCGGATTCAAATATGATCCGGTCCCTGTTGGTAGTGTCCATCACCTGATAAAGAAGACATAAACACAATCTTTATGGAAAAAGGACAGAGGTCCTCCTTTATTGCTTTATATAATATGTACATCAGAAAACGTATATACATCTTAAGAGTCGAAGGCTTTAAGTATAGTAAGGCCGCAGATGAGCAATATTCCACGGCCGGCGGGTCTCCTCCTCCGATTTATGTGAATCTTTGTGCTCTCGAATATCAATGAGGTAGTATGACCCGTTGTTTAGATTCTTGCTGACCACAAAGGGTCCTTCCCAAGGCGGAGATAGCTTGTGCATATCAGGTTGATCATGGATGAGCCGGAGTACCAAGTCGCCTTCCTGAAAGGCTCTGCTCCTAACCCGGCAGTTGTGATAACGGCGCAGGTCCTGCTGGTAAATCGCCGAGCGGGCTATTGCCAAGTCTCGCTCCTCATCCAATAGGTCAAGTGCCTCCTGTCAAGCCTTTTCGTTATCCGCCTCAACGTAAGCCGCCACACGAGGCAAGTCATGTCGTATGTCACTTGGCAGGACCGCCTCTGCTCCATAGACCATGAAGAAAGGTGTGTATCTCGTAGATCTGTTAGGCGTAGTGTTAATGCTCCATAACACGGAGGGTAACTCCTCTACCCAACAACCCGGAGTCTGTTGTAAAGGGACTAAAAGCCGGGGCTTGATGCCTCTAAGGAGCTCTTGATTAGCTCTTTCTGCCTGACCATTGGACTGGGGATGAGCAACAGCCGAAACGTCAAGCCGGATATGTTCTCTGTGACAGAACTCTTCCATGGCACCTTTAGAGATATTAGTGCCATTGTCAGTGATGATGCTATGTGGGAAGCCAAAACAAAAAATCACATTTTTTATGAACTGAACCGTTGTGGCTGCGTCACACTTACTGACCGGCTCTGCCTCAACCCACTTGGTAAACTTGTCTACTGCCACCAGCAGATGTGGCTTTTTATCCTTAGACCTTTTGAAAGGTCCAACCATGTCCAGCCCCCAGACTGCAAACGGCCAAGTGATTGGGTCATCCGCAATTCTTGAGCCGGCACATGAGCTCGTCGCGAGAACTTTTGACAACCATCACATTTGCTGACCAAATCCTCCGCATCAGCATGAGCCGTCAGCCAATAGAAACCATGACGGAAAGCTTTGGCTACGAGAGATTTTGACCCAGCATGATGGCCACAATCCCCTTCATGGATCTCACGGAGTATTTCTTGGCCTTCTATAGGCGACACACAGCGTTGAAATGCCCCAGTGACACTTAGATGGTGTAACTCGCCGTTAACAATCGTTATGGACTTGGAATGCCTGACAATTTGTCTTGCCAAGGTCTCATCCTCAGGTAACTCACCCCGGGTCATGTAAGCCAAATAAGGCACTGTCCAATTTGGGATGACATGAAGAGCCGCCACCAGTTGTGCCTCCGGGTCTGGCACCGCTAGTTCTTCCTCGGTAGGCACTTTGACAGAAGGGTTATGCAAAACATCGAGAAAGGTGTTAGGTGGCACTGGCTTACGTTGAGATCCGAGCCGGCTTAAAGCATCAGCCGCCTCGTTCTTCCTTCGATCAATGTGCTCCACTTGATAACCCTTGAAATGTCCAGCCACAACATCTACTTCACGTCGATAAGCCGCCATGAGAGGATCCTTGGAATCCCACTTGCCCGACACCTGCTGAGCGACGAGATCTGAGTCGCCCAGGCACCTTACCCGGCTTAAGCTCATCTCCTTGGCCATCCGAAGACCATGAAGTAAGGCCTCATACTCAGTTGCATTGTTAGTACATGGGAACATAAGCCGGAGGACATAACGAGATTTGTCACCTCGAGGGGAAGTTAAGACCATTCCAGCCCCCGAGCCTTCTAGCTGCCTGGACCCGTCGAAGTGGATAGTCCAATATGTGTTATCTGGCTTCTCCTCAGGTGCCTGCAACTCTGTCCAATCATTGATAAAGTCCACCAAGGCCTGAGACTTCATAGCAGTCCGAGGCATGTACTTCAAACCATGAGGCCCAAGCTCAATAGCCCACTTGGCGACTCGTCCTGTGGCCTCCCTATTCTAGATGATGTCTCCCAAAGGGGCAGAACTCACCATAGTTATAGGATGACTTTGAAAGTACTGCTTTAACTTCCGGTTGGCCATAAACACTCCATAAACAAGTTTCTGCCAATGTGGATATCTTTGCTTAGACTCAATGAGTACCTCACTAACATAATAAACCGGCCGCTGAACCGGATACTCCTTGCCAGCCTCCTTACGCTCCACCACAATGGCCACACTAACGGCTCGTGAATTGGCAGCCACATATAACAATAAAGGCTCTTTATCAATTGGAGCCGCGAGAACCGGCGGTTCAGACAATTGTCTTTTCAAGTCCTCAAAAGCAGCATCAGCGGCATCGCTCCAGACAAAAGTGTCTGCCTTCTTCATCATTTGATACAGCGGTAGGGCCTTCTCACATAACCGGCTTATGAACCGGCTTAAAGCGGCGACGTGACCCGCCAATCGCTGAATATCATTGTGCATACCGGTTTAGCCAGAGAGGTAATTGCCTGAATCTTCTCTGGGTTAGCTTCAATGCCTCTGTTTGATACTAGAAAATCCAAAAGCTTGCCTGCAGGTACACTAAATACACACTTTGCCGGGTTAAGCATCATCTTGTAGACCCGGAGATTATCAAAGGTCTCTTTCAAATCCGATATCAAGGTTTCCTTTTCTCTGGACTTCACCACAATGTCATCCACATAAGCATGAACATTACACCCAATTTGATTGTGCAAACAGTTCTGCACACACCGCTGATAAGTCGCCTGGGCACTTTTGAGTCCAAATGGCATAGAAACATAGCAGAAGGCTCCAAACGGAGTGATGAAAGCCGTCTTCTCCTGGTCCTTAACTGCCATTTTGATCTGATGATAACCTGAGTAAGCATCCAAAAAACTCAAACGTTCAGAACCCGCCGTAGCATCAATAATCTGATCAATACGGGGGAGGGCAAAGGGATCAGCCGGACAGGCTTTGTTTAAATCCGTGTAATCCACACACATCCGCCAAGTGCCGTTCTTCTTGAGGACAAGCACCGGGTTAGCCAACCACTCGGGGTGAAAAACTTCCACAATAAACCCGGCCGCTAAGAGCCGGGCCACCTCTTCCCCAATAGCCTTCTGTCTCTCCTCGTTGAACCGTCGGAGAAACTGCCTGACCGGCTTATATTTCGGATCAATATTGAGAGTGTGCTCAGCGAGTTCCCTCGGTACACCCGGCATGTCAAAAGGTTTCCATGCAAAGATGTCTCGGTTCTCACGGATGAACTCGATGAGCGCGCTTTCCTATTTAGGATCCAAATTTGCACTGATACTGAACTATTTAGAGGCATCTCCTGGGGTAAAGTCAACAAGCTTTGTCTCAGCGGCCGATTTAAACTTCAACGCCGGGTCATGCTCAGTAGTTGGTTTTTTTAGGGAGGTCATGTCCGCCGGGTCAACATTGTCTTGATAAAATTTGAGCTCTTCGGCCGCACAGGCTGACTCAGCATAAGCCGCGTCACCTTATTCACATTCCAGGGCCACCTTCCGACTTCCATGCACAGTAATGGTGCCCTTGTGACCCGGCATCTTGAGCTGCAAATAAACATAACACGGCCGGGCCATGAACTTGGCGTAAGCCGGCCGCCCAAACAGAGCATGATATGGGCTCTTGATTTTGACCACCTCAAACGCTAACTTCTCAGCCCTGGAATCATGTTCGTCTCCGCAGGCCACCTCCAGCTCAATCTTGCAACTGGGTAAGCCGATTTACCCGGAACCACCCCATGGAAAACAGTGTGGGATGTTCTCAAATTCTTCTCAGTCAACCCCATGCGCTGAAAGGTCTCATAGTAGAGGATATTGATACTGCTACCGCCATCCATGAGTACCTTAATGAACTTATACCCACCAACCTGGGGTGCCACCACTAAGGCTAACTGACCTGGATTATCGACCCGTGGAGGGTGATGCTCTCTGCTCCATATAATCGGCTGCTCTGACCACCTCAAATAACGAGGAATTGCCGGTTTAACAGAATTTACGGCCCTCTTATGAACCTTTTGGTCACGTTTGCACAAGCTAGTGGTAAACACGTGATACTGTCCACCACTCAACTGCTTTGGATGGCTTTGGTAACCCGACTACTGCTGCTGCCCTTCTTGACCAGACTGCTACTGATTATTACCACCTGAATTCCCCTGAAAACCGGAATTTGAGCCACCGCCCGGATGAAAGCCACCAGCTCCTGAGCCGCCGCCCGACCCGTGACTGCCATCGAAGGTGTTGGAGTTTTTAAACGCCTTCATGATCGCGCAATCCTTCCATAGGTGTGTAGCGGGGTGCTCCCGGGTGCCGTGTTTTGGGCAGGGCTCATTGAGTAGTTGCTCAAGAGATGGGCCTGACCCGCCTGACCGAGGCAGCTTACCCTTGTACCTCTTATTGTTACCTCGCGCGTTGGCATTGGCCACAAACTCCGGGTTACCGTCCGCCTTACGCTTATTGCCGCCTTGATTCCCCGGGTTGTGCTGCTGACCCTTTCCATTGCCGTTCCTTTTTCCCTTCCCTGTATTCTCATCGTCAGACACGGGATCCTTGATACTATCAGAATCGACATATTTGACTAAAGCCGCCATCAGCGTACCCATATCCGTGAGGTCACGTTTAAGGCGCCCCAGTTTCTGTCTCAGCGGTTCAAAGCGGCAATTTTTCTCCAACATAAGGACTGCAGAGCCGGCATCCATCTTGTCGGAGGAATGAATGATCTCCTTGACCCGGCGTACCTAATGGGTGGTGGATTCACCTTCCTCTTGCTTGCAATCTGTCAGGTCCACAATCGGCATAGATTGCTTACAGGTGTCCTTGAAGTTCTGGATGAACCGGGCCTTTAACTCGCCCCATGAACCAATGGAATTTGGTGGTAGGCCCTTTAACCAAGACCGGGCCGTTCCATCTAGCATCATGGTGAAATATTTAGCCATCGCTGCATCACTAACTTCCAACAACTCCATGGCCATCTCATAACTCTCAATCCAAGCTCCGGGTTGTAAGTCAGCCGTGTAATTCGGCACCTTTCGAGGTCCCTTGAAATCCTTGGGCAACCACACATTACGTAAAGCCGGAACCAGACAAGGAACACCACCAGTTCTAGTGGCGACACCCGCCTCAATAGAAGTTGTGGGACACTATGGAAAATCTTGATGTGCCATCTGTTGAGCCGCCGCCCGAGTCGCCTGCTCGTCCTCCTGACGTATTCGATCTTGCACCGGGTTATAGCCACCGGGATGGGTATGGCGTTGGGTGTTGCTTGACAAAGCTTCCGACTCCATGTGCCTGCTGTAACTCGGGCTCTGGTTCTGGCGAGGTGGTGCTAACCAGGGTAGGTGAGTTGAATGAATCATGTCCCGTCTGTAAGAATAGGTCTCCTGCTGAGCTAAAGCCATCTGGAGGAGCTCTCTGACTCTCCGGGTCTCGACTGCTGCCGGGTCATCACCCTCCATAGGAAGAGCCGCTAAACGTGTTGAAGCTGCAATTAAGTTCTCCATGGGGTTGGAAAAGTGACCCGGTGGAACCGGCACATAACGCGGCGGTGGCATGCTCATGTGAGGTGGTGCCATCTCCCGAGGCTGAGTCGGCCCTCCTGTTCCGGCTATCATAAACTGATTGGCCTCCGAGTTACTTGGGCCGGCTCCGGGTGTAGCAAAAAGAACCCGAGGATCGTAATTCAGAGGTAAATGAGACCAAGTCTTCTGATGTCTCCTCCTCATTACCTCATTGGATGCGTTTAAACTCATCGTGAGCTGGTAAGCTTCTGACTGCAAGCGCTGTGCCTGGGCGTCGAAAGCCACCCGCTCCGTGGCTAGTCTAGTGTCCTCAGCTGCCAAGGCCTCCTTGGCCTGAGCTATCTCTTCACGCACCTGCGCTACCGCTGCATCAGCATCTGAGCCGGTGGGTGCACGGGGCTGCCTGCCCCGGCTGCTCCTAACCCGGATGTGATCGCTGCCACAGCTGTAGAGTTTGAACCGGGCTGAGTTCCAGCCATAAAGGTCCCTGCCCATCTTGGCGGCTCACAGGGGTCCGGAATACTGCTACCATCGGAACATCCCCCGAGTGCGCCGTCTTGCACCTGATACAACGAATCTGTTGAGCTGGTGGACGAGTCACCGTCTGAGAGGACGGCCGTCTCACCCCCATCTTCAGATCCTTTAGGAAATTCCTCTCCGTGGACGCAGCCCACGAAGGCACGCCTTAAGACAGGTTGAGTCCGGGTCTTCCTTGCACGCTGAGCCGTCTCGACGAGGTCGGTGCAGTTGTCCGGCTCAGGGCCCGGCTCACCGATCCAGCCGATGAAGACATGGATTCCGCCGAAGGGGACCCGGTATCCGTACTCAATTGAGCCGGCGTCAGGACCCCAGCCTTCATCGTTGATGTAGATCTTGCCGCGACGACTCTTGGTCATCCAGCCCACCACGTATCCCTTGAGCCCTTCGAAGTTGCCCTTCAAGAACTCAAATCCACCATGCGCTGGCCCCACGGTGGGCGCCAACTGTCGTGGAATTGTCACGTCAGATGTCCTCGTGAAAGGACTTAGTTGTGGAGCCATCACAACTAGGAAGCTTGAAGGGGTTAAATCGGGACAAAGGACATGAGAGGGTTTATACTAGTTCGGCGCCTAGTTCGGTTGGTATTGATGTTTCGATGACCAGGGAGTGAGACACGCTATGCCTGGTTCTCGATGAGTTGTTTCTTGCCCTAAGCCGCCAGCGGGTCGTCCCCTTATATACACGGGTGGACGCCCTGCGGCTTACAGAGTCCCGGCCGGCTCATAAACAATGTCCGGCTCGGTGACTAGTTAATAATATCCTTACAGCGGTTTACTACAACGGGCCTTAAGTCGCCAGCGGGCCTTAAGCCCATCTTGAACCGCTATCTTCATGCTTGGCCTTGGGCTTCTCTCTGATGAGGCTCTTTGCGTAACCCGGCCCCTCCTGGGCGGCTTACACAAATAGCTATATTCCCAACACGAACAAAACCAGACGACAAATGACAAAAAAGAAGGTAACAGGAAAGCACCATCACTTACATTGTAGAAGAGAAGGCAACCCCTAGTAGGCTTGTGTTTCAGCAGCACCTTGTGTAATTCGTCAGCAATGTATTTGGACCAATTGAGATTTTTAATACCATTGATGTCGCGCTGCAAGTTGAAAACAAAGAAACTGAAGTTCACCAAATGGAACACAAATAATATGAAAGTTACCACTGACATACAGTAAAGTTATCATGCACACAAGAAAGAAAATGACAGAATTACATAACCACTTACCAGCACAACATACCATCTAGGGCTGACTTTGTTGGAGGTGGTCGGGGCAATGAATGTATTCCCAGCAAGCAAAAGCCACATGCGCTTCAAAGTATCATCAGCATTTACAGAACCCTTTATGAGATCAACAAGATCAGTCATTTAGGGGCATATCCAAGTTCGCCGAACAATTCAAGCCCTAACTCAATATCAGCTTCAGTAGGGAGGTTGTAAGGGACATCCTCCCCTCCATGCGGCACGCCCATAACGCGATGCACATATTCCTCATTAACCGGAAGTCTGCGCCGCCCTGGTACAAGAACCTCGCAGGAATCGGGACTGTAAATATCAGCAGGTCACACACCGAGATTGTTGAAGAGATGGTCACACTGGATATTTCGAAGGCTTGCGCAGTCCATTTCATCAATGGCAACCTTCATGTCATCATTAATGTCTTTGCATGGTAAATGATACTGGGTGAGGCTCTGTTCCATGAAGGAGGGCGTTTCATCTTTTTCGAAGGAACCTCGTCAATTCCATCACCATCTCCTTTGCGCTTCCTCGGCATTGTGTCCCTGTCATGTAGGAACGAAATGAAAGCGAATGAAACAAATTAGATGACTTATGAAAAACTGATATCACAATTAATATCAACATTTGTAAACTGGTGTTTGACAAAGCAATAAATACAGCTGATAAACTTATCATTGTGGTTCCTGGTGACACAAAACAATTATCATGACCATGATAAATAAATCAAGCAAAATGCACTTGGTTTACAGGAAAAAAAATCTTGTTACAACACCTGCTGAACTATAGCAAGACAAAATGACACAGGTATATTACAGCATGTGCAACTGATAACTGAGGCACAAATATATTGGTAAGTGAGAAAGGCAGCATTAATTTGATGATGTACATCCAATTTACCCCTGATAAAATTAGCATTGGCACATGGTCATTAATAATCACAATAATGATACCGGTAAGCACACAAAAAACTATCAGACCATCGAATAAGAAATGAGCATTCTGCTGCATGTAGTTAGACTAGAAAAAAGCCGGTACATACGGTAAGATGATAATGGTAACTGCTTGCACATCATCATTGGGGATATCTAAAACAGAAAAGCACAAAGCGTGAAAATCATGGGGGTGCAGTCCAAAAACAGAACCTAATATGAATCTAGCTATTTGAAAAACAATTGGTAATCAGAGCGCGATTGCACAGCTCAAAATTACTAACAAACTGGACATTTAGGCACATAAACAACACCAGCCATAAAAATAGCGGTGTTTCAGCACCTGGTAATTTGAGTGCCATGTCATTGGTAAGTGTAATACATTCATCATGATAATTTAAACATAACAAAACAACACTGATAATAGCAGTGTTTCAGCATCTGGTAATTTGAGTGCAATGTCCTTGGCAAGTTCAATACATTCATCATGATAATTAAACAAAACAAACAACATCGGTAATTAAAATTATTGTAAACATGGTAAATAGAGCATCGCAAGCCTAATCAATAAATAGATCGCATCAAACAAATGCAACATAACAACATTTTGGAAATGAACTTAGGGTCACTGTTCAAATCAACATCCACTAAATTAGATGTCCTGAAAATCAACATCCACAAACACTAACAGAAGGGAAAAAACGGGTGGGAAAATCCATAGTAGAACCGACCACGCTTATCCACCACGAGAACCTATCGACACCAACCAGCCGACTGATTACGCACAAAATTGAACCAAAATTCACAACCATCTACAACTAGAACTAGAAAGCGACCTAATCTAACCTAATTGGAACAACAACCGACCGGATTAGGATGATCCGAGCACCAAAAATCAACAGCGAACATGCCGGTGGAGAAACGGGAAAAGAGATGGGGTGGGGAATGCGTTCCTCACTGCCGATTCAGAAGCTAGAAGCCGGCCTAAACTAACCTAATCCAACCTAATAGGTACAAAAACCGACCGGATTCAGAGGCTCCGTACACCAAAAATCGACGGCGGAACGGCGGGAACACAACTGCGGAGCAAAACAGGAAGACAAAGGGGGGGGGGAATGCATTCCTCACCACAGATTAAGACACCGTCCACCGCGTATAGGACCACACCACCATCAGCAACCGTCGCAGACGAGGGAGAATGGAGAGAGCAGAAACGAATGCACATAGCAGCGCCAGAAGGGGGGAAGAAGTAATGCAGGCGAGGGGAAGACAGGGGAGTGGGGAACGTGGGCATTGGGCGAGAGGGACGGTTCTGCCGGGGCCCGCTTGTCATCGTCACACAAAACGTGTAACGGCTATCGCCACGTGCGCTTCGCTCGGAACGGCCTACGCGCTTCGTCGGATTACAATCGAACGACAACGAGATCGTGCGGATCTAATGCTAACGACCAGTCGACTGGTCGTTAGATTTCTCGTTATCCTATATATTCACACTTGTATTTTTTTCTTCATATTATTACTTCAAGTAATCAAACTGAAATATATTGCAAAACGTTCATGCAACAACGTGCGGGATAGCATCTAATATATCTAAATACTATCTCTGTTCTCTTTTATGTTTTAAACATTAATACACTGTCCAAAACAGTATAAAGCAAGTTGTCTGAAACGTCTTATAGAAAACGTCTAATTGATCCCAACTAATTCTAATTCTTTTAACATGCAATTATACGTCTTATCATGCTTGCCACCATGTCAATGCCAACTCATTACCGCCATGCATATAAAAAGGCACATCTTATAAAATCCATGCTTCAAGTTGATAAGTATTCTACAACTATAAATTAATCAAACTAAAACTTATACGTATTTTTTTGTTCTTATATTATTAATTTATTTTATTCTCATGTTTTAATCTATTTTTATTTCCATATTGCTAATCTACTAGAAAAAAAAGTTTGGGCAGATATGATATGGAAGATTCTAGAAACAAAGGAGAAGTGCTTGTGTTTTGAGGTTTGTGCATCAACCATGAAGTCTTCTAGATTATACATGTGGCAGAATCTGGTGGAATGTAGATATCCAATGGCCATTAGTGCTCGGATTTGCCATCTCTACACCGTGTGATTGGCTTCATCCAACGATCAGCTTTCAAATTTATTCACACTCAATATAGGGGTATAGAAATAGTAATGTTTCATGCATGTAAATTCCACTTCAATACAACAACAACAAAGCCTTTAGTCCCAAACAAGTTGAGGTAGATTAGAGGTGAAACTCATCAGATCTCCCGACCAACTCATGGTTCTGACACATGGATAGCAACTTGACTAGTTCTCGGTGATACTCCAGTCCTTCAAATATCTATTTACGAACGTCTCTCATGTCAAGTTTGGTCTACCCGACCTCTCTTCACTTTTAGCCGTCCAGTATGCACTAAAATTGCTCAAGGTCTGTGCTGAATATTCCCAAATCATCTCAGACAATGTCGGACCAGCTTCTCTTCAATGGGCGCTACCTTAACTCTATCTCGTATATTATCATTCCGAACTCGATTCTTCCTCCTGTGGCCACACATCCATCTCAACATGCGTATCTCCGCCACAATTGAATATGTCATCTTTTAGTCGGCCAATACTTAGCGCTACAACATTGTTGGTCGAATTGACGTCCTATAGAACTTAATTTTTAGTTTTTGTGGCACTCTCCTGTCATAGAGAATGTCGGAAGCTTGGGTCACTTCATCCATCCCGTTTTGATTTGATGGTTCACATCTTCTCAATATCCCCATCTTTTTGCAGTGTTGACCTCAAGTATCGAAAGGCGACCTTCCGAGGCAAGCCCATCAAGGCTAAGCCTCCCCCTCCACATCAAGTACTCGATTTTAGTTCTACTAAGTCTAAAACCTTTTGATTCCGAAGTATTTCTTCATAGCTCTAACTTTCTATTGACCCCCAGTCCTTTCTATCATCGACTAGCACCTCCTCATCCGCAAAGAACATACACCATGGCATATCTCCTTCTATATCCCTTGTGACCTCATCCATCACCAAAGCAAAAAAAGATAAGGGCTCAAAGATGGCCCCTGGTGCATCCCTATTTTAATCGGGAAGTCCTCAGTGTTGTCATCACCCGTTCTAATACTTATCACAACATTATCGTACATGTCCTTGATGAGGGTAATGCACTTTGCTGGGACTTTGTGTTTCTCCAAGGCCCACTACATGAAATTTCGTGGAATCTTATCATAGGCCTTCTCCAAGTCAATGAACACAATATGTAGGTCCTTATTTTGCTCCATGTATCTCTCCGTAAGTTGGCGTACCAAGAAAATGGCTTTCATGGTCCACCTCCCAGGCATGAAACCAAACTAACTTTTGGTCGTGCTTGTCATTCTTCTTAAACGGTGCTCAATGGCTCTCTCCCATAGCTTCATTCTAATGGCTCTCTTGTTATTGAAGATTGATACTAATAAACTCCGTCCCCATTCTGCTGGCATCTTGTTTGCCTGAAAAATGTGGTTGAAAATCTTGGTTAGCCATAATATCGCTATGTCACTGAGGCCCCCCCACACCTCAGGGATACAATCAAGGCCCATTGCCTTGCCTCCTTTCATCCTTTTTAAAGGCTCCATGACCTCAGACTCCTGGATTCGCCGCACGAAGCGTCTGTTGGTATCATCAAAGGAGTCGTCTAGTTCAATAGTAGAGCTCTCATTCTCCCCATTGAACAGCTTGTCGAACTACTCCCGCCATCTATGCTTAATCTCATCGTCCTTCACCAGAAGCTGGTCTGCTCCGCCCTTGATGCATTTGTCTTGATCAACATCCCTCGGTTTCCCCTCTCAGATCTTGACGATCTTGTAGATGTCCCTTTCACTTTTCTTCATGCCTAACCGCTGGTAGAGGTCCTCATACGCTCTTGCGTCCTTCTTTGCCATCTTATACTTCTCTTTGTTGTCGGCACTCCTATTCAGATATAGACGTCTGGAACAATCTTTATTCTCCTTAATAGCCTTCTGGACATCATCATTTCACGATTAGGTATCTTTAGTTTCGCTTCTACTTCCCCTGGACACTCCAAACTCCTTTGAGGCCACCTTACGAATGCAAGTCACCATCTTCATCCAAATATTGTCTGCATCCCCTCCTTCCTCCGACGGGCCCTCCGTAATGACCCTCTCCTTGAATGCCTGAGCCACCTCCCCTTTGAGTTTCAACCATTCGTTCTAGCGACTCTGGCACGCTTATCCCGCTGGACATGAATCCAAGGAAGTCAACTACCACAAGCTTATGATGAAGGACAACACTCTCTCCATGCATTGCCTTACCATCTAGGCACGCACGTCTATGTTCTCTTCTCGAAAGGATGAAATAAAGCTGGCTAGAGTGTTGACCACTACTAAAAGTCACTAGAGATGATTCTAATTTTTATAACTAAAAATAATACCGCATCAACGTGTGGGGTAAAAATCTCCAGTGATACTAGATGATATCCCAGACGTTGTTGTGTGAATGTTGTAATATATTTCAATCAGATTTGACTATATGGAACATGGATATTTGAAATAATAATATGATAATTGAAAATATATATGATTTATTGCATTTGAATATTCTATATTTGTAAAATAACTGCTACAATTATTAGCATAATATAATGAAAATACTCATGCATGTTTGCATGATTTTTCCTATGCATTATTGCATGTTGAGATGGACCTTCCTTTGCATGGTGCATGCTGAGAAATACGTTGGTGGGGGCTAGTTATTTAGATGTAGAGAATTAGATAGTATAGAAAGCCGAACAGAACATAAAAAATACAGTCAGTGTAGATACAGTATAATGGTACGAGCTACAAAAAACAGCCCTTTATTCCGTTTCAGTTCTTACAACTAGTAGATATAAATCATTATAAGAAACAAGAGTAGCTATTATATTTTTCGCATAATTCAAACTAGAACTTGTCCTTTATCAACTCCATCATGGTACCCCTCGCAAAAAAGGGAATACTCCATCATGGTACGCACGCTGGGGTCCCTGGCCCCTTTTAGTTCAACCAAATGAACTAAATTTCAAACATCACAGCACTAAGAGGGTTGAACTAAGAGGGTTCACAGGCACCCCTGAATGTTAGAAATTTGCATCCCGATGCACGCACACGGCCGAAAAAACAAGGATGGCAAGAACGACCCCTAACGACCCACAAAACGTGGCGATGACTGAAAACGAGAAGGGCAAAAAACCGTCCGGATTTTCTCCCCATGTCTAGCTAGGTTCTAGTTTCTGAAGGTGCTTCCCCTCGTTATGTGTCTTACCGTTTTCGTGGGGGTAGCACGCTTCTTTTATATCGAAGAAAAAGAAACTAGGTGCTGAAGAGCTCCAGGCAGTGCTCCTGGTCCAGGTTCCTGCTCCAGAACTTCTTGTAGTACTCGTCGTAGGTGTAGTTTCTGTAGACCGCCGGCGACTTCTCGCCGATGAGCTTCTCGGCGGGGCCGAGCTTGACGCTGTTGCAGGGGCAGAGGAAGGAGGCGATGGACATCCTTGGCTTGTCCGAGTTCACCACGGCGCGGTGCCACACGCTCTTATATCTCCCGTTGCTCAGCGCCTGAAACACAGCAGTGGAAATCGGTTTCAGTTAGCACCACTTCAGTCCAAGTCCCTGAGTTCAGACCACTTGCACTGTATGATGACAAAGGAAATCGGTTTCAGTTAACCCACTTCGGTCAGATTCCCCGAGTTCAGAAAAGAGTATAGACCATTTTGCAGTGTACGTGTGATGCTTGGAGTGTATTATATGATTGCACGTCGAGACTGGCGTCATGCAATGCGTCACTGGATCTGGGCTGTTCGTGTAATTTGTTTGCACTTCTTGTGTGGTCGGTCAAGGGTTTGTCTTGATTATGTACGTGGATGCAGTTCAGTCCAGCAGATCAAACAATATTTTACTGAACTCGCACACAATTAGCAATGTGTTCTACACCTAACTAGGCAATGTGTTCTACACCTAACTAGGCAAACAGTGTAAGATGTCTTGGCCTAAGCAGTTGACCATGTGTCCATGTGCAGTGTATGATGCTACATGGAGCACACATGGAGTCATTGGGCTACTCATGTTTGTTTACATTTGTTGTGTGGTCTGTCAAGAGATTGTCTTAATCATGTGGGTGCAGTTCAGTTGGAGCAGATCGAAACAGTATTATACCGAACCTATAGACAATTAGCAATGTGTTCTACACCTAACTAGGCTGCTAAACTACAACAAGATGTATGCATATAATATGAGGGCGCACATTTGAATACTGCAACCGATCGATCTTGGTTTAATGAAAAGATGTACACTATGTATGTACTTGGTGCATCACCTGCAGCTGGTCGCCGAGATTGATGACGAACGCGTTGGGCCGCGGGTTGACGGCGATCCACCTGCCTTCCTTGAGCACCTGCAGCCCGGCGACCTGCTCGTCCATCATCAGGATGGTGAGGGCGTTGGGGTCCGTGTGCGCCGGGAGCCCGTAGGTCAGCTCCGGCGACGGGCACTTTGGGTAGAAGTTCACCGCCATGTGCTGCTCCTGCTCGCCGAGGACCTTCTTGATGTAGTCCTGCTCCAGCCCCAGGCTCTCCGATATCATGGCGTAGAGCCGGAACCCGAGCTGCCGGACCTCCTTGCAGTATGTGCTCATGACATCCCTGGTTCATGAAAAACGTGCCAGCCGGTTAATCATCTGTAAACAGGGGCGGATCCAGCTATATGGCGAGGTTTGGCAGCCGCCATACCTAAAATTTGGCAAAAGTATTACATATATATACTGTATGTATGAAGCTTTGAGCTGAGTCAATGGATTTTTGGTCAGTTTCGTCAATTTGAAGGATGAATACTCGCAGGGGGCAGGCAACTCATGGCCTCGAATGTATTTCGCCAGGTAGTTGTGTTGTTACCTACGTGTTTCTGCCTCATTAGAGGCCTAACTGCCGCTGAGGGAGAGAATTAAGCAATAGGTGACTTTCATCACATAAGCCCATGACACACAAGCCCATGTTCTAAACGAGGACACCATTGGCAGTCAATTGCAAATCAATTCACATGTACTCCAGTTGATTGGACATGCTAAAAAAAATGTACTAATTGATTGGAGATACACGAGCTGTTTTGTTCAAGCACGGTTGATCAGGAATCGCCTTGCAGCCGCCCCTCAAGCTTGTCTCTAGCTGTGTGATGAGCAGTGCCAACTCCGCGAAACCCAGAGCCTCGCCGCTTTCCGTCTCTCCGGTAGATCTAATCGGACTCAAATCGTCTGAGGTATTACAATATACAACTAGGAGCAACGGCTACTCCTCCAAACTCATGACAATGTATGTCTTGTTGTGATAATTGTCCCTACTGCCGACCGACCGACCCACCCCTAGTCGGCTAACCCCTAAGGCATGCAACAGAGGCAGCGATTACAGAGCAACCACGTGATCTTTAGTCAGCGTGGTGGGCATGGCAGCGATCACCGTCAAGAGAGGCAGCAAGCAGGAACGTCACATAGTTATATGTTACTACATTGTTTTTTCCTCTCACAAACTCTGCCACACCTAAAAAATATTCCTGGCTCCGCCACTGTCTATAAACCTTGCAAGTTACAACTATTGTTTTTTCTGAAAAGTAGCATTTTCAGCAACTCAAAATGTAGCATCAAGGGATACAAGCAAGTAGTGATCTAAAATGATCTTATACTCCCTCCGTTCCAAAATAGATGACCCAACTTTGTACTTTGGGTTATCTATTTTGGAACGGAGGGAGTATTAGTTAACCGAGGGATCATCTTTTTCCGATAGAGATGAGAAGAAGCATCTTACTAGATATTTTCATTCGCACGTGATTTAGCAGCCGATTGTCGCTGTTAAACACTATTTCGTGGGGACATGTCGTGGTACCAGTGACCGTCTTGATCTCGGCCCTACGGTACCAAGTTCCTCTGTCATGTCCATCCTCCAATGACATCTAGTGATACCACCCCCATCCCCACACGAACAAGTTGCGACGTCGTGTCGACGTCGTCTATCATCCATGAGATCTAATCCTAGATCCTTAGCAGGTGAAATGTTCTGGACACACATCATGTGAGTGTGACCACCACCATGGATCATGTCCTTCCTTGTGAACTCATGTGTTTTTTCAGTTTGATTTTTTTCCTTCAAAAAGTGGTTCTTATTTCATTGTCTCTTTGCGACATTTGTTCTGTCTCTCTGGTGCCCATGCTGCAAATTGCACCATTTTATATAAGCAAAGTAGCAGAAGAGGCATATATCGAGAGGTCACCCGAACTGGCCAGTTCCTTGTCGCCCCTGCTCTCTCCCCCGGGCAGGCCCCCCATTCACGTTTATGCCAGATTCTAGCACGACATTTAGGTGTGCGGTGTCGTTGTAGCATGGACCACTTCCGTTTGTTCTCCCTCATTTGCTACCGATTTCTTTGCCGCCCTGAACTAATACTTTTGTGAGTGCAGGAAACCCTGTTTGTCTGTGTACAGAGAACGCATCTCCAGCACATGGACAGGCCGTTGCTTGGTTGTTTTCTTTCAGGTACATGGTATGGCTTGTTAATAGTTTGGTACTGTGTACTGTATGGTTTGTTAGCAATAGTTTGTTAGTTTGGTGTATAATACGTCCTTGGTTGTTCCAGGTACAGAGTACAGTCTGTTAGTTTGTTTGATAATTAGCTTGTACAGCGATCGGCCTCGTGACTCATGACAAAAGTGCCAGTTTCTTTGTCTGTTTATGGTTGAATCTAGGAGGGAAACGCTAAAGAAATTGGTAGTCCCTTTGGCATCAGTGAGAAAAGATTTGAAAAAGGTGTGTTCTCCTAGCTGAAGAAAGTGTAGGTAATGCTGGAACAATGTCAACTACTAGTGTGCTAGAAAGGTAGCCGCATGAGTACTTGATTGGTGCAGCTACCAGTGCTAGTGCTGGTGCAAAATAATGCCAAAGTAATTAGGGGAAAGCACTTTCGAGGAATCTCTGGAGTAATCAAAATTGGAGCACAAATTTCATAAGGGTGCTCATGTGTTCTCCAGTGCTGGACCAAGGTCCAACGACACAGGTTTTGAGTGCTTTCTTTCGGCGGGGAAGGATGGAAGGAAGTGTAATGGCGGGGATTGGTGAAGAGTACCTGAAGGGCGGCGGATTGGCAGGCCACTCCGGAACGAACTGCTCGAGCGGGTGGCAGTGCAGGCGGAGGTAGTCGCGCCAGTTGTGCACGGTCTCCTTGCGCACGTTGAAGCTGGTGGAGAGGCGCATCTTCTTGGCCGGGTCGTCGGAGTAGAGCTTGGCCTTCTCCTCCGGCGAGAGGCGGAAGAAGTCGTGCGCCACCGCCATCGCTGCCAGCATGACCTCCAGCGGCAGCCCGTGGTTGAGCACCTGGCGACCGATCAGAAACCACACACGGTGAGCGAAAGCAGAGCGCCTCCATTCTCTCTTACCGAAGGGAAAAACAGAGCGCCGGCCGGGCTTGTAAGCCGGAGGGAATGGGAATTGGGAGTTTGGGACTAACCTGGAAGAAGCCGTGGGAGCTGCAGGCGGCGCCGATCTGGGCGACGACGGCGGCGCGGTCGGGGTTGGCGAGGTCGACGACGGGGATGTCGGCGTCGGGCACGACCTCGTCGAGGCGCGGCCGGTCCGCCTCCGACCGGACGTAGCTGTCGGGCAGCGTGTGGTGCACGGCCGTGGAGATGAGCTGCTCCGCCATGCCGGCACAAGAACAGAGATAGAGGGAGAGAGTAGATAGATGTGACGGTGGAGGCGTGAGCAGAGGAACGGCCGTAGGCGAAGAGGAAACGCCGCGGCTGGGCTGGGTTTGGTTGAGCAGGCGGGGAAGTCGGAGGATTTATGGACTCAACAGACGCGCTGGCGGGTTGACCACGGGCGGGGGCGTCGTCACTCACAGCCAAAGGGCGGGACGTCATCGGCCTGGCGACGGCTGACGCACACCGGACGGATGGCGAGCCGCACCGCTTGGCGTGCCAGCCAGACGTTTGCGGCGGCGCGTCCAGGCCGCGTGTCGAGCACTGCCGTGCCACCCCTCCGGCCCCGGAGCACCCAAAAGAGAGTTTTGCTCCTAGTAGCAGAGGTGCTTAGAAATATACCAGTGTTATTTTAAGCACCGATGCTTATATGTAGAGGGTATACGTGATATGCACGGTGCTTTTAAAAAAATTCGGTTTATTTTTTAAGCATCTCTCTTAGCATTGTACGAGGCCAAAGAGCATCTCTAGCAGATCTCGTAAAAGCGGTCAAACCTTAGTATTTACGATACAATCTGGAAAAAGACGCCCTGAATATATACCTAGAACAACATATCCCCTAAAAAAGTTTACAGGCTCCCCTATATTCGAGCCTCAATCATTTATATCTAGTGGATTTCAATCGTTTTTGGAGAATCCTGTAAACCGATCAACGCCGGAGTGGGGGTCTCGCGACGCCCCGTACAAGCAGCAAGCAAGCGAAGGAGCTCGCCGACGGTCAGCCGGAGCGTCACCGGAGTGTCATCGAAGCGTCGTCGGAGCAGGCAGTGGGCCACATCAGGCGGCAGGCCAAAGCGGCGCCGTTCTGGCCAGCCGGAGTTTGAGTTCGCCCATACATGCATCCCGGAGAAGAAGAAGCGTGAGGAGAAAAAAGAAAAAGAAAATGCTTACGGTACAGGTTTACGAGATCTGTTCCGCGAGATGCCTCGCGGTACCGTAAATTCGTTTTAGGCGAGCCTGTATACTGATTTTACAGGTGGTGCTCTAGCAGACGTTGTAAAAGAGCCCGACCCGTATAATTCCGGCACCTACATGGGTTTGGCCCTTTTTCGGGCCAGACCAGACCCCATATAGTCGTCACGGCCCGTAAAACGTTTACAGTGGCCTGGAAGCCCCCTCCCCGCGCAGTATATCTACGTGTCCGCGGCTGCTATATGAGGCGAAACCCTATTCCCCCTGCCGCCGCAATCCCCCCTTTCCCCTCGAATTTCTCGTCGCTGGCAACCCAAATCCACTGTCCCATTCCACTATCGCCGACAGATCCGCTACCATGTGGCGTGGGATGTGGAGCTTCGGCCGCTGCGCTGGCGGTGGTGAGGACCCCAAGCGGAAGCGCTGCGTCGCCGCCGACGCGACGAGGAAGCGGCCCACCCGGCGGTACATGAACCGGGGTCTCGAGCCGCCGCCGGCCCTCATCCACCGCAAGACGAAGGAGTGCGACCGGCGGCAGGTTCGGCTCTCCTCCGGCGCGGGCAGCTCTGCCGCCATGGCTAGCTCGTGTATGCTGCTCCCGCCAATGAAGAAGTAGCCGGAGGAGCTCCCGCTGCTCTGCTCGGTGAAGAGGGAGGCGGAGACAAAACGCCGGCGTCGTCAGGCCGGAGGATTTTCTTCCCCTTCCAATGCGGACGCCATCGAGGATGCCATCCTCGCACATAGTGCACGGGGGGAGGAGGAGGAGGAGGCACAACGTCGCTGCCGGGACGAGGAACTCGACGCCATCCTGTATAAGCAGGGGATCGTGATTTCACTGACAACATGGTCGCGTAGCGCCGCGAAGCCACCGTGTAGGATGCCATCTTTGTTGACCTCACCTCCGATGACGATGAGTGATGATCTCCGCCGCCGCACCCGAAAGGCTCCGCTGAGCCACACATTGGGCATTAGGGTTAGGGGTAGGCGGCCTCCTTCGATCTAGTATATGTAAATCAACTATGTATGGATGATCAAGTATGTACGGCCACACCTAGTTCTACTGCTTGTGTTCTTCTCTCGCGCAAAATTTTATTTTCAAATTTTAAGGTCCATTTGAGATTTCTGTTCTACCGCGGTTATTTTCGGCCCTTATCCGAGCGACAGCGAATTGTAAATCCCTTATAAGGGCTAGCCTTATAAGGGGTCTGCTAGAGATGCTCCAAGGGCATCTTCAACGTGGACCCTCAAACCGTCTGCAAACGTCCGGGCAGCTTACCCGGTCCGTTCCCGCAAACCGGAGACAAAGTGAGGGATATGCGAGCGTCCGGACCGTTGCCACGTCCGCATCTGACCGTCCTGGCCCACTTGAAACACCCACCCGCTCTCCTGTGCTTTCCATCCAACGCCCGCGCTGCTTTTCGCGCCGCATTCATGCAAGCCCAGTGAAGGAAATATGCCCTAGAGGCAATAATAAAGTTGTTATTTTATATTTCCTTATATCATGATAAATGTTTATTATTCATGCTAGAATTGTATTAACCGGAAACTTGACACATGTGTGGATACATAGACAAAACACCGTGTCCCTAGTAAGCCTCTACTAGACTAGCTCGTTAATCAAAGATGGTTAAGTTTCCTAACCATAGACATGTGTTATCATTTGATGAATGGGACAACATCATTAGGAGAATGATGTGATGGACAAGACCCATCTGTTAGCTTAGCATAATGATCGTTCAATTTTATTGCTATTGCTTTCTTCATGTCAAATACATATTCCTTCGACTATGAGATTATGCAACTCTCGAATACCGGAGGAATGCCTTGTGTACTATCAAATGTCACAACGTAACTGGGTGATTATAAAGATGCTCTATAGGTATCTCTGAAGGTGTTTGTTGGGTTGGCATAGATCGAGATTAGGACTTGTCACTCCGAGTATCGGAGAGGTATCTCTGGGCCCTCTCAGAAATGACATCATAAGAAGCCTTGCAAGCAAAGTGACTAATGAGTTAGTTGTAGGATGATGTATTATGGAATGAGTAAAGAGACTTGCCGGCAACGAGATTGAAATAGGTATGAAGATATCGACGATCATATCTCGGGCAAGTAACATACTGATGACAAAGGGAATAACATATGTTGTCATAACAGTTCGACCGATAAAGATCTTTGTAGAATATGTGGGAGCCAATATGAGCACTCAGGTTCCGCTATTGGTTATTGACCGGAGAGGTGTGCCGGTCATGTCTACATAGTTCTCGAACCCATAGGGTCCGTACACTTAACATTCGATGGCGATTTTGTATTATATGAGTTACGTGATTTGGTGACCGAATGTTGTTCGGATTCCCGGATGAGATCACGGACATGAAGAGGAGTCTTGAAATGGTCGAGAGGTACAGATTGATATATAGGACGATAGTATTCAGACACCGGAAGTGTTCCGGAGGGTACCGGGTACATATCGGGTCACAGGAAGGGGTTCCGGGCACCCCCCCCCCGGCAAATATATGGGCCTAATGGGCCAAGAGGGGAAACGCAGTAGCCAACAGGGGCTGTTGCGCCCCCCCATATGGGCCGAATGAGAGGAGGAAGGAAAGAGGAGAAGAGAGAAGGAAGGGGGGGATTCGACCTCCCCCTTCCTTCCCTCCCCTCTCCTCCTTCCTTCCCCCTCCGGAAAATATGGTAAGAGGGGTGGGGCGAATTGGATTGGGCCCCCAAGTAGGATTCCTCCTACTTGGGGCACCCTAAGGCTGCTCCCCTCCTCCTCCCACCTATATATACGTGGGTAGGGGGCGCCTAGAAGACACACCAACGTTTGTTAGCCGTGTGCGGTGCCTGTCGGTGTCAAAACCGGCGGATCTCGGGTAGGGGGTCCCGATCTGTGCGTCTTAGGCTGATGGTAACAAGAAGCAAGGGACACAATGTTTACCCAGGTTCGGGTCCTCTCGATGGAGGTAAAACCCTACTTCCTGCTTGATTAATATTGAAGATATGAGTAGTACAAGAGTAGATCTACCACGAGATCGTAGAGGCTAAACCCTAGGAGCTAGCCTATGATGGTATGATTGTAATTGTGATCGGCCTTCTAAGGAACATCCTCTCCGGTTTATATAGACACCGGAGAGGGCTAGGGTTTACATGGACTTGGTTACAAGGAAGGAAACACAATATCCAGATCGCCAAGCTTGTCTTCCACGCAAAGGAGAGTCCCATCCGGACACGGGACGGAGTCTTGAGTCCTGTATCTTCACGCTCCAATAGTCCGGACGATGTATATAGTCCGGCCGTTTGGACACCCCCTAATCCAGGACTCCCTCAGTAGCCCCTGAACCAGGCTTCAATGACGATGAGTCTGGCGCGTAGTATTGTCTTCGGTATTGGAAGGCGGGTTCCTTTTCCGAATACTCCAAAGTAACCATCGAACACGTAGACCGTGTCCGGATCTGCAAAATGATCTTCATATCACCGTAGAGAACATAGCATAAATCCGTTCTGCTGGCGATCTTCATACGTCGTGCCCTTGCATCGTGGCTTGGTCTAACACGAACCGGCGTTTCTTGCCCCACCTCGACTCGCGTTGCGAGGCGGTTTTATCGGCACGTCCTGCCAAAGCAGAGATCGTGTTCCTCTTATTACGGGATCTTTCATCAATATGGGCGTGTGTGACCCCACGACGACTGTTGGTATGACTCCGTGTACTTTTGGATAAGTCTCAAGCAGTCGCGCTGAGGACTCTTAATATTCATCCCCTTTATAAAGGGGTCGAGGCCTATGCCTCTTTTCCACCTCCCTCGCTCCTTCTCGCACCTCGAGTTCTAACACCAAAGACCTAAGCTCCAACACCCCAGATCCTCCAATATGTCCGGATCCAACGCAAAAGGCCGGTGGGTGGCCTCCTTGATCCAAGAGGAGGACATTACGAAGCTTAGGGAGGCCGGATACCTGACTGTCGATATTCAGCACAGGCTTCCGGCTCCAGGGCAGGTTATCCCTACACCGGAGCCTAATGAGAGCGTTGTGTTTGTCCCTCACTTCCTCCGAGGCCTAGGCCTCACCCTTGACCCCTTTGTGAGAGGGCTCATGTTCTACTATGGGTTCGATTTTCATGATCTGGCTCCAGATGCCATCCTCCATATCTCGTCGTTCATTATTGTGTGCGAGGCTTTTCTCCACATCACCCCACACTTCGGCTTATGGCTCAAGACCTTCAATGTGACGCCGAAGATGATCGAGGGGCGACATGCGGAGTGCGGAGGTGCCATAATAAGCAGGAACGCCGATGCCCCATGGCCAGAGGGTTCTTTCCCGGAAGTGTCCGATGTATGGAAACGGAGGTGGTTTTATGTTACGGCTCCCAGAGGCACAAAGTGGGTAGCCGCCCCCGAGTTCTGCTCGGGCCCTCCATCACAGTTGGCGTCTTGGACCGACGTAGGACGGAATTGGGAGCCCGCTGGCGATGTACCAGTACTGCAGAATCGCATCTGGGAGCTTCTTGAGAGGGACATAAATCTTGTCAGCATAATTCAAGTGATGTTAATGTGACGGATGTTGTCGTGCAAACGTCGGCCTCTCCGAATGTGGGAATTCAGTCCGGAGGGTCTGCGGACTATCAAGCACTTCTTCGGCCTGAAGCTCGAAGGGATGTGTAAATTATTCTTCGGACCACAAGTAAAGTGTCCGGACACCATCGAGGATGCGGGCCTAAGCTGCAATCGCCTAGATGCCCAAGTAAGTAACCTTAAAGCCGGACACTTCGTTTATATTTGTCATAACCATTATTCTGAAAAACCCTCCGTGGCCAGGAATGGCTCAACAAGGCGGAGAGAATCAGGTGTCCGGCGCCACTTCCTGAAGGCTCGCCTGGTCCAACCGTTGCCAAGATGCTTGGTCGGGTGCTCAGCAAAATCCCCTCGGGGAAAGGCGAAGGAAAGGGCAGTGAAGCCGAACTTCACACACTACGCATCCAAACCGGGGGAATCGTTACCTCCCCTGAGGAGGATAGTCGGGAAGGGGAGGCTGAAGCCTCCTCCCCGCGCGGGAGGAAGAGGGCCGCCTCCGAAGACTTGGAGACGGAGATGCCCAAGCAAGGGAAGAAGGTATCACCAGGGGGCTTTGCCGCGACGGGCGCCCTCAGCGCGTCGTGCCCACCAACGGGCCAGCCCTCCACCGAGCTGTAAGTTAATCGTTAATTCGAAGGTACGGTGTTTCTCCGAGGTCCATAACCAGGACTTCGTCTTCCGTAGTCCGGCTAGCAGCTCTTCTCAACAAAGTTTGTCTTCGGGGGATCTTCCTCCGGAGATGATGGAGAGTGAGACCCCACCCACCTCTCCGCCTCATGAAGTGGGCTACACTGAGGTGTCGTCACGGAGGAGTCAGGATCCGCCAAGGCCAGAAGCTAATACGTCAGTCGCCCTGAGCCCAGAGCGTTTGGCTCCCACGGGGAGTGATGAGAAGGGTCTAGCACAGTTCGATGTCCAGCCGGACGTACTGACAGGTCTTCTGGAGTGAGCCGCGCTCTCGGAGGAGCACCGCTCATTAATGAGCACGGTGCTCACGAAGATTTCATCCGCTACAAGCGGTTTGAACAAGGCATTTATGAGCCTGCTCAAAGGCTTTGAGGTATGTAGTAAAAAATGCACTATTTTTTGGTTGTGAGGCACGCGCTAGGTGTGCTCCATATGGATAGTAGCCCCTGAGACTCTGGTTGCCCGCCATAGGTGGCAAACGGGGGATCATATATTAATGCCTGCGTCGTACATGTGCGCAGGTATCTAAGGATCCGACAGCCGACCAGTCTGTTGAAGTTGTCGAACTAAGGAGGCAGATCGGATCTATCGATGCCGATATCACACTGGTGAACAAGCGGCTGGAAGAGTCACAGGGTATGTGCTCTGCTTCTCTTATTATGTTGTATAGGAAAATGTGAGAGGGGCATAATGTTAATGCAATGTGTTTGTACTACAGATGGTGTTGCTGCCGTGGAGGCCCCGAGGGCAGAACTTGCTCAGGCCAAGGAACAAGCTCGGGCTAGCAATGCGGCTGCCCTAAAGGCGGCCGAAGAATTGAGAGCTGAATAGGCTGCTCATCACCGAAGCGAGGAAAAGATAGCCAAAATGGCTGTGGAGTTGAAAAATGCCGCTGATCGGTATGTACTCCTTGAAAAGGAGTATAAGGCTAGTTTGGCCGAGCTGGACAAGGCACTTAATGCCACCAAAGAGATGCGGACCGAGATCCGGGGTATGCGGGAGGAGCTCCAATAGGCCGACAAAATCATGGTTGGGGGCTCCTACTTACTGCGGACGAAGTTTTTGGATCCGAAGTATGCTCCCCTGGCTGGACGCTGGAGTCCTGCAGATGCATATGCGGACTTGGCGAATAGTACAGCTGACGCTGCCAAGTTCTTCGAGGATCAAGGTGATAAGGAAGTGGAGAAGCTTTTCTGGTCACAATTCAATGCTCCCACTCGCCCGCTGCCGTTAAATGAGAAGGTGGCTACTGTGGCGGAGTTTCACAGGCTGTCCGGGCTTGCAATGCGGTCTGTAATAGACCATCTTTGGTCGAAGGGCCTAAGCCGTACAGTTACTTTAGTTTGGTGCACGTGTCTCAGATCGACGTCATGAGGAGGTCGGCGTGCATAGAGGGTGCACGAATGGCTCTTGCCCACGTTAAAGCCTATTGGACGGATATGGATGCCACCATTATAGCGACCCAGGATCCGGCGGGAGGCCAATATCCGGCCGAGCACTACTTGGCGCAGGTCACAGAAGGTGCCCGCCTAATAGAGGCGCAGTACTCGAAGAATGTTTTGTTCAAGTGATAAGTTGAATCATTGTAAAAACAATGTTTATTTTGATTATGAGGCTATATTTATATGTTTTGCCTGAAAATATGATTGTGTCCCCTGTGCGGCCGTATTTATATATATATATATATATATATATATATATATATATATATATATATATATATATATATATATATAAGTAATCCGAAAGTTAGCAGTAGTTGGCTTCAGCCCCCACGCATACAATGCGAGGGTGTTTGCGAAAAATATGCTTAATCACACTTGATCCAACGTCTTGGTCCATTAAGGAGGTGATCGCACGTCGAACTAGGCAACCAGACTATATAGCTGTAACACTTTCACTTAGCCATGGGAATCTAACGGTGGGGCTACTATGTAGCCCCTGGTACCTTCGCGTGCATCCGAATACGGGCGCGTATGTACATGGCCGGGAAACGGCCCTTCGTTAATGCGGAGGAATCCTAAAGATTCCGGTGAGTCTTCAAGTGGTTGAACAATCTCTCGCTGTATTATGACAATCAGTTTTCGGCTTTCTCTACTCAGGTGCTTATCCGGAATAACCAGGGCACAATCGCAGTAGTTCTCCTTTGGCCGCCCTAGCCGATAAGAACAAAACGTAAGGCGGCAAAACCCAGGAGCCGGGCAAACCCAACATTTGACCAAAGACATGATTCGGAGCTGATGCATATAAGGCCAAACTCGTGACGCCGAACACTCCCGAAGGTATTCAGACTTTATAACAGAAGATGGGCTCAAGAATGCCCATTCATTATAAACCCTGTATTTCCAGGTACGTGCGTTAATCTGTCGTGGCGAAATGCCAATAACGGCAGTATCCTCTGTGGATATGGAACCCATGGGATGGTTAAACAACAAGAGGTAATAGAAAAGGTTTACACAGGGGCTTAATCTAAAAAGAAACCTGTTGAACGGGGCCCTGCTACACATCTGCGCATTTGTCTCCGTTGTGCCGTATCCTGGAAGGGTATCACGCGAACGTTGTCTGTGGAAAAAAGAAAACTCGAAGGAGAGTGCAACGTAAGTATGCGATGGATAGTAAAAGTATAAGATGTTGGCCTGCCAAGAAGGTTGAGCCAAGTGTGGGGTTGTATTAAATATTTATAGCCCCTGGTGTACGCTATGGGATTACATGTACGGTGCCCTGGTTCAGTTTTATTCGGGCTACCGGACTCATCTAACCGTGTCTGTGGTCTTAATGACCAGTCGTGTTTTTGATATTGGAGGCTACTTATAGTCCGGCCGCTAGGGCCGTCGCTTGTTCCTCTGTGTGTGAAGAGCGCTCTGTGATTCCGTTAACGGTGATGACGCCACGTGGACCGGGCAACTTGAGTGTAAGGTAGCCATAGTGCGGTAATGCGTTGAAGCGGGCGAAGGCCGATCTTCCAAGCAATGCATGATAGTCGTTTTGGAAGGGTGCGATGGTGAAGAGTAGTTCTTCGCTTCTGAGGTTGCCCGGGGAGCCAAATGTTACCTCCAGTATGACGGAGCCCCTGCCGTAGGCTTCAACACCTGGTATCACCCCTTCAAAGGTGGTGTTTCTTTGGCTAATTCTGGATGGGTTTATCCTCATCCTGCGAACAGTGTCCTTGTATATTAAGTTGAGACTACTGCCGCCGTCCATGAGGACACGGGTGAGACGGTATCCGTCGATCATTGGGTCAAGCACCAAGGCCTTTGATCCTCCGCGCCGAATACTAGTTCGGCCGTCCATGTGATCAAAGGTGATCAGATAAGACATCCAGTGCGCGTCTCTATGCGTGTGTTCGTGCCTTCTCGTGGATGTGTGAGTCATGTGGACCATGTTCACTGTTTTAACCTCTGGCGGGAATTTTTTTGTCCCCCAGTGTTCGGCTGGTGAGGTTCATCCTCGTCTTCACAAGGTGTTTCCCTCCCCTTGTGTTCGGCATTTAACTTGCCGGCCTGCTTGAAGACCCAACATTCTCCATGCGTGTGGTTCACAGGTTTTTCGGGGGTGCCATGAATTTGGCATAGTCTGTCAAGGACTCTGTTCAGAACGGACGGTCCCTCTTTACTGCCTTTAAATGGCTTCTTTTGCTGATAAGGTCGAGAGCCCATGAATCTGGCATTGACCGTTGTGTTGTCTGGGCTCTCTTCCTTGTTTTGGCATTTGTTTTTACTACGCCGTGGCTTCCCGTTGCCATCCCTTATTTCGGATGTGCTGGGGTCGCTGGTGCCTTTACGGGCTAGCCAGCTATCTTCACCCGCGCAAAAGCGGGTCATAAGGATTGTTATGGCTGCCATTGTCCTTGGCTTTTCTTGGTCGATGTGTCTGGCGAGCCACTCATCGCGGATGCTGTGTTTGAATGCCGCTAAGGCTTCGGCGTCCGGACAATCGACGATTTGATTCTTCTTAGTGAGGAATCTGTTCCAAAGCTTGCGGGCGGACTCTCCGAGCTGTTGGATTATGTGACTTAGATCGTCCGCATCCGGAGGCGGACATAGGTCCCTTGAAAATTGACCCTGAAAGCGTCCTCGAGTTCCTCCCAACTCCCAATTGAATTTTTGGGGAGGCTTTTCAGCCAGTGTTGAGCTGGTCCCTTCAACTTGAGGGGAAGGTATTTGATGGCGTGGAGGTCATCCCCACGAGCCATGTGAATATGCAGGATAAAATCCTCGATCCATACCCCTGGGTCTGTCGTTCTGTCGTATGCCTCTATGTTCACAGGTTTAAAACCTTGTGGGAATTCATGGTCTAGTACTTCTTCGGTGAAGCACAGGGGGTGAGCAGCCCCTCTGTATCTGGAAGCATTGTGGCATGTAGTCGGCTGTTGTTGTGTATGGTGTTTATTCCGAACTGGTATTTGGCTTGTATGATCGTTTTGGTAACCATAATCCCTCGCTTGGGTGTGTCCTTTAGATCCGTAGATGGACCTGGCCGCACCAACTTTCTTATCCAGATGCTCACGTAGATCGTGCGTGGCGTCAGTAGCCATTCTGTTGCGGTTGTGAAGCGGTATGTCTGGTCTCCTGGTCATATTATTCTTTGGTGGAACGGCCTCGTCGTCGAATTCTGGCAGTAGCTTGCGTTTTGGGTAGCTCTTTGTGTGGCGATCATCGTCGTATCGTTCTTCAGTGTCTAGCACTTTATTCCATCTGCAATTGAGCGTTTCCTGTGCGGCTTTGAGCCGTTGCTTCTGCTTCTTTAGACCTCTCACTGTGGCCATAAGCTTTCTGTGGAGGTTGTCTTGTTCCACGCGTTCTTCTGGAGTGATGGATGCTCATCGTCCGGACTGTGTTCTTGTCCTGGGGCGGTTTGATGAGCTCGTCCCTCTGGATCATTGTGATCGGGCATCTGCTCCGAACTCGGTTCGGCCTGACCTGGCTTGTCCTGCTCCATCGCTAGGTCCATGTGGTCATTATTGCCTTCAGGGTTTACTGGTATGTTGATCCTTCTTGCGCTCTTGTCGCTATTTTTACTGTTGCTGGACTTTGAGTGGTGTCTGCGCCGCCGTTTTGGCTTTTGCCCGGGTGTTTTATCTTCCGGATTATCGTCGTCGTCCTTCTTGGGCGTATCCACCATGTATATATCGTGTGACGAGGTAGTAGTCTCGCGCCTCAGAGATTCTGAAGCTTCTCCTGCATCGTCGTCCATACCGTCGATGTCTTCGGAGTCGAAGTCAAGCACGTCGGTTAAATCATCGACCGTGGCTATGAAGTGGGTGCTGGGTGGGCATCGAATTATTTTGTCGCCTACTTCCCACTCAGGCCGGATATAGTTCAGCCCCGAGCCTCCTGACAAAGAGAGAGACTTTAATGAGTTCAGCATGTCGCCAAAAGGCGAGTGCTGGAAGATATCCGTAGCGGTAAACTCCATTACCGGAGCCCAACCTGGCTCGGCTGGCTCGAGGGTGTGCGGACCGGAACCAACAACCGGATACGAATCCGGGAGTCCGGAGGCATAGGTCTCCACAGAGGTGAGGCCTGTGTTCGGCTCCACCACCGGTGAATGTGCGGCCTACGGGGCGGGGTCCATCCCTCCATCCTTAGGCGATGCAGCCTGCTCCGGATTTAGGTCCGGGTCTATTTCAAGGGTGATATTCCGAACATTGTTCGACAGCAGGTCTAGGCCGTGCTCATCGCGACTGTCCGGTGTTCCTGGCACAGGCCCGAATCGGTCGAAGATCAAGTCTCCGTGGATATCCGCAGTATAGTTCAAGTTTCCGAACCTGACCTGATGGCCAGGGGCGTAGCTGTCGATCTGCTCCAGATGGCCAAGCGAATTGGCCCGCAGTGCAAAGCCGCCGAACACGAAGATCTGTCCGGAAGAAAGGTCTCCCCCTGGACCGTGTTGTTGACGATTGAAGGCGCCATGAAGCCTTGCAGCGACGACACAGAGGAACTCTCAATGAAAGCACTAATATCAGTGTCAAAACCAGCGGATCTCGGGTAGGGGGTCCCGATCTATGCATCTTAGGCTGATGGTAACAGGAAGCAAGGGACATAATGTTTACCCAAGTTCGGGCCCTCTCGATGGAGGTAAAACCCTACTTCCTGCTTGATTAATATTGAAGATATGAGTAGTACAAGAGTAGATCTATCATGAGATCGTAGAGGCTAAACCCTAGGAGCTAGCCTATGATGGTATGATTGTAATTGTGATCGGCCTTCTAAGGACCATCCTCTCCGGTTTATATAGACACCGGAGAGGGCTAGGGTTTACATGGAGTTGGTTACAAGGAAGGAAACACAATATCCAGATCTCCAAGCTTGTCTTCCACGCAAAGGAGAGTCCCATCCGAACATGGGTCGGAGTCTTGAGTCTTGTATCTTCATGCTCCAATAGTCCGGACGATGTATATAGTCCGGCCATCCAGACACCCCCTAATCCAGGGCTCCCTCAGTGCCCCCTCCACAGTTTACGCCTCCGGTCATATTCTCGTAGTGCTTAGGCGAAGCCCCGCGCAAATAACTTCACCATCACCGTCACCACGCTGTCGTGCTGACGGAACTCAACTGCTTCCTCGACACTCTGCTGGGTCATGAGTTTGAGGGACATCATCAAGATAAACGTGTGCAGAACTCGGAGGTGACGTACATTTGGTACTTGATCGGTCAGAACAAGAAGAAGTTCGACTACATCAACCACGTTGTCAAACGCTTCCACTTTCGGTCTACAAGGGTACATAGACACACTCTCCCCCTCTTATTGTTATGCATCTCCTAGATAGATCTTGCGTGAGCATAGGATTTTTTTTTGAAATTGCGTGCTAGTTCCCCAATAGTGGCATCCGAGCCAGGTCTCTGTGTAGATGATATGCACGAGTAGAACACAAAGAGTTGTGGGAGGTGATCATCATACTGCTTACCACCAATGTCGTATTTTGATTCGGCGGTGTTGTTGGACGTAGCGGCCCGGACCAACCTTACATGACCGTGTTCATGAGACCGGTTCCACCGACAGACATGCAACTAGTTTTGCATAGAGGTGGCTGGCGGGTGTCTGTTTCTCCTACTTTAGTTGAATCGAATTTGACTACGGCCGGTCCTTGTTGAAGGTCAAAACAACAAACTTGATAAATCACTGTTGTGGTTTTGTGTCGTAGGTAAGAATGGTTCTTGCTAGAAGCCCGTAGCAACCACGTAAAACTTGCAACAACAAAGTAGAGGACGTCTAACTTGTTTTTGCAGGGCATGTTGTGATGTGATATGGTCAAGACATGATGTGATATACGTTGTTATATGAGATCATCATTTTTTATAAATGTTACCGGCAACTGGCAGGAGCCTTACGGTTGTCGCTTTATTGTATGAAATGCAAATGCCATGTAATTGCTTTACTTTATCTCTAAGCGGTAGCGATAGTTTTAGAAGCAATAGTTGGCAAGATGACCACAACGCAACGATGGAGATCAAGGTGTCGAGCCGGTGACAATGGAGATCATGACGATGCTTTGGAGATGAAGATCAAAAGCACACGATGATGATGGCCATATCATGTTACATATTTTGATTGCATGTGATGTTTATCTTTATGCATCTTATTTTGCTTAGTACGACGGTAGCATTATAAGATGATCCCTTAACTAAATTTCAAGGTATAAGTGTTCTCCCTGAGTATGCACTGTTCCAATAGTTGTTCGTGCTAAGACACCACGTGGTAATCGGGTGTGATAGGCTCTACGTTTACATATAACGGGTGCAAGACAGTTTTGCACATGCAGAATACTCAGGTTAAACTTGACGAGCTTAGCATGTACAGACATGGCCTCGTAACATTGGAGACCGAAAGGTCGAACGTGAATCATATAGTAGATATGATCAACATAGAGATGTTCACCTTTGATGACTACTCCATCTCACGTGATGATCGGACATGGTTTAGTTCATTTGGATCACGTATCATTTAGATAACTTGAGGGATGTCAATCTAAGTGGGAGTTCTTAAGTAATATAATTAATTGAACTTAATTTATCATGAACTTAGTCCTGATAGTATTTGCAAATTATGTTGTAGATCAATAGCTCGCGTTATAGCTCCCATATGTTTTTGATTTGTTCCTAGAGAAAAATAAGTTGAAAGATGATAGTAGCAATGATGCGGACTGGGTCCGTGATCTGAGGATGATCCTCATTGCTGCACAGAATAATTATGTCTGTGATGCACCGCTAGGTGACAAACCTATTGCAGGAGCAGATGCTGACGTTATGAACATTTGGCAAGCTCGATATGATGAGTACTTGATACTTTAGTGCAGCATGCTTTACGGTTAGAACCGGGACTTCAGAACTATTTTGAATGCAAAAATTGGTATTTCAGACTCATGCCCGTGTCGAGAGGTATGAGACCTCTGAAGAGTACTTTGCCTACAAGATGGAGGAGAATATCTCATGTAGTGAGCATCTGCTCAGAATGTCTGGGCACTACAATCGCTTGAATCAAGTGGGAGTTAATCTTCCAGATAAGATAGTGATTAACAAAGTTCTCTAGTCACTGTCACCAACCTACTAGAACTTTGTGATGAACTATAATGTGCAACGGATAACGAAAAAGATTCCCGAGCTCTTCGCGATGCTGAAATCGGCGAAGGTAGAAATCAAAGAAAGAGCATCAAGTGTTGATGGTTAACAGGACCACTAGTTTCAAGAAAAAGGGTAAGGGAAAGAAAGGGAACTTCAAGAAGAATGGCAAGCAAGTTTTCACTCCCGTGAAGAAGCCGAAAGCTGGACCTAAGCCTGAAACAGAGTGCTTCTACGACAAAGGAAATGGTCACTGGAAGCGGAACTACCCCAAATATTTGGTGGATAAGAAGGATGACAAAGTGAACAAAGGTATATTTGATATACATGTTATTGATGTGTACCTTACTAGTGCTCGTAGCAGCCCCTGGGTATTTGATACCTGTTTGGTTGCTATGATTAGTAACTCGAAACAGGAGTTGAAGAATAAATGGAGACTAGTTGAGGGTGAAGTGACGATGTGTGTTGGAAGTGGTTCCAAGATTGATATGATCATCATCACACACTCCCTATACTTTCGGTATTAGTGTTGAACCTAAATAAATGTTATTTGGTGTTTGCATTGAGCATGAACAAGATAGGATCGTGTTTATTGCAATACGGTTATTCATTTAAGAGATAAAATAATTGTTATTCTGTTTACATGAATAAAACCTTCTATGGTCATGCAACCAATGTTAATGGTTTATTGAATCCCGAACGTAGTGATACATATATGCATAATATTGATGCCAAAAGATGCAAAGTTGACAATGATAGTGCAACATACTTGTGGCACTGCCGTTTAGGTCATATTGGTGTAAAGTGCATGAAGAAACTCCATGTTGATGGGTGTCGGTGTCAAAACCGGCTCTCGGGTAGGGGGTCGTCCCGAACTATGCGTCTAAGGCGGATGGTAACAAGAGACTGGGGACACGATGTTTACCTAGGTTCGGGCCCTCTCGATGGACGTAATACCCTACTTCCTGCTTGATTGATCTTGATGATATGAGTATTACAAGAGTTGATCTACCACGAGATCGTAGAGGCTAAACCCTAGAAGCTAGCCTATGGTATGATAGTTGTTGTCCTACAGACTAAACCCTCCGGTTTATATAGATACCGGAGGGGGCTAGGGTTACACAGAGTCGGTTACAGAGAAGGAGATCTAACATCTGAACCGCCAAGCTTGCCTTCCATGCAAAGGAGAGTCCCATCCGGACACGGGACGAAGTCTTCAATCTTGTATCTTCATAGTCCAACAGTCCGGCCAAAGTATATAGTCCGGCTATCCGGATACCCCCTTATCCAGGACTCTCTCAGTAGCCCCTGAACCTAGCTTCAATGACGATGAGTGATAACCCACAAGTGTAGGGGATCGCAACAACTTTCGAGGGTAAAGTATTCAAACCAAATTTATTGATTCGACACAAGGGGAGCCAAAGAATATTCTTGAGTATTAGCAGTTGAGTTTTCAATTCAACCACACCTGGATAACTTAGTATCTGCAGCAAAGTATTTAGTAGCAAAGTAGTATGATAATAAAGGTAACGGTGGCAAAAGTAATGTTTTTGGGTTTTGTTGTAGTTGTAACAGTAGCAACGGAAAAGTAAATAAGCGAAGAACAATATGTGAAAAGCTCGTAGGCAATGGATCAGTGATGGATAATTATGCCAGATGCGATTCCTCATGTAATATCTATAACATAGGGTGACACAGAACTAGCTCCAGTTCATCAATGTAATGTAGGCATGTATTCCGTAAATAGTCATACGTGCTTATGGAAAAGAACTTGCATGACATCTTTTGTCCTACCCTCCTGTGGCAGCGGGGTCCTAATGGAAACTAAGGCATATTAAGGCCTCCTTTTAATAGAGAACCGGAACAAAGCATTAGCACATAGTGAATACATGAACTACTCAAACTACGGTCATCACCGAGAAGTATCCTGATTATTGTCACTTCAGGGTTGTCGGATCATAACACACAATAGGTGACTATAGACTTGCAAGATAGGATCAAGAACACGCATATATTCATGAAAACATAATAGGTTCAGATCTGAAATCATGGCACTCGGGCCCTAGTGACAAGCATTAAGCATAGCAAAGTCATAGCAACATCAATCTCAGAACATAGTGGATACTAGGGATCAAACCCTAACAAAACTAACTTGATTACATGGTAAATCTCATCCAACCCATCACCGTCCAGCAAGCCTACGATGGAATTACTCACGCACGGCGGTGAGCATCATGAAATTGGTGATGGAGAATGGTTGATGATGACGACGGCGACGAACCCCCTCTCCGGAATCCCGAACGGACTCCAGATCAGCCCTCCCGAGAGAGATTAGGGCTTGGCGGCGGATCCGTGTCGTAAAACACGATGATACTTTCTCTCTGATTTTTTTCTCCCCGAACGTGAATATATGGAGTTGGAGTTGAGGTCGGTGGAGGTCCAAGGGGCCCACGAGATAGGAGGCCGCGCCCTAGGGGGGCGCGCCCCCTGTCTCGTGGACAGCCTGTGGGCCCCCTGGTATTGATTCTTTCGCCAAAAATTCTTACTAATTCCAAAAAGTGCCTCCGTGGATCTCCAGGACATTCCGAGAACTTTTCTTTTCTACACATAAAACAACATCATGGTAGTTCTGCTGAAAACAGCGTCAGTCCGGGTTAGTTTCATTCAAATCATGCAAGTTAGAGTCGAAAACAAGGGCAAAAGTGTTTGGAAAAGTAGATACGTTGGAGACGTATCAACTCCCCCAAGCTTAAACCTTTGCTTGTCCTCAAGCAATTCAGTTGATAAACTGAAAGTGATAAAGAAAAACTTTTACAAACTCTATTTGCTCTTGTTGTTGTAAACATGAAAAGCCAACATTCAAGTTTCAGCAAATATTATGAACTAACCATACTCACAATAACACTTAGCTCTCACAATTACTCATATCAATGACATAATCAGCTAGTGAGCCATAATAATAAAACTCAGATGACAATACTCTCTCAAAATAATTATAACATGATATAACAAAATGGTATCTCGCTAGCCCTTTCTAAGACCGCAAAACATAAATGCAGAGCACCTTTAAAGATCAAGGACTGACTAAACATTGTAATTCATGGTAAAAGAGATCCAGTCAAGTCATACCCAATATAAACCAATAATAATTAATGCAAATGACAGTGTGCTCTCCAGCGGGTGCTTTTAATAAGAAGGGTGATGACTCAACATAAAAGTAAATAGATAAGCCCTTCGCAAAGGGAAGCAGGGATTTGTAGAGGTGCCAGAGCTCGATTTTAAAATAGAGATTGAATAACATTTTGAGCGGCATACTTTTGCTGTCAACGCAACAACTATGAGATGGATGTATCTTCCATACTACATGCATTATAGGCAGTTCCCAAGCAGAATGGTAAAGGTTTATACTCCCCCAACCACCAACAATCATCAATCCATGGCTTGCTCGAAATAACGAGTGCCTCCAACTAAAAATAACCCTGGGGAGTTTTGTTTAATTATTTTGATTTGCTTTGATCTTTTTGGATCATGGGACTAGGCATCCCGGTTACCGGCCCTTTCTCGTGAATGAGGAGCGGAGTCCACTCCTCTTGAGAATAATCCACCTAGCATGGAAGATATAGGCAGCCCTAGTTGTAACATGAGCTGCTCGAGCATACAAAACAGAATTTCATTTGAAGGTTTAGAGTTTGGCACATACAAATTTACTTGGAACGGCAGGTAAATACCGCATATAGGAAGGTATAGTGGACTCATATGGAACAACTTTGGGGTTTAAGGAGTTTGGATGTACAAGCAGTATTCTCGCTTAGTACAGGTGAAGGCTAGAAAAAGACTGGGAAGCGACCAACCGAGAGAGCAACAACAGTCATAAACATGCATTAAAATTAATTTACACCGAGTACAAGCATGAGTATGATATAATCTACCATGAACATAAATATCATGAAGGCTATGTTGATTTGTTTCAACTACATGCGTGAACATGTGCCAAGTCGAGTCACTCAATACATTCAAAGGAGGATACCATCCCATTATACCACATCATAATCATTCTAATAGCATGTTGGCACGCAAGGTAAACCATTATAACTCATAGCTAATCAAGCATAGCACAAGCAACTATAATCTCTAAATGTCATTGCAAATATGTTTACTTCATAATAAGCTGAATCAGAAATGATGAACTCATCATATTTACAAAAACAAGAGAGGTCGAGTTCATACCAACTTTTCTCATCTCAATAAGTCCATCATATATCGTCATTATTGCCTTTCACTTGCACGACCGAATGATGTGTATAATAATAATAAGAGTGCACGTGCATTGGACTAAGCTGGAATCTGCAAGCATTCAACTCAAAAGAGAAGACAAGGTATATGGACTCTAAGTTAAATAAACAATCATGCATATGAGAGCCACTAAACATTTTCAATATGGTCTTCTCGACCCCCAAAGGAAAGAAAAGAAAATAAAACTATTTACACGGGAAAGCTCCCAACAAGTAAGAGAAGAACTAGAAATCTTTTTGGGTTTTCATTTTAATTACTACTACAAGCATGGAAATTAAACTAACTAATTTTTTCGTTTTTCTTAAGGTTTATCAAACACGCAAGAAGAAAACTAGAAAAAGAAATTTAAACTAGAATGGATAATACAATAAAAGAGTATGAGCACGGACGACTAGTGTGTGAACATGAATGTAAAGTCGGTGAGAAATACGTACTCCCCCAAGCTTAGGCTTTTGGCCTAAGTTGGTCTAGTACCAAGGACCGCCTGGCTGATATCCGTAAGTAAAACGGGGGTCGTACTGAGATCAGCGGCAACCGCCTCCTGAGCTGCGGCGTGTTGGTGAGCTGCCTCCTCTCTCCTCTCATGTTCAGCTGCTTCCTCCCTGGTGATAACATATCTTCCTTTTGCCTGATAATCAAAAAGGTAGGGAGCACGAAGAGTAACATGGATGACGTTGCGTCTGTCATAGATTAGTCGATATTGGAGGAATTTTTCATTCCTCCCAAGAAATTGATGATTGACCATAGCTTCAGAATCCAAATAAACAGGAGGTATTATCATATCTCCCTCTCGTGGGGCTATACCAAGATAATTAGCCACACGGGTTGCATAAATTCCAACAAATAAATTTCCCTTTCTACTATTATTCTGCAACCTACGTGCAACTATTGCCCCCAAGTTATAACCTTTATAACCTGACACAACACTCTTGAGGACACAAAGATCAGGGACACACATGTGACATGCTTCATCTTTACCGTTAATGCGTCTACCAATAAAGAGAGCAAAATAATGTATAGCAGGAAAATGAATGCTCCCTATGGTAGCTTGTGCTATGTCCCTAGATTCTCCCACAGTAATACTAGCAAAGAAATCTCTAAATTCAGATTTGCGAGGATCATTAATATTACCCCACTGCGGGAGTTTGCAAGCAGTTGTGAAATCCTCTAAATCCATGGTATAAGATGTATCATAAATATCAAATATGACACTAGGAGAATTACGCGCACAGTTATATTTAAACCTCTGCACAAAAGAATCAGTCAATTGATAATACTGCGGACACTTATCTTGTAAGAAGTCCTCCAACTCGGCATTATGCACATACGCGTCAGATTCCTCCTTGAAGCCTGCTTCGACCATAAAATCATCGGACGGCCACTCACAAGCTCGTACATCCGCGTCCCTCGGTAATTCAACATCTTGCTCACGTATGGCAATCCTTGGCCCTTTCTTCACCGAGGAACCACCTTGGTATATTCTTCTAAGCATAATTCTTTTTGTGAAATAATTCTGAAATTTTAGTAACTTCAAAATAAAAATAAATAAAACTAAACAAGATTGATAGCAACTACTCCTACAAGTGCCTAGAGCCTATATCATGCATTAGAATTGCTTGGGACCTCATAAATTTAACATGCAAGCTCAAGAACATGGTCACCTATGCAGCAAAAATTTGCAATGAATAAAGCACTAAAACAAAAACCAATTGGACCAATGGAGGAGTCACATACCAAGCAACAATCTCCCAAAGCAGTTTTGTAAATGGAGCTTTGAGCAAGGAGATCGAAAATCGCAGCAAAATGAGCTAGAACTTGTGCTTGAGCTGGATGGGGAATTTTTTGGGTAGAAGATGAAGTGTGTGGGTGCTGGCATAAGTGGAGGGGGCCACCAGGGGCCCACGAGACAGGGGGGGCGCATCCTATAGGGGGGGCACGCCCTCCTCTCTCGTGGCCTGGTGCTTGCCCCTCCTGCAGTGTTTTCAGTGCCTAAAATCCTCAAATATTCCAGAAAAAATCATACTAAATTTGCAGGGCATTTGGAGCATTTTTATTTTCGGACTATTTTTTAATGCACAGATAATTCGAAAACAGAAAGATAATACTATTTTTTCTTTATTTATTCTAAAAAAAGAAAGTAAAAAGAGGGTGCAGAAGGTTGTGCCTTCTAGTTTCATCCATCTCATGATCATCAAAATGAATCCACTAACAAGGTTGATCAAGTCTTGTTAACAAACTCATTCTAAATAACACGGAACCAGAGAAATTTCAAATAACACTAAGTTACCTCAACGGGGATATGAAAATCCCCAACAATAAGAATATCATACTTTTTCTTGACAGTAGGGAGAGGAAATTCAAAACCTCCAAAAAAGATAGTTGGAACTTTTCCAATAGAATTGATGCTATGAACTTGAGATTGTTTCCTTGGAAAGTGTACCGTATGCTCATTACCATTAACATGAAAAGTGACATTGCCTTTGTTGCAATCAATAACAGCCCCTGCAGTATTAAGAAAAGGTCTACCAAGGATAATAGACATACTATCGTCCTCGGGAATATCAAGAATAACAAAGTCCATTAGGATAGTGACATTTGCAACCACAACAGGCACATCCTCACAAATACCGACAGGTATAGCAGTTGATTTATCGGCCATTTGCAAAGATATTTTAGTAGGTGTCAATTTATTCAATTCAAGTCTACGATATAAAGAGAGAGGCATAACACTAACACCGGCTCCAAGATCACATAAAGCAGTTCTAACATAATTTCTTTTAATGGAGCATGGAATAGTTGGTACACCCGGATCTCTAAGTTTCTTTGGTATTCCACCTTTAAAAGTGTAATTAGCAAGCATGGTGGAAATTTCAGCTTCCGATATCTTTATTATATTTGTAATGATATCCTTCATATACTTAGCATAAGGATTTACTTTGAGCATATCAGTTAAGCGCATACGTAAGAAAATAGGTCTAATCATTTCAGCAAAGCGCTCAAATTCCTCATCATCCTTTGCCTTGGATGGTTTAGGAGGAAAGGGCATGGGTTTCTAAACCCATGGTTCTCTTTCTTTACCGTGCTTCCTAGCAACAAATCTCACTTATCATAACGTTGATTCTTTGACTGTGGGTTATCAAGATCAACAACAGGTTCAATCTCTACATCATTGTTTTTTCTAGGTTGAGCATCAACATGAACATTATCATTAACATTATCACTAGGTTCATGTTCATCACCTGATTGAGTTTCAGCATCAGAGATAGAAATATCATTGGGATTCTCAGGTGTGTCTACAGTAGGTTCACTAGAAGCATGCAAAGTTCTATCGTCTTTCTTTTTCTTCTTTTTAGAAGAACTAGGTGCCTCTAAATTATTTCTCTGAGAATCTTGCTCGATTCTCTTAGGGTGGCCTTCAGGATACAAAGGTTCCTGAGTCATTCTACCAGTTCTAGTAGCCACTCTAATAGCAAAGTCATTCTTATTATTTAATTCATCAAGCAAATCATTTTGAGCTTTAAGTACTTGCTCAGCTTGAGTAGCAACCATATAAGCAAATTTGCTAATGCGGTGAAGTTCATCTTTAACTCTAGCCAGATTATCACTTACACGTCCTATCTCGAAAGCATTATTCTTTAACTCTCTACCAACATAAGCATTAAAACTTTCTTGTCTAGCCATAAAGTCATCAAATTCATCTAAGCATGGGCTATGAAATTTAGTAGAGGGTATTTCAACTTTATCATATCTATAGAGAGAATTTACCTTTACTACCTGTGTCGGGTTATCAAGACAATGTGGTTGTTCAGGTGGTATATTAAGACCATGTATTTCTTCAATTGGAGGTAAATTCTTAACATCTTCAGCTTTAATACCTTTTTCTTTCATTAATTTCTTTGCCTCTTGCATATCTTCAGGACTGAGAAATAAAACACCTTCTCTTCTTTGGAGTGGGTTTAGGAATAGGCTCAGGAGTTGGCTCAGTTGGTTCAGGAATTACTTCAGGAATTGGCTCGGGAAGAGTCCAATTATTTTCATTAGTCAACATATTATTCAATAGTATTTCAGCTTCGTCGACTGTTCTTTCCCTGAAAACACAACCAGCACAACTATCCAAGTAATCCTTGGAAGCATCGGTTAGTCCATTATAAAAGATATCAAGTATTTCATTTTCCTTAAGAGGATGATCAGGCAAAGCATTAAGTAACCGGAGAAGCCTCCTCCAAGCTTGTGGGAGACTCTCTTCTTTAGTTTGCACAAAATTATATATTTCTCGCAAGGCAGCTTGTTTCTTATGAGCAGGAAAATATTTAGCAGAGAAGTAATAAATCATATCCTGGGGACTACGCACACAACCAGGAGCAAGAGAACTATACCAAGTCTATGCATCACCCTTTAATGAGAACGGAAATATCTTAAGAATATATAAATAGCGAGACTTCTCATCATTACTAAACAGGGTGGCTATATCATTCAACTTGGTAAGATGTGCCACAACAGTTTCAGATTCAAGGCCAAAAAAAGGATCAGATTCAACTAAAGTAATAATCTCAGGATCAACAGAGAATTCATAATCCTTATCAGTAACACAGATAGGTGAAGTAGCAAAAGCAGGGTCAGGTTTCATTCTAGCATTAAGAGACTGCTGCTTCCATTTAGCTAATAATTTCTTAAGATCATATCTATCATTGCAAGCAAAAATTTCCCTAGCAGCTTCTTCATTCATAACATAACCCTTAGGAACAACAGGCAGTACATAATCATTGGGAGAACCTTCATCATCACAATCATCAGTAATAGGATCTTCAGTAATTTCATTCCCCCTAACTCTAGCAAGTTGTTCATCAAGAAATTCACCTAATGGCAAAGTAGTATCACACACAGAAGTAGTTTCATCATGCATAGAAGAAGTGGCATCATCAATAACATGTGACATATCAGAATTCATAGCAGTAGCAGGTTTAGGTGTCGCAAGCTTACTAATAACGGAAGGAGAATCTAGTGCAGAGCTAGATGGCAGTTCCTTACCTCCCCTCGTAGTTGAGGGCAAAATCTTGGTCTTAGCGTCTTTCAAGTTCTTCATAGTGATCAACAGATATAAATCCCAAGTGACTCAGAGAATAGAGCTATGCTCCCCGACAATGGCGCCAGGAATTAGTCTTGATAACCCACAAGTGTAGGGGATCGCAACAGCTTTCGAGGGTAAAGTATTCAACCCAAATTTATTGATTCGACACAAGGGGAGCCAAAGAATATTCTTGAGTATTAGCAGTTGAGTTGTCAATTCAACCACACCTGGATAACTTAGTATCTGCAGCAAAGTATTTAGTAGCAAAGTAGTATGATAATAAAGGTAGCGGTGGAAAAAGTAATGTTTTTGGGTTTTGTAGTAGTTGTAACAGTAGCAACGGAAAAGTAAATAAGCAAAGAACAATATGTGAAAAGCTCGTAGGCAATGGATCAGTGATGGATAATTATGCCGGATGCGATTCCTCATGTAATAGCTATAACATAGGGTGACACAGAACTAGCTCCAGTTCATCAATGTAATATAGGCATGTATTCCGTAAATAGTCATACGTGCTTATGGAAAAGAACTTGCATGACATCTTTAGTCCTACCCTCCCGTGGCAGCGGGGTCCTAGCGGAAACTAAGGGATATTAAGGCCTCCTTTTAATAGAGAACCGGAACAAAGCATTAGCACATAGTGAATACATGAACTCCTCAAACTACGGTCATCACCGAGAAGTATCCCGATTATTGTCACTTCGGGGTTGTCGGATCATAACACATAATAGGTGACTATAGACTTGCAAGATAGGATCAAGAACACACATATATTCATGAAAACATAATAGGTTCAGATCTGAAATCATGGCACTCGGGCCCTAGTGACAAGCATTAAGCATAGCAAAGTCATAGCAACATCAATCTCAGAACATAGTGGATACTAGGGATCAAACCCTAACAAAACTAACTTGATTACATGGTAAATCTCATCCAACCCATCACCGTCCAGCAAGCCTACTCACGCACGGCGGTGAGCATCCTGAAATTGGTGATGGAGGATGGTTGATGATGACGACGGCGACGAATCCCCCTCTCCGGAGTTCCGAACGGACTCCAGATCAGCCCTCCCGAGAGAGATTAGGGCTTGGCGGCGGCTCCGTGTTGTAAAACGCGATGAAACTTTCTCTCTGCTTTTTTCCCCGAACGTGAATATATGGAGTTGGAGTTCAGGTCGGTGGAGGTCCAGGGGGCCCACAAGATAGGAGGCCGCGCCCTAGGGGGGGCGCCCCCCTGTCTCGTGTACAGCCTGTGGGCCCCCATGGTATTGATTCTTTCGCCAAAAATTCTTATTAATTCCAAAAAGTGCCTCCGTGGATTTCCAGGACATTCGGAGAACTTTTCTTTTCTACACATAAAACAACATCATGGTAGTTCTGCTGAAAACAGCGTCAGTCCGGGTTAGTTTCATTCAAATCATGCAAGTTAGAGTCCAAAACAAGGGAAAAGTGTTTGAAAAAGTAGATATGTTGGAGACGTATCAATGAGTCCGGCGCGCGGATTGTCTTCGGCATTGCAAGGAAGGTTCCATCTCCGAATACTTCAAGATAAATGTCGAACACAAGGATCGTGTCCGGCTATGCAAGACAAATTTCACATACCACCGTAGAGAGATAAATATTTCACAAATCAAATATGCTGACGTCGTGACATCACACCATGGCCGAGTCATCATTCGAGCCGTTTTCTCACAGCCGACCACCGCACATATTGCGAGGCTTTTTCCTCGCCACGTCTTGTCGAAGCAGAGATCGTGTCCCCTTGTCACGGGATTCTCATTAATAAGGGTACGGGTAACCCAACCGTGTTATTTAACGTGGCGCTTGGAAAATAAGAGATTTTAATAGAAAGCGGGGAGGCACACAGTTTTCACTGCCTCTATAAAGGGACAAGGATCCCCCATTCTTACCCACGCCTTCTTCCTCCTTTGCTCATCTATTCTCGCACTCTCGAGCCCCAGCGCCCAAGTTCTCACCTTCTCCATAGGACCATTCGCAGCATGTCCAGAGCGGGAGGCAAGTGGATGGCCTCCTCCGTCACGGAGGAGGACATTACCAAGCTTCGGGAGGCCGGATGCCTGGCCGCAAACATCGCACACTGGCTGCCAGCGGAGGGACAGATCACCCCCACTCCAAAATCTCGGGAGAGAGTAGTGTTCCTCTCTCATTTCATCCGCAGACTAGGATTTTCACTTCACCCGTTCGTCCGCGGGCTAATGTTTTATTATGTGCTAGATTTCCATGATCTAGCACCAAATTTCGTCCTCAACATCTCGGCGTTTATCGTCGCGTGCGAGGCCTTCCTCCGCATCAGGCCCCACTTCGGCCTGTGGCTAAAAATCTTCTGTGTGAAGGGTCATGAGCGGCCAGCAGGCGGAGTGCAGAGGCGCCATGGTGGGCAGAATGCCCAACCTTACATGGCTTGACGACTCCTTCGTGGAGACCGTGAAAGGGTGGCAATCAGGATGCTTCAACATCACCGAGCCACGTGACGCCAATTGGGTGGCGGCCCCCAAATTCTGATCCGGAATCACCACGCTGCTCACCTCTTGGGAAAAGAAGGGCCTGGCCTAGGGCGAACCTGTGGAGCTGACCGGACTCAAGACCTGTATCAAAAGTATGAGGGACAAGAAGATCAAGCTTGTCAACGTGGTCCAGGTCATGCTCGTCCGCCGGATCCTCCCGTGTCAAAGACGGGCATTCAATATGTGGGAATTCGATCCGGCCAAACACCAGATGCTGCATAAGCTCTTCGACACGACGCATAAGGATGTATGGAAGGTGTTGTTCAAGACCGGCGAAGTTCCTCCCCCTAATTCCGAGGACCGTGGACTCAGCACAAAGCGCCTTGCCAACCCGGTAAGTCCTCTGAGTATCACAAGATGTATCTTTCCCAACGTGTTCGTGGGAGGACTTTAAGTCATCATACTGACAAAACAGGATTACGTGGAGATGGCGGAGCGGATCGACTGTCCGACTCCTCTACCTGAAGATCCATCGACCGCACTCCTGACGGAGATGCTGGCTCCAGTGCCTTACAAGGTGCATGAGAAGAAGGCCGAAAAGAAGGCCACGAGGACCAGGAAGGGTCTCCGGCGCGAGGTTGCACCGGACGCCTCGCCCGAAGACGACGAGGCGCACTCCTCCCACGAAGGGGAGGAGAAGAAGAGGAAGGCCGCCCCAACCGGGGAGGTCGAAAGGTCCAAGAAAGCAGCCGCGGGGACCAGGAAAGGTCTCCGGCGCAAGGCCGTGATAGACTCGTCGTCCGAGGACGCCGAGGCAGTTTCCTCCCATGGGGACTGATACGTCTCCAATGTATCTATAATTTATGAAGTATTCATTCTATTATACTATCCATCTATGATGTTTTATAAGCATTTATATGTCATTTTATATGATTTTTGGGACTAACCTATTAACCTAGAGCCCAGTGCTAGTTTCTGTTTTCTCCTTGTTTTTGTATTTTACAGAAAAGGGATACCAAACAGAGTCCAATGGACTTGCCAATTTTTGAGGATTTTTTATGGACCAAAAGAAGACCACGGAGCATCGGAGTTGGGCCAGGGGAGTCCCGGGCTGCCCACGAGACAGGGGGCGCCCCCCCCCCCCCAGGACACGGCCCCCTCTCTCGTGGACAGCCCGGAGGCCCCCTTGACGTGAAACCAACGCCAAAAATTCCTATAAATACTGAAACTTTCGGGAATTAACCTAGATCGGAAGTTCCGTCGCTGCAAGCCTCTGTAGCCACGAGAAATCAATATAGGCCCTCTCTGGCACCCTACCGGAGGGGGCCATCATCACCGGAGGCCATGGAGGAGGATCTCAGAGGGGCGATCATCTCCATGAAGGCCAAGGACCAGAGGGGGAAAGCCGTGGAGGAGGAAGCACAAGGGGGAGAACCTCTCCTCCTCTCTCTTGGTGGCACCGGAGTGCCATCGAGAGGGGAATCATCGCCGCGGTGATCGTCTTCATCAACATCACCATCCTCACCTCTTTTACGCGGTCCACTCTCCCGCACCCCGTTGTAATCCCTACTTGAACATTGTGCTTTAGGCTACATATTATGATCCAATGATGTGTTGCCATCTTATGATGTTTTGAGTAGATATCTTTTGTCTTTGGGTTGATTGATGATCTAGATTGGTATGAGTTGTATGTTTCACTTTGATGCTGTCCTATGGTGCCCTCCGTGTCGTGCAAGCGTGAGGGATTCCCGTTGTAGGGTGTTGCAATACGTTCATGATTCACTTATAGTGGGTTGGTGAGTGACGGAAACACAAATCCGAGTAAGAGGGGTTGTTGCGTATGGGAATAAAGAGGACTTGATGCTTTAATGCTATGGTTGGGTTTTACCTTCATGATCTTTAGTATTTGCAGATGCTTGCTAGAGTTCCAATCATAAGTGCATATGATCCAAGTAGAGAAAGTATGTTAGCTTTTGCCTCTCCCTCATATGAAATTGCAATAGTGACTACCGGTCTTGTTAACAATTGCCTAGGACAATTCCGCACACCGATCCACCATTATTCCACACTCGCTATTTATATTATTTAGTATTATATTCTAACTTCATGATAACAGCACCAACTTTTATATTTTAGCTCTGCGATATCATACAAAGTTATCCTCTTCATACCCACAACACAGTTTTATTTCTCGTTTCTAGTTGGAAGCAAACGTTCGGTGCACGTAGAGTCGTATCAGTGGCAGATAGGGCTCGAGAGAATATTGATCTTACCTTTAGCTCCTTGTGGGTTCGACACTCCATACTTATCACTTCCACCTTTGGGAATTGCTACGATGATTCCCTGCACTTGGGGATTATCAAGCTCTTTTCTGGCGCTGTTGCCGGGGAGCAATAGCGTGGGGTTGATATTCTTGTGTGTGCTTGTTTGCTTTCTTTAATAAGTAAATTTTGTTTTTCCTTTTTTTCTGTTTAGTTGTGGGTGAAACATACAAAAAAAATTAAAAAAGAATGAAAATACCAAAAAATAATTACTTTCCTCTCATGCCTAAAGAAGTTTTTCAAAAAGAGAAGTGATCGGAAGTTTATGCATTGAAGAAGTGAGGGTCGACCTTGAGCACTTGTGTTCATGCTCACGGAAACAATGTAGAATTTTTTATGGAAGTTTCTCTGTAAATAATTATCCCCTTGTATATATTCATTGTATTATAAAAATAATGTGCCAAGCTTTGGTTGTAGGATGATAAAATAGCTTGCTTACTTTGTGCAGAACAAAAACAGAAACTTTGGTTGTAGTGCATGAATTTACATTTTTACTGGAAAGTCAAATGGGTCTGAAACTTTTTGCACATTACTTCTGTACAAATTTTGAAAATTTTAAAATTTATTTCATAATTTTAGGAGTTACAGAAGTTTACTAAACTTCCAGATTACTACAGACTGTCCTGTTCTTGACAGATTCTGTTTTTCGTGTGTTGTTTGCTTATTTTGATGCATCTATTGCTAGTATATGGAGTTATGAACCATAGATAAGTTAGAATACAGCAGGTTTAACACCAATATAAACAATGTTTGAGTTAATTATAGTACCTTAAAGTGGTAGTTTGCTTTATTACACTAACGGATCTCACAAGTTTTTGTTTAAGTTCTTGTGAATGAAGCGTTTGAAGAACGAGGAGTTACCGATGTGAGAAGAATAAAGAGAGACAAGAGTTCAAGCTTGGGGATGTCCAAGGCACGCCAAGTAAATATTTCAAAGGATACTCAAGCATCTAAGCTTGGGGATGCCCCGGTTGGCATCCCATCTTTCTTCTTCAACAAATATCGGTATACCTCAGTTTTTGTTTTGTTCACATGATTTGTGTCCTTTGTGTTTTTATTTTTTTTAAGAATCATGCTAGTATGGGCTAGCTCTTCATTGATTTATAGAATTGCTCATTGTGCTTCACTTAAATCGTTTGAGTATGGTTTTATAGAATGCTTCGTGCGCTTCACTTATATATTTTGAGCTTGGACATTGGTTAGTCTACAGTAATTGTAGAATGCTCCATGAACTTCACTTATATCTTTTGGAGTATGAATATTACTATAATTTAAAGTGGATTTGGAAGAGTGTCAACTTTAGTTAGTATTCCACTATTTTGGAAGAGGTTCCGATTGAGTATGAGAACAAAGTAGCTATTCATGATGCTACTGAAAATTATTATGAGGGAGGAATATGTGCTTGTAGGAGTTGCAATAATATCAAGTTTCCTCCCTATGTGCTTAAAAGTTTTAAAGCTATACGTGTTTTGCCTTCCTATGCTAGTTGACTTTTGTTCCTATAAATTGTGTGCTCACAAAATCCCTAGGCATAGAAAGTAAGTTAGATTTAAATGTGCTAGTCATATTCTTCATGATGCTCTTCTTGTGTTTCAACTCTTATCTTTTATGTGAGCATCATTGAAATCATCATGCCTAGCTAAAAGGCATTAAAGAAAAGCGCTTGTTGGGAGACAACCCAATATTTATACTTACTGTTTTTGTGTGCCAACAAGATTAATCTACTGTAGTAATCATGTTTTATGCTTTTTGTTTCAATAAAGTGCCAAGTAAGACCTTTGGGAAGACTTGGGTGAGAGTTCATGTGATCTTGCTGTGAAAAACAGAAACTTTGCGCTCACAAGATTAGCTGTCATTTCTTACAGAAGAGTGCTTTTGAGTTGATTCTTTTTGCAGAAGATTAATAGACAAATTCCTCACGTCCACCAATCTAATTCATAATTTTTGGAGTAGCATAAGTATGGCTAGTGTTCAGATCATTACAGGCTGTTCTGTTTCTGACAGATTCTGTTTTCATTGCATAGTTTGCTTCTTTTCTAGTTTCTATGGCTTATATTTCTCAATATAAATTGTAGAAATGATATTTTACAGTAGGAATTATGTGAAAACAATTATAAACCTTGTATTTTACAGTACCAAAGTGCATGGTTTACTCTTTATCATACTAACCTATCTCACGAAGTTCCATTAAGTTTTGTGTGATTGAAGTTTTCAAGTTTTGGGTGAGATATCGATATGAGGAAAATAAGGAGTGGGAAGACCCTAAGCTTGGGGATGCCCAAGGCACCCCAATGTAATATTAAAGGAATACTCAAGTGCCTAAGCTTGGGGATGCCCCGGAAGGCATCCCCTCTTTCGTCTTCAAAACTACCGGTATACCTTACTCGGAGCTATATTTTTATTCGTCACATGATATATGTTTTGCTTGGAGCGTCATTTTCTTTTGTTATTATTTTCTTGATGTTATTTAGATTAGTGTTTTGCATTTTTAGTTTCAATAAAAATGTCAAGGATAGCCTTTACCATGCTTATTTTGCTAGTATACATGTTGCTGTTTGAAAACAGAAAGTTTAGCGCTGTTGCAAAAATTCCCTAGAAAAGTCAGAGAATGGTATAATGTTGAATATTTTTGCATATTAAGATCTGATAAATTTATTACAGTGGTAATTTTATTTCATAATTTTTGGAGTTAGGGAAGTATAATGACTCTTGCATTCTTTACAGACTGTACTGTTTTGGCAGATTGTTGTTATGTTTGCATTGTTTGCATATGTTTGCTTGTTTAATGATTCTATTTGAGGATAGAAGTGTTAAATATGCAGAGGCATTTAGTATGCAATGTTGAATAATAATTTTGGTGATTTGTTACAGTAGAAAATGATAAGGTTTTGCATTGGTTTATACTAACCTATCTCACGAGTTCTTGTTGAGTTTGTTGTGAATGAAGCTTTTGATAAAAAAAGAAACCATGATATGAGAGGAATTAAGGAGACATAAAAGCTCAAACTTGGGGATGCCCAAGGCACCCCAAGATAATATTCCAAGAAGTCTCAAGAATCTAAGCTTGGGGATGCCCCGTTAGGCATTCCACCTTTCTTCTAACAACTATCGATTAGTATCGGTTGAGCCTAAGTTTTTGCTTCTTCATATGAGTTGTGCTATCCTTGCAATATCATTTTATTTTGTTTTAATTGCTGTTTGAATAAAATCATTGGATCTGAATTATTGAATAAAAAAGGGGGACCCTCCCATGGCTAGTTAATTATTTGACTACTCAGTGTCCATCACTCATATCTTTTGGAGTAGTTTGTCATTTACTCTTGTGCTTCATGTATATCCTATGAGTAAATGGGGGAATGAATTGAATGTCATAAATCTTAATTTTTATAGGCTTCATATGCTTATAACATGGTTAGTGATGACTTCACACATAGAAAGTATGAGGCATAAAAGTTGTTGAGAGTTGGCAAACGTAGTTTTGGTCATCGTTGCAATTAATACGAAGTAATAAGGAAAGAGAGGTTCACATACAAATATATTATCTTGGACATCTTTTATGATTGAGAGCACTCATTAAGTATGACATGCTAAAAGAGTTGACGTTGGACAAGGAAGACAATGAAATGGTTTATGTTTTCCGACATCTCAGTTAAAGTATATTGTCATTGACCTTCCAAACATGTTGAGCTTGCCTTTCCCCCTTATGCTAGCCAAAATTCCTTGCACCAAGTAGAGATACTACTTGTGCTTCCAAATACCCGTAAACCCAGTTTTGCCATGAGAGTGCACCATACCTACCTATGGATTGAGTAAGATCCTTCAAGTAACTTGTCATTGGTGCAAGCAATAAAAATTGCTCTCTAAATATGCATGACTTATTAGTGCAGAGAAAATAAGCTTTGTACGATCTTGTTGTGGAAGTAATAAAAGCGACGGACTGCATAATAAAGGTCCACATACAAGGGGCAATATAAAGTGACGTTCTTTTGCATTGAGATTTTGTGCATCAACCCTAAACGCGCATGACAACCTCTGCTTCCCTCTGTGAAGGCCTATCTTTTACTTTATGTTTTTACTTTATGCTTGAGTCAAGGTGATGCTCACCTTTCCCTTTTTCATTTTATCCTTTGGCAAGCTCCTCGTGTTTGAAAGATCATGATATATATATATATATATATATATATATATATATATATATATATATATATATATATATATATATATATATATATATATATAGGACAAATTTTTCCTACTACCGGGTGTAGTTACTCCCACTTATGTTTCATACGTTTTAGGTAGTATCTATCATATCGGAGAGTATGTACACGTAGTATGTAGTATATAAGAATGTTTAGGTAGTATATATACTACTTTTTTGGTAGTATGTATCATATTTTGCGCATACTCTATTTCACGTATAAATAGGTACGTATTTCACAAATACAATAATATTATAACCTCACTTGCAATTTTTTCATACAAATCACTTGGGAGTATCTTAGATATAGTATATGAACATACTAAAAATAATAAAGTAGAGTATATACTACCACATGATAGTATATGAGAAACGGGTGTAGCTACACCCGGTAGTAGGATGCATTTTCCCTATATATATATATATATATATATATATATATATATATATATATATATATATATATATATATATATATATATATATATGTATGTATGTATGTATCCGATTGGATGTAAGTTAGCATGGGCTATTATTGTTGACATCACCTAAAGGTGAATACGTTGGGAGGCAACACAATAAGCCCCTATCTTTCTCAGTGTCCGGCTGAAACTCCATAACCACAAGTATTGCGTGAGTGTTAGCAATTGTAGAAGACTATATGATAGTTGAGTATGTGGACTTGCTGAAAAGCTCTATTCTTGACACTTTCTGATGTTATGATAAATTGCCATTACTTCAATGACTGAGATTATAGTTTGTTAGTTCTCAATGAAGTTTCTGAACCATGCTTGACATTGTGAATAGATTGTTACTTGATCATGAAAAGTTTTATGAGATAATCTACTATTATGACACATATTGATGCTAGAAAGGTGATTGAAATTATCATTGATCAAACTTGTGCACCTTCTAGCATTCACACTTCATAAATTATTTCTTTTATCATTTACCTACTCGAGGACGAGCAGGAATTAAGCTTGGGGATGCTGATATGTCTCCAACGTATCTATAATTTATGAAGTATTCATGCTATTATACTATCCATCTATGATGTTTTATAAGCATTTGTATATCATTTTATATGATTTTTGGGACTAACCTATTAACCTAGAGCCCAGTGCCAGTTTCTGTTTTCTCCTTGTTTTTGTATTTTACAGAAAAGGGATACCAAACGGAGTCCAATGGACTTGCCAATTTTTGACGATTTTTTATGGACCAAAAGAAGACCACGGAGCATCGGAGTTGGGCCAGGGGAGTCCCGGGCTGCCCACGAGACAGGGGGCGCCCCCCCTAGGGCATGGCCCCCTCTCTCGTGGACAGCCCGGAGGCCCCCTTGACGTGAAACCAACATAAAAAATTCCTATAAATACTGAAACTTTCAGGAATTAACCTAGATCGGAAGTTCCGCCGCCGCAAGCCTCTGTAGCCACGAGATATCAATCTAGGCCCTCTTTGGCACCCTGCCGGAGGGTGCCATCATCACCGGAGGCCATGGAGGAGGATCACGGAGGGGCCACCATCTCCATGAAGGCCAAGGACCAGAGGGGGAAAGCCATGGAGGAGGAAGCACAAGGGGGAGAACCTCTCCTCCTCTCTCTTGGTGGCACCGGAGTGCCATCGGGAGGGGAATCATCGCCGCGGTGATCGTCTTCATCAACATCACCATCATCATCACCATCCTCACCTCTTTTACGCGGTCCACTCTCCCGCACCCCGCTGTAATCCCAACTTGAACATGGTGCTTTATGCTACATATTATGATCCAATGATGTGTTTCCATCTTATGATGTTTTGAGTAGATATCTTTTGTCTTTGGGTTGATTGATGACCTAGATTGGTATGAGTTGTATGTTTCACTTTGATGTTGTCCTATGGTGCCCTCCGTGTTGCGCAAGCGTGAGGGATTCCCGCTGTAGGGTGTTGCAATACATGCATGATTCTCTTATAGTGGGTTGGTGAGTGACGGAAACACAAACTCGAGTAAGAGGGGTTGTTGCGTATGGGAATAAAGAGGACTTGATGCTTTAATGCTATGGTTGGGTTTTACCTTAATGATATTTAGTACTTGCGGACGCTTGCTAGAGTTCCAATCATAAGTGCATATGATCCAAGTAGAGAAAGTATGTTAGCTTTTGCCTCTCCCTCATATGAAATTGCAATAGTGACTACCGGTCTTGTTAACAATTGCCTAGGACAATTCCGCACACCGATCCACCATTATTCCACACTCGCTATTTATATTATTTAGTATTATATTCTAACTTCATGATAACAGCATCTACTTTTATATTTTAGCTCTCTGATATCATACAAAGTTATCCTCTTCATACCCACAACACAGTTTTATTTCTCGTTTCTAGTTGGAAGCAAACGTTCGGTGCACATAGAGTCGTATCAGTGGCAGATAGGGCTCGAGAGAATATTGATCTTACCTTTAGCTCCTTGTGGGTTTGACACTCCATACTTATCACCTCCACCTTTGGGAATTGCTACGATGATTCCCTACACTTGGGGATTATCGGGGATGGGGGGAAATATGAAGAAATGCCCCTCCCCGCACTGGGGAGGAGAAGAAAAGGAAAGCCGCCCCACAGGGGGAGGCTAGGACGCCAAAGAAGGGAAAGGCATCCCTTTCGGATCACTCCACCACGACCGCCTAGAGCGAGGAGGAGGGGCTGCCCTGGGGCAAACCCCGAGCGAGGTCGTAAGTATCCGCACTCTATAATACCTTTCGTGCGACTTTAACTTCATAGTTTGTAATAACGCTGAACACGTGTATGCAGTCCGGCCGGGTCTAATCTCGGGGCATCCTCTTCGGATGGGTCCTTGAGTGAGTCGGAGATGGATTCACTCCCGACGGCCACCTCCCCACGACCTGCGGACGATATCGAGGTGTTGTCACAAAGGATACCAGAGCAGGGGGCGATGGTTCTGGAGACACCCCAAGGCAAAATCCCAGACGCCGGGCACATGGGGGGGGGGGTAAGATCCCCATGGATTATGCGGACGGGAGCCACAACAAGTCTGGCTCTCCACCGGTTACTGTACCGGAGCCTCCACAGGTTCCAGATTCAAGTGGGCAGCCCCTCGTTAAGGAGGGCGAGCCAGCCGTGCCGATGACCTCCGCCCAGCCGGAGGCATCGGATAATTTGCTGGAAGTGCTTCGCGGCGCTTCCATTGACGAAGAGCACCGTACTCTTATGAGTACGGTGATTGAGAAGCTCCGGTCCGCCAAAAGCGGATTGATCGAAGCCTGCACCAGCCTCCTAACAGGCTTTGAGGTAAGTAATGAAAAGTGTGAGAAAATATCACCCAATAGACAGTAGCCCCTGATACTCTGTTTGGTGTTCGGAAAGAAAAGCCAAACGGAGGGTCAATTAGTAATCCGCAGGAGTCTGACAGTACTTGTCTATGTTAATAAGCAAGCGTTGCTGCTGACCGCCGCTGCACGCACAGCTGAGGTCACTGGACTCAGGCAGGACCTGGGGCGCGCCGAAGAAGAGCTCGGCCTTGTGAAGAGGTAGCTCGAGGAGAACAAAGGTAAGTGATACCCTGTCCGTGTGTCATGTAGAGGAGAAAAATTGATGATGCTAACAAAAAGCATCATGATTTTTAATAGGGGCTACGACCAAAGTGGCGGCCCTGAAGAAAGCGATGTCCGAGGCTAAAGCCAAGGCGGCCACAGAGCGCACCGAGCGTGAAAAGCAAGATGCTCGGGTGGGGGAGGTACAGCAAGAGCTCCGGGAGTTCAGAAAGAAGTTCGAGTCCTTGGAGCATGACTTCAAGACGCAAGCATCCGAGCTTGCCAAAGCCCTCGAGAGCGCAAAAGATGCCAAGGCCAAAGCCCAAAAGGCCCTCCAGGAAATCCAGGCGGCCAAGAAGATAGCGGCGGGTAAGGCATTCATTATGCAGAGCAAGCATGTGGAGGAGACCTTTCTTTTACCTAACCGAATTTGGAGCTCTCCAGGGGCATTCGCAGATCTGCCACGCAGCATATCAGATGCCACGGAGTTCTACCGCACCAAAGAAGGGAGCTCAACGGAGAAGTTCTTTTGGTCCCAGTATGCCGAAGCCGAACACCCGATGCCATTGAGTGACCAACTGGAGCAATTGGTCGAAATCCACAAGGCGGCCGAACTAGCCATGAAGGGCTTGATAGTCCGGATGTGGCCTCGTGAGCCTCTTTCCGACAGCTACTTTGGCCTTATAAAGCGGATGGTAAATGCCTGTCCGTGGTTTGAGGTTATCAAGAAATCTGTCTGCATTGAGGGTGCCCGTCGGGCCTTTGCCCACGCGAAGATGCATTGGGCCAAACTGGATGCTGAGAAGCTGGTGAAAGATGGACCCCCGGAGGGTAAGGAGCATCGCTACCCCGAAAAATATTATGATGGCGTTATGAACAGCGCTCACCTTGTGGCCGATGAATGCACCAAGAACATGATCTTTGAGTGAATGTACTCATGTCGTCTTTGTAATATGAGAACAAGTTTGTTGGCGCTTTATAACGCTTTGTTGATTTAAAATATTACCTTCTATGCGGCCGTTTATAAATTTCTAAAAGTAGGCCAGTCGTCGGCTTCCGCCCCCATGTAGCTAGTACTGGGGTGTTCGTGGAAAACCCAAACACTCTTTATCCAAGTTTTTGGTCCTTTAAGGAGGTGTTTGGCGCATCGAACAAGGCCATGACTATGCGGCTTTATAACTCTAACTTGGCCATAGAAGTCTATAATTTTAAATTTCGGCGAAGCCCCTAGTATTCGGAAGGCCGAACTAGGGCACTATACATGCCTAAATCGAACAAGGCCGATTCCTTGCCTTAAGCGGAAAAAATCTCTAAGGATTTAGTACCTCTCGAACAGCGACCAGCTCTCGGCACATCATGACAGTCAGTTTTCGGCTTTCTCTACTGAGGTGCTTGTCCAGAAGAACCGAGACACAATCGCAGTAGTTCTCCCTGCGCTACCTTAGCCGATATAACGAAACGTAAGGTACCAAAACAAGGGAGCCGGGCTAACCCAACTATTGACCCAAGACATGATTCGGAGTTGATGCATATAATGCTATAAGTTCGGGTGCCGCACTATCGAAAGTGTTCGGACTTTTCTTTCCATGTTATGGGTCTCAATAAAAAGCCCCTAGCAAACTCATCGTACCAAGGTGTACGGATGCAATATTAAATAAATATTCAAGGGAAAATATGAAGATAGTAATAAGAAGCTGACGTTGTATACTATTTCCCGTTGTTATTTGTATAATACGGCAAGGCGTATGTGTACAATTAATGCGTTAAGCAGAAACAAGTAGGACTATTTGACATGTCCTGTCCAAGGGCAGGCTGCATGCGGGTATGTAAAACAGGTATAACGATCATTGACAGAGACCACCTGGGTATTCCCTTGTGTGCACCGCCGCTTGCCTCCTTGGTTTTCCCTCCTATGATGAGTCTGATGGTCCGGTTCTCTGAAGGGGATGCCCAAAAGTAGGGTCCTGAAAGAAAGAAAGAAGATGGTTATGCGGGCCTCGTGGTGGCTGAACCGCACTGTGGGCTGCATCGTCGACTTGCCTCCACCTATGCCCATGGTATTTTGAGTGTGTAGTTGTGTACGGGTGGCACAAATGCCGCCTGAATGGGGCTGGGTCGGAGGCCGGATTGCTAATCGAGCTCTTGGCATGCCTGACGATCCTGTTGCAGGGTGCTCCGGACTCGCTTGATGGTGTTCGGGGTTGTCATTGCCGAATGGGCTGTCTGTCGAAGAAGGCTACTTTGTACTTCTGCCGCGAGTGCCGCAATGTGCTCTTCTGTACGGAGGGAGCGGTCTATGTTTCCATTGGCTGTTATAACCCCGCGAGGTCCTGGCATCTTGAGCTCAAGGTATGCATAGTGAGGTACCGCATTGAATCGAGCGAACGCGGTTCGTCCAAGTAGTGCATGATAGCCACTATGGAAAGGGACGATACCGAAGATTAATTCCTCGCTTCGGAAGTTATCCGGAGATCCGAAGACCACTTCCAGTGTTATTGAGCCCGTACAGCCGGCCTCTACCCCTTGGAATTACACCTTTAAACGTGGTTTTGGTGGGTTTGATCCGTGAGGGATCGATGCCCATTTTGCACACTATTTCCTGATAAAGCAGGTTCAGGCTACTGCCACCGTCCATAAGGACTCGCGTGAGATGGAATCCGTCAATGATTGGTAAAGGACCAATGCCGCTGAGCCGCCGTGATGGATGCTGGTAGGATGGTCCCTACGATCGAAGGTGATATGACAGGATGACCATGGGTTGAACTTTGGGGCGACTGACTCCATCGCATAGACGTCCCTAAGTGCACGCTTTCGTTCCTGTTTGGGAATGTGGGTGGCATAGATCATGTTTACCGTTTTCACCTGGGGGGGGGGGGAATTTCTTCTGTCCCCCAGTGTTCGGACGCCGGGGCTCCTCGTCATCATCACCGTGTAGCCCCTTGTCCTTGTTTTCGGCAATCAACTTGACGGCCTGTTTGAACACCCAGCAATCTCTGTTAGTGTGATTGGCTGGTTTGTCGGGGGTGACGTGAATCTGGCACGAGCGGTCGAGTATGCGGTCCAGACTGGACGATCCCGGATTGTTTCTTTTGAACGGCTTTTTCCGCTGACCGGATTTTGAGTTACTGAATCCGGCATTGACTGCCATATCTTCTGTGTTGTCACCATTATTCCGACGCTTATGTCTATTGCACCGTGGCTTTCCGTTACTGTCGTGGACATCTGAAGTGCCGGAGTTTCTTGGTGTGGTGCTACTGCGAGCCAGCCAGCTATCCTCGCCCGTGCAAAAGCGGGTCATGAGTGTCGTGAGGACCGCCATGGACATCGGTTTTTCTTGTCCGAGGTGTCGGGTGAGCCACTCATCGCGAATATTGTGCTTGAAGGCCGCCAGGGCCTTGGCATTCGGACAGTCGACAATTTGGTTCTTTTTCGTTAGGAACCAAGTCCAGAATTTCCTGGCTGACTCTCCGGGCTGTTGGGTAATGTGACTTATGTCATCAGCATCCAGTGGTCGCACCTAAGTGCCTTGGAAGTTGTCGAGGAATGCGTCCTCAAGATTTTCCCAACTACCGATGGAGTTCGTCGGCAGGCTATTCAGCCAATGTCTGGCTAGTCCTTTAAGCTTAAGGGGGAGATACTTGATGGCATGTAGATCATCACCGCGAGCCATGTGAATGTGGAGAAGGAAATGTTCGATCCATACCGCGGGGTCTGTTGAGCCATCGTATGATTCGATGTTGACGGGTTTAAACCCTTCATGGAATTCATGATCCATTACTTCATCGGTGAAGCAGAGGGGGTGTGCGGCGCCTCTATGCCGGGCTATGTCACGACGCAGTCTGACTAAGTCTGGTCGGTTATGTTCAGCCTGGCCGGACTTATTATTGGTGTATCTGGCATGACGGTCATCGTTATGTGCTGTGGCGCGCCCCCGTGATCCGTTAATCGATCTTGGTTGTCCTGCATTGTTTTCCCATATGTCTCACAGGTCCTGCGTATTGCCCCGGGCCATGGTGAACTGGCGTGGAGGTGCGGGCTGGTATTTGGTCTGATACGCCGTTTTATCCCAGCCACTAGGTGGCCGGTTAGCCTCGTCTTGTGCTGGTAGTGTAGGCTCTAAGGCCTCCTCCTCTAGTTGAGGTAGCAACTTGTGCTTTGGGTAACCCTTGGTGGGGGGCTCGAGTCCGTATTCCTCGGCCGCCAGGACCTCGGTCCATCTGTCTGCGAGCAGATCTTGATCAGCTTGGAGCTGTTGCTACTTCTTTTTCAGGCTTCTTGCAGTGGCTATAAGCCGACTCTTAAAGTGCTCCTGCTCTATTGGGTCTTCGGGTACGCCGAATTCATCGTCGCCGAGGCTCACCTCGTCTTCGGAGGGAGGCATATAGTTGTCATCCTCCATGTATCCGTCCGTTGCCTGTTCCTCTGGGCTGACCTGCTCATGTTCCTGTTCAAAGGTAGGCTGATCAGGATTGTATTCCTCTTCGGCACCATCTGGGTTGTTTTCTTTTCTTGTGCCGGTATTGCTATGGCGGGGCTTAGAGCGGCGCTGATGACGCCCATGCTTTGGTTTCTTCCCTAAGGGGTTATCTCCTGTTGCCTCATCGCCATTGTTTTCTTTGGGGGTGTCCACCATGTATATATCATACGAAGAGGTGGCTGTCTAGTGCCCTGTGGGCGGTGGTTCCTATTCTTCTCCTGCATCGTCGTCTATACCGTAGATGTCTTCGGAGTCGAAGTCAAGCACGTCGGTCAAATCATCGACAGTGGCTATTGAGTGGGTGGTGGGTGGGTAACAAATTTCTTCGTCGCCTGCTTCCCACTCGAGCCGGACATAGTTCGGCCAGGAATCTTCTGTCAGAGAGAGAGACCTTAATGAATTTAGCACATCGCCAAAGGGGGAGTGCTGACAGATATCCGCGGCGGTGAACTCCATGGGCCCGGGCGCGCGCGGTTCGAAACTCAAATCCGGACACAGGTTCGGGGGTCCGGTGATGCAGATTCCCTTAACGGCGGAGTCTGCGTTCGTCTCTACCACCGAAGAGTATGCGGCCTCCGTGGCGGGGTCCACCAACCCATCCTCGGACGACGCGATCTGCCCCGGATTTAGGTCTGGAGTAGTTGTAGGGGCGATATCCCGAATACTGTCCGACAATAGATTTAAGTCGTGCTCGTCGTGACTGTTCGACGCTCCTGATATGGGCCCGAATCCACCGAAGATCAAGTCTCCGTTGATATCGGCCGTGTAATTCAAGTTGACGAACCTGACCTGATGGCCAGGGGCGTAGCTGTCGATCTGCTCCAGATGGCCAAGCGAGTTGGCCCGCAATGCGAAGCCGCCGAACACGAAGATCTGTCCGGGGAGAAAAATTTCGCCCTGGACTGCGTTGTTGAAGGTTGAGGGAGCCATCGAGCCTTACAGCGACGGCACAGAGGAAATCTCAATGAAAGCACCAATGTCGGTGTCAAAACCGTCGGATCTCGGGTAGGGGGTGCCAAACTGTGCGTCTAAGGCGGATGGTAACAAGAGACTGGGGACACGATGTTTACCCAAGTTCGGGCCCTCTCGATGGAGGTAATACCCTACTTCCTGCTTGATTGATCTTGATGATATAAGTATTACAAGAGTTGATCTACCACGAGATCATAGAGGCTAAACCCTAGAAGCTAGCCTATGGTATGATTGTTGTTGTCCTATGGACTAAACCCTCTGGTTTATATAGACACTAGAGGGGGCTAGGGTTACACAGAGTCGGTTACAGAGAAGGAGATCTAACATTCGAATCACCAAGCTTGCCTTCCACGCAAAGGAGAGTCCCATCCGGACACGGGATGAAGTCTTCAATCTTGTATCTTCATAGTCCAACAGTCCGGTCAAAGAATATAGTCCAGCTGCCCGGATACCCCCTTATCCAGGGCTCCCTCAATGGGCTTTTGGAATCACTTGATTATGAATCATTTGATACTTGCGAACCAAGCCTCATGGGCAAGATGACTAAGACTCCGTTCTCAGGAATGATGGGGCGAGCTAATGACTTACTCGAAATAATACATACCAATGTATGCGGTCCGATGAGTGTTAAGGCTAGCGGTGGGTATCGTTATTTTCTGACCTTCACAGATGATTTGAGCAGATATGGATATGTACTTAATGAAACACAAGTTTGAAACATTTGAAAAGTTTAAAGAATTTCATAGTGAAGTGGAGAATCATTTTAATAAGAAAGTAAAGTTTCTACGATCTGATCATGGAGGAGAATATTTGAGTTACGAGTTTGGCCTTCATTTAAAACAATGTGGAATAATTTCACAACTCACGCCACCTGGAACACCACAGCGTAATGGTGTGTTCGAACATCGTAACCGTACTTTATTAGATACAGTATGATCTATGATGTCTCTTACCGATTTACCACTATCGTTTTGGGGTTATGCATTAGAGACAGCTGCATTCATGTTAAATAGGGCACCTCCTAAATCCATTGAGGGGACACCGTATGAACTATGCTTTGGCAATAAATCTAAGCCGTTGTTTCTTAAAGTTTGGGGTTGCGACACTTATGTCAAAAGGCTTCAGCCTGAGAAGCTCGAACCCAAATCAGAGAAGTGTGTTTTCATAGGATACCCTAAGGAAACAATTGGTTACACCTTCTACCACATATCCAAAGGCAAGATCTTTGTTGCCAAGAATGGAACCTTTCTAGAAATGAAGTGAGTGGGAGGAAAGTAGAACTTGATGAGGTAATTGTACCTTCTCTCGAATTGGAAAGTAGTACATCGGAGAAAACTGTTCCTATGATGCCTACACCAACTAAAGAGGAAGCTAATGATGATGATCGTGAAACTTCCGATCAAGTTACTACCGAACCTCATAGGTCAACCAGAACACAATCGACACCAGAGTGGTATGGTAATCCTATTCTAGAAGTCATGTTACTAGACCATGGTAAACCTACGAACTATGAAGAAGCTACAATGAGCCCAGATTCCGATAAATGGCTTCAGGCCATGAAATCTGAGATAGGATCCATGTATGAGAACAAAGTATGGACTTTGGTGGATTTGCCCGATGATCGGCAACCCATAGAGAATAAATGGATCTTCAAGAAGACTGACACTGATGGTAATGTTACTGTCTATAAAGCTCGACTTGTCACAAAAGGTTTTCGACAAGTTTAAAGGGTTGACTACGATGAAACTTTCTCATTCGTAGCGATGCTTAAGTCTGTCTAAATCTTGTTAGCAATTGCCACATTTTATGAAATCTGGCAAATGGATGTCAAAACTGCAATCCTTAATGGATTTCTTAAAGAAGAGTTGTATATGATGCAACCAGAAGGTTTTGTCGATCCTAAAGGTGCTAACAAACTGTGCAAGCTCCAGCGATCCATCTATGGACTGGTGCAAGCATCTCGGATTTGGAATATATGCTTTGATGAGGTGATCAAAGCATATGGTTTTATATAGACTTTCGGAGAAGCCTGTATTTACAAGAAAGTGAGTGGGAGCTCCGTAGAATTTTTTATATTATATCTGGATGACATATTGTTGATTGGAAATGATATAGAATTTTTGGATAGCATAAAAGGATACTTTAATAAGAATTTTTAAACGAAAGACCTCAGTAAAGCTACTTATGTATTAGGCATCAAGATCTATAGAGACATATTGAGACGCTTAATAAGACTTTCACAAAGCACATACCTTAACAAGATTTTGAAAGAATGGATCAGTCAAAGGAGTTCTTGCCTGTATTACAAGGTGTAAAGTTGAGTAAGACTCAAAGCCCGACCACGACAGAAGATAGAGAGAGAATGAAAGTCATTCCCTATGTCTCAGCCATAGGTTCTATAAAGTATGCCATGCTGTGTACCAGACCAGTTGTGTGACTTGCTATGAGTTTGGCAAGGGGGTACAATAGTGATCCAGGAGTGGATCACTGGACAGTGGTCAAAATTATCCTTAGGTACCTAAAGAGGACTAAGGAATATGTTTCTTGGTTATGGAGGTGATAAAGAGTTCGTCGTAAAGAGTTATGTCAACGCAAGCTTTGACACTAATCTAGATGACTTTAAGCCTCAAACTAGATACATATTGAACGTGGGAGAAATTAGCTAGAGTAGTTCCATGCAGAGCATTGTAAACATAGAAATTTACAAAATACATACGGATCTGAATGTGGTAGACCCGTTGACTAAACTTCTATCACAAGCAAAACATGATCACACCTTAGTACTATTTGGGTATTAATCACATAGCGATGTGAACTAGATTATTGACTCTAGTAAACCCTTTGACTGTTACTCACATGGCATTGTGAACTATGGGTGTTAATCACATAAAGATGTGAACTATTGGGTGTTAAATCGCGCGCCGATGCGAACTAGATTATTGACTCTAGTGCAAGTGGGAGATTGAAGGAAATATGCCCTAGAGGCAATAATAAAGTTGTTATTTCATATTTCCTTATATCATGATAAATGTTTATTATTCATGCTAGAAATGTATTAACCGGAAACTTGACACATGTGTGGATACATAGACAAAACATAGTGTCCCTAGTAAGCCTCTACTAGACTAGCTCGTTAATCAAAGATGGTTAAGTTTCCTAACCATAGACATGTGTTGTCATTTGATGAACGGGATCACATCATTAGGAGAATGATGTGATGGACAATTCCCATCCATTAACTTAGCATAATCATCATTCAGTTTTATTGTTATTGCTTTCTTCATGTCGAATACATATTCCTTCGACTATGAGATTATGCAACTCCCGGATACCGGAGGAATGCCTTATGTGCTATCAAACGTCACAACGTAATTGGATGATTATAAAGATGCTCTACGGGTATCTCTGAAGGTTTTTGTTGGGTTGGCATAGATCGAGATTAGGATTTGTCACTTCGAGTATCGTAGAGGTATCTCTGGGTCCTCTCGGAAATGCACATCATAAGAAGCCTTGCAAGCAAAGTGACTAATGAGTTAGTTACAGGATGATGTATTACGGAACGAGTAAAGAGACTTGCCGGTAATGAGATTGAACTAGGTATGAAGATACCGATGATTGAATCTCAGGCAAGTAACATACCGATTACAAAGGGAATAACGTATGTTGTCATAACAGTTCGATCGATAAAGATCTTCATAGAATATGTGGGAGCCAATATGAGCATCCAGGTTTCGCTATTGGTTATTGACCGGAGAGGTGTCTCGGTCATGTCTACATTGTTTTCTAACCCGTAGGGTCCACACGCTTAACGTTCGATGATGATTTTGTATTATATGAGTTATGTGATTTGGTGACCGAACGTTGTTCGTATTCCCGGATGAGATCACGGACATGAAGAGGATTCTCGAAATGGTCGAGAGGTAAAGATTGATATATAGGACGATAGTATTCAGACACCGGAAGTGCCGGGTACATATCGGGTCATCGGAAGGGGTTTCGGGCACCCCCGGCAAAGATATGGGCCTAATGGGCCAAGAGGGGAAACACAACAGCCAGCAGGGGCTTTTGCGCCCCCCATATGGGCCGAACCAGAGGAGGAAGGAAAGAGGAGAAGACAGAAGGAGGGGGAGGGAGTCGGCCTCCCCCTTCCTTCCCTCCTCTCTCCTCCTTCCTTCCTCCTGCGGAAAATATGGTAAGGGAGGGCGAATTGGACTGGGGCCCCGAGTAGGATTCCTCCTACTTGGGGCACCCTAAGGCTACTCTCCTCCCCCTCCCACATATATATATGTGGGGTGGGGGCGCCTAGAAGACACACCAACATTTGTTAGCCGTGTGCGGCGCGCCCCCCTCCATAGTTTACGCCTCTGGTAATATTCCCGTAGTGCTTAGGCGAAGCTCTGCACGGATAACTTCACCATCACCATCACCACGCCATCGTGCTGACGGAACTCATTTACTTCCTCGACACTTTGCTGGATCAAGAGTTCGAGGGACGTCATCGAGCTGAATGTGTGGAGAACTCGGAGGTGACGTACGTTCGGTACTTGATCGGTCAGAATAAGAAGAAGTTCGACTACATCAACCACGTTGTCAAACGCTTCCGCTTTCGGTCTACGAGGGTATGTAGACACACTCTCCCCCTCTCGTTGCTACGCATCTCCTAGATAGATCTTGCGTGAGCGTAGGAATTTTTTTCAAATTGCATTCTACGTTCCCTAATACCCAGAGCATGCGGCAACTGGCATTGATGTCGAGAGACGCAACCGGGCGTGAAGGTGGCAACCATGGACGCAGCCTCTCGGGCGTCGCCACTTCAATGCGAACACTGCATCCTAAGAAACCAACCCGGCCACTACGCCGCATTAAAGCGGGCTAATCGCCCGTTCACCTGGCTTGGCCACCGTATATAAGCCCTCCTCCGGCGATGCACATCCACACCTCCTCCTCTTTGATCCCCTCCTCCTCTTCGAGCCCGTCCTATACCTCTCCGAGTCCTTCCTCCTACAGCGATGATGCCGAAGTCATGGTGGTCCGTGCCAACATGCGGTGGAGGAGAGAGTTCATCCTTCGGTGGATCTTGGTGCCGCTGCTCGCGCTCTTCGGGCCCCTCGACGTCTACGACTGCCGGCTCCTCCGGCAAGGAGGAGATCATCATCTCCTCAGGCGACGAGGACGACCAAAAGCCACAACAATAGTGGGAACAGCGGTCGCGCTTCCTCGCGGAGGCGGCTCTGACGGACAAAGAATTCATCCATCAGATGGCCCGATGCCACAGTCCCCGCTTGTGTTACCACGTCAAGCTGGAGCCGGCATCCCCTCCCTAGAGGGTCAAGGAGGATCCCGCCTCCCCCGTCCAGCCGCGACATCAAGATTGGATGTCTAATTAAGGATGAGCACCACCGCCACCGGCGCATAGCCGGTACACGCGCATTATGGGCCCGCCTCGTCGCCACGCGGCTACCTCCGCCAAGCCGTCAAGGAGGAGTTGTCGCCGGTGATAAGGAAGGCACATGGTCGCATCCTCCATTACCTCGCAGGCAGCAGTGTCGGCGGTCCCTCGGGCTCGAGGGCCGTCGTCTCAGAGGAGGAGCGTGCGGTGCGTCAGCGGGCACGGTAGGACCTGCACAACGCCACCCGCTGGTCCTCGTTCACCAAGACAGGCGTGGTGCTGGAATGGGTCCGCAATGACCCTGACCTCGGCGTCGTGTGGGCCCTCGACTGCTCCGTCACCACCAATGAGACGTACACCAGGTGCCTTCGCCGCCTCGACAGCGAGATCGCCAAGTACGACGAGCAGTGAGCGAGACCTTTGACGCTGGTAAGGGCAAGGCCGTCGCTAGGGTTTTGCCGGCAGTGGCCGCACCGGCACTCCACACCGTGCAACAGGAGGTGGAGCGGCTATGCCACGAGCGGCAGGTAGCCGCCAAACATGGTTGTCGCGGCCCTCAGGCCCTCCGCCATTGGAGGGACGATGATGAAGACGACGACGGTGCGGACGGCCGCAATGATGTGGCAGGATAGGCCGGCCACGTGTACGAGGTGGTCGTCTGTTAAAGGGTTTAGGATTTTTTTTTGTTTTTAGTTAAATGGTCAAAATATCAATCTTTTCATGTAAATTATGTCTGAATTTTAATGAAATCCGTCTTGTTTGCACGAATTTCATCCGGTTACTTGAAATAGTGGTTGAAATGTATACGGGTAGCGTTGGATGGCAGCCTCCCATATCCGTGTCCGTGGATAGATGCTGGAGCAAATTTGCGGGTCAATATTGAAGATCCACATACGTGGCAGTACAGTACTAGGGAATGCGTTCTTTTACGATCATGGCCATGCATGACGATCTCGTCGTCGTCGTTTGAGCGTAGCCACTGCCTGGTGTGATGCCAAAATCCCTCTATGCAAAGCATGCTGATAACATGTTTTTTTAAAAAGGAGGATGACCCCCGGCCTCTACATCTGGGAGATACAGACGGTCATTTTATTAATTATTCTTGAGGACCTTACAAAGTATAATAATAATATGCCTGAATTCGCCATCTTGGCAGCATCTGCCGCTACTCCTATTCAAATGATGAAGGAATGCAAGCTGGGCCACATACCCATACATCTCACCTAAGCCTAACATCTAAAGCCGGAGGCCCCGACCAAGCCATCTGCCGGGTCCGGGGCTCAAACCGGTCTGACGCACTCACATGTGTCGTCGTCGCCATCTTTCACTGGTCCATCTTCAAAGCAGATTGAGGTGACAACCTTGGCAGGTCCTCCGTCATTGACGCCACCACGACGCCACCCGACGACCTCCACCTACGCGACTCCATCTCCAAGCAACGAACATAAATCCATGCTAGGAAAGGAACGCACCACCGCCATCGCCCACCACCCACAAGCGCCACCCAAACCCAAGGTTCCCAAAGCATCGCCTTCAAGAAGGGAACGGCGCCGTGAGCGCCGCCGCCGCCCAACAAAGTTAGGGCTTTCGTCCGGAAAACCTAGGGGAAGGTGAAGTGAGGAGATCAGTCCATACCGACGCCTCCAAGGAGGGAAACGACGCCCTCAAGCGTCGTCATCGGCGTGGCCGGTCATGGCCGGCCAGGGATTTCGCCCGAACTAGATCTCCGCCACCAGCAGCACATCATGTACAGAACCGGCGACCAAGAGGAAGCGCGGCCCGACCAGGCTGGCCCGCACGCCGAACAGGGGAGGAAGGGACGCGCCAGATCGTGCACACCGACTGCCGCAGAAGCTGCCGCCGGCCGCCAACGACCACCGAATCCCGCTGCCCGCGCGGCCGGGACACCGGATCCACCACCCGCACGGATGTTAGCCGGCCGTACCTTGCCAATGGAGCCGCCGCTCCAGATCCGGAGTTCCCCACATAGGAGCAAGGCAACCGAGGCCCCGCCGCCACCATCCTTGGCGCCCCGGGCTTGCCCGGCGGCTGCCTCAGGCAGCGGCGAGGGAGGGAGGAGGGGAGAGGGTAAGGAGGAGGGGCGGCTAGGGTTGGTAGGAGGCAGCGGCTAGGGTTGGGGGATATTGACCGATACAACCATCTGCCTGCTGATAACGTGTTGAGAGTAAAAGAGAGACAATAAATAGTACAGTAATAAAACGGTGTCTAATCTTATTTCATGGTCGGCACAACGACAAATGACTATCTCCGGCTCTAGTGCTGAGGCAGAATACATGACAGTTGCTCTGCTGTCTCAAAGACATGTTGGGTATGACAGCTTTTACAGGAGCTTCGTCGGCCGATATCAAGTGCCACCATTTTCTATTGTGACAACGTTACTACTGTTTACTTGTCCGCTAACTCCGTTCAACATGGTCGGACCAAACATATCAAACTGGATATTCACTTTGTTCGGGAGAAGATCACACTTGGCGACGTTCGTGTCTTACATGTGCCCTCCTCCTCTCAGTTCGTGAACATCTTCACGAAGGGGTTACCTACTGCTCTTTTTCAAGAGTCTCGCTCTAGTCTTCAGGTCACATCATCTCCCGCTTCAGACTGCGGGTGCGCTATAGAGTACAGAACACCGATGACACCTCATCTTGGAGTCCACACAAAGCTTCTACCACATAAATAGTTTCCATGTATTAATACGTGATTGTGTTGTAACTTGTAATCAAACTCTGTAAACTTGTGCTGCTATAAATATACGAGGAAGCCAGCCGAAGCAGGCATTGAGCCGCCTGGTCCTTTATACTTTTACACTTTATATATGATTACAAATTGGGGTGCCTCCAAGGGGGTGCCTCTACAAAGGGGCATGAGCAACCGACATGCCAAATAGTAGCCGCCTTGGTAATTAAGAAAATAAGCAGGGACTGAGACGATGAAGAATGGCAGACGATCATTTGGAATTGCGGCAACAATCTAATTATTTTTGAGCATATTCTTAGGGGGGTAAACTGTGTTCCCATGATCTAGCTAGTCTAGTTAGGAGTATGGTGTGTTCTGGGTGGATGGATGAACCACCCAACTAGATTGTTGCTTCTCTTGTAGACGATGCTACTTTGATCACCTTGCAATAAAAAATTTAGATGTCAAAAAAAGAAATTTAGGGATTAAAATAATTAATTAAATCCTAACAGAATCTGGTCTTGTTCTAAAAAAAGGCTCAAGGTTATTAGACAGTCACAGTCACATCGTAAGGCTTCATATTTTGTCTACGTGGCACTTTGTTCAATGGTCAAACATCCACATGGCATATAGTGGTGCCTCACCCTCTACCCATGCGGGCCCCACATGTCAGCAGGGGGAACAAAATGAACTAAAAATTATGCCAATGAGGAATCTGACAAGCGAACCGGAATAAAGACTACCCAACTATTGCTATGCTCTAATATATTTTTTGCGATGCAGGATATGTCTTTTTAGCTTTAGTGACTTTCTTTTTCCAAAAAGAAAACTACCTCATTTTCGTAAAGGTCTTGTGAACACAAAAGGGGTATCTATGTACTTTTGTCATCGCGGGATGATGGACGCCAATTTGTTTTCTTTTCTCGTTTTAAACTATGATGAACTAGTCAGATCTAGCACACAAGAATGAGCATTTCAAGTTACTGACAAAATTAAGTGGCATGTAAAGTGTTCAAACATACATGGCGGTAAACCTAGGGTTTGAATTCGTCCCTTCATGGGTTAAGTGTGTCACTACCCTTCTAGCTATTTAATTAATATATATTTTTAATTTGAAAGTTATATGCATGTAGCTACTTTGTTTTTCCGTGTTTGCTATTATCAAGTTGCCACCGTCTCGCATTAGTCGATTTCTGAGTGCAACATCAAGGCAAAGACGTGGTCACCGTGGCGAGCACCAATGAGGTGTGGGATCGTCGATGCGGCCAAGCCTGGAGTTGCGAGGGGCTTGCTGGAGCTGGAGAAGAGGTCAGGGGTTAGACATAGGTGGCAGCTTGAGGTGTCGGGATGGCCTCGGAGGATGACAAGAGAACGGTGGTGGGAGGAAGCTAGGGCAAAAGGATGACCTGAGCTAGAAGATGCATCCCAGCCTTGAGATTTCAATCCAATGGGGGCGGGGGGGGGGGGGGGGGGTGTCACTTGACTTCAAATTTATTTTATATATAGCAACTCACAAACACCATGTCCCTTCTACTTTTAGAAAGGAAACTATACCTCTTTTTCTGCAAAAAAAGTCTTATGAATACAAAATGTGTATCTCTGTATTTTTGTCTTCGCTTGGTCATGGACGGCATTTTGTTTTCTTTCTTGTTTTGTACTATGTGGAAGCTAGTCAGATCCAGCACGCAAAGTGAGCATTTCAAGTTATTGACAAAACAGAGTGGCATCTAACATGTTCAGACATATATTGGGTAACCCTGGTGGTTTCAACTTGATCTCATATTGGTTGAGTGTACCATCCTCCCTCTAACCATCTAATTACAGGCGTTGATTTCATAAAGAAAAGTCAACATAATAAATTCTAAGATTGAAAGAAGCCACACACATTTCAAATGACCTCGGAGGAGAAGTCGATCAACTTGCTAATGCTCATATTACCAATTTGAACACATAATTAGAAAAAGTCCCATGACATCATGGCTGATCGAGGGTCTCAATGCCATCATACGGTAATCCAAGTCTCTTTAATCGAAATCAGTTTCATGTGCGCCCCAGAGAGAGAGAGAGAGAGAGAGAGAGAGAGAGAGAGAGAGAGAGAGAGATTCTTTTCAAAATTCAGTAATCCACTTCTGAGGCCAGGCTCAGCTGCACCGGCTCTGAAGAAAAAAAATCAAAACAACTACTAGAAAAATAAAAAAAATCAATTTTTTTGTGGTAGATAATTCGATGCGTGAGGATCGCTCCAATTTTCAAATCATTTGGACATCTGTGCCGGCAAAAAAGACAAATTCGGGGTCTGCAGAATGTTTACTGTTCACATATTATTCTGACCCTATTTGTCTTTTTTGCTGAGAGCTGCTCAGATGTCCAAACAATCTAAAAATTGAAGCGGACCTCACGCATCAAATTATCTACCACACAATTATTTTTTTAGAATTTGTTGAATTTTTATAGTATTTATTCTGAATTTTTCTGACCGGGTGCAGATGAGCTGGGCAGCGAAACGCCGCACTCTTCAAAATTACTCTATTGTTATAGTGACCACTCCATCATAAAACAATGTATGTAACCAAACATAGTTAAATTGTACCAGTAATTTGTAATGAAACTAGAAGGATGATCATCGTAAATGCAAGGGGGTTATTCCTTAGTACATCAAAGGGGTTAAGCACTTACGTTTATCTCATGTAATAATGTAAATGATTTACCCCCTTCATTAACTGCACAATACAAATCATTTTAAATATCAAATCATTTCTAAATCTGTATCTTTTGATCTTTGTTTTGCATACTAATATATGATTATGTAGCTAGTAAACGACAAAAAATGAATTATGAAATGTTTTGTTTTACGAAAATTCTATTGATTCGTTTTTGCTTGCAACAATCTATATATCCAGTCAGCCAGAGCTATGCCATGGACACCAACCGGACTAACCCGCAATCCGCACGCCCCTAGACCCACCTGCTATTGAAAATAAAAACATCTTATAAATACTACTCCCTCTGTTCCACAATGTCAGACATTTTTGCAAGCTAAAGGGAGTATGACACTGGTTGTCTTCACTATGTGCGTTTTTCGCTGTCCAGTTTTGACTTGGTCTACACGCCGCCGGCTAAGAGATTTCCTTTATCTCATGTAATGATGTACATGATTTACCCCCTTCATTAACTGCACAATACAAATCATTTTTAATATCAAATCATTTCTAAATGTGTATCTTTTGATCTTTGTTTTGCATACTAATATATGATTATGTTGCTAGTAAACGACAAAAACGAATTATGAAATGTTTTGTTTTACGAAAATTCTATTTCTTGCAACGATCTATATATCCAGTCAGCCAGAGCTACGCCGTGGACACCAGCCGAACTAACCCGCAATCCGCACGCCCGTTAGACCCGCCTGCTATTGAAAACAAAAACATCTTATAAATACTCCCTTTGTAAAAAAATATAAGAGGGTTTAAGTCACTAAAATATTTCTTTGTAGAGGGAGTACTATGACACTAGTCGTCTTCACTATCCAGTATTGACTTGGTCTACACGCCGCCGGCTAAGAGTTTTCCTCCTTTCAAAGCGGCTGCTTTTCAAAGTTTGAATTGTATCTTGTGGATAAAGAGAAAACTTTGAATTGTACCGTAGTACCACTCTCTCTGAACCTTCCTCCTAAGCCTAGCAAGTGGGCAGTGGCTGCTTAGACCAAGTCCTCCACACTGCTCCACGGTCAGATTTGTACAGTGCTTCAGAGACGGCACTATCCACGTCCACGGAAAGATGAGACCGGCCGGTATTCCAGGTCTTTACTAGTTCACAGAAACTGCCTATACTCTGGAAATTGAGCATAAAGCAAACGCCCATCAGAGTATGCACATGACAAGCGCCGATCAGACGTGCTGCCAACCGACTCCGAACGAGAACGTTTTGGCTTTGCGCTTATGGAAGTTTGGTCTCCGCCGTCGTTTTCGCTCAGGGTTGGCGAGTGCAGGACTATGAAACAACCGACTCGATCGAGAAAAGAAATGATGCACGCCTGCTCGTTCGGGAAGAGGGCAACTCAAACCACGTCCGCAGCTGCCTCGGTTGCAACCTAAAATTCACGGTGTAGTGTGTGTATCATGTTAGCCACGGCGCTTCCACACCATACATGTGCTAGATTCTTTGCTTTTCAGTAATGTGCGTCGATATGAGCCACACCTAGATAAAACAAATTGACACCTGCTTCGTACATGCCACGCACTCTCACGGTTGTCTTCCTCTGTTAGCTCACTTTGAGCGGGTCTTTCTTACACGGGCCTCTGACTCCTTCAAATTTCGTGTATTTTTCTTTTGAAACAAGGCAAAAGACTTGCCATTTCATTATTTTTTTGCGGGGGAGGACTTGCCATTTCATTGATTAAGGGAGAAAGTTTTAGACAGAAACCGTAAAGCGGCGAATAAAAGGACTACTCTCGCGGCATTACAACACCCAAATGTTTCGCTCCAGCCATAGCCCAAAGCGATACCTCCTGCTTGATTTTGTCGATGATGGTCATGGAAGGGGCCGTTGAGCGACACCCAAATTTCGTGCGTTTTTGCAGCACTGGCACCCGTTGGCTAGGCACGGGACTGCCACCGGCTGGGGAAGATGTTGAATGAGTTACATGTCCACGGCGGTCGCTAGGTTAACCGAGCGACGTGTCATGCCTCGTCGTTTGCCTTTGACACGTGGACCTTATAGGTGGGGTCGGGGTGTTGGGTATATCAAAACATGGTCAAATGAGCATTAGTGGTTTCGGCAATGCGATTACTAAAAAACGGCGGTATCAACAAACTGTTATGAAAACGGTGGCCTTTTGGTTCATTGTGTGCAATTGTGATGTGTGTTTTTTTTTTGAAACAAGGCAAAAGATTTGCCATTTCATTGATTGAGAAGAAGGTTTAGACAGACCATGAAGTGGCAAATGGTTTTTGACAATTTACTCTCTTGTTGTGGTTTTTGATCAAATTTGAACTAAAACCAATACAAGAATTATGAAACGGACCAAGTAATCGATATGATCTGAATTCACATTTAGTGTCAAGTACTTTCTTCATGCTTTTGATATTTTGATGTTAGCGTCTTGCGACATCCTCTCATAAGATCGTGTTGTTTTTCCATCTGCTTTAGCCTTTGCATGTGGATGCTCGCACGTGGACGTTGTTTTGGTTTCTGTTCCATTATCATCGATACGATCTCTTTTGATGGATCATATGGAAAAAGGAAGTACTCCCTCCGATTCAAAATAAGTGTCGCAAGTTTGAACTAAAATTATTTTGAATCGGATGGAGTACTTTTTATTGCGAAAAACAACAAGTACTTGGAGGTGAGATATATTTCTGCAGATGGTTTACTGTGGTAATTACTCTACTCGATGTTGAAACTACCTTTTCTTTTGAACGGTGTTGCCTTTGGTCTTGCCGCGTGCGGTACAGATTTTACAGTTCACACTAGTCCACTTTACAGTCATCTTGGATGCGACAACTTTATTTGCCGACATTTGCCGACATTTGCCGACATGGAAGGAACGCATGTAGAACGGGTGCGCACTCTGTCACGGTCGCACACACTCTAATCGACAGGATTAGACTTGCCTACATTGCACTATCTCGTCAACCTTCTTTCTTAATTTTTCACCTTGTGAGTTTTGCCCGGATGCATGCATCTACATCTCGAGATCTCATATAGAGTTACTGTGCAAATAACGGCCGAATAAGTTCAGCCTAGCTAGAAAACGTCACGGCAAATTATCACTTGTCAAATGGCATGACCTCTGACAGTCTCTCCCTCTGCCATTTTTGTTGCCCGAGAGAGAGTTAAATATCAAAAAATACCTATTTTCATGTCGTATAGAGGCTGCCTCAATTAATTCGGATCTGAGGGAGCACATCTTTATAAATATTTATATTATATGTTTTCAAACTATTTTCATGCATATATTTCATCGATTTTAGAAAATAATGAAATAAAGTTGCATGTTTAGATTTGTGTAAACCAACTCCCATAAAGACTGTTATTTTTAGAAGGGGGGAAAGTCCGCCGCTACACTGCCGATGTTCTGCCGGTTTTTTTTTGATCCAAAAGATCAATAGGCTTACCAGAAGACAAGAAAATTTTCTAAAAGATAATACTTTTTCACACAATCGTCTCGGATCACTCTTGTCTTCGGAACAATGTCTTAAACGGCTAGGGAGATTATTGTGTTAAATTATATGGCCCTCTATCTTGTAAAATCTTAGACCCAATCAACCAATTAATTCGGATGTGTATAAACACATTTTAGAGCATCTCTAGCAGACCCCGTAAAACACCGCGACCCGCAAAATAACTGCCAAAATACGGGTCGACACGAAAAATCCTGCCCGAACATACCCCGCAAATGCATCCAACCCGTAAAAGTTTTTGCTGGGCGCAACAAAATTCCCATCCCAACCCGCGAAAATGCGGGTCCCTCCCCCCTCCCCCCGCCCCGGCCCGTCGGCGTCCTGTATATGGCGGGAGCGATTGGTGGGGAGGACATTTCAGCCCACGCTTTTCCCCACCCACCACCACCCCTCTCCCCCTTGCCCCGCCGCCGGGACGCCGCCCGCGATTCCGGCGAAAGTAGCCGGCGGGATCACGCCGAAAGGCCGCCACACGCCTGAGGTCGCCCTCCGCCACTCCCTCCTACGTCAGCGGGCCGGAAAGTTGCAGATTGGCAGCCGATCGACGCGGGCGGTCGGATTTGGCTTTTACGGCCACCGGTGGCTGCGCCAAGCGATGGAGTGGTTGGGGAGTTGAAGGAAATACGCCCTAGAGGCAATAATAAAGTTGTTATTTATATTTCTTTATATCATGATAAATGTTTATTATTCATACTAGAACTGTATTAACCGAAAACTTAGTACATGTGTGAATACATAGACAAAACAAAGTGTCCCTAGTATGCCTGTACTTGACTAGCTCGTTAATCAAAGATGGTTATGTTTCCTGACCATAGACATGTGTTGTCATTTGATGAACGGGATCACATCATTAGAGAATGATGTGATGGACAAGACCCATCCATTAGCTTAGCATAATGATCGATAAGTTTTGTTGCTATTGCTTTCTTCATGACTTATACATGTTCCTCTGACTATGAGATTATGCAACTCCCGAATACTAGAGGAGCACCTTGTGTTATATCAAACTTCAGAACGTAACTAGGTGATTATAAAGATGCTCTACAGGTGTCTCCGAAGATGTTTGTTGGGTTGGCATAGATCGAGATTAGGATTTGTCACTTCGTGTACCGGAGAGGTATCTCTGGGCCCTCTCGGTAATGCTCATCACTATAAGCCTTGCAAGCAATGTGACTAACGAGTTAGTTGCGTGATGAAGCATTACAGAACGAGTAAAGAGACTTGCCGGTAACGAAATTGAACTAGGTAAGAAGATACCGACGATCGAATCTCGGGCAAGTAACATACCGATGACAAAGGAAACAACGTATGTTGTTGTGCGGTTTGATCGATAAAGATCTTCATAGAATATGTAGAAGCCAATATGAGCATCCAGGTTCCGCTATTGGTTATTGACCGGAGATGTGTCTCAGTCATGTCTACATAGTTCTCGATCCTGTAGGGTCCGCACGCTTAACATTCGATGACAATTTTTATTATGAGTTATGTGTTTTTGATCACCTAAGTTTGTTTGGAGTCCCGGATGAGATCACTGACATAACGAGGAGTCTCAAAATGGTCGAGAGGTAAAGATTGATATATTGGAAGGTGGTATTCGGACACCGGAAGGGTTCCGGAGTGTATCGGGTACAAACCGGAGTACCGGAAGGGTTACCGGAACCCCCTCCCCCCGATGGAAGATATGGGCCATGGGTCATGGGAGGGAGGCTAACCAGCCCACAAGGGGCTGGTGCACCCCCCACAAGGAAGGAGGCCGAATTGGACTAGGGAAAGGTGGCGCCACCCCCTTTCCTTCTCCTACTACCTCTCATTCCCCCTTTCCACCTTCGTAAGAAGGAATAAAAGAGGGGGGGGGCGAATTCTACTAGGAGTGCAGTGCTAGTAGGACTCCCCCATCCCTTGGCGCGCCCCTGGTGGCCGGTCTCCTCCTCCCTCCTTTATATACAGTGGCAGGGAGGGCACCCCAAAGGCACCACATTTTCTGAGCCGTGTGTGGTGCCCCCCTCCATCGTTTACTCCTCCGATAGTATCATCATAGTGCTTAGGCAAAGCCCTGCGGATCATATCATCAACACTGTCATCACGCCGACGTGCTTACGAAACTCTCCCTCGACCCTCTGCTGGATCAAGAGTTCGAGGGACGTCATCGATCTGAATGTGTGCTGAACTCGGAGGTGACGTACGTTCGGTGCTAGATCGATTAGATCGTGAAGACGTTCGACTACATCAATCACGTTAACATAACGCTTCCGCTTTCGGTCTACGAGGGTATGTGGACAAACTCTCCCCCTCTCGTTGCTATGCATCTCCTAGATAGATGTTGCATGATCGTATGAATTTTTTTGAAATTGCATGCTCCGTTCCCCAACAATGGCATCCGAGCCAGGTCTATGCGTAGATGATATGGACGAGTAGAACACAAAGAGTTGTGGGTGATGATAGTCATACTGCTAACCACCAATGTCTTACTTTGATTCGGCAGTATTGTTGGATGAAGCAGCCCGGGCCGACATTACATGACCGCGTTCATGAGACTGGTTCTACCGACGTGCTTTGCACACAGGTGGCTGGCGGGTGTCTGTTTCTCCAACTTTAGTTGAATCGAGTTTGACTACGGACGGTCCTGGTTGAAGGTTAAAACAACACACTTGACGAAAAATCGTTGTGGTTTCGATGCGTAGGTAAGAACAGTTCTTGCTAGAAGCCCATAGCAGCCACGTAAAACTTGTAATAACAAAGTAGAGGACGTCTAACTTGTTTTGGTAGGGCTTGGTGTGATGTGATATGGTCAAGACATAATGTGATATAAATTGTTGTATGAGATGATCATGTTTTGTAACAAAATTATCGGCAACTAGCATGAGCCATATGGTTGTCGCTTTATTGTATGAAATGCAATCGACATGTAATTACTTTATCACTAAGCGGTAGCGATAGTCGTAGTAGAAATAGTTGGCGAGACTATAACGATGCTATGAATCAATAGTCGTAGTAGCAGTTGTAGCAATAGTCGTAGATCTAAGTTTCAAAGAATCAATATCAAGCGAAAGTCTATCAATGTTCCTAGCCAAATCATCAACTTTAAGCAATTTTTCTTCCAGCATGGCATTAAAATTCTTTTGAGAGATCATAAATTCTTTCACACTATTCTCAAAATCAGAGGGAATATTATTATAATTACCATAAGAATTATTGTAAGAATTTTCATAATTATTAGAGGAATTACTAGGGAACGGTCTAGGATTAAAGTTTCCTCTATAAGCATTGTTACCAAAATTATTCCTACCAACAAAATTCACATCCATAGATTCATTATTATTGTCAATCAAAGTAGACAAAGGCATATCATTGGGATCAATAGAAGCACTCTTAGTAGCAAAAAATTTCATAAGTTCATCCATCTTTCCACTCAAAACATTAATTTCTTCTATAGCATGCACTTTTTTACTAGTAGATCTTTCGGTGTGCCACTGAGAATAATTAGCCATAATATTATCAAGGAGTTTAGTAGCTTCTCCTAAGGTGATTTCCATAAATGTGCCTCCCGCGGCCGAATCTAAAAGATTTCTAGAAGCAAAATTCAATCCGGCATAAAATTTTTGTATGATCATCCATAAATTCAAACCATGAGTAGGGCAATTGCGAATCATCAATTTCATTATTTCCCAATATTGGGCAACATGCTCATGATCAAGTTGTTTAAAATTCATAATATCCTTCCTAAGAGAGATGATCTTAGCGAGAGGAAAATATTTAGAGATAAAAGCATCTTTGCACTTATTCCATGAATCAATACTATTCTTAGACAAAGACGAAAACCAAACTTTAGCACGATCTCTAAGTGAAAACGGAAATAACTTGAATTTAACAATATCATTATCCATATCTTTCTTCTTTTCCATCTCACACAAATCAAAAAAGTTATTTAGATGGGTAGAAGCATCTTCACTAGGAAGGCCGGAGAATTGATCTTTCATAACAAGATTCAGCAAAGCAGCATTGATTTCACAAGACTCAACATCATTAAGAGGAGCAATCAGAGTACGAAGGAAATCATTATTATTGGTATTGGAAAAGTCACACAATTTGGTATTGTCTTGCGCCATCGCGACAAGCAATCCAACACACAAGCAAACAAAAGGCAAGCGAAAGAGAGAGGAGATTGGGAAAGAGAGGGCGAATAAAATGACAAGGGTGAAGTGGGGGAGAGGAAAACGAGAGGCAAATGGCAAATAATGTAAATGCGAGGGAGATGAGTTTGTGATGGGTACTTGGTATGTCTTGACTTGAGCGAAGACCTCCCCGGCAACGGCGCCAGAAATCCTTCTTGCTACGTCTTGAGCTTGTGTTGGTTTTTCTTGAAGAGGAAGGGTGATGCATCAATAGTAGTGTAAGTATTTCCCTCAGTTTTTGAGAACCAAGGTATCAATCCAGTAGGATGCTCCTCAAAAGTCCCACGCACCTACACAAACAAACTAGAACTCACACGCAACGCAATAAGGGGGTGTCAATCCCTTCACGGCCACTTGCAAAAGTGAGATCTGATAGAGATAATATGATAAGATAATATTTTTGGTATTTTTATGATATATATTGGAAAAGTAGAAGATGCAAATAAAAGTAGATTGAAAGCTTATATGATAAAAGATAGACCCGGGGGCCATAGGTTTCACTAGTGGCTTTTCTCAAGATAGCATAATTATTACGGTGGGTGAACAAATTACTGTCGAGCAATTGATAGAAAAGCGAATAATTATGAGATTATCTAGGCATGATCATGGATATAGGCATCACGTCGGTGACAAGTAGACCGACTCCTGCCTGCATCTACTACCATTACTCCACACATCGACCGCTATCCAGCATGTATCTAAAGTATTAAGTTCATAAAGAACAGAGTAACGCATTATGAAAGATGACATGATGTAGAGGGATAAACTCATGCAATATGATATAAACCCCATCTTTTTATCCTCGATGGCAAAAATGCAATACGTGCCTTGCTGCCCCTGCTGTCACTGGGAAAGGACACCGCAAGATTGAACCCAAAGCTAAGCACTTCTCCCATTGCAAGAAAGATCAATCTAGTAGGCCAAACCAAACTAATAATTTGAAGAGACTTGCAAAGATAACTTAATCACACATAAAATAATTCAGAGGAGATTCAAATATTTCTCATAAATAAACTTGATCATAAACCACAATTCATCGGATCTCGAAAAACGCACCGCAAAAAGAGTTACATCAAATAGATCTCCAAGAAGATCAAGGAGAACTTTGTATTGAGATTCAAAGAGAGAGAAGAAGCCATCTAGCTAGTAACTATGGACCCGAAGGTCTGTGGTACTCACAACTCATCGGAAGGGCCTTGGAGATGATGTAGAGGCCCTCCGTGGTCGATTCTCCCTCCGGCGGAGCGCCGACGAAGGCTCCAAGATGGGATCTCACGGATACAGAAGGTTACGGCGGTGGAAATAGTTTTTCATGGTCGCTTCTGATGTTTTCGGCATACATGGGTATATATAGGAGGAAGAAGTAGGTCGGTGGACGCTCGAGGGGCCCACGAGGGTGGGGGGCACACCCACCTGTAGGGTTCTTCCGGGCACCCTCGTGCCCTCGTTTCTTGGCTTCCACTCCAAGTCCTCTGGATCACATTTGTTCCAAAAAGATCGCTCCCGAAGGTTTCATTCCGTTTGGACTCCATTTGATATTCCTTTTCTTCGAAACAGTGAAATAGGCAAAAAAAACAGCAATTCGGGTTGGGCCTCCGGTTAGTAGGTTAGTCCCAAAAATGATATAAAAGTGTAAAATAAAGCCCATAAACATCAAAAACGGGTAATATAATAGCATGGAACAATAAAAAAATTATAGATACGTTGGAGATGTATCATACATTCACATACAATGGGTGCAAGCCAGTTTTGCACGTGCAGAATACTCGGGTTAAACTTGACGAGCCTAGCATATGCAGATATGGCCTCGGAACACTAAGACTGAAAGGTCGAACGTGAATCATATAGTAGATATGATCAACATAGCGATGTTCACCATTGAAAACTACTCCATCTCACATGATGATCGGACATGGTTTAGTTGATATGAATCACGCGATCATTTAGATGACTAGAGGGATGCCTATCTAAGTGGGAGTTCTTTAGTAATACGATTAATTGAACTTTAATTTATCATAAACTTAGTCCTGATAGTATTTGCAAATTATGTTGTAGATCAATAGCTTGTGTTGTAGATTCCCTATGTTTTTTGATATGTTCCTAGAGAAAACTAAGTTGAAAGATGATAGTAGTAATGATGCGGACTGGGTCCATGATCTGAGGTTTATCCTCATTGCTGCATAGAAGAATTATGTCCTTGATGCACTGCTAGGTGACAGACCTATTGCAGGAGCAGATGCAGAAATTATGAACGTTTGGCTAGCTCAATATGATAACTACTTGATAGTTTAGTGCACCATGCTTTACGGCTTAGAACCGGGACTTCAAAAACATTTTGAAACGCCACGGATCATATGAGATGTTCCAAGAGCTAAAGTTGGTATTTCAGATTCATGACCGTGTCGAGAGGTATAAGACCTCTGAAAAGTACTTCGCCTAAAAGGATGGAGGAGAATAGCTCAGCTAGTGAGCATGTCCTCAGAATGTCTGGGTACTACAATCTCTTGAATCAAGTGGGAGTTAATCTTCGAGATAAGATAGTGATTGACACAGTTCTCTAGTCACCATCACCAAGTTACTGGAACTTCATGATGAACTATAATATGCAAGGGATGACAAAAGCGATTCCGAGCTCTTCGTGATGCTGAAATCAACAAAGGTAGAATCAAGAAAAAGCATCAAGTCTTGATGATTAAATAAGATCACTAGTTTCAAGAAAAGGGCAAAGGGAAAGAAAGAGAACTTCAAGAAGGTTTGCAATCAAGTTGTCACTCCCGTGAAGAAGCCCAAAGCTGGACCTAAGCCTAAAACGAAGTGCTTCCATTGCAAAGGAAATGGTCACTGGAAGCAGAGTTACCCCTAATATTTGGTGGATAAGAAGGAGCAATGTGAACAAAGGTATATTTGATATACATGTTATTGATGTGTACCTTACTACTGCTCGTAGTAACCCCTGGGTATTTGATACTTGTTCAGTTACTAAGATTAGTAACTCGAAACAGGAGTTGCAGAATAAATAGAGACTAGTTGAGGGTGAAGTGGCGATGTATGTTGGAAGTGGTTCCAACATTGATATGATCATCATTGCACACCCCCTATACTTTCGGGATTAGAATTGAACCTAAATAAATGTTATTTGGTGTTTGCGTTAAAGCATGAATATGATTAGATCATGTTTGTTGAAATACAGTTATTCATTTAAGACAGAGAATAATTGTTATTCTATTTACATGAATAAATCCTTCTATGGTCATGCACCCAATGTTGATGGTTTATTGGATCTTGATCATAGTGATACACATATTCATAATATTGATGCCAAAAGACGCAAAATTGATAATGATAGTGCAACATACTTGTGGCACTGCCGTTTTGGTCATATTGGTGTAAAGCGCATGAAGAAACTCCATGCTGATGGGCTTTTGGAATCACTTGATTATGAATCATTTGATACTTGCGAACCGTGCCTTATGGACAAGATGACTAAAACTACGTTCTCCGGAACAATGGAATGAGCTAATGACTTACTGGAAATAATACATACCGATGTATGCGGTCCGATGAGTGTTGAGACTCGTGGTAGGTATCATTATTTTCTGACCTTCACAGATGATTTGAGCAGATATGGGTATATCTACTTAATGAAACACAAGTCTGAAACATTTGAAAAGTTCAAAGAATTTCAGAGTGAAGTGGAGAATCATTGTAACAAGAAAATAAAGTTTCTACGATCTGATCGTGAAGGTGAATATTTGAGTTACGAGTTTGGCCTTCATTTAAAACAATGTGGATAGTTTCACAACTCACGCCACCTGAAACACCACAACATAATGGTGTGTCCGTATGTCGTAACCACACTTTATTAGATATGGTGCGATCTATGATGTTTCTTACCGATTTACCACTATCGTTTTGGGATTATGCATTAGAGACGGCTGCATTCACGTTAAACAGGGCACCGTCAAAATTCGTTCAGACGACACCGTGTGAACTGTGGTTTTGCAACAAACCTAAGTTGTCATTTCTTAAAGTTTGGGGCTGCGATGCTTATGTGAAAAAGCTTCAACCTGATAAGCTCGAGCCCAAATCGGAGAAATGTGTCTTCATAGGATACCCAAAAGAAACTGTTGGGTACACCTTCTATCACAGATCTAAAGGCAAGATATTCGTTGCTAAGAATGGATCCTTTCTAGAGAAGGAGTTTCTCTCGAAAGAAGTGAGTGGGAGGAAAGTAGAACTTGATGAGGTAATTGTACCTTCTCTGAAATTGGAAAGTAGTTCATCACAAAAATCAGTTACAATGATTCCTACACCAGTTAGTGAAGAAGCTAATGATGATGATCATGAAACTTCAGATCAAGTTACTACCAAACCTCATAGGTCAAGCAGAGTACGGTACGCACCAGAGTGGTACGGTAATCCTATTCTGGAAGTCATATTACTCGACCATGATGAACCTACGAATTATGAGGAAGCAATGATGAGCCCAGATTCCGCGAAATGGCTTGAGGCCATGAAATCTGAGATGGGATCCATGTATGAGAACAAAGTGTGGTCTTTGGTGGACTTGCCCGATGATCGGCAAGCCAAAGAAAATAAATGGATCTTCAAGAGGAAGACGGACGCTGATAGTAGTGTTACTATGTACAAAGCTCGACTTGTCGCAAAAGGTTTTCGACAAGTTCTAGGTGTTGACTACAATGAGATCTTCTCAACTGTAGCGATGCTTAAATCTGTCCGAATCATGTTAGCAATTGCCATATTTTATGAAATTTGGCAAATGGATGTCAAAACTGCATTTCTTAAATGGATATTTCTTAAAGAAGAGTTGTATATGATGCAACCAAAAGGTTTTGTCGATCCTAAAGGTACTAACAAGGTGTGCAAGCTCCAGCGATCCATCTATGGACTGGTGCAAGCATCTCGGAGTTGGAATATACGCTTCGATGAGTTTATCAAAGCATATAGTCTTATACGGACTTGTGGTGAAGCCTGTATTTACAAGAAAGTGAGTGGGAGCACTACAACCTTTCTGATAAGTATATGTGAATGACATATTGTTGATTGGAATGATGTAGAATTTTCTGGAAAGCATAAAGGAGAGTTTGAAAGGAGATTTTCAAAGAAAGACCTCAGTGAAGCTGCTTACATATTGGGCATCAAGATCTATAGAGATAGATCAAGATGCTTGATAAGATTTTTCAAATGAGTACATACCTTGACAAGATTTTGAAAGAGTTCAAAATGGATCAGTCAAAGAAGGAGTTCTTGCCTGTATCACAAGGTGTAAAGTTGAGTAAGACCCAAAGCCCGACCAGGGCAGAAGATAGAAAGAGAATGAAAGTCATTCCCTATGCCTCAGTCATAGATTCTATAAAGTATGCCATGCTATGTACCAGACCAGTTGTGTGCCTTGATATGAGTTTGGCAAGGGGGTACGATAGTGATCCAGGAGTGGATCACAGTATAGCAGTCAAAGTTATCCTTAGTTACCTAAGAGGACTAAGTAAGTATTTCTCGGTTATGGAGGTGATAAAGAGTTACGTCGATGTAAGCTTTACACCAATCCAGATGACTCTGAGTCTCAATCTTGATACATATTGAAAGTGGGAGAAATTAGCTAGAGTAGCTCTATGTAGAGCATTGTAGACATAGAAAATTTGCAAAATACATACAACTCTGAATTTAGCAGACCCGTTGACTAAACTTCTCTCACAAGCAAAACATGATCACACCTTAGTAGTCTTTGGGTGTTAATCACATAGCGGTGTGAACTAGATTATTGACTCTAGTAACCCTTTGGTTGTTGGTCACATGGCGATGTGAACTATAGGTGTTAACCACATACAGATGTGAACTATTGGTGTTAAATCACATGGCGATGTGAACTAGATTATTGACTCTCGTGCAAGTGGGAGACTGGAGGAAATATGCCCTAGAGGCAATAATAAAGTTGTTATTTATATTTCCTTATATCATGAATAAATGTTTATTATTCATGCTAGAATTGTGTTAACCGGAAACTTAGTACATGTGTGAATACATAGACAAAACAAAGTGTCCCTAGTATGCCGCTATTGACTAGCTCGTTAATCAAAGATGGTTATGTTTCCTGACCATAGACATGTGTTGTCATTTGATGAACGGGATCACATCATTAGAGAATGATGTGATGGACAAGATCCATCTGTTAGCTTAGCATAATGATTGATAAGTTTTGTTGCTATTGCTTTCTTCATGACTTATACATATTCCTCTGACTATGAGATTATGCAACTCCCGAATACCAGAGGAACACCTTGTGTGCTATCAAACGTCACAATGTAACTGGGTGATTATAAAGATGCTCTATACGTGTCTCCGAAGGTGTTTGTTGGGTTGGCATAGATCGAGATTAGGATTTGTCACTCCGTGTATCGGAGAGGTATCTCTGGGCCCTCTCGGTAATGCTCATCACTATAAGCCTTGCAAGCAATGTGACTAATGAGTTAGTTGCAGGATGAAGCATTACGGAACGAGTAAATAGACTTGCCGGTAATGATATTGAACTAGGTATGAAGATACCGACGATCGAATCTCAAGGAAGTAACATACCGATGACAAAGGGAACAACGTATGTTGTTGTGCGGTTTAACCGATAAAGATCTTCGTAGAATATGTAGGAGCCAATATGAGCATCCAGGTTCCGGTATTGGTTATTGACAGGAGATGTGTCTCAGTCATGTCTACATAGTTCTCAAACCCGTAGGGTCCGCACGCTTAACGTTCGATGACGATTTGTATTATGAGTTATGTGTTTTTGATGACCAAAGTTTGTTCGGAGTCCCGGATGAGATCATGGACATGACGAGGAGTCTCGAAATGGTCGAGAGGTAAAGATTGATATATTGGAAGGTGGTATTCAGACACCGGAAGGGTTCCGGAGTGTATCGGGTACAAACCAGAGTACCGGAAGGGTTACCCCCCCCCCCCCCCCCCCCCCGGTGGAATATATGGGCCATATGGGCCATGGGAGGGAGGCTAACCAGCCCACAAGGGGCTGGTCCGCCCCCCACAAGGGAGGAGGCCGAATTGGACTAGGGAAAGGAGGTGCCACCCCCCTTTCCTTCTCCTACTACCTCTCCTCCCCCTTTCCACCTCTGTAAGATGGAAAAAAATAGGGCGGGGGGGGGGGGGGGATTCTACTAGGGGTGGAGTCCTAGTAGGACTCCCCCCTCCCTTGGTGCGCCCCTGGTGGCTGGCCTCCTCCTTCCTCCTTTATATACGGGGGCGGGGGCCAACCCAAAGGCACAACATTGTCTTAGCCGTGTGTGGTGCCCCTCTCCACCATTTACTCCTCCGATAGTATCATCGTAGTGCTTAGGCGAAGCCCTACCCGGATCACATCATCAACACCATCCTCACACCGTCGTGCAGACGAAACTCTCCCTCGACCCTCTGCTGGATCAAGAGTTCGAGGGACGTCATCGAGCTGAACGTGTGCTGAACTCGGAGGTGCCGTACGTTCGGTGCTAGATCAGTTGGATCGTGAAGACGTTCGACTACATCAACCGCACTAACATAACGCTTCCGTTTTTGGTCTACGAGGGTATGTGAACATACTCTCCCCCTCTTGTTGCTATGCATCTCCTAGATAGATCTTGCGTGATCGTTGGGAATTTGAAATTGCATGCTACGTTCCCCAATAGGAGCACCCCGCGCAGCCCCGCCAAAGCCCCATCTCCGCATGCAGGTACGGGTTTGTCCTGTAGACACTGCCGACGGTTTGCCAGTAGGGATTCGGCCGGCCGTCCGCCGGGCTTGGCGCTCGCGCTGCGGCTCGCCGATGTCGCTCATACAGTGCGACGACTGCACATGGACAGTGCTGCGGCTAACTTCGGGCACGCTGAAGCACCCCAGATGGGTGTTCTTCGAATGCGAAAACGACGGGGTATGTGTTGTTTCCATTCGGCTTTGTCACCGTATCTTCGGTTCAATTGCGATAGCTCATTTTGAACATCGTCATGTGTGTAGGAAGATGGATGCTCATTTTGGTTCTGGGAAGGAGAATACATTGATTTATTGATAGAAAATAACTTAATAGATGTTCGTGCACTCCTTAGTGGAAATAAAACTAATGATGCGGCTGCATATGCAATTAGAAAAGAAAGTAGAGGGGAAGCAAAGTCTACTTCTTTAGAACCAAAGAAGAAGAATGAAGAATGCAAAATCAAGAATCCGCATATTAACAACGAATGCATGGAAAAGATATTGTTCCAACTAGTGAGAGCAGTTATGAAAGTTGGATATCTTCTAAAATGCATAATTGTGGTTCTTATTTTCTTTGGTCTTGCTATTGAGCAAAGATTTGGTGAAGTACTATGTATCCAATGCCATTGAAAAAAGCAAAGAAATGTATTTTCTTGTGTGAAATTGAATTGCAAATTTCAGGTTTGCGGGCCGGCAGGAACGGCGCTCGAGCAGACGCCGCAAACCCGACCCATAAAAAAACATATTCCACGAATATCCTTCTATACGGATCCGTTTTGCGGGGTCTGTCTCTGCGGCCGCCTGCGCCGGCCCGCAAAGCCGTTTTTCTTCAAACTGCACATGTGTTTTGCTGGTCGGCGTTATACAGGGTCTGTCAGAGATGCTCTTAGTGTCTTTCTTCACTCATATTAGTACGTACGTAGTTTATATTGAAATATTAAAAAAGTTAACGGAGGGAGTACTTCGAAAACCATCATGGCCGAAACAAATGGTAGCTACGGTTTTAGAAACGGCTGGAATCTGAAGCAATTCTTTTTTCCGCGAACCAAACACGTCCTGCCTTTGTCTTGTTGAGCTCAGACTCCGAGTCTGCTGGCTTCCACAAAACTTAGCACAACTTTTGGGATATGGATTTCACATGTCAGACTAATCTACTTTCCATTCATCATGGATACGGCAACACTTTTTCTTTTACATGAATGCGGCAACTGTATTTGCCGGCAGAGTTAACACTAAGGGGCTGGTTTAACTTACACTATCTCGTCAATCTTTTTTTTTTTTTGAGAAAATCGTCAATCTTTTTTCCTTCTAAAGTTACTACGGCAGAGGGAGAAAAGTGTCACCAGAATTAGACAACGTCGATTTAGTATGTGTGTGTCCGATCTAGTGCTACAATAGTCAGCTAGGGTCACGAAAAGTGTCAACGGAGGACGGGCTACAGTGAGGACTTAAAAAGAAACATAGTTCTACATCCCAAAAAAATCATATGTTTTTGTACATACACAAATACATACATAACAAGTTCAGGTAAAATTTCATAACAATATACTTTCATACGTGACGTAGACAAAGAAAACTAACACATACTACATGAAAATGGTCCATTTTTTTTGTTATTAGCCAGGATTTCTTTTTGTAGCTTGCAAGTCATAATATTTTTTATCCGCCGCGAATATGTATAAGTTTTCACAGTTTTTTTTTCTACCTTTTTAAATTTGGAAATATCATTTTTGAATCAGTTGAAATAAAGTCCTTCGATGCACCATCCTCAGGAACTTCGGAGTTGCTAGTGTCAGTGGTAGTTTTTGCCTTCTTGAGCTCAGGGCATCTCCAATGTGGATCACCGAACGAACCTCATCAAATATTCCGGTGACACTTTGCCGTGAGTTAACCTTGGTTTAGGGATGGTATGCGGGATTTCAGGCATCTAGACCTAGACATTTGTTGAAGGCCTGAAAACATCCAAATGGTCCGGTCTAGACATTTTGATGACCCGCGTGGGAGATACCCTCAGACTTGGAGTTTGTTGGCTCCCACGAATTTTATCGCAACTTTTGCGATATGAATTTGACAGGTCACACTAATCTGCTTTCCAGTCATCTTGGGTGCTGCACTTTTCGAAAAATATCTTGGATGCTGCCACCTTTTTTCTTTCACATTACATGGATCAGTCGATGCGGTAACCTTTTCCTTTTCATTCTCGAAAAAAACATATCAACTTTATTTGCCGGCAAAGTGAACGCAACTACAACTAAGCTGCAGGGTTAGACTCGATCTTTCTTCTTTCTTTTCACCTTTTGGCCACGACGGGATGGGCCTATAGCATCTACTCCAAAGTTACCACGGCAGCAAAAAAAAGTGTCGCCGGAATTAGGGAACGTGCGATTTAGCATGTCCGGTCTAGTGCTGGCTTTCCGTTTTCCTCCTTGTTGTCGTCGGCAAAGCCGTGGGTGCCGGCGCACCGCCGTTTGATTAATCGGGGCGGCACCGGCGCACCGCCGTTTGAAAAAGTCGCCGGGTGGCCTCGCCCTGTCACACTCCACTCCGGCCCCGACGGCACCGCCAGTAGAAGATCTTCCGGGGATTCCGGTCGGAGTACCCCGCGGAGTGGACCGGATCTCCGGTGAGTGGTGTTGCTTTGCGCCCATGCGCGCGACGGGGACGGAAGGAACCGGCGACCGAAACGTACTACCTACGATATGATACATCGACATCGATCACATGCCGCACGGCTGATGCGCCGAGCAAGCTGCACCGCGCAATGCCTGCCGAAACAGTGCCGCTCCACGTGCCCACCCTAGCTCGCAAACGTGATGCGGTTCCAACGGCTCATGGACTCATGGTGCGCCCGGCAGAAGAGGATCGATCAGTACTGACTCGGTGATAGACAGCTCCAACTCCAAGTCAAGTCAAGATGTCGATGAGCACTGCTCATGGGCTGTCCTAGATATGTGTGAGCTCTACCCACGTAGGAGTACGGCGGACCTGGTGCCTGCCCGTGTACTACTAGAAGATAGGTACGAGTTGGGGCCCATGCGAGTGACTGTGAAACGACCATGTATGTGCGTCCACAGCTAAGAGTGTCTTGGCAAATCCTACCCCTCAAACGTTCACGGATGCGAATCAACCTGTGGTTGAGTTGATTAGGTGGACAGTGATATTTCCAACCCATCAGGGTTCAAATCCTGGTGCTCGCATTATTCCTGGATTTATTTCAGGATTTCCGGCGATGCGCTTTCAGTGGGAGGAGACGTTCCCGTCGACGACGAGGCGCCTACAGTGACTTCGTAAATCTCAAGATGATATGCCGGCTCAGTCTCTCAGAGGTGCTCATAGGGGTAGGGTGTGCGTGTGTGCGTTCATATGGATGAGTGTATGCGCGTGTATATGAGCGTTTGTGTCTGTACTGATGCTAAAAAAAAACGTTCACGGATAGGAACCGGTCATGCCTCATATTTGATGCTACGCATCTAAGTCTCATATTTCATCTTCTAGATCCAAGCAAACCATACAAAGTCAATCAATGTACTACAGCATGCTAGCCACTATGGTTCGTCATCGAAGATGTCCACGACTTCGGTACTAGGCGCCGGGTAGATGGGCGCGTAGGAGGGCTCCGGCTCCTCCTTCTCCTCATATGTATACGTGATCATCCCGTTGACATCAGCGGCATGCTCCCCTCCGCCTCCTGCCGACGACGGCGTTTGGCCTCCGCCTTCGATTCCGACCAGATGGAATCGAGGATCGCCTGCTGCTCCGCCCGCAGATCCGCGTCCCCGGTGTCCTCCTCCTCCTCCTCCTCCACCTCCAAGTCCTCCTCCGGATCCACCGCACACGGATCTTCTCAAGGAGCTGCAGCCGGCCCTCTGACATTAGATATGGGTAGCTCTTTGACCAGTGGCATGGCTACTAGTGGTGGCGGGCGGCAATTGGAAAGTGCTGCGACGCCAGACGGCAATTGGAAAGTGCTGCGGCGCAGACAAGGTGGGGGAAATGTGGACGGGTAGAGCTTTGGTGCCGTCGGTCGGTTTAAATAGCCGGACCAGGCACCATGCGACCCGCCGGAGTAGAGCCACGCGGTGCCATCGGTCCGATAGTGGAGACGAGTTTCGGACAGCCGGGTTTTGAAGTGTTTTCCTATGGGACCACATCGTCAGTCTGACTTGACGGATGCGTCCGGTCGCGCCCCGTGTCTCCATATTCGTCTCAGATTTGGGCTAGATATGAGGGGTGTCGGTCAATCCGAGCGTTTGAGGGATCCATCTAGGTCGTCTTTTTGTAACCCGTCACTGATAGGTTCGTTGGTGGTGCGGTGTAGATGCTCTAAGAGTAGTCACTCACTGGTCCTTGGATGTACACGACTGACCCTAGCTATGAGATGAGATGGCCAGATAAGCACGCACGTGCTCGTGACCGCTCAAAGAAAAAGCACGCACGTGCTGGTGAGTGCACCGCGCCCGGGTCGAGACTCTTGTAGCGTACGTACGTGTCCTTGCCCACACCGGTGGTTCGACGATACTCGGTCGTGGTATCGCTCTCTTCCACGTACTTATCGGTGCGGGTGCAGCAGCTTCGTCAATCGTCATCCGGGCCGGGCGGGAACACGTCAAAACGATGGGGACGTGCACGCGCCGAGGCGTAGCAATCCAGTCCTCAAGGATCGCCACAGGTTAGGGTAGACGCGCTTGACCGTCGGGTTGCTTTCGTGGCAGTCTCTAACTTTCATTGTCACAACCAATCACGTTTTTTTAATAAACCGTCATTAGTTTATGGACAAGTAACAAGTACTACTCCCTTTGTCTTAAAATAAGTGTTTTGAGCTTAGTACAAATTTATACTATAGCTAGAATAAAATTGAGACATTTATTTTGGGACGGAGGAAGTACTTCCTTGACTAAAAGGGCAGCACTGGGCGCCAGTGCGCCGGCCGAAAGTTTCGGCCGGTCTGCCCCAGCCGCCCGATTGCAGCTCATATTCTATTTTTTTTCCTTACCTTATCCCCGTCTCCAGCACACAGAGATAGGAGCGAGCCAGCCAAGGCCGCCATAGATGGGCGACCACCAAGCCCGTGCTTGCCGCCTTGGCACCGCCCGTGCTCGTCGCCCTGGCTGCCTGTGGCGCTCGTCGCCGGTCCACATCCTCGCCGGCGGTCCTCGTCGCCGGTCCCCACTCGCGCCACCCGTGTTTGTCCTCGGCCTCGTGCTCGCCGGCAACCCGCGCTCACCGCCATATCCTTGGCCGCCCGCGCTCGTTCTCGGCCTCGTGCTCGGTGTCGCATCCTTTGACGGCCGCGCTTATCGGCCATGGCAACTCCGGTGCCGGTCGTAGCAAAAATGAACAAATGGTTGCAGCAATTCTTCGTTGTCGCTGTCGTCGCTGCTCGCGACTCCGCCATGGATGGATGTAGCAAAAACCCACGCCATTAGTAGCAAAATCCGAGGATGGTTGCAACAAAAAAAGGCATCGCCGTAGTATGTCGCAGCTCCGCCGTGATAGATGTAGCAAATTCTGTCGCTGGTAGTAGCAAAATTTGGCGACGGTTGTAGCAAAAACCTCGGCCGTTTCCAGCAAAGTTCTTGTCGTCGGTTGCCTGATTAATTTGCTTCCCGTCACCGCCATTGACTTGGGGGGTTGCAACTTTTCTGCACAACGGTCCGAGCACCTTCAATGGGGGGTTGCAGCTTTTCTACGGGAGTCAAAGCTTCCAGCTGGTCGAAGCTGTCTACAGAATTAGGTTGAAGCTTTTTCAAACTACGGTTGCAGCTTTCATATGAATGAATGTAGCTTTTTCGATGCATGGTGTCCGGTTGAAACTTTATACGCCGCAGGTTGAAGCTTTCGATCAAAGGGTTGTAGCATTTTGGGTAGTCGATTGCAGCGTCAATGGAGGAGCAAGAAAAAAATGCTTCCAGGTTTGTTTTGGGAGGACATGGTGCAGCACCGGGGGGAGGAGACCGCGCTGCCGTGGTTGTAGCATCTTCAGTGGACGGTTCCAGCGTACAAAAACTGTGTGCTGCAGCTCGCGGACGGCATGTCCATGGAAGCTTCCCAAGTCCGGCTCGCCGGGGCGGAAGGAATCTGCAAGCCGGACCAGTGGAAGAAGTGTTTATGGGCGCGGATGTTGGAGATGGAGACTTACATGGGATTGGGGCTAGCCGGCAGCGGGATCTGAACGAGGAAGACAGAGGAGCGGTTGAGAGAGGGAGGGGGATCATGAGGAAGAAGATGAGCGCTGAGCGAGAGAAGGGGATCGGGAGGGGTCGGGTGAGCGGGTGGGCCAGCTGTCGCACGAGGCCCACACCTTATACCCGCCGCTCGCGACCGGCTGAAGTTTCGGCCGGTCCACCGGCCACAAACGTTTACCTAACTAAAATCACCATACTTATATTGAAACAAGAGAAGTAAACCAGTGGTGCATGTGTGCACTACATATACAATCACGTATGCCTTCGTCGTTTAGCCTCTTCACACGATTGCGGATTGTGGTAGCCGAGTTTTTTTTTTGAGAGTACGTCTAGGCGTACCATAGCTTTATAGAAGATAGAATGTCCACTACAAGAAAACTAGCATTACGAACAACGAGCGTAGCACACACCACACCCGGGAAAGACCAAAGACAGGAACCACCCAAAGCGAACTACAACACCAAAGAGCCTATCCTAAGATGATATACAACACCGCGCCACGACCGATGCCGGTCACCTCCAAAGACCACAACTACCGCAGAGCTTCTCTTGTCGACGCACCATTCACTCTGAGCGCCTAAGAGGAAGTGGAAAGTGAATGGCAGGACTCGATCCAATCCGAAGAAGACGCCATCTTGGACACACCGGTGACGGGTGTACATAGCGCCATTGAGGATCAAGGAACGACAGCGACGAGCACCAGAGGAGAACAACGAGGAAGCAGCCATGTCTCCAACACCATGCTCCCAATGGAGGAATGACGTTGAGGACACCGCCATCATGCCGATCCACCACCGAATCGAGGCTTTCGCCCGGAGACAACCACTGATAGAGGCAAGGGTCCCGATCTTTCGATGAGATGATAACTATCGATTTGGTGGAGCTGACTTTGACTATCTGACTACAAACGCGCACGACGTTGCGCCTTAGCAATCGCTAAACCAATCTCCTGAGATTACTTACGATGCTGGAAGCACGATCAGCCTAAGCACGAAGGTCTATTCCTGCATGCAATCGAAGAACAAGCAAGAATATGATAAAAGCAATCTGAATATTGCGAATATCGATGAAGTATTGATAAAGGTGAGGATCCGAAAGCGGTCTTGGTCTGGTCGTTGGACACAAACAAAGTACACGAAGTTGCGTTGGCTAACTTTTAACTAAACAAATCCCAAAGAAAAAGCTACTAGATGGATCTACTTATATAGGAGCAAGGGGTGGCAGCCAAGGAGGTGGGAGGACGTCCCAAGGCAGCCTAAAACTAACCCTAGGTTGTACAAGGCTCGTGGGCCCAAGTGGAGGTGATGATGCAACACCTTTGGACTTGTAGTTTGACTCGGATTCTGCTGCAGCGTCAGATTGTTTCGTCGATAACTCAATGCTCCGGACGAATATGAAGGTGAATCCAATTTGGTTGGAAAGAACACGAAATCTACTTTCCAACAAAAAAATGAATCACCCAATTGGGAGTCCGTAGGAAATATTTCTTTGCATTTTGAGTCAGGTATGTGTGTGCAGTCTGAATCTGAATCCAGAATGTGAGAGACTTGGACTTTATCTTCTCTTGGCCCAAGAATTATGTGAGAGGACTTTTTGAACAACACCTAAACTTCTCTTTTCCCCCTATCTTTATATGTGGATTGTAGAAATGTCCAATACACCTGTAATTAGACATGACACAAAAGTTTGTGAAGTATTTTTGTCCTGGATGATGTAAATAAATTATTGCATAGTTTGCATTAGAAATCACCTCACAAATATACATGTATCCAATATTTTTGGTCGTATCCAAGGTAGTCATGTCCTCATCATCCTCCCCTTTTGAAAACAAAGCCGTCCTCGGCGTTGCTTAATCTGAAATATGGATAACAAAACAGACAAGGTATACATGTTGTATATGTATATGTCATCCATTTTTACTTCCCTTGATTTTTGCACATATGACACATGTATACATGAGTAACCTTCATAGTTTATAAAATCTAAAGCCAAAATATTATCAAAAGAAGTAGAAGGCATGAAAATATTGCAACTCGGTTTGCACATATAAGTGAAGCTCTTATTCATTTCAAAAGGTTGACAATGTTCATCATTAAACGGTCCTAACATTGGTGAATAAACCTTACTAAAATCAAATTTACATGCTACAACATGCTTAAATAAGCAAACATGCAATAAGTCATTGATCATAGGATCATCACCAAGATTAGAGGTCATATCAAAATGATTAAACATTGGTTGTTTTGTATCAACAACTAATTCAATGGGTGCACTCAATTTTTTTTGGTATTTCAGTTGTTTGATCACATGATGCATTCATGACAGTAAGACAATTCTCTAAAATAGGTGGTGTGTTCAAATCAATAGGTAACTCAACACATGATGTTTTCAAGTTAACTAGGCATGCATCATTCTCATGTGAAAGTGGAAAATCTGTACCTTTGTCATTACCTCTTATGATCAACTCCGATGATGTAGGCACTCTCGGTGGTGATGTGTCACATGGTGGAGATGATGTAGTCCTCGCAACAACGGATGTGGTTGTCATAGTACGCCTAGTAGTTGGAGAAACGTCTGTATCAACACTTGGAATGTGCACCTTGCGCTTGTTCTCCTCGTGCAACACGTCGTTTTATTTCCTATTCAGCTTTGCAAGCAAGACTAAACAAATGGCCCATAGGATAACACTCTTCATGGATTAGTATATCCTGAATATCATGGTTTAATCCTCCCTAAAATCTATCCATAAAATCTTCTTCACTTTATTCTAAAAATGAGTGCAACAAGGTAGTTTGTAAATCATCATAATATTTTCTTACAGTGTCACTACCTTGTTTTAAATGTTGTAGTTTTTTAATCATGCCACGAGTATAATAAACATCTATTGTCGTGGAATTGTCAAGTCAGATGTCCTCGTGAAAGGACTTAGTTGTGGAGCCATCGCAACTAGGAAGCTTGAAGGGGTTAATCGGGACAAAGGACATGAGAGGGTTTATACTAGTTCGGCCCCTTACGGTGAAGGTAAGGCCTACGTCTAGTTGGGTTGGTATTGATGTTTCGATGACCAGGGAGCAAGGCCTACAGAGTCCCGGCCGTCTTATAACAGTGTCCGGCTCGGTGACTAGTTAAAACTACCTTATGATACAAGTCATGCCATTATGGCGGTTTACTACAACGGGCCTTAAGTCGCATGTGGGCCTTAAGCCCTCTATGAACCGCCATCTACATGTTTTGGTCTTGGGCCTTCTCTCTGGTAAGTCTTCTTTGCGTAACCCGGCCCCTCCTGGGCGGTTTACTCAAACACTACAAGAAATATGTCAACTTATGACCACCACTATTGGTCACTGAAAGGTCACAAATTTCCATTTACGATCTTTTTGTGACCAAAAACAGAAGGTCAAAAGCTGGTGGTCGTAAACTGACTATAGCGACCTTTAACAAAAGGTCGTTGAACCCATGACCTTTTGTTTTGGTCACTGGCTATCTGCCCAGGCCACGTCGGATCCGACGTGGCAATCTGACGTGGCACAATTGCGACCAATTGAAAAGGTCAAAAATTAGAATCGGCCCGGTCCATTTCGATGCTTTAGATGGGCCGAGCCCATTAATTCAGCCTTTTTAATATATATATTTTTTTGTTAATTTTCGCTAGGTACATGGGCCTGGCCCAACAATTTGGCCTTTTTTGTTTTCTGAGCTTCTTCCATTTTTCTGGGCCTCGGCCTTTCTGCGGTCCATTTAATTTTTTAAATTTTTTAAGATGTTTTTCCTTTCATTTTTTTGTCCAATATTGTTTGGGCTAAGGCCTCTTCTAGCCCATCAATATTTTCAGCCCACTAATTCAAAGGACTGGACAACAGAGAAACAATTCAGTTTTTTTCAATTTTGCTATCAAATCAACATTTGTTTCACTGTACAATCATACATCATTTCTTGCAGTTACATCATTTGAAGCAGCAACTAAAAGATTGTCATCTATAACAAACGACAACCAGTCAAAAGAAAGATCACCATCACAGCTCCAGCGACTACTTATACACTACAACTTCCACTTATGTGCAAACCTACAAGAAGGCCATGCTTCCGATTAGATTTGGTTGCATCACTTCCAGTTTGCTAACGGCATGTCTGCAGCAGCACATCTCATAACCTACAAAGAGAACATAAACCAACATAAGAATTTGAAACTTCTTCTAATTTGAAACTTTCGGTAAACGGTAAACTTGAGGTAAATTAGAAGTGAGGATATTGATTACAAGCAAGATAAAACGTAAACTAAGTCCTATTGTATTGATGGATCCCAACTTGTTTAAACAAGAGCAGATTGTTCAACTTGTACAATCTAGTAGTCTAAAAAGAGAGAAAAATGTTCATTCTCGGTTCCACATTAATTAGAACAGAAATGAATGACACTAATATAAGCAAGAACTTACAACAAAGTATAGCTTAAATATAATGTTAGGCACTGATAAAGTTATGTGATTTTTACGTGACTTAATAGACACAAAATATGACTTCTGTCTCTGCTTGACTAATGAATCAGTACATCTTCAAGCAAAAAATCATGACGATCACACTACAATGTCCCTAACAACGGTAGAAGCTCAAATGTGAGACAATATTTTGTAATATATAAGCCTTGGCTGCAATTTTCCGCTTAACATGTAGTTAAAAATCAGACACTTATTGCTTATTTCATACTTAAATTTTTACTTTAAGTTTTGTTTGGATAATCTATATGCATAGGCACAGTCCTATACTTGTTTGGAAAGTTAAGATATTCATGTCAACAATTATATAGAGCCAAACAATCATCTAAGCATACATACAGAATCCAATCGGTTATATATGTATGCAGACATTAATTCCAAGTATCTAAACCCTGCTATACACACGATAGTACACAAACGATTTATCAACGATGCTAAATATCGTGTCGTCCCATTCAGGACATCAGCACTGTTCCACTGTTTGATATAAGTGGCTGCTGCATGTCGTGTGTATAGTACTATAGTTTCATCTTCAGACCAATCAACGCCAAGTTTCAAAGAAAATCTGATGATAAGTTGCACCAAGATCTAGCAAGGTGCATACCTCCAAGTGGATGAGCCAGCTCTGAGACCCACTCCTTGACCCTCTCCGCAGATGCTCTCGTCGAAGCATACTGCACCATAACAAGCACGAAAATTTAGAAAACACACCCCAATCCTGAAATTCAGTGAAGCACGAAAAGCAGCAGCAAACTAGACAATAGCACGCAGGCAGCGTTGCAAATAGCAAACCAAGTAATGTAATGTACACTACAGGAGAAACAAATAGCAAAGCGAGGCTTGACCTGGAAGGGACAGATGTGGGAGCCCTCGAGGCCCTGGAACGCCCTCCGGATCTGCTCCAGCCTCCGCTCATGGTCATGCGAGGCAACAGAATTTAGTCAGAACAAACAAGCAAAGGGCGTTGAATATACACCAAGTACTCAACTTGTTCTTACTGAATTTAGGAGTCTGTTTTTATTCTTTTCTTATATGCAGTCTGAAGCTTAACTTGTTATAACTGAATTTAGTCAGAACAAACAAGCTAGGGCACTGCAGATCACGCACCTGAGATCAAGGGCACTGTAGATCACGAATCAAAGCAAATCTGGTCCAGTTCTCGGCACCAACTCCTCCTCCAATTGCTAAGAAACTAAGAGCAGAAAATCAACTCACCTACTTCAGTACAAAGAAGAAGCAAACATGCAAGCAAGAAATACTGAAATAGTACTAGTGTGATCCACATCTCAGCATCTCACTTTCAGTTTAGTTGATCCGAATCGCAAACCATTAAAGAAGAAGCAAACATGCAAGCAAGAAATACTGAAGTGAAGTTTCAGTTTTAGAAACTGAATTTCCAAACCGATGAAGGAGGCAGCAGGCAGTAGCTGAGCAGCAAGAACCTGAAGTGAAGTTTCAGTTTTAGAAACTGAATTTGTATTTTGTGAGGAATCTAGAACTCAAATTTATCTAAGATCGTAACTTTATGTTATCAATTTAAGAGCAGGTCATTTATGCATGTCAAAATGTGAGCAGAATACTCATTGATGATCTGAGTTGTGTACCAAGGTGCTAGAGGTTGGCCCCTGTACTGAAATTGTATTTAAACTTCCTCTTTTCTACTAACAGAAAGAGCAATGCTCCTGTCAATATTTTGGAAAACAAATTTGAGAGCATATCATTGATGCTGTCCATTTGTGAGCATATCGGTGAATTGTAAATCATTATAAGATAGTGCATGGGGCAAACGCGATCAGTTAAACTACAACACTGAACCAACTAAACTGAATTTTGAGACCAGAGTAATGAAACCATTGTAATAGAAATAATGTTTGAAGTATCTTTGCCGGTTCTCGGAAAGGCTATACAACCAAATTAGCACTGTAAATCCATCATAGATGGCCAACAATTTATCTAAAAAATGCATCTAATTATAGAACTAGCAAGGAGTAGAGCAAAACTTCTATTAGGCTCTTTGTTGTGATGCATGATGTGTTCGGTTTGCTGTACTGATGCATTCCAGCGAACCTAAAAAGATGATTCTATTCTGATATGCTGTTAGGATCTTTGTGCAAAATCAATCCAACCCACATGAGGTTCAGTGCCAAATTCTAACACCAAAGAAGCAATGGCCTATCCTAGTACTAGCAAATCAATCGAGCAGAGAGGAGGGGACGAGCTCACCTACGGCCAGAGAGTAAGATCCATGGCTGATGCATCCCGAGCAGCAGCCATGGTTGAGCACCCCCTCCTCAGGCGCCATCCATCCTTGCCGCCCAGTCTATCTACAACATCCTCCTGCATACCTACAGTCAAAGAACAGAGCAGAAATTAGAGAGAGAGAGAGAGAGAGAGAGAGAGAGAGAGAGAGATAGGAGGGGATGGAGCTCGAGTACCCCATGGCCACCGGGCGAAATAGCACCATCCAGGGGCTGAGCCGCGTGTGGGGGCGCGACAGATGTCGGGGAGGAGTCGCCAATGTCGCCGGAGCCGTGTTGACGATTGAGGCGCCGCCGCCCTAGCCACAGGGAGGGCTACATGTGAGCGTTTGAGGCTGGGAGAGGCCGAGAGGTCTCTAAGATTCGCGCCATTGCCGTCCTGGTGGCCGGAGACACGGTGTGCTGCGCTGCCTCCGCAAACCCTAAGCAAGCCATGCGCGCGCCATGGTCCGGCCAGCTCGACGGAGCACCGCGCATCGAAGCACGCATGCGCGCGCCGGCGAGCAAGCCAGCCGCGACGCTGTTGTGGCTGGGCGTCAGTGCTGTTGTCTACGTTGCGTGAGGAGAGGAGGTTGATTGGTCTGGGGGAGAAGGGGCGGCAGTGGGTGGATGGATCTAAAGGGAGGAGGAGAAGAGGAGGTGGCGGCGGCGATGGATCCGATGGGAGGAGGAGACGGGGGAGAAGGGGCGACAGCGGGTGGATGGATCTGAAGGGAGGAGGAGATGACGAGGTGGCGGCGGTGATGGATCTGATGGGAGGAGGAGACAGGGGAGAAGGGGCAGCTGCTGGGTTGATCTGCCGCGCGCCGGCGTTGGGGTAGGAGGTCGCTGGTGGGGCTGGTGGAGCGGAGGTCGCGCCGGCGTTGGGATTGGGGGAGAGGAGGTCACGGGAGGGAGGGTTGGGGTCGTGGGAGGGAGGGAGAAAGAAAGGAGGCGGGGGGGGGGGTGGCTGGAAAATGTCCACAAGGACTAGGGTTTCGGCTTAGGTGGGCTTGGGGTGAGGACTGCCGTTGGATCCGCGAGCATCCGACGGTGTTCGATCCACGATCCGCGTGAAACGCCCATAGACCAATCAAAATGCAGCACACGGGTACGATGTCATGACCATTTAAATTGGTCGTAGTTGACTAAAAAACTGGTCATGGTTGATTAAAAATTCATTTTCCATTTTTCAAGTGCCAAAAATGAGTTTGTTGTGAAGGACCTACAATATATTTGTTGCAAAATTGGATCAAATCAATTTTCTAAAATATTTAAACATACTTAATGCACAATTGACAAAATGGTTGGGTGTTAAAAGTTTTGATCCACCTTTGGTGAAAAAGACAAATTTCCGCCGTTTCGGTTGGAAGCAGGTCAAATTTGAACTGCGGCTGCCTCAGAGTTTTCTATTTATTTTTTCCAAAAATCATTTCTAGGTACAAAAGTATCTATTTAATCAGAGAAACATCAAAAAAATTCCAAGATTCAACCACTAGCTAGGAACGGTCATTCCCGCCGTTTTGACCGCATTTTGAAACGGGCATAAAAAATTAAAAAAAAATCAAAAAAATGGAAAACCTTTGCATTGTGTCATTATATGTGATCAAGTTACCAGGAAAATTAATAAACTTGTAATACGACAATTCTTTTAAAAAAGTGTTCTCAGAAATGAGCTATCATGCGTGAAGATTCATGGCTTTCAAGCCAAATGATCAATCTTATGGCCACATTCATGGTATAGTTTGTTTAAATGATCTCATATTATGCACAAGGGTGCATATTGGAATGGCAAACAATGTTGCCTAAGGGACTTTCTATTTTCTTTCCACGGAAAATTCATTTTCCATTTTCTGAGTGCCCGAATTGAGTTCTTTATGTGAAGGACCTACAGTATATTTGTTGCAAAATTGGACCAAATCAATTTTATAAAATACTAGGCCATATTTGATTCACAATTGACCAAATGGTTGGGTGTCAAATGCCTTGATCCACCTCTGGTGAAAAAGACAAATTTCCGCCGATTCAGTAGGAAGCAGGTCAAATTTCAACTGTAGCTGCCTTGTAGTTTGCTCTTTATTTTTTCCAAAAATCATTTCTAGGTACAAAAGTATCTATTTAATCAGAGAAACATCAAAAAAATTCCAAGATTTAACCACTAGCTAGGAACGGTCAAGCCCGCCGTTTTGACCGCATTTTGAAACGGGCATAAAAAATTCAAAAAAAAAATAAAAAAATTGGAAAACCTTCGCATTGTGTCATTATAAGTGACCAAGTTTTCAGGAAAAATAATAAACTTGTAATATGGTAACTATTTTTAAAAAGTGTTCTCAGAAATGAGCTATCATGCGTGAAGATTCATGGCTTTCAAGCCAAATAATTAATCTTATGACCACATTCATGGCATAGTTTGTTCAAATGATCTCATATTGTGCACGAGGGTGCATCTTGGAATTCCAAACAATGTTGCCTAAGAAAGTTTTCATTTTCTTTGCACGGAAAATTCATTTTTCATTTTCCGAGTGCCTGAAAGGAGGGTTTTTTGTGAAGGAACTACCAAATAATTGTTGCAAAATTGGACCAAATCATTTTTATAAAATACTAGGCCATATATAATGCACAACTGAAAAAATGGTTGGGTGAAAAAAGTTTTGATCTACCTCTGGTGAAAAAGACAAATTGCTGTCGATTCAGTTGGAAACGGGTCAAATTTGAACTGTAGCTGCCTCATAGTTTGCTCTTTATTTTTTTCAAAAATCATTTCTAGGTACATAAGTATCTATTTAATCATAGAAACACCAAAAAAATTCCAAGATTCAACCACTAGCTAGGAACGGTCAAGCCCGCCGTTTTGACCGCATTTTGAAACGGGCATAAAAATTCAAAAAAAAATCAAAAAATTGGAAAACCTTCGCATTGTGTCATTATATGTGGCCAAGTTCCTAGGAAAAATAACAAACTTGTAATACGGCAATTATTTTAAAAAAGTGTTCTCAGAAATGAGCTATCAAGTGTGAAGATTCATGGCTTTCAAGTCAAACGATCAATCTTATGGCCACATTCATGTCATAGTTTGTTCAAATGATCTCATATTGTGCACAAGGGTGCATATTGGAATGGCAAACAATGTTGCCTAAGGAAGTTTTCATTTTCTTTGGACGAAAAAACCATTTTCCATTTTCCGAGTGCCTGAAATGAGTTTTTTTGTGAAGGACCTACCATATATTTGTTGCAAAATTGGACCAAATCAATTTTATAAAATACTATGACATATTTAATGCACAATTGACAAAATGGTTGGGTATAAAAATCTTTGATCCACCTCTGGTGAAAAAGACAAATTCCCGTCGATTCAGTTGGAAGCGGGTCAAATTTGAACTGCAGCTGCGTCATAGTTTGCTCTTTATTTTTTTCAAAAATCATTTCTAGGTAAATAAGTATCTATTTAATCAGAAATACATGGTTTGATGGAGAGACATCGAGGTTTGGACGGTGGCTGAGGGCCCCAACTCTAGAGCGCGTAAGCTCGCATGCCCGCCGCGTGGTCACCGCGTGACTATGGCGTTGCCATGTGTTCTGGGCGGCCTAGGCATGTCTAGTGGGTTGGGCACTCCCCAGGTAGGTGCTAGGAAGAAAATCACAACATAAGATTCTCACGAGGAGACCGATTGATGCTCAAACATGAATAAGCAGCCAAGTGTTTGATTAGCGGTACAGGAAATGTACATGGCTAATGGGCGTGAGTTTTGGCTGAGGATGATCAGTTACTAAGAAGACCGTCTTCACAAATTTTTAGCTCAAAAGGAGGAGCCTAGGTGGTACTTACTTTGCAAACCACCACACTGGACATAAATACGAATGTTGAAGCTCAGCTCAAAATAATGAATGGATTGAGCTGGCATTTGGTGGAGGATGGTTATTTGGGCATAGGAAAGCACTGTAGAAAATGGATACTATTTGGACATGCCAAAGTGGTACTTCCTTCACAAACTGTTACTCTGAACAGAATAGGAAAATGAATATTTTTGAATTATTTTTGAACTAGGCAAGGAAGGTTTTTACATATTTGACGAAGATATGACCCAAAGAATTTATGAGATTTTTTTGGGAATTTTGGGAATGACAGAAATATAGGTTGCTTCACAACCTAGGACAAAAACTGCCACATGGACATGCCACATAGGCAAAACTGATGAGGTGGCGCCTAGTCATAGCAACCCACCACAATTTACATGGCTATGACCATCTATATTGGTCGTTAACAACTAGAAATAAGGCAGCGGACTAGCGCTGTTTACTTTATGACCTTTTCGTGTGAGGAAATTACGACCTTTCTGACCAAAATGATCGCAATGGTTTAGGGTTTGGAGCCCCCCGAACAGCTTTTGACCAATTGGTCTGAAATGGTCATAAATTTATGACCAATTCTTCGAGGGTCACTAACAGAAGGTCATAAGTTGACATATTTCTTGTAGTGAAATAGTTATATCCCCAACATTAGGCCCCAGATTGATTTGAACCTGTTCATGTCAATCTTAAAATACCTCATGGAACTCTCCTTAGTATTTTGTCTTGCATGAAGGTTTTAACCTGCCGTGACGTCATCATCTGGATCCGGGTTAAGTCTTCGTGACGTCATCTTCAGTAAAACTTATTTTTACTCCGTCATATCTTCCAACGGATCTTTGCCTTTACTGACCATCCCAAGAATCGAGGCGTCGGGGCCGCTGGATAATTATGTTTTGGTCTCCTTGTTTCTTGCGCCATCTTGGTCAGTCTTCCTTTATAAATAGAGTGACCTAGGTCTTTCACTCTTCCTTCTTCCAGTCATCCTCTTCCTCTTGCTTCCTCTCGAGCTCCGCCGCCGCCGCCGTCGAACCCCTCATCTTCACCGACTCAGGCCGCTGCATCAACCTGACTCTGACCAGAGATCGACAGTGAACCTCCGCAGCTCGTCCGCATCCGTGAGTTCCTCTCCTTCCCTTTCTTAGATCTGCATTGGGACTTTGTCGAGTTCGTCGGCGTTCATCACCGCCCGACGCAAACCCTCACTAGTTCTTACCTCCAATGCCCTGTTTAGATCGTAAAAACTACATAGAATTGTTGCGGTACTTGTTTGTGTTGATCTTGCATAGAAATATATCTCATTTCCCTTGTTTGGAAACCCTCTTCGAGTGCATGAACTTCTCTGCCCTATTTTTAGGTCTAAATGTTTTTCCTTTCAGAGCAATATTTTGATCCAGAGTAATAACTATCATCTGTGAAACTTGTTTTTATCACCCGGAAAACTTCTTTCTGGTAAATGCCCTTAAACACAACTGTCGAGGTGTCCGGTTTAAATAAATGACACAGAACCTTAGTTGCTCCTTATGACCTGAAGAATTTTGAACTGCGCTTGATACTGGTAGCGGCTTAAATATTGTTGCACAGTCATCCTTATATCATTAGGCCCCTCCTTAAGCCGCCACCTTGAATAATTAGGATTTTCCTCCCTGGTTAAAATTGAACCGGGTCTTCTTATTTTATCATAGCCCAACTGTTGTCATGGCTCCTAAGGCGGCCAAGGCCCCTGTAACCTGCAATAGGGTCCCATCCACAGTTACCAAGAGTAAACTGGCTGAGTTCGTGAAATCTGGCCACCTGCCAAAAAAGGAGGTCATGTCTTATCGTGTCCCTGACCCGTCTAAAGAGAAGCCTCATCCCAAAGAAGGGGAGGTGATAGTTTTTACGGATCACATGAGCCGGGGATTTGCTCCTCCCGGTTCAAAATTCTTCAGGGAGGTTTTGAATTTCTTTGACCTTAGACCTCAAGACATCGGACCCAACTCCGTGTCAAATATTTGCAATTTCCAAGTCTTCTGCGAGGTGTACCTGGGAGAAGAGCCAAGTGTGCTATTGTTCAGGGAACTTTTCTACATGAAGCGGCAAAATGAACGTGCCAACGGGCCGAGTCTTGAGCTTGGCGGCATCTCAATCCAGCGACGGAGAGATTGCCTTTTTCCTTATGCTGAGCTGCCGAGTCACCCAAAATCTTGGAACCAAACGTGGTTCTACTATCAGGACACTTCTCCGGCTGATGAGAAGCCTCTGCCCGGCTTTCGCGCCCTGCGCCTTGAATCCAACCATCCGTTACCAGACAAACTGACGGCCGTTGAACGTCTGCCTATCAACCCTACCATCAAGAAGATCAAAGCTCTCTTGGGAAATGGCTTAAACGACGTCGATCTGGTCCGAGTCTGGGTCACCTGGCGAGTACTTCCATTAAGCCGCTATTCTGGCTTAATGTGTACTTATACCGGCGAAAAAGATGACTCATTACGCCATAGTCCTGACGACTTACCAGATGATGTGGTGGAGGCTACGACCCAGTCATTGCTGAAGGAGGGCACTGTGACGAGTAACACCTTCGGCTTACTTCCCTTTTGCAAGAAGGACCCGGCCCCTGCAGTAAGTTATCAATCTTAACAAATACTCTTTGCTATGTTTTACCTTCTTTGGTACTCATAATTCCTTATCTTTTCCCACAGGCCGATGATAACTTCTGGAAGGTCAAATATGACCATGAAGCTGCAAAACAAGCCAGGGCAACCAAGAAAGCCGAAAGGAAAGCCGCCAAGACGGGAACCTCAAAGAAAAAGAGACCCAGCGCCTCCGACTTACTCAGATTGGAAGATAGTTCTTCGGATGATGGAGAGGTAATCTTTAAATTTTATTAATTCCCTTGTTATTACCTGTCTAACATTCTATCCCTTCAGGAGGATACGGGGAACAGTCAAGCAGCCAATGAAGAGGTAACTATAATCTCCTCCGACTTAGAGCCTTTGCCAAAGCAAAAGATCCAAAGGGTGACCCGGAAAGTAAGATTTTCACATGCTCTTGCTTATCAAGATCCTCAATTTCTTTTGAAGCAAGAACAGCTTGAGAACCGGAGGTAGACCCGGAACAACAAGGATGTGGAACTCTCCTCCGGCTTACCTGACGTAACCAAGAAGCGTCGGACTGAGGTTATCTCCGATTTACGTTCCGCGGGCTTAATTCGACATCCTCTTAATTCGTCTGACTCCGATTATCAGGATACCTCTCCTTCTTCCGGTGAATCCATGCAGTCAAACATGCCGGCTTTCAAAACTGCTCCCGGGTAATGTAACCTTATGTACCTTGAATTTTTCTTTACCCATGCTTGCGTATTCATCCTTCTGCCTTTGTTAACAGCATGCAAGTAAAACCCAGCAAGAGGGCGAAGAAGAATAAGCCGTCCCAAGACCCGATTACAACTGAACCGGTGATTAATGCATCTACTCTAGACAGCTCTGCCCATCAGCCGCCGCCTGCGGCTTCTGATATTCCAGTGCCAACTTCTGATCCGCCTGCTGAAGATACTCTCAACACAAATGACCCGGAAACTCCTAGCCCGGTCAAGAAAAATGAACCGGAAGTGGAGATTGTGAGGTCTCAGTTTGTTGAACCAGGGCGGCCTACCGTCCTTGCCAAGTGTTCCGCCAAGGAAGAACTTGCCGAACGCCAGAAAGCCAAACAGGACATTACTGATTATACTCACTTAAGCATTGGTGATATAGTCTCGGGCTATCTGAATCAAGTGCATAATAGCCGTGACCTAGAAATTGACATGGTAAAACAAATACAACACAAATCTGAGGTATAATTTATACTTTTACCTGAGTCTTACATACTGTACCAACCCCCAAGTCTATTGCTTATGAATAAATATGATGTAGACTTAAAAATCTGCTTTACTTATTAATTGAACCGGTTCAAAGAGAATATATTTAACCCGGTTATAACATGATAGTTGTAAATTTTGCAATATACATTAGTCCCCAAGTGTCAAATATCTTTACTTGTAAAGTGCTTGAGACTTAATATGTGTGACCCGTTAGGATAAGTTTAAAATTCTTCAGCATACACTAGCCCCCGAGTGCCAAGTATCTTTACTTGTAAAGTGCTTGGGACTTGAATGTTACCTTACTATAATCCTTACCATAACCTGGTGTCAATGCAGGCTGCCATAAGTCAGTTTGAATCGGAGGTCGCTGTCCTGAAGAGCCGTCTGGGAACTCAAGAACTTGAGACGCAGAAGGCTAACTCCAAATTTGAATTCAGCGTCTTTGAAAATGAGAAGCTGAAGAAGAATTTTGAGTCGGAGAAGAAAACTTGGGCTGATGAGAAGGCTTCCCTGGTGACTCGGGCCGAAACAGCAGAAGCATCCCTTGCAGAAGCAACAACCGAGCTGTCCGACTTAAAACAGTAGATATCTCAAATGGTCTCAGCCATCTTCGGTAAGTTATCGTGCAAAACTTCCAACCTTGTAACCTTACAATGACTATGGTAATAATTACTTCCGGCTGACTGTTATACTTGTGCACATACAGGCCCCAGGAGTATCAACCTAAAGCAAAACATGATGATCAAGCTTAAAGCAGTTTACACCTTAGTGGAACAGCTATACTCCGGGTCACAACGTGCCTTGGCCGTTGTAGCTTTATCAACTCCACATCCCCGCCTTCTGCAAGACGTATTGAAGAGCCTCGCTTTTCTTCCTCAGTGGATCCAAGACTTAAGGCGGGCGTCCTCAAGAGTCGGAGCCGTAGCCGCATTGAGCCGGGCTAAAGCATGGCTCCCAGAACTAGACCCGGCCGACCTTGCCCTTGGATACCCAAGTCTGAAGGAGGACGACACTGCATTTGACGACCATGACTTCGCCACTTGTGTCAAAGCCATACGTCCCATGGTGACCCTTATTGGAAACGACACTGATCTTAGCAAGTATGCACTGGCTTATGACAGTGAAAACCGGAGAATTCCAAACGCTCCATATGATCAAATCAGCCTGACCCCTCCAATTCGTAAGCATACTTTTGCCCCTGAAGTGGACCCAACCGGTTTAATAGATGATGAAGCTGAGTTTGAAGCTTTGAGCGGCATTGACTGGGCCTTGTCAACTTTCCAGGACAAAACAGCCGACGAGAAGCGGAGAAGGATAATCCGGAGACTTCAAGCCCGCCGAAGGAGTGAATCGCCAGGTGTCTTGCAAAAAACAATACTTCACTTACTCAGACTCAGGGAGTCTTGTAATAGGATAAGAAAAACCTCTCAATGTTTTTCATGCCTTCGTGCATGTTTTATGGCACTTAATACTTTCATAAGCCGCCGTTTATATATTTCCAGATTATGTTGATCGTTTGTCTCCCTGATGGTAAATTTGCTTGTCTTATCCTGCACATGAAACAAACAAAAGCTCCCTTGGCGGTTTATCACACCGGGGGTTACATAAAGTATTTGTAACCCGGAAACGAACCAAAGGCACCTTACACAGGTCGATTTATGACTATACTTTACTTAGCATAATAGCATACCTGCAATCTTTTGATAACTTTTCCTGCTAACTTAGTGCTCACCTGGTACTCAACAACCTGGTGTAACCAATATTAAACCGAAAAAACAAAAAACATCTCATAATGTTTTCCCAAGGTCTCAGGATAGTCAAAATAATTTATAGGCTTCTGATTCGAATACGATCAGTAAACCGTTCCAAAGGGGTTAAGCTAAGATTCGGATACGATCATATAGCCCCCAGTGGCTTGGCAATGCCGATCAAGTGGGTATCGACAGCTATGTTCTCTTTGGTTTGAATACGACCTATGTTTGAACAGGAAGCCCCCAAGTGACCATGAGATTTGTTTAATGACACTGATTCGTATACGATCCACGTCAGACCCAAAGGGGTTAATCTATGATTGAAATATGATCAAGAAGCCCCCAAGTGGGTTTGGCAGTATGTCGATCAAGCGGGTATCGACAGCTATGTTCTCTTTGGTTCGAATACGACTCATGTTTGAACAGGAAGCCCCCAAGTGATCATGGCTAGATTCAGATATGATCATAAGCCAGTCCAAAGGGAAAGCCGGATTCAGATATGATCCGCTCCCCGTTGGTAATGTCCACCACCTGATAAAGAAGACATAAACTTTTGAGGTAAAAAGGACCAAGATCCTGCTTTATTATTTTATATACCGTTAAAATATATACATATTGAGAGCCGGTGGCTTAAGTATAGTAAAACTGAAGATGTGTTATATCCCACAGCCGGTGATTCTCCTCCTCCGGCTTACGTGAGTCTTAGTGCTCTCGAGTATCAACGAGGTAACATGACCTGTTGTTCAGATTCTGGCTGACCACAAAGGGTCCTTCCCAAGGAGGGGATAACCTGTGTATATCAGACTGATCCTGGATGAGCTGGAACACTAAGTCGCCTTCCTGAAAGGTTCTTCTTCTAACCCGGCGGCTGTGATAGCGACGAAGGTCTTGCTGGTCAATCGCTGAGTGGGCTATTACCAAGTCTCGCTCCTCATCCGACAAGTCAAGTGCCTTCTGTAGAGCTTTTTTATTATCAGCCTTAACGTAAGCCGCCACACGGGGCGCATCGTGCCGGATATCATTTGGCAGAACTGCCTCTGCTCCATAAACCATAAAGAAAGGTGTATAACCCGCCGGATCGAGGCCACTTACCCTTACGTCTCTGATTGTTACCCTGTGTATTAGTGTTGGCCACAAATTCTGGGTTGCCGTCCGTCTTACGCTTATTGCCGCTTAGACTCACCGGGTTGTGTTGTTGGCTCTTTCCATTGCCGTCTCGTTTTCCCTTCCCTGTCCTTTCATCGTCAGACACGGAATCTTTGGTACTATCAGAATCGGCATATTTGACTAGAGCCGCCATTAGCGTACTCATATCCTTGCAGCCACGTTTAAGGCGCCCCAGTTTCTGCCTCAGTGGCTCGAAGCTGCAATTCTTCTCCAATATAAGGACTGCAGAACCGGCATCCATCTTATCAGATGAATGAACTATCTCCTTGACCTGGCATACCAAATGGGTGGTAGATTCACCCTCCCCCTACTTACAATTCGTCAAGTCCACGATTGACATAGATTGCTTACAAGTTTCCTTGAAGTTCTGGATGAAACGGGCTTTTAACTCCTCCCACGAACCAATGGAATTGGGTGGTAAACTCTTTAACCAAGACCGGGCCGTTCCATCTAACATCATGGTGAAGTATTTGGCCATTGCCGCGTCACTGACTTCCAACAGCTCCATGGCCATCTCATAACTCTCAATCCATGATCCAGGCTGTAAGTTGGCCGTGTAATTTGGCACCTTTCGAGGTCCCTTGAAGTCCTTGGGCAGGCGTACATTGCGCAAAGCCGGTATCAAACAAGGAACACCTCCAGTTCTGGTGGCTACTCCCATCTCAGTAGAAGTCGTTGGATACACTGGAATATCCTGATGTGCCGCCTGTTGAGCCGCCAGCTGAGCCGCTAGCTGAGCCGCCTACTCGTTCTCCTGACGTACTCGGTCCTGCGCCGGGTTATAGCCACCATGTTGGTCACGGCATTGGGCATAGCTTAACAAAGCTTCAGATTCCATGTGCCTGTTGTAACTTGGATTCCGGTTCTGACGAGGCGGTGCTAACCAAGGCGGAGGAGTTGAATGAATCCTATCCCGGCTATAAGAATAGGTCTCTTGCTGAGCCAGGGCTGTCTGGACAAGTTCCCTGATTCTCCGGGTCTCAACTGCTGTTGGATCATCACCATCCGCTGGGAGAACCGCCAGACGCGCTGATGCTGCGATTAAGTTCTCCATGGGGTTGGAAAAGTGACCCGGCGGTGTCGGCACATAACATGGCGGTGCCATGCTCACATGAGGAGGTGGCATCTCTCGATGCTGAGCCGATCCTCCTGCTCCGGATGTCATAAACTGATTGGCATTCGGCGGGTTACTTGGGCCGGCTCCGGGTATAGCGAAAAGAACCCGAGGGTCGTAACTTGGAGGTAACCGGGATTGGGTCTTCTGGTGTAGCGGGATTGGGTCTTCTGGTGTAGCCGGCGGGCACACAGGGCCTCCTGCCCCGGCCGCTCCTATCCCGGATGTAACTGCAGTAGCGGCTGTAGAGTTTTGACTGGGTTGAGTCCCAGCCATGAAGACTCCTGCCCAATTCGGCGACTCACAGGGGTCCAGAATACTTAAGCCATCGGAACAGCCCCCGAGCACACCATCTTGAACTTTTTACAGAGAATCTGTTGAGCCGGCGGACGAATCACCGTCAAAGTGGACGGCCGTCTTACCACCATCTTCAGGACTTTCGGAAAGCTCTTCTCCGTGGACTCAGCCCACAAAGACACGCTTCATGCCGGGTTGAGCCCGGGCGGTTTCCGCACGCTGAGCCGTCTCGACGAGGTCGGTGCAGTTATCCGGCTCAGGCCCCGGCTCGCCAATCCGGCCGATGAAGACGTGGATCCCTCCGAAGGGGACCCGGTACCCGTACTCAATTGAGTCGGCGTCGGGGCCCCAGCCTTCGTCGTCGATGTAGATCTTGTCGCGACGACTCTTGGTCATCCCGACCACTACGTATCCCTTGAGCCCTTCGAAGCTGCCCTTCAAGAACTCAAATCCACCGTGCGCTGGCCCCACTGTGGGCGCCAACTATCATGGAATTGTCACGTCAGATGTCCTCGTGAAAGGACTTAGTTTTGGAGCCATCGCAACTAGGAAGCTTGAAGGGGTTAATCGGGACAAAGGACATGAGAGGGTTTATACTAGTTCGGCCCCTTACGGTGAAGGTAAGGCCTACGTCTAGTTGGGTTGGTATTGATGTTTCGATGACCAAGGAGCGAGATACGCTATGCCCGGTTCTCGATGAGTTGTTTCCTGCCCTAAGCCGCCAACAGGTCGTCCCCTTATATACACGGGTTGACGCCCTGTGGCCTACAGAGTCCCGGCCAGCTTATAACAGTGTCCGGCTCGGTGACTAGTTAAAACTACCTTATGATACAAGTCATGCCATTATGGCGGTTTACTACAACGGGCCTTAAGTCGCCTGTGGGCCTTAAGCCCTCTATGAACCGCCATCTTCATGCTTTGGTCTTGGGCCTTCTCTCTAGTAAGTCTTCTTTGCGTAACCCGGCCCCTCCTGGGCGGTTTACTCAAATAGTTATATCCCCAACATCTATGAATCTATCTGTCATGACATGTTTTAAACCATCCCAAGTAGTAGGTATATAATCAGGGTTTAACCGACAATATTCACTCCACCAAACTGAAGCATAACCAATGAATGAACCAACCGCGACCTTAACTTTTTTACAATCAGCAAAATTATTGGAAGCAAATATATTATTTATGTCGAACTCCCACAGAATATATAAAGCTGTTCTAAAACGGCCATTAAATGGTGGTATGGAAACATTAACCTGATCATGTGTGTTTGGATGTTTGTCTACCTCTCGTGATGGTTGTAGTATTTGCTTAGGTGGTGGCACGTCTCCCACAATCGTTAACGCCCAAGAACTAACAACTCCAAAACCTACCATAATCGGCAGAAAACACGAAACAAAATTGGAAAATAATGTTCCTATGAACTACTAGGATGTGGTGGTAAAACGCTCACAGTATAGCAAATACCAATGTCTTACAAGTTCTTACCATGCAGTAGGTGGTGACCGGCAACCAACGGTGTCAAATAACTCCAAAGATTGAGAAAATGATTGCGAGGTGAACGTAAAAATGCACAGTGTAGAAATATGTGGAGCTAGGTTGGCTATATATGGTAGCAAAAGATTAGCAATAATCAATTCAGAGATGCAATGTTGAATAAACACTCAACGACGGTACTGTGCTGGTTCTAGGCTAGACCGGACTAGAGACGCGAGCCTAGAACACTAATGAGGTCAAGGCGTAGCACAACTAGCATTAATAAAGTATATGAAGTAGCTCTAGACAGCAAGATAAAAGTGAATATCACAATAGCAATAAAGATAATGATGTGAAACAACTGCCAAGCAGGATATACCAAGAACTTCCTCTCCAACTTTCCTCTGGAATAGTTTGAGCCAATTTCTGATATTTTTTCTCAAAATGGCACTAACTCATGCTTTCAAACGCAAAAAGAATCACTCAATTCCGAGTTGATATGAGGAGTCAAAAAATTCTAAAACTGGCCTGAAAAACTGGAACAAGCTGTGTTCACAAACTTCGAAGGGCAAAAAGGCCTATTTAGAAGCCGATTTTGAGGTGTCAAATATTGAACTAGCTTCTGCAACTATTTATATGCGGCTCATCTCTAGCTTTAATTCAAATCATGAAGCCAAAGTGGACTTCGTATGAGGAAGATACGCTTGTTTTACTGAAGAATGTGCAAAACAGATTTGAATCTGAATTCAGGTACAAGATTGAGTCTAGATAGATCTGAATTTCATGTTTTTTTCTTCTCTATTCTTTTTGTCTCACTTTTTTCTATTTTTCTTTCTCTCCTTTTTTTCTCTAATTTTTTTCCTGTCTTTTTTCTCTCTTTCTAAATCAAACTAGACAAGATGTAGATTGGATCAAGCGAAGATGCGAACGACCTCAACTATGATCATGACAATGAACGATGGGTAGCACGTGGTGGAAATGGATGGATGTGGTGGTGGATAGCAGAAGGGATAACAATGCAGCGGTGGTGTGACTAATGTGAACAGAACTCGAAACTCTAAACGAACTAGACACTAAGACCAACAACTTGACACGACGATGCAACCGACAATTCAATAAGGCAAAGAATAAAAAGAAAATTGCAAAGGCGCAGACTGGCTTGGACAAAGGATGAATAGATCTAACTTTTTTGTGGTGTTTTCTTTGAAAATAGGTAAGTAAATAAATCTAATCTAGGGAAAACTAGAAATTCTCACCGAGCAACCTGAAAACTGATACCACTTGATAGAGGCAAGGGTCCCGATCTTTCGATGAGATGATAACTATCGATTTGGTGGAGCCGACTTTGACGATCTGACTACAAACACGCATGATGTTGCGCCTTAGCAATCGCTAAACCACTCTCTTGAGGTTACTGACGATGCTGGAAGCATGATCAGCCTAACCACGAAGGTCTATTCCTGCATGCAATCGAAGAACAAGCAAGAATATGATAAAAGCAATCTGAATATTGCGAATATAGATGAAGTATTGATAAAGATGGGGATCCGAAAGCGGTCTTGTTTTGGTCGTTGGACACAAACAAAGTACAGGAAGTTGCGTTGGCTAACTTTTAACTAAATAAATCCCAAAGAAAAAGCTACTAAATGGATCTACTTATATAGGAGCAAGGTGTGGCAGACAAGGAGGTGGGAGGACGTCCCAAGGCAGCCTAAAACTAACCCTAGGTCGTACAAGGCTCATGGGCCCAAGTGGAGGTGATGATGCAACACCTTTGGACTTGTAGTTTGACTCGGATTCTGCTGCGGTGTCAGATTGTTTCATCGATAACTCAACGCTCCAGACGAATTTGAAGGTGAATCCAATTGGGTGGCAAAGAGCATGAAATCTACTTTCCAACAAAGAAAGAATCACCCAATTGGTAGTCCGTATGAAAGAGTTCTTGGTGTTTTGAGTCAGGTATATCTGTGCAGTTCGAATCTAAATCAAGAACATGAGAGACTTGGCCTCTATCTTCTCTTGGCCAAAGTGACGTGAGATGACTTTTTGAACAGCACCTAAACTTCTCGTTTGCCCTTATCTTTATATGTGGATTGTACAAATGTCCAATACACCTGAATTAGACATGGCACAAAAGTTTGTGAAGTATTTTTGTCCTGGATGACATAAATAAATTATTGCATAGTTTGCATTAGAAATCACCTCACAAATATACATGTATGCAATATTTTTGGTCGTATCCAAGGTAGTCATGTCCTCATCAGCCACCAACTCCAGAAGAGCGAGGGAAATGACGAACACGCTTCAGCAATGCCTCCAAGGAGTGGAATGCAACCACAGGTGCCACCGCCACCGGCCCGGCAAAAACCGTGCAAGATTTTCATCCGCGCACCGGACTTCACCACACCTCCAGGGAATGGCGGTACCGTCCAAGTAGCCTCACACCGCCGCCACCGCAGCACATAGTCGACGTAGTCGTAAAGCCGAGGGCCAGCGACCGTCCGAACACACGGTAAGGGGAAAACACGGCCACACCACCAACACCCAGGCTGGACAAAGAATCATAGCCACCCCACTCCAAGGGACGGCCTTGCGACGGCCAGATCTTCATTGCGCCGAGAAGCACCGCACTGGCCGCCAACACCCACCATTGCAGTGCGTCGAGGCCGATCAGTGGGCTCTGCTGCCCCGCTTCGTCGCTTGCCTGCGCACCTCACCGTATCATGGCGCGCCGGCCACCAAGCTCGCTATCAAGTCGAGGAGAAGGAGAAGCCCCCCGTGACCCCTGCTCCAGGAACGGGAGATGGAGATCCCGCCGCCACCGGCACCGCCCGGGCTTCGCCCGACGGTGGGGAGGGAGAGGGAAGGGGGTTGAGGACCGGTGTTTAGGGTAGGAGCACCCGGGTCGCCCGCAGGGGGGGGGGCACGGGGCCGGGTTGATCGTGGCAGCCGAGCTCACAATACACAGACAACTCTAATAAAGGGTTGCTTCTCTTTTGGTAGAATTATCGTTGGCGACTCTCTGTTTACAATAATAGCACTTACACAGATGGTTTTCAGGGGATACTATTGGCGAAATATCACAAACGGCTTTTGACGAGAACTGTCACTAGTAGAAAACAGGGCACTAGTCCCAGTTCCAGAGGGCCTTTAGTCCCGGTTATGGAACCGGGACAAAACGGTCGGGACTAATGCCCAAAACCTTTAGTCCTGGTTGGCTTACAAACCGGGACTAAAGGGGCTCCACGTGGCCGCTATGGGGCGCCCACGAAGGAGGACCTTTAGTCCCGGTTGGTAACACCGACCGGGACTAAAAAGCAGCCATGTGTCAGCAGCTCGCTGGCGCTGTTTGTTTTGAAAGGGGTGGTTAATTAGGGGGTTTTGAGGGTTTAGGGGTTTCATATTGTGTTAGCTAGCTACTACATATAGAGAGAAGTGACATCCCTTTCTTCGTGCTTGGTTGACGGTAGCTACTACATATAGAGAGAACTCGACACTAGCTAGTAAGCAAATGAAGGAACCATTAATTACACAACATCGTCCTGAACATATATAGAGAGAAGTGACCTCTCTTTCTCTGTGCTTGGTCGAACAACAAGTTTTTGTATATCTAGCTGACGCTACTACATATATACAATATAACATCTCTTACAATCGCTAACATCATCTACCTAAGATCCATTTGCAATTCTACAAGGTATTCTCCTTTGTCATGTATGACATGGTCAAGAAAGAATCCCGCCAATTCCTCTTGAATTGCTCGTATGAGGTCATGTGGTAGGAGTTCTTCCCGCATCTAATTTAAAGAAGGGGGTCAATACATATATATGAATGAAACTCAACACAATTGATGGTAATAAAATAGAATTTTGAATATTGTTTACGTACTTTAAATTGTTGGTCAGAGGAGCCCCGCTTAGAGGTCGAGTGGCGCATAAACTCGCAAACGTAGTATCCATATACATTATTCCCGCTTTCCTGCCGCAAGCACTTTACGAGAATAGATTTCAATCAAACTGATAATCAAGCATGATAATGGTATTGATGAAACTAGAATTAATGAGAGATGCGCGGAACTAGCTAGTACTACTTACTTTGGGTTATGTAAATCGCAGCTCCTTCTGCATACCCCGAACTTGAAAATTTGCCAAACCCTGCCCGACAAAGAAAATGATTACTTGATATCATAAAATGAACGAAAGTTGCCGATATGGTGCGATAATGATTGAACTTACTTCTGGAGCATTGCAGTCATGTCTGCATAAGCCTTGGGATCTTTACGTCTCGAGTCTAATACAGTTACTACTCCACCATCAAACTTAATGGATAGCAAAATAAAGTGGAACCTGCAAACGCATAACTCATCAATTACATTACTTAATTAACCTCGAGTAAGCAAAACCAAATATACACAAGACAGTAACACTCACTTGAAGTTGTAAGGAAAGAGTATTTCCCTTTTGTTTTGATGTCGAAGGAACGCTTTTAACAAGTTATCGTCTGTTTCTTTGGCTCTATTTTCTACCGTCCATTCATTTAAGGTATTTGGGCTAATGAACCCAATGTCATAGATTTTTCCTATTTTGCATTCGAAGATCTTCAATATGCATAATATAGTGAGGATAATTATATACATGCAATGAACGAGCTGAGACAGGGACTTAATTACAGAAGTAATACTTACAGACAATAGCAAGTCATGAGTTGTTTGTCGAGGGCGTCTTGATTGAATAACTGAAATAATTCCACAAATTCAACAGGCATCCACCTCAACTCCAATGAAGCCGTGCTCATCTTTAATCCCCAGCAATATACTGTCGGTCCCATCCTTGCTGCCGGTTTCCAAGTACCAGTTATGCAATCTTTGCATCATGGTTGGTTGATGCAGGAGCTGATCAGGTTTGATCAGAGGCTTCCCGTGCTCGCATCTAAAGATCTCTACTACCTCAGCCGTTTCAAACTGTACATCATCACCCACATAATCACCAAGAGTGGTACCCGACAGTAGCCCCGGATTAGCGATAACGCTAGACACCTTGAGTGGGGGGCACGATTGCTTCTCCTGTTCGCCGAGCTGGGGAATTGTTTTCCCACTTCTTCGTCTTGTAGCACTGGTAGTACTTCCCAACCGCCGCGCTTCATCATATGTCCTTCCAATAGAACAGTCATAGTTGGATTGCAGCGGAGGTGGTGATGGTCGCTTAAGGGCATCCAGAATGCGCTTCACTTTCACCGGATCTACTGTTTCCTTCGAAGGTGAACATTTCTTCCGTTCAAAATGGGCATGCACTTCGGCTTCCATGATGTCTGCGTTTTCCTCGTCAGTCCTCTCATATGGTAACTTTGGAGGAGACTTGAGGCTTGGACCATATTTGAACTTCTTCCCGCATGTTGTACTTCTAGCTGTCAGAGCAGCAGCGGCTCTCTTCCGCCGTTGCTGAGGCAGCGGAGCCTGCTGACGCGCCAGAGGAGGCGGAGGCGGAGGCGGAGTGCGTTGCCGCACCGGAGGAGGCGGAGGAGGAGGCGGAGTTCGCTGACGCGTCGGGGACAGCTGAGGACTCTGTTGAGAAGGTACATCTGGCTGAGTCTGCTGAGGCAGCGTCCAGTTTGGAAGCTTGATGTTCTTCTATCTCCATAGGCAGGTACTCCTTAAGGCATTTTCCAGAAGAATATCACCTTCACCTGTAGGGTAGTCAAGCTCTAGCCCCTCAAATCCCTCCATTATTTCATCCACCGTGACAATAGCATAGCCATGTGGAATCAACGGCAATGGAAAGTTCCCTCAGCTCGAGGAGGTATGACAGAGCCGAGCGCCACCTTCAAGTAAAGGTTATGGCATTTCGCCATTAGCACACAATGTTCAGCCTCCGTGATACTATCCACTGGGTAGTGAGGAGCAGTGATATCAGACTAAACGAGCTCCGTGGAAGCCACACTGCTTCTTCGCTGAGATGGTGGGGTAGCTTCGGGGGCAGTGTCAAAGGAAGGATCTTCATGCCGCTAAGATGGTTAGCTGGTAGCATGCTGGCTCTCAAGTTCCTCTAGTTTCGCTAATCTTGCACTGAGCTTCTGCATTTCGCTTGCTTCATCTTTCTTCTTTCTCTCTTGGCTTCTATAACCACCATTGTCGGGAAACCCATGCACCCACGGAACGGAGCCTAATGTGCCTCATGTTCATCCAGGGTATTCAAGATTCCCGAGGGCCTCTATCAGCTCGTCCTTCTCTCTGTCGGGAATGAACGTCCCTTCCTGCGCTGCCTTGATTGCTTTCTCAAGCTTCCTGATGGGTATTGCAAGTTGATCATTCGTCCAAACACACTTCCCTGATTCTGGGTCCAAAGTTCCCCCAACCTCGAAGAACCAAGTTCTTGCCCAATCTGGCCAGTGCAATGTCGCTGGCTGGAACCCTTTAGCAAGCAGGTCTTGCTCAGCTTTGTCCCACAACGTTCGGGCTTTGCTGTAGCCACCTGACCCCATGGTATGGTGATACTTCTTCTTTGCAGCATTTTGCTTGTTTGTCAGTGACCTTTGCATACCCTTCTCTGATTTCTTGTAGGCCAGAAATGCGGGATAGTGATTTCTTATCTTCTCATATCGACCGATGAATTTTGGCTCTCGTCTTTCTTAACAAATTTTTTGTTCAACTCTTTTTTCTAGTTGTTGAATAGTGTAGTCATCTTTTTAAGAGCAAACGCCTTGACCATTCGCTCTATAACTGGGTTATTCGGATCCTCCTCTGGTGGTAGGCTGAAATTTGTCATCAGTGAGGTCCAAAGATCATCTTTCAGTCTATCCTGGACATAAGAAACATCAGGGGTCCTTCTTCTTATTCTATTCTTAGTCGTGTCTGGAACCGGGACCAAAGGGGTATGACGAACCAGGACCAATGGCCCCCGAGGCCCGGCCGACACCCCGGCCTCACGAACCGAGACTGATGCACCCATTGGTCTTGGTTCGTAGGAGAATCGAGATTAATGCCCTTTTCTGGCCTGGACCAAAGCCCTGTTTTCTACTAATGTGTGTTAAATTACCTATTTGCAGAAGCGACCAATATAGCAATTTTCTTAGAGCATCTACGACCGCACCTCTCAAACCCGCCTCATACGTCCGGGCGGGCCGCCCGGTCACTGTCCCGTCACGATTTTTTAACCCAGACAGGCCCCACAAACGGCCCTCAAACGCCCGGGCTGACCGGCACCCCCCATATCCAGCCCAAATATATGGCGGATATGGGGGCACCCGGGCACGCCAGCCACGTCGACTTGACGGCGTGGCCCCACACGGACTTGCCGGGAAACCCGACAGTCCGACGGGTGCCTCGACCGTCGCCGCGGTGTGAATGCCACATGGCGCCACTCCGGCTCCCCGCCCGAGGCCGTAGCCGGCTATTTAAGCCGGCCGACGCCCTCAGCCCTAGCACATCCGCCTCTTCCCTCCCTCCGCCACCACTCGAGCCCGTTAGCCATGCCCCACGCCGCCGCTACTACACAATCCAGCACCGTCTCTTCCACCTTGAGTAGGTCCGAGTCCGTGGGGAAGCGGGGCTACCTCTAGAATCGGAGGAGGATTTCGAGGAGGTGGAGGAGGAGGAGCGGTGGAGGAGGAAGAAGAGGAGGAGCAGGAGCCGACGGACGAGGAAGAGGAGGAGGAGGAGCAGGAGCGGACGGAGGAGGCGCCATCACTGGATGTGGGGATGGAGGAGGCGCCGACGATGGAGGAGGACGTGGGCGCGTGGCTGGACCAGCACACCATCCTGAACTCCATCCGCGCGGAGTCGGTTGCGGAGGCCAGGCGTCACCATCGGCAATAGATGGAGGCGGCGCAGGCAGCCCAGGCTCCGGCGCTGGTGGCCCAAGCTCCGTCGCGGGCGGCTCCGGCTCCGGCGCAGGCGACTCAGGCCATCTCCGTCAACGACGAAATTTGAGTAGTATAGAACGTAGTACGTAGCTATATATATGCAAGCTTTTATATGGAATTAGGGGATGAATATGAGAGAGCTGTATGTGAAGAAGGAAATATGGCGGGTGCCCAGTCAGTGCCCACGGACGCGCCCGGACGCGTCCGCGGGCGTTTGAAGGGCCGGATTTGCCAAATCCGGCTGTAGATGCGCTTGGGTATGATCTGGGAGATGAAATTCTTTTGTGGGGTTTTGGGATCAATTTTTTGGACATACAAAACGTGTTGAACGATTTTAAGAAGAATCCAACAACATACACCGATGTTATATATACAACTCCAAAAATTGCAGCTTTAATTTTGACACAAACTTCAAGAAAAAAAGGTACAAAACAGTTGTAAATAGTGCCAAATACTATTCACCCAAAGGTAACTGCAGACTGAATTTTGAGCTGAAATTTTGGAGTTGTCGATCTAACCCAGAAGTATATTGCAATTTCTAAATGTGAACTTTCTTGGTTGATTCAATTTTTTAATTTTTGTAAAGGAGGTTAAAAATCTTGGCCTGCATCAATCGATGCACATGACCACCTTTATTTATTATTCAACAAAGGTCTGACAAGAACATACATCAAACCAACCGAGCTATCACTCACATCTACAAACTGGATAATGTGGAGTGCCCTCACTCCGCACCATCTAAAACCATGATCACCGCCGATCCGCCCACATGACGTGTCAGGAACCTACACCTAGTGCAGCGAACCTAAAGAATACACCGCATGCATACGTTTTAGAAGTTGCCACCACCATCGAACTGCTGATCCAATGATCATATCTAAATGTCCACTCCGAAATGTTAGGGGTGTTTGTACTTAAAGAAAAACATCCTTGTTTGGGAAATTTCCGGGTAACACCGGATGGACATAAACAACAAAACAGCTGCATAATTTAATTCCCTACAAGCTGCATACGACGCAAGTCAACATGTAGTAAACAAACATGAAACTTTGAAATGCCAGCAACACTAAACTGCAGCCTGACAGATCACTTTAGCCATGTTTCTATATGCACCACGAGGCTCAATTAATTGAGCATCTTGATTTGAAACGGGTATAGTATCGTCTCTCTCCTTGACCTGTGGTAACATGCAAGCTGGTCAAGCAAAGATAATGCAGGTCTACCAGCCGATTGTGTGTCGATCGGTACAATGACAGTGTATCCTTTGGTTTCATTCGCTTTCATTCACCGCTGGCGAGTGTCCGGGCTTGCATCGCCAGTTCACCAGAGACACAACTGGTGATCGCCTCACGTCATCAGCGTATATGTTGCTCGTCCGTAGTGACATAGAGTGCGTACGTCCCTAGTGATGGAATATGCTCCCTGATCTCGAGGATATATTCTACTCTGACGAGATTTGTCAGGCTAAGAGAAGGTTGACCTCGAGGTCTTTGTCGCCAGTAGTTGTCTTGTGTACGTAGCTGACGTAGAGCCTGACGTTATTAAAAATTGGAGGGGATTTTTCTTTTTCTGAAGTTGAATTCCTAAAAATCATGAGAAATCCTAACGCAACCTAAGAATCCTTACCTTGTTTTATTTGACGATCCGCCTATTTACGCAGTAGCGCGAGTGAAGAAACTAAAGAATCGACACCGCCATAGGCAACAAAGGCCCATTATATTGTGGAAACAAAAGTCGCATCGATTTGAAGCCACCAACTCCTCCTCAACAATGTAACATGAGTTTTTTTTTTTTGAAAGAGCCGGGTTGGCCGGCTTCATTGATTTAGGAGAAAGCAGCGGGAAACAAGGTGATCAAACAATCAGTGGGATGGTACATAGAGAAAGAATAAAGGAAAAGTGATAGGGTTCTAGGCCACTATCTCATGTTTGGGTCCCCAAAAGGGGGCTCAAGGCAGACTGCTCCGGCTAGTCTCCACTGCTCTATGTTTGTGCGGATGGCACGGATGATATCTTTGCTCGATGGAGTCTTGGCTCTGAAGACGCAGTTGTTCCTCTCCTTCCAGATTTCCCATGGTACCATCAAGAGCATTGATCTGGCGCCGCGCTTGTGAGCTTCAGGTGTCAGGTTGATCATCCTTTGACAGTGTGTGATCGATGATCTGCTTGGCGTCCTCAGGAGGCTGAGCGCGGGACAACCCTGCCACGAGGCAACTCTTTGCCAGATTGCAGAAGAGAATGGGCAGTCCCACATAAGGTGTTTGGACGTTTTCAAATTTCTCATGCAAAGCGGGCAAAAGTAACCGTTCGGCCAACCTCTTCGCTGCAGTCGATCATTGACCCATAGTCTGTTGTGGTGCAGCAGCCAGGCAAATAGCTTCACATTGCCAGGGGCCCAGGCTTTCCAGATGTTTGATTTGAAACCAGTGGTTGTCGGGGACTGGTTGAATTGGAAGCGATATGTCGCGCGGGTAGTGTAAGAGTTGCCTCCTCCTGCCGTCCAGCGTATTTGGTCCGACATTTCTTCATCAATCACAATGCCCAAGTTCTGAATTCTTCTCCAAAGCTGCAAAAAGTCATTGGCGATTTCCAAGGTATTACCGTGTTGTAGGTCTCTAATCCATTGCTCATTGAGAAGGGTCGCTGCCACTGTTCTGTTTTTTCTTCTAGAATGTTTGAAGAGAGCTGGGTAGGAAGAGTAGAGGGAGGCCGTCCCAAGCCAGGAGCACTTCCATAAGCTTGCGGACTGCCCATTGCCAATGGTGACCTGGGTGGCCTTAGCAAACAGAAGCTGGTCCCTGGGGGCGGTGTCGATCGGGAAGGCCATCCATGGCCGATGTGGCTCCTGCGAAGACTGCCAGAGTCATCGAAGGCGAAGGGCAGAGCCAAAACGTTGGAGGTTTGGGATGCCTAGCCCTCTCTTGTCGATCAACGAGCATACTAAATCCCAGGCCACATTGCTGTCGGGGAAACTGATCCACGAACACCTATGGGACCGGCGGACCGAGCCCCTTTCGGTTCGGCGGAGGGCGGAGGTCGCACGAAGAGCGGATCGAGGCAGTGCACACGAGCAGTTTACCCAGCTTCGGAGCTCTCCGGAGAGATAATACTCCTACTGCTGCATCTAAGTGTATATTGAGTTCTTCTCAGGAGCGATCGGCGCTACCAAACCGAGCGTGGGAGCGTTCCTAGCTTCGAATGAGTCGAACCCCCTCTACGTTGCGCATGGGCCTCCTTTTATATGCTCAAGGGGTCACCGACAGGTGGCAACGCAGACAAAAAGGGGTAAAAATGGAAAAAGAATGCGGTAGGTACAGCTACCTATACTGTAGACACAGTGTATCATACATAACTCTGACGGCAGGGGACAAGGGCATTAAATGCCCGTCTGTGTCGCCCAAACAGTGCAAATAGAGACCGTCAGGGGCGCCAGCGATCGCCACGATGGCCTTCTCGTCAGCGCCGCTTGCCACCGTGCACCCCTGGCTGCACAGCCTCCCGCCACGCGTGCCCGGGAGGGCCCCTGAGCGACACGTGGGTGGATGTGCTGGAGCGCGGGTGCGGTGTGGCCGCTTGCCGCGGCAAGTGCCTTGTCGCGGTCGTTGTCTTGTCGGGCTCGGGAGCTTGTCGTTCACCGAGCCTTGCCGGGACGCATGGCGCGTCGCGGCAAGCTTTCTTGAGACGCCTTGACTGGCCTTCCCGGCAAGCTCCTCTTGCCGGGGCCTTGTCTTCCAAGTTTGAGTACTTTGTTCTTGAATGGCTTCCCGGCAAGCTCCCTTTGCTGGGGTCTTGTCTTCTGAGGAGCCACAGAGGATCTTGGCGGTGACCTGGCGAGCCTTGCCGCGGGGTGCTGCAACTGCCCGTGCACAAGTTCGGGATATTAGGGTACCCCTACTCTAGTACACCGACAGGAGTCCCCGGGCCTGGGCCACACACGGTGCCGAGCGCTGTTGGGCCAGGCCCAAAATAGGGCACGGGCACACGCGGCCTGGGTCGTGCCGTTTCCTACTCCGCATCCACCGCGCCCTCCCCGAACGGCACGCGTTGAATGCGGCGTCGTGGGAGAGATCGTGGGTGGTTTCTTTATTCAGAAAAAGTGTAACATTCGCCCCCTCCCTCTTTATAAGCAGAGGAAACAGAGGCAGTCGCCCACCTCGCCGGTTACTACTCCAAAATCTCCGCCGCTTCCCCCTTTCTCCAAGGTCGAAAGAGAGCAGCGCTCCGCCCCTCATCACCGCCGTTGCCACCAACGCCGTCGATCTCCTCCACCACCTTCGCCATGGCTCCAAAGACTGGGAAGGTCGCGAAGTCGGCCGAGGCGCTGCGGCTCGAGGCGCTGCGAAAGGAGCAGGCCACTTTCCTTTCCGAGCTCGACGCGGCGGGGTTGAGGTAGTGGTTCTACCTTTTCTGGTCGACGGAGACGCGTGCGCATCCGCACACGAAGGTACTCTCCGCCGCTGCTTCGAAACGGGCTCCATACGGGTATCCCTTCTTCCCGCTGTTCTTCTACTGCGGCCTCTGTCCGCCCTTCTCGGAGTTTTTCTGCGATATCATGAACACCTACGGGTTTCATCTTCTTGATTTCACCCCCAATGCCGTTCTGACCTTGTCCGTTTTCGCACATCTCTGCGAAAACTTTGTCGGAGTCCACCCAAACGTAGCCCTTTTCCGCCACTACTTCGTGCCTCGGGTCAAGAGAGGGGAGCCACTTTCCGGCGGGATCGCCTGGATCTCGAGGGCCGGCAAGAAGGAGGCGTATCTGGAGGGGGAGCTCCGCAGCAAGTGGGAGGAGTGGAGAGCTGAGTGGTGTTGGATCATGGAGGAGGACCCGCAGCCATTCACCGCCCTGCGCCAAGTCCCAGTAGTGCGCGGCAACGATTGGAGTAGCTTGGCCCCGGAGGACGCTAGGCTGAAGATCGCTGTCACCAGAATCATGTGCCTTAGGCTTGCCGGGCTGACTGTGGGCGCCGTAGGCGCAGACTTTCTCCGCCGCCGCATCGCCCCCCTGCAAGAGAGGAGGAGACCCGCTTGGGAGTTTGGCGGTCCAGCAGATATCATGAGGCTGCGCCCGGGCCTCAATTTTAACTTCAGTGTGCTAGAGTTGGATGCAATGCTCAAGGAGCTGTTCAAGCACGACCCCCAACATCCAGAATGGTTCAGGCTGCCGGCGGGGGTCATCCCGCTGTGCAACAATTCTTCCCTCGACCGCATCCGCGCGATGATGCCGCTGTGCGACTCGCATGGTCTTGTCCCGACGTGGCAAGAGCCAGCGGACGACGTTGTGTAGCAGTTCTTCGACGGACTGGTGGAGATGGCGGTCCGCGCTGACGAGTAGAGGAGCCTCACCCGCGACACTACCGAGGAGGAGATGCGACGCATCCCCACCAGGGCGGAAGAGGCGGCGGCAGCCGCTGCCGCGGGTGAGTTCGGGTTCACCGTGGAAGAGGCAGAGGCAGAGGCGGCGGCAAGCCTTGCCGAGCGAGAGTGGATTGACGGCGAGGAAGAGCTTGCCGCACCTGACGCCGAGTCGAGCGAGCCCGCCGAGGGTGCGATCGGCCCGCTGTCTCCAGACCACTTGCCGCAGGCGGAGCCCATAGCGCAGCCCCCAGCTCAACCAAGAAGGCGCCTTCGCAGGGGCGGGGACGCAGTGGGGCGGCAAAGGAGTCAGCAGCCGACGCGCCGCGCGACACGCTCCACCGCAACAAGTGAGGTTGTCGCGGGAGCGCCTCGTACCGCTGCGACAACTGGAGCGGGGTCTTCCCAGGCCGCCGCCACTGCGCCCGCCAAGCGGCCAAGAGGTCCTACTCCTCCGCCTCATCGCGCCGAGGGTGGGCCGGACTTCGACCTCTCCGCGCTCAGCTTCGACGAGGAGGAAGAAGAGTAAGATTCATCTGTGCACTTGTAGTTCTTCAATTTTCTCGTTTTGTCTTGTATCTAACTTGCTTCGATCTGAACCTATTCCTTTTCAAGACGTTAGCTCAAAGAGCGGCGAAGAGAGCCAAAGTCCCGGTGGTTATCATCGAGGACGAGTCCACTGTGACGGCAGGGGGCACGCCTGAGACCACCTTGCCGGACGTGGCAACTGCTCCGCGAAGCAGCCCCCAGCGTAAGTACATGATTTACTTTCTGCTTTTGGGCGCGCACGAGTGCTCTTTTCTTTGCTGACATCTGATTGTTGGTTTGTTTGTGTAGGAGCAGAACAGCTTCACCAGGAGGGCTCGGAAACCGCGTCCGACGTGCCATCTGCTTCCACTACACCTCCAAGGGATGATTCCCCGGCAAGGGAGCTCTCTCCGACAACGGAGGAATCCCCGGCAAGGGAGGAGTCTCCGGCAAGGGGCGGCACTAGTGATCCTCCGATGGTGGAGCCCATGTCCATGGACCCCAGTGCAGGTAATCTCTTGCCCGAAGCTTCCCTTGTGTTCTTCTGCTGATTTTTCTTTTCGAATGCTTGTTTGACTTCTCCTTCTTCTCCGGTCGTCAGATCCACCCTCCACGGAGCCGATGGAGACCAAGGCGGGCGGCGAGGAGAACACGCGCGGCAATACTGATGATGCCGCGGCCACCGAAGAAGGAGCCGGTGCCGATGCGCCCGCCGGCGAAGAGGCCGCCAAGGCTGCTGCCACGGAAGCTGGCGAGGGATCCGGCGATCGCACTGACGGCCCTGAGGCCGCAGGAGCGCCTGGCGCTGCACCGACCGCCGATCCCTTCGCTGCTGCCGCAGCGCCAGGCTCCGAGGAGCTCCAGCCCGGCGCCTATCTGAAGGCCGGCGAGGGCATTTTCATCAAGCTCCCCTGGGCGTCAAGCTCCAGGGCGCCGGTTGAAGGAGAAACCCTGGATGGGGAGGTGCTTGCCTCTGCTGGATTGTCGATTGTCGACGCGCCGGGAAGCAGCGGCGACGAGCCTGAGGAGGAGCGGCTGCTACGGAGGCTGATGTCACTCTACCGCGCCCGCCAAGCCAAGCTGGAGTCCCGGGAAGCACTTGTCGCGAAGGCGAGCGTGGATATTGAGAAACGTGCAGAGGAGCTCCGGGGTCTCCGCCAGGAAGCTCTCCGGGCCTTGGCGGAGGAGCGGGAGCAACTTGCTGAGGAGCGGAAGGCCTTCCTCCTTGAGAAGGCTGAAGCTGAAGAGCAACAGCGGCTCGCCGGCGAGAAGCTGTATGCGCAAGAAGGTGAGCTGGCCCAACGAAAAGTTAACCTCGACAGCCACGAGGAGGATCTTACCGCGCGTGAGCAGGCACTTGGTAGGGCGCTCAAGGAAGCAAAGGATGCGGCCGCGGCTGCCGAGGCCGCCAAGAAGGAATTGGAGGCAAAGGTGGCGCAGCTGGAGGCTGATCTGAAGGCGGGCGGCGAAGAGCTTGCCACGCTCAAGCTTGAGCGCGAGAAGGACGCCCTCGCCCATGGTGAGCTGCAGGGTCAACTCACCGAGAAGGGCAAGGAGCTGAGCGCCGCCAAGGATTCCAACACCAATCTGGAGCTTAAGCTGGCCACCTTGACGGAGACGCTGGACGGCGCCAAGAAGCGGGAGGCGGACTTGAAGGAGGAGATCAAGGGCAACGAAGCGCTGCTGGCGAGGGCTGCTGAAGCCCAGAACACCTTCAAGCATACGGTGGAGCTCTGGACGGAGGGCCTCGTGAACATCGCTGCAATCATTGACGGGGAGCTGGCGCAGCTGGGAGTGGAGGACTTTGGGTATTCCTCCGATGAGAACCTCCAACCCAGTGCCAAGCTCACCCTGTTCTTCAAAGGCGTGGCGACTGCCCTCCAGCAGCTCCGAGAGAAGATCCCGAAGCAGCTAGCCGACGAGTCGCGCACGATCTGCGCCAGAGTTCTGGAGAAGGTGTTGGTGAAAGTGGCCTTCCGCAACCCAGGCCTCAACTTCACCAACGTCCTCAAGAAGCTGCCGGCGGATGCTGATCTGGACACGCTCAAAGCCCTTGTCGCACCCATTGTGGACAAGGTGAATGAGGTCAAGAGGGTCGATGGTGGCCGCGTATATTAGGCCGCCCGTTTTCTTCTTTTCTTGCCGCTGCCAATCGTGTTACAACAACAATCTGTTAGAGCTGCGGCGAGCTATCTTGTAATATAACTTTGTTTCGGATATCGATTGCTGTGTTATTTCCTCTACTGGATTCCCTCCATTGTATGTTTTTGCCCTACGCTTTTTAGGGAACTTGCCGGCGCAGGCACCCTTGCCGCGAGCGCTGAGTGCGGAACGTCAGCAGCCTGCTGGCGGTGCCGCTGCCGACAAGCAACCTTGTCGCAACTAGTCGCAGCTCACTTAAGTTGTTGAGCGGACTCGAAACAAAGTAAGGGCGCAACTAGCTACGAGTTGGTTCCTCTGCGCACAGGTTTTCCATACAAAGTACGGTCGTTCGAGGAAGATAACTTAAAAATTTAAAATCTGATTGCTCAAACTTTGGCAACTTAGCTTTTCTGTCGTTTGCTTCCCGGCAAGGCGAAACTTTCTTGAACGGCCCGGTCCACACCATTATCTTCTCCTTTCCCCCCGGCAAACCTTGTGGGCAAGGGAACCTTCCTTCCTTTGAGAAAGAGATAGAAGAGAAAATAAAGATATGGAGCCTTAGGGCTCGTTATTGCTTACCGGGGGCAGGTGCTGCACAAAGTGTCAGATGATACATGCGAAAAGAAAGAAAGCATGAAATTGACAAGCTGTGCGAAGCACATGATCTTTATTTATGCACGGGATCTGCGCCCGGCTTTGTACGAAGGATTACATGCAACAGCGGCAAGACTTGTACAAAAGGTGGTTGCCGGAACGGGTTCTGGCAACCGCGCCCTATGGGTAAAACTTACGAAGATGCTCAAGGTTCCGGGAGTTGCTCACCGGAATGCCATCTTCGGTGTCAAGGCGGACAGCGCCAGGCCTAGTGACTCGTTTCACCCGATAAGGGCCTTCCCACTTCGGCGTCAACTTGTTGGAATTCTTGGCGGACTGAACGCGCCGAAGAACAAGGTCGCCTTCCTTGAAACTTCTGGCCCTAACTTTGCGGCTATGGCAGCGGTGCAAAGCTTTCTGATATCGAGGAGCTCGTACAGCGGCCTGAAGACGATCTTCCTCAAGGAGCAGCGCGTCATCTTGTCGCAGCTGCTCTTGCTCAAGCTCATCATAAGCGAGCACTCGAGGTGACCCGTATACGAGTTCCGTGGGGAGAACTGCCTCTGCTCCACAGACTAGAGCGAAAGGTGTCTGGCCAGTGGCTCGATTTGGCGTCGTCCTGATCGACCAAAGAACCACCGGCAGCTCCTCGATCCAGTTTCTTCCGCACCTGCGCAGCCTGTCGAAAGTTCTGGTCTTGAGGCCTCGCAGGACTTCAGCATTTGCCCTCTCCGCTTGACCGTTGCTTCTCAGATGAGCAACAGAAGCAAAGCAGACCTTGGCGCCAAGATCTTGGACGTACTGCATGAAGGTGCGGCTTGTGAATTGCGTGCCATTGTCGGTGATGATCCTGTTAGGGACCCCGAAACGGGAAACAATCGACCTGAAGAACTTGACTGCTGACTGTGTTGTCACCTTCCTCACTGGTTCCACCTGCGGCCACTTTGTGAACTTGTCGATGGCGACGTACAAGAACTCAAAGCCCCCGACAGCTCGGGGGAAGGGGCCGAGGATGTCGAGCCCCCAGACCGAAAATGGCCAGGATAAAGGGATCGTCTAGAGAGCTTGAGCTGGCTGGTGTATCTGCTTGGAATAGAACTGGCACGCTTCACACTTGGTTACTTGTGCAGTTGCATCCTGGAGGGCTGTCGGCCAAAAGAAACCTTGTCGGAACGCTTTGCCGGCAAGTGCTCTTGCGCTAATGTGGTGACCACATATGCCTCCATGTATCTCTGCCAACAGCTGCTGTCCATCTTCCCGGCGAATACACTTCAATTTCACACCGTTGAGTCTTATTCTGTACAGTGTGTTGTCGACAAACTTGTACATACTCGACTGCCGGGCTACTCTTTCCGCTTCTTCTTGCTCTTCGGGAAGCTCTCCTGTCTGAAGGAAATGGACAATCTGCTGCGCCCATGCTGGAGCTTGCGGCTCGACAACAAGGACTAAAGGCACATCTGCTGCTGCGGGAACATACGCTTCTACGGCAAGGGCGGGTCTAGCCGGAGCTTGATGTTCCCCGGCAAGCTTGCCGGAGCCAAACTTGTCGGGAGCGTCTGCTTCAACGGAACAAACCCTAGGGCTCGCCGGAGCAGACTGCTCCTCAGCACTCTTGGCGTTGATCTTGGGGACCTTCTTGGCGGCGGCTTCGGGAAGCTCTGCCGGAAAGTAGTCACCAGAAACCAACTTCCTCTTCTTGCTCTGTCCAGTTGATGGTGTCACGGATGGTTGAGTTAGCTTGAGCACAAAGATTCCTGGTTCCACAGGTAACTTTAGTGCGGCGCACTTTAACACGACATCAGCAATGTCGTTCTGAGCTCTTGGAACATGTTCCATCTGTAGGCCGTCAAAGTGCTCTTCTAGCTTTCTCACTTCATCAACATAAGCTTCCATCAATGGACTCTGATAGTTCTTGTTCACTTGGCGGACGACAAGCTGCGAGTCATCCCTGACAATGAGCTTCTTGATCCCAAGGTCTGCTGCGATCCTGAGACCGGCAAGCAAGCCTTCATATTCTGCAGTATTGTTGGTTGCTTGCTCCTTGGGAAAGTGCATCTGGACTACGTACTTGAGGTGCTCCCCGGTGGGTGCGATAAGCAGCACGCCAACACCGGCGCCTTGCAGCGAGAAAGCACCATCAAAGTACATCAGCCACTCTTTGCTTGCTTCCTTGATGGGGATGCTCGTTTCTGGAATTTCTTCGTCTGGTGTTGGCGTCCACTCTGCTATGAACTCTGCCAATGCTCTGCTCTGGATAGTTGAAGTGCTCTCAAACTTGAGGCCAAAGCTTGACAGTTCCAGTGCCCACTCGACGATCCTGCTTGTTGCTTCTGGATTCTGCAATATCCTCTTCAGCGGAAAGCGAGTGACAACTGTTATCTCATGTGCCTGGAAGTAATGGCGCAGCTTTCTCGAGGCCATGAGAAGGCCGAAAAGCAACTTCTGCACACCAGAGTACCTTGACCTAGCCCCCTGCAGAAGGGAGCTGACAAAGTAAACCGGGCGCTGCACCATTTTCTTCTGCACCTCCTCGCGCACCTGCGCAGATTCATCCTTGTCGGGGCTAGAGCTTGTCGGCGAAGTCCCCTGCTTGTCGCTGGATGCACTTTCCGTGGTTGCTGGCTCATCATCCGCCTCCCTCTCTGCTACTAAAGCAGCACTAACCACTTGATTGGTTGCTGCTAGATACAACAACAACTTCTCTTGTGGCCTAGGTGCGACAAATATTGGAGTGGAGGACAGGTACCTCTTCAAGTCTTGCAGCGCAGCCTCCGCTTCCGGAGTCCATTTCATTGGACCTGCCTTTTTCAATATTTTGAAAAACGGCAGGGCGCGCTCAGCAGACTGAGAGATAAACCTACTGAGAGCAGCCACGCAACCGGCAAGCCTTCTTACATCCTTGACGCGCTTCGGTGTTTCAATCTGCTCGATGGCCTTGATCTTGTCGGGATTGGCCTCAATTCCCCGCTGAGACACAAAGAACCCGAGAAGCTTGCCAGATGGAACTCCAAACACGCACTTCTCGGGGTTAAGCTTGAGGTTGATCTTGCGCAGATTTGCAAAGGTTTCATCTAAATCTTGAATCAGGGTAGCCTTGTCCTTGCTCTTGACCACTATATCATCCATGTAGGCCTCCACATTTCTGTGTATCTGTGGTTCCAAAGCGACATGGACTACTCTTGCAAATGTTGAACTAGCATTCTTTAACCCGAAGGGCATCCGTATGAGACAGTATGTGCCACATGGGGTGATGAATGCGGTTTTCTCCTCATCCTCTTCTGCCATGAAGATCTGATGGTATCCTGAATATGCATCCAAAAATGAAAGCAAATCACACCCGGCCGTGGAGTCAACAATCTGGTCTATGCGCGGCAAGGGAAATGGGTCTTTGGGACAAGCTTTATTGACGTCGGTAAAGTCTATACAAAGCCTCCATTTTCTGTTAGCCTTGCGCACGACTACAGGATTGGCCAACCACGTAGGATGGAGCACTCCTCTGACAAGGCCTGCTGCTTCCAACTTCTTGATTTCTTCTGCAATGAACTCTTGGCGCTCCACTGCTTGCTTCCTGACTTTCTGCTTGACGGGCCGCGCATGAGGACAAACGACTAGGTGGTGCTCAATTACTTTCCTGGGAACACCGGGGATATCAGACGGTTGCCATGCAAACACGTCGGCGTTCGCCCGCACGAAAGCAATGAGCGTGCTTTCCTATTTAGGGTCAAGAGTGGCACTGATGGTGAAGGTACCACCAGTACCGTCCTCCTTGGCGGACACCTTCTTGGTCTCAGGTGGAGCTGCCATTCTTCTTACACTTGCCGGTGGAGCTCGATGGTGCGTCCTCGACGGTAGCGCAGCACTCCGAAGAGGTGCGCTTGCCGGAGTGGGCATCAGAGCTCTTGCCGGACTTGGTCTTCTTCTTCCCCCCGGGAGCTTCAGCGGCAAGTGACTTGCGATCGGCTGCGGCTGCTGCTTCCCGGTAAATCTTGTCGGCACAGATAAGGGCATCCTTCTTGTCGCCAGGGACAGAGATGACACTTATCGGGCCTGGCATCTTGAGCATGTTGTATGCATAGTGAGAGGCTGCCATGAACTTGGCGAGTGCCGGACGGCCGAGGATCCCATTGTAGGGCAATGGAAAGTCAGCAACGTCAAAAGTGACCCTCTCAGTTCTGAAGTTCAGCTCGCTGCCAAGTGTCACCGGCAGTGTGATCTTTCCCTTCGGCTTGCTCCTTCCCGGGTTGATTCCTTGAAATGTGCCAGTCTCTTCGAGCTCGCTGTCTGGGATCTGGAGTTTCTGGAGGACTGCGGAGGAGATCAGGTTCAAGCCGGCCCCGCCATCAACTAGCATCTTTGTGACCTTGAGGTTGCGGATAGTTGGGGAAACCAACATCGGCAAGCACCCGATTGCAGTTATGCGATCAGGGTGGTCCTCGATATCAAAGATGATAGGCGTGCTGGACCATTTCAGAGGCTTGCGTGACTCTACGGATGGTTCTGCTGCATTAACTTCCCGCATCCACTGCTTGAGCTGGCGGTGCGAAGTATGCAGAGAAGCACCACCGTCAACGCATAGGACCTCTGTGGCTTTCTGAAATTCCTGCTCATCGGCCTCATCATCATCCATATCTTCGTCGTCGTCGTCATCTTCGTCCTTATCACGGCCACGGGGAGGCCTGTCTCCTTGCTGCTGCTTGGCCTTGCCGCGGCGCCCCCCCCCCCCGACCGGGGCATTTCTTGCTGGCTCCTCCAGCACCTTCCTGGGCCTTCTCCTTGTCACGTCGCTCGTACTCAGCTTTCTGCTACTCAACAAGCTGCTCAACCTTCTTGCAGCTCTGGAGATCATGGCCCTTGGTGCGGTGGATTTTGCAGTACTGCTTGCCGGAGCTATCCTGCTTGTCGGCAGCCGCCACAGCCTGGCTCTCCTTGCCGGAGCTTCCAACTTTAGCTTCCTTGGCGCCACCTCCGTTGTCGGACTGCTCAACAACTAGCAATTCTTTGCCCTTCTTCTTTCTGTTGTTCCGCCGCCGACCTTTCTTTGCCGGGGCAGTATCCTCACTGTCAGACCCTCCTGCGCCTGTATTCTCTTCGGGGAGCCTCCTCCCCTCTTCAGCACGTGCACACTTGTCGGCCAGGGCATAAAGCTCGCTGACGTCTCTGATCTTGCACATCGCCATCTCCTCCCGCATCCTGCGGTTTCGCACGTTCTGATGGAACGCGCTGATGACCGCGGCAGGGTGGACATCTGGGATGTTGTGCTGTACACGGTTGAATCTCCGAATGTACTTGCGCAGGGGCTCTCCTTCCTTCTGGGCAAGCAGATGAAGATTGCTTTCTTGGCCATGAGGCTTGTGGCCGCCTGTAAAGGCGCCGACAAACTGATGGCATAGATCTGCCCAAGAGGAGATGGAGTTGTCATGCAAGTGCATGAGCCAGGATCTGACGTTAGGCTTGAGCACCAGCGGGAAGTAATTAGCAAGGATCATGTCGTCTCGTCCCCCGGCAGCTTGCACCGCAATGGTGTAGATGCTGAGGAACTCCGACGGATGCGACTTGCCGTCGTACTTCTCCGGTACATTTGGCTTGAAATTCTTCTTGCTGGGCCACTGGACTTGCCGCAGCTCACGAGTGAACGTAGGGCAACCTACCGCGTACGGCAAGTCGCTTGGTTCCCCTGGCGCATGCATGTCGATAGAGGGCCCAGCGCGCTGGTCAGATTGACGCCGCGCTTCTCTTCGACGCTCGATACGAGTACGAGCGTCCTCTTGCTGTCGTTCGTGCAAAACTTGGTGCTGATCACGACGAGCTCGTGGATCTGACGACGCGGTGGAGTCGCTGTCGAGGTGGACCCGGCGAGTCGGCGATCTTGGCCTTCGTGGTGGAGAGTGCATGGAAGTTGCACCCCCATCGGTCTTGTCGCCATCGGCTCGCGTCCGGCAGTCTTGCCGCGGCAACGAGGTGCTTGGTTGCCGCGCAGTGTCGCCGTTGGCGAAGCCAATGAGACTCTGAATGGTGGCCCTCCATTCGTCGGTCTTGTCCGCCGTCGAAGGGTAATCTAGAAGCAGTTGAGCTCGCGCCAAGGCTTCTGCTGGAGTGGTGGGCGGCAGCGGTGAACGGTGCGAGGAGCGGGATATGCTCGGACTTCTAACTATGTTAGAAGGAGCAGTATCCCGTCCAGGCGACCGTACTTCGCTCGGGCCAGCATGCTGGCGTGCATGCTAGTCTTGAACTCCGCGAGATCCACCAGCTTGATCTTGGCCTAGCGGACGTATGGCGCTGCGAACGCCATGATGCTGTTGGTCCTGCGCCTCCTGAGTCGGGCGCGGTGCGCGTACGGACGCCGAGGTCTGTGCCGCCTTGTCCTTGGACTTGGCAGCACTGTGAGCACCCTCGTCGACGCTCGTTCTTCCGCCGGCGTCTACTCCACCACCCGTTTGCTCCGGTGGCGGTGGAATTGACGCGGACGGAACTGCCGCCTCCGAAGCCTTCTTCTTCGGTGGCATGTCGATGAAGATGATGAAGATCTAGCTCGTGTGCACGCCGAATCGGGTTCACACAATCTCGACGCCCCCCTACCTGGCGCGCCAAAGATGTCGGGGAAACTGATCCACGGACACCTATGGGACCGGCGGACCGAGCCCCTTTCGGTTCGGCGGAGGGCGGAGGTCGCACGAAGAGCGGATTGAGGCAGTGCAGACGAGCAGTTTACCCAGCTTCGGAGCTCTCCGGAGAGATAATACTCCTACTGCTGCATCTAAGCGTATATTGAGTTCTTGCTCAGGAGCGATCGGCGCTACCAAACCGAGCGTGGGAGCGTTCCTAGCTTCGAATGAGTCGAACCCCCTCTACGTTGCGCATGGGCCTCCTTTTATATGCTCAAGGGGTCACCGACAGGTGGCAACGCAAACAAAATGGGGTAAAAATGGAAAAAGAATGCGGTAGGTACAGCTACCTATACTGTAGACATAGTGTATCATACCTAACTCTGACGGCAGGGGACAAGGGCATTAATGCCCGTCTGTGTCGCCCAAACAGTGCAAACAGAGACCGTCAGGGGCGCCAGCGATCGCCACGATGGCCTTCTCGTCAGCGCCGCTTGCCACTGTGCACCCCTGGCTGCACAGCCTCCCGCCACGCGTGCCCGGGAAGGCCCCTGAGTGACACATGGGTGGATGTGCTGGAGCGCGGGTGCGGGGTGGCTGCTTGCCGCGGCAAGTGCCTTGCCGCGGTCGTTGTCTTGTCGGGCTCGGGAGCTTGTCATTCACCGAGCCTTGCTAGGACGCATGGCGCGTCCCGGCAAGCTTTCTTGAGACGCCTTGACTAGCCTTCCCGGCAAGCTCCTCTTGCCGGGGCCTTGTCTTCCAAGTTTGAGTACTTTGTTCTTGAATGGCTTCCCGGCAAGCTCCTTTTGCCGGGGTCTTGTCTTCTGAGGAGCCACAGAGGATCTTGGCGGTGACCTGGCGAGCCTTGCCGCGGGGTGTTGCAACTGCCCGTGCACAAGTTCGGGATACTAGGGTACCCCTACTCTAGTACACCGACACTTGCATTTGCCTCCAGCTAGTGGTTCGTCTTGGGCCCAATGGAATCTACCCATGTCTTGTCCATCTCTTTGAGGATCTTTTTGGGCACCCTGAGTACTGTGAGAGCGTAGGTAGGCAGTGCGGATAGGACGGCACGCACCAGCACTCTGCGACCTGCCAGGTTCATCAATTTGCCCTTCCATCCAGCAAGGCGGGCGCGGACACGGTCAATCAGGAACTGAAGCTGCACAAGACACAATTTTCTCGGGGATAGCGGCAGACCTAGACAGATTGTCGGAAACGCAGCAATCTGTCCTTTGAATTCATGTAGCACATCCAGCAAGGACACCTGTTCACGGTTTATAGGAATCACTGTTGATTTTTCTTGATTAAGTTTCAGTCCTGTGGCTTGACCAAACGAAGTGAGCAGCTCAAGCAAGTTGTCCACTTCTTCCTTGATTGGGTTTGCAAAAATGACAGCGTCGTAAGCATATGGGCTTGCCCTCAAATTCATTCCGCGTCCTGGAAGGGGAGCCAACAAGCCACGGTCGCTGAGAGTGCAACTATCCCTGGGTGGTTTTGGTAATGATTAACAACATATAGCTCAGTGAACTAATGCTATTTCAAGATCAACATTTCAGGAAAGTTCATTGATTGGCATGGCATGGATTAGGAATGTGGATCCCTCAAAATGCTAAGGACAAAGGATTGGCTCAACCTCTAAAGTTCAAGACTCTACATTTTACTTTTAGTGATCCAAGATCACATTGAGTCCATAGGAAAGCCAATACTATTAAAAGGGGATGAGGTGTTGCTTAATGGCTTGCTTGCTCTCAAAGTGCTTAGTGATATGCTCCAAAGCCCTCAACCACTTTCTCATATCCACATATGTCCCAAATCAGAAGTCAAACTCGGCCCCACCGATTTGATCTATCCGGCACCACCGAGTTCAGTTGACATAGCCACTGCGAGAAACCCTAATCACTTCAGTCTAACCGATAGGGATCTCGGTCTCATCGAGATGGGATTGCAAACTCCCTGTTTCCCTTCATAACATTTTGGTCCCACCGAAATGAGCGATTGGTCCCACCGAGTTCGCAATGCAAACTCCCTGTTTCCTTTTTGTAACGTTTCGGTCCCACGGAGATGAGCGAATCGGTCCAACTAAGTTTGCCTGACCAACTCTTTGGTTAGCTTATTACCAAAGTCGGTCCCACCGAGTTTGTGTAATCGGTCAAACTGATATTACGTTATGCCCTAACCCTAATGATATCGGTCCCACCGAATTGAAGTGTCGGTCCCACAAAAATGCCTAACAGTCACATTATGAACTAAATCGGTCCAACCAAGTTTTCTGATTCGGTCCCACCGAGTTTGGTAAATTGTGTGTAACGGTTAGATTTTGTGTGGAGGCTATATATATCCCTCCACCCTCTCCTCATTCGTGGCGAAAGCTATCAGAACGAGCCTACACTTCCAGCATTTATCAGAAGGAGTTCATCATCAACACACCATCTATTACCTTTTGGAGACTGGTGTCTCCTAGATTGGTTAGGTGTCACTTGGGAGCCTCCGACAAGATTGTGGAGTTGAACCAAGGAGTTTGTAAGGGCAAGGAGATCGCCTACATCATGAAGATCTACCCTAGTGAGGCAAGTCCTTTGTGGGCGATGGCCATGGTGGGATAGACAAGGTTACTTCTTCGTGGACCCTTCGTGGGTGGAGCCCTTCGTGGACTCGTGCAGCCGTTACCCTTCATGGGTTGAAATCTTCATCAACGTGGATGTAAGATAGCACCACCTATCGGAACCACGCCAAAAACATCCATGTCCTCAATTGCGTTTGCACACTCCAATCCCATCCCTTTACTTTCTTGCAAGTTGCATGCTTTACTTTCCGCTGCTCATATACTCTTTGCATACTTGCTTGAACTATATCTTGATTGCTTGACTTGTGCTAAGTTGCTAAAATCTGCTAAGAACTAAAATTGGGAAAAGGCTAGATTTTTAGTTGGTCAAGTAGTCTAATCACCCCCCTCTAGACATACTTCCAATCCTACAATTGGTATCAGTGCTTTGGTCTCCATTTGCTTTGATTTCCATAGCTTTTGGTGAACATAGCCTTGGTTTCACAACCTAGGAGAGTATGGCGTCTAGTGAGGGAAATTACCACCGTAGAGGTCCTTACTTTGATGGTACTAATTTTGCTAGTTGGAAGCATAAGATGAAAATGCATATTCTTGGACATAACCCCGCCGCTTGGGCTATTGTGTGTATTGGCTTGCAAGGTGAATTCTTTGATGGGAGAGAATCGAACCATGAAGCTACCGCAGAAGAGTTGAAGATGCTACAATGCAGCGCTCAAGCTTGTGATATCATCTTCAACGGATTGTGCCCCAAAGAATTCAACAAAATCAGCTGCCTTTAGAATGCAACGGAAATTTGGGATACTTTGATTGATATGCACGAAGGTACCGACTCCATCAAGGAATCCAAATTGGATGTGCTTCAAAGTCAACTTGACAAGTTCAAAATGAAGGATGGTGTAGGTGTCGCTGAAATGTACTCTAGGCTTGCGGAGGGAGTCCTGGATTAGGGGGTGTCTGGATAGCCGAACTATCACCGTTGGCCGGACTCCTGGACTATGAAGATACAAGATTGAAGACTTCGTCCCGTGTCGGGATGGGACTTTGCTTGGCGTGGAGGGCAAGCTTGGCGATACGGATATGTAGATCTCCTACCATTGTAACCGACTCTGTGTAACCCTAACCCTCTCCGGTGTCTATATAAACCGGAGGGTTTTAGTCCGTAGGACGAACAACAACCATACCATAGGCTAGCTTCTAGGGTTTAGCCTCTTTGATCTCGTGGTAGATCCACTCTTGCACTACCCATATCATCAATATCAATCAAGCAGGAGTAGGGTTTTACCTCCATCGAGAGGGCCCGAACCTGGGTAAAAACATCGTGTCCCTTGTCTCCTGTTACCATCCGCCTAGATGCACAATTCGGGAACCCCTAACCGAGATCCGCCGGTTTTGACACCGACATTGGTGCTCTCATTGAGAGTTCCTCTGTGTCGTCACCTTTAGGCCCGATGGCTTCTTCGATCATCAACAATGACATGGTCCAGGGTGAGACTTTTCTCCCCGGACAGATCTTCGTATTCGGCGGCTTTGCATTGCAGGCCAATTCACATGGCCATCTGGAGCAGATCGAAAGCTATGCCCCTGGCCATCAAGTCAGATTTGGGAGTTTGAACTACACGGCTGACATCCGCGGAGACTCGATGTTCGACGGATTCGAGCCACAGCCAAGCGCGCCGCACTGTCTCGATGGGTATGATCTAGCTCTGCCGCCGAACAGTGCCCTGGAGGCCGCACCAGCGTCCGCTCCGACCCTTAGCTTGGAGCCGACTTCGCTGATCGAGGACGAGTGGCTGGACACCGCCTCGGGGGCTACGATCTCTACGGTGATTGAGCCGAACACCATCCCTGTCCTTTGCAAAGCCCGTAACTCTGAGGTGCCGGACTCCTCTCCGAACTCCGAACCTCCCGCACCCGTGCCAATCAAATCCGATTGGGCGCCGGTTATGGAGTTCACTGCCGCGGACATCTTTCAGCACTCGCCGTTTAGCGACATCCTAAATTCACTAAAGTCTCTCTCTTTATCAGGAGAGCCCTGGTCAGACTATGGTCAGGAAGGTTGGGATGCGGACGACGAAGAAATTCAACGCCCACCCACCACCCACTTGTCGCCACTGTCGATGATTTAACTGACATGCTCGACTTCGACTCCGAAGACATCGACGGTAAGGACGACGATGCAGGAGACAATCAAGAACCAGCACCCACAGGGCACTGGAAGGCCACCTCGTCATACGACATATACATGGTGGACACCCCAAAAGATGGGAATGGCAATGGAACAGCGGAGGATGACCCCTCCAAGAAACAGCCCAAGCATCGGCGTCAGCGGCGCCGCTCTAAATCCCGCCATAGGAAAAACGGTGATTCTGGCACGGGAGATAATAACACCCCAGACAGTACCGAAGACAACCCCCTCCAGCAGGATTCAAAACAGGAGGAGGGAGAAGCCAGCCCTCATGATAGAGCGGCAGACAGAGAGGTAGAGGACGATAATTATATGCCTCCCTCCAAAGATGAAGCAAGCCTCGATGACGATGAATTTGTCGTGCCCGAGGATCCCGTCGAACAAGAGCGTTTCAAACGTAGGCTTATGGCCATGGCAAGCAGCCTCAAGAAAAAGCAGCAGCAGCTTAGAGCTGACCAAGACTTGCTAGAGGACGGATGGACCGAAGTCCTTGCAGCCGAAGCGTACAAACTCGATCGCCCCTCCAAGAGCTACCCAAAACGCAGGCTGCTACCCCAATTATAGGAGGAAGCACCCAAACCTACATCACCAGCGCATGACGTGGCCGACCGGCCACCTCATGGCTGCAACAGAGAGGCCTCTAGGCCTTCCACTAAAGCCGCACCCTGGCGTTGCTCAAAAAGTACAAAGCCACGGGGAAATGCGCCATACTTGCGAGACATATTGGAGGACAAGGCAAGGCAAATAAGATCGATCTATGGATCGCTTGGGCGCCCCACGACACGTGATGACAACCGTCATGCCGGATACAACAATTCCGGCAGGGCCGAACACAGTAGACAAAGCTCATTTGAGCTGCGTCGTGTTATAGCCCAATACAGAGGCGCCGCACACCCACTATGCTTCACAGACGAAGTAATGGATCATCAAATCCCCAAGGGTTTCAAACCCGTAAACATTGAATCATACGACAGCACAATAGATCCTGCGGTTTGGATCAAGGACTATCTCCTTCACATCCACATGGCCCGCGGTGATGATCTACACGCCATCAAATACCTCCCACTCAAGCTTAAAGGACCAGCTCGGCATTGGCTCAACAGCTTGCCAGCAGAATCAATTGGTTGTTGGGAAGACCTGGAAGTCGCATTCCTTGATAACTTCCAAGGCACATATGTGCGACCACCAGACGCTGATGACCTAAGGCACATAATTCAGCAGCCAGATGAATCGGCCAGACAATTCTGGACACGGTTCTTAACCAAGAAAAATCAAATCGTTGACTGTCCGGATGCAGAGGCCCTTGCAGCCTTCAAACATAACATCCGCGACGAGTGGCTTGCCCGACACCTAGGACAGGAAAAGCCGAAATCCATGGCAGCCCTCACATCACTCATGACCCGCTTCTACGCGGGAGAGGACAGCTGGCTAGCTCGCAGTAACAACCTGACCAAAAACCCTGGTAGTTCGGATACCAAGGATAGTAATGGCAGGTCGCGTCGCAACAAGCACAAGCGCCGCATTAACGGCGATAATACTGAAGATATGGCAGTCAATGCCGGATTCAGAGGCTCTAAACCCGGTCAGTGGAAAAAGCCGTTCAAAACAAATACTCAGGGCCCGTCCAATTTGGACCGCATACTCGATCGCTCGTGCCAGATACATGGCACCCCCGAAAAACCAGCCAACCACACCTACATGGATTGTTGGGTATTCAAGCAGGCAGGCAAGTTAAATGCCGAAAACAACGACAAGGGGCAGCATAGCGACGACGAGGAGGAGCCCCAGCCGCCGAACAACAGAGGACAGAAGGGCTTTCCCCCACAAGTGCGGATAGTGAACATGATATACGCAACCCACATACCCAAAAGGGAGCGGAAGCATGCACTAAGGGACGTATATGCGATGGAGCCAGTCGCCCCAAAGTTCAACCCGTGGTCCTCCTGCCCGATCACTTTTGATCGAAGGGACCACCCCACTAGCATCCACCACGGCGGATTCGCTGCATTAGTTCTTGACCCAATCATTGACGGATTTCACCTCACTAGAGTCCTGATGGACGGCGGCAGTAGCCTGAACCTGCTTTACCAGGATACAGTGCGCAAAATGGGCATAGACCCCTCAAGGATTAAACCCACAAAAACGACCTTTAAAGGCGTCATACCAGGTGTAGAGGCCAACTGTACAGGCCCAATTACACTTGAAGTGGTCTTCGGATCCCCGGATAACTTCCGAAGCAAGGAATTAATCTTCGACATAGTCCCGTTCCGCAGCGGCTATCACGCATTGCTCGGACGAACCGCATTTGCAAAGTTCAATGCGGTGCCGCACTACGCATACCTCAAGCTCAAGATGCCAGGCCCTCGAGGAGTAATCACGGTCAATGGAAACACCGAACGCTCTCTCCGAACGGAGGAGCATACGGCGGCCCTCGCGGTGGAAGTACAAAGCAGCCTCTTAAGGAAATTCTCGAGTCCGACTACTAAACGTCCGGACACCGTCAAGCGCGCCCAGAGTAACCTGCAACAAGACCTCCTGGCACGTTCCGAGCACACATAGCAATGCGGCCCCAACCCCAGCCCTCGCGTAATCGTGAGACCAGTATCACACGTACATAACTACGCTCTGGAGATACCATGGGCATAGGGGGAGGGGCACGACCACGGCATGCCCAGAGTGCGGCTCAACCGCACAAGGGGCTCCCAATTGTGTCATTCTTTTTTTTTCTTATTCTTAGGACTCCATTTTCCAGAAGCCCTGTCCGGCAATAGAATAGCCGAACTCACGATGCAACAGCCAGGGAAGCAGAAAAGCTACGTCGAGTGTCCAGGTGGTCTCTATTTTGAGCAGTATACCTGTTTTACATACCATCCCGCAGCCTACCCCTGGAGGGGGACATGTTAAATAGTCCCATCCCTTGCTTATCGCATTATTTGTATCGTTCTGCTTTCATTGCAGTATCTTTTGAATAAACAATACATAGCTTCTGCTTATTATTGCATTCCTTTTTTCAATAAAATGTTCATCTATGACATGTTGCACCCGTACAACTTGGTACGGTCAATACACCAGGGGCTTAAGTACCCCAAAACATGGTGTGATAAGTCCGAACACTTTCACAAGTGAGGCACCCCGAACTTGTAGCATTATATGCATCGGCTCCGAATCATGTCTTGGGTCAATAGTTGGGTTTGTCCGGCTCCCATGTTTTGGTACCTTATGTTCCGTTATATCGGCTAAGGTAGCGCTGGGAGAACCACTACAATTGTGCCCCCGTTGAGATGGGTTGAGCACCTCAGTGGAGAAAGCTAAAACTGACCGTCATGATAGGGCGAGAGCCGATCGCTGTTCGAGAGGTTTTTCGTGTCCCTAAAGACTCATGCCGCTTAGAGCGAGGAGTCGGCATTGTCCGGCCAAGGCGTGGATAGCACCCCGAACTCGGTCTTCCGAATACTAGGGGCTTCGCCGAAATTTAAAATTATAGAATTCTATGGCTAAGTGAGAGTGTTCAAGCAATATAGTCTGGTTGCCTCATTCGTCGTGTTGAACTCCTCCCTCGAAGGACCCAAGAATGGGAACAAGAGCGCTCAAGTTTATCCCGAACACGCCAGCACTCGTGGCATGGGGGCTGAAGCCAACGGCTCGCCATCTCTCAAATTTGATAAACGGCCGCACAAAAGGTGATATTTTAAATTAACAAGCGTTGCTTAGCGCATATGAACAAAGTTTTTAGTGTACATGATAACACATGCGAGTCTACTTAAATATTACATCTTTGGAGCATTCACCCACTATAAGGCGGGCACCCTTCAGGATGCCCTCATAGTACATCTCGGGCTTGCGATACTCCTTACCCGACGGTGGCGCGTCCGTCACAAGCTTCTCAGCGTCCATCTTGCCCTAGTGCACTTTAGCACGGGTGTCGGTGTCAAAACCGGCGGATCTCGGGTAGGGGGTCCCGAACTGTGCGTCTAGGCGGATGGTAACAGGAGACAAGGGACACGATGTATTTACCCAGGTTCGGGCCCTCTCGGTGGAGGTAAAACCCTACTCCTGCTTGATTAATATTGATGATATGGGTAGTACAAGACTTGATCTACCACGAGATCAGAGAGGCTAAACCCTAGAATCTAGCCTATGGTATGATTGTTGTTCGTCCTACGGACTAAAACTCTCTGGTTTATATAGACACCGGAGAGGGCTAGGGTTACACAGAGTCGGTTACAACGGGAGGAGATCTTCATATCGTATCGCCAAGCTTGCCTTCCACGCCAAGGAAAGTCCCTATCCGGACACGGGACGAAGTCTTCAATCTTGTATCTTCGTAGTCCGGGAGTCCGGCCATCCGGACACCCCCTAATCCAGGACTCCCTCAGTAGCCCCTGAACCTGGCTTCAATGACAACGAGTCCGGCTCGCAAATAGTCTTCGGCATTGCAAGGCGGGTTCCTCCTCCGAATACTTCATAGAAGATGTTGAACACAAGGATATTGTCCGGCTCTGCAAAAATAAGTTCCACATACCACCGTAGAGAGAATAATTTACGCACAAATCTAATCTGCTGACGTATTCCGCAGCGTGACGTCATGCCATGGTCAAGCCTTTATTCGAATTGTTTTACTGTTCCACCTCAGCGTGTTTAGCGAGGCGGTTTCCTTGGCACGTCTTGTCGAAGCAGAGATCGTGTCCCCTTATTTCGGGATTCTCATCAATACGGGCATGGGTAACCCAACCGCGCCATTAACCGTGGCGCTTGGGCGATAAGAGAGTTTTATTAGGCCGATGGGGGCTCGTAGTTTCGGCCGCCCATATAAGGGGATAAGATTATACCCTTTCCCTTTACGCCTTCTTCCTCCTTTGCCTATCCATCCCTGCGTACTCAAGCTCCAGCGCATAAGCCCGCACATCTCGCCTCGACCTTCTCTAACCATGTCCGGAGCGGGAGGCAAGTGGATGGCCTCCTCCGTCACGGAGGGGCACATCAAAAGGTTGCGGAAAGCCGGATACCTGCACAACGACATTGCGCACCGGCTTCCAGATGAGGGGCAGCTCGTCCCCACCCCCAGGCCCCATGAGAGGGTGGTATTCCTTCCCCATTTCCTCCGCAGACTGGGCTTCCCACTCCACCCATTTGTCCGGGGGCTCATGTTCTACTACGGCCTGGATTTCCACGATCAGGCCCCGAATTTTATCCTCAACATCTCGGCATTCTTCGTCGTGTGCGAGGCCTTCCTATGCATCCAGCCCCACTTTGGCTTATGGCTGAAGACTTTTAATGTCAAGCCGAAGGTAGTGGGCGGCCGCCAAGCGGAGTGCAGAGGAGCCATGGTGGGCAAGATGCCCAACGTCACATGGCTCGAAGGCGCTTTCGTGGAAACCATCAAAGGGTGGCAATCGAGGTGGTTCTACATCACCGAGCCGCGTGACCCTGAATGGGCGGCGGCCCCCGAATTCAGATCTAGCATCCCCACACGGCTCACCTCCTGGAAAGAGAAGGGCCTAACATGGGGCGATTCGGAGGAGCTGACCGGACTTCAAGCCTGCATCCAAAAGCTAGTGAACAAGAATCTCAAGCTTGTCAATGTAGTCCAGGTCATGCTCATACGCCGGATCCTCCCGTGCCAACAGCGGGCTTTCAACTTGTGGGAGTTTGATCCGGCACAGCACCAGACCTTGAGCAGGCTCTTCGACACTACATACGAAGATGCCTGGAGGGTGCTTTCCAAGGGCGCCGAGGCTCCCGCATCCGCTACCGAAGATCACAGATTCAGCTCGCGGCGTAAAGCCGATGAGGTAAGCTATTTTACCCTCTACAGGACGCTTTTTCATAGTTTGACACTATGCGGGATCTAAACTCCCTCACCTTTGACAGGACTGGCTGAAGAAGTCCGGGCAGGTTAACTGTCCGGCTCCCTTACCAGAAGACCCAGCGGGCGCCTGATTGACGGGGCTGCTGGTTCCGGCAGCTCACATGGTGCCGGAAAAGAAGGCCAAGAAAATGTCCACGGGAACTCGAAAGAGTTCCCATCGTCAGGTGTTATCAGACTCATTGTCCGATGACTCCGAGGCGGACTCCTCCCGTGAAGACGAGGAGGAGAAGAAAGAGTCTTCTCCCCCACTAGGGGGAGAGAAGAAAAGGAAGGCCTCCCCAACTAGGGAGGCCGGAGGGTCGAAGAAGGGAAGGACCCTTCCTCCGGACTACTCCACCAACGCCAACGACGACGAAGAGGAGTGGCCCTCGAGGGCCAAGCCCCTGGCGAGATCGTAAGTGTCCGGATTCCATAATAACTCATGATTTTTCTTTTGTCGCATAGTGTCTTCTAACGCCGAATACAACCCTGTAGCCCGCCCAGGGATGATCTTCCTGCTGCATCGAGCGGGTCCCTGGGTTCGTCGGATGTGAATAGCACTTCACTTCCGACCGCCTCCTCCCCTCATGACGCAGACGATGCCGAGGTGCGGTCCCAGAAGGGGCCCAGCCTGGAAGAGGTGGTCCAGGAGGTGCCGCAAGGCGACCTTCCGGACTTTGGGCGAAAAGAGGGCGGAACCCCCGAGGGTTCCAAGTCCTGCCCTGTGCCGGACTCTGTACCGGAACCAGCAGTGGTTCCGAAGTCCGGCGGGTGGCCCCTTCATGAGAAGGGCGAGACTGCGACGCCGGTGGCCTCCGTCCAACCGGAGGCGCCGGATAATTTGCTGGAGGCGCTTAACGGCGCCTCCATCGACGAGGAGCACCGCACTGTCATGAGTGCGGTGATCCAGAAAGTTCAGTCCACCAAGAGCGGGCTGACTGAAGCCTGTACCAGCCTTCTAACAGGCTTTGAGGTAAGCAATTTAAGATATGTAAAAATGGTACCGCATAGACAGTAGCCCCTGATGCTCAGTTTGGTGTTCAGAAAGAAAAGCCAAGCTGAGGATCTAAAAAGATATACACAGGAGTCTAATAGAAATATGTCAATATGGGAATGCAGGCTGCACCGCTGACCTCTGCCGCACTGACTACGGAGGTCAATGCATTGAAGCAGAGCCTCGAGCGGTCCGAGAACGAGCTCGGCCTTGCCAAGAAGCAGCTCGAGGACAAGGAAGGTAAGTAATACCTTATTAAAGTAGTACCTTATAGAAAAGGATTTGGTTGCAAAAAATGACAGGAATAACATGGGTATTGCAGGGGCCACGAACGAGGTGGCGACCCTGAAGGAGGCGGTGTCCAAGGCCGAAAGCAGTGCAGCCTTGGAGCGCACCGAGCGAGAGAGGCAGGAGGCGCGGGTGGCAGAGGTGCGGCAAGAGCTCCAGTCTCTCGTGGAAAAGCACGAAAGTTTGGAGCATGACTCGAAGACTCGAGAGTCCGAGCTCGCCTCGGCTCTTGAGAGTGCCAAAGCCGCCAAGGCCGAAGCCGAAAGAGCCCTCAAGAAAATTGAGGTGATAAAGAAGATAGCGGCGGGTAAGGCCTTCTTCATGCAAAGCAAGCATGTGAAAGTGAATTACTTGTTACTTACCCGAATCCGGAGCTCTCCAGGAGCATTCACAGATCTGCCCTGCAGTGTGTCCGATGCTGCCGCATTCTACCAGGCCGAGGAAGGAAGCTCGACGGAGAAGGTATTCTGGTCTCAGTATGCTGAGGCCGGACATCCGGTGCCCCTTAGCGACCAGCTGAAGTAGCTGGTCGAGCTTCACAAGGTGGCCGAACAGGCCATGAAGGGCCTCATAGTTCGGATGTGGCCTAAGGAAGCTATGCCTGGGAGCTACTTCGGTCTGGTGCGGCGGCTGGTGGACGCCTGTCCATGGATTGAAGTCATCAAGCACTCCGCCTGCATTGAGGGTGCCCGTCGGGCCCTTGCCCGTGCTAAAGTGCAGTGGGGCAAGATGGACGCTGAGAAGCTTGTGACGGACCCGCCACCACCGGGCAAGGAGTATCGCACGCCCAAGATGTATTATAAGGGCGTCCTGAAGGGTGCCCGCATTATAGCGGGTGAGTGCTCCAAAGATGTAATTTTTTAGTAGACTCGTATGTTGTTATCATGTGCGCTGAAAACTTTGTTCATATGCGCTAAGCAACGCTTGTTAATTTAAAATATTACCTTCTATGCGGCCGTTTATTAAATATGAGAGATGCAAGTCGTCGGCTTCTACCCCCGTGCCACGAGTGCTGGGGTGTTCGGGATAAACCTGAGCGCGCTTGTTCCCATTCTTGGGTCCATCTAGGGAGGCACTCAGCAGAATGAACAAGGCCATCGGACTTATAATGCTTTATCACTCTCACTTAGCCATAGAATTCTATAATTTTAAATTTCGGCGAAGCCCCTAGTATTCGGAAGACCGAGTTCGGGGCGCTATTCACGCCTAGGCTAGATAAATCCGGCTCCTAGCTCTAAGCGGCATAAGTTTTTAGGGACTCGAAAAACCTCGCGAACAGCGACCGGTCTCTCGCACTATCATGACGATCAGTTTTAGCTTTCTCTACTGAGGTGTTAACCCAGCTCAACTGGGGCACAATCAAAGTAGTTCTCCCAGCGCTACCTTAGCCAACATTGCGGAACGTAAGGTACCAAAACATGGGAGCCGGGCAAACCCAACTATTGACCCAAGACATGATTCGGAGCCGATGCATATAGTGCTATAAGTTCGGGGTGCCGCATCATGAGAGTGTTCGGTCTTCTCACACCATATTATGGGGTGCTTAAGCCCCTGGTGTATTGGTCGTACCAAAGTGTACGGTTGCATAATGTCATGACTGAACATATTTGTATAAAAATAGATGAATACAATAATAGATAAGAGCTATGTATTGTTTATTAAAAAAGAGCTGCTATGAAAGCAGAATGATACAAATAGTGCGATAAGCAAGGGATGGAATTATTTGACATGTCCCCCTCCAGGGGCAAGCTGTGTGAATTTAAGTAAAACGGGTATTTAGCTCGTTATAGAGACCACCTGGACATACGACATGGCTTGTTCTCTCCCGGGCTGTTGCATCATGTGTTCGGCGAGTGTGTTGCCGGACAGGCCTTCCGAATGGTTGGATCCTGAAAGTATATAAAAAGAAAAGGAAACGGCAGAATAGGGAGCCCCTAAGTGCGGCTGAGCCGCATTCTGGGCATGCCGTAGTTGATCCCCTCCCCTTATGCCCATGGTATTTTCAAAGCGTAATTATGTATGCGTGGTACCGGTATCACCATCTGGCGAGGGATGGGGTTGGGGCCGCACTGCTATGCTTGCTCGAAACGTGCCATCCGTCTTTGTTGGAGGTTGTTTCGGGCGCGCTTGACGTTGTCCAGACGTTATACACCCGGATTGGAGAATTGCCTTGAGAGGCTGCTCTGTACTTCTGCCGCCAGGGCCGCTGTGTGCTCCTCCGTCCGGAGAGAGCGTTCATTGTTTCCATTTACCGTAACGACACTGCGAGGACCTGGCATCTTGAGCTTGAGATATGCGTAGTGCGGCACCGCATTGAATTTTGCAAATGTGGTTCGTCCGAGCAGGGTGTGATAGCCACTGCGGAATGGGACTATGTAGAAGATTAACTCTTTGCTTCGGAAATTATCCGGGGATCCGAAGACCACTTCAAGTGTAACCGAGCCTGTACAGCTGGCTTCTACACCTGGTATGACGCTTTTAAAGGTTGTCTTTGTGGGTTTAATCCTTGACGGCTCTATACCCATTTTTCGCACTGTATCCTGATAAAGCAGGTTCAGGCTGCTGCCGCCATCCATGAGGACTCTAGTGAGGTGAAATCCGTCAATGATTGGGTCTAGGACCAATGCGGCGAATCCGCCGTGACAGATGCTAGTGGGGTGGTTCCTTCGATCAAAAGTGATCGGGCAGGAGGACCATGGGTTGAACTTTGGGGCGACTGGCTCCAACGCATAGACGTCCTTGAGGGCACGCTACCGCTCCCTTTTGGGGATGTGGGTTGCGTATATCATGTTCACTGTCCGCACTTGCGGGGGGAAGCCCTTTCGTCCTCTGTTGTTCGGCGGCCGGGGCTCCTCCTCGTCATCACTACGCAGCCCCTTGTATCTAGTTTCGGCACTTAACTTGCCTGCCTGCTTGAACACCCAACAATCCCTGTTGGTGTGGTTGGCTAGTTGTTCGGGGGTGCCGTGTATCTAGCACGAGCGATCGAGTATCCGTTCTAAACTGGATGGGCCTGGAGGGTTTCTTTTGAATGGCTACTTCCGCTGACCGGGTTTAGAGCCTCTAAATCCGGCATTAACTGTCGTATCCTCGGTATTGTCGCCGTTAATGCGGCGCTTATGCTTGTTGCGGCGTGACCTGCCATTGTTGTCCTTGGTATCCAAATTGCCAGGGCTCTTAGTTATGTTATTGCTACAAGCTAGCCAGCTGTCTTCTCCCACGCAAAAGCGGGTCATGAGTGTCGTGAGGGCTGCCATAGATTTCGGCTTTTCCTGTCCTAGGTGCCGGGCAAGCCATTCGTCTCGGATGTTGTGCCTGAAGGCCGCAAGGGCCTCGGCATCGGGACAGCCGGCTATTTGATTTTTCTTGGTTAGGAACAGTGTCCAGAATTGTCTGGCCGATTCCTCTGGCTGCTAGATTATGTGGCTTAGGTCATCGGCGTCTGGTGGTCGCACATAAGTGCCCTGGAAGTTGTCGAGGAATGCGGATTCTAGGTCCTCCCAGCAACTTATTGACTCTGCTGGCAGGTTGTTAAGCCAATGCCGAGCTGGTCCTTTAAGCTTGAGCGGGAGGTATTTGATGGCGTGTAGACCATCACCACGGGCCATGTGGATATGAAGGAGATAATCCTCGATCCATACCGCAGGATCTGTTGTGCCATCGTATGATTCGATGTTTACGGGTTTAAAACCCTCTGGGATTTGATGATCCATTACTTCGTCTGTGAAGCATAGTGGGTGTGCGGCGCCCCTGTACTGGGCTATATCGCGACGTAGCTCGGATGAGCTTTGTCTGTTGTATTCGGTCTGGCCGTATTTATCATATCCGGCATGACGGTTATCGTCACGTGACGTAGGGCGCCCATGCGATCCGTAGATCGATCTTGTTTGCCTTGCCTTATCCTCCAATATGTCTCGCAAGTCTGTTGCATTTCCCCGTGCTCTGGTGTTCTTGGAGCGGCGCCGGGGTGCGGCTTGGGTTGAGGGCCGAAAGGCCTTTCTGTCGCGGCCACGGGGTGGCCGATCGGGCGCATCGTACGCTGGTGATGCAGGTTTAGTTGCTTCCTCCTCTAGTTGGGGTAGCAGCCTGCGCTTTGGGTAACTCTTGGATGGGTGTTCGAGTTTATACTCTTCGGCCGCCAAGACTTCGGTCCATCTGTCGGCTAGCAGGTCTTGGTGAGCTCTAAGCTGCTGCTGTTTTTTCTTGAGGCTGCTTGCCGTGGCCATAAGCCTGCGTTTGAAACGCTCTTGTTCGACGGGATCCTCTGGAACGACGAATTCGTCGTCGTTGAGGCTTGCCTCGTCTTCGGAGGGAGGCATATAATTGTCGTCCTCGACCTCTTTGTCTACCGCTCTCTCATGAGGGCTGGCTCATTCGTCCTCCCGCGCTGAATCCTGCTGGAGGGGGTTGTCTTCGGCACTGTCTGGGGTGTTGACGTCTCCGGTGCCAGATTCACCATTCTTGCTTTGGCGGGATTTAGAGCGGCGCCACTGACGTCGGCGCTTAGGTTGCTTCTTGGAGGGGTCATCCTCCGCTTTTTCATCGCCATCCCCTGCTTTGGGGGTGTCCACCATGTATATGTCATATGACGAGGTGGCCTTCCAGTGCCCTATAGGTGCTGGTTCTTGGTCGTCTCCTTCATCGGCGTCCATACCGTCAATGTCTTCGGAGTCGAAGTCGAGCATGTCGGTTAGATCGTCAACCGTAGCTACAAAGTGGGTGGTGGGTGGGTTTCGAATTCCTCGTCGTCCACATCCCAACCCTGCTGACCATAGTCCGGCCAGGGCTCTCCTGACAAAGAGAGAGCTTTTAGTGAATCCAGGATATCGCCAAAGGGCGAGTGCTGAAAGACGTCCGCGGTGGTGAACTCCATGATCGGAGCCCAATCGGGTTCGATCGGAAGGGGTGCGGAATATTCGGAGTCCGGAACGGAGTCTGGCACCTTGGAGTCACGGGCCTTGCAAAGGACTAGGCTGGTATTCGGCTCTATCACCGTAGAGATTGCGGCTCCAGGGGCAGCATCCAACCGTTCCTCCCTGACTAGCACAGTCGGCTCTGAGCTAATGGTCGGAGCGGACTCCTGAGCGGCACTCTAGGCGCTGTCCGGCGGCAGAGCTAGATCATGCCCATCGAGACAGTACGGCACGCTCGGCTATGGCTCGAATCCATCGAAGATCAAGTCCCCGCGGATGTCGGCTGTGTAGTTTAAGCTTCCAAACCTGACCTGATGGCCAGGGGCGTAGCTTCCGATCTGCTCCAGATGGCCAAGCGAGTTGGCCCGCAGTGCGAAGCCGCCGAATACGAAGATCTGTCCGGGGAGAAAAGTCTCACCCTGGACCACGTCGTGGTTGACGATCGAAGAAGCCATCGGGCCTAAAGGTGACGACACAGAGGAACTCTCAATGAAAGCACCAATGTCGGTGTCAAAATCGGCGGATCTCGGGTAGGGGGTCCCGAACTGTGCGTCTAGGCGGATGGTAACAGGAGACAAGGGACATGATGTTTTTACCCAGGTTCGAGCCCTCTTGGTGGAGGTAAAACCCTACTCCTGCTTGATTAATATTGATGATATGGGTAGTACAAGAGTTGATCTACCACGAGATCAGAGAGGCTAAACCCTAGAATCTAGCCTATGGTATGATTGTTGTTCGTCCTACGGACTAAAACTCTCCAGCTTATATAGACACCGGAGAGGGCTAGGGTTACACAGAGTCAGTTACAACGGGAGGAGATCTTCATATCGTATCGCCAAGCTTGCCTTCCACGCCAAGGAAAGTCCCTATCCGGACACGGGACAAAGTCTTCAATCTTGTATCTTCACAGTCCGGGAGTCCGGTCAAAGTTCATAGTCCGGCCATCTGGACACCCCCTAATCCAGGACACCCTCAACGGACAAGGGCCCGACGGGCACCTTCAATGCAGACGGAGCACTTGATGACTTCAATCCATGGACAGGTGTCCACCAGCCGCCGCACCAGACCGAAGTAGCTCCCAGGAATGGCTTCTTTAGGCCACAGTCGAACTATGAGGCCCTTCATGGCCTGTTCGGCCACCTTGTGGAGCTCGACCAGCTACTTCAGCTGGTCGCTCAGGGGCACCGGATGTCCGGCCTCAGCATATTGAGACCAGAACACCTTTTCCGTCGAGCTCCCCTCCTCGGCTTGGTAGAACGCGGCAGCATCGAACACACTACGGGGCAGATCGGCGAACGCTCCTGGAGAGCTCCGGATTCGGGTAAGTCACAGATAATTCACTTTCACATGCTTGCTTTTCATAAAGAATGCCTTACCCGCCGCTATCTTCTTTATCGCTTCGATCTCCTGGAGGGCCTTCTGGGCTTCGGCCTTAGCGGCTTTGGCACTCTCAAGAGCCAAGGCGAGCTCGGACTCTCGAGTCTTCGAGTCATGCTCCAAACTCTCGTGTTTTTCCACGAGAGCCTGGAGCTCTTGCTGCACCTCCGCCACCCGCACCTCCTGCTTCTCTCGCTCAGTGCGCTCCGCGGCCGCACTGTTTTTGGCCTTGGACACCGCTTCCTTCAGGGTCGCCACCTCGTTCGTGGCCCCTGCAATACTCACGTTATTCCTGTCATTTTTTGCAACCAAATCCTTTCTATAAGGTATTATTTTAATAAGGTATTACTTACCTTCCTTGTCCTCGAGCTACTTCTTGGCAAGGCCGAGCTCGTTCTTGGACTGCTCGAGGCTCTCCTTCAATGCATTGACCTCTGCGGTCAGTGCGACAGAGGTCAGCAGCACAGCCTGCATTCCCATATTGACATATTTATGTTAAACTCCTACGTATATCTTTTTAGATCCTTAGTTCGACTTTTCTTTCCGAACACCGAACTAAGCATCAGGGGCTACTATCTATGCGGTAATATTCTTACATATCTGAAAAACTTACCTCGAAGCCTATTAGAAGGCTGGTACAGGCTTCAGTCAGCCCGCTCTTGGCGGACTGAACTTTCTGGATCACCGCACTCATGATAATGCAGTGCTCCTCGTCGATGGAGGCGCCATTAAGCACCTCCAGCAAATTATCCGGCGCCTCCGGTTGGACGGAGGTCACCGGTGTCGCGGTCTTGCCCTTCTTACGAAGGGACCGCCTGTCGAACTCTGGAACCACTGAAGGTTCCGGTGCGGAGTCCGGCCCAGGGCCGGACTTAGAACCCATTGGGGTTTGATCACCCTTATGCCCAAAGTCCGGGAGGTTGCCTTGCGGCACCTCCGGGACCTCCTCCTCCTGGCTGGGCCCCTTTTGGGACCCCACCTTGGTGTCATCAGCAGCGCAAGGAGAGGAGGCGACTGGAAGTGAAGTGTTGTTCACGTCCGACGGAGCCAGGGAGCCGCTCGTTGAAATGTCGAGCCCGTCCTTGGGCGGGCTGCAGGGTTGTATTGGGCGTTAGGAGATTCTATGCGACAAACAAAACGCCATGAATTATTCTGGTATCTGGACACTTACGATGTCGCCAGGGGCTTAGCCCTCGGTGGCCACTCCTCTTCGCCGTCGTCGGCGTTGGTGGAGTAGTCCGGAGGAAGGGTCCTTCCCTTCTTGCACCCTCCGGCCTCCCCAGTTGGGGAGGCCTTCCTTTTCTTATCTCCCCCCCTGGGGGAGAAGCCTCTTTTTTCTACTCCTCGTCTTCGCGGGAGGAGTCTGCCTCGGAGTCATCGGACGATGAGTCCGATAACACCTGACGCCGGGAACTCTTTCGGGTTCCCATGGCCTTCTTCTTGACCTTCTTATCCGGCACCATGTGAGGTGCCAGAACCAGCAGCCCCGTCAATCGGGCGTCCGTTGGGTCTTTCGGTAAGGGAGCCGGATAGTTAACCTGCCCGGACTTCTTCTGCCAGGCCTGTTAAAGGTAAGGGAGTTTAGATCCCGCATAGAGTCAAACTATGAAAAAACAAGTGTCCCGTAAAGGGTAAAATAGCTTACCTCGCCAGCTTGACGCTGCGAGCTGAATCCGTGATCTTTGGTAGCGGATGTGGGAGCCTCGGCGCCCTTGAACAGCACCTTCCAGGCATCTTCGTACGTAGTGTCGAAGAGCCTGCTCAAGGTTTGGTGATGTGCCGGGTCAAACTCCCACAAGTTGAAGGCCCGTTGTTGGCACGGGAGGATCCTGCGGATGAGCATGACCTGGACTACATTGACGAGCTTGATCTTCTTGTTCACAAGGTTTTGGATACATGTTTGGAGTCCGTCAGCTCTTCCAAATCACCCCATGTCAGGCCCTTCTCTTTCCAGGAGGTGAGCCGTGTGGGGATGCCAGATCGGAATTCGGGGGCTGCTGCCCATTCAGGGTCACGCAGCTCGGTGATGTAGAACCACCCCGATTGCCACCCTTTGATGGTTTCCACGAAGGAGCCCTCGAGCCATATGACGTTGGGCATATTGCCCACCATGGCGCCTCCGCACTTCGCCTGCTGGCCGCCCACTACCTTCAGCTTGACATTGAAGGTCTTCAGCCATAAGCCAAAGTGGGGTTTGATGCAGAGGAAGGCCTCGCACACAACGATAAACGCTAAGATGTTGAGGATGAAATTCGGGGCCAGATCATGGAAATCCATGCCATAGTAGAACATGAGCCCCCGGACAAATGGGTGAAGTGGAAAACCTAGTCCGCGGAGGAAATGGGGAAGGAACACCACCCTCTCATGGGGCCTGGGGGTGGGGACGAGCTGCCCCTCGTCTGGAAGCCGGTGCGCAATGTCGTTGTGCAGGTATCCGGCTTTCCTCAACTTTTTGATGTGCCCCTCCGTGACGGAGGAGGCCATCCACTTGCCTCCCGCTCCGGACATGGCTGGGGAAGGTTGAGGCGAGATGTGCGGACTTGGGCGCTGGAGCTCGAGTGCACGGAAATGGATGAGCAAAGGAGGAAGAAGGCGTAGGTGAAAAGGTGGATCCTTATCCCCTTATATGGAAGGACGAAGCTATGCGTCCCCCACCAGCCTGATAAAACTCGCTTGTCTCCCAAGCGTCGTAATCAATGGCACGGTTGGATTACCCACGCCCGTATTGATGAGAATCCCAGAATAAGGGGACACGATCTCTGCTTTGACAAGACGTGCCAAAGAAACCGCCTCGCTAAACACGCTAAGGTGGGACAATAAAGACGATTCCAATAAAGGCTTGGCCATGGTGTGACGTCACGCCATAGAATACATCAGCAGATTGAATTTGTGTAAAGATTATTCTCTCTACGGTGGTATGTGGAACTTACTTTGCAGAGTCGGACACTATCCTTGTGTTCAAAATCTTCTATGAAGTATTCAGAGGAGGAACCCGCCTTGCAATGCCGAAGACAATATGCGCGCCGGACTCGTCGTCATTGAAGCCTGGTTTAGGGGCTACTGAGGGAGTCCTGGATTAGGGGGTGTCCGGATAGCCGAACTATCACCGTTGGCCGGACTCCTGGACTATGAAGATACAAGATTGAAGACTTCGTCCCATGTCCGGATGGGAATTTCCTTGGCGTGGAGGGCAAGCTTGGCGATATGGATATGTAGATCTCCTACAATTGTAACCAACTCTGTGTAACCCTAACCCTCTCCGGTGTCTATATAAACCGGAGGGTTTTAGTCCGTAGGACGAACAACAATCATACCATAGGCTAGCTTCTAGGGTTTAGCCTCTTTGATCTCGTGGTAGATCCACTCTTGTACTACCCATATCATCAATATCAATCAAGCAGGAGTAGGGTTTTACCTCCATCAAGAGGGCACGAACCTGGGTAAAAACATCATGTCCCTTGTCTCCTGTTACCATCCGGCTAGACGCACAGTTCAGGAACCCCTACCCAAGATCCGCCGGTTTTGACACCGACACTTTCTCTCATCACAAATGAGATTGCCGGCTTAGGAAGTGAAGAGATGACCGATAGATTCATAATCAAGAAGATCCTAAGAGCCTTGGATGGAAAATATGATACCGTGTGCACATTGATCCAAATGATGCCCAACTACAAAGATCTCAAGCCAACAGAAGTCATTGGAAGAATTGTTGCTCATGAGATGTCACTCAAGGATAAGGAAGAGCTTCACAACAAGTCAAGTCGTGCTTACAAAGCCTCATGTGATGCTCCTACATCATCAGGTGAGAAACAAACCTTCAATGAAGAACTGAGCCTAATGGTGAAGAACTTCAACAAACTCTACAAGAGTAGAAGCAAGGAAAGAAGTTCCAAGTCAAGGTCCTACAATGACAAAAGATCTTCGAGTCGTGAATGTAATTGCTACAATTGTGGAAGATCCAAACACTACTCCAATGAGTGTACGGCTCCCTACAAAAGGAGAGAAGATTTACCTAAAAGAAGAAGTAGAAGAGAAGAATCACCACCAAGAGAGAGAAGGAGTAGAGATGATCGTTATGAATGAAGAACCTCCCGGAGAAGCAAGGATTCGGAAAGGAAGGACAAATCATCAAAGAGCTACACAAAGGGAAGACATCAAGCTCATGTTGGTGAATGGGTATCCGGCTCCGACTCTGACCATCACTCTGAAAGAAGTTATCACTCTGACTCCGAATATACTCAAGATTAAGGTGTTGCCGGTCTAGCACTTGTGTCAACCAACTCCTATGACATATTTGACTCACTAAATGAAGGAATTGGAAGATGCGTCATGGATAAAGGCCCAAAGGTATCACACCCCAAGTATGTTGATTTCAATAGTGATGAAGATGACTTGTTAGGTGATGATGATTTACTTGTTGACAACTCTAGTGATGAATACTATGATGAAACGTCAATTAATCATGCTAATCAAGATAAAACGAATGACAATGATAAGAAGAAGGTTGAGCGTCTAACTAAAGAACTAAACACTCTTAAGTTAGCTCCTAAAACTACCTTGGAAGATCATCGAGAACTTTTAAAGACTCGTGAGAAGTTATTTGAAAAGCTCAACCTTGAGCAAGAGCATGAGCTTTTAAAGGCAATCAATGATGATCTTCGCAAGAAAAGTTCTTCTTACATTGCTAAGCGTTTACTCCTATCTACTTACATGCCACAAGTAAAAACTAGCACCAAAAGTAAGAAAGATTCTTCTTCTAGTAGCAACAATAATCATGCTAAATCCAATGTTGTTGCTTCTAGTAGTTCTCTTGATTCCACTAATGATTCTCTTAGCCAAGTTACACTTGAGCAAGAAAATAGCTTATTGAAGGGAATTATAGAGAAAGGTGTTTACAAGATCCTTGTCGGAAGTAAGCAATTTGAGGAAATTGTACGCAAGCAAGGAAGGCACCGAAAGAATCAAGGTGTTGGTTTTGAATGAAAGTTCAATGCGAATGGAGTTGAGTGGGAATAAGATCAATACCCCAAGACGAAGTTTGTTCCTCAACAAGAGAAGTATGATCCTAATTCTTTTCAAGGGACACAAGCTCAAGATGATCTTCCACCTCAAGACCACAAGCAAAAAGTCAAGGACAACCTTCAAGAGGAAATTGATGCATTTGAAGAAGCTCCTAATGCCTTGGTCAAGTGGGTTTCCAAGACTACATCAAGTTCTACTTTATCAAGTACGACTACAACCCCAAGGATTCCCATCAAGATGATGTGGATCCCGAAGAAGAAGAACTAGAGAGTTCTTGAGGGTGACTCCGCGAATACACTTCACTCACATCATTTTGGCAAGAACAAGTGCAAACAACTTCCACATCTTGCACTATTTCAAGGAGTCACAAACCCTCTTGTTGGTAAGACAAGGGACAAGGTAACAAAAATGCTTTCATGGACATCGTCTTGTGTGTACTTCACTCTATGTCTATGGATATCCTTGTTTGTTCCTTGTGGGACTAACCCGTGTTGGTATTGAAAGTGCAACTCACTCCAATGGATTGCTCCGAATGATCTACATCAACATTGAGCATCCACATCTTCAACGCCTACATGAAGTCATCGACGACAAAACCCAAGGTTAGTTCATCCCTCTTAGGGGGGATATCACATCTAGGGGGAGCTTTACTCTAAGAATTGAGATAAAGCAACTCTAATGGTGTGAACACAACAATGCTTTATGTAAAAGTGGTAAACCCCACTTGTGCTTAAACGATGAGTATGACCTATGATCAAATGTTCTCATTTGACTCCTAAGTCAATATACTCATATATAGATGACCTAGTCATCGCAAATTGTTTGATAGATGCTAGAGTGTTTGTTCATGCTTTGCCACATATTTCATTTGCCATTTTATTCTGTGAGCATGTTGATTGCATATTTTACTCATTCGAGGGCATCCACTTGTTGTTTTGATTGGCTCTTTCTCTTTTGCCAAGTGGATGGACAAGAATGCCTAAGAACCTTCTCTGGCTATCTATGTTTTTCTTGTCTCAAACTCTATTCATGCTACATCACAAAGTTTGATCAAGTCAGATTCGAACCACTCTATGTGAGGAGCACTCGGAGTCCCCTATTCGTCATAGACTTAAACTTCCAAAACCTCTTTGTGCATTTCGGTCTGACCGAGTCATCCATTTAGGTCAAACCGAGTTCACTAAGTTGATCTAGGTTTTCATCTCGGTGCAACCGATTTGAACACTTCGGTCACACCGAGTTGCAGCAACCGCTCGCGATTCTGGAATCTCGGTGCCACTGAGATGTTCCGCTCAGTCACATTGATAGGGTCGGGATATAAATACCCACGGGTGAGATTTTGGAAAATTCTTCAAAACCCCTCAGTCCACATGTGTCCTGCTCTGCCTCCTTGGGTCTCCGGATCGCCTCCTCGCTGCCAGCGACCTCCCGCCGCTGGTTACTGCCACTATTGATGGAATCTACTCCACCGTCCGCCGTAGCGAACACCCGCCGATCTAGGGTATGTGTTTAACCCCTTGTGCTATCTATTTAACTCCGATTCCTAGCACGAGGACAATGCCATGATTCTTGCCACGGATGAAATCAATCTATCCATCTAAATCTTCCTTAGGCCTAGATTGATTCAAAAAATTTAGGGTTATCTCTCCGTAGAACTCATCTCGGACAGACCGAATCGTAGAAATCGGTCTCACCGATTTGGCTTAGGCCATTGCACATGCGCTTTTCGATCTGACCGAAAACTGCAAATCGGTGTGACCGAGTTCAATTCTCTGTGAAACCCTAGCAATCTCGGTGCCACCGAACTATGACTCGGTCTGACCGAGTTCACTAGTTTAGGTTCCAAATGTTGCTTCGGTATCACCGAGTTTATCAATTCGGTAGCTCCGAGATCATTTCTGTAGAGAACTAAAACTAGGATTTTTGACTCATTTGTTTTGCAAAACCTCTGTACTTTGTGATGCTCATCTACTCTACCTCATCTATAATCTATTCACAGGGTTTGTTGTCAGTTTGCCTGCAAGATGTCTGACCAGAGTGACAGCCTGAACAGATCTAAACAGCAAGAGCATTTGAGTGAGGGCACTAGCCCCTCAAGCAGCTATGATGAGGGCAGCAGGGGCACACCTAGTAACTTGTCTATGGCAGCTACTAGAGCAAGGAAGAAGAGAACCTCAGATTCTGAAGATGAATATTATGTTGCAGCTGAGGATGAGGCCATCTCAAAGAGGGAAGTGGTGAAGAAGGAGCTTGGCACTGCTGCATCTACAAAGCCTGGTTTGAACAAGAAGGCACCAGCTAGGAGAATCCCAACATCCAAGCCAAGAAAAGTTGCCACAGGACAAACCATGAAATTCACAATTGCATCTGATGATGAAGAGGCAGCTGGTGATGACAAGAAGAAGAGGGCAAGAACCACTACTGCAAAAGTTCTTGGCAAGTCAACTATGGTGAGACATCCATCTGATGAAGAGGAAGAGGAAGAGGATGCTGCTCCAGCACCTAAGGCACACAAGCTTATGGGAGATGCAATCAAGTCAGGGGCTGCTCCTAAGCCCAAATCTGCTCCCAAAGCTGCAGCTCCAGCCACCAAGTCTGTACCCAAGAGAAGCACAAGAAACATCCCTACAGAAGAGAAGAACAAGGCCCCAGTTCCTGAAGCTGAAGCCCAAGTGCTGAGAAAGCTCAAATCAAAGATCCCAGACCACGAGGACACTCATCTAGTGGCAGAGGACATGAGCATCGGGAAGGATGCAGGTCTGAGACTTTGGAGGAAAAGTGACCCTTATGTTGTGAGAAGGAGAACCGCTGATTACAGGTTCCACACTAAAGAACAACAAGACTTTTATGAGACCATTCTGCTTGATAAGAAGCCAATTGTCTGTGACATGAGATGGTTTGACTGGACATACATCAGAGAGAATGAAGATGACTTCCCATGTGTCTATGATAGCTTCAAGGCTTGTGGAGTTGACAAGTTTGTTGGTCAGAAGCTCACTAAGTGTAATGATGAGCTGATCATGCAATTCTGCTCCACTGCTCACTTCTATCCAGATGGCAGGATAGTATGGATGTTTGAAGGTACTAGGTACCAATCCACTGTTGATGAATGAGCCAAGTTGATAAATGCCCCAGCACCGCATGAGGATGACTTGGATGTGTATGCCAAAAGAAGAAAGACCACAACCCAATAGCAAGTATGTACAAGGCAATTCCTGATGAAGCCCTTGATTCTCATAAGTTGGGCTCAGTGAAGTTTCTGTTGGTTGGCCTGCCTACAATCAACACCATCCCGAGGCATACTCTTTTGCCCAAGTCTGTAGATCACAGGATGATAAGAGGACACTCAATCAACTTGCTACACATTTTTATGTCCCTCAAAAGTTCAAGGTGACGAGTCTGATTGTAGAGACAATCAAGAGGAAACCTACAGATCAGAAGAGGTCTTGTGGGTATGCTCCACAAATTCAGGTGTTCATCAACTCAAAGATGGGCACAGGCACTTATTTGTTGGACAAGGAGCACTTACCTCTCAAGCCAGAATTTGAAGATAACACAGTGGTCATGGATGAGAATGATCCTTCATCAATGCAAGCACATGAGAAGAGAGCAAAGGCAAGGGCAGAGAAAGCTGCAAAGATGCCAAGTGCAGAAGAGGCATCTCAGGAGTTCCTAAAGAGAAAACAAGATCAACTTGGATTTTTGATCCAATCCACCTTGAGGATTGAGAAGGGCTTGGCCACCCTGACTCAAAATCGGGAGAGTTTGGTGAGAATCATTGAGCAAAAATTCTATGATCTTGATGTCAAAGTAACTGAGATTCAGTCAACAGTAGAGCAGCTCCAGGAGGAAGCAAATGAGAAGAAAGGAAAGGCAATAACAAATGTTTTTTAGCGAGTGCATTTTCCATGAGGTCGGAGGTCTGATGCAGTGCCTGTTCCTGATACTAGAGCAACCACATTTGCACCAGAAGCCACAACTTTAGTGCCACCTCCAGCAGCCACTCTACCAGCTCCAGCTACATCAACAGAAGTGTTCGTCCTGGGAGTCATCTCTACACCACCTCATGGAGACCAAGCCTGAGAGACGCATATTACTATGCATATTTGAACTTTTTGGTAACTTGTTGCCAAAGGGGGAGAAATATGTAAAGATCATAGTCTTCGAGAGAGTGTGTGTTGTTTTTTTGTCTGTCTTGCACTTTATTTCGTTGAACTTTATTGTATGCTTGCTTGATACATTAATACATTATGTCTTTTGTGAGATACTTGGATGATCATGTGTTTGATCATATGCTACTTTAATGTGTGCTTGAATGATATTATCTCTTATATCCATATATGATCATTCACTTTGCTTGGTGATGAGTGCATGCTTTTCATTGTTATCATTTTGAGCGCTCCACCAAGATGTATGTGACATGGAAGAGTGACTCATGATCCTAACAAATTGTTCATTTACAGTCCAAAGAAAATTTTAAAAGTGCACAAATTTAGGGGGAGCTCTTGCTTATCACATACTTCTCAAAGCGACGATGTATTTCAATATTATTATCATTTGTCGAAGCTTTGATCTATATGTTGTCATCAATTACCAAAAGGGGGGAGATTGAAAGTGCCACTATGCCTGGGTGGTTTTGGTAATGATTAACAACATATAGCTCATTGAACTAATGCTATTTCAAGATCAATATTTCAGGAAAGTTCAATGATTTGCATGGCATGGATTAGGAATGTGGACCCCTCAAAATGCTAAGGACAAAGGATTGGCTCAAGCTCTAAAGTTCAAGACTCTATATTTTACTTTTAGTGATCCAAGATCAAATTGAGTCCATAGGAAAGCCAATACTATTAAAAGGGGATGAGGTGTTGCTTAATGGCTTGCTTGCTCTCAAAGTGCTTAGTGATATGCTCCAAAGCCCTCAACCACTTTCTGATATCCACATAAGTCCCAAACCAAAAGTCAAACTCGGTCCCACCGATTTGATCTATCCGGCACCACCTAGTTCAGTTAACATAGCCACTGCCAGAAACCCTAGTCACTTCGTCTAACCGATAGGGATCTCGGTCTCACTGAGATGGGATTGCAAACTCCTTGTTTCCCTTCGTAACGTTACGGTCCCACCGAAATGAGCGATCGGTCCCACCGAGTTCGCAATGCAAACTCCCTGTTTCCTTTTCATAATGTTTCGGTCCCACCGAGATGAGCAAATCGGTCCCACCGAGTTTGCCTGACCAACTCTTTGGTTAGCTTATTACCAAAGTCGGTCCCACCAGGTGTGTGTAATCGGTCAAACCGAGATTACATTATGCCCTAACCCTAATGATACCAGTCCCACCGAGTTGATGTGTCGGTCCCACCGAAATGCCTAATGGTCACATTATGAACTAAATCGGTCCAACTGAGTTTTCTGATTCGGTCCCACCGAGTTTGGTAAATTGTGTGTAATGGTTAGATTTTGTGTGGAGGCTATATATACCCCTCCACCCTCTCCTCATTCGTGGGGAAAGCCATCAGAATGAGCCTACACTTCCAGCGTTCATTTTCTGAGAGAGAACCACCTACTCATGTGTTGAGACCAAGATATTCCAATCCTACCATATGAATCTTGATCTCTAGCCTTCCCCAAGTTGCTTTCCACTCAAATCTTCTTTCCACCAAATCCAATCCTACGAGAGAGAGTTGAGTGTTGGGGAGACTATCATTTGAAGCACAAGAGCAAGGAGTTCATCATCAAAACACCATCTATTACCTTTTGGAGAGTGGTGTCTCCTAGATTGGTTAGGTGTCACTTGGGAGCCTCTGACAAGATTGTGGAGTTGAACCAAGGAGTTTGGAAGGGCAAGGAGATCGCCTACTTCATGAAGATCTACCCTAGTGAGGCAAGTCCTTCATGGGCGATGGGCATGGTGGGATAGATAAGGTTGCTTCTTCGTGGACCCTTCATGGGTGCAGCCCTCCATGGACTCGCGCAGCCGTTAACCTTCGTGGGTTGAAGTCTCCATCAACATGGATGTATGATAGCACCACCTATCGGAACCACGCCCAAAACATCCGTGTCTCCAATTGCGTTTGCACACTCCAATCCTATCCATTTACTTTCTTGCAAGTTGCATGCTTTACTTTCCGCTGCTCATATACTCTTTGCATACTTGCTTGAACTATATCTTGATTGCTTGACTTGTGCTAAGTTGCTAAAATCTGCCAAGAACTAAAATTGGGAAAAGGCTAGATTTTTAATTGGTCAAGTAGTCTAATCACCCCCCTCTAGACATATTTTCGATCCTACAGTCGCGAGCATCTTCCAACAGCCGGTGGAGAGGGTCGATCGCCATGATGAACAATAGAGGGCAGAGGGAGTCACCCTGCCTCAACCCCTTGCCATGCTTGAAGGAGGGCACGGGGATTCCATTGAGGAGGCATGAGGAAGAAGCAGAGCAGAACAGCAGTGCCATACAGTCCCTCCATTTAGATGGAAAATCCATCTGCTGCATGAGGTCAAGCATGTATTCCCGGGAAATCGAATCGAATGCTTTGGCAATATCCAACTTGAAAAATAGAGCGCTTTTCTTGTGACGGTGCAACATCTTGATGCAGCTGTGAACACATAGATAGCTATCATGTATGCATTTGCCCTTCTAAAAAGTAGATTGCACCGGCGAGATGATGTCTCTGAGAACGCCTGCTAGCCTGATGGAGAGGACCTTGGAAATTAGCTTCACCACTGAGTGAATGAGGTTGATTGATCTGTAGTGACCCAGTTGATTTGCACCGTTCTTCTTAGGTAGCAGGGTGATGAGCGTGTTATTGATCTTTGTGAAATTCTGCCCAGCCAGCTGATGGAATTTGTGGAATGCCGCCATGATCTCATCTTGGATGACTGGCCAGCAGGACTTGTAGAATTGCCCCGTGTGTTGGGGAACGTAGCATGCAATTTCAAAAAAAATCCTACGATCACGCAAGATCTATCTAGGAGATGCATAGATACGAGAGGGGGAGAGTGTGTCCACATACCCTCGGAGACTGAAAGCGGAAGCGTTATGTTAACGCGGTTGATGTAGTCAAACGTCTTCATGATCCAACCGATCTAGCACTGAACGCACGGCACCTCCGAGTTCAGCACAGATTCAGCTCGATGACGTCCCTCGAACTCTTGATCCGGCAGAGGGTCGGGGGAGAGTTTCGTGAGCACGACGGCGTGATGACGGTGTTGATGATGTGATCCGTGCAGGGCTTCGCCAAAGCACTAGATGATACTATCGGAGGAGTAAATGGTGGAGGGGGGCACCTCACACGGCTAAGACAATTTTGTGCCTTCGGGGCGCCCCTCTGCCTCCATATATAAAGGAGGAGGGGCGGAGGAAGCTGTCGGTGTCAAAACCGGCAGATCTCGGGTAGGGGGTCCCAAGCTGTGCGTCTTAGGATCGATGATAACATGAGCACGGGATCTTACCCAGCTTTGGGCTCTCTTGATGAGATAATACCCTGCATGCTGCTTGATTGACTTTAATGAGTATAGGGGTTAAAAGAGTTGATCTACCCCGAGATCATATGTTGTTGTCTAAACCCTAGAGGTATGGTGAGTAATGTCAGAATAATCTATCGACTAGCCTGGCCTCAGTTTATATATTGTACCAGAGGCCTAGGATAACAAGAGTCCTAGCCGAATACGCCGGTGGGGAGGAGTCCTTGTCTTGATCACCAAGTCTTCTAGAATCTTCCTTGTGTATACTTCGGCTATCTGTACTGGCCCATGAGTAAACGGCCATGGTGGTCCTCGGCCCAATCCAACTGATTGGGAGACGACGTGGTGAGTAGCACGTAGTCCAAGACACCGTCAGTAGCCCCCTGAATCGGTCTTCAAGTTGGGGATGCTCCTCGTTTCTTTCGAACTGTTCTTCATCTTCGGTCGTCGGTCTTGAAAACTGGTTCAACAAATCTTCTTATCTTCGATCTTGAGGATCGCCGAAGTAAATCCGAAGAGTTTACACGTCGGGTATCTAAGGAGCCCCTTTAAGTTATCGGCCTTTATCAATGCCTGGTTATTTTTTACGCCACACCTCGGGTTTGAAGTTGTTCCCGGGCGCGGTGTCCTCTTGCATCCGGGCTCCAACGCCGGACTGTATCCAAGCTCCAACGCTGGACTGTATCCAAGCTCCAACGCCGGACTGTATCCGAGGTGTCATAGATCACCTTGGCTTGAAGAAGTTTAAAGGAGGTTAGCTGAGCTTAATGCCGAAAATGCCTTCTATGGAGCCAGCCACTGGCGCCCAAGCTTTATGCCGAACTGCTTCCGAGGTGGTGCACCACCCTGACTGTGGGCTGTTTTTTTATGGTGCAATTTATTCTCTGTCGAGATATATAGCCAGTAGCCCTCAAGGTGTGTGCGTCAGTCTAAAACCCGGGATGCACCTGAAGGAAAACATGAAACCATTGATCCTAGTAGCCCCTGAGACTTAGGTCGATGCGCGAAATCTGCATGAGGATCAACTCCTAGCTCGGCAGCATACATAGGAATAGAAACGCAATGTAATATATTAGAGATAATAGTGATCGGAGAACGGGACCTTGAGAGAGGGTCTTGAGAAGTTGTAATATACTAGCTTGATGCCGAAAAGGTCCATATGGTACCTATTGTTGTCCGAAGACGCGTTTGCGCATAGATCTGTCAAGCTGAACACTGAGCACTTTGAATTTTCTGCATTGAACAGGCAATGTAGTAGCCCCCGAGACACTGGTCGGGTAGCAACACCAGATCAAGGGATAGATGTGCCCCTTTAATATTTGTAAATAATAAGCCCGAAGCCCAGTAGCCCCCGAGCTTTAATGCGGGAATGGGTGGCCGAATTAAGGATCGATATCCATAGTATAATCACAAATTATGTGTAATGACTCTATGTATCCAAGTACTATACATCATTAATGCTCGGATCCGCATTGTACAAAACTTTGTTGACCGACCATCGGCTTCAACCTCTTCGGCTAGTAGCTGAGGAGTGTTTTCCTACTTTATGAAACCGTTATAAGGGCAAAGATTTATGGAAAACAAGGCAATCCGGCCATACGGTTTTATAAACAAAGGTACACGAAGAGATATGTTATATTACGTAATGTAAGAAACATCTTCCAAGGTAAATAGTCCCGCTATCGGTTCCTTTATTTGGGTCTTCATGCTTATCATGATCATGAAACCTCACCTCCGGTCAATGTGGGAGGAAAATATTGAGGATTTAGTTCGGGAAAAGTTCCCGAACTCTATGTTATTAATGAACCAAAATTTTAACTTCCATCGCTTCCAACCAATGTGATTCTTTAAGATTGCTAGCTTTTGGCTTCACCCAGTCTGAGGTACTTACTCGGATGACCCGGTAGTAACAATCACAGAGGTGCTCCCTTTACCACCTAGCCGAACAATCAGAAACGTAGGGGTAAGCACAGGAGCCAGGCAACCCAGCTGGGCCAAAATCTTAAGTCAAATTGATGCATATTTATGGATTTATAATGATGATTATGGAAGGCGGCACTTGTATATTAAATACAAATGCCGGTGATATGTTTATATTGACTCCGTTGCGACCGTTTATCAGTTGAAAGTGGCCCATCATCGGCTTCTACCCCTTTGTAGATACTACGCAGGGTGTTTCCACAATAACAAGACAACCCTTAGTCGACGTCTCGGTGCCCGAAGGCGGTTGTGTTAGCGAGAACGAGGCAATCAGATATGCGGGCTTTATAAATTTCACTTAGTCATAGGAGCTTTAAACTGGGGAGGCTAGCTACGAGCCCCCGGTTAGTGTTCGGCGACAGCCAAGGTAAAGCCATAAACAATTCGGCCAATGTTATGAATGGCCCGTCATTTATCATAGTCATCGGATCACTGACCAGTTTACACTTATTGTGACAGTCAGTTCTTGGCTTTCTCCACGGAGGTGCTTAACCATGCAAGCTGGAAGCACAATCGTAGTGGTTCTCCCTTTGCACACCTAGCCAAACAAAGCGGAACGTAGGAGGCAAGCACAGGAGCCGGGCAACCCAACTATTGACCGAAGACACAATTTGAAACAGATGCATATATAGCAATATCCAAGAATGATTTTGCCGAATCCCTAAAGGTGTCCGGCATTGCACCGCGAGACATGTGCTGGAAACACACAAATAGTCTAAAAGTGCCATAAGCTTTGGAAAACCAAAAAATGTCAGTAAAAACTTGACATCCAAACAAGATCAAGTGTTCGGTGGCAATCCGAAAATTGGAAAAAAATTGTGCTTCTGTCATGCTTTAACATGACACATCCGATCTCAAGACTTCACGCGGGTCAGCCCTTTGCAACGACCAAGAAGGAAACACATTTACTATAAAATAGCTCATATAAATTTTAAGAGCCCCCAAGTGACTTGGGTAAAAGAATTTTATGTATGATGATTGTATGCAGCAAAGTACTTATATCACATTTGTGTTCACCCGAACTTTGAACCTGTCTTAAACGACCGTCGGCTTCCCCCTCTTCGGTTAAGGACCGAAAAGTGCTATGTACTCCACCTATCGAGAATATCGACGGTGTTTCCGATAACCAGGCAATCAGGCCATAAGGCTGTAACGGACAAAGCGCGCTCAGGGAACTTATGCTATATTACTAACCAAGTGTAATAAGCATCTTCGAAGAAAATAGTACCTCCACCGATACCTTTCTTCGGTTGCTCATTGTTACTATGAAACTTGTGCAATAGATTTTTTGTACTCATGAGTTCCCTAATGTGCCGACCATGATTGAAAACAATAAGAGCGCTAGCTTTCGGCTTCACCCAGTCTGAGGTCCGAGCTCAGATGAACCGGTCGTGACATTTGCAGAGGTGCTCCCTTTAATCCCTAGCCGAACAATCGGAAACGTAGGGGTAAGCACAGGAGCAAGGAAACCCAGCTTGCGGAACACTTAAGTCAATATGGTGCATATTGTGGCGTAATACACGAACAAGGAACGAAGCCGTACAAGTATAATCATATGCAAGAGGAAAGGCTTCATAAAGGAAGCCCCCAAATAACGAGGTATTTGAATTTGTGTGTCACAAACAAAGTTATGACAAGGAACTTTTGTCACAAACAACTTTTTGCCAAAAAAAATATAATGCTTGGTCGAACCGGACAAAATTTAAAACAGAATGTCTTTGAGCATGAGAGCGACTTAGCTGGTTAATGTTCTTGGTGTTTATGACGTGATTCGGGCTTGTGGCGGGACGAAGACGCCCATTGACCTGTGACAGATCCGACAAGGTTCGCAGTCCTCGGCATGGCCGAGGTCCAGCCCCCAAGCCCGAGGTGTCCGAGCAAGGAGTTCGGCACTCCGGAGTAGTGACCGCATAACGCAGTCAAAATCGATTACCTGCACACATAAAACAGTGTGGTCAAGGAAATAATATATATATATATAATCCTTGCATAATTGATTTACGCAAAAATAATTTATTTAAAGAGATGTGGCCTGGCGCCAAGGCCAATGTCGATGCAGGGCATCGGCGTGACAAAGCCCGAATTCACAGGTCGATCTGAGTTTTGGATACGGCATTCGCCGAACTATGCATGGAAACTGACCGAACCACCACGCAAGCATTGTTAATGTGGCCACCATTTGATAGACCTGTGTATAGATGATGGAACAAAGCAGAGTAATAATTCCTTGGGAAAAATAAACCCAAACAAGCAAAAATTGCTAGGATTAATAGCACCTAGTTTATTTGTTGTAGCGGTCCGAAGAAAGGTTAGTCCCAAAATTGGGACTCGATGCGCACACCCATTGCCTGATGGGTGATGAAGCGAAGGCATGATGATGCTGGCAAAGATTGGCTTGCCGAGGCAAAGCCCGTGGTCCAGCTGATGTGATGAAGCTGGTCGGTCGGTGATGCCAAAGTCTCCGAAGTAAGTTCATGAAGGGATGACAAAGCCCCCAGTCCAAGCGAGGAGACGGAGCAGGTTGGTGAGGAGATGTTGCAGCTGCCATGTCAGCCGAGGTGTTGAAATAGTTTGGCGTGATGGACATCGGCTTGATGAAGCAACGGTTCGGCCATGCCGATGCAGGTTGTAACTTGTGACGTGGTCAATCCTGGCTTGATGAAGTGACCATGCGATGATGCCAGTGTACCCGCTCCGTGTAATACATGGGGCGACGACGTTGGTGACGATTTAACCTTCGCGATGCCGAACTATTGTTCGGCTGGCCGAGATGATCATCCAAAGAAGTTGAGCTCGGCTCAACAAAGCGATGACGTGTCTAGCGCAGGTCGGCCGCCGTGGAGTGATGTTGTCGGGATGGTTTGACACCTGCGTGACGGTGAAGATTATATTGGAAAAATGCTTATAATATTAGTGGGATGTGTTTGAGAATAACACACAATACTCCATACAAAAACTTCCTTCAAAAAGGATGTCCGAAATCCCGTTCATAAAGAAGATGAACTTGGGTCGGATTCGTTCTCGCGCAGAAAACAGATCCAAAAAGTGTTGCACCAATCTGAAGGTTCCTGGAGTTTGGTGGGTCGGATCGAGCTGAATTTTTGACAGGTGGTAGATATAGGAATTCCGCAGCTGATCAACGGTTGGATCTTCCAAAGGATGTCCGAGCTAGCTGCTGGACACCACGCTCCAAACTTGTCCGGATTCCCGTCTAGATTTGACAGTGCTCCGGTATATCGGAGATTGCTAGAGATTCCTCCATCGGAACTCGACGAAATTTTCCAGGGTTGTTGTAGACTCAATTCTCCATGATCTCACCGAAGCAATCATTAAAACGACACTCGAGGAGGTGGTGGTGGCGAATACAAGTTCGATGTCCAGAAAAACAGCACGGTCGCCCGGGGGCAATGTTGACGTTGAGCCCCCGAGCTCCGAGGATAATTTCTCCATGATCATGATAGAGATCGGAGTTGATGTTGATGAAGTTCCTCCTCCGAACATAACGATCAGAGGTGGGTGCAGTCCTTGGTTCAGCCAAGGTGACCAGTCAAGCCGGTGACGAAGAACTCGACGTCGCAGTTGATCTGCAGTCGAGCCATTGGTCATTTTTGCCGATCACACAGCGGAACTCTCAATGAAAGCACCATTGTCACTGTCAAAACCGGCAGATCTCGGGTAGGGGGTCCCAAGTTGTGCGTCTTGGGATCGATGGTAACATGAACACGGGATTTTACCCAGCTTCGGGCTCTCTTGATGAGATAATACCCTACATGCTGCTTGATTGACTTTAATAAGTATAGGGGTTACAAGAGTTGATCTACCCCGAGATCATATGTTGTGGTCTAAACCCTAGAGGTATGATGAGTAATTTCATAATAATCTATCGACTAGCCTGGCCTCAGTTTATATAATGTACCAGAGGCCTAGGATAACAAGAGTCCTAGCCGAATAGGCCGGTGGGGAGGAGTCCCTGTCTTGATCACCAAGTCTTGTAGAATATTCCTTGTGTATACTTCGGCTATCCGGACTGGCCCATGAGTAAACAGCCATGGGGGTCCACGGCCCAATCCAACTGATCGGGAGACGACGTGGTGAGTACCCCGTAATCCAGGACACCGTCAGCAGCCGGCCTAGGGGCGCGCCAAGTGTGGGGAGTCCTACTAGGACTCACACTCCTAGTAGGATTCCCCCTTCCTTTCCGGAGAAGGGGAGAAGGGGAAAGAGGTGGAGGAGAAGAAGGAAAGGGGGGCACGCCCCCCACCCCTAGTCCAATTTGGTTTGAGCTTGGGGGGCGCGCCTCCACCTGGCCGACGGCCTCCTCTCTCCACTAGGGCCCATGAAGGCCCAATAGTCCCCCAGGGGGGTTCCGGTAACCTCCCAGTACTCCGAAACTTATCTGATACTTCTGGAAACCATTCCCGTGTCCGAATGTAACCTTACAATATATCAATATTTACCTCTCATCCATTTCAATACTCCTTGTCATGTCTGTGATCTCATCCGGGACTCCGAACAAACTTCGGTCACCAAAACACATAACTCATAATACAAATCGTCATCGAACGTTAAGCGTGCGAACCCTACGGGTTCGACAACTATGTAGACATGATCGAGACACATCTCCGATCAATAACCAATAGCGGCACCTGGATGCTCATATTGTCTCCTACATGTTCTACGAAGATCTTTATCGGTCAAACCGCATAACAACATACGTTGTTCCCTTTGTCATCGGTATGTTACTTGCCCGAGATTCGATCATTGGTATCTTCATACCTAGTTCAATCTCGTTACCGGCAAGTCTCTTTACTCGTTTTGTAATGCTTCATCCCACAACTAACTCATTAATCACATTGCTTGCAAGGCTTATAGTGATGAGCATTACCGAGAGGGCCCAAAGATACATCTTCGATACATAGAGTGACAAATCCTAATCTCGATCTATGCCAACCCAACAAACACCTTCGGAGACACCTGTAGAGCATATTTATAATCACCCAGTTACGTTGTGACATTTGATAGCACACAAGGTGTTCCTCTGGTATTCGGAAGTTGCATAATGTCATAGTCACAGGAACATATATAAGTCATGAAGAAAGCAATAGCAATAAAACTTAACAGTCGTTATGCTAAGCTAACGGATGGGTCTTGTCCATCACATCATTCTCTAATGATGTGATCCCGTTCATCAAATGACAGCACATGTCTATGTTCAGGAAACATAACCTTCTTTGATTAACGAGCTAGTCAAGTAGAGGCATACAAGAGACACTATGTTTTGTCTATGTATTCACACATGTACTAAGTTTCCGGTTAATACAATTCTAGCATGAATAATAAACATTTATCATGATATAAGGAAATATAAAAAACAACTTTATTATTGCCTCTAGGGCATATTTCGTTCATCGTGAACCCATATGGGCCCGGTGCCTTTTCAGGTGGGGAGGCGATGATCGTCGCCCACACCTCCATGATAGAGAAAGGGGAAACAAGCCCCCGATCATCAATCTGTGGGATGTGGATCGCATCCCAGTTTACCACTTTCTGACGTTGCTCCCGTTGCCCAATCCCAGCAGCAAAGTGCTCGAACACCGCCTCTTCTTTAGCAGAATGATCAAATAATTCTCTGTTGCTCACTATCTAGGAGTGGATTAAGTTTTTCCGTCTACGGGCTCGCATCTTAGCATGAAATAGCTTAGTGTTAGTGTCGCCTGCATGCAGCCAGCCAATCCGAGAAGCTTGCCTCTTCCTAGCTCTGTCAATTGTGGCTATGCCCAACACTTTGATCTTCAGCTGCTTCCTGAGGTGAAATTCAGCGCTGGAGAGTTTTCTGAATTCCTGGGTTGTATCAAGCCTCTTAATCACCTCATTGGCGATGTGGAACTGCAATTTCGTCTTGCCACAGGTGGCCTTACTCCAAATTTTTAGATCATCCGCCACTCTAGTCAGTCTCCTCTTGATCCTGACGAAAGGGCAGTCGTGGTTGACTTGTCGGTGCCAAGCATGTTGTACAGTTTCAAAGAAGTGAGGAAACTTGGGCCAAAAGTTTTCGAATCTGAATCGGGCTAGTCTGAAGGGAGCAGTGGCTTTGGTGAGCAGCAGCGGGCAGTGGTCCGAGAAGGAAGTTGAGGCGACAGTCAGAATGAAATCCCAGTGATTTTCCTCCCACTAAGAATTGCAGAAAAATTTGTCAATGCTGCAGAGAGTGGGATCTTCTCTTTCGTTGCTCCAGGTGTATCTGCGATTCTTGCATTTGATCTCTCTCAAATCTTCTGCAACAATTGCTCTGCCGAATTTTCCCATCATCCTCATGTTCAGTTTAGAGTTGTTCTTGTCCCTAGCCTAGTAAATCATGTTAAAATCTCCATTGATTAACCATGGTTCTCCCGCCGGAGGCGCTGCGTCAGCTAGCTCTATGAGTAATGCCTCCTTTGGTGCATCATCAATCGGCCCGTAAACAGTGGTAAGCCAAAACCCTACACTAGTGGAGAGAAGATATACCCTAGCCGTGATCACGAATCTACCTATCCTATGGGACGTGATGTCGACTACTAGCTTGTCCCAGAAGATCGTCACGCCTCCTCTCATACATACCGCTGGCAAAACAATGCAGCCCTGAAGATTTGGGCCTCCCACCTCGCATGCCATAAGATGACCATGATTCTATCTTACTTTCCTGGAGACAAAGCACCGATACTCTATGTGCCTGAACTACATCGCGGATTGCCGAGCTATGAGCTGGGCAGTTCAAGCCACGAATGTTCCAGGACATGTAGTTTAGTTGATCGTCGTTCATGGGGACACCATGCAGTTCTCCATCGTCTACACTTACTAATGGGAAACAAACAACACACCTTACAACGATCCGGGGGGCGACGGCAGCCACCAGAAGGGCCAAAACCCCGCCGTCGACAAACTAACCACAATCTTAGCACCTGACACATAACAACTAGACCTAACTCTAACTGCTTTAAGACCAGCCGACGACGAAGACTAAATGCATAATTTCATAGTCAGAAGAACATGTATAAGTCATGAAGAAATCAATAGCAATAAAACTTAATGATCATTATGCTAAGCTAACGGATGGGTATTGTCCATCACATCATTCTCTAATGATGTGATCCCATTCATCAAATGACAACACATGTCTATGGTCAGGAAACATAACCATCTTTGATTAACGAGCTAGTTAAGTAGTGGCATACTAGGGGCACTATGTTTTTTCTATGTATTCACACATGTACTAAGTTTTTGGGTAATATAATTCTAGTATGAATAATAAACATTTATCATGATATAAGGAAATATAAATAACAACTTTATTATTGCCTCTAGGGCATATTTCCTTCAGTCTCCCACTTGCACTAGAGTCAATAATCTAGTTCACATCGCCACGTGATTTAACACCAATAGTTCACATCTGTATGTGATCAACACCTATAGTTCACATCGCCATGTGACCAACAACCAAAGGGTTTAGTAGAGTCAATAATCTAGTTCACATTGCTATGTGATTAACACCCAAAGAGTACTAAGGTGCGATCATGTTTTTCTTGTGAGAGAAGTTTAGTCAACGGGTCTGCAATATTCAGAGTCGTATATATTTTGCAAATTTTCTATGTCTACAATGCTCTGCATGGAGCTACTCTAGCTAATTGCTTCCACTTTCAATATGTATCCAGATTGAGACTCGGAGTCATCTAGATTGGTGTAAAGCTTACATCGACGTAACTCTTTATCACCTCCATAATCAAGAAATACTTCCTTAGTCCTCTTAGCTAACTAAGGATAACTTTGACCGATATATAGTGATCCACTCCTGGATCACTATCGTACCCCCTTGCCAAACTCATAGCAAGGCTAATAAATGTTCTGGTGCATAGCATGACATACTTTATAGAACCTATTACTGAGGCATAGGGAATGACTTTCATTCTCTTTCTATCTTCTACTATGGTCGGGTCTGAGTCTTACTCAACTTCACACCTTGTAATACAGGCAAGAACTCCTTCTTTGAGTCATCCATTTTGAACTCTTCCAAAATCTTGTCAAGGTATGTACTTATTGAAAAATCTTATCAAGCGTCTTGATCTATCTCTATAGATCTTGATTCTCAATGTGTAAGCAGCTTCACCGAGGTCTTTCTTTGAAAAACTCCTTTCAAACTCTCCTTTATGCTTTCCAGAAAATTCTACATCATTTTCGATCAACAATATGTCATTCACATATACTTATCAGAAAGGCTGTAGTGATCCACTCACTTTCTTGTAAATACAGGCTTCATCGCAAGTCTGTATAAAACTATATGATTTGATCAACTCATCAAAGTGTATATTCCAACTCCGAGATGCTTGCACCAGTCCACAGATGGATCGCTAGAGCTCGCACACTTTGTTAGCACCTTTAGGATTGACAAAAACTTCTGGAATGCATTTTTGATATCCATTTGCTAGATTTCATAAAATGTGGCAATTGCTAACATGATTCGGACAGACTTAAGCATCACTACAGGAGAGAAAGTCTCATAGTAGTCAACTCCTTGAACTTGTAGAAAACCCTTTTGCGACTAGGCGAGCTTTCTAGATAGTAACACTACTATCAGTGTTCGTCTTCCTCTTGAAGATCCATTTATTCTCAATGGCTTTTCAATCATTGGACAAGTCCACACTTTGTTCTCATACATGGATCCTATCTCAGATTTCATGGCCTCAAGCCATTTCGTGGAATCTGGGCTCATCATTGCTTCCTCATAGTTCGTAGGTTCATCATGGTCTAGTAACATGATTTCCAGAATAGGATTACCGTACCACTCTGGTGCGGACCATACTCTGGTTGACCTACGAGGTTTGGTAGTAACTTGATCTGAAGTTTCATGATCATCATCATTAGCTTCATCACTAATTGGTGTAGGAATCACTGGAACTGATTTCTATGATAAACTACTTTCGAATTCGGGAGAACGTACTATTACCTCATCAAGTTCTACTTTCCTCCTACTCACTTCTTTCGAGACAAACTCCTCCTCTAGAAAGGATCCATTCTTAGCAACGAATAGCTTGCCTTCGGAACTGTGATAGAAGGTGTACCCAACTGTTTCCTTTGGGTATCCTATGAACACGCATTTTTCTGATTTGGGTTCGAGCATATCAGGTTGAAGCTTTTTCACATAAGCATCACATCCCGAAACTTTGAGAAACGACAGCTTAGGTTTGCTACCAAACCATAGTTCATACGGTGTCGTCTCAACGGATTTTGACGGTGCCCTGTTTAAAGTGAATGCAACTGTCTCTAATGCATAACCACAAAACGATAATGGTAAATCGGTAAGAGACATCATAGATCAGACCATATCCAATAAAGTGCAGTTACGATGTTCGGACACACCATTACGCTGTGGTGTTCCAGGTGGCGTGAGCTGTGAAACTATTCCACATTGTTTTAAATGAAGGCCAAACTTGTAACTCAAATATTCTCCTCCACGATTAGATCATAGAAACTTTATTTTCTTGTTACGATGATTCTCCACTTCACTCTGAAATTCTTTGAACTTTTCAAATGTTTCAAACTTGTGTTTCATTAAGTAGATATACCCATATCTGCTTAAATCATCTGTGAAGGTTAGAAAATAACGATACCCGCCACGAGCCTCAACACTCATTAGACCACATACATCGATATGCATTATTTCCAATAATTCATTAGCTTGTTCCATTGTTCCGGTGAATGGAGTTTTAGTCATCTTGCCCATAAGGCACGGTTCGCAAGTATCAAATGATTCATAATCAAGTGATTCCAAAATCCCATCATCATGGAGTTTCTTCATGCACTTTACACCTATGTGACCTAAACGGCAGTGCCACAAGTATGTTGCACTATCATTATCAACTTTGCATCTTTTGGCATCAATATTATGAATATGTGTATCACCATGATCGAGATTCAATAAACCATCAACATTGGGTGTATCACCATAGAAGGTTTTATTCATGTAAATAGAATAACAATTATTCTCTGTCTTAAATGAATAACCGTATTGCAAAAAACATGATCTAATCATATTCATGCTTAACGCAAACACCAAATAACATTTACTTAGGTTCAATGCTAATCTCGAAAGTATAGGGAGTCTGCGATGATGATCATATCAATCTTGGAACCACTTCCAACATACATCGTCACTTCACCCTCAACTAGTCTCTGTTTATTCTGTAACTCCTGTTTCAAGTTACTAATCATAGCAACCGAACAAATATCAAATACCCAGGGACTACTACGAACACTAGTAAGGTACACATCAATAACATGTATATCAAATATACCTTTGTTCACTTTGCCACCCTTCTTATCCTCCAAATGTTTGGGGCAGTTACGCTTCTGGTGACCATTTCCTTTGCAGTAGAAGCACTCAGTTTCAGGCTTGGGTCCAGCTTTGGGCTTCTTCCCGGGAGTGACAACTTGCTTGCCATTCTACTTCAAGTTCCCTTTCTTTCCCTTTGCCCTTTTTCTTGAAACTAGTGGTCTTGTTAAACATCAACACTTGATGCTCCTTCTTGATTTCTGCCTCCGCAACCTTTAGCATTGCGAAGAGCTCGAGAATTGTATTTTCCATCCCTTGCATATTATAGTTGATCACGAAGCCTTTATAGCTTGGTGGGAGTGACTGAAGAACTCTGTCAATGACACTATCATCAGGAAGATAAACTCCTAGCTGAGTCATGTGGTTATAGTACCCAGACATTCTGAGTATGTGTTCACTGACAGAACTATTCTCCTCCATCTTGCAGCTATAGAACTTGTTGGAGACTTCATATCTCTCAACTCGGGCATTTGCCTGAAATATTAAATTCAACTCTTAGAACATCTCATATGATCCATGACGTCCAAAACATCTTTGAATTCCCGATTCTAAGCCGTAAAGCATGGCACACTGAACTATCGAGTAGTCATCAACATGCGACTGCCAGGCATTCACAACGTCTGCAGTTGTTGGGCAGGTGGTACACCTAGCGGTGCTTCAAGGACATAATTCTTCTGTGCAGTAATGAGGATAACCCTCAAGTTACGTACCCCAGTCCGTGTAATTGCTACCATCGTCTCTCAACTTAGCTTTCTCTAGGAATGCATTAAAATTCAAGGGAACGGTAGCATAGGCCGTTGATCTACAACAACATAGATATGCAAAAAACTATCAGGACTAAATTCATGATAAATTAAAGTTCAATTAATCATATTACTAAAGAATTCCCACTTAGATAAACATCCCTCTAGTTATCTAAATGATCACATAATCCATATCAACTAAACCATGTCCGATCATCATGTAAGATGGAGTAGTTTTCAATGGTGAACATCTCTATGTTGATCATATCTACTATATGATTCACGTTCTATCTTTAGGTCTCAGTGTTCCGAGGCCATATCTGCATATGCTAGCCTCGTCAAGTTTAACCCGAGTATTCTGCCCGAGCAAAACTGGCTTGCACCCGTTGTATGTGAACATAGAGCTTATCACACCCGATCATCGCGTGGTGTCTCGGCATGACGAACTGTAGCAACGGTGCATACTCAAGGAGAACACTTATACCTTGAAATTTAGTGAGGGATCATCTTATAATGCTACCATCGTACTAAGCAAAATAAGATGCATAAAAGATAAACATCACATGCAATCAGAATATGTGACATGGTATGGCCATCATCATCTTGTGCCTTTGATCTCCATCTCCAAAGCACCGCCATGATGTCCATTGTCATCGGCTTGACACCTCGATCTCCATCGTAGCATCATTGTCGTCTCGCCAACTATTGCTTATACTACTATCGCTACCACTTAGAGATAAAGTAAAGCAACTACATGGCGATTGCAATTCATACAATAAAGCGACAACCATCTGGCTCCTTCCAGTTGTCGATAACTCTGTTACAAAACATGATCATCTCTTACAACAATTTATATCACATCATGTCTTGGCCATATCACATCACAACAAACCCAGCAAAAACAAGTTAGACATCCTCTACTTTGTTGTTGCAAGTTTTACGTGGCTGCTGCGGGCTTCTAGCAAGAACCATTCTTACCTACGCATCAAAACCACAATGATTTTTCATCAAGTGTGTTGTTTTAACCTTCAACAAGGACCGGCCGTAGTCAAACTCGACTCAACTAAAGTTGGAGAAACAGACACCCGCCAGCCACCTGTGTGCAAAGCACGTCGGTAGAACCAGTCTCATTAACACGGTCATGTAATGTCGGTCCGGACCGCTTCATCCAACAATACCGCCGAATTAAAGTAAGACGTCGGTGGTAAGCAGTATGACTATTATCACCCACAACTCTTTGTGTTCTACTCGTGCATATCATCTACGCATAGACCTGGCTCGGATGCCACTGTTGGGGAACATAGCATGCAATTTTAAAAAAAAATCCTACAATCATGCAAGATATCTAGGAGATGCATAGCAACAAGAGGGGGAGAGTGTGTCCGCGTACCCTCATAGACCGAAAGCGGAAGCTTATGTTAATGCGGTTGATGTAGTCGAACGTCTTCACGATCCAACCGATCTAGCACTGAACGTACGGCACCTCTGAGTTCAACACCCATTCAGCTCGATGATGTCCCTCGACCTCTTGATCCAGCAGAGGGTCGAGGGAGAGTTTCGTCAGCACGACGGTTGATGACAGTGTTGATGATGTGATCCGTGCAGGGCTTCGCCTAAGAACTATGATGATACTATCGGAGGAGTAAATGATGGAGGGGGGCACTGCACACGGCTAAGCCAATGTTGTGCCTTTGGGGTGCCCCTCTGCCCCCGTATATAAAGGAGGAACAGAGGAGGCAGCCGGCCTAGGGGCGCGCCAAGGGTGGGGAGTCCTACTAGGACTCCCAGTCCTAGTAGGATTCCCCCTTCCTTTCCAGAGAAGGGAGAAGGGGAAAGAGGTGGAGGAGAAGAAGGAAAGGGGGGTCGCGCCCCCACCCCTAGTCCAATTCGTTTTGGGCTTGGGGGCGCACGCCTCCACCTGGCCACCGGCCTCCTCTCTCCACTAGGGCCCATGTGTTGGGGAACGTGGTAATTTCAAATTTTCCTACACACACGCAAGATCATGGTGACGCATAGCAATGAGAGGGGAGAATGTTGTCCACGTACCCTCGTAGACCGAAAGCGGAAGCGTTATGACAATATGGTTGATGTAGTCGTACGTCTTCATGATCGACCGATCCTGGTACCGAACGTATGTCACCTCCGCGATCTGCACACGTTCAATTCCGTGACATCCCACGAACTCCGATCTAGCATAGTGTCGACGGAGAGTTTCTCGGCATGACGGCATGATGACGGTGATGATGAAGCTACCGGCGCAGGGCTTCGGCTAAGCACTACGACGATATAACCGAGGTGGATTATGGTGGAGGGGGGCACCGCACACGGCTAAGAGATCAATGATCAACTTGTATGTCCATGGGGTGCCCCCTTCCCCCGTATATAAAAGAATGGAGAAGGGGGAGGGCCGGCCCTCTACTATGGCGCGCCCTGGGGAGTCCTACTCCCACCGGGAGTAGGATTCCCCCCCCCCCTTCCAAGTAGTAGGAGTAGTAGAGAAGGAAGGAGAAGAGAGAAGAGAAGGAAAGAGGGGGCACCGCCCCTCCCCCAGTCCAATTTGGACTAGGCCTTGGGGGCGCGCGGCCTGCCCTAGGTAGCTCATCTCTCTCTCTCCCTTAAAGCCCAATAAGGCCCATATACTCCTCGGCGAATTCCCATAACTCTTCGGTACTCTGGTAAATACCCGAACCACTCAGAACCTTTCCGAGATCCAAATATAGCCCTCCAATATATCCATCTTTATGTCTCGAACATTTCGAGACTCCTCGTCATGTCCCCGATCTTATCTGGAACTCCGAACAAACTTCAGTCATCAAATCACATAACTCATAATACAAATCGTCACAGAACGTCAAGCATGCGGACCCTACGGGTTCAAGAACTATGTAGACATGACCGAGACACATCTGCGGTCAATAACCAATAGCGGAACCTGGATGCTCATATTGGCTCCTACATATTCTACAAAGATCTTTATTGGTCAAACCGCATAACAACATACGTTGTTCCCTTTGTCATCGGTATGTTACTTGCCCGAGATTCGATCGTCGGTATCTCAATACCTAGTTCAATCTTGTTACCGGCAAGTCTCTTTACTCGTTTTGTAATGCATAATCCCGCAACTAACTCATTAGTCACATTGCTTGCAAGGCTTATAGTGATGTGCATTACCGAGCGGGCCCAGATATACCTCTCCGACAATCAGAGTGACAAATCCTAATCTTGATCTATGCCAACTCAACAAGTACCATCGGAGACACCTGTAGAGCACCTTTATAATCACCCAGTTATGTTGTGATGTTTGGTAGCACACAAAGTGTTCCTCCAGTATTCGGAAGTTGCATAATCTCATAGTCATAGGGACATGTATAAGTCATGAAGAAAGCAATAGCATCATTCTCTAATGATGTGATCCCATTAAATGACAACTCATGTCTATGGCTAGGAAACTTAACCATGTTTAATTCAACGAGCTAGTCAAGTAGAGGCATACTAGTGACACTCTGTTTGTCTATGTATTCACACACGTACTAAGTTTTCGGTTAATACAATTCTAGCATGAATAATAAACATTTATCATGAAATAAGGAAATAAATAATAACTTTATTGTTGCCTCTAGGGAATATTTCCTTCAGTCTCCCACTTGCACTAGAGTCAATAATATAGTTCACATCGCTATGTGGTTTAACACCAATAGTTCACATCACCATGTGATTAACACCCATAGTTCACATCGCCATGTGACCAACACTCAAAGTGTTTACTAGAGTCAGTAATCTAGTTCACATCGTCATGTGATTAACACCCAAAGAGTACTAAGGTGTGATATGTTTTGCTTGTGAGAATAGTTTAGTCAACAGGTCTGCCACATTCAGATCTGTATGTGTATTTTGCAAATTTCTATGTCTACAATGCTCTGCACGGAGCTACTCTTGCTAATAGCTCCCACTTTCAATATGTATCTAGATCGAGACTTAGAGTCATCCAGATCGGTGTCAAAGCTTGCATCGACGTAACTCTTTATGATGAACTCTTTATCACCTCCATAACCGAGAAATATTTCCTTATTCCACTAAGGATAATTTTGACCGTTGTCCAGTGATCTACTCCTAGATCACTATTGTACCCTCTTGCCAAACTCCTGGTGAGGTACACAATAGGTCTGGTACACAGCATACCATACTTTATAGAACCTATGACTGAGGCATAGAGAATTACTTTTCATTCTCTTTCTATTTTCTGCCATGGTCGGGTTTTGAGTCTTACTCAACTTCACAACTTGCAACACAGGCAAGAACTCCTTCTTTGATTGTTCCATTTTTAACTACTTCAAAATCTTATCAAACTATGTACTCATTGAAAAAAAGTATCAAGCATCTTGATCTATCTCTATAGATCTTGATGCTCAATGTGTAAGCAGCTTGACCGAGGTCTTTCTTAGAAAAACTCCTTTCAAACACTCCTTTATGCTTTCCAGAAAATTCTACATTATTTCTAATCAACAATATGTCATTCACATATACTTATCAGAAATGATGTAGTGCTCCTACTCACTTTCCAGTAAATATAGGCTTCACTGCAAGTCCGTATAAAACTATATGCTTTGATCAACTCATCAAAGCGTATATTCCAACTCCGAGATGCTTGCACGAGCCCATAGATGGATCGCTGGAGCTTGCACACCTTGTTAGTACCTTTAGGATTGACAAAACCTTCTAGTTGCATCATATACAACTTTTCTTTAAAAAATATCCATATAAGGAATACAGTTTTGGCATCCATTTGCCAGATTTCATAAAATATGGCAACTACTACGATGATTCGGACGGATTTAAGCATCGCTACAGTTGAGAAAATCTCATTGTAGTCAACACCTTGAAATTGTCAAAAAAAAAATTTGCGACAAGTCGGGCTTTGTAGATAGTAACACTACTATCAGTGTTCATCTTCCTCTTGAAGATCCATTTATTTAATATGGCTTGCCGATCATCGGTCAAGTCCCCACTTTGTTCTCATACATGGATCACATCTCAGATTTCATGGCCTCAAGCCATTTTGCGGAATCTAGGCTCATCATCGTTTCCTCATAGTTCGTAGGTTCATCATGTTCTAGTAACATGACTTCCAGAACAGGATTACTGTACCACTCTGGTGCGGATCTTACTCTGGAAGACCTACGAGGTTCGGTAGTAACTTGATCTGAAGCTTCATGATCATCATCATTAGCTTCCTCACTAATTGGTATAGGAATCACAGGAACTGATTTCTGTGATGAACTACTTTCCAGTAAGGGAGCAGGTACAGTTACCTCATCAAGTTCTACTTTCCTCCCACTCACTTCTTTCGAGAGAAACTCCTTCTCTAGAAAGGATCCATTCTTAGCAACAAAGATTTTGCCTTCGGATCTGTGATAGAAGGTGTACCCAACTGTTTCCTTTGGGTATCCTATGAAGACGCACTTCTCCGATTTGGGTTTGAGCTTATCAGGTTGAAAAACTTTTTCACATAAGAATCGCAGCTCCAAACTTTAAGAAACGACAACTTTGGTTTCTTGCCAAACCATAGTTTATAAGGCGTCGTCTCAACGGATTTTGACGGTTCCCTATTTAAAGTGAATGCAACTGTCTCTAATGCATAGCCCCAAAACAATATTGGTAAATCGGTAAGAGACATCATAGATCACACCATATCCAATAAAGTGCAGTTACGATGTTTAGACACACCATTACGATGTGGTGTTCCAGGTGGCCTGAGCTGAGAAACTATTCCACATTGTTTAAAATGAAGGTCAAACTCGTAACTCAAATATTCTCCTCTACGATCAGATCATAGAAACATTATTTTCTTGTTACGATGATTCTCCACTTCACTCTGAAATTCTTTAAACTTTTCAAATGTTTCAGACATATGTTTCATTAAGAAGATACTCATATCTGCTCAAATCATCTTGTGAAGGTCGGAAAATAATGATACCCGCCACGAACATCAACACTCATGGCATATAGAATTTTATGATAGATGAAGCGGAACAAGGAACAAGGCTTGAAGGCAGATTAGCAAGGGAATGAATCTGATGAAGCTGTTCCTCCACTAGAATAAGGGGGGCATGATCGCTGATTTGACCGGGCAGACCAGATTAGCAAGATTGATTGAAAGTGTTGTGCCAACTTGCGTACAAGATTTTTAGACTCTAGTAAATCCTCTTCACAAGTTATTTTGTACAGGCTATTCAAGGTCTATTGGCTTTATTGCTTATGTGGTACTTTGACTACGAAGCCTCGCTTATGCACCGAGAAAGATCGTAGATAGGAAAGATCTGTTATGCACCAACAACAGCCCCTTCTCTTTACCTTTATCGTCTCATACCTCAGTCCATTGTTGGCTTGAATGCTATCTCTCTTCTTCTTTGCTCGTCAGAGTGAATAATAGGACGACCCACCGGGGGGAGGATGGAATGAGTCGGCAAGGGGATCAACCATCTTATTTCAGTAATGGCCCACACACTATCCTTAATATTGGGATAAAAGGACTCTGAAGAAGGAAACTCTCTTCCCGTCTTGCGTAACTGACCACTGCAAATCAAGTCGAAAGTGCTTATATGCTTAACACGTTTTTGTCTCAATGACAAGCCGCTTGAACATTGTCTGATTTTTTTAAGAGACTCGATCTTATGTATCTACTTATTGTCTTTTTGCCTTTGCTCGGTAGTTCCGTAGCCGGTTTTTCGGACATTTTCGAGGATCTAAAGGAACCGCTATAATGACCACCACGTGTGTTACATTTTCTTCAATCTTATCTTTGATTGCTTTTTATGAAGTCGCACTGGGAGCTAGTGCTTGCTATCTCAGAATAGCTCCATGGATCTCATCAGAAATGTTTGATGCTTCTTGGGGCTTCTTTGGCGACCGTGAACTCACCGGATGAATTGCCGAGTAGATAGATCAGATCCGGACGCTGCAGTTGTTCCGCGGTGATATGGACTCGACCCACTCCTACCCACCCTGGGGTATCATAGCATGTCGGGAATCGAGGGGGGCATACAGGACGTAACTACTCCCATCGGTTGGGGGCTCTACTGCCCTGCCTTTCGATCGATACACAATTGAGGAGGCCGATCACGACCGTGACAGGTGTGGGAGCGATCCTGGGAAATCAAGTCTAAGACGACGCCTTGCATATGGGTAGCAAGAGGGCGCTTATGCCCTGACGGTGGGGCCTTATGGGGAAGGGCCCAGCCCAATAGGGACATCACACCCCCCCCCCCCCACTTTAAGCGCATCTGCATACATCAGTATGTATTATTTCCAATAAGTCACTAGCTCGTTCCATTGTTCCGGAGAACGGAGTTTCAGTCATCTTGCCCATAAGGCATGGTTCGCAAACATCAAATGATTCATAATCAAGCGATTCCAAAAGTCCATCTTTATGGAGTTTCTTCATGCGCTTTACACCAATATGACCCAAACAGCAGTGCCACAAATAATTTGCACTATCATTATCAACTTTGCATCTTTTGGCATCAATATTATGAATGTGTGTGTTACCACGATCGAGATCCAACAAACTATTTTCATTGGGTGTATTACCTTCGAAGGTTTTATTCATATAAACAGAACAACAATTATTCTCTGACTTTAAATGAATAACTGTATTGCAATAAACATGATCACATCATATTCATGCTCAATGCAAACACCAAATAACATTTATTTAGGTTCAACACTAATCCCGAAAGTATAGGGAGTGTGCGATGATGATCATATCAATCTTGGAACCACTTCCAACACACATCGTTACTTCACTCTCAACTAGTCTCTGTTTATTTTGTAACTCCTATTTCAAGTTACTAATCTTAGCAACCGAACAAGTATCAAATACTCAGGGGCTACTATAAACACTGGTAAGGTACACATCAATAACCTGTATATCAAATATTGTTGGGTAACGTAGTAATTTCAAAAAAAATCCTACGCACACGCAAGATCATGGTGATGCATAGCAACGAGAGGGGAGAGTGTTGTCCATGTACCCTCGTAGACCAAAAGCGGAAGCGTTAGAACAATGTGGTTGATGTAGTCGTACGTCTTCACGGCCCGACCGATCAAGCACCGAAACTACGGCACCTCCGAGTTCTAGCACACGTTCAGCTCGATGACGTCCCTCGAACTCCGATCCAGCTGAGTGTCGAGGGAGAGTTCCGATAGCACGACGGCGTGGTGACGATCTTGACATTCTACCATCGCAGGGCTTCGCCTAAGCACCGCTACAATATTATCGAGGAGGACTATGGTGGAGGGGGGCACCGCACACGCTAAGAGATCAAAAGTTCAATTGTTGTGTCTAGAGGTGCCCCCTGCCCCCGTATATAAAGGAGCAAGGGGGAGGGGCGGCCGGCCAGGGAGGAGTCGCGCCAAGGGGAGTCCTACTCCCACCGGGAGTAGGACTCCCTCCTTCCTTGTTGGACTTGGAGAAGGGGGGAAAGAGGAGGGAGAGAGAGAGAGGAAGGAAAGGGGGGCGTCGCCCCTCTCTCCTTGTCCTATTCGGACTAGGGGGGAGGGGCGCGTGGCCCTGCCCTAGCCTCCTCTCCTCTTCTCCACTAAGGCCCACTGTCGGTGTCAAAATCGGCGGATCTCGAGTAGGGGGTCCTGAACTGTGCGTCTAGGCGGATGGTACCAGGAGACAAGGGACACGATGTTTTTACCCAGGTTCGGGCCCTCTCGATGGAGGTAAAACCCTACTCCTGCTTGATTAATATTGATGATATGGGTAGTACAAGAGTAGATCTACCACGAGATCAAAGAGGCTAAACCCTAGAAGCTAGCCTATGGTATGATTGTTGTCGTCCTACGGACTAAAACCATCCGGTTTATATAGACACCGGAGAGGGTTAGTGTTACACAGAGTCGGTTACAATGGTAGGAGATCTACATATCCGTATCGCCAAGCTTGCCTTCCACGCCAAGGAAAGTCCCATCCGGACATGGGACGAAGTCTTTGATCTTGTATCTTCATAGTCCGGGAGTCCGGCCAACGGTGATAGTTCGGCTATCCGAACACCCCCTAATCCAGGACTCCCTCAGTAGCCCCTGAACCAGGCTTCAATAACGACGAGTCCGGCGCGCATATTGTCTTCGGCATTGCAAGGCGGGTTCCTCCTCCGAATACTTCATAGAAGATTTTGAACACAAGGATAGTGTTCGGCTCTGCAAAATAAGTTCCACATACCACCGTAGAGAGAATAATCTTTACACATATTCAATCCGCTGACGTATTCTGTGGCGTGACGTCACACCACGGCCAAGCCTTTATTGGAATCGTTTTTACTGTCCCACCTCAGCGTGTTTAGTGAGGCGGTTTCCTTGGCACGTCTTATCAAAGTGGAGATCGTGCCCCCTTATTCCGGGATTCTCATCAATACGGGTGTGGGTATCCCAACCACGCCATTGATTGCGGCGCTTGGGAGATAAGCGAGTTTTACCAGGCTGGTGGGGACGCATAGTTTCGTCCGTCCATATAAGGGGATAAGGATCCACCTTTTTACCTACGCCTTCTTCCTCCTTTGCTTATCCATTTCCGCGCACTCGAGCTCCAGCGCCCAAGTCTGCACATCTCGCCTCAACCTTCCCAGCCATGTCCGGAGTGAGAGGCAAGTGGATGGCCTCCTCCATCACGGAGGGGCACATCAAAAAGTTGAGGAAAGTCGGATACCTGCACAACGACATTGCGCACCGGCTTCCAGACGAGGGACAGCTCGTCCCCACCCCCAGGCCCCATGAGAGGGTGGTGTTCCTTCCCCATTTCCTCCACGGATTGGGCTTCCCACTCCACCCATTTGTCCGGGGGCTCATGTTCTACTACGACCTGGATTTCCACGATCTGGCCCCGAATTTCATCCTCAACATCTCAGCGTTTATCGTTGTGTGTGAGGCCTTCCTCCGCATCAAGCCCCACTTCGGCTTATGGCTGAAGACCTTCAATGTCAAGCCGAAGGTTGTGGGCGGCCAACAGGCAGAGTGCGGAGGCGCCATGGTGGGCAAGATTCCCAACGTCAAATGGCTCGAGGGCTCCTTCATGGAAACCATCAAAGGGTGGCAATCGGGGTGGTTCTACATCACCGAGCCGCGTGACCCTGAATGAGCAGCGGCCCCCAAATTCCGATCTGGCATCCCCACATGGCTCACCTCCTCGAAAGAGAAGGGCCTGACATGGGGTGATTTGGAAGAGCTGACCGGACTCCAAACCTGCGTCCAAAACCTTGTGAACAAGAAGATCAAGCTCGTCAACGTATTCCATGTCATGCTCATCCGTCGGATCCTCCCGTGCCAACAACAGGCCTTCAACTTGTGGGAGTTTGATCCGGCACAGCACCAAACCTTGAGCAGGCTCTTCAACACTACGTACGAAGATGCCTGGAAGGTGCTGTTCAAGGGCGCCGAGGCTCCCGCATCCGCTACCGAAGATCGCGGATTCAGCTCACAGCGTCAAGCCGGTGAGGTAAGCTATTTTACCCTTTACAGGACACTTGTTTTTCATAGTTTGACTCTTTGCGGGATCTAAGTTCCCTTACCTTTGACAGGCCTGGCAGAAGAAGTCTGGGCAGGTTAACTATCTGGCTTCCTTACCAGAAGACCCAGCGGACGCCCGCTTGACGGGGCTGCTAGTTCCGACACCTCACGTGGTGCCGGAGAAGAAGGCCAAGACGAAGGCCACGGGAACTCGAAGGAGTTCCCGGCACCAGGTGTTGTCGGACTCATCGTCCGACGATTCCGAGGCGGACTCCTCCCGTGAAGACGAGGAGGAGGAAAAAGAGGCCTCTCCCCTAGAGGGGGGAGAGAAGAAAAGGAAGGCCGCCCCAGCTGGGCGGGCGGAGGGTCCAAGAAAGGAAGGACCCTTCCTCCGGACTTTTCCACCAACGCCGACGACGGCGAAGAGGAGTGGCCCTCGAGGGCCAAGCCCCTCGGGAGATCGTAAGTGTCCGGATTCCAGAATAACTCATGATTTTTCATTTGTCGCATAGTGTCTTCTAACGCCGAATACAACCATGTAGCCCGCCCAAGGACGAGCTCCCCGCTTCGACGAGCGGCTCCCTGGATTCGTCGGATGTGAATAGCACTTCACTTCCAACCGCCTCCTCCCCTCGTGACGAAGAAGACGCCGCAGTGGAGTCCCAAAAGGGGCATGTCGGTGTCAAAACCGGCGGATCTCGGGTAGGGGGTCCCGAACTGTGCGTCTAGGCGGATGGTAACAGGAGACAAGGGACATGATGTTTTACCCATGTTCGGGCCCTCTTGATGGAGGTAAAACCCTACGTCCTGCTTGATTGATATTGATATTGTGGATGTTTACAAGAGTGGATCTACCACGAGATCAAAGAGGCTAAACCCTAGAAGCTAGCCTATGGTATGATTGTAAGGGTTGATGTTGTGTCCTACGGACTAAAGCCATCCGGTTTATATAGACACCGGAGAGGGCTAGGGTTACATAGAGTCGGTTACAATGGTAGGAGATCTACATATCCGTATCGCCAAGCTTGCCTTCCACGCCAAGGAAAGTCCCATCCGGACACGGGACGAAGTCTTCAATCTTGTATTTTCATAGTCTTGGAGTCCGGTCGATGATGATAGTCCGGTCGATGACAGTTCGGCTGACGATGGTAGTCCGGCTATCCGGACACCCCCCCAATCCAGGACTCCCTCAGTAGCCCCCGAACCAGGCTTCAATGACGATAAGTCCAACGTGTGTATAGTCTTCGGCGTTGCAAGGCGGGTTCTCTTTCAAGTTCATTATTTAGAGCAATGTTCCTAGGAAGCGTTTGAGTGCTCATGACATTTATAGGAGGAAGAGCGCCCGCAGTAGGAAGCGTTTGAGTGCTCATGACATTTATAGGAGGAAGAGCGCCCGCCGGACTACGGGCGCAGAGATTGCCAATCCGGCCTCTACCAGCCAAGCTCCAGCGCCTGGTCCGAAGGGGGAGGCGAGCACAAGGCGCGAGCCGGATGCTCCTCCAACGGAGGATGCCGACAGACTGTCCGCCACCAAGTCTGAGGTGGAGAGTGCCATGAACCATAGGCGCCGCCGGACAGTATTTTGTGACGCGTGCTTCTCCCCTGAGGCGTTGGATGCCTTTAACACAGGGGACGCGCACCTCCGTGCTGCTCAAGATGGTTTGACCAGAGCCACAGAGCAGTATGTAAAAGACATGCGGGTAAGAGAATTTAATAGTTATATATGCCAGTAGCCCCCGAGACTTAAAGTAGTTATATTAACTGATTTAAGGATCATATGAAACGCAGGGTCTTACCGAGAAGAATACCCAATTGTCTCAGGAGCTGCAAGAGTGTAAGGCTCAACTTGAGGCCGCACTCGCTGCCGCAGGAGGAAACACAGGGACCTCTCCTGGTAACACATTATTTAAAAAGATAAGTAGTGTTTGGCCTGTGCGCAAGTCTGATAATGACGTTGCAGGTGCTACCGGACAAGATCCGGACAGGCAAGAACTTCTGCGCCAGCTGAAGGCCGGCGAGAGGGTGCTGCATAAGGTGCAGCACGAAAGGAACAAGCTCCAGGATGCCCATGCCCAGCTTGGAGAAGAGCTGAAAGGCGTTCGGGCCGAGCTGTCTGGCTCCGTTAAGGAGAATCAGCGGCTTCGTCGCGGCATCTATAGTAAGTGCTTGAGCGAACTCCTTTGAAAAGAAGAGTTCGGCGAGGAAGTCGATTGACAAAATATGTCTATAGGTATACTCACAGGTCACCCTGCGGAGGAGATGCCCGTATCAACGGGTGATCAACTTCCCGAATTGTTGCAACTGATCGAACAAGTTCGGCAGGCAATGAGCGGCGTCATCCAGGCTTTATGGCCAGCCTTTTCCTTACCCGAGGGTCTCGGGGAGCTTGCGGAGAAGCTTCAGGGAGTGCGGCAGCGCTTCCATTTATGGAAGATTTCGGCCTGCCGCCAAGGTGCCAGGGAGGCCTGGGCCATGGTAAAGACGCGGTACAAGAAGGCGGATCTCAACCACATGGCCGAGGTCGGACCTGTGGGGCCCGATGGGAAGGAGATCCCTGTAAGTTTAGTATACGGCCAAGTAGAGTTGGCCGCTAAGTTTTCCCAACAGGACTGTAAATTAGACAGCCTGTTAGATGGGATTGAGGAAGAATACAGTCAGCCAATTTGACAATGTATTATAAAATGACATGTAAAATGCCTTCTAGCCGGATTGTAGATCGTTTGTCTTTACCGACCTTTTCGCTTCGACCTCGGGACCCTAGAGTCCGGAGTGTGTCCGAATACCTTCTCCGTTATGAAACAACTGGGGTATGCATGGAGACCAGGCGTAGGGGTCATTAGTGCTTTATCAGACAAGTGCCCAACTAGTTATGCTATATTACATGGTTAGTAAGAAACATCTTCCAGGGAGAATAGTTCCGTTAAGGGTTCCTTTCCTCTGGGGGTGGCATGCCCTAAAGTGCATGTTCGGACTGCGAAAAAAGCAGAAAAACATCTGGGGGCAGATAAATAAGTAGGTAAAATCATCTTTCAAGTCACCGACCGAATATTCCCTTAAGAATGCTAGCTTTCGGCTTCACCCAGTCTGAGGTACACATCCGGCTGACCCGGCAGTAACAATCGCAGAGGTGCTCCCTTTACCTCCTAGCCGAACAATCGGGAACGTAGGGGTAAGCATAGGAGCTAGGCAACCTAGCTTGGCCAAAACTTAAGTCATATCGATGCATATAATGGTGAATAAAAGGTACATGTGGAAGCTTGACACATGTGCTGGGCATGAAGCCCTTATAATTTAAGCTTCTGGTAAATAAGCCCCCAGGTATAATGAGTGCGGATGGCACATCAAGTGTGTGCGAACAATGCGCAAGTATGCCCTTAAGGGCTTTTTGATAGGAGATTAAGAGAAGAAAGAGAAATAAAAGACAGCTGAAGTATAAAAAATTTGAGCAGGGGAATAGGACGAACTCTTAATCCGGCGCTAGGCATAGAATCTTCGGAGGCGGGCTGCGTTCCATGGGTTCGGCTCGAGTTGGTTATCCGACGCATTTCGTAGACGGTACGCTCCGCCGGTCAGTACTTGATTGATAATGAAGGGGCCCTCCCATTTGGGCTTGAGCTTGTCCTTTTTCTTGTCCGGCAGGCGTAGAACTAGTTCGCCGACATTGTAAGTCTTGGCCCGTACTTCTCTGCTTTGATATCTTCGAGCCTGTTGCTGATAGAATGCGGAACGAGCTTTGGCGACGTCGCGTTCTTCCTCCAATGCGTCCAAGCTGTCCTGCCGATCCAGCTCGGCTTCTCTTTCTTCATACATGCGCACTCGAGGTGAGTCATGAATAATGTCGCAGGGCAGAACTGCCTCTGCGCTGTACACCATAAAAAAGGGTGTGAATCCGGTAGTACGGTTGGGCATTGTACGCAGCCCCCAGAGTACGGAGTCGAGCTCCTCTACCCAGTGCGTGTCTGATTTCGTAAGGGACCGCACTAATCTGGGTTTAATGCCGCTCATTATTAGACCATTTGCTCGTTCCACTTGACCGTTGGTTTGAGGATGATAGACTGAAGCGTAATCGAGCTTAATGCCCATATTTTTGCACCATGATTTAACCTCGTCGGCCGTAAAATTCGTGTCGTTATCGGTGATGATGCTGTGGGGGACACCGTAACGGTGTACTACTCCGGATATAAAGTCTATCACTAGTCCGGACTCTGTCGTTTTAACTGGCTTGGCCTCTATCCATTTGGTGAATTTATCCACCATGACCAATAGGTATCGTTGCTTGTGGGTTCCCCCTTTAAGTGGTCCAACCATGTCAAGCCCCCAGACCGCGAACGGGCAGGTAATGGGTATAGTTTTGAGGGCGGTGGGTGGCATGTGGCTCTGATTAGCAAAGAGCTGACAGCCGACGCATCTTTGGACTAAGTCCTGAGCATCTGCCCGGGCGGTTGGCCAATAAAATCCTGTACGGAATGCCTTTCCTACAATAGCCCGGGCTGCAACGTGGTGTCCGCCTAGTCCGGCGTGAATTTCAGCCAGGAGGTCTCGCCCTTCCTCTTCGGAGATACACCTTTGAAGGACTCCGGTTGTGCTTTTTTTATAAAGTTCTCCCTCGTGGACCTTGTAGGCTTTAGATCACCGAACTATGCAGCGGGCCTCATTTTGGTCTTCAGGAAGTTCCTGCCTAAGTAAGTAGGCTAGGAATGGTTCTGTCCACGGGGCGATTACAGCCATTATGTAGTGGACTGAAGGTGTTATTTCAGTGGCGGAATCGCCGCTTGTGTCAAATTGCTCTGTGTCGGTTGGTGTGGCTGCTTCCGATTTGTTATTTCCGGACTCCTCTTCCCATAGTACGGATGGCTTGAACAGCCGTTCTAGGAAGATTTTTGGAGGGACAGCATCACGTTTTGCGCTGGTGCGTGCCAATACGTCGGCCGCTTGGTTATTATCCCTGGCTACGTGATGGAATTCGAGTCCGTCGAACCGAGCTGACATTTTTAGGACAGCGTTGCGATATGCTGCCATTTTCGGATCCTTGGCATCAGTCTCCATTTATTTGGGATATTGCGAGGTTTGAATCCCCGCGCACCTCTAGGCATTGAATGCCCATGGAGATTGCCATCCGAAGACCATTTAAAAGGGCCTCGTATTCGGCTGCGTTGTTGGAGTCCGTGTACATTATTTGAAGTACGTATTGGACTGTGTCACCGGTCGGGGACATCAATACGACGCCAGCCCCCAGTCCGGCCAACATTTTAGAGCCGTCGAAGTGCATAATCCAATTGGAGTATGCGCCGTACTCTTTAGGGAGTTCGGCTTCGGTCCATTCAGCGACAAAGTCAGCAAAAACTTGTGACTTTATAGCTCACCGAGGTTTGTAAGTTATATCGAATGGTAAGAGCTCAATGGCCCATTTTGCAATCCTGCCCGTTGCGTCGCGGTTGTTTATAATGTCGTTAAGTGGTACTTCGGAGGCCACTGTTATCGAACACTCTTGAAAGTAGTGTCGGAGCTTCCGGGATGCCATGAACACCGCATATACTATCTTCTGATAGTGCGGGTAACGGGACTTGCAAGGGGTTAACACAGTGGATACGTAGTACACTAGTTTTTGAAGAGGGAATTTATGCCCTTCTGTCTCTCGTTCGATGACGAGTACCGCGCTTACAACTTGATGTGTTGCTGTGATGTATAACAACATTGGTTCGCCCACGTTGGGCGCAGCCAGGACCAGATTCGTTGCCAATATGGCCTTTATTTCTTCGAGTCCGGCGGTGGCAGCATCCGTCCACTCGAAGTGTTTGGTGTGCCTGAGGAGGCGATATAGGGGCAATGCCTTTTCTCCTAAGCGGGAGATAAAGCGGCTGAGGGCCGCCACGCATCCAGTCAATTTCTGGATCTGTTTGAGGTTTTTTGGAATATCCAGCTGTGATAGAGCTCGGATCTTGGCCGGATTTGCTTCAATTCCTCTACCGGATACAATGAAGCCCAGGAGTTTTCCGGCTGGTACGCCGAAAACGCATTTTTCTGGATTCAGCTTAATATCGTATGCTCGGAGGTTGTCAAATGTGACCCTCAAGTCGTCTACTAGAGTTTCGACGTGTTTAGTTTTGACGACTACGTCGTCTACGTATGCCTCTACTGTTTTGCCGATCTGGGTAGCCAGACATGTCTGAATCATGCGCTGATATATTGCGCCGGCATTTTTAAGTCCGAAGGGCATCGTGTTGAAGCAGAATGGTCCATATGGAGTAATGAATGCCGTTGCGGCTTGATCCGCTTCTGCCATCTTGATTTGATGATAGCCGGACTATGCGTCCAGGAAGCACAATGAATCCCTGCAGTGGCATCGATGATTTGGTCGATGCGGGGGAGGGGGAAGGGATCCTTTGGGCAGGCTTTATTTAGGGCTTTGAAATCGACACATAGGCGCCAGGATTTGTCCTTCTTGGGTACCATTACCAGGTTTGCTAGCCAATCCGGATGTTTGATGTCTCTGATGAATCCGGCTTCCAATAGTTTGGCTAGTTCCTCTCCCATTGCCTGTCTTTTGGGTTCGGAAAATCGTCGAAGAGCCTGTTTGACTGGCTTGAATCCATTTAGGATGTTTAGGCTGCGTTCTGCCAATCTGCGTGGGATTCCGGGCATATCCGAGGGGTGCCAGGCGAAAATGTCCCAATTTTCCCGAAGGAATTCTCGCAGTGCGGCGTCTACATCAGGGTTCAATTGTGCCCCGATGGAGGCCGTCTTTGTTGGGTCCGTTGGGTGGACCTGGAATTTTACTGTTTCTTCTGCTGGTTTAAAGGAGGTGGACTTGGATCTCTTATCGAGTATCACATCGTCCCTATTCACCGTAGAGCGCAGCGCGGTGAGTTCCACTGCCGCTAAGGCTTCGGATAGTGCCTCCAGCATACTTGCTTGCGGTCTTGAGTATTTTGTTCCACTTCATTCTGAGTATGTCTTCCGCTGTTTTGAGCTTCCGTTTTTCCTTCTTCAAACTTCTTGCAGTGGTGACGAGTCTTTTGTGAAGGTTCTTATGCTCCGGTGGTGCGTCCGGTGTGAGGTTGTCTGGACTGTTGGTTGCTCCGGGAAGGGGTTGATCATCCGGTTCGTCTTGTTCGGACGGTTGCTTGGTTGCATGTTCGTCATCCACTGGTTGGCCCTGCTCTAACGCTGGGTCATTGGGAATGCTGTTCTTGCCGAGGCGGGGTCTAGGGCGGCGCTTGTGTCGCTGTTTGGGTTGTTTATCGGCGGGATTATCCTTTGCCGCGCCCCGTTGATCCTCGTCGTCGCTTCCTTTTGGGGTATCCACCATATATACGTCGTATGACGAGGTGGCCTTCCAGTGCCCTGTAGGCGCTGGTTCTTGATTTTCTCCGTCATCGTTGTCCATACCGTCGATGTCTTCAGAGTCGTAGTTTTGGCAGATCGGTTAAATCATCGACAGTGGCTACGAAGTGGGTGGTGGCTGGTCTCTGAATTTCTTCGTCGTCCCAACCATCCTGGCCATAGTCCGGCCAGGGCTCTCCGGATAGCGAGAGATGCTTTAGCGAATTTAAGATGTTGCTGAAGGGTGAGTATTGAAAGATGTCCGCAGCAGTGAACTCCATGATCGGCGCCCAATCGGATTCGGTTGGCAGGGGCGCAGGAGGTTTGGAGTCCGGAAGGGAGTCCGGCACCTCGGAGTCATGAGCTTTATGCGGGACAAGGTCAGTGTTTGGCTCCATCGCCGTGAAAGTTGCAGCTTCCGAGGCGGTGTCCAGCCATCCGTCCTCGATCTGCGCGATCGGCTTCGGACTATTGGCCGGAGAGGATTCGTGCGCGGCCTCCAAGGTACTGTCCGGCAGCAGAGTTAGGTCATGCCCATCGTGACAGTGCGGCACGCTCGGCTGTGGCTCGGATCCGTCGAAGATCAAGTCCTCGCGGATATCGGCCGTGAAGTTTAGGCTTCCAAACCTGACCTGGCGGCCAGGGGCGTAGCTTTCGATCTACTCCAGATGGCCAAACGAATTGGCCCGCAGTGCGAAGCCGCCGAATACGAAGATCTGTCCGGGGAGAAAAGTCTCACCCAGGACTGTGTCGTTGTTGATTGAAGAGGCCATCAAGCCTATCGGTGACGACACAGAGGAAATCTCAATGAAAGCACCAATGTCGGTGTCAAAACCGGCGGATCTCGGGTAGGGGGTCCCGAACTGTGCATCTAGGCGAATGGTAACAGGAGACAAGGGACACGATGTTTTACCCAGGTTCGGGCCCTCTTGATGGAGGTAAAACCCTACGTCCTGCTTGATTGATATTGATATTGTGGATGTTTACAAGAGTGGATCTACCACGAGATCAAAGAGGCTAAACCCTAGAAGCTAGCCTATGGTATGATTGTAAGGGTTGATGTTGTGTCCTACGGACTAAAGCCATCCGGTTTATATAGACACCGGAGAGGGCTAGGGTTACATAGAGTCAGTTACAATGGTAGGAGATCTACATACCGTATCGCCAAGCTTGCCTTCCACGCCAAGGAAAGTCCCATCCGGACACGGGACGAAGTCTTCAATCTTTTATCTTCATAGTCTTGGAGTCCGGTCGATGATGATAGTCCGGCCGATGACAGTTCGGCAGACGATGGTAGTCCGGCTATCCGGACACCCCCCAATCCAGAACTCCCTCAGGGCCCAACCAGGAGGAGGTGTTCCTGGAGGCACCGCAAGGCGACCTCCCGGACTTCGGGCGCAAAGGGGGCAAAACCCCAGAGGGCTCTAAGTCCGGCCCTGTGCCGGACTCCGTACCGGAACCTACAGTGGTTCCGAAGTCCGGCAGGTGGCCCCTTCGTAAGAAGGGCAAGACTGTGATGCCGGTGGCCTCCGTCCAACCGGAGGCACCGGATAGCTTGCTGGAGGCGCTTAACGGTGAATCCATCAACAAGGAGAACCGCATTATCATGAGTGCGGTGATCAAAAAAGTTCAGTCCGCCAAGAGCGGGCTGACTGAAGCCTGTACCAGCCTTCTAACAGGCTTTGAGGTAAGTTTTTAAGATATGTAAGAATATTAACGCATAGACAGTAGCCCCTGATGCTTAGTTCGGTGTTCGGAAAGAAAAGCCGAGCTGAGGATCTAAAAATATATACGCATGAGTCTAACATAAATATGTCAATATGGGAATGCAGGTTGCGTTGCTGACCTCTGCCGCACTGACTGTGGAGGTCAATACGTTGAAAGAGAACCTCGAGCAGTCCGAGAACGAGCTCGGCCTTGCCAAGAAGCAGCTCGAGGACAAGGAAGGTAAGTAATAACTTATTAAAGTAATACCTTATAGAAAGGATTTGGTTGCAAAAAATGATAGGAATAACGTGAGTATTGCAGGGGCCACGAACGAGGTGGCGACCCTGAAGGAAGCAGTGTCCAAGGCTGAAAACAGTGCAGCCGAGGAGCGCACCGAGCGAGAGAAGTAGGAGGCGCGGGTGGCGGAGGTGCGGCAAGAGCTCTAGGCTCTCGTGGAAAAACATGAGAGTTTGGAGCATGACTCGAAGACTCGAGAGTCCGATCTCGCCTTGGCTCTTGAGAGTGCCAAAGCCACTAAGGCCGAAGCCCAGAAGGCCCTCCAGGAGATTGAGGTGATAAAAAAGATAGCGGCGGGTAAGGCATTCTATATGCAAAGCAAGCATGTAAAAGTGAATTATCTGTTACTTACCCGAATCCGGAGCTCTCCAGGAGCGTTCGCAGATCTGCTCCGTAGTGTGTCCGATGCTGCCGCGTTCTACCGAGCCGAGGAGGGGAGCTCGATGGAAAAGGTGTTCTGGTCTCAATATGCTGAGGCCGGACATCCGGTGCCCCTGAGTGACCAGCTGAAGTAGCTGGTCGAGCTCCACAAGGTGGCCGAACAGGCCATGAAGGGCCTCATAGTTCGGTTGTGGCCTAATGAAGCCATGCCTGGGAGCTACTTCGGTCTGGTGCGGCGGCTGGTGGACGTCTGTCCATGGATTGAAGTCATCAAGCGTTCCGTCTGCATTGAAGGTGCCCGTCGGGCCCTTGCCCGTGCTAAAGTGCACTGGGGCAAGATGGACGCCAAGAAGCTTGTGACGGACGCGCCACCGCCGGGCAAGGAGTATCGCAAGTCCAAGATGTACTATGAGGGCGTTCTGAAGGGTGCCCGCCTTATAGCGGGTGAATGCTCCAAAGATGTAATTTTTTAGTAGACTCGCATTTGTTATCCTGTACGCTGAAAACTTTGTTCATATGCGCTAAGCAACGCTTGTTAATTTAAAATATTACCTTTTGTGCGGCCGTTTATCAAATTTGAGAGATGGCGAGTCGTTGGCTTCAGCCCCCATGCCACGAGTGCTGGGGTGTTCGGGATAAACTTGAGCGCTCTTGTTCCCATTCTTGGGTCCTTCGATGGAGGCGTTCAACATGACGAACGAGGCAACCGAACTATAATGCTTGAACACTCTCACTTAGCCATAGAATTCTATAATTTTAAATTTCGGCAAAGCCCCTGGTATTCGGAAGACTGAGTTCGGGGCGCTATCCATGCCTTGGCCAGACAATGTCGACTCCTCGCTCTAAGCGGCATGAGTCTTTAGGGACCCAAAAAACCTCTCGAACAGCGACCGGCTCTCACCCTATCATGACGGTCAGTTTTAGCTTTCTCCACTGAGGTGCTCAACCTAGCTCAACCGGGGCACAATCGTAGTGGTTCTCCCAGCTCTACCTTAGCCGATATAACGGAACGTAAGGTACAAAAACATGGGAGCCGGGCAAACCCAACGATTGACCCAAGACATGATTCGGAGCCGATGCATATATTGCTATAAGTTCGAGGTGCCGCACTTGTGAAAGTGTTTGGACTTATCACACCATGTTTTGGGGTGCTTAAGCCCCTGGTGTATTGACCGTACCAAGTTGTACGGGTGCAACATGTCATAGATGAACATTTATGAAAAAAAAAGGAATGCAATAATAAGCAGAAGCTATGTATTGTTTATTCAAAAGATATTGCAATGATAGCAGAACGATACAAATAGTGCGATAAGCAAGGGATGGGACTATTTAACATGTCCCCCTCCAGGGGTAGGCTGCGGGATGGTATGTAAAACAGGTATACTGCTCGTAATAGAGACCACCTGGACACTCGACACAGCTTTTCTGCTTCCCTGGCTATTGCATCGTGAGTTCGGCGATTCTACTACCGGACAGGGCTTCTGGAAAACGGAGTCCTGAGAATAAGAAAAAAAAAGAATGACACAATTGGGAGCCCCTGGTGCGGTTGAGCCACACTCTGGGCATGCCGTGGTCGTGCCCCTCCCCCTATGCCCATATGGTATCTCCAGAGCGTAGTTATGTACGCGTGGTACTGGTCTCGCGATTTCGCGAGGGCTGGGGTTGGGGCCGCATTGCTACGCGTGCTCGGAACATGCCAGGCGGTCTTGTTGTAGGTTACTCCGGGCGCGTTTGATGGTGTTCGGACGTTTAGTAGTCGGACTCGAGAATTGCCTTAAGAGGCTGCTTTGTACTTCCGCCGTGAGGGCCGCCGTATGCTCCTCCATTCGGAGAGAGCGTTCGGCGTTTCCATTGACCGTGATTACTCCTCGAGGGCCTGGCATCTTGAGCTTGAGGTATGCGTAGTACGGCACCGCATTGAACTTTGCAAATGCGGTTCGTCCGAGCAGTGTGTGATAGCCGCTGCAGAACGGGACTATGTCGAAGATTAATTCCTCGCTTCGGAAGTTATCCGGGTGTCCGAAGACCACTTCGAGTGTAATTGAGCCTGTACAGTTGGCCTCTACACCTGGTATGACGCCTTTAAAGGTCATTTTTGTGGGTTTAATCCTTGAGGGGTCTATGCCCATTTTGTGCACTGTATCCTGGTAAAGCAGGTTCAGGCTGCTGCCGCCGTCCATCAGGACTCTAGTGAGGTGAAATCCGTCAATGATTGGGTCAAGAACCAATGTGGCGAATCCCCCGTGGCGGATGCTAGTGGGGTGGTCCCTTCGATCAAAAGTGATCGGGCAGGAGGACCACGGGTTGAACTTTGGGGCGACTGGCTCCATCGCGTATACGTCCCTTAGTGCACGCTTCCGCTCCCTTTTGGGTATGTGGGTTGCGTATATCATGTTCACCATCCGCACTTGTGGGGGAAAGCCCTTCTGTCCTCTATTGTTCGGCGGCAGGGGCTCCTCCTCGTCATCGCCATGCAGCCCCTTGTCGTTGTTTTCGGCATTTAACTTGCCTGCCTGCTTGAACACCCAACAATCCATGTTGGTGTGGTTGGCTGGTTTTTTGGGGGTGCCATGTATCTGGCACGAGCGATCGAGTATTCGGTCCAAATTGGACGGGCCCTGAGTATTTCTTTTGAACGGCTTTTTCCACTGACCGGGTTTAGAGCCTCTGAATCCGGCATTGACTATCGTATCTTCAGCATTATCGCCGTTAATGCGGCGCTTGTGCTTGTTGTGACGCGACCTGTCATTGCTGTCCTTGGTATCCGAACTACCAGGGTTTTTGGTCAGGTTGTTACTGCGAGCTAGCCAACTGTCCTCTCCCGCGCAGAAGCGGGTCATGAGTGAAGTGAGGGCTGCCACGGATTTCGGCTTTTCCTGTCCTAGGTGCCGGGCAAGCCACTCGTCGCGGATGTTATGTTTGAAGGCTGCAAGGGCCTCTGCATCCGGACAGTCAACGATTTGATTTTTCTTGGTTAAGAACCGTGTCTAGAATTGTCTGGCCGATTCATCTGGCTGCTGAATTATGTGGCTTAGGTCATCAGCGTCTGGTGGTTGCACATATGTGCCCTGGAAGTTATCAAGTAACGCGGCTTCCAGGTCTTCCCAACAACCAATTGATTCTGTTGGCAAGCTGTTGAGCCAATGCCGAGCTGGTCCTTTAAGCTTGAGTGGGAGGTATTTGATGGCGTGTAGATCAACACCGCGGGCCATGTGGATGTGAAGGAGATAGTCCTCGATCCAAACCGCAGGGTCTGTTGTGCCGTCATATGATTCAATGTTTATGGGTTTGAAACCCTCGGGCATTTGATGATCCATTACTTCGTCTGTGAAGCATAGTGGGTGTGCGGCGCCTGTGTATTGGGCTATATCACGACGCAGCTCAAATGAGCTTTGTCTACTGTGTTCTGCCTAGCCGGAATTACTGTATCCGGTGTGACGGTTGTCATCACGTGTCGTGGGGCGCCCACGCAATCCGTAGATCGATCTTATTTGCCTTGCCTTGTCCTCCAATATGTCTCGCAAGTCTGGCGCATTTCCCCGTGGCTTTGTACTTTTCGAGCGACGCCGGGGTGCGGCTTTAGTGGAGGGCCTAGAGGCCTCTCTGTCGCGGACACGAGGTGGCCGGACGACCGCGTCATGCACTGGTGATGTAGGTTTGGGTGCTTCCTCCTCTAATTGGGGTAGCAGCCTGCGTTTTGCGTAGCTCTTGGAGGGGCAATCGAGTTTGTACTCTTCGGCTGCAAGGACTTCGGTCCATCTGTAAGCTAGCAAGTCTTGGTCAGCTCTAAGCTGCTGCTACTTTTTCTTGAGGCTGCTTGCCGTGGCCATAAGCCTGCGCTTGAAACGCTCTTGTTCGACGGGATCCTTGGGCACGACAAATTCTTCATCGTCGAGGCTTGCTTCATCTTCGGAGGGAGGCATATAATTATCGTCCTCTACCTCTTTGTTTGCCGCTCTATCATGAGGGATGGCTTCTCCCTCCTCCTGTGCTGAATCCTGCTGGAGGGGGTTGTCTTCGGCACTGTCCGGGGTGTTATTATCTCCCGTGCCGGAATCACCGTTTTTGCTGTGGCGGGATTTAGAGCGGCGCCGCTGACGCCGGCGCTTGGGCTGTTTCTTGGAGAGGTCATTCTCCGTTGTTCCATTGCCATTCCCATCTTTTGGGATGTCCACCATGTATATGTCGTATGACGAGGTGACCTTCCAGTGCCCTGTAGGCGCTGGTTCTTGGTTGTCTCCTGCAACCTCGTCCATACCGTCGATGTCTTCGGAGTCGAAGTCGAGCATGTCGCTTAAATCATCGACAGTGGCTACAAAGTGGGTGGTGGGTGGGTGTTGAATTTCTTCGTCGTCCGCATCCCAACCATCCTGACCATAGTCCGGCCAGGGCTCTCCTGATAAAGAGAGAGACTTTAGTGAATTCAGGATGTCGCCAAAGGGCGAGTGCTAAAAGATGTCCACGGCAGTGAACTACATAACCGGTGCCCAATCGGATTTGATTGGCAGGGGCGCGGGAGGTTCGGAGTCCGGAGAGGAGTCCGGCACCTCGGAGTCACGGGCTTTGCAAAGGACAGGGATGGTGTTCGGCTCAATCGCCGTAGAGATCATAGCCCCCGAGGCGGTGTCCAGCCACTCGTCCTCGATCGGCGAAGTCGGCTCCGAGCTAAGGGTCAGAGCGGACGCTGGTGCGGCCTCTAGGGCACTGTTCGGCGGTAGAGCTAGATCATACCCATCGAGACAGTGCGGCGTGCTTGGCTGTGGTTCGAATCCGTCGAAAATCAAGTCTCCGCGGATGTCAGCCGTGTAGTTCGAACTCCCAAATCTGACCTGATGGCCAGGGGCGTAGCTTTCGATCTACTCCAGATGGCCAAGTGAATCGGCCCGCAGTGCAAAGCTGCCGAATACGAAGATCTATCCGAGGAGAAAAGTCTCACCCTGGACCGCGTCGTTGTTGATGATCGAAGGAGCCATCGGGCCTAAAGGTGACGACACAGAGGACCTCTCAATGAAAGCACCAATGTCGGTGTCAAAACCGGCTGATCTCGGGTAGGGGGTCCCAAACTGTGCGTCTTGGCGGATGGTAACAGCAGACAAGGGACATGATGTTTTTACCCAGGTTCGGGCCTCTCGATGGAGGTAAAACCCTAATCCTACTTGATTAATATTGATGATATGGGCAGTACAAGAGTAGATCTACCACGAGATCAAAGAGGCTAAACCCTAGAAGCTAGCCTATGGTATGATTGTTGTTCGTCCTATGGACTAAAACTCTCCGGTTTATATAGACACAGGAGAGGGTTACGGTTACACAGAGTCGGTTACAATGGTAGGAGATCTACATATTTGTATCGCCAAGTTTGCCTTCCACGCCAAGGAAAGTCCCATCCGGACACGGGACGAAGTCTTCAATCTTGTATCTTCATAGTCCAGGAGTCCGGCCAACGGTGATAGTTCGGCTACCCGGACACCCCCTAATACAGGACTCCCTCACCCACTATGGCCCATTAAGCCCCCGGGGGGTTCCAGTAACCTCCCGATACTCCGGTAAAATCCCGATTTCACCCGGAACACTTCCGACATCCAAATATAGGCTTCCAATATATCAATCTTCATGTCTCGACCATTTCGAGACTCCTCGTCATGTCCGTAATCACATCCGGGACTCCGAACAAAGTTCGGTACATCAAAACTCATAAACTCATAATATAATTGCCATCAAAACCTTAAGCGTGCGGACCCTACGGGTTCGAGAACTATGTAGACATGACCAAGACACGTTTCCGGTCAATAACCAATAGCGGAACCTGGATGCTCATATTGGCTCCTACATATTCTACGAAGATCTTTATCGGTCAAACCGCATAACCACATACGTTGTTCCCTTTGTCATCGGTATGTTACTTGCCTGAGATTTGGTCGTTGGTATCTCAATACCTAGTTCAATCTTGTTACCGGAAAGTCTCTTTACTCGTTACGTAATGCATCATCCCGTAACTAACTCATTAGCTACATTGCTTGCAAGGCTTATAGTGACGTGCATTACCGACAGGGCCCAGAGATACCTCTCCGACAATTGGAGTGACAAATCGTAATCTCAAAAAACGCCAACTCAACATGTACCTCTAGAGACACCTGTAGAGCTCCTTTATAATCACCCAGTTACGTCATGATGTTTGGTAGCACACAAAGTGTTCCTCCGGTAAACGGGAGTGGCATAATCTCATAGTTGTAGGAACATGTATAAGTCATGAAGAAAGCGATAGCAACATACTAAATGATCAAGTGCTAAGCTAACAGAATGGGTCATGTCAATCACATCATTCTCCTAATGATGTGATCCCATTAATCAAACGACAACTCATGTCTATGGTTAGGAAACATAACCATCTTTGATTAATGATCTAGTCAAGTAGAGGCATACTAGTGACATTAAGTTTGTCTATGTATTCACACATGTATCATGTTTTCGGTTAATACAATTCTAGCATGAATAATAAACATTTATCATGATATAAGGAAATAAATAATAACTTTATTATTGCCTCTAGGGCATATTTCCTTCAGTCTCCCACTTGCACTAGAGTCAATAATCTAGATTACACAGTAATGATTCTAACACGTATTTTGCTGATCATATTTTGCTCGTGGAAGAGGCTTAGTCAACGGGTCTGCAATATTTAGATCCGTATTTATCTTGCAAATCTCTATGTCTCCCACCTGGAGTTGGTCCCGGATGGAATTGAAGCGTCTCTTGATGTGCTTGGTCCTCTTGTGAAATCTGGATTCCTTTGCCAAGGCAATTGCACCAGTATTGTCACAGAAGATCTTCATTGGTCCCGATGCACTAGGTATGACACCTAGATCGGAAATAAACTCCTTCATCCAGACTCCTCCATTTCCTACTTCCAAAGCAGCTATGTACTCTGCTTCACATGTAGATCCCGCCACGATGCTTTGTTTAGAACTGCACCAACTGACAGCTCCACTGTTCAATATAAACACGTATCCGGTTTGCGATTTAGAATCGTCCGGATCAGTGTCAAAGCTTGCATCGACGTAACCATTTACGACTAGCTCTTTGTCACCTCCATAAACGAGAAACATATCCTTAGTTCTTTTCAGGTATTTCATGATATTCTTGACCAATGTCCAATGATCCACTCCTGGATTACTTTGGTACCTTCGTGCCAAACTTATTGCTAAGCATACGTCAGGTCTGGTACACAGCATTGCATACATGATAGAGCCTATGCTTGAAGCATAAGGAACATCTTTCATTTTCTCTCTATCTTCTGCTGTGGTCGGGCATTGAGTCTGACTCAACTTCACACCTTGTAATACAGGCAAGAACCCTTTCTTTGCCTAATCCATTTTGAACTTTTTCAAAACTTTATCAAGGTATGTGCTTTGTGAAAGTCCAATTAAGCGTCTTGATCTATCTCTATAGATCTTGATACCCAATATGTAAGCAGCTTCACTGAGGTCTTTCATCGAAAAACTTTTATTCAAGTATCCCTTTATGCTATCTAGAAATTCTATATCATTTCCAATTAATAATATGTCACCTACATATAATATCAGAAATGCTACAGAGCTCCCACTCATTTTCTTGTAAATACAGGCTTCTCCAAAAGTCTGTATAAAACCATATGCTTTGATCACACTATCAAAGCGTTTATTCCAACTCCGAGAGGCTTGCACCAGTCCATAAATGGATCGCTGGAACTTGCACACTTTGTTAGCACCTTTTGGATCGACAAAACCTTCTGGTTGCATCATATACAACTCTTCTTCCAGAAATCCATTCAGGAATGCAGTTTGACATCCATTTGCCATATTTCATAATCATAAAATGCGGCAATTGCTAACATGATTCAGACAGACTTAAGCATCGCTACGGGTGAGAAAGTCTCATCGTAGTCAACCCCTTGAACTTGTCGAAAACCTTTCGCAACAAGTCGAGCTTTGTAGACAGTTACATTACCATCAGCGTCAGTCTTCTTCTTGAAGATCCATTTATTCTCGATGGCTTACCGATCATTGGGCAAGTCAACCAAAGTCCATACTTTGTTCTCATACATGGATCCCATCTCAGATTTCATGGCCTCAAGCCATTTTGCAGAATCTGGGCTCATCATCGCTTCCTCATAGTTCGTAGGTTCGTCATGGTCAAGGAACATGACTTCCAGAATAGGATTACTGTACCACTCTGTTGCGGTTCTTACTCTAGTTGACCTACAAGGTTCGGTAGTAACTTGATCTGAAGTTTCATGATCAATGTCATTAGCTTCCTCACTAATTGGTGTAGTTGTCACAAGAACCGGTTTCTGTGATGAACTACTTTCCAATAAGGGAGCAGGTACAGTTACCTCATCAAGTTCTACTTTCCTCCCACTCACTTCTTTCGAGAGAAACTCCTTCTCTAGAAAGGATCCGGATTTAGCAACAAAAGTCTTGCCTTCAGATCTGTGAAAGAAGGTGTACCCAATAGTCTCTTTTGGGTATCCTATGAAGACACATTTCTCCGATTTGGGTTCGAGCTTATCTGTTTGAAGTTTCTTCACATAAGCATCGCAACCCCAAACTTTAAGAAACGACAACTTTGGTTTCTTGCCAAACCATAGTTCATAAGGCGTCGTCTCGACGGATTTTGATGGTGCCCTATTTAACGTGAATGCGGCTGTCTCTAAAGCATAACCCCAAAACGATAGCGGTAAATCAGTAAGAGGCATCATAGATCGCATCATATCTAGTAAAGTACAATTATGACGTTCAGACACACCATTTCGTTGTGGAGTTCCGGGTGGCGTGAGTTGCGAAACTATTCCGGATTATTTCAAGTGCAGACCAAACTCGTAACTCAAATATTCTCCTCCACGATCAGATCGTAGAAATTTTATTTTCTTGTTACGATGATTTTCCACTTCACTCTGGAATTCTTTGAACTTTTCAAATGTTTCAGACTTGTGTTTCATTAAGTAGATATACCCATATCTGCTCAAATCATCTGTGAAGGTGAGAAAATAACGATACCCGCCGCGAGCCTCAACATTCATTGGACCACACACATCGGTATGTATGATTTCCAACAAATCAGTTGCTCGCTCCATAGTTCCGGAGAACGGCGTTTTAGTCATCTTGCCCATGAGGCACGGTTCGCAAGTACCAAGTGATTCATAATCAAGTGATTCTAGAAGTCCATTAGTATGGAGTTTCTTCATGCGCTTTACACCAATATGACCCAAACGGCAGTGCCACAAATAAGTTGCACTATCATTATCAACTCTGCATCTTTTGGCTTCAACATTATGAATATGTGTATTACTACTATCGAGATTTAATAAAAATAGACCACTCTTTAAGGGTGCATGACCATAAAAGATATTACTCATATAAATATAACAACCATTATTCTCTGATTTAAATGAATAACCGTCTCACATCAAACAAGATCCAGATATAATGTTCATGCTCAACGCTGACACCAAATAACAATTAGTCAGGTCTAAAACTAATCCCGAAGGTAGATGTAGAGGTAACGTGCCGACCACGATCACATCGACTTTGGAACCATTTCCAATGCACATCGTCACCTCATCCTTAGCCAATCTTCGCTTAATCTGTAGTCCCTGTTTCGAGTTGCAAATATTAGCAACAGAACCAGTATCAAATACCTAGGTGCTACTGCGAGCATTAGTAAGGTACACATCAATAACATGTATATCACATATACCTTTGTTCACCTTGCCATCCTTCTTATCCGCCAAATACTTGGGGCAGTTCTGCTTCCAGTGACCAGTCTGCTTGCATTAGAAGCACTCAGTCTCAGGCTTAGGTCCAGATTTGGGTTTCTTCTCTTGAGCAGCAACTTGTTTGTTGTTCTTCTTGAAGTTCCCCTTCTTCTTCCCTTTACCCTTTTTCTTGAAACTGGTGGTCTTATTGACCATCAACACTTGATGCTCCTTCTTGATTTCTACCTCCGCAGCCTTTAGCATTGCGAAGAGCTCAGGCATAGTCTTGTCCATCCCTTGCATATTATAGTTCATCACGAAGCTCTTGTAGCTTGGTGGCAGTGATTGAAGAATTATGTCAATGACACTATCATCAGGAAGATTAACTCCCAGTTGAATCAAGTGATTATTATACCCAGACATTTTGAGTATATGTTCAATTACAGAACTATTCTCCTCCATCTTGCAGCTATAGAACTTATTGGAGACTTCATATCTCTCAATCCGGGCATTTGCTTGAAATATTAACTTCAACTCCTGGAACATCTCATATGCTCCATGACGTTCCAAACGCCGTTGAAGTCCCGGTTCTAAGCCGTAAAGCATGGCACACTAAACTATCGAGTAGTCATCAGCTTTGCTCTGCCAGACGTTCTTAAGATCGTCAGTTGCATCTGCAGCAGGCCTGGCACCTAGCGGTGCTTCCAGGACGTAATTCTTCTGTGCAGCAATGAGGATAATCCTCAAGTTACGGACCTAGTCCGTGTAATTGCTACCATCATCTTTCAACTTAGCTTTATCAAGGAACGCATTAAAATTCAACGGAACAACAGCACGAGCCATCTATCTACAATAAACATAGACAAGCAAAATACTATCAGGTACTAAGTTCATGATAAATTTAAGTTCAGTTAATCATATTACTAAAGAACTCCCACTTAGACAGACATCTCTCTAGTCATCTAAGTGATCATGTGATACAAATCAACTAAACCATGTCTGATCATCACGTGAGATGGAGTAGTTTTCAATGGTGAACATCACTATGTTGATCATATCTGCTATATGATTCACGTTTGACCTTTCGGTCTCCGTGTTCCAAGGCCATATCTGTATATGCTAGGCTCGTCAAGTTTAACCTGAGTATTCCGCGTGTGCAACTATTTTACACCCGTTGTATTTGAACGTAGAGCCTATCACACCCGATCATCACGTGGTGTCTCAGCACGAAGAACTTTCGCAACGGTGCATACTCAGGGAGAACACTTCTTGATAATTAGTGAGAGATCATCTTAAAATGCTACCTTAAATCAAAGCAAGATAAGATGCATAAAGGATAAAACATCACATGCAATCAATATAAGTGATATGATATGGCCATCATCATCTTGTGCTTGTGATCTCCATCTCCGAAGCACCGTCGTGATCACCATCGTCACCGGCGCGACACCTTGATCTCCATCGTAGCATCATTGTTGTTTCGCTATCTATTGCTTCTACGACTATCGCTACCGCTTAGTGATAAAGTAAAACAATTACAGGGCGCTTGCATTTCATACAATAAAGTGACAACCATATGGCTCCTGCCAGTTGCCGATAACTTGGTTACAAAACATGATCATCTCACAATAAAATATAGCATCAGTCTTGACCATATCATATCACAACATGCCCTGCAAAAACAAGTTAGACGTCCTCTACTTTGTTGTTGCAAATTTTACGTGGCTGCTACGGGCTGAGCAAGAATCGTTCTTACCTACGCATCAAAACCACAATGATAGTTCATCAAGTTAGCGTTGTTTTAACCTTCGCAAGGACTGGGCGTAGGCACAGTCGGTTCAACTAAAGTTGGAGAAACTGACACCCGCCAGCCACCTGTGTGCAAACACGTCGGTAGAACCAGTCTCGCGTAAGCATACGCGTAATGTCGGTCCGGGCCGCTTCACCCAACAATACAGCCGAACCAAAGTATGACATGCTGGTAAGCAGTATGACTTGTATCGCCCACAACTCACTTGTGTTCTACTCGTGCATATAACATCTATGCATAAAACCTAGGCTCGGATGCCACTGTTGGGTAACGTAGTAATTTCAAAAAAAATCCTATTCACATGAAAGATCATGGTGATGCATAACAACGAGAGGGGAGAGTGTTGTCCATGTACCCTCGTAGACCGAAAGCAGAAGCGTTAGAACAGTGCGGTTGATGTAGTCGTACGTCTTCACGGCCCGACCGATCAAGCACCGAAACTACGGCACCTCCGAGTTCTAGCGCACGTTCAGCTCGATGACGTCCCTCGAACTCCGATCCAGCCGAGTGTCTAGGGAGAGTTCCGTTAGCATGACGGCATGGTGATGATCTTGATGTTCTACCGTTGCAGGGCTTCACCTAAGCACAGCTACAATATTATCAAGGAGGACTATGGTGGAGGGGGGCACCACACATGGCTAAGAGATCAAAAGATCAATTGTTGTGTCTAGAGGTGCCCCCCGCCCCCGTATATAAAGGAGCAAGGGGGGAGGGGGCGGACGGCCAGGGAGGAGGCGCGCCAAGGCGAGTCCTACTCCCACCGGGAGTAGGACTCCCTCCTTCCTTGATGTACTTGGAGAAGGGGGGAAAGAGGAGGGAGAGAGAGGAAGGAAAGGGGGGTGCCGCCCCCCTCTCCTTGTCCTATTCGGACTAGGGAGGGAGGGGTGCGCGGCCCTGCCCTGGAATCCTCTCCTCTTCTTCACTAAGGCCCACTATGGCCCATTAAGCCCCCGGGGGGTTCCGGTAACCTCCCAGTACTTCGGTAAAATCCCGATTTCACCCAGAACACTTCCTACATCCAAATATAGGCTTCCAATATATCAATCTTCATGTCTCAACCATTTAGAGACTCCTCGTCATGTCCGTAATCACATTCAGGACTCTGAACATACTTCGGTACATCAAAACTCATAAACTCATAATATAACTGTCATCGAAACCTTAAGCGTGCGGACCCTACAGGTTCGAGAACTATGTAGACATGACCGAGACACGTTTCCGGTCAATAACCAATAGCGGAACCTGGATGCTCATATTGGCTCCTACATATTCTACGAAGATCTTTATCGGTCAAATCGCATAACAACATACGTTGTTCCCTTTGTCATCAATATGTTACTTGCCCGAGATTCGATCGTCGGTATCGCAATACCTAGTTCAATCTTGTTACTGGCAAGTCTCTTTACTCGTTACGTAATGCATCATACCGTAACTAACTCATTAGCTACATTTCTTGCAAGGCTTATAGTGACGTGCATTACCGAGAGGGCCCAGAGATACCTCTCCGACAATCGGAGTGACAAATCCTAATCTCGAAAAACGCCAACTCAACATGTACATTTGGAGACACCTGTAGGGCTCCTTTATAATCACCCAGTTACTTGTGACGTTTGGTAGCACACAAAGTGTTCCTCCGATAAATGGGAGTTGCATAATCTCATAGTTGTAGGAACATGTATAAGTCATGAAGAAAGCAATAGCAACATACTAAACGATCAAGTGCTAAGCTAACGGAATGGGTCATGTCAATCACATCATTCTCCTAATGATGTGATCCCATTAATCAAATGACAACTCATGTCTATGGTTAGGAAACATAACCATATTTGATTAATGAGCTAGTCAAGTAGAGGCATACTAGTGACATTAAGTTTGTCTATGTATTCACACATGTATCATGTTTCTGGTTAATACAATTCTAGCATGAATACTAAACATTTATCATGATATAAGGAAATAAATAATAACTTCATTATTGCCTCTAGGGCATATTTCCTTCAAATATACCCCTGTTCACTTTGCCATCCTTCTTATCCACCAAATATTCGGGGCATTTCCGCTTACAGTGACCATTTCCTTTGCAGTAGAAGCACTCATTTTTAGGCTTTGGTCCAGCTTTGGGTTTCTTCACGGGAGCGACAACTTGCTTTCCATTCTACTTGAAGTTCCCTTTCTTTCCCTTTGTCCTTTTCTTGAAACTAGTGATCTTATCAATCATCAACACTTAATGCTCTTTTCTTGATTTCTACCTTCGTCGATTTCAGCATCACGAAGCGCTCAGGAATTGTTTACGTCATCCCTTGCATACTATAGTTCATCACGAAGTTCCAGTTACTTTGGTGATGGTGACTAGAGAACTCTGTCAATCACTATCTTATCTGGAAGATTAACTCCAACTTGATTCAAGCGATTGTAGTACCCAGATAATCTGAGCACATGCTCACTGCTTGAGCTATTCTCCTCCATCTTTTAGCTATAGAACTTGTTGGAGACTTAATATCTCTCAACTCGGGTATTTGCTTGAAATAGTAACTTCAACTCCTGGAGCATCTCATATGGTCCATGACGTTCAAAACGTCTTTGAAGTCCCGATTCTAAGTCGTTCAGCATGGTGCACTAAACTATCAAGTAGTCATCATATTGAGCTAGCCAAACATTCATAACGTCTGCATCTGCTCCTGCAATATGTCTGTCACATAGCGGTGCATCAAGGACATAATTCTTCTGTGCAGCAATGATTATAAACCTCATATCACGGACCCAGTCTGCATCATTGCTACTATCATCTTTCAACTTTAGTTTTCTCTAGGAACATATATAAAAACATAGGGAAGCAACAACGTGAGCTATTGATCTACAACATTATTTGCAAAATATTGCTAGGACTAAGTTCATGATAAATTAAAGTTCAATTAATCATATTACTTAAGAACTCCCACTTAGATAGACATACCTCTAGTCATCTAAGTGATCACGTGATCTAAATCAACTAAACCATGTCCGATCATCACGTGAGATGGAGTAGTTTTCAATGGTGAACATCACTATGTTGATCATATCTACTATATGATTCACGCTTGACCTTTCGGTCTCAGTGTTCCGAGGCCATATCTGCATATGCTAGGCTTGTCAAGTTTAACCCGAGTATTCTGCATGTGCAAAACTGGCTTGCACCCGTTGTATGTGAACGTAGAGCTTATCACACCCGATCATCACGTGGTGTCTCGGCACGACGAACTTTCGCAATGGTGCATACTCAGTGAGAACACTTGTACCTTGAAATTTAGTGAGAGATCATCTTATAATGCTACCGTCGAACTAAGCAAAATAAGATGCATAAAGGATAAACATCACATGCAATAAATATAAGTGATATGATATGGCCATCATCATCTTGTGTCTTTGATCTCCATCTGCAAAGCACCGTCATGATCACCATCGTCACTGGCGCAACAGCTTGATCTCCATCGTAGCATCGTTGTCGTATCGCCAACTATTGTTTCTACGACTATCGCTACCGCTTAGTGATAAAGTAAAAACAATTACAAGGCGATTGCATTGCATACAATAAAGCGACAACCATATGGCTCCTGCCAGTTACCGATAACTCTGTTACAAAACATGATCATCTCATACAATAAAATTTAGCATCATGTCTTGACCATATCACATCACAACATACCCTGCAAAAACAAGTTAGACGTCCTCTACTTTGTTGTTGCAAGTTTTACGTGGCTGCTACGGGCTGAGCAAGAACCGTTCTTACCTATGCATCAAAACCACAATGATTTTTCGTCAAGTATGTGTTGTTTTAACCTTCAACAAGGACCGGGCGTAGCCACACTCGATTCAACTAAAGTTGGAGAAACTGACACCTGCCTGCCATCTGTTTGCGAAGCACATTGGTATAACCAGTCTTGCGTAAGCATACGCGTAATGTCGGTCCGGGCCGCTTCAGCCAACAATACCGCCGAATCAAAGTATGACATGCTGGTAACCAGTATGACCATTATCGCCCACAACTCATTTGTGTTCTACTCGTGCATATAACATCTACGCATAAACCTGGCTCGGATGCCACTGTTGGGGAACGTGGTAATTTCAAAAATCTCCTACGCACACGCAAGATCATGGTGATGCATAGCAACGAGAGGGGAGAGTGTTGTCCACGTACCCTCATAGACCAAAAGCGGAAGCGTTATGACAACGCGGTTGATGTAGTCATACGTCTTCACGATCGACCGATCCTAGTACCGAACGTACGGCACCTCCGTGATCTACACACGTTCAGCTCGGTGACGTCCCACGAACTCTGATCCAGCAGTGTGGAAGGAGAGTTTCATCAGCATGACGGCGTGATGACGGTGATGATGAAGCTACCGGTGCAGAGCTTGGCCTAAGCACTACGATGATATAACCGAGGTGGATTATGGTGGAGAGGGGCACTGCACACGGCTAAGAGATCGATGATCAACTTGTGTGTCCATGGGGTGCCCCCTTCCCCCGTATATAAAGGAGTGGAGGAGGGGGAGGGCCGGCCCTCTACTATGGCGCGCCCTGGGGAGTCCTACTACCACCGGGAGTAGGATTCCCCCCTTCCAAGTAGTAGGAGTAGGAGAGAAGGAAGGGGAAGAGAGAAGAGAAGGAAGAAGGGGGCACCGCCCCTCCCCCTAGTTCAATTCGGACTAGGCCTTGGGGGGTGCGCGGCCTGCCCTAGGTAGCTCCTCTCTCTCTCTCCCTTAAAGCCCAATAAGGCCCATATACTCCCCGGCGAATTCCCGTAACTCTCCGGTACTCCGATAAATACCCGAACCACTCAGAACCTTTCAGATGTCCGAATATAGCCTTCCAATATATTGATATTTACGTCTCAAACATTTTAAGACTCCTCGTCATGTCCCCGATCTCATCCGGGACTCCGGACAAACTTCGGTCATCAAATCACATAACTCATAATACAAATCGTCAAAGAACGTTAAGTGTGCGGACCCTACGGGTTAAAGAACTATGTAGACATGACCGGGACTCATCTCCGGTCAATAACCAATAGCAGGACCTGGATGCTCATATTGTCTCGTGCATATTCTATGAAGATCTTTATCGGTCAAACCGCATAACAACATACGTTGTTCCCTTTGTTATCGGTATGTCACTTGCCCGAGATTCGATCGTCGGTATCTCAATACCTAGTTCAATCTCGTTACCGGCAAGTCTCTTTACTCGTTTCGTAATGCATAATCCCGCAAATAACTCATCAGTCACATTGCTTGCAAGGCTTATAGTGATGTGCATTACCAAGAGGGCCCAGAGATACATCTCCGACAATCGGAGTGACAAATCCTAATCTTGATCTATGCCAACTCAACAAGTACCATCGGAGACACCGTTAGAGCACCTTTATAATCACCCAGTTACGTTGTGATGTTTGGTAGCACACAAAGTGTTCCTCTGGTATTCGGGAGTTGCATAATCTCATAGTCATAGGAACATGTATAAGTCATGAAGAAAGCAATAGCAATATACTAAACGATCAAGTGCTAAGCTAACAGAATGGGTCAAGTCAATCACATCATTCTCTAATGATGTGATCCCGTTAGTAAAATGACAACTCATGTCTATGGCTAGGAAACTTAACCATCTTTGATTCAACGAGCTAGTCAAGTAGAGGCATACTAGTGACACTCTATTTGTCTATGTATTCACACATGTACTAAGTTTCCGGTTAATATAATTCTAGCATGAATAATAAACATTTATCATGAAATAAGGAAATAAATAATAACTTTATTATTGCTTCTAGGGCATATTTCCTTCACCATGAAGGCCCAATAGTCCCCCGGGGGGTTCCGGTAACCTCCCGGTACTCCGAAACTTATCTGATACTTCCTGAAACCATTCTGATGTCCAAATGTAACCTTCCAATATATCAATCTTTACCTCTCGACCATTTCGAGAATCGTCGTCCTGTCCGTGATCTCATCCGGGACTCCGAACAAACTTTGGTCACCTAAACACATAACTCATAATACAAATCGTCATCGAACGTTAAGCGTGCGGACCCTACGGGTTCGAGAACTATGTAGACATGATCGAGATACATATCCAATCAATATCCAATAGCAGAACCTGGATGCTCATATTGGCTCCTACATATTCCACGAAGATCTTTATCAGTCAAACCGCATAACAACATACGTTGTTCCCTTTGTCGTCGGTATGCTACTTGCCCGAGATTCGATCATCGGTATCTTCATACCTAGTTCAATCTTGTTACAAGCAAGTCTCTTTACTCATTCCGTAATGCTTCGTCCCGCAACTAACTCATTAGTCACATTGCTTGCAAGGCTTATAGTGATGAGCATTACCGAGAGGGCCCAGAGATACCTCTCCGATACACAGAGTGACAAATCCTAATCTCGATCTATGCCAACCCAACAAACACCTTTGGAGACACTTGTAGAGCATCTTTATAATCACCCAGTTACGTTGTGACATTTGATAGCACACAAGGTGTTCCTCCAGTATTCGGGAGTTGCATAATCTCATAGTCAGAGGAACATGTATAAGTCATGAAGAAAGCAATAGCAATAAAACTTAACGATCATTATGCTAAGCTAATGGATGGGTCTTGTCCATCACATCATTCTCTAATGATGTGATATCGTTCATTAAATGACAACACATGTCTATAGTCAGGAAACATAACCATCTTTGATTAACGAGCTAGTTAAGTAGAGGCATACTAGGGACACTATGTTTTGTCCATGTATTCACACATGTACTAAGTTTCTGGTTAATACAATTCTAGCATGAATAATAAACATTTATCATGATATAAGGAAATATAAATAACAACTTTATTATTGCCTCTAGGGCATATTTCCTTCACCGTGAACCCGTATGGGCCCGGGGCCTTTTCAGGTGGGGAGGCGATGATCGCCGCCCACACCTCCATGATAGAGAAAGGGGAAACAAGCCCCCAATCATCAATATGTGGGATGTGGATCGCATCCCAGTTTATCACTTTCTGACGTTGCTCCCTTTGCCCAATCCCAGCAGCAAAGTGCTCGAACACCGCCTCTTCTTTAGCAAAATGATCAAATAATTCTCTGTTACCCACTATCAAGGAGTGGATGAAGTTTTTCCATTTACGGGCTCGCATCTTAGCATGAAATATCTTAGTGTTAGTGTTGGCCGCATGCAGCCAGCCAATCCGAGAAGCTTGCCTCTTCCTAGCTCTGTCAATTGCGGCTATGCCCAGCACTTTGATCTTCAGCTGCTTCCTGAGGTGAAATTCAGCGCTGGGGAGTTTTTTGAATTCCTGTGTTGTATCAAGCCTCAGAATCACCTCATTGGCGATGTGGAACTGAAATTTCGTCTTGCCAAAGGTGGCCTTACTCCAAATTTTCAGATCATCCCCCACTCTGGTCAGTCTCCTCTTGATCCTGACGAAAGGGCAGTCGTGATTGACTGGTCGGTGCCAAGCATGTTGTACAGTTTCAAAGAAGTGAGGAAACTTTGGCCAAAAGTTTTCGAATCTGAATCGGGCTAGTCTGAAGGGAGCTGTGGCTTTGGTGAGCAGCAGTGGGCAGTGGTCCAAGAAGGAAGTTGAGGCTACAGTCAGAATGAAATCCGGGTGATTTTCCTCCCACTAAGAATTGCAGAAAAATTTGTCGATGCTGCAGAGAGTGGGATCTTCTCTTTCGTTGCTCCAGGTGTATCTGTGATTTTTGCATTTGATCTCTCTCAAATCTGCTGCATCAATTGCTCTCCCGAATTTTCCCATCATCCTCCTATTCAGGTTGGAGTTGTTCTTGTCCCTAGCCTAGTAAATCATGTTAAAATCTCCATCGATTAACCACGGTTCTCTCGTCGGAGGCGCTGCGTCAGCTAGCTCTATGAGGAATTCCTCCTTCGGTACATCATCAGTCGGCCCGTAAACAGTGGTAAGCCAAAACCCTACACTAGTGGAGAGAAGATCTACCCTAACCGTGATCGCGAATCTACCTATCCTATGGGACGTGATGTCGACTACTAGCCTGTCCCAGAAGATCGTCGCGCCTCCTCTCGTACCTACCGCCGGCAAAACAATGCATCCCTGAAGATTTGGGCCTCCCACCTTGCATGCCATAGAAGATGACCACGATTCTATCTTAGTTTCCTGGAGACAAAGCACCGATACTCTATGCGTAAACTACTTTGTGGATTACCGAGCGATGAGCTGGGCAGTTAAAGCCACGGATGTTCCAGGACATGTAGTTTAGATGATCGTCATTCATGGGGACACCATGCAGTTCTCCGTCGTCTACACTTACTAATGGGAAACAAACAACACACCTTACAACGATCCGGGGGGCGACGGCGGCCACCAGCAGGGCGAAAACCCCGCCGTTGACAAACTAACCACAATCTTAGCACCTGACACATAACAACTAGACCTAACTCTAACTGGTTTAAGACTAGCCGATGACGAAGACTAAATGCTGAGATAACAACTAACATCAGGCAACCGTTGTCTCATCTCCGCTGGCCATCCCTGCCATGCCAGCAGCGATCTTGAGCGCGACCGGGTCCAGTCCCGTGATTTTGGCGATGGCAGTGATGTCGCCGCCGGAGAGAGGCTCTTGGAACCCCTTCATCAGAGCTATCGCCGCCTTGGGAGTCATCTTGTCCTTGGGGCCGAGCTTGCCCAGCTCCTGGACCAACGTGAGCACCGTGCACTGCGCCACCGGAGTTGGGTTGGTCGCCGCAGCCTGACGGGCGCTATGGCGTGATGGGGTGGAAGTAGCTCGCATCTTCGGAGGAGCAGAGTGTCGGGGACAGGGCGGCATCGCGTCGATCAGGGGTGGGAGATTGAGGAGAACATGAGAATTTTCGATCCAGGATTTCAAAGAGAGAAAGTATGCACTCCAAACACACATTACCTATTTCGAAATAGCTTCTCGTACGATGTTCTATATCTGATTTCCATCCGATACTACCACGCATCGTCAGATTTGCTTCTCCGGTTAGATCAAAGTGGCATGGCTAAGTGTAGTACGTGTATTGGGCGGGAAATCTTCATATATATACCACTTCTCTAATCAGCGCTCGATACTATAAAAAGTACTCCACACCCGTCCCAACAAAACGTTGGGCAAACACGCACCCTTATCTATCCTGGTACGGGCCATTTCCATTTTCCTTCATATATATCTTCATTTTTTTTTCATTTTATCTTCCTTTTTATTTTCTAAGTTTCTTTCCGAAGCATACGAACACATATTCACACAGGTGTGAACATTTGTTTTGAAATAATAACTCTTTTTTCAAACACACGATTTAAAAAAACATGAATATACTTTATACATATGTTTTAAAACATTAGATTGAGCCACTTTACAATATGTTAACTAAAAACTTGTTCCTTAAATATATATTTTTGACAAAATTTTCTAACTTCATAAAATTTTAAAATAATGAAGCTACCAGACCAAGCCAATGGCCAGCTCATACAGAAGGTTTAAGTGTTTGCCAAACGGCCCAAACAAGCTCTCTTGTCCTAACATGCAATTTCCAAAAGACGCTCGTTGCATCAAGTCGCCGGACTATCGTAATCGCACAAAGAAGAACCAATGAGCGATAATGGGCAACCTCATTCAGTTGTATCAAGTGTGCCACATCGTTCGGTTTGGGGAACCTTCTAGTTTTCTTCTAGTCCTTTTTTCTAACGTTTTATGTTTTTTAAGCTTTTTAATGTTCTATGTTACCTTTTTCCTGGATTTTTCATTCTTTTTTTGGAACCATTTTAAAATTTTGGCTTTGTGATAAATGTTTTTTACCTTTTTATTTTACTCATTACGTTCACACAATTTTTTTGAAATTTTGGGCATTTTTAAATATAGAGACCATTTTCTGATTGTGTGGCCATTTTTTCGAAATTCATGAGTATTTTTAAATCCATCAAAAAAATTGAATTCACGAACATTTATTAATCTAGGAACATTTTAAAATGTATGGACCTTTGTTTTATTTGTGATCATAATTCAAATGGTCAAACATTTTATAAATTCACAAGTATTTTACAAAAAAATAGATATGCAGACATTTTTTTCTAACTCAACTTTTTTTCAAGTTCATAAACAGATTTTATACTCACAAACATGTCTTCAAATTTGTACAAAAATTCCTAATTTTATTATTTTATTTCATTAACTTTTTTCAATTTTGTTAAATTAAGGAAATAATGGAATAAGAAATCTAAAAGAAAGATAGGCGCCTTAACACACTGCAACCCATACTGGGCCGGCCCAAAGATGCACATTTGGACGCACACCAACGCCCTAGGGCGAGAAAGTGGCGACGCAGGGACAAGTACACCTAGTTAGCGCTCTCCAACTAAAAAAAGGTTAGCACTGTCTTTTTTTTTAGGTGAACCAGGGAATTTATTCAAACAGGCAAAAAGTGTGGAATACAAATAATGCACGGAACACTCCCTAGCCACATATGTCTACCAGCTGCAAGAGAAGATCCAACTTTAGCTAACATGTGAGCTTCAAAATTTGCTTCACGGGGCTCAAACAGAAACTGAACTTGCCCAAACTCCTCACTACGGTGGTGGATCTCATTCAGAATTGGTGCATAAACTGATGTTGCCCCCTTTTTGATACTAGTTACCACCTCTAAGCAGGCACTGTCTGTGCCAGCCACCCACGCATCCCCCTTGGGTGGGCAGGCCCAGCTACAAGAGCCAGTAGCTCGCTTGTCCAAGTGCACCTATCTTATGGCTTTAAGCGAGGCAAAAAGAAACCCTCGCTTCAAATGCACAGTAACGAGCGGGCCCAAGAGAGTGCACTTAAAAGAAATGACGAGAAAAAGGGAACGAGCATAGGGGGTCGACCCAGGATTCAAACTTGGGTCTCCCCGATGAGGAGCAGCGAAGCTAACCACTAACTTTGCACCGTGTTCGTGATGAATGCTAGGGTGCGACCTACTTATAGAGAAAGAGAGACTGTTTTTCTAAAAAAAAAAATCTTCTCCGGGTCTTTTCAATTGTTTCTTCATTTTTTTCATTTTCTTTTTTCCTTTGGTTTATTTTGTTTCTTTTTAGGTTTTCATTCTTTTTGTTTTTCTTTGTTTCTTTTTGTTTTTCATTCTACATTCTTGTGTACATGTTCAACATTTTTTCAAATACTTGTTCAACATTTTTTAAATACTTGTTCAACATTTTTCAAAATACCTGTTCAACATTCTTATATATATGATCAATATTTTTTCAAATACTTGTTCAACATTTTTCAAGTATTTTTTCAACATTTTTATATACATGATCAAAATTTTCTTAAACTTGTTCAACATTTTTCCAATACTTGTTCAACATTTTTATATACATGATCAACATTTTTTCAAATACTTGTTCAATAGTAGTTTTCAAATACTTGTTCGATATTTTGTAATACTTTTTCAATATTTTCCAAATCATTTTTGAAGAATTTTTTTGTATATAATATTTTAAAATATATACAAAATTATAAAAATAAAAGCAAAAAAGACAACGGCAAGCGTAAAAAATACAAAAAAGAGGTTGTGGCCTCCCGCGCTCCAGGGAGTCCGAAGCCAGGATTCGTTGAAGGTGGGACATAGTCATGCTCCCTCTGCTCTCTATGACCGTCAACCATTGGCCGGATGTCCAAGTAACCGTTGATGACTTTGGAACAATTTGAAAAGAGTCAACCGATTTGGAAAAAAAATGTTGATGGATTTGAAAATGTTCATGAATTGGATTTTTATGCAGATTCAATAAACGCTCATGGATTGAAAAAGGTTCATGAATTCAAAAATTACTCATGAATTTGAAGATAAGTTCAAGAGTTAAAAAATCCATGGCTTTTTAAAAAAATCATGCATTTACAATGAAGTACACGGATTTGAAAGCTAAGAAACACATTTGAAAAAAGTTTAAGGATTTGGAAAGAAGTTTTTAAAATAATCACAGATTTGAAAAAAGAATTCGTGAATTTGGAACAAAATTCATAGATTTGAGAAAGAACAGGATTTGAAGAAGTTAAAGAATTGTGGAAAAGTTCACGGGTTTGAAAATGTTAAAATATTATAATAAAAAATGAGACTAAGAACAAAAACCAGTGGGACAACTCCTGGAGTAAAACATGAAAAACTGAACATATATAGAGAACCTACGTATGGCATCGTGATGGGGCGGCCAACTTAGAAACCTGGAAAGAACTGAACATATATAAAAAATCTACCGTTTACACCATAAATGACGCAGAAGGCGCTAAATATGATTCGGGACAGGGATGCATACCAACGGGAGTGCCTATTTGGTGCAGTGCATGTTGGGAGAAGGGGCAATTTAGCTTAACTATGTATCGCCCTGTACGAGTCCTACTGGGGCTCACCTTCAAGGGTTTTTGGCCGGCCTAGTAGGCACAACCCGTTCGCATTTTACTTTTTATAATTTTCTTTGTATTTAGAAACAATATAAATATGAAATATAAAATTCCCTTTATAAATTTTTAAAATAATCTTCCATATGGATAATGTTAAACTTGTTTAGAATTTTTTTTCACTTATATGAAATATGTAAAATGTGAATAAAAAAGTAGAAAAAGTTAATCATGTGAATGAAAAATATTAATCTTGTGTACAAGTTTTCTTGTGCATTGTAGCAAATTTGTTTGGATAATCCAAAAATATGATTGATTTATTTAAAAAGCTTATCATTGGTTCAAAAATGTTTTAAACATTTTCAATAAATGTTTGTACACTGTAAAAAAAGTTGATTAGTTCAGAAATGTTTAGATCATTAAAAAATGTCCACACACTGCAAATAAAAGTTTGCATAGTTTCAAGGTGTGATTAAAAATGTTTAACCTGTATTTAAATTTGTTGTTCAAAACATGTTTTTTAAACTATTAACCACGTGTAGAAAGAATGTGAAGCATTTCCAAAAAAATGTTTTAGGTTTATATGACACATATACAATGTGTATTAAAAAATTAGTCATTTAAATAAGGTATAAAAACAAGTTTAATCATCTGTTTAAAACAGGTATAAAAACAATTCTAATGTAATGCGTATGAAAATTTAGATATGTGTTGAAAAAAAAAGGAAACAACGGAAGAAAACCAGAAGAATAAAGGTGGAAAACGTTGAAACAAACAAAGAAAACCAAATGTTGAACAAATGTTTGAAAAATGTTGAATGTGTATAGAAAAAGTGTTGAGCATGTACTGAAAAAATGATGAAAAAAACGTGATCATGTATATAAAATTGTTAGTTGAGCATTCGCGAAAAACGTTGAACAAGTATTTGATAAATGTGTAATGTGTATAGGAAAAATGTTAAACATGTATTAAAAATGATGATTTTTTTATCATGTATATAAAAATGTTAAGCAAGCATTTAAAAAAAATTAAACAGGTAATTGAAAATGTTAATCAAGCATTTGAAAAATATTAAATGTGTTTACAAAAAATGATGACCATTTGTTAAAATATGTTAATATTCCATTTAGTAATGTTAATCAAGGATTTGGAAATGTTAATTGTAAAAAGAAGTATAGGTTCAATAAATGTTAATCTTGTATTTGAAAAATATTAGTTAAGCATTTGAAACCAAAACCAAAAAAATTTATAGTGGGAAAATGTTAAATTTATAGTGGAAAAATGAAAACCTTGTATTAGAGAAAAAAAATTAACATATACAAAAAATTAGAATCACAACCAAAAGAAGCAAATAAAACAAAAAATAAATAAATAAAATAATGAAAAATAAACCAAAGAAACAAATGCAAAAAGAATGAAAAATCCAGAGAACAAAAATGAAAAGAAACCAGAGAAGACCGAATAAAAAAGAAGAAACAAACAAAGAAAAGAAAAACAGCCACCCGTAAAACTAGAGAAAGGAACAAAGAAAACCGAGTGAAAACTAAAAGCCCAAAAAACAACGAAAAAACGGCTCTTTTCTCTATAAGTAGGTTGCTAGGTTTGCTGCACACCATCAACAAGACAAGGGTGTAGATGCATTCAACAAGAGTCGCTACCATCTCGCTTAATGCGAGACATAGCTCTCCACGACCATTTTGTAAATGCATTCACGAGAGTTGCTACCATCTTGCTTAATGTGAGACATAGCTCTTGCACGTGTTACGAAAAAAAGCTCTCACGCATCGAGCTAGACGATGCACTTGCATCAGGGCAACCTCTAGTGGGCCAACTCTGTGGCTTCGTTCGCTGATTTTGTTTATTTTCCTTTGAAAAATTTCCTTATATTTTGGTAATATTATAGATACATGTATTTCATATGCTAATTTAATAAAATTTTAAAAAGTGTTTATCATACATTTTAAAAAGTGTTGATGAAATGTAAGAGAGCATTGTTCAGAAATGCACAAACGTTTCTTTTTGAATTATAACAGCATTTTAAAAATGCTCATGCATTCAAAAAATATTTTCATATATTTGTTAGAAAATGTGTATTCAATGGATAAATAATGTTTTCTTTGTTTAGAAAAAAATCTAACATTTAAAACATCTTCAACGCGTATTATTTTTGTGTATTACTCCCTCAATATATATGGCCTAATGCTCTAACATGTGCTCAAGGTTAGCCTCAAAAAACACATTAGGACTATTTATTATTGGAGAGAGGGAGCACGTGTCATGTATAATAGCATATACTCAGCCGCATATTATAGCGTATAAGGTATCATGTCCTATTTGTTTTTCAATTATCTGAACAAATTTTGAAAAACGTGAGAAAACAAATAATAGAGGGAGCATGCAATTTTCAATTATCTGTCATTGGGATATGTTTTTTAGGGGTTTTCATTGGGATGTGTTTTTTTAGGTTCTGTCACTGGGCAAACTCTATTTTCATCCAAATACAAATTGGAATACTTTATTTGGTTGATGTAGATGCCCAATTATATTCAAATGAATTGTGACATGAGCATGGATGCCATTCTTTCCTGGATGAACTTACATATGTTGTCAATGTTTGCGGGCTTTGTGTTCTACAAATGCAACTCTCCAGAATTAGAAGAGGCTTTTCTTATCAAGGATCTGATCATATACTCAGTATCAATTTTGCAATCAAGTTGGTGCTTCACTTACAGATAAAGTTCCACTGCACTTCTGTGTAAATATGAACATCATAGTCCACTTTGTTTTCTTGGAATGGGGGTTGATCGAAGATTTTGTCTTCAGTAATCCTTGCGTCTTAATCTTGATTTGTATTGAAGTTAATATATTGTTTTTGTTGTCAGTGCCTTGTCTTTTGAACGACCTGCTGTATCTGTAATCAATCGTCTAGGTTATAAACTACTGCCTCTGTTCATATGCGGCTATCAGTCCGTAACCATCTTTGCTGCTCAGGTTTCTGCTCTAAGCATCTCTGACATGCATTGATGCACCGCCGATATAATAACTTACTAAACGATTCAAGAGGACCATGGACGATGGACAAATGCAACAGCTAGGTTGGTGCGCAGAGCCACGCAGAGGAGGCGCCAGAAACGGCTGTTCTCTTTGTGGCGCCAGAAACGGCCGTTTCTGGCGCCTCCTCTGCGTGGCTCTGCGCACCAACCTAGCTGTTGCATTTGTCCATCGTCCATGGTCCTCTTGAATCGTTTAGTAAGTTATTATATCGGCGGTGCATCAATGCATGTCAGAGATGCTTAGAGCAGAAACCTGAGCAGCAAAGATGGTTACGGACTGATAGCCGCATATGAACAGAGGCAGTAGTTTATAACCTAGACGATTGATTACAGATACAGCAGGTCGTTCAAAAGACAAGGCACTGACAACAAAAACAATATATTAACTTCAATACAAATCAAGATTAAGACGCAAGGATTACTGAAGACAAAATCTTCGATCAACCCCCATTCCAAGAAAACAAAGTGGACTATGATGTTCATATTTACACAGAAGTGCAGTGGAACTTTATCTGTAAGTGAAGCACCAACTTGATTGCAAAATTGATACTGAGTATATGACCAGATCCTTGATAAGAAAAGCCTCTTCTAATTCTGGAGAGTTGCATTTGTAGAACACAAAGCCCGCAAACATTGACAACATATGTAAGTTCATCCAGGAAAGAATGGCATCCATGCTCATGTCACAATTCATTTGAATATAATTGGGCATCTACATCAACCAAATAAAGTATTCCAATTTGTATTTGGATGAAAATAGAGTTTGCCCAGTGACAGAACCTAAAAAAACACATCCCAATGAAAACCCCTAAAAAACATATCCCAATGACAGAATCGAAGCCCGCCCGACCACCGAAATGCTTTACTCATATATTTGGTGCAGTACCAACCCCTAAAAAACATATCCCAATTGTCTGTGATTCAACTCTTACATATTTACTCTATACGATAAAAAAACTTATCAGCTTATAGTGAATAGGTAGAATATTATATTATTTTCTTGATGGATGGATACTTTTATTTTATCAATATATCACATTTTCTATCTGCTGATCAATGTTCAATCGATTACCTTTACTCTTACTCTTGCTAAATATGAAAATGAGCTTCCCCTCTCCCAAAACTAAATAGTGACATGCTATAACGAAAACTTCTGGAAAACTAAAGATAGTGCATACAAACACACATCACCGACGTGGTGAGCTTCCCCTCTCCCCCATCTACCCTAGATCTGAAAATCCAAATGCATTTTGTGCGTTTTGGTTATACTCTGTTTCAGTTTGTACAAACCGCGTTTTCGTTAAACTCATGTCAACCCTACATCACCGTAAAAACACTTAGAATGAACAAACAAAATGTGAACACATATTGTATAAAAATGAGGAGAACGATAAGAATAAAGGCTGAAAACTATGACACAAAGAAAATAAACATGCCTAGCGCAAGCACCAAAGGGAAGACAATGATATCAAGGAAGAGAAGCGACCTTAGAAAATAAAGAAGTGACATCATCTCTTCCAGCTTTCCAAAGTAGATGAGATCGCCAGGTGTGCCTGCATTGGTTTTGTATAGGTTAGCTGCAATCTGAGAGTATATGCAAGAAACCTATGATCAGGAGATATTCGATAACTCTCAATTTGCACATAACCTGAACAAGTTACAAAATGATCCACCGATAACTTTTCAGGATCAAGAAAATAAAATATCCTCATAGCAAGACATCGATGATAATAAGCAACAAGCATTGTTCAAAATTAACTGCAGAAAATACAATAATCAAACTATATTAAACTATACAGTTGAAGGTCACATGTGAATATGGATAAACTGGGTACTTCATTTCGTTTGGCATGTACTGGTAATATGACCTCAATACAAAGAAAAGAGTTAATTCAGACATAAACACAATTGTGTTTCATTGTGTAGATCATTTAGCTAGCAAAAAATATTTTACACCGTCATTCAACATCTTGCGGAGGTTCTTGCGGAAGAATTCAACAGCATGACGGTCAAAAACGGCCTCTCCCTTAAGCTCAAGAATGGTGCCTACTTTGCAAAAGATGAGAAAGTCCCTTGAGCCCAAACACGGTGCCTACTTCTCAAAAGATAAGAAACTCTCATGATAGCAAGTATAGTAAAAAGAAGTTACCTACCCCAAGATGAGCAACCCAGATACTCTAGTTCATTACGTCAGGTTCAGAGACGTACACGGTACCATACTTTGCCGTACAATAGACAAGACAAAGATACTATCATTCTTTTAAGATAAACAATTTGATCCCATCGCTTCCAAGTCCTCCAATCTTTATTTGTTCTGCAGTTTTCTTGTCAGCGTTACTGCCATGAACAAAGCTTCTTTCTCAAACTGCGAAATCTGAATGTTCCTGCAAAACGGTACACAGAAATTAAATACACACAGAACTTAGTGAATTTGTTGGCATGTCCATACTGGTACGACTGCCTGACATACAGCAACAGTACCATCAGACACTCATAACCTGTCCTGACAGCTCTAGAATCATGGTGTCCACTATGATAATAAACGCAACAAAATACTCTACATATAGAGCCGCTAGATAACAGCAACGAAACTGCGGACCTTTCTAACGTACAGAAAAACACACAAGACAAACAGATCGCTCCACATCCAAGCAAACACAACCATCTAAAACCTTGCTCGTAGTCAAGTGGTAGATCATAGTACTGTAACAATGTACATTGTTCAACTCGTAGCAAACAGCAGAGCATGCATCAGGAGCACTTCCATGCAGTATATATAAAAATATCAAAACTATGTCACGGTTGCATGTGGTTGGATTAGAGCTGACCATATTGTCCATAGTTTCATTGGACCAGATGCACGTCTTGAACTGTTCCACATGCCACTCCACCTTGTTCCCTTTCTGGTTAGCACTCTCATTTTGTAAACCTGTGGAAAAAACATACAAAAGATTCAGAGAAATCACCCAATCGAAAGGGAACAAATAGTACAGGCTTTGTTCTAGCCCCTAATAACATATAAGTAGTTTAATACTATTTTTAGCCACTGAGACAGAGGTAAATTAATTCGCCATACATCAGATCAGCTCGATCATGTGCGAATTGACCACAATACTTAAGAAATGGCCAGCCACAACACCGAGTCGTCCATTCAACTTAGAATTACAGAAGAAATAACCATGAAACGATCTAGCCGCCAATGAAGAAAGAAACAATCATTTTGTCTATGATCTGCTAAATGCTGTGATTTGTGAGAAAAGAAGCGAAAATCTAAGGGCACCATATGGACGAAGCATAAAAGCAACCACCTGATGAGCGTGAAGGAAGTGACTAGCCACGAATCTGAAAACAGTACAGAAACGTTCCTGCATATACACACAAGCAAAGAGCATATACACACGATAGATGGATCAACCTCGGCGTACAGTGAACAACTCCTGCCAATGCTTCTAGTGTGATACCTGCTAAACATCAGTGCCTGATATATTTGATTTGTAGCTAAAGCATCCAGGTTAAGTAAAAGTAAACCAAGCTTCAGAAAGACATGGACAATGAATAAAAGTTCACAGCATACAAGAGTGTCCCGAGATGGACAACTGGACAGATATTAAAACTGGCAACTAGTGCATCCCAAATGCAAGGGTGATTCAACACTAAATTTATTTACATTAAGGTCACAGTAAACAAAACAAAATATTACCATGCTAGATTCAGAACTGTTGGTGTCATAGCAGACATCTTGCATCACTTTGGCTAAGTGCCTACGGAAAAACAGAGGTAATATTGCATAACTTTGGCTAAGTGCCTACGGAAATAGGGATATATATCGTACTGCTCTAACCTTAATTGCATGAAGTGTGCTATCTGAATATCAGACAAAATAACAGTATGGCTTTGGTTCTGCAAAAAATAAACATGATTTTATCAACTACTCCCTCTGTAAATTAATATAAGAGCGTTTAGATTACTATTTTAGTATTCTAAACACTCTTATATTAGTTTACGGAGGGAGTACCAGATAAAATTCAGACAACCAACTAACAAAGTGCTGGAAAAAAAATCAAAAATAAAACCATGGAACAGAAAGTGCATTTGAGGGAGTAACCTTGAAGTTGAGCAGCCCGACGGGCCGGAGGACAGAAACACGAACAAAATGACCGATCGATGAACGTCCAGAAATTGCATGGTCACCTCAGACCCACCTGCGAACACAGAGCAATCGACCAGTCGAACAGCAACGGACAAGAAATTGGCCAGGCAAAGAGAAAACAAGTCACCTGGTGGGGATCTAAAGCGGAAGGGGTCTTCTTCTTCTCCAAGGGAATAGGCCCAGGAGGGTGTTCCGTTGGCCGGCAGCCGGTAGTAGTCCTCTCCGAGCGGAGCCCCAAAAACAGCAGCTGCGCTTCAGGAGGGGGGAGAGCGCAAGTGGCCCGGGCGTGGCCAGTGGCGAAGCCACGTTATACCTGTGATGTCGGTTGACAACACAGGATTTTGAACCCCGGGTCATGCATACCACGCCGGTGAACGAACAATAATTGGAATTTGACTACACGTCTACACGGACCCATCTACCATCCTCCTTTTCTCGTGAAACGGGTAACAACTGGTTGGGCCAGTGCTGGGCCATATAGAAGTCCAAAATCACTTACGTGAACGAACCGGATCGGTTGATCCCGAAACCACGCGATCTCCTTCAACTTCTCTCCGACTACTTCTCGAATGGCCGTAGACAGCCGCCGCACCGCGGTGTCTTCCCGTCCTTTGCGTTGCCCGGCGCTGGCGATCTCTGATCTGGCCCTGAGACGTGAGGCACCGCCACATCTGGCCGTCCGGCGAGCCGTCGCAGCTGCACATGTATTATCCGTTGTATTGATCAATACTCCTGTACACTAGTCGGCACTCTGTATCCGATCCAACACCAGGGCAAGGCCCTTCACTTTTCCACTTTTATTTGTAAGTTTTATCTGGCAACACTGCAATACTCTTCCTTATGTTTCATATTTTTTTTCTGTAGATATATTAGGGAGTGCAATATTATTTTTATTTAGAAATAATAATTGCATTCTTCATGGAAAATATACCAAGTCTGATCCGTGAACTGAATAAGCGACGGATTTTTGTGTCATTGTCTCATTAATTACTCGTGGAACTGAATATGCGACGAATTTTTGTATCATTGTCTCATTACTTATGTTGATACCGGTGTATTCCACCCCAGTAGAATGCCATCATGCGAACAGATCACAATATGCATGATCGCAAAGGGCTACTATGATAAATACGTCTGCAATAAAGTATGGTATTTTTTGTTCTTGTTTAATTGTCTACAAAAAATTTCATTGAAAAAGCTTGACAACACAAGGTTTTCATCCTGGCACCGCCACTGGGCATGGCCATGAAAGACCCCGAAATTGAGCCTAGGTTGACCGGCCCCTGCCCACCTTCCCTGATTTTCCCTCTTCGCCACAGGTTTCGCCTCCATCGTCGACGAGAACGTCGTCGCACAGCTTGCGTGCTGGAGGGGGGAGTCATGAGCGGCGGTTAGAAAGCGAGGAGGGATCATTGGGGGAGCGCTGTGGCGAGGATGGGAGGATCGGGGCGGCGCGGGTGGGAGGGACGAAGAGGAAGGGACGTTGCTTGCGATGGAAGGTTGCGTGCGAAGAGGCCGGGTGGATCTGAGGAAGGTGTTATCCAATTGCGTGCGTGAGATGCGTTTTCTTTTTTACGTCGTTGTTTTTCGCTTGGAACTGTAGATTTCGACGTGGCAGGGCTCACCGAGCGCCCCTTGCGCGACCGTTAAAGGGTTGTATTTTTCTCGAGCGTTGTCAGCCTGCCTGAATCTCAGGAGCAGCCGGTGCCGGGCAGTCCAAGAAATAGATCCGTCTCCACATCCACCATCTGCTGGCCCTGCTCCTCCAGGGTCACTGGAGCAGGGAGCGCCGCCAAGGTCGCCGGAGCAGGGGGCGCCGCCGCCTCCGACGCAAGGTGCTGTTCCTTCTGGCACTGCACAGTTAACCAGGGCAGCAGATCAGAGGATGCATCAAGGATAGGATGGGTGATCTCTGCTGGGAACGGGATGGACATAGGATATCACGCGAGGAACTCGTTCAGGGTAATGGTAAAGTTTGGCCGTTTCATTCCACCAGGCAGCAATTTGACTGTCCATCCATCTTTACCTGGCTATATAGTTCTTCATTGTCCTGCCGCAACGTCATCTCCTGCTCCATCCATGTCCATGTCACAAATCAATAGCGGCCATGTCAGGAACTCTGTCTATACACACTCCCTCTTGTTTCAGGTTTTTTGAGGTAGCGAGGTTACCTTCTGCCTCAACGTAGAGAGCTGCTCTTCAAACCGCCGAGTCTGCCATGAAAAACAATTAAGCGGCATTACATGGTTGTCTAAGCTTATGTGCATGGATAGATACATTATAAGTACTCTTCCATACTGTGCTAACCTTCATTGCCCTGATGCCTAGAAGGCTTTTTTCAATTTTGACCTCCAAGCTTTGCAGTTCTTCAATAGAGCATTCTTCCAAATTTTGACCCAAAAGTTTGCTGCATCTCAGTGATACCAGATGGTGACAACTCAGTTTTGGCTAGTTACATGGATAGCAGTCTCTTGGAAAACCGAAGTGGTTACCTTTTGCAAGCTTCAAGAGCATCAAGCTTCTTTGACAAGCCCTCAGCATCAGCTTTTATTTTCTGCAGTTGAGATCACAAGGATAATACCTGACCTAAGTTAGAACTATGTCTTATCAAACATGAAATAACTGCTAGAATGTACTACCAGATCATCTTTTTTTAAACTCAGTTTTGGCTAGTTAGAACTATGTCTAATTGAACTGTGCTGCTTTAGTCCATGATGGTTTTCACATTTCAGTAGCACCATCATCAGCTGGGAAATGGTTGCAAACCAAATCGAGCATAGCTTACTCTCTCAGTTAATACACCATATCTCACCACTTAGCTACATAAGTATCTCCAAAGTGAAATTATGTAACCAAATGTGAAGTAAGCACATCAAGCAGAACTATGTACCTCCATATCTTGCTGTACCGTCTGTCTGCTCATATTATCCTTTGTGACTGTCTTATAACGTTCAATTGTGTTCTTCATGCTGAATTGGAATTTAAAATGTAAATTATACATGATATAGTAACAACTGTTAATTTAGACAAGCACAAGGCATTAAATATGTAATACTGACGTAAAAAATGATGTTGTGTTTCCCTTCATTGGTGTCATAAATATAAAGTAAAGAGCGTGTGAAACCGTTCTACACCTCGTGAGGGGTTTTCACATTATCTATCTTGCTGTGATGATCTTGATAGAAATACAATACAGTACTTATGAAAGACAGAGTTGAACATCAACTATTTATCTACCTATTATCTTTTGGATATATGCAATAAGTTGGTACCCCTATATAATATGTAGTAGCCTAGAACTTGTGTAGAATTAAGTGTATGTCTTGACAAAAACACAACGGCTGTGTTATATATTAATTCAAACCTCATGGGCTTATGATTCACTGAACTTATTTGTGCACCTTATCTTTGAGTGAGTATTCAAAATAATGTTAGTCTGTTTGATTTGCATTCTTCAGCAATCATTGTGTACCTGTCCAACTGCCGGGTAAGCCAGTCCAGTCTTTGGGCAAGCTGAGAAAAGGTAGTGCAAATGTACAACACGACGGTCTTGATTGCAAGGGTATACTTTAGGGCTAGTCAGTTGTCAATTCTAGAATAATTTACTTATCCCACTATACATAGTAGAGTCGTTCCTGTAGGACGAATACTTCTATCGACTAGTGTGATGCACCTTTAGCCCAGCCTCAACACTATGGTTTTGGTCGTCCCTGATAAAATTTTCCAGCGTAAATTTCTGAAAACAATAATGTTCTACAGAATTCAGTTTGAATTACAGAAAATTCACCACAGTTTTGAGGCCTCGTGTTCTTTCAAAATAACAAAACTGCCACATAATTATGTCCTTGCAGGAAATACGAAAATATTTTACATAGTTGTGGTTTGGTCATAATTCTTACAATAAAACCTATATGGTTTGGAAAATCAAAATTAAACTTTATTCCTACAAAAAAGGAATTTTTTGACATAGTAGCATGTCCTTGCAAGAAACTAGAAAAATATACAACATAGCTGTGATTTGATCATAGTGCTCACAATAAAACTGTAGGTTTTACTTAAAATTTAGTCTTTGACAAAAAGATTTTTTTTGACATAGTATGAGCATTGGTTTTGCCAGAATTTTAAGCTTGAATCTTTAGGTTTGTTTCCAATGCGTAGTTGTAGCAGAAGAAATTGCACTTGAACACTCTAAACTATCATCGCTTTCTCACTTAGTTCCCTTAACTTATTTTACCTCATCTAAGCATTCATGACTTGTCTCCATAGTCATATTGCTCTTACACTGTTAGGCTAACAGATATATTGAGGGGTGAATCTGCAAAGTGGACATAGTAAGCAAGTTCAAACACAATTTTCTCTTGTAATAGTACTTCTTGTGATGGGAGGTATTGCACAGGTGTGCAAAACATAATGGTGTGATGAAATTGGTAGGAGTATGCAAGTTATATTTCCATGGGACAAATGTCAGTATATATAAACAGACAAGCATGGAAAATATGCATAAAATCCCTGATAGAACGGGGATACTGAGGGTGAATCTGAGAAGGTGGACATAGTTAGTGCAATATTGAGGGGTGCATCTGAGAAGGTGGACATAGTAAGTTCCAACGCAATTTTCTCTTGTAATAGTACTTCTATAATGAGAGGTATTGCACAAGTGTGCAACATCATGGTGCGATGAAACCAGTAGGAGTATCAAGTTGTATTACTCAAAGTCATCACCAATGATGATCATTTCATCGACATCGAGAAGAAGAGCCCAACCATGGGAGGAAAGGCAGAAAAGAGCGGAAGTTCATGATTGCTCTTTGAAAAACCAGTAGCAGTGATCGCTAAGGATAAGAGGTCAACTCAGGCACGAGGAACTTGCTTAAGGCCATATTTAGGGCGACGAAGACAACACAACATGCCATTAGGAAATACGGAGGTGGTGAATGCATGTAGACCTACTCATGCAACTGAACGTTAAGAAAGACATTATTGGACATCATGTTGAGGGACAGACTTGTGGCGAACGTAAACCACAATGAGAAGGGTGCAAAAACAGTGGTCATGTGAATCACATGAGCAAATGTCTCATTTTAGTCATGATCATGCACCTACTAAAAGTCATGAGTCATAAAATGAGCCTTGTATAGCTCATGAGAACCACTAGAGTGAATCTTAATCTTGTAGACCCACTCTAGTGCTGGGAAGTGCACGAGGAAGAAGGGAAACAAGATCCCCCACATCCCAGTGCTTTCAAGCAGGAATCTCCTCTACCATCATATGAGACCATTCGGGAGGAACAACATCACCATAAGAAAACTTGGCTCGAGATGAGCGGCGGCAGAAAAACCGCAACAACCAACGACCCAAAGCAGGCCGGAAGGCATGGAAACCATGGGCAAGAGGCGGCGGTGCATCACCAGCAAAGGATGATGAAGCGGTGAAGGAAGATAGCACATCAACAAAAGATGGCTCATCGGAAGGTGGAACGTCATGAGAAGGCGATGTGTCGGAGAGGAAAGGAAGGTGTGTCAAGTGAAACGGGGCAACAAGCAGACAACAGTCCTAGTCAAGAATAGGAGGGGGAACACCGGGGAGAGTCAAGAGACGAATGAGCTAGGGAAGCCTCAAGTGACAAATGAAATGGGGATGTCAGATGGTCAACAGAAGTACATGCATACATAGTGGGATGGATGGACGAGGGCAATACAGTAGCTACAGGTGTGTCAAGGAAAACCAAGATAGAAATATCTTCAATAGACGAGGCCAAAGGAGAAGACGGACACTGATAGAAAGTGTTGAAGCGTATATGTGGATTGCCTAGCCCTTTTTGTCAATCCAGACTTTTGGTTCCGTTGGCTAGTGCATGAAGCTTAACATGGTATCAGAGCCAAGGTATTCAGTTCAAGTCCCGACTTTCACAATTTATCCAAAAATTGTTGTTCCCTCCTTTGTGTCCACGTATTGGCCATACCTCTGAGTCTACCACCCACGTGGACTTTCCGCGTTACACGTGAAAGGGGTGTTGAAGTGTGTATGTGGATTGCCTAGCCCTTTCCACCAGCTCAAACTTTTGGTTGCATTGCATAGTCCATGAAGCTTAACAAAAGGAACAACACTCATCATAAGCCACTCATCGAAAAATCAGTAGCGAGCCTGCAAAGGCAGAAGCGCTTGAACAAGGCATGAGGGGCTGGCCATATAGAGAGCGGCAACGATGGTGGACCATGCCATTAGTAACAAAATACCTTGGTGCAGTGGCGGAGCTATGCACAGGCAAAACTGTGCTATGGCCCGCCCAATCCATGGTTAAATCGGCACGTGTCAGGGCAGAGTTAGCTCAAACATGGTAAAGTTTGTAGGCTTCCCTTTAGCTTAGCCAAATCTGGCCCGCCCAACATACTGTCCGTAGCTCCGCCACTGCCTTGGTGGTGGCTGCATGTAGACCTCTCGACGCAACTCAGCACTAGGAAAGGCATTGTTGACATCAAGCTTAGATGCAAACTAGTGTCAGAAAAAAGCAATAGCATGGTGCAAATAGTGGCCATGTGGTCCATTTAGAGGAAATGTCCCATCGTAATCACGACCATACTCGTGTAGAAAGCCATATGCCACAACATCTCCTCCTAATGTCTATTTGACAAAGGTAACACAATTGACCCCTTCAGGTCATTATCGACTTGTGTGGCCATAGTAGGATTAAGGTCAGAAGGAGCGGAACTAGGTATTATGTTTGTAGATAGCCATTACTCACATGAAATGTGCTTCTCTCGAGACACCAAAGTGTCCCACACATTGAGGCCTATCAATTCACACCTAGTTCTATCTACTCTATGTGCAGCAAGGAGGTTAGATGTTTCCAACCACATCGATGGATTGGATACCTCCAATCCCAAAATTTCATAACATGAAGAAATCACGCATAAGAGAGCACAACTACAATCTAATTTTATATACAATATCAACCTCAACCTAGAACCAACAATAACTTAAATATTAATTGCATTAAAAGGGTCTCAAGCTTACAACCTATCATATGATGATGTCGGTGGTGGCGCTGACCATATGGTCATGCCCGACGTGTATGACAACCGCCCCTCTTAGTTTTTTCTCCTTGTTCCTCCTTCAAGGACTTAATGGATATTGGAGATGGATGGTGAGACACAACCCCCAAATTCCTTTGGATGTGATTCGGAGGGGGGTGGGGTGGGGTGATGAGTTGCTAGTTGGATTAGGGTTAGTTATCACTTGGAGATGGTATAAAGAACAAGTTAATCCACTTCATAGTTGATCCTCCTCCCCTCTTTTGATCGAAGGGTTCGAAGGTGAATAGAACTCTCCCAATTTCTTAATTAACTTGTCAATAGTCAAAGAAAACAAACCATGCCCAAATAGGTGCTAAAATATAAAAGTTACGGCAAATTCCATGACTTCAATGTGTGTAATACGATCATGGGTATGACCTTGGTAGTCATAATGTAGATTGGCTTCATAGTGTGGGGTTTAGTATTTCGTGGCCAATTGCTAATGGATTCTGATGGATGTCATCTTGGACTCCTTGGATTGATACGACAAGCCTCGTAATTTCCGTGTGTTGGATATCTAATGCTATGCATTTGGTGATCATAACTTCAATAGAAATTATCTCAATTTGTTGTCACTCATTGTGACAAGTCCATGGGAGATAAAGTCCACCAAACTACCAAGCACGAAGGAAACATACTAAAAAAACAATAGGTTCGTAATGTGGTTGTTTGACCCTTAGTAAAAAGAAAGAAAGAAAGCAGGTACACTGACATTGCGGTCAGGCTATGTCACCACCACTCGTTGCTAAAAGATGAGGCTCATCTTTTAGCTCGATCCCCTGCAGTGCGCTCAAACATCGCCGTCGTGTTTGTCTTATGGAGGCGCTTTCTTATATACATGTTAAGGGACTGGGAGTCGTGGTGTTGGTTTACTTGAGGTTCCATCTCTGCTTGCTGCTCGATCCCCTGCTATGTCAATCTGTTGCACCCACTCTTTCTTGCTCCAATGCTCCGTCGTACCTCTGCACTCCTCTTGGTAGTGAGGGTTGCTTTGATACTCACCGCGGTTACTGCAACAAGGATGGTCATCCCGTGTCTGATTACTTCTAAGCTGCACATGTGTAACAAGGGGCACACATCTTCTGGGACTCGTGCTTTTACTTCGACATACTTAGCCATCGCTTTGACTAAGCAATATATTGTGAGGTTAAGTGTCTGCTTGCCACTTTAGGTTCCTCTTCAACGGGTGTTGCAGGTTTTGTGACTGATGCTTCTAGCATTGAGCGGCCCCCGCCTACACAGCCAGGTACATCCGAGTGGGTTCTAGACTCTAGAGCTTCCTTTCATATGTCTTCTAATTCTTCCACCTTGTCCTCTCTAAGATCTCTCAATTTTCATGTTCATGTTCTCACAGCTGATGGTACTACTCTTTATGTTGCTAGTTGAGGCACTCTTACTACTTCTTTTTCTATGCCCGATGTAGCTCATTTTCCTCGACTTACCATGAACCTATTTTCTGTTGGTCAACTTACTAACTCTGGTTATCGCGTCATTCTTGACATTGATTCTTGTTTTGTTCAGGATCATCACATGCACACCTTGGTTGGGAATGGACCTCGTCGCGATGAGCCTTAGGGTTATAGGGAGTTAGACTGGCATCATGTTCCTTCTATTGCCACCACTATCGCCAGTCACTACATCTGTCGCACCAGCAACCGACACTTTCTAGTAGTGGTATCATCGACTTGGACATCTTTATGGTTCTCTTTTGTCGTCTTTAGTTCGTCGAAGTCTTCCAGGGTCTATCTTAGGAGATGTCTCTTTAGAAAGGCAGGGTTGTAGGCTTGGCAAGCGGATTCAGTTACCTTATCACACTAGTGAGTCAATGTCTCATTGCCCTTTTAATTGGTTAATTTCTATGTATGTGGTCTGGCTCCATTCACTTCGAAAGAGGGCCATCAATACTATATTATTTTTACAGATAATTTCTCTCGCCATACATCGTTTTATTTTCGATATTCTCGCAGTGAGGTTCTCTCTCCCTATATAAGTGTTTTGTTGTCATGGTCCACACTACAATATCTATGCTTATTCACATGTTTAGTGCTAGCTTTGTTGGAGATTATATATCCTGAAGTTGCATTGTGTCCTTGCTGAGCATGGTACACTTGCCTAGTTTTCTTTTCATGGTACTCACACTCAGAATGTTGTGGGTGAGCGCAAGCATTATTCATTCTTGAGAAGGTTCGTGCGTGACGATGGCGCCTCTCTTTCACTTCCTTCTGGGTTGAGGTCGTTCTGTTTCCACCTATCTCATCAACATTCAACCCTCAATTGCTCTACAGGGTGGCATTCCTTTCAAGCGCCTTTGTTGTCGTTCCTCTGTTTATTCGGTGCTTCGTTTGTTTGATTATGTTTGCTATGCCTTCTTACCCCCCATAACGCACCAAATTGTCTGCTCAGTCTGACGGGTGTGCCTTCTTAGGACACAATTATGACCATAAGGGCTATCATTGTTGGGACCCGATCAGTCATAGGATACGTATTTCTCAAGATTTGAACTTTGATGAGTTTCGTCTCTTTTACTCAAACCCATCTTCCCTGATCTTTTCGGTGGAGGATATCTCTTTCCTCGCTTTTCTCGACACATATCTCACTTTGCCCGCCATCCTACTCCTACTCATTTCACTGTTGCAGATCCGACACCGCCATCTCCTAGGGTTTCCTCTTCTTCATTGTCACATGATTTTGCACCTTCATCTCCGGTGGATTCATCGTCTCCATCACCAGAGTCTACTCTGGTGGCCCCTCATATTTTCCCCTCTTTTCCTCACTATCATAGTTGTCATCTATGTGTAGTGGATCATTCTACTGATGTGCCATCTACATCTTCTCAGTCGACTTATGGTCTTTGTGATCGGTCTCGCCCTACCATTGATCCCTATGGTTTTTCTGCCGTAGTTGTTCTTGAGCCAACTTCTTATCATGATGTTGTTCATCCTGAATGCAGCTTGCGATGGCAGGGGAGATTGTTCCTCTTGAGCACACTAACACGTGGAATCCCGTTTCTCTTTCTCCCCGTGTTTGTCCTATCACTTGTAAGTGGGTCTACAAGGTTAAGACTCACTCTGATAATTCTCTTGAGCGTTACAAAGTCCGTCTTGTGGCTTGTGGCTTTTAGCATGAGCATATTCGTGATTAAGATGAGATTTTTGCTCATGTGGCCCATATGACAATTGTCCAGACACTTGTTGTGGCCTATGTTCGCCATTGGTTTGTACCTTAGCTTGATGCTATGAATAGATTTCTTAATGGTGAGTTGTGTTAGGATGTTTACCTACAATCATCGAATGGGTATTATGTTCCTGATGGCACGGTATCCAATCTTCCTCGCTCTCAATATGGTTTTAAGCAAGCCCCTCGTGCTTGGTTTGAATTTCGCCTCCATGGTGACTACAACTACGCTTTTGATGAGTGCTCATGATCCTATGATGTTTGTCCACCTGTCTGCTCATGGCCGGACTCTTCTTCTATATATTGATGACATGATAATCACTGGTGATGACCCTGAGTACATTGCCTTTGTGAGGACACGTCTTAGTGAGCAATTTCTTATGTTTGATCCCTCTTCACTACTTTCTTCGGATTGAGTTTTGTTCTACCTATCCCATTAAAAGTATATTCAGGATCCTCTTACTCTTGATGCTCTTTCAGATGTGTGTATTGTTGAGAATCCCATGGAGCTCAATGTTCACCTCTACTTCTGATGGTGATCCCTGTCTGATCCAACGTGTTATCGTCATTTTGTGGGAGACTTGTCTATTTAGCTGTCACTCATCCGAATATGTCCCATCCTATCCATATTTTGAATTGGTTTATTTTTTTGTCCCAATTCGGTTTACTATACTCCCATTCTTCGCATTCTATGATATCTTCGTGCCACGATTTCTTACCATCTTTTCTTCCTCGCTCAAGTTCGCTACAACTTCGGGCCTATTCAGATGCTATGTGTGTAAGTGATCCTTCTGATCGTCATTCACTATCTGCTGACCGTGTTTTTCTCGGTGGTTCTGTTTTTTCCTAGAAGACAAAGAAATAGACTACAATTTCTCCTTTGTGTGCAGAGGTTTTGCAAGCTATGTCTCTTTTGATGAGAGAGGTGACTTGATTATGATTACATTAGGATTTTGGTTTTTCTATGACTACACCTACCCCCCCCCCCCCCTTTCAGACAATACATGTGATATCAGTATTACGCATGACCTTGTGAACCATGAGCTCATCGAGCATATTGGTGTTGATGCTTTTTTTATGTGATGTGGTGTGTAGGATTTGGTAATTGCTCTTCAGGATGTGCCTTACATGTTACATTGGGCGAATGTCTTTACGAAGGCCCAGACTAGATCAACACCATTTTTATCTCTCCAAACTACTGGTGTGGATCCACCCTGACTTTGAAGGGGCAGGGTGTTAGTTGTATCTATTTGTCGTGTGATATCACCATTGTATAAGTGCTTTCCTGCTTATTTACCACACATATACATGTATGTATATCGTCCCATGGACACCTGGAAATACAAGTTGCATATTTCCTTACAACATGATTCGGGTTAAGGAACAACCTTTCTATTTCCTATGCGCAAAAGCAAAAGTTTTTTTTTTGTTATTGCATGCAATCAACATCGGCAGGAAATTTGTATATTTCTACACTTACAAAATTCAGAACATGCCCAAATAGGGAGATCATTGTGCTTCAAATGAAGAGAATAAATCTACTATCTAACTTAGCCCATAATTGGTTCTTTTGTGACCTACGGCTGGGGACTGCAAAATCGGCAAATTTGACAAATTTGACCTATAGACGAAATCAAATCATAGAATGAACTATCCGTGAAACTATTTCACGCGGCTGACCTTTTTGTGTGACGCCCGCCACGAAGGCGCCACACTACACTGTGCAACGCCTCAGAGATAGGCGCTACACGGCCAGCGTCCCACACGTGTGATCAGAAAATTACTAAGTGGTGTGCAGCGCCTGAGAGCTAGGCGCCACACTATACAGTGTAGTGCCTAGCTCCTAGGCGTTGCACTAGTGCAACGCCTAGCTCCCGGGCGTTGCACTAGTGCAGCGCCTGAGAGCTAGGCGCCACGGGTCAACCGCGTGAAATAATTTCACGGACAGTTCATTCTGTGATTTAATTTCGTCTATAGGTTAAATTTGTCAAATTTGCCTGCAAAATCTGCCCCATGACTAATTTAGTCTTCAGTTGTCACCCTACGACCATGATCTGCCTTATCTGAATAATAGTGGACGCCCTACAATCATGGTGATTGTTTGCCTTGATTTTGGTATGGCTGCTACCTAAAGACAAAACTATAAAATATCTGCTAATAAAAAAATTGTAAGTTAGTTTATCTAAGAAAGCTTCATAACTTAATTAGAAACCATATTTTGGAAGTCTGGCAAGTTTAGTCTTCACTCAGCTTATGACAGGAAGCTATTCTTTCCTGCATACAAAACTAGCACCTTATATGTGAAACAAGCAGACATTTTTCTCGCAAAAAAGCACATATTCACAACAAGTTCACTGCTCCAAAACTTTAAATAGTTAGTATTTGTGGCACCACAATCTGAAGAACTTTTCAGCTCCTGTAAGCTGTTGTGCCATTTTGGCGTGTTCTTCCAATACAAAATGACACACATTTGGGGGCTTGTTTGACAGGGAAGAAACTGAATCTGTTCACAGCTACAATTCCTAGTAAATTTAAGGTTGTCTTTTCTTTTGTTTAATTTAAAAAAAAAAAGACCAGTCAATTTATTAAGAAGAAACCACCTGACACACGCACTGCGGAGCCTAGGGCTAAAACGTGGGTGGCGGGCTGGGCGGCCGCACGCCACTGAGTAACTGGTCGACGTCGAGTTTCATATTTAGTTTTATTTTGAGGGCATATGTTCTGTTTAACTTCTGCTCCATGGTGTAGACTTTAACTTCTGCTCCATGGTGTAGACTGTTTAAACTAGAGTGAACAACGGAAAAATAAATGTTGGTGCGCTAGTTCCACGGCAAACTGAGTAACTGACCATGAGTAAAAAAAGGTACTCTCCATACAGTTCAAGTACACCATATCGCATGCACCGGTTTCGTTTCTGAAGAGAAAATTAGCTCTAGCAGCAAACACAAACAGTCTGAAGGTTGGCTTGAAAACCGATGTCCAGACGGACAAGCATTACTACGTCCCAGGTAGTAGTAGTACTAGTAGTACTAATTCTAGCCTTGCTATTCTACTAAATTCTCCTATTGGCTACGACAATATATGACTAAAAAAACATTAGGCCAATAGGGCACTGAGTGGCTACATGTACTAATCGTCCTTCCATCCTGAGGCACTTTAAAGTTTAGCCCAATTCGCAGAGATAGCAGGACGTACGGAGCAGAAATTTATCAGTCTATAAAATCGCGCTCGCTGCGACCGAGGCAAGATTCTCGCAGCGATATGGAGTGGGGAAACTTGAAGCCACCGGCCAAGTGGATGGACAGGAACGGCGCATCACGGGCGGAGGGGACTACTGGAGCAGAGGCTTCCGCTTCCCATTGGGCACGGCCGGCGAGCTGCGCCTGCGAAGATCCGTCGGATTTCTCGCAGCGACAGAGTAAACTAGTGGGATTCCCAGGCGCATTCTGGCCCCAACCAGGAAACAAGCGGCAATAGTAAACAAAGACAAGGCGAATTAACTAGTCGCGTAATCGGGAGGGAGGGAGGGGAGATTGGGGGAGCGGAGCGGGTTACCTGGAGCTGGCGAATTCGTAGAGCCTGCCGCGGGGGGAGAAGACGACGAGCGCGACCTCGGCGTCGCAGAGGACGGAGAGCTCGAAGGCCTTCTTGAGCAGGCCGCCGCGGCGCTTGGAGAAGGTCACCTGCCGGCTCGTCGGGTTCTCTATCCGCTTCATCTGCGTCTTCCCCCGCACCATTTTCGCTCCTCTTCTCTCCTCCCACCCACAAATCCGATCGGGAACCAAACCAAACCAGAAAAATCTCCCTCCTCCGATCAGCCGGCCTGCGGAACGAACGCAGAGAGGAGAGGGGAGAGGAGAGGTAAATAAAAGGTGGGTACTGTTATCCCAATTGGGGCGGCGAGGGGAGGGCGAAAAGAGGAAAACCCCAGCCCACCCACGCGAGGAGGAAGGGGATCTGGCCAGGACGGCAAGGGGAGACTGACCAAAAATGGCAAGCGCGGTGAGGTCGCTGCGGTGTAGGGTTCGGCCGTAGCTGGCTGCTGCTCCCTCCTCGCCCACCCACCCACCCACCCTCGCCGCCCTCCTCCTCCTCCTCTCCACCTTGGCTTTCCTTTTCGGTCCCTGGCCCTGACGGCGTTGCCGCGACGCCGTCACGAGTGGCCGGTGGGGAGGCACCGGGGCAAGGCAACGAGAGGAAAAAGGAAATTTTGTGTGCTGGTAGTGGGTGGGGTGGGGTGGGGCGGGGCGCTAGGGTCGGTGGAGCTGCCGTTTTATGGAGATCCGGGGCTGGGCAACAAACGGCAACATTTTCCATAGGTGGAAAATAAAGGCCGTCAGGCGGGCGCCTTTTTTTTTTGCGGTGAACCACCCTGGGAACTATTTAATTGGGCGCTTCGGTGGGTGGTGAATCAATTCGCTTGAGGGAGGACTACGAATTCGACAGCCATTCAACGAACTTGGGATTAGGGTTATGGTTTTCGTACAGTTTCCCTTTAAGAATCCACCCGAAAAGAACTTTTGCTTAATGAGGGGTGCACATCACACGATCTATGATGATGTTTAAGGCGTAATTGTACGATGTGGTCCTATGATCTGGACCTAGGATCTGATCCACCCCAATGACCTCGCCTGCGAAGCGCCAAGTGGGTAGTATCGTAAGTTAGTAATCATAGCATGATACTGCTTTTCGTAGTGCATATTTACCAAAATTCGGCGGAGTATGAGTCCCACCAAAACCAATGTGCCTGCCGTGGGTAGAAGAGGATAAGGGTGGCCAAGGCGGCTGATGCGGGCCGTCAGTGGCGGAGCTATAGCAAGGCCCAAAGGGCCCTGGCCCGCCCAGCTTATGTGATTTTCTTGAAGGTATATCTATTTTTGGGCCACAAAACACAAGACCAAGAGATGTTTCTATAAGCCGGCCCGCCCAGTTATTTGGGACAAGCTTCGCCACTGGCGGCGGTGCGGGCAGCCGCAGAGGAGGAAGCCATCCGCACCCTCATTGTAAAGAGGCGACAACGGAGGAACACGCGCACCCTCGTCCGAGAGCAGAATCGGGCGGTCCATGCCATGGTCGGACTGCCATCCAAGGAGAAGGAGGACAACGACGGGTCAGACAGCTCCGACAACGAGTAGATCCGGCTCGATCCCTATTGCGTCTTCGACCGGTACTTCCGCGAGAAGGATGAGAATGGCGTTGGGAAAGGCAAGGGCAGTCGTGGATGATTTTGTCCACCATAGCCAAACATGCCAAATTTTGGTAGTCCGATGGCATGTTGTGGTGTAGTAGTCGAATGATATGTGTAATGCATGTTATCTACAGATGTACTGGTATGCTTCGGTCATCTCTACAACTTGTGGAGATTCCAGACCTGTATATAGAGGTGTGTACACGCTTGAAGGCCACGGCGAGGAATATTTTTACCTGACATGGATGACAACATGATCTTCGGATTGGCCCTCCTACGTCTTAGGCGTTATACAGACTCCATTTCATTAAGTGCATTTCACCCTTTTCTACTTTTTTGGAACTTGGACTTGGATATGGCTGTGTGCATCTTAATTATGCAGATGTCGTGTGTAATACTTAAATCTTTTAAGTAATAAAATGCTCTTTATCAGGGCAAAAAAAAAGACATCGTTACATAGTTGCATGGGTTTGTATGTATTTGAGGTATGGTAATTGAGAGCAACTCCAACGGGGTGACCCAAACGGACGGCGCTTTTATTCGCTTTTTGTCCGTTTGGGCCGACAGCCCCCCGGCGTCCGCCCTGTTTTAGATTAGGGTCGGTAGTGCGCCCAACGCGTCGACCCATTTCATGTCCGCACGCAATTTTTAAAAAAGGCCCGCGGCCATAGATCATGCCAGTGGCCATGTCTCATGCCGGCACCATGCTAGCGCCGTCATACAATGTCGGCTTCAAAATAACACCACACAGTTCATGCTGGCGTGCTTACCAGCGGCCGGCACACAAAAAGGGGCGGGACTTGAGTTCGACCACGCCATCGCGGCCCCGTGCACTAGTGCAGAACCGGTCTTTAGTGCCGGTTCGTGACGGCCTTTAGTGCCGGTTCGCCAATCGGCACTAAAGAGTGGGGACTAAAGGCCCCCCTTTAGTACCAGTTCGTCACGAACCGACGCTAAAGTGCAAACACGTGGCACGAGCCAGGCCCGGGTGCGCGTAGGGCTTTAGTATCGGTTGGTAACACCAACCGGTACTAAATGTTTGGTTTTTTTATTTTTCCTTTAATTTTGTGTTTTCAGTTTAATTTAGTGATTGTTTTACATTATAATGAGTTGTTAAATCCATATTCATATTATACTTGATCACCTAATTAGGTGATCAAGTATGAGTGGGGCGTTTTAGAGGCCGAGCTACCTGACTCCCGTTATCTGGGCCGAAGGTTGTTACGTTGTGATGGGTGCTGCTCATTTTTCCAGTCCTTATACGAAGTTGGAATACATCGGTGCCATGGGCTGGGGTGCTATCTTTGTACATGGGCCTCCCCATGGGTGCGTGATGCGGGGACATGATGTGCCTCCTGGGCTAATGTTACAGATCGATTGCATTTACCTCGTTAGAGTAAGACCGGTCATCACCTTCCTCCCGGCGCACTGGACATGGGACGGGGCCCCATGGATGGGATGGAGTTCTTCTTCGAAGATGACAATTCGGGGTAATCTTCTGACATATCTTGCAATTTTTGTTCTGTTCTGGTATTGGGAATCGATTGGGCATGTGCGGGGTGTTTGTTCTGGTAGGTTTTTTTAAATCTGAGTCGTCTCCTAAAAATTAGATCTAACTCGGTGTTCGTCCGGATTGGGTTGCACTTTCATTCCTAGGTCGGATGCAGGGTCTATCTTAAAGGGGGAAGTGGCTGCAGTGGAATTGGCTGTTGCTTCTCTTCATGGGGCTCGCACAGGCAATGGAGATTAGATTTCTTCCCATGCAACAGTGGAGGAATGGAGTCCGGAGAGAACGGAGGAGGACGGCACCCAGAAGAGACAATCATGATAGAGGAGATTACCCAGTGGCGTAGCCAGCCCAATAAGCCAGTGTGGTCCATCAATAAAAATATTTACATAAGTTTATTTATTTTTAAAGAAATATTTTTTTACTATACAATATACAAGCTATGGGGAAATTCCAGGGTGGTCCATGGACCACCCTGGCCACCCCCTAGCTACGCCACTGAGATTACCGATTCATACATCTGTGGTAGCGAGGTGGTGGCTGATTCAATGTCCCCTGAAAATATGAGCGGCCAAAGAAGATGAGATGCAGAGGGAGTGGTCGTCTCAAAATCACAGGGCTCCTGCTGGACACGAAAGGAAGTTTACTTGTGATCTAATCTATTATTTTGTGACTCTGTATAATGGTAGCACATAATGGAGTAAACGAGTCTTCATCTGAAATTGACAAGTGATTATGACATGCAAATCATCAGATATCTTCATTTTTCTGGTTCAGGATCCCATGTGTGATTCAACAATTAATTGGTGTCCATGTTAAAATTTGCAGAATTAGGATCAGTTAGGATGCAGATGAGAGGGAGAACAATCCCAGCAGAGTGCCTCCTGCGCTTGAGGCTTCGATACGTTCTTATGCTCATAACAAGGCAGGTATTGTTGTTAATCCAGCTAGCTTCGCTTCCGTCGAAGAAGTATATGAGTTTTACAACTTGTACTCTTTGGGAGACTGACTTTGGTGTCCGGTATGCAAAGAGCCGACTCAATGTCCATGGGATAAAGTGCATGCATGCGCGGTGAGTCAGAACTAAACTGGTTATTGAGTCCTTGTGCCCCAAGATTCTTTTTTTTATTTGCCTGTGTTGTGCTTATGCAGTCTGGTTCGAGATCATTTGCAGGGTAAACCACTGCAGTCCAATAGCAGATCAAAGCGGTGTGGCTGCACTGCTATGATGTGGCTACTGAGATCCGATGATAACGGTTCGTACGGGTGCGAGCATAGGTCAGAAATGATCATGAACCCTCTGTTAACTGTATGGAGAAGTTACATTGAAAGTCGCATCGACACATGTACACCGGGGACATGGTAAAAGAACAAAGAATGTAAGCACATGCAAAGTTTACAGCATCGTGGCCAGTTTTTTTGGTGTCAGTGAAGAAGGTCCCGTTCACAAAATCTGCCATATTGGATATTTTCTGAATTCCTTTATCGGTTGATTATCTGAATATTTGTTCTGATCTGCACGCAGGATTGCGTCACTGTGGGTCATGATCTTGAAGAGGGTTGCGGCCACTTCGACCCCTTGTTGGCGTTAATCCCACCGAGCCATGCAGCAAGTTATGAATCGGAACACATGTTCGACGAAATTTGACGGCGCTGCGGCAACTGATGGTGCATGCTCTGAAGACGAAGAAGTCACGAACAAGCCTGCCAAAAAAGCCAGGATAGTTTGACCGCCTAGTGTAGATTTTAGAGCAGGATTGGTTAGCCCTGTTTCATATCTTGTGCATGTTATACTGGTGTGTGACTTGTCCTAGTAATCGCCTATGTAATTGTGTTTATCACTCTGTGTTTGGATTCATGTGTCTTTAAAACCATTTGTCGTTTGATTATTCACCACTTGAAAGAGTGGTTAAGGTCGATGCATGGGGCCTCCAGATCCCTTGTTCTGCTTTCTAGGTCCAAGCATGGAACATAAAGGGAATGGTGATGGCACTTGTGCCAGCGCTGCTGGATAGACTCGTCTCCGTGGGATACTACTGTTCATTAATTGAGAATACAGTAGCTTGTAAATGACTTGTACCTGAAATACAGGAGAGGAATACCTGCCTGCGGCCGATCCCAATAAAGACAAACGGATGTGATACCGGCCACCAGGAAGCTCGGCCTCCAAAGAGCATTTCCGATCAAGTATAATATATATGGATATGTCATATATATACTCTAGCTAGCTAGCTAAAAATCATCGTAGTCGTCATTATCACTATTTAATCATCATAGTCATTACCGCTATCTAATCACCACCAACACTAGCTTAAAGAAGAAACATTCACTTGTACCAGAAGCAAAAATATCATCGAGTTCAACATGATTGTCATAATATTATAAGCGTTCATATATAACACCACAAAAGCAAACCACTCTTGGAGATTAAGTTCAGAATGAAGAACACGGACATGAAAGGACAAGTACTAAGAGGATGAACTAGCTAAATCACTCCTGCTGCTCTCTCTCAGGTAAAATAGCATAGAACATGTATAGCTCTCCTGATTCATCATACTTGAGCATGCAGATGAACCTGTCTCCTAATCGTGGGCTGCGCTTCTCATTTCTACCCCCAGTACTTCTCTGCGATCGTTAACAATTTTCCTCCCATCTTTCACTATTAAGCATTCATCGCTTCTAGAAATCCTGAATGCACTCCTGTGCAATGCAGGATATCTTACCGTAAGCTAACAATTGACATGCGACCTTTAGTCTCGATCCCCCGAGGCACAACTGTCATCGGGAGTCCCTGTTGAAGAACATCGTATAGTACTTAATTAATTAATATACTTAGGAATGAAAGTTTAGCAAAAAAATTATGTATGCAAAAGATGCACTTAGGACAAATAGTAAAAATCTTACCAACATTCCTAAATAGATGTGACCGTAGTTCAATACGATCACTATTGGTCGCATGTTTTGAGTACTAACATTTCTAAGTCCAGGAAGAAAATTTGTCTTAACAGTATGAAGATCCTCAAGCCATGAAACATAATGACTTATCTCCTCGCAGTTTAGTTCAGCTCCGGGACAGTAGTAGGTCATGTCTACCAAGCGGCAGACATGTTTGCTTGAATGGAAATAAGCTGTCAATAGAAATTAGTTGTCAATTATTTTTGCATAAGCAATATCAAAGACAAAAATATAGTTGAGAAGAACTCACATAATGGTAGAACTGGAGGCGTCTGCACATCGACCCATATGTCTCTATTACCTTCAATATCATCTTCTGGACGAATATCAAAGGTGATAACCATATCAGGCTCAAATGCATAAGCCTTGCATAGTGCTTGCCAAGTTTTTCATTCAAAATAGGTGTACGTCTTTGCATTGTATACTTTGACGTTGAAAGTATAACAACGCTCAGTTTTCAGGCGCGGCAGCGTCGGCGATAGATGTCGTCGCGCGAGGGAAGTGGAGAAGAAGTGTCGATGGAACTAATTTTTCGTAAGTGCCATATATATAGGAGGGGCCTTTAGTACCGGTTAGAGCCACCAACCGGTACTAAAGGCCAATTTTGTCCAGCCCAAGCGGTGGGAAACGAGGGCCTTTAATACCGGTTGGTGGCTCCAACCGGTACTACCATTAGTACCGGTTGGAGCCACCACCAACCGTTACTAAAGGCCGTGCGCTGCCACGCTGCAGTGCGCTATTTTTAGTCCCACCTCGTCGAGCGAAGGGCAGCCGCACTGATTTATAAACCCAGCCGTGGCTGCCCTTTCGAACTCCTCTATATAGCAGGCTTCTGGGCCTAACTCCGGCGCACTGCCCTGTGAGCCTGCTGGTCCTTATGGGGCTGAATTTGCACACCCTACGTCTGGCAGGCCCACCGAATAGCGCCCCAACAATTTTTTTTATATTTTTTTCTTTTTTGCATTATTTATTTTCTTGTATTTATTTTTGAGTAATTTTTTATATAGTTTTTTCTTTTCTGCTTTATTTGTTTTCTTCTATTTATTTCTGAGTAGTTTTTTTGCTGTATTTAGTTTCTTTGTGATTATTTTTGCTTTATATAATTTTTTTCTTGCATTATTTATTTTCTTGTATTTATTTTTGAGTAATTTTTTATATAGTTTTTTCTTTTCTGCTTTATTTGTTTTCTTCTATTTATTTCTGAGTAGTTTTTTTGCTGTATTTAGTTTCTTTGTGAATATTTTTTGCTTTATATAATTTTTTTTCTTTTCTGCATTATTTATTTTCTTGTATTTATTTTTGAGTAATTTTTTATATTTTTTTTCTTTTTTGCTTTCTTTGTTTTCTTCTATTTATTTTTGAGTAATTTTTTTATATAGTTTTTTCTTTTTTGCCATGACCCTCTATACTCTTTCGCACATGCTATGCGGGTGAAATGATGATACCTTCAACATTTTCAGAGTTTGTTTTGTAGTGATTTTCATTTTCACGGTCATTTAGCTCTGATTAAACAAATCGATGACTGAAAAAGAACAAATGATGTCAGAACGTGTTGGAAGACCAAATGCTACTGAACACAGAAAAAATACATTGATCAGTACCACCTTTCAGCCAAAATGCGCTACTGCTACAGAGAAGTACATAAAAAATACATTGATCATCCGAAACCGGCCCTGATACTTCGAAAGAGATTGTCCACAAGAAGTCCGGAGTTCCAATAAGTTATTAAAAATAAAAAAAGGCGCAATGCTCGTTAATTAGCTTCAAGCCTTTCGGAATAGGGTAGACTACACTGCACATAGCTCCGTGCAATCTATTCTATTCCGAAAGGCTTGAAGCTAAGCAACCTGCAGGTGAGCATTGCGCCTCTCCTTCATTGTCTCTGCACTCACGGCTTATAAACCGCTCCTACTGCCTCTCTCCTAGCAAGGTGGGACTAAAAAGCAGCTTAATAAGAAACTCTAGTACCGGTTCATGCCATGAACCGGTACTAAAGGTGTTCGTGGGGCCCACAGCTTGACACAGCATCATTAGTACCGGTTCGTGGCATGAACCGGTACTAATTGTTGCCCACGAACCGATACTAATGATGTCCGCCCGCCTAGCCGTTGGAACCAGCACTAATGGAAACATTAGTGCCGGCTCAAATTCAAACCGGCACTAATGTGCTTCACATTTGACCCTTTTTCTACTAGTGGTGGTCATGCCAGCACACCTGCCGACATATAAAAAAAAGGATGGTGCTCGCCGCCATAGATCACTCGTCGTCAAGCTTGAGCATGTCAGCCTGCATCTTCTCGAACCACGGCCCCTTCGATGTCGCACTCGTCCTCTTCCTCTTGCCTGTAGTCCTCCAGAAACTCGTGGTCGAGTGGGAAGCCGTCCAGGTCCAGGCCGACCTGATCATGCATGAAGGCCGCCTGATCTTGATCAAAGGTGGACGACGTGAACGCCCCTCGGCCGTCCTGGCTTTGTGTCTTGTCGGGAGCGTAGCCAGCGGCCGGCGTACCACCCTTGTAGATGATGTTCTGCATGTAGTCGTTATCGCCGGAGGCTAGTATTCCGTCGAACGGGTTGCGTGCGCCCGTCAGCACGTTGGCTGGCATGTGCCGTGGGCGTTTCCTCGCGCTTCTGGATGATGAGCCACTGGCCACCGGAGCGCCTCCCTCGTTGCCGGCACGACGTGGGCGTTGGTGACCTCCTGCTGCGCGGCGGCTGCGATGGTAGCCGCCGCGATGGCTTCACCCCTCGCGCCCGCCTCCGGCCCTTCCTCTTGGCCGACTCCCTTGCTCGCTGTTCGGGCGTCAATGTCTTCTATGGCTTGGGCGCGGCGGCGGTCTTGCGGGAGGCGTGAGGCTTGCCTTTGCCGGAGAGGGCGGTCGTCATACCGGACGAGGCGACGGAGGCAAGTGTTGGAAATATGCCCGAGAGGCAATAATAAATTAGTTATTATTATTATATTTCCTTGTTCATGATAATCGTTTATTATCCATGCTATAATTGTATTGATAGGAAACTCAGATACATGTGTGGGTACATAGACAACACCATGTCCCTGGTAAGCCTCTGATTGACTAGCTCGTTGATCAATAGATGGTTACGGTTTCCTGACCATGGACATTGGATGTCGTTGATAACAGGATCACATCATTAGGAGAATGATGTGATGGACAAGACCCAATCCTAAGCCTAGCACAAAGATCGTAGTTCGTATGCTAAAGCTTTTCTAATGTCAAGTATCATTTCCTTAGACCATGAGATTGTGCAACTCCCAGATACCGTAGGAATGCTTTGGGTGTACCAAATGTCACAACGTAACTGGGTGGCTATAAAGGTGCACAACAGGTATGTCCGAAAGTGTTTGTTGGGTTGGCACGAATCGAGACTGGGATTTGTAACTCCGTGTAACGGAGAGGTGTCTCTGGGCCCACTCGGTAGGACATCATCATAATGTGCACAATGTGACCAAAGGGTTGATCACGGGATGATGTGTTACGGAATGAGTAAAGAGACTTGCCGGTAACGAGATTGAACAAGGTATCGGCATATCGACGAACGAATCTCGGGCAAGTACAATACCGCTAGACAAAGGGAATTGTATACAGGATTGATTGAGTCCTTGACATCGTGGTTCATCCGATGAGATCATAGTGGAACATGTAGGAACCAACATGGGTATCCAGATCCCGCTGTTGGTTATTGACCGGAGAACGTCTCAGTCATGTCTGCATGGTTCCCGAACCCGTAGGGTCTACACACTTAAGGTTCGATGATGCTAGGGTTATAAAGGAAGTTTGTATGTGGTTACCGAATGTTGTTCGGAGTCCTGGATGAGACCCCGGACGTCACGAGGAGTTCCGTAATGGTTCGGAGGTAAAGATTTATATATGGGAAGTCCTGTTTTGGTCACCGGAAAAGTTTTGGGTTTTATCGGTAACGTACCGGGACCACCAGGAGGGTCCCGGGGGTCCACAAAGTGGGGCCACCGGCCCCGGAGGGCTGCATGGGCCAAGTGTGGGAGGGGACCAGCCCCAGGTGGGCTGGTGCGCCCCCCCACAAGGGCCCAAGGCGCGTAGGGTTTGGGGGAGGGAGCGCACCCACCTAACTTGGGGGGCAAGTTTCCCCTCTCCCCCCCCTTGGCCGCACCCTAGATGGGTTTTGGGCTGGCCGCAGCCCCTAGGGGTGGAACCCTAGGTGGGGGCGCAGCCCTCCCTCTCCCCCTATATATACTTGAGGACTTTGGGGCTGCCAACAGATGAGTTTCACCTCTCCCTGGCGCAGCCCTACCTCTCTCCCTCCTCCTCTCCCGCGGTGCTTGGCGAAGCCCTGCAGGATTGCCACGCTCCTCCATCACCACCATGCCGTTGTGCTGCTGCTGGATGGAGTCTTCCTTGACCTCTCCCTCTCTCCTTGCTGGATCAAGGTGTGGGAGACATCACCGGGCTGTACGTGTGTTGAACGCGGAGGTGCCGTCTGTTCGATATTAGGATCTCCGGTGATTTGGATCACGACGAGTACGACTCCTTCAACCCCGTTCTCTTGAACGCTTTCGCTTAGCGATCTACAAGGGTATGTAGATGCACTCTCCTTCCCCTCATTGCTGGTTTCTCCATAGATAGATCTTGGTCACTCGTAGGAAAATTTTGAATTTCTGCTACGTTCCCCAACAGTGGCATCATGAGCTAGGTCTATTGCGTAGATTCTTTGCACGAGTAGAACACAAAGTAGTTGTGGGCATTGATTTTGTTCAATATGCTAACCGTTACTAGTCCAATCTTGTTTCGACGGTATTGTGGGATGAAGCGGCCCGGACCGACCTTACACGTACACTTACGTGAGACAGGTTCCACCGACTAACATGCACTTGGTGCATAGGGTGGCTAGCGGGTGCCAGTCTCTCCCACTTTAGTCGGAACAGATTCGATGAAAAGGGTCCTTATGAAGGGTAAATAGCAATTGGCATATCACGTTGTGGTTTTGCGTAGGTAAGAAAGGTTCTTGCTAGAAACTCATAGCAGCCACGTAAAACATGCAAACAACAATTAGAGGACGTCTAACTTGTTTTTGCAGGGTATGCTATGTGATGTGATATGGTCAAGAAGAATGTGATGAATGATATGTGATGTATGAGATTGATCATGTTCTTGTAATAGGAATCATGACTTGCATGTCGATGAGTATGACAACCGGCAGGAGCCATAGGAGTTGTCTTAATTTATTGTATGACCTGCGTGTCATTGAACAAATGCCATGTAATTACTTTACTTTATTGCTAACCGGTAGCCATAGTAGTAGAAGTAATAAGTTGGCGGGACAACTTCATGGAGACACGATGATGGAGATCATGGTGTCATGCCAGTGACGATGATGATCATGGAGCCCCGAAGATGGAGATCAAAAGGAGCAAAAATGATATTGGCCATATCATGTCACTATTTGATTGCATGTGATGTTTATCATGTTTATACATCTTATTTGCTTAGAACGACGGTAGTAAATGAGATGATCCTTCATTAAAATTTCAAGAAAGTGTTCCCCCTAACTGTGCACCGTTGCGAAAGTTCGTCGTTTCGAAGCACCACGTGATGGTCGGGTGTGATAGATTCTTACGTTCACATACAACGGGTGTAAGCCAGATTTACACACGCGAAACACTTAGGTTAACTTGACGAGCCTAGCATGTACAGACATGGCCTCGGAACACAAGAGACCGAAAGGTTAAGCATGAGTCGTATAGTAGATACGATCAACATGAAGATGTTCACCGATGATGACTAGTCCGTCTCACGTGATGATCGGACACGGCCTAGTTGACTCGGATCATGTAATCACTTAGATGACTAGAGGGATGTCTATCTGAGTGGGAGTTCATAAGATGAACTTAATTATCCTGAACATAGTTAAAAGCCCTTTGCAAATTATGTCATAGCTCGCGCGTTAGTTCTACTGTTTTAGATATGTTCCTAGAGAAAATATAGTAGAAAGTTGACAGTAGCGATTATGCGATCAGTAGAAAGCTTATGTCCTTAATGCACCGCTCAGTGTGCAGAACCCCAGAACATCGTCTGTGGATGTTGCAAACATCGGACATACACGTTTTGATTACTACGTGATAGTTCAGTTAAATAGTTTAGAGTTGAGGCACCAAAGACGTTTTCGAAACGTCGCGGAACATATGAGATGTTTCGAGGGCTGAAATTGGGATTTCAGGCTCGTGCCCACGTCAAGAGGTATAAGACCTCCAACGATTTTCTTAGCCTGCAAACTAAGGGAGAAAGGCTCAATCATTGAGCTTGTGCTCAGATTGTCTGAGTGCAACAATCACTTGAATCGAGTGGGAGTTGATCTTCCAGATGAGATAGTGATGTTTCTCCAAAGTCATTGCCACCAAGCTGCTAGAGCTTCGTGATGAACTATAACAAATCAGGGATAGATATGATGATCCTTGAGATATTCACGATGTTTGACACCGCGAAAGTAGAAATCAAGAAGGAGCATCAATTGTTGATGGTTAGTGAAACCACTAGTTTCAAGAAGGGCAAGGGCAAGAAGGGGCACTTCATGAAACGGCAAGTCAGTTGCTGCTCCAATGAAGAAACGCAAGGTTTAACCCAAACCCGAGACTAAGTGCTTCTGTAATAAGGGGAACAGCCACTGGAGCAGAATTACCCTAGATACTTGGTAGATAAGAAGGCTGGCAAGGTCGATAGAAGTATATTGGATATACATTATGTTAATGTGTACTTTACTAGTACTCCTAGTAGCACCAGGGTATTAGATACCGGTTCGGTTGCTAAGTGTTAGTAACTCGAAATAAAAGCTACGGAATAAACGGAGAGTAGCTAAAGGTGAGCTGACGATATGTGTTGGAAGTGTTTCCAAGGTTGATGTGATCAAGCATCGCACGCTCCCTCTACCATCGAGATTGGTGTTAAACCTAAATAATTGTTATTTGGTGTTTGCGTTGAGCATAGACATGATTGGATTATGTCTGTCGCAATACGGTTATTCATTTAAGGAGAACAATGGTTACTCTGTTTATTTGAATAATACCTTCAATGGTCTAGCACCTAAAAGGAATGGTTTATTGAATCTCGATCGTAGTGATACACATTTTCATGCCAAAAGATATAAGATAGTAATGATAGTACCACTTACTTGTGGCACTGCCATGTAAGTCATATTGGTGTAAAACGCATGAAGAAGCTCCATATGATGGATCTTTGGACTCACTCGTTTTTGAAAAGTTTGAGACATGCAAACCATGTCTATTGGTGTATACGCATGAAGAAACTCCATGCAGATGGATCGTTTGGACTCACTTGATTTTGAATCACTTGAGATATGCAAATCATACCACATAGGCAAGATGACTGAAAAGCCTCGTTTTCAGTAAGATGGAACAAGATAGCAACTTGTTGGAAGTAACACACTTTGATGTGTGCAGTCCAATGAGTGTTGAGGCATGCAGTGAATATCGTTATGTTCTTACTTCACAGATGATTTAAGTAGATACTAAGTGTATTTACTTGATGAAACACAAGTCTGAATTATTGAATGGTTCAAGTAATTTCAGAGTGAAGTTGAAGATCATTGTGACAAGAGGATAAAATGTCTATGATATGATCATAGAGATGAGTATCTGAGTTACGAGCTTTGGCACGCAATTAAGACATTGTGGAAATTGTTTCACAATTAATACCGCCTGGAACACCATAGTGTGATGGTGTGTCCGAACATCATAGTTGCACCCTATTGGATATGGTGCGTACCATGATGTCTCTTATTGAATTACCACTATTGTTCATGGGTTAGGCATTAGAGACAGCCGCACTCACTTTAATAGGGCACCACGTAATTCCGTTGAGACGACACCGTTTGAACTATGGTTTGGAGAAACCTAAGCTGTTGTTTCTTAAAAGTTTGGGGCTGCGACGCTTATGTGAAAAAGTTTCATCATGATAAGCTCGAACCCAAAACGGATAAATACATCTTCATAGGATACCCAAAATGGTTGGGTATACCTCCTATCTCAGATCCGGAAGCAAAAGTAATTGTTTCTAGAAATGGGTCCTTTCTCGAGGAAAAGTTTCTCTCGAAAGAATTGAGTGGGAGGATGGTGGAGCCTTGATGAGGTTATTGAACCGTCACTTCAACTAGTGTGTAGCAGGGCACAGGAAGTTGTTCCTGTGGCGCCTACACCAATTGAAGTAGAAGCTTATGATAGTGATCATGAAGTTTCATATCAAGTCACTACCATACCTTGTAGGGTGACAAGGATGTGTACTACTTCAGAGTGGTACGCAATCCTGTCTTAGAGGTCATGTTGCTAGACAACAATGAACCTACGAGCTATGGAGAAGCGATGGTGGGCCCGGATTCCGAGGAATGGCTCGAGGCCATAAAATCCGAGAAAGGATCCATGACTTTGGAAGAAATACTTGATGGTCGTAAGGCCGTTGGGTACAGATGGATTTTAAAAGGAAGACAGACAATGATGGTAAGAATCACCATTAAGAAAGCTCGACTTGTCGTTAAGATGTTTTCCGACAAGTTCAAGGAGTTGACTACGGTGAGGCTTCCTCACTCGTAGCGATGCTAAGAGTCTGTTGGAATTGGATTAGCAGTTACTGCATTATTTATGAAATCTTGCAGATAGAATGTCAAAACATTGTTTCCTCGATAGTTTTCTTGAGGAAAAGTTGTATGTGATACAACCAGAAGGTTTTGACAATCCTGAAGAACGCTAACAAATATGCAAAACTCCAGCAATCCTTCTAAGGACTAGAGTAAGCATCTCGGAGTTGGAATGTACACTTTGATGAGATGATCAAAGATTTTGGGTTTATACAAGAGTTTATGAGATACTTGTATTTCCAAAGAAGTGAGTGGGAGCACTATAGTATTTCTGATGAGTATATGTTGTTGACATATTGTTGATCAGAAATGATGTAGAATTTCTAGAATGCATATAGGGTTATTTGAAAAGTGTTTTCAGTAGAAAACCTGGATTAAGCTGCTTGAACATTAAGCATCAAGATCTATGAGGAAGATCAAAAACCGCTAAATGGTACTTTCAAATGAGCACATACCTTGACATGATCTTGAAGGTGTTCAAGATGGATCAGTCAAAGAAGGAGTTCTTGCCTGAGTTGTAAGGTATGAAGTTAAGAGTTAAAACTCGACCATGGCAAAAGAGAGAGAAAGGACGAAGGTCATCCCCTATGCTTCAGACGTAGGCTCCATAGTATGCTATGCTGTGTACCGCACCGGAAGTGTGCCTTGCCATGAGTCAGTCAAGGGGTACAAGAATGATCCAGGAATAGATCATTGGACAACGGTCAAAATTGTCCTTGGAGTAAATAAAGGACATATTTCTCGATTATGGAGGTGATAAAGAGTTCGGCGTAAAGGGTTACGTCGATGCAAGCTTTAACACCTATTCGAATGACTCTGAGTAGCAAACCGGATACGTATAGTGGAGCGACCATTTGGAATAGCTCCAAGTGGAGCGTGGAAGCAGTATTTACAATATGACCTAGAGATTTGCAAAGTACATACGGATCTGAATGTTGTAGACCCGTTGACTAAAAACCTCTCTCACAAGCAAAACATGATGAAACCCCAGAACTCATTGAGTCTTAATCACATGGTGATGTGAACTAGTTTAGTGACACTAGTAAACTCTTTGGATGTTGGTCACATGGCGATGTGACCTATTAGTGTTAATCACATGGCGATGTGAACTAGATTATTGACTCTAGTGCAAGTGGGAGACTGTTGGAAATATGCCCTAGAGGCAAAAATAAATTATTTATTATTATTATATTTCCTTGTTCATGATAATCGTTTATTATCCATGCTATAATTGTATTGATAGGAAACTCAGATACATGTGTGGGTACATAGACAACACCATGTCCCTAGTAAGCCTCTGATTTACTAGCTCGTTGATCAATAGATGGTTACGGTTTCCTGACCATGGACATTGGATGTCGTTGATAACGGGATCACATCATTAGGAGAATGATGTGATGGACAAGACCCAATCCTAAGCCTAGCACAAAGATCGTAGTTCGTATGCTAAAGCTTTTCTAATGTCAAGTACATTTCCTTAGACCATGAGATTGTGCAACTCCCAGATACCGTAGAAATGCTTTGGGTGTACCAAACGTCACAACATAATTGGGTGGCTATAAAGGTGCACTACAGGTATGTCCGAAAGTGTCTGTTGGGTTGGCACGAATCGAGACTGGGATTTGTCACTCCATGTAACGGAGAGGTATCTTTGGGCCCACTCGGTAGGACATCATCATAATGTGCACAATGTGACCAAGGGGTTGATCACGGGATGATGTGTTATGGAACGAGTAAAGAGACTTGCCGGTAACGAGATTGAACAAGGTATCGGCATACCAACGATCGAATCTCGGGCAAGTACAATACCGCTAGACAAAGGGAATTGTATATGGGATTGATTGAGTCCTTGACATCGTGGTTCATCTGATGAGATCATCGTGGAACATGTAGGAGCCAACATGGGTATCAAGATCCCGCTGTTGGTTATTGACCGGAGAACGTCTCGGTCATGTCTGCATGGTTCCCGAACCCGTAGGGTCTATACACTTAAGGTTCGATGACGCTAGGGTTATAAAGGAAGTTTGTATGTGGTTACCGAATGTTGTTCGGAGTCCCGGATGAGATCCCGGACGTCACGAGGAGTTCCAGAATGGTCCGGAGGTAAAGATTTATATATGGGAAGTCCTGTTTTGGTCACCGGAAAAGTTTCGGGTTTTATCGGTAACGTACCGGACCACCGGGAGGGTCTCGGGGGTCCACCAAGTGGGGCCACCGGCCCCGGAGGGCTGCATGGGCCAAGTGTGGGAGGGGACCAGCCCCAGGTGGGCTGGTGCACCCCCCACAAGGGCCCAAGGCGCCTAGGGTTTGGGGGAGGGGGCGCACCCACCTAACTTGGGGGGGCAAGTTTCCCCTCCCCCCTTGGCCGCACCCTAGATGGGTTTTGGGCTGGCTGCAGCCCCTAGGGGTGGAAACCTAGGTGGGGGCGCAGCCCTCCCTCTCCCCCTATATATACTTGAGGACTTTGGGGCTGCCAACATATGAGTTTCACCTCTCCCTGGTGCAGCCCTACCTCTCTCCCTTCTCCTCTCCCGTGGTGCTTGGCGAAGCCCTGCAGGATTGCCACGCTCCTCCATCACCACCATGCCGTTGTGCTGCTGCTGGATGGAGTCTTCCTCGACCTCTCCCTCTCTCCTTGCTGGATCAAGGCATGGGAGACGTCACCGGGCTGTACGTGTGTTGAACGCGAAGGTGCCGTTCGTTCGGCACTAGGATCTCCGGTGATTTGGATCACGACGAGTACGACTCCTTCAACCCCGTTCTCTTGAACGCTTCCGCTTAGCGATCTACAATGGTATGTAGATGCACTCTCCTTCCCCCTCGTTGCTGGTTTCTTCATAGATAGATCTTGGTGACTCGTAGGAAAATTTTGAATTTCTGCTACGTTCCCCAACAGCAAGGCCAGTGGCGGTGTTGTGGTCGTTGTCCATGGCGGGGGGGGGGGGGGGGGAGGGAGGGGTTTTGGAGGAAAATGGAGGGAAATTGTGAAGGCCGCCACCGACCAGCGGGCCCGGGGAGGAGAAGGCGAGCGCGCGCGCGTCCGTCTCGTGTCCGCGCCGACGCAAATCCGGCTCAAAAAATGCGCAGAGAATGGGTCGCCAGGCGGACGCGCGTCCGTTTGGGTCGGCACATTGGGCCGACTTTTCTGTCCGCGCTGACCCAAACGGACGCCCGAGGACGAAATGTGTCGCCCTGCTGGAGTTGCTCTGAGGCCATCTCCACCGCGCGACCCCATCCTGTCCGGCCCCGTCCGTTTGGGGTAAAAGGGACAAACTGGGCGGCCCAGCGCGCGGGAGCAAACGGACTTTTGTCAATTTTGTGTCCGCTTTCGACCCATCCCCGGCCCAAGTTTGCGCCATCTTTGGGGTGAAACGGGTAGCGGGCGGATAGGCGGGACGCGCGCGCTTGTCCGCCCCTGGCCCGCCTGTCGGTGACACAAAGCAAAAAAAACCCGCGACCCCTTTGGCGCCATTTCCCCCCAAACCCTCCCACGTCCCGTCGTCCCACTCCCTCCCCTGTCCATGGCCGACACCCAGCCGAACTCCGGCGGGCCGGCCGTCACCCCGCCGGGAATGGCCAAGAAGAAGAAAGGCAAGGCGCCAAGGAAGCCGCGGTCTGAGTGCACGCCGGAGGAGATTGCCAAGTTGGACGCGGAATCGGCGAAGAGGAAGAGCCGGAGGGCGGTCGCCAAGGATAACATCGCCACAGCCAAGAGAGCCGCCGACCGCGCTGCGATTGAGGTCGTGGCGCAAGGCCGAGGTCGAGGAGAAGGAGGCCATCGTCAGCAAAGCGCACGCCCTTCTCATGATGGGAATTTGTCGTCCGGGCGGTTTCTCTGGAGCGGTCGTCGGTCCGGCGAGCACAGGGTCGTCGGTCGCCCGGCCTATGCACTGCCAGTCACCATCATCGCAGACCACGCCAATGTCGCCCGGCTTCCCCCGCCAAGGCACGACGGACAGACCCGTTTCTCGGGGTCGCCGGACGTGAGCGCGATCCCGCCTCCACCCCACGCACGGCAGCCGTCATCGACCTCAACTTCACCCTGGTTCCAGCAGCGGCGGCCGGCCGTCCATCAAGATGCGAAGAAAGCACGCACAGCCACCGTTTACGGGCACCATGCCGCCCCCCGCGTATTGTTCGACGGAATGCCAACACCAACGCCACCGGTCAATATATCTGGCCATGGGCCGGGCCTAAAAAAGCCCACGGCAAAAAACTGAGGCCCAGTCCCTCCCAGGCCCTTGCATCGGGCCTACTTTTCAAGCCCAAGCCCGACCCATCTAGTAAAACGCCCTCAAAAGCCCTTAGGGCTTAGGGCCGTGGGCCGGGCCTATTCCTTAAAATGCCAATATGCCAAGCCCAAGCCCGTCCAAGCCCTACTGGTGGGCTCAAAACTTGGGCCCAAGCCCGGCCATGAGCAAGCCCATCGGGCCTAGGCCCTGGATTTTAGGGCCGGGCCTGTGTGGGCCTACAGGGCCGGGCCTGAGATGGCTAGGACTACCGGTCGACGACCCCTACTACGACCAGTTCATGGAAGAAGTGATCTACGAGGGTGGTCACGTCCCTGTCTACGACCTCGACGAGACCCAAAGTCAGGATGGCCGCAGCCAGTTCACTGCCGATGAAGACGCCGACGACCGTGCTGACTACGACCATGGTGACTTGTGGCATGAGGACGATGGCATCTATGTCGAAGGTGATGGTGATTAAGAAGAAGGCAATGACGTGGATATTAGTGGCGAGCCATTGTTCATCGATGAGCTCACCCAAAGAGCGGAAGCACAAAAGAGGAGGAAGAGCATTCGCATGGGTTCATATACACAAGAGGAGGACAAGTTGATTTGCCAATGTTGGATGGAGATTAGCCAAGATCCGAGGACGGGTGCTCAACAAAAGGGCATAGTTTTTTGGACGAGAGTCCACAAAACTTTCCATGAAAGGAAGATGTTTGAGACCTACCAAATCACAAGCAACCGTGGCATCACCTTGATTCAAAAGAGGTGGTTGTTCATCCAACAAGAGTGCAACAAATATTGCGCCGCATTTGAGAGCGTTGAAGCATGGCCCGTGAGCGGTCTCGACGTTGGGGACATGGTATGCTCTCCCCATCCTAGTTCTTTTCCTTGCTACGGCCAAGTGACTTCGGCCTTGTGCATGTTTGCATGTTCAATTCTTGTTGATCTTGTGGTGTAGGCATTTCAATCTTTGGAAGCATTCAAGGCCCGGCACAATGACAAGCCATTCACTCTTACGCATTGTTGGACGATCATCAACAATTGTCCTAAGTTCGAAGATCAATACCGTGAGCTACAAAGGAAGAGAGTCAAGAAGACGGCCAAGTTCGCTGGATGTGGAGATGGCGAGGTGTTGAAGAGGCCGAGGGGCAAGACCAACTCCAAGGTGGACGACATACGTGATGCCTCATCCATGGCCTTGCATGAGACTTTGCATGGCATGATGTCTCAAAAGGATGTGAGGGATGAGAAGAAGCGGCAAAGCAAGGACGAGCAAATGAAGCAATACCTAGAGCTTCAAAGGCAGAAGCTTGAGATGGAGGAGGCGGCCAAGAGATGGAAGATCGACATGGAGGAGGCGGCGCGGCAAAGGCAGCTCGACATCGAGGCCGAGAACGTCAAGGCCAGGCGGAGGCAGCTCGACATCGAGGCCACCAATGCCGCAACCAAAGCGAAGGAGGTCGCCCTTGCGATCATGAGCGTGGACTTGAGCAAGATGAGCAACAAGACGAGGAGCTGGTTCGAGGCCAGGCAGAAGGAGATGTTCGACACCGACGGCCTGAACTAGGTCGTCCGATCGGCCGTGGCCGTTCTTTTTTGGAGGCTGGCATGGGTGCCGCCCGCTGGGCCGCTAGGTGTGTGCCGGCGAGAAGCTGATTCATTTTGAAGGCTGGCTGTGTTGCGAGCGAACAAAACTATTCATTTTGGAGGCCGACTGTGTTGCTGGCCGCTGGCTGTGTTGCCGGCGACGACGTGTAGGCCGCTGGCTTTGTTGTCGGGCGTGAACTAGGGCCGCTGGCGTGAACTAGGCCGGCCGTTGGTATTTGAAACGTTGTTGTTTGAAAGAGGCGGACAAGATGGCATAAAAGGATGCGGCCGCGCGCTGGGCGCACGGCCACCGCATCCCAGGACATGCCCGAACACGACCCATCGCCCTACCCAAACGGACAAAATCTGGATAAAACGGACGTTCTTTTGGGGTCGCGCGGTGGAGATGGCGTGAGATGTCCTGTCATGATAAGGAAAATTTTAGACTTGACCGATCGATGAGTGTACGCGGACACGTCCGGACGTATTTGCAGGCGTTTCATGCTCTCACAATCGGGTCGCCATCTAGTACGAATGGTATACACGCACCAAACAATCCAGTGCCCCAGACCACGGCGCAGGAGGACGGGCCCGCGAGTCATGGCAGCAGCCAGCTCGAACGTGACGCGCGCGGTAAACGCAGGAAGTCGTCCCCGTGGGGCCCGCTCCACGAGGGAGCAGCGGCAAATAGCCAATCGGATGCCTGTGGGACCCACGGCAGTGTACGAGGCTCGGATACCCGTCGGTGTCCTCGGACCGGAGACCGTACGGAATATCCAGTGGGGAAACAACACGTAGGCAGACGAGGACGTGCTATTTGTTGTCGTCCGTGCCGTCCGCAATTGGCTGGTGCCCACTGTCCCACATTACCAGTGGGAGTACTACTTTTCACGTGCCCATGCTCTTCCTGACGCCGTCCATGGCAGCACGTCCTGTTTAGGTCTTTTCGGACTGTTTTCATCAGAGAAATATACTACTCCAAAATTTTGCTAAACCAATATTATAATTAAAGTTTCGATTATCTAGTTTTGGCCACAGTTGAATGAAAAAAAGACTTTGCTAGACTCCATAGTCATGTCGAAATATTGGCTATCATTCAACCAAGAGCCAAAATGGGGATCAACTAGGACCGCATCCTCCAAGTTTAGACGTAGCCGCCACCTCCTCTAGAAAAAACCTAGCGTTCCTTTACCTCCTCTCGGTGCCGCCGTCGGTCAGCCTCATCTTCGGTGGCCTTAGGACCATGGTGGCACGGGGGATCACGTCTCTTGCCGGCAGGAGAGCTCCATATTTAGATGTTCCTTTAAGTTTTGTTAGAGTTTGTGTCTTGCTCAAAAAGACGAGACGACGGCGGCTTTCTGAAGATGGAATAAGGTTCTTTCCGTCTAGCCCCTGTCTCGGTGGTGCGTCTAGTATCGTCGGTGAGCGTGTGGAGGTGTGTTTCCGGCGGATATGTCTGTGGTGGATTTGCTCGGATCGGGTCATAGTTCGTCTACGTTTGTGTCTCTTCAGGTTGGATCCTTTCGATCTACGCTACTCTTCAACGGCGATGGTTGTTGTTCTGGTGCGCTGGTCCTACGGGGCATTATCACGACGACTTTTTGGTTGTCTACAACAAGAAGTTTTGCCTGGCTCCGGCGAGGGAGGGGCGACGGCGGAGGCACGCCTTTGGCTCGCTTCGGTGCTTGTAGTCGTCGCTTCGTGGTTTACAAATCTGGATGTAATTTTATTATTTCTGATGTTTGTTGTACTGTCAAGATTGAAGATGTATAGATCAAAAAAATTCCTGCAGAAAAAACGAGAGCCAAAATTGGTATTTTGACCAAAAAAATAGTGGGTATGGTCGGTTTTGGTTAACATCTAAATATACTTATACACTGCTAGTAGGTCGATGATTATATTTGCAAAATTGGGACTTCAATAAAATTAACAAAAACTATAACAGTTTTATCCTTCATAGAAATGTATTGACGAAAATTGCTTTTGGATCCCAAGCTTCATGGGGCATGGATTTTGAAGAAAAATGGAAATCTAAATCTCTTTTTTACCACTCGTGGTAAAGTTTCATGGCAAAATACATTGTTATGAGAGCTATAAGAAAACATAATCCTGTACTTTCTTCTAGCCCATGTAGTATTCACAATAGAAAGCACATAATTTTGTTTGTTTGTAGTTCGCATCAAAACATATTTCATCATGAAATTTTACACACATGTAGTGTACGTCTCTAAGCAAGTGGGCATTTTTTTAGAGTTTTTAAAAATTGAAAATGTTCATTTAGAATTTTTTTTTTGGAAATCATAGAGCTCGGGGGCCAAAAACCCGTCACTCTTAGATGGGAATTGCTTTTGGCTCCTACTATTATGTACAAATTCTACAACAATGTAAATGTACTTGATTAAAAAATTAACGTGTAGAAGGTGCTTGGTTAAAACATTTGTAACGAACATAATCTAACGTTAGAACATGTTTGCTTTGAATGGCTTGTAAGCTCACTGGTCAGAAAATGATAGAACCACAAAATGAAAAGTTTCTCGTTGTAGAGTATAGTCTAGATGGACCGTGAATATACTACAAGAAAATCAGAGGGACTATTTTCCTAACTTGATTTCCTTTGCAATTTAATACTCCCTCCGTTCACAAATATAAGATGGTTTGGCTATTTTAATATGGGCTACATGCTAACTGAAATGAGTAAACAAACACACTAAAACGTGTCTATATACATTTGATTTGGGAAAAAGTAAGAACATTTTTTATTTGTGAATGGAGGTAGTATTTTTCTAAAGGTAGTCTAACAAAAACCAACGCATGCAAGTCAAAGAAAAAAGGTTGCACAAGTAGAAGTAAAGGTAAATGTCAGAGGACTACAGAAACGGGGAGGCTCGACGAAGATTGTTCCCGTGGTTCAAACAATTAGTGTTATCCTACTGCGCGTTAATGGATGCTTTGAACCACAAAGACTCTAGTATCAAGGAGACACCGGCAGCCAGTTCCACAAAGGAACTTATCCACGAAGGACAAATTCCTACTAAAGGTCCAAAAAGGAGCAACCAACTTAAGCGATTCTGGCATACGACCACGAAGGGCTAGGCTCACTCGGTGTAGATCTTTACGAAGTAAGCGATCTCCAAACACTTGCAAATATAGGGGATCAATCGTAGTCCTTTCGATAAGTAAGAGTGTCGAACCCAACGAGGAGCAGCAGGAATTGTCAAGCGGTTTTCAGCAAGGTTTCATTGTAAGTGTTGTTAAAAATATTTGATAGATAGTTTGGTAACAGGATAATTTGTAACAAGGTAACAAGTAACAATAGTAGCAAAGTGCAGCAAATGGCCCAATCCTTAATTGTGCTAAGGAAAAGCCAGTTGTATTTCTTATATTGACTAAAACTCTCTTGAGAACACACGGGAATATCACTAAGTTACTTTTACCATGATTCATTGAGTTAACATTCATTGCCATGATAAGTGTTATGCGGGTGGACTGGAGCTAAGGTATTGTCGTAACTTTAACAAATACCTACTTATGATTATACTATCCATGCAAGCATCCACAACTACAAGAGAAGTAATTAAGATATATCTAACCATAGAACTAAACAGTTGGATCCAAAACAACCCTCTATAGAATAATTCACAAACTAGAGTTTAGGTTTCTATCACTTCTGCAACCCATCATCTACAAACCAATTCCAAATGTCTTTCCCTAAGCCCAAAGATGGTGAAGGGTCATGTAGTCGATATTTACATAATACCACTAGAGAAAGAACAACACAAAATTATATCAAAACATTGAACAAAAATCAACTTTGCATGATTACTAGTAACAAGACTTCTCCCATGCCCTCAAGAACTATTGGAACTACTCACAACTGATCATATGGATTATGATCAGTGGGAACAAATATATGATTAACAATTTGAACATAACAATATTCTACCAATTAAACCAAATAACATCAACTATAAGATGTAATTAATCAACACTACAAGAACTCCAAGGTACCAATCCAAGGTTTGATACAAAGATTGAACACAAGATAAGAACTAGGGTTTGGATATGAGATGGTTTTGGTGAAGATGTTGATGAAGATAAAGATCTCCATGATGAAGGCTTCAATTTTCCCCTGCCGAAGAGCAAAAGTGCTCCACCCAAGTTTCGCCTCGCAGACATGGCGGAAAGTCCCGAGGATTTTCTATGGTTTTTTAGGGAATTTCTAAATTTATAGCCAAAGGGCATCGGGACACGAGACACCACGGCCACACAACGCGTCCAAGGGCAGCCCGCGCCACCAGACCATGTGGAGGTCAGGTGGGTCAACTCTCGTACTTCTTCGCTCCTTAATTCCATATGTATTCCAAAATAATTCTCCAAAAATTCACACTTTATTTTGAGCTCTCCAGAATTGCTTTCTCTTATGTTCCATTTTAAGACCAGAGTTCCACCTCTTGCATTTTAAGAGAGAGAAGGCACTAATTGCATTCTATTGTGAAATATATCATTGAAATAGGATAAATTATAGTAAGAAATAATGATGCAAAATGGACATATCACGACCCGTTCGGGCAGATCAGACGGCTCGGAGCCACCCCGAGAGGCCCCAGCGGCAAGCCACCCGGCAACAAACGGACAGGAGGCGCTCTCCGCACGCGAGGAGCCTAGGAAGGCAGGTACTCCAACATCCTTTGTAGGAGAAATTTTCATGTCTTATCCGCACGTGAAAACCCTAGGCTCTCCCTTGGCGACTCCTCGGCGACCTGCGCTAGTGGCCACTCCGGCTCCGACGGCCACCCCTCTCCTTCTGCTGGTGGTCACTCCGGCCCCGGCAGCCACCCTCCCTGTTGAGTGCCACTCCGGCCCCGACAGACACACAATGGCACCTTTTTCCCTCAACTTTGATCATGACAGGAAGTTCCAACATGAGGCTAAAGTTTGGGCATCCGGTGGTTTTCTCGCCGGGGTTTCGTCAATGAGAGTTCACCTTGGTGGTATCCTTCTGCAGAGCATCGTTCAAGCTTGATACACACACGGTTTGTGTTTCCCTACATGCTATGTTTGGAGGTTATGCCCAAGGTTTTAGAGTTCCTCATCTCAAAGATAGATCCTTCAAGTTTTCAGTTGCGTCCAAATCCGTGGGTTTTGAGATCTATAATGCGGGTAAAATAGTTGAAAAAGAGTTTGAGAAGGTGTTTAACCTATGGAGTTTTGGTGGTCTAAATTGGCTTAGAGGAGAGAGTGCTTACTACGCAGAGCAAGATAAAGAATGGACGCTAGTGGGTAGGCATGGAAAAGTCATGAGTCCTAACTCTGTCGATCACCGGATTGGTGCTCTGGCTAGCCGGACTACCAAATCGGTCTTTGAACGATTATCGGGTCCCATTCAAGATAGGAGTGATCAGAGGGGTGCTTTGATTTCACCCAATGCAATTCATGATGATAGGCCGCGCAATGAGCTCCAAGTTATTACACACCATCAATGTACCAAAACCTACGTGACCTGTTATGCATGCGGGGAGCAGGGCCATTACGCGTGCAAATGTACGGTGCCAAATCTTTGGGCTTTGGCCTTTTATCCACTTCGATTCTTTCTGGAGTCCATCAGAGTAGGCCTGGGCCGAGGACGAGGTGGAGACCTGGTTCCACTGTGCTGGGCCAGCATTACCGTTTAGGCAAGTTTCGACATTTAAGGAACTAGTCAAGGATCTTTTCCCAAATTTCCAGTCGAGACCCCTGCTTGCCTCCTCACATTCCTCCTCACCTACCAACTTTGCTTCAACCTCGTCAAGCTCGCCAACTTCTTCGTCATCTCCGGGGAGAGAAATAGTGCTCTGCTTGTCGGAAGCGATAGTAATGGCCAACATTCCCATTGATCCCATCCCTTTCGCCCCTCATGGTTTTTAGATACAGGTAGTGGAGGGGCGAACGGGGGTTTCTAGGGTCATCTTGCCGCACCGTCCGCGTCTTCATGAGGACTGGGCGATTGCGACTATTCATCCACACCCAAATGAGGTATTCTTCCCCAATGTCCGGGATGTTCTAGAAGAGTTTCTACAAGGGGTTGAAGGGGTGGGGTTTAGAGAGATTCAACCTTGTCTGTTTGGGGAAGCATATATTCAGTTCAGACATGTGCGGGATAGGGACAGGTTGATCAGGCAGAGCCCACACCAGTTTGGTGATGTTTTTATCTCATTCACTTAGCATAATCAGGGTAGAAACTGGCACCAAATTCACTTCAATGGAACTTGCTGGCTGTTATTTGTTGGTGTGCCTTTTGACTACTGCAATACATGGGATATTGCTACTGCTATTTCCAAATGGGGCAGAATCATTAGCTAGGAAAAAGAGGATGCTCTTAGAGGGAAGATTTTGGTCAAAGCCAGAGTCACTGAGCTAATTGATGTGCCCAAAAGCATTAGGTGGTCTGAGGGAGAAAGCCGTGAGGAAGAATCTTGGACCTGCTTTGTTGAAGTGCTATGGTAAGAAATGCTTGGGGGTGGCCCTGCTGATGATGACCCAATTCCTCCTCCTGGGGTGGACCCATATCCAGTTCCACAACATGCAAATGATTTCCCTGGGTTCCATCCTGTGCCAATGAACAATGATCAAGTTAACGATGCTGAATGGGATGAGTGGGATGAGCAGGAGGAAAATGATCACTGGGCTTTTCCTCAGCCAAACCCTCCAGCTCCTGTGCAGCAGCAGTTGGAGATCCCTGTGTTACCTGAAGATGGTGCTCCTAACAGTAGCATCACAACTACTGTTTCTTTGTCTGATGTCTCTTATCTCTCACACATTCTTCTAGTGAGGAGGTGAATCAGGGTGCACATGCCCCTCTTTTGGGAATGGGACTGCACAACATTGCTTTAGCTTACCAGGCAGATCCAGAGGATGTTGATCAAGGTTTTGCTGCTAATGGGGAGGAGGATTTAAACATTCAAGTGCCAGACCCTCACCCTGAGGAGATTCTGGCTCTACCACCTGTGTTGCCTGGGCAGGCTCCAGTACCAGTGGTTCAACCCCTGGTGGAAGAGCAGCAAAGTACTCACATGCCTGTTTCTGCTGAGAACCCCAGTCAGAACAACACTGGTAACATTACTATAGTTGCTGGAAGCTCTGCAGCCCAAGAATTTGCTTTGGAAGGAGCTGCTGACAGTGAGAAAGTTAATATTGCAGAGAAGAGCATTGGGAGTGTTGCTACTGGGAAAGAGGAGGACATGGCTTCTACTAAAGGAAAGGAGAATGTCCCCATTGAACCTTCCCCCTTGATTGGAAACCCTTCTGTTGGTAACAAGAAAGGTACTTTTGGCCCTCATTCTGCCACTTGTTCTCCAAATTCTTTTGATGTTCAAAAAATTGTTGAATCACATGCTATGGATATTATTGATGGCTCTCATTTAATCTCTGAAGAAGGTTTGGACCTGTGGATTCAGCATTTTGCTCCAACCACTCAGGGGGCAGTCAACACTTTTAAGATAGATATACCAGTAAGTTGGTTCAACTTCATAATTCATCTCCTTTTAACTCCTGATAAGTTTGGCTGGATTATGCACTTATTGAAATCTGAACTATGGACTCTGTTGACTGCCAATTGCTCTACTGAAGAGACCATTACATTTCACATACCTGATAACTGCTCCACTTCTCAGGCTCCATGTTGTAAGGAAATACTGTAGGGAAATGGCAAGGAGAATGAGGGAATTAGCCCAGCTGCTCATTCTTCTAGTGGCATTGGGATCCCACTCCAACAGGTGTCCCCTAATAAAGTAATCATTCTGCCACTTGGGGAAGCAGTTTCAAGGAAGAGAACGGAGAAAGATCCTCTTGTGGAAACTGAGGTAAGAAGAAGTGATAGGATTAAAAAACATAATAATGGTTATAGGAGGAAATCTTGTGTTGTTCAAACTTGTCTACCTTGCAATGCTATACCTCCAACAATTCATAATAAAGATGTCAAAAATCGGACAACGAGTTTCTATAAGGTCTCTGAGGAGGAAGAACATGAGAAGCTGTCTAAGAAACTCAAGAAAAAGGGACAGGAGGAGATGGCCAAGGTTTCCAAGGCCACTGGAGATGCTGGCCAACCTCATATTATGTAATCATGATTGTCGGTGTCAAAATCGACAGATCTCGGGTAGGGGTCCCGAATTGTGCGTCTAAGGCTGATGGTAACAGGAGGCAGGGGACATGATGTTTACCCAGGTTCGGGCCCTCTCTATGGAGGTAATACCCTACTTCCTGCTTGATTGATCTTGATGAATATGAGTATTACAAGAGTTGATCTACCACAAGATCGTAATGGCTAAACCCTAAAAGATAGCCTATGATTATGATTGTTCTTGTCCTACAGACTAAACCCTCCAGTTTATATAGACACCGGAGGGGGCTAGGGTTACACAAGGTCGGTTACAAAGAAAGGAATCTACATATCCGAAATGCCAAGCTTGCCATCCACGCAAAGGAGAGTCCCATACGGACACGGGACAAAGTCTTCTATCTTGTATCTTCATAGCCCGACAGTCCGGCCCACGTATATAGTCCGGCTGTCCGAGGACCCCTTAATCCAGGACTCCCTCAGTAGCCCCTGAACCAGGCTTCAATGACGATGAGTCTGGCGCGTAGATTGTCTTCGGCATTGCAAGGCGGGTTCCTTCTCCAAATACTTCAAAGTAGATCTTGAACACCAGAATCGTGTCTGGCTCTGCAAAACAAATTCCATATACCACCATAGAGAGTACAATATCAATCTGCTGACAAGTTTTCATAACATGACATCATGTCGACGCCCGGTTATTATTCGAACCGTGCCCACCGCTCCGTATTTCGAGATGCGGTTCCATTGGCACGTCTTATCAAAGCAGAGATCGTGTCCCCTTATTGCGGGATTCTCATCAATACGGGTATAGGTTACCCAACCGTGTCAACTGCATGGCGTTTGGGAAGTAAGCAAATTTTAAGGCGAGTGGGGAGGCGCATAACTTTTACTGCCTTTATAAAGGGATAATGATCCAACTCTTTCAGCCACGCCTTCTCTCTGCTTCCCCATTGACGGTGTCCTGGACTAGGGGGTACTCACCATGTTGTCTCCCGATCAGTTGGATTGGGCCGAGGACCCCCATGGCCGTATACTCATGGGCCAGTTCGGACAGTTGCCGCATACAAGGAAGATTCCACAAGACTTGGTGATCAAGACAAGGACTCCTCCCCCACCGGCGTATTCGGCTAGGACTCATGTTATCCTAGGCCTCTGGTGCATTATATAAACCAGGGCCAGGCTAGTCGATAGAGATATACAACAATCATACCATAGGCTAGCTTCTAGGGTTTAGCCTCTCTGATCTCGTGGTAGATCAACTCTTGTACCACCCATATCATCAATATTAATCAAGCAGGAGTAGGGTTTTACCTCCATCGAGAGGGCCCGAACCTGGGTAAAAACATCGTGTCCCTTGTCTCCTGTTACCATCCGCCTAGACGCACAGTTCGGGACCCCCTACCCGAGATCCGCCGGTTTTGACACCGACATTGGTGCTTTCATTGAGAGTTCCACTGTGTGTTCGGCAAAAGGTCGATGGCTCGCCCGCAGATCAACTGCGACCTCGGCATCTTCGTCACCAGCTCGACTGGTCACCTTGGTTCGACCAAGGACAGCGCCCTACCTCCGATCGTCATGTTCGGATGAGGGCCTTCATCAACATCAGCTTCGATCTCTATCAAGATCACGGAGGAATCATCCAGGGAGCCCGGGGGCTCAACGTCAACATTGCCCTCGGGCGACCGTGCTGTTTTTCTGGACAGCGAACTTGTATCCACCGTCACCGCCTCCTCGAGCATTGGTTTGAAGATTGCTTCGGTGGAATAGTGCAGAATTACGACTACAACAGCCACGCTAAATTTCGTCGAGTTCCGATGGAGGAATCTCCAACTATCTACGATATACCGGAGCCCTATCAAATCTGGACAAGAATCTGGACGAGTTTAGGGCGTGGTGTCCAGCTTCTAGCTCAGACGTCCTTTGGAATATCCAACCGTTGATCGGCTGCGGAATTTCTGTATCGACCACCTCCCTAAATTTCAGCTCGATCCGACCGTCCAAACTCCGGGAACCTTCCGATTAGTGCATCACTTTTCGGATCTGTTTTCTGCGTGAAAACGAATCTGACCCGAGTTCGTCTTTTTTATGAACGGGAATTCGGACATCCTTTTTGAAGGAAGTTTTGTATGGGGTATCGTGTTTTGTTCCCAAACACATCCCGCTAGCCTTAAAATCTTTTGAACATGATATTCAACGTCATGCTGGTGTCAAACCAGTCCGGCAATATTGCTCCACGGCTGCCGACCTGCGCTAGACACGTCGTCACTTTGTTGAGCCGCGCTCAACTTCTTCGGATCATCATCCTGGCAAGCCGAACAAGAGTCCGGCATCGCGAAGGATAAATAATCACGAACATCGCCGCCCCACGGATTACACGGAGCGGGCACACCTGCATCGCCACACGGTCACTTCATCAAGCCGGCATCGACCACGTCACGACCTGCATCGGCAGGGCCGCACTGTTGCTTTTTCAAGCTGGTGTCCATCACGCCAACCTACTTTGACTCATCGGCTGACACCGAGGCTTCATCACGTTAGCTGGACCGTGGGCTTCATCATCTCTTCATCAACCTACTCCGGAGACTTCGGCGTCGCTTGCCGACCAGCTCCGTCACGTTAGCTGGACCGAGGGCTTTGCCTCGGCGAGCCAACCTTTGCCAGCATCGCCATGCCATTGCTTTATCGCCCATCAGGCGATATGTGTGCGGATCGATTCCCAATTTTGGGAATCACCTTTCTTCGGATTGCTACAACAAATAAGCCAGGTGCTATTAATCCTAGTATTTTTTGCTTGTCTGGGTTCATTTTTCCCAATGAATTATTACTCTGGTTTGTCCATTATATGTACGCAGGTCTATCAGATGGTGGCCGCATTAACGACGGTCGCATGGTGGTCCGGTCAGTTTCCGTACATAGTCTGGCGAACGCCGCATCCGGAACTTGAACCGACCTGTGAATTTAGGCCTTACCATGCCTTTACTGCATCACGCCGCCGCCCTACATCGACATTGACTTCGGCGCCAGGCCATATTTATTTTATTACTCACTTTGCATAAATTATTTATTATGCAACGATTTTTTAATTATCATTATTACTATTATCTCCGGTTTGCACCATTTTTTGTGCACAGGAAAATGATCCGGGGACTTTGGCGTCACTCTGCCGGACTGCATTGACCGTGCTATGTCACCACTTCGGCGTGTCGAGCTCTCCGCTCCGCCACCTCGGGACCGGCTTGGGGGATGGAACCTTGTCCAGTATCAAGCTCGGACCGCGTCATCAATACCGAACACATTAACCAGCTAAGTCGCTTTCATGCTCAAAGCTTTAATTTTTAACTTGTGTTCGGTTCGACCAAGCATTATACTTTTTTGGAAAAATGTTGCTTGTAAAAAATTTCTTGTCCAAACTTTGTTTGTGACGCATAAATTCAAATACCCAATTCATTTGGGGGCTTCCTTCATGAAGCTTTTCCTCTTGCATATGATTATACTTGTACGGCTTCATTCCTTGTCCGTGTATTACGCCACAATATGCACCATATTGACTTAAGCGATTTGCAAGCTGGGTTGCCTGGCTCCTGTGCTTACCCCTACGTTCCCGATTGTTCGGCTAGGGAGTAAAGGGAGCACCTCTGCGATTGTCACGATCGGGTCACCCGAGCCGGACCTCAGACTGGGTGAAGCCGAAAGCTAGCGCTCTTATTGTTTTCAATCATGGTCGGCACACAACGGAACTCATGAGTACAAAAAATCTATTGCATAAGTCTCATAATAACAATGAGCACCAAAGAAAGGTATCGGTGGGGGCACTATTTTCTTCGAAGATGCTTCTTACACTTCGCAGTAATATAGCATAAGTTCCCTGAGCGCGCTTTGTCTGTTACAGCCTTATGGCCTGATTGCCTGGTTATTGGAAACACCGTCGATATTCTCGACAGATGGAGTACACAACACTTTTCGGTCCTTGACCGAAGAGGGAGAAGCCGACGGTCGGTTAAGACGCGTTTAAAGTTCGGTTGAACATAGATATGATATAAGTACTTCGGTACATGCAATCATTCTTTTACCCAAGTCACTTGGGGGCTCTTAAATTTATATGAGCCGTTTTATGATAAGTGTTCTTCTTCTTAGTCGTTGCAAAGTTTTATTATTATTATTATTATCTATCACTCCTTTTTTCGACACAAGTGTGCGGTCACTAGCCGGGGAGCCTAATTTCTCTCTCAAAGCCGTTAGAGTTTAGTTTGCTAAACTGGCCTAGTAAGAAGTACTCCACCTTCGGGATAGGAGGTTGAAGCCGTAGGCTGACCTGCTTGAAGTTTTGAGATAGGATGTGTCATGTTAAAGCATGGCAGAAGCACCTTTTTTTTCTAACGTCCAATTTTCGGAATGGTACCGAACACTTGATCTAGTTTGGACATTAACCTTTTGAATAAGTTTTTTGGCTTTTCGAGCCCATGGCACTTTTCAACTATTTGTGTGTTTTCAGCACAAGTCTCGCAGTGCAATGCCGGACACCTTTAGAGATTCGGCAAAAACATTCTCGGATATTGCTCTATATGCATCGGTTTAGAATTGTTTCTTCGGTCAATAGTTGGGTTGCCCGGCCCCTGCGCTTGCCCCCTACGCTCCGCTTTGTTCGGCTAGGTGTGCAAAGGGAGAACCACTGCGATTGTGCTTCCAGCTCACATGGTTAAGCACCTCAGTGGAGAAAGCCGAAAACTGTCTGTCACAATAAGCGTAAACTGGTCAGCGATCCGATGACGGTGTTAAATGATGGGCCATTCATAACAATGGCCGAAGTGTTTATGGCTTGACCACAACTGTCGCCGAACACTACCGGGGGCTAGTAACTGGCCTCCCAAACTAAATCCTCGATATTTTGCTCTTACATTGGAGCTGAGGTTTCATGATCATGCTTAGCATGACAACCCAAAGAAAGGAACCGATAGCGGGACTATTGGAAGACATTTCTTCTGTTAAACAACAATATAACGTATCTCTCTACGTACATTTGTTTATAAAACCGTATGGCCAGACTGCCTTGTTTGTTGTAAATCTTTTCCCTCATAAAGGCTTTATAAAGTAGGACAAACACTCCTCGGCTATTGGCCGAGGAGGTGGAAGCCGATGGTCGGTCAACAAAGTTTTGTACAATACGGATCCGAGCGTTAATGACGTAAAGTACTTGGATACATAGAGTCATTACACATAATTTGTGATTTTACTATGGATATCAATCCTTAATTCGGCCACCCGTGCCCGCATTAAGGCTCGGGGGCTACTGGGCTTCGGGCTTATTATTTACAAATATTAAAGGGACACACCGATCCCCTGATCTGGTGTTGCCACCCGACCGGTGTCTCGGGGGCTACTGCATTGCCTGTCCAATGCAGAAAATTTTAAGTGTAATACAGTCTCCGAGGAGATTTTGATCCTCAGGTTGGTCGGCCGCACCCAACCTGAGTCTTGAGGACTGAGCACGCCGCTTTTTGTGTCCCGAAGTATTCTGCCGAGCTAGGACTTGATCCTCAGACCGATTTTGCAAATCAACCTGAGTCTCAGCGGCTACGGGGATCAGCGGTCGTATGTCATCCTTCATGTGCATCTCGGGTTTTAGACCGATACCCACCTTGAGGGCTACTGGCTATGTATCTCGGCAGAGAATAAATTGCATCAATCAAAAATATTGACAAAAATCGGCCCACATTCGGGGTGGTGCACCACCTCAGAAGTAGTCCGGCATAAAGCTCGGGCACTAGTGGCTGGCTCCATAGAGGGCATTTCCGGCATTAAGCTCGGCTAAACTCCTTCAAACTTTTTTGGACCAAGATGATCTATGACATATCGGATATAGTCCGGCGTTGGAGCTTGGACACAGTCTGGCGTTGGAGTTCGGATACATTTCGACGTTGGAGCTCGAAAGCAGTCCGGCATTGGTGCTCGGCTGCAAGAGATACCTTGAATGCAGTCTAGCGTTAGAGCTCGGACACAAGAGGACACTGCCTCCCGGGAACAACTTCGAACCCGAGGTGTGGCATAAAAATAACAAGGCATTGATAAAGGCCGGAAACTTAAAGGGGCTCCTCGGATACCCGACGTGTAAACTCGTCGAATGCATTTCGGCGATCCTCAAGATAGAAGATGAGAAGATTTGTTAAACCAGTTTTCAAGACCGGCAACCGAAGATGAAGAACAGTTCGGAAGAATCGAGGAGCATCCCTAACTTGAAGACCGGTTCAGGGGGCTACTGACGGTGTCCTGGACTAGGGGGTACTCACCACGTCGTCTCCTGATCAGTTGGATTGGGCCGAGGACCCCCATGCCCATATACTCATGGGCCAGTTCGGACAGTTGCCACATACAAGGAAGATTCCACAAGACTTGGTGATCAAGACAAGGACTCCTCCCCCACCGGCGTATTCGGCTAGGACTCATGTTATCCTAGGCCTCTGGTGCATTATATAAACCAGGGCCAGGCTAGTCGATAGAGATATACAACAATCATACCATAGGCTAGCTTCTAGGGTTTAGCCTCTCTGATCTCGTGGTAGATCAACTCTTGTACTACACATATCATCAATATTTATCAAGCAAGAGTAGGGTTTTACCTCCATCGAGAGGGCCCGAACCTGGGTAAAAACATCGTGTCCCTTGTCTCCTGTTACCATCCGCCTAGACGCACAGTTCGGGACCCCTACCCGAGATCCGGCGGTTTTGACACCGACACCCATCCTTGAGCTCCAGCGCCCAAGCTTCCATCTCTTCCGCCCCCAAAAAGCACTCCAGCCATGTCCGGATCTGGAGTGCAGGGCAAGTGGATGACTTCCTCCGTCAAGGAGAAGGATATCCAGAAACTCCGAGAGGCCGGATATCTGGCCAAGGAGATCGCGCACCGTCTCCCGGCCGCAAGACAGATCGTCCCTACTCCGGAACCCCATGAGAGGGTTGTCTTCCTCCCTCATTTTTTCTGCGGGTTGGGGTTTCCCCTCCACCCATTCATTCGCGGACTCATGTATTACTACGGATAGATTTCCATGATCTATCCCCCAATTCCTTCCTCAACATCTCGACATTTATTGTCGTGTGCGAGGCCTTCCTCCGCATCCCTCCACACTCCGGACTGTGGCTAAAGATCTTCAACGTGAAGCTGAAGGTGGTAGGCGGCGAGCACGCCGAGTGCGGAGGCTCCATGGTGAGCAAGATGCCCAACGTCAAATGACCATCAGGTACATTCAACGAGTCCGTCAAAGGGTGGCAACAATAGTGGTTCCATGTCACCAGGCCACACGGCAGCAAATGGGCCACAGATCCCGAATTTTGATCCGGAGCCCCATTGCGGCTTACGTCCTGGCCCGAGAAGGGCCTAGACTGGTCTTCGTCAGACGAGCTAACGACGCTCCAGGCGCGCATCAAGAGCATGGGAGACGAGAATATCAAACTTGTCGATGTGGTCCTGGTGATGTTAGTTCGCTGGATCCTTCCCTGCCAACGCCGGACTTGCAATCTATGGGAGTTCGATCCGGCCAAGCACCAGACCCTGCTGGAGTTCTTCGGCACAACGTGTGAAGACATCTAGAAGGTGCTATTCAAGCCCGACAAGTCGTGGCCGGACAAGAAGGACAAGAAGGAGGCCAAGGAGACCAGGGGCGGTCTCCGTTGCAAGGGCACTTCGGACGTGGTGTCTGAAGACGCTAAGGCCCACTCCTCCACCGAAGAATACGAGGAAGAGGAGGAAGAAGAGGAAAGCCACCCCCCCTGCGAGGGGGAGAAAGATGAGGATGGCCTCCACGCGTCTGGAGGGTGAAACATCTAAGAAGGGGAAAGCTTCCCTTCCAGACGAAACCACTGCAGCCACCGCAGCAGCCCGAAGTGGGAACCTAGGGTCAAGCCCGTGGCCAAATCGTGAGTACTAAGAAACCCGGACACATTCATATATCCAGCCTCACCATTGCATAGTATTAACATGTTGAGTCACGCATTTGGCAGTCCGGCCAGGTCCAACATCGAGCGATCTTCATCAGAGGAATCATTGGACCCAGATGCGATGGACAATGGGACCCTCCCGATGGCCTCCTCCCCCAAGGGCAAGGACAACACCGAGGTGTCGTCCCAAAGGAACCCAGGCCAGTGAGGAGCTCAGGAGACCGTCGGGGCAGCGCCGGAGGGTCAAACTTCGGCATCCGGACACACGGGGGAGCAGACCCCCATGGATACTGATGGCGGGGGCCACCATGAATTCGGCCCCCAGCCGGATATAATTCCGACTCCGGAATCAGGCAAGCAACCTCCTTCAACAAAAGGGGGTGCGCCTATTCCACTGGTGACCTCTGTCCACCTAGAGGCACCGGATACTTTGTTGGAGGTGCTGCAAAGCACTTCCATTGTTGAAGAGCACCGTACCCTTATGGGTGCGGTGATTGGGAAGATTCAGTCCGCCAAAAGCGGGCTGACCGAAGCCTGCACCAGCCTTCTAACAGGCTTTGAGGTAAGAAATGAAATTAAATATAAAAAGAATGTCACAATATAGATAGTAGCCCCTGATACACTATTTGGTGTTTGAAAAGAAAAGCCGGATAGATGATCAAATAATTTTCGCAGGAGACTAACTATGAAATATCTATGTGAATAAGCAGGTGTCGTTATTGGTTGCAACCTCCCGTACTGCTGAGGTCTCCGAACTGAAGCAGAGTCTGGAGCGGGCCGAGGAAGAGCTCGGCCATGTAAAGAAGCAACTAAAGGAGAACCGAGGTATGGAATAACCATATTTGTATTCAATACGGATGAGTAGTTTATTTTGACTAAAAAATGTCATGGTATATATTAGGAGCGGCGACCGAGGTCGAGGCTCTCAAGAAGGCGCTAGCCGAGGCCGAGAAGAAAGCGGCCAAGGAGCAGGCCGCTCGTGAAAAGCACGAGGCCAGGGTCATTGAGGTTCAACAAGAGCTCCAAGAGGCCGTGAAGAAGTGCAAGACCTTGGAGCAGAGTATGGCGGATAAAGAATCCGAACTCAACAAGGCTCGTCAATCCGCACACGATGCCCGGGTTGAAGCCCAAGGCGCCTTCCAGGAAATCCAGGAGGCCAGAAAAATCGCGGCAGGTAAGGCCTTTATTACGTAGAGCAAATATGTGAAGGAAAGGTTACTTTTACTGACCCGAATTCGGAGTTCTCCAGGGGTGTTTGCGGATATGCCATGCAGCATGTCCGACGCCGCACAATTCTACCGAGCCGAAGAGGGGAGCTCTACGGAGAAGCTGTTCTGGTCGCAATATCTTGCGCCAGAACATCCAGTGCCCTTTATCGATCAACTGAAACAGCTAGTCGAGCTGCATAGGGCGGCCGAACTAGCCATGAAGGATTTGATAATCCGGCTATGGCCTGCCGAAGCTATTCCCAACAGCTACCTCGGACTTGTGAAGCGGCTGGTTAGTGCCTGCCCTCGGCTTGACGCCATCAAAAGCGGCTGCATTGAAGGCGCTCGGATGGCCTTCGCCCGCGCCAAGGTGCACTGGGCGAAGATGGATGCCACAAAGCTGATGACGGAAGGACCACCCGCAGGGAAGGAGCACCGCAAGCGTGAGATGTACTATGACAGTGTCTTGGAGGGATCCCGCCTTGTGGCGGAGCAATGTGCCAATGATATTATATTTCCATGAATACATTCATGTTATCCTGTGTTGTAATATGGAACAAGGTTGTTATGTAAGATAATGCTTGTTATTTGAAATTTTTACCTCCTGTACGGCCGTTTGTATATTGATTCTCAGAGTTGGCCAGTCGTCGGCTTCTGCCCCCACGTAGGAAGTACGGGGTTGTTCGGGATAAATCTAATTGCTCTTTACTCCAGATTTTGGTCCTTAAAGGAGGTGTTTAGCACAATGAACCAGGCAATCGGACTATAAGGCTTTATCACCCTCACTTAGCCATAGGAGTTTGACAATAAAAAATGTAGGCGCAGCCCCTAATGTTCGGAAGTCCAAACTTGGGGTTCTGTAGACACCTAATCAGATAAAAACTGATTCGTCGCACGATGCATTAGATATCGTATAATGCGGAAGAAATCGCTAAAGATTTTGTGACCTCTCAAACAGCTGACCAGCTCTCGCCGCATCATGACAGTCAGTTTTCGGCTTTCTCTACTAAGGTGCTCGTCCGGAAGAACCGAGACACAATTGCAGTAGTTCTCCCTTTACCACCCTAGCCGATATAGCAGAACGTAAGGTAGCAAGCACAGGAGCCGGGCAACCCAACTATTGACCCAAGACATAATTCAGAGCCGATGCATATAGTGCTATAAGTTCGGGGTGCCGAACAACCGTAAAGGTGTTCGGACTTTCTTGCCGTGTTATGGGATACAATGAAGCCCCTGGCGAATTAGGGCGTACCAAAGTGTACGGTTGCAATTTGACAAAAATATCAAAAAATGAAACAACAAGTGAATGTCATATAAATAGAGCCGCAAATTGTTTTCATTGTAATTTAATAATACGTCAAAGCGTATAAGTACATGTAGTGTGATAAACAATATGACTTCGGAACCTGCTGTGACCAGGGGGAGCTGCGTGCGGATCCAGAGATAGATAGAATGATCATCAAGAAGAATATCTAGAGATTCCCTCGCGCGTTCGAGCTACTTCCCTCCTTGGTATATCCGTCCTTTGATAGGTCCGGCCATCAGGTCACCAGCAACGGCCTAGACAAAAAGTAACCTAAAAAGAAAAAGAAAATGTAAAATAATGTGTGTGTCTAGGAGCGGTTGAGCCGCATTGTGGAACACAACCTAGCAGTGCCTCCGTCTATCCCCATGGTATCTTTAGTGCGTAGTTATGTACGCGCGGTACGAAGGCCGTAGTTAGGTCGGGGTTGGGATGGAGGCCAAATTGCTAGTCAAGCTCTTGACGAGCTAGGCTGTCCTGCTGCAGGGTAGTTTGGACTCTTTTGACAATGTCCGAGAGCTTGGCCACCGAATTGAGGTTTGATCTAAAGATGCCGCTCTGTGCTTCTCCTGCGAGGGTAGTGGTGTGCTCCTCAGTACGGAGAGAGCGTTCCGTGTTTCCATTGACTGTTATGATACCACGTGGACTGGGCATCTTGAGCTTGAGATAAGCATAGTGTGGCACTGCATTGAATCAAGCGAATGCGGTTCGTCCGAGCAGTGTGTGATAGCCACTACGGAAAGGGACGATATCGAAGATTAGCTCTTCACTTCGGAAGTTATCCGGGGATCCGAAGACCACTTCCAGTGTGATTGAGCCCGTATATCAGGCCTCCACACCTGGTATGACATCTTTAAAGGTGGTTTTTGTGGGATTGATCCTTGTAGGGTCGATACCCATCTTGCGCACTGTGTCCTGATAGAGCAGGTTCAGGCTACTACCGCTGTCCACGAGGACTAGCGTAAGGTGGAATCCTTCAGTGATTGGGTCGAGGACCAGTGCGGCTGAACCGCCATGATGGATACTGGTCGGATGGTCCCTGCGATCAAAGGTGATCGGACAGGACGACCATGGGTTGTACTTTGGGGCGACTGGCTCCATCGCATAGACGTCCCTGAGTGTGTGCTTCCGCTCCCGCTTGGGAATATGGGTAGCGTATATCATGTTCACCGTTTTTACTTGTGGAGGAAACTTCTTCTGCCCCCCTGTGTTTGGTGGCCAGGGCTCCTCGTCATCGTCATTGCTTTGCGACCCCTTCTCCTTGTTTTTGGCTTTTAACTTGCCGGCCTGTTTGAAAACCCAACATTCTTTGTTGGTATGATTGGCTGGTTTACCGGGGGTGCCGTGGATTTGACATGGATGATCGAGTATTCGATCCAAACTGGACGTACCCAGATTGTTTCTCTTAAATGGCTTATTCCGCTGACCGGACTTAGAGCCACTGAATCCGGCGTTGACAGTCGTGTCTTCGGTGTTGTCTCCATTGTTTCGACGCTTGTGTCTGTTGCGTCGGGGCTTGCCGTTGCTATCTCTGGCTTCAGAAGTGCCAGGTATACTTGAGTTGTTGTTGGTACGTGCTAGCCAGCTATCTTCGCCCACACAGAAGCGGGTCATAAGCGTCGTAAGGGCTGCCATGGACTTCGGCTTTTCTTGGCCGAGGTGTCGGGCAAGCCATTCGTCACGGATGTTATGCTTAAAGGCTGCTAGGGCTTCGACATCCGGACAATCGATGATCTGATTCTTTTTACTTAAGAACCGAGTCCAAAATTTCCTGGCTGACTCTCTGGGCTGTTGGATTATGTGACTTCAGTCATCGGCATCCGGAGGTCGCACGTAGGTGCCTTGGAAGTTGTCAAGGAAGGCATCTTCCAGTTTCTCCCAACTGCCAATTGAGTTTTCGGGCAGACTGTTCAACCAGTGCCGAGCTGGTCCCTTGAGTTTTAATGGGAGGTACTTGATGGTGTGGAGATCATCACCGAGGGCCATATGAATATGGAGAAGAAAATCCTCAATCCATACCGCGAGATCTGTTGTCCCATTAGATGATTCAATGCTTACGGATTTAAAACCTTCTGGGAATTCATGTTCCGTTACTTCATCAGTGAAGCATAGGGGGTGTGTGGTGCCTCTGTGTCTGGCCATGCCGCGATGCAGCTCGGGTGTAGCTGGTTTGCGGTATTCGGCCCAAACAGGGTTGTATTTATTACGCCCGGCAATATGGCCATCGTTGTGTATTGGGGCGCGCCCCCGCGATCCATAGATCAATCTGGTCTGGCTTGCTCTCCTTCTAGGTCATGCCACAGGTCATGTGTGTATCCCCGAGCTGTTGTGTTTCTGTTTGTTTTGCGAGGTAGTGCGGGCTGGTGTTCGGACTGAGTTGCCGCTTTATCCCGGCCATGCGGTGGTCGGTCAGCCGCATCATGTGCTGGTAGTGCGGGCTCCAGCGCATCATCATCAAATTGAGGTAGCAATTTGCACTTCGGGTAAATTTTGGTTGGGCATTTAAGTCCATATTCCTCGGCTGCCAGGACCTCAGTCCATTTATCAGTTTGCAGATCTTGGTCAGCTTGAAGCTGCTGCTACTTCTTCTTCAGGCTCTTTGCAGTGGCTATGAGCCGGCGCTTAAAATGCACCTGCTGGACAGGATCCTCAGGCACGATAAATTCTTCGTCGCCGAGGCTCACCTCATCCTCGGAGAGACGTATGTAATTACTGTCCTCCAAGTCTTTGTCCATGGCCTGTTCGTCAGGGCTGGCTTGCCCGTCTTCCCGTTTGGCCTGTTCAAAAGTTGGCTCGACGGGGTCTTTGTTGTCTTCGGTATTGTCCGGGGTGTTATTTTCTCTTGTTCCGGTATCGCTATTTTTACCATGGCATGATTTGGAGCGGCACCGCTGACGTCGGCACTTTGGCTGCTTTTCAGGAGGCTTATCCTCGACCGAATCCTTTTTGTCATCGTCATTGTTTTCCTTGGGTGTATCCACCATATATACGTCATACGAGGAGGTGGCTATCCAGCTCCTTGTGCATGGTGGCTCTTGCATCTTCTCCTCTCCGGCATCGTCGTCCATGCTGTCGATGTCTTCGGAGTCGTAATCGAGCATGTCGGTCAAATCTTCGACAGTGGCTATGAAGTGGGTGGTGGGTAGGGATTGAAATTCTGCACTCTCGGCTTCCAATTCGAACCGGATATAGTTTGGCTGAGAATCCCCAGATAAGGCAAGGGCCCTTAATGAGTTTAGCACATCGCCTAAAGGCGAGTGTCAGAAGATATCCGCGGAGCTGAACTTAATGATCGGCACCTGATCGGTAGGCGCGGATACACGCGGTACGGAACCTATGGCCGGAGACGAGTCTGAGGTTCTAACAACACATGCCTCATTGTAGGTTAGATCTGTGTTCGGCTCTAGCGTCGCTGAGTCTGCAGTTTCCGTGGCGGGGTTGAGCCTCCCGTCCTCGGATGGCGCAATCTGCTCTGGATCTAGGGCCAGAGCAAATACAGGTGCTATCTCCTAAGCACGGTCCGATGACAGATTTAGGTCATGTTCATTGTGGCGGCAGGGTGCGGCTGTCATGGGCTCTAACCCGTCGAAGATCAAGTGTCTGCGGATGTCGGCGGTGTAGTTCAAGCTTCCAAACCTGACCTGATGGCCAGGGGCGTAGCTGTCGATCTGCTCCATATGGCCAAGCAAGTTGGCCCGCAGTGCAAAGCCGCTGAATACGAAGATCTGTCCGGGAAGGAAAACCTCACCCTGGACTGCGTTGTTGTGGATGATTGATGGAGCCATCAAAACCTTGTGGTGACGACGCAGCGGAACTCTCAATGAAATCACCAATGTCGGTGTTAAAACCGGCGGATCTCGGGTAGGGGGTCCCGAATTGTGCGTGTAAGGCTGATGGTAACAGGAGGCAGGGGACACGATGTTTACCCAGGTTCGGGCCCTCTCTATGGAGGTAATACACTACTTCTTGCTTGATTGATCTTGATGAATGTGATTATTACAAGAGTTGATCTACCACAAGATCGTAATGGCTAAACCCTAGAAGCTAGCCTATGATTATGATTGTTCTTGTCCTATGGACTAAACCCTCCGGTTTATATAGACACCGGAGGGGGCTAGGGTTACACAAGATCGGTTACAGAGAAAGGAATCTACATATCGAAATCGCCAAGCTTTCCTTCCACGCAAAGGAGAGTCCCATCCGGGCATGGGACGAAGTCTTCTATCTTGTATCTTCATAGCATGACAGTCTGGCCCACGTATATAGTCCGGCTGTCCAAGGACCCCTTAATCCAGGACTCCCTCAATGATAACACAACACAACTCCAAGCCCACAAGACAACCTCTTTATCTTCCAAGTTTGCTTAAAAAGCTTTGTAGGGTGGTTGTCACTAATTCTGGTTCTTTGTGTAATATGAATGGATTTGGTATTCTATGCCTTATTTTGGTTAGTGGTAGGAGAACTGGTCTACTTTATGTGTGTACCCATGACTGTTGTATGTGGGTTCAGTGGGACAAATGTATTTTGAAAATCATGGAAAGTGCTCATGTCCATATTTGTGGTTGTTTTGATCTTGATATGTTGAGGAAGGAAGTATCTTCTAGGTCTGTACAATTGGCTAATACAGGGATGAACACCAAGGGATGGTACTTGGTGCTTAATTTCAATCTGATCATTTGTGTTAATGAATAACAACAATCATGGAATATACTGAATTGGAATGTCAGGGGTATTAATTCCTCAGATAAATGGTTGGCTATGAGGCAAAAAATTGAAGAGAGTGCAGGTTGTATTTTTGGCTTCCAAGAAACTAAAAGAGAATTCTTAATTTTTTATGAAACAGAGGCAAAAGCTTTGCCTGTTTCATTAATAGAGAAGATAGTTGCCTGGTTAATTATAGGAAAACCGTGCGAAAACCAGTACATCAAGGGTCAAACCCACACACAGACCCAGACAAGCCAACAAGGACCCCACAGATGGCGCGCTACAAAAGCCATCCTGCGAAACAACATGCGGACTACTCCCAGGATAAGTTAGGGTTTAGGGTTTAGGGTTTAGGGCCTATGGTGGTATTTTGACGGCATGGAATGGAGCCCTTTTCAATGGTGAAATGATATTTCAAAACAAGTTCTCTCTCTCAGTCCAGTTCACTTGCAATACCACACATCACTCCTGGGTACTCACTAACATTTATGGTCCTTGCAACCATGAAGAAAAACTTGACTTCATAGATTGGTTAAATTCTATACAAATGCACAATGAGACTGAATGGATAATCATGGGGGATTTCAATTTTATCAGATATCCCGAAGATAGGAATAAACCAGGAGGGGATGTCAACCAAATGCTTATGGGAAAATTTAGTTTTTGCCACTCTAGATTTTGCCAATTTTACTTATGCCACTCTAAACTTTGACATCTCACTTTTGCCACTTTTATTTTTTGACAATGTATCACAAATGCCATTCTGTTACACTTCTGTGAGCTGACCATTTGTTTTACTCAGTTAACCAGAAAAAACCTGTCAGTTTTTGCAAAAATGACATAAGTTGCCCCTACTGACTTGCGGGTCCACTTTGGTAGTGACACGGGCCCTAATCTACACACATACTCGTCCTAAGCTAACCTACCCGCAACACACACCCGCACTCAATCACCGGCGCCGCTGCCAAATCCGGCCACCACGTCGCCATCTCACGTCGTCTTCCCCGCGCGCCTTGGCAGCCAGCCGCCTCCAGCCGGACGGGCCGCACTCCGCCCTGCCGGCCGGCGCGGCTCCTGCTGCAACTGCCGCCTGGTCAAGCGTGATTCTTGGCCGCCGGTTGCGCTCCTCGTGGAGGAGCCCCGCCGTCGGGGCCTACCTCCTCGCACTGTGCCGCTCTCCTCGTGCCCAAGCGACAGCAACGACCCACCTCCCCAACCTCCTCTCGTCCAGGATGGAGATGCAGCCCCTGCTCACCCGGGATCTGGGATCCCATGGGCTTGCGCGTGAAAGGATCGATATGGTTGACTAGAGGGGGGGGGGGGTGAATAGGCAACTAACAAATTTTAGACTTTTCTTTAACAATTTAAACCTTGCAATGAAATAGGTTGTCTAGATGTGCAACTACGTGGACAACCTATATGATGCAAAGACAATAAGCACACTAGCAAGCAATAGATACAACTCAAGTAAGCTTGCAAAAGTAAAGGCACAAGATAACCAAGAGTGGAGCCGGTGGAGACGAGGATGTGTTACCAAAGTTCCTTCCTTTTAAGGGGAAGTACGTCTCTGTTAGAGCGGTGTGGAGGCACAATGCTCCCCAAGAAGCCACTAGGGCCACCGTAATCTCCTCACTCCCTCACACAATGCGAGATGCCGTGATTCCACTATTGGTGCCCTTGAAGGCGGCAACCGGACCTTTACAAACAAGATTGGGGTTATCTCCACAACACTTGGAGGCTCCCAACAACACCACGAAGCTTCAACACAATGGAGTATGGCTTCGAGGTGACCTCAACCGTCTAGCGTGCTCAAAACCCAAGAGTAACAAGATCCGCTAGGGATAAGTGGGGGGAATCAAATTTCTCTTGGTGGAAGTGTAGATCTGGGCCTTCTCAACCAATCCCGAGCAAATCAACAAGTTTGATTGGCTAGGGAGAGAGATCGGGCGAAAATGGAGCTTGGAGCAACAATGGAGCTTTGGGGGAAAGAGGTAGGTCAACTTTGGGGAAGAAGACCCCTTTATATAGTGGGGGAAACAATCCAACCGTTATTCCACTGAGCAGCCCCGCACAGAGCGGTACTACCACTAGGGAAGGGCGGTACTACCGCTCAGGGCGGTACTACCGCTCATACCCAGCGGTACTGCCGCGCTGACAGGGCCCTGACCCCATGGCGGTACTACCGTGGGGGTAGGCGCGGTACTACCGCTTGGAGCGGTACTACCTCCACTACTACCGCCCTTAGTACCACAAAACCCAACACGAAAAACTTCGTTCTCGAATCGAGGCGGCAGTAGCCCGGAAGCACTGCGGTACTACGGTCGAAGACCCCAAGCGGTACTACCGTTCGGAGAGCGGTACTACCGCTTGGAGCGGTACTACCGCTGGGGAGCTTCGGCGGTACTACCGCTATGGATCGCGGTACTATCGCTGGGGCAAAACAAAGCATACTTAGAGGAAAACGGCAGCTCCAATGAAGCGGAAAGAAAACGACGGGTGTGATATGGATGTGTACGTGTTGATTCACCCTAGTCTTACCAAAGCGGATCCCCTCTTGATAGTACGGGGACTCCTACGAAACTAGTCCACCAACAATGAAATGAAGGAGCTACACCGTCTTGAATAAAACACCGAGGGGAGATAATCGTCTCGTGCCAAAGGATGAATCTCTGAAAGAACTTAACGCACACGATTAGTCCGTACAAGCATTGTCATCAATCACCAAAACATCTTGGGGATAAATATGCCCTTACAATCTCCCCCTTTTTGGTGGATTGATGACAATACGGGATTTGCACAATATGAGAGATATAGAACAAGCGCAAAAACCCCAACGTCCTAAAATGTAGATGTGCTCCCCCTAGATGTGTGCTATCTTGATAAGTGCTTTGGACTGCATGGGACACATACTAGGATCAACGGCCCCCCTACATTTTAGAGACCAACCACCTAAGTGGGGTAAAAGAGAGTAGCAAAGATAACTTAACAGGATAAGCATGCAACTCATAAGCTAGATAGTGACGTAGATAATGATACTGGAAAGATAAGGTAGCATATGTCTCACACCATATGACTCGAACAGGGACTCACTAACAACTCGAACTTAGGTCTCACTGACAAACCAAACAAAGCAAAAGCAAGGAAAACACGAACACAAGAGATGGAAGACACAAAGCACAAATCCCTAAACTCTCTCCCCCTTTGGCATCGAGACACCAAAAAGGAGAGGGAGTGTTGCTACGGCTCCAGGTGAGAGCAAACGAGGGACACACACATCAGAGCTCAGCGGGATCATCTGCGCCACCGTCGTCGATCTGGAAGTGCTCGGCATCAGAATCGGTCCACGGGCAGTGCTGCTGAATCCACTCCTCCTCCTCAGTAAGCTGATCCTCAGATCCACTGATCACAGTAGCACCCATCAGTCGCATGAGCTCCTTGTGGCGACCTCAGGCCTTCTTCTCAGCCACATGAGTCATGTACTGACCGTGAGACTCCATGCAGAACAGCTTCTTCATCTTGAGCTTGAGCATCTTTGCCCAAGAGGGCTCTGCCTCAGAAGGCACGTAGTCATCATCATCATCCTCAGCCCAGTCTCCTCCTCGGTCTCCATGGCAGTAGCAGACGAAGGAACTCCAGTCCTAGGGGCCTGAGTGCCCCAGTTATCCTTCTTCCTCAGACACTTGACATCGTGAGAGACCAACTCTCCAGTCTCCAGTAACACCTAGGGTTAGACACGATCCCAGGCCTTCTCAATGAGCAGCATGATGAACGGACCATAAATCGGGCACTTGCGCTCGGAGATAGCAGAAAGCAGCTCAGACCACATAACATGCGAGATATCCAAGGACTCTCCGGTGTTCTGTCCCTTCTCACGCTGGCAGAAGAGAAGCATGTCCACGAGATAGGAGTGAACCTGGTCCAGATTCCCGATTTGAGGGAAAAGAGTCTCTCTGAAGATACGGTGAAGGATATCCAGATAGGCAGGCAGCTCATAGGTTTCCTTCTTCGTCTCAGGATTGATCCTCAAAGTGCAGTAGGGCCAAAGAGCTTGCTTGTGAGTGGCATTGGTGCGGCGGTGGAGGCGAAAGCCGACAGAAGACTCAAGACCTAGATCTTGCACCCCAATCAACTGCATGAAAGCTTTCCACTTGACTGAAAGCAACTTGCCATTGGTCATCCAAGTCAGTGTCCTGTCCTCATCAGTCCCAAGGTGAACCGTGGCATAGAATTGGGCCACAATATCAGTATCATAGTCCTTGTTGAATTGCATGATCCCAAGAATGTTCAGTTGAGTGCACATCTGAAGAGCTTCACCAAAGTATTCAAGATCTTTCTCCATATGGTCGGTGTCGATGGAGTGCATGTTGACATAGAGATTCTTCTTGGCTTTAAGAACATCAAAGAAGATGGCAAACTGGAACCTGTTCCAGAACGGACGGTTGACCAAAGTGGGATCTTGGTCGTCCTCATACGGGTTGCGGCGGCGCCTTGCCCAGAACTCCTTGGGCGGCATTTCTGGCACGGTTTTGCCTGGCTTTGGCTTGACCCCATGCTTCTTCTGGAGTTGAGGTGGAGGTGGAGCACTAGAAGATCCTCCGGCAGGCTCAGTGGTGCGATAGCGCTTGGACTAGGGATGGCAATGGGTCGGGTTTGAGGCGGGTGGAGCTGGTCCAAATCCAACCTATGACCCATCTTCCTACCCTCTGCCCATCCACCAAATTATTCCATGGGCACAATTTGTGTCCATGCCCAAACCCGCTGGATACCCACATACCCATGAAGCTCCATGGGCATAGAAAGTCAGCATGAAGCCTTCCCAAAGATCAAATGAACTCATCATCATTCACTCAACAAATGTCAACATAAGATCCATGCATAAGTAGGCAACAATTAATACGATGATTCCTTAAGTGTGACATACCAGAGGTTGATTTTGCAGCATATAGCTTATGGCACCAGTTGCATATTGCCTGCCATTTCCCATTGATTCGTTCTTTCTACTGTCACTAGCATATGGCCCCACATGTCATATGGGTATCCATTGGATATCCATGGAGCACAAACTATAACCATGCCCAACCCAGTTGTTCATGGGTATTCATATCCACGGACCCATGGACAGAAATGCGCTCCATACCTTTGCCCAACCAGGTCGGCTATCCATGGGTATCCAGATCCATGGGTAAAATTGCCATCCCTAGCTTGGACGAGGCACGACCGGGGTTGACACGACGAGCCTGATGCTCAGGAACCTCATCACCTGGAACCACACACACAAACATGCAAACAACCAGAAAGAACGAGCGTAAGCCACAAAACACGAGCAAAAAGGATCACTAAGATGTAGGAGTATGACGGAAACTGGTAGAGGGGCGGTAGTACCGTGCCCTTCAGCGGTAGTACCGCTCCAAGCGGTAGTACAGCTCTGGAGAGAGCGGTAGTACCGCTCCAAGCGGTAGTACCGCTCTGGAGAGAGCGGTAGTACCGCTCGAGGCGGGGAAACAACAGTTTCCTACTTCCGTGGTCAGATCTGGTACTACCGTCCTACCAAATTCAAAAATACTCCAACCAAATACTAATCCAAACTGTCTAGAAGCATTCTCCATTCTACTCAAGCCTAGATCTGGCAAAAAATCTAGAGATTCAACTGCTATTGCCCCTAAGAAGCTAGATTGGAAATCTAGAGAAAAGGAAAAAGGGAACGGGGGCAATATCGGCATCCATGGCAAGAGGACAAGGTGGGGATCAACTCCACCGAAGGAAATGGAGAGGAGCGCCCCGGAGAGGGAGATCCGCCGGAGCCCTCCCGCGGCGCCGGTTGCTGAAGAGAGAGGAACAGAGCGAGGGGGCGAGCGAATGGGTATGGGGGAGAAGAAACTCCCCCTGCCCCCGATATAACCCCCTGCCCGCGCCTCACAGCGGTAGTACCGTGCTGGAGGGTGGTAGTACCGCTAGGAGCGGTAGTACCGCTTGCCACCAGCGGTAGTACCGCTTCAGCAACCACACGGCTTCTAAACCAATGGCTAACGCTCCAAAAAAAATGAAAGCAAGGCCAAGAGAAGGAGAAGACCAACCAGGCAACACACACACAAACAACGGACCAGAAACCACTCAAACAAAAACAACCACACGAAACAGAGCGAGCTCTGGCCTCTCTCAGGAGAGGGCGGTGGCCGGAGCCATCTATGTTTGAGTCAATTGGTATGGCACCGCGAAGAATTATCCTTGGGCCCATGACCAAAACTCGCCTTTGAAGCACAAGTACCATACAAAATGGCTAATGTGAAAGAGTTGATCGATTTATGCATAATGGGGGGAGGGATAGTTCATTTAGACAACAAGTTGAGTGAGGTGGGGTGTGCAAGGGTTCAAGTCACATTGCTCGAATCAATGATATTTAGCTCATGCCTTAACTCGCGAAATCTTGCTTCATCCAAGGGTTTCGAGAAAATATCTACAAGGTTATCATGAGTGTTGACATATTTGAGCTCGATCTCCCCTCGCCTAATGTGATCCCGGATGAAATGATACCAAATCTCAATATGCTTCGTCTTGAAGTGTTGCACCGGGTTGAGAGAAATCTTGATGGCACTTTCGTTGTCACACCAAAGAGGCACTTTGTCACAAATGACACCGTATTCCTTTAAAGTTTGCCTCATCCATAAAAGTTGTGCACAACAACTACCAGCCGCCACATATTCAGCTTTGGTGGACGAGAGAGATATACAACTTTGCTTTTTGGATGACCAACTCACCAAAGAGCACCCAAGAAACTGGCACCCTCCGGAAGTGGACTTCCTATCCACTTTGTCTCCCGCCCAATCGGAATCCATAAATTCTTCAAGCTTGAAGTTTGCCCCTCTTGGGTACCATAAGACAAAGTTTGGGGTATGAGCCAAATATCGAAAGATTCGCTTGACCGCCACATAGTGACTTTCCTTCGGTGCGGCTTGAAACCGTGCACACATCCCCACACTCAACATGATATCCGGTCTAGATGCACAAAGGTAAAGCAAGGAGCCAATCATGGAGCGATATACCTTTTGATCCACCGCTTTACCATTGGGATCAATGTCAAGTTGGCACTTGGCGGGCATTGGAGTAGAGGCCGGCTTGACATCACTTAGCTTGAATCTCTTGAGCATGTCTTGAGTGTATTTGGCTTGGTTGATGAAGGTACCTTCTCTTCTTTGTTTGATATCAAAACCAAGGAAGAACTTCAACTCTCCCATTGAATACATCTTGAACTTAGAGGTCATGAGAGCGGCAAATTCTTCATTGAAAGCTTTGTTAGGGGAACCAAAGATAATGTCATCAACATATAGTTGGCATACAAACAACTCCCCTTTGACCTTCTTAGTAAAAAGAGTGGGATCAATTAGCCCTACTTCAAATCCACGATCTTGTAACAACTCGGTAAGGTGGTCATACCACGCACGTGGGGCTTGTTTAAGGCCATAGAGTGCCTTATCGAGTTGATATACATGATCCGATAAGAAGGGATCCTCGAACCCTGGGGGTTGCTTGACATATACCAACTCATTAATAGGACCATTAAGAAAATCACTTTTCACATCCATTTGTTGCAACTTAAAGTTGTGATGGGAAGCATAAGCAATCAACAAACGAATGGATTCAAGGCGAGCAACGGGAGCAAAGGTTTCACCATAGTCGATACCCTCGACTTGGGAGTAGCCTTGTGCTACCAATCTTGCCTTGTTGCAAATGATGTTCCCATGAGCATCTTGCTTGTTCTTGAAGATCCACTTGGTTCCAATGATGTTATGGTTCCCCGAAGGACTTGGCACCAATCTCCACACCTTGTTGTACTCGAAGTTGTTGAGTTCTTCATGCATGTCATTAAGCCAATCCGAGTCTTCGAGCGCCTCATAGACCTTATGGGGTTCAACACAAGAAACAAACGCATGATGTTCACAATAGTTTGCTAATTGTCTACGAGTGCTTACTCCCTTTCTTAGGCTTCCAACCACATTCTCCATGAGATGACCTTTGGTGGTGAGTTTGGAAGCAATCTTCGCGGCACGACGCTCTAATTCCTCCTCGGATGTGGAAGGAGGAGGGTTCACTTGATCATCTTGAGCGTCGTCATGAGCTTGTTCTTGATCTTGAGCTTGCTCATGATCTTGAACTTGCTCGAAGGGGAGAACTTGACATTGGGCATCATGTGGAGGTTCACCACCATCTTGAGATTGATCTTGCCCTTGGTCTTGTTCCTGAGGTTGAGGGCCTACACTTTGTTCTTCGGAAGCGTGTGGGTCTTGAGTAGGTGAAGGCTCCACTGGAGTGGAGCATTGTCCTTCTCCTTCGGCCACAAGGGGTTCCTCAATGGGTAGAATATGACCAATACCCATTCTTCTTATGGCTTGGGGAGGAATTTCATCACCTACATCACAAGTACCACTTTGCTCCACTTGGGAGCCGTTATTTTCGTCAAACTCCACGTTACACGTCTCCTCAATGAGTCCATTGGACTTGTTGAGAACACGGTAAGCATGAGAGTTTGTAGCATAGCCAACAAATATGCCCTCATGAGCTCTAGCCTCGAATTTAGACAAACGAACACCTTTCTTGAGAATGAAACACTTACACCCGAACACCCGGAAGTACTTGAGATTGGGCTTGTTTCCGGTGAGTATCTCATACGGAGTCTTGTTCAAGCCTTTGCGGAGATAGAGCCGATTGGATGCATGACATGCAGTGTTGATGGCTTCGGCCCAAAAGTTATATGGAGACTTGAACTCCGCCATCATGGTCCTTGCCACATCCATCAACGGCCGGTTCTTCCTCTCCGCAACACCATTTTGTTGTGGGGTATATGGTGCAGAATATTGATGCTTGATCCCTTCATCACTAAGAAACTCATCCAAGGTGTAGTTCTTGAACTCAGTGCCGTTGTCACTTCTTATTGTCAGGATCTTTGCATTATGTTGACGTTGAGCTTCATTTGCAAAGTCGAGGACGGTTTGTTGAGTCTCACTCTTCCTCTTGAAGAAGTATACCCAAGTGTATCTTGAATAATCATCCACAATCACCAAGCAATACTTTCTACCCCCAAGACTATCAAAGGATGGAGGCCCGAAGAGGTCCATGTGCAGGAGCTCCAAGGGTCTCTTCGAGTAGATGATAGTCGTGGGAGGGTGATCCGTCTCACGAAGCTTTCCTTCGATACAAGCACTGCAAACACGATCTTTGGCAAAACTAACATTCGTTAGTCCATGAACATGGTCCCCCTTGAGAAGACTTTGCAAAGATCTCATATTGATGTGGGCTAAACGGCGATGCCAAAGCCATCCCACATCAACTTTAGCCATTAGGCATGTCGCGGTCTTAGTGGGTTGCTCCGAAAAGTTAATAACATAGAGACCATTCTTGACATGCCCAACAAAGGCTACTTTAAGAGTCTTGCTCCACAAGAGGGCCACGGTATCAATATCAAAGAAGGTGGCAAAGCCCATGAGTGCGAGTTGACGAACGGAAAGTAAATTGAATGCAAGGGACTCAACAAGCATGACTTTCTTGATCGTTAGATCATGAGAAATGACAACCTTGCCAAGACCCAATACCTTAGAATGTGAGGCATCACCCCATTCGACATTGGTGGGCATAGATTTGATCTTGTGCACGTCCACCACCAAGTCCTTGCTCCCGGTCATATGATTTGTTGCTCCACTATCGAGCAACCATGATCCCCCACCGGAAGCAAACACCTACAAGATATCAATGCTTGGTTTTAGGTACCCATTGAGTAATGGGTCCTTTGATGTTAGTAACAAGGGTCTTAGGAACCCAAATAGACCATTCAATGTACTCATACGAAGAACCAACAAATTTAGCATAAACATGCCCATCGCTAGCACGGCACAACACATAAGAGGGGTTAAAGTCGCCGGCTTTGTTGGGAGAGATGGCTTTGCGCTCTTTGGCATCACCACTCTTCGCATTGTTATTCTTCTTCTTAGGAGCACCCTCTCCCTCCTTCACAAATGATTGCTTGAGCGGGGGAGGTCGATTGGTCTTGTTTTTCTTCTCCTTGTTCTTCTTCTTGTTCTTGGACTTGGGCGTGAACCCAACTCCCTCCTTGCCCACAACTTCCTTTTGATTGCTCAAAAGGTCATTTAGGTTCTTCTCGCCTTGTATGCATGACACAAGACCTTTCTCGAGTTGTTCCTTCAACTTGGCATTCTCCTCCACAAGATGCACATGCTCACAACATGGGTTAGTAGCATTTGCATTATCAATTAATACCATGTGAGGAAATGTGGCCTTTTCCTTGGTAAGCTTAACTTGGAGTTGGGCATGAGACTCCTTGAGGTTTGCGTGAGCACCTTTCAAGACCTTATGGGCCTTGTCAAGTACATCAAACTCCTCCTTGAGTCTAGCATGATCAACCCCAAGTTTAGCCTTCTCGGAAGTTAGAACACGAGACACAACAAGAGCATGATCAAGATCTTACTTTAATTTGGCATGGTCATCATTGTGTGACTCCTCAAGAGCCAAACGGTGCCCACGCTCTTTCTCAAGATCATTGGATAGATCCGATATCTCATCGGCATAGTCGCGACTATGACCTTCCATCTTAGAGATGGTTTATTGGTGAGCCTCTATCATGTCATTGGCTTCACCAAGTTGTTCCAAGAGAGCAACGAAGTGCTTCTTGGATTTGCCCTTGAGCTTACTCATGAAGGACTCAAATTCATTAACCTCCTCATTAGACCCCTTACCATTATCAAAGTCATCCGTTGAAGGAGGGTTAGGAATAATGGTGGTTTTGATGTTGGGGGTTACCTTGTTGGTGGCCTTAGCCGTGAGGCACTTGGCGGTGATGTTCTCGTTAGGTGAATCGAAGAGAGACACCCGGGGAGTTGTGACAATGGCAACGGATGCCATGGCCGTTGTTTCACTATCTTCATCATCATCTTCATCCTCACGGTATTCTTCTTGAACCACCAACCCGCGAGTAGGAGTCTTCTTGGTGAAGTTGTTCTTGTTGGGGAAGGACTTGGCTTTGTCTTTTCAGATGAACTTGCCACCATTGTCTTCCCGCTTCTCGTAAGGACAATCCGCAACGAAATGGCTCACATTGCCACAGTTGAAACAAGTTCTAACTCGTTGCTTGCCCTTGAGGCCACTTGAGTTGTTCTTGTTGAAGTTGGGTCTTGTATTCTTCTTACTCCAAAATTGTCTTGAGGCAAGAGCCATGTGCTCATGATAATCATACTTCGTGTCTTCGGGGTTGCTCTCCTCATCTTCCTCTTCTTCTTCTTCTTCTTCCACACTAACCTTGGCCTTCAAGGCAAGATTGGGCTTCTTTGCCCTTTGAGAATGGAGCACCGCATTGTCGGCGGTCTTGTCCAAGATGCTCATTGCAACAAACTCATCCAACACTTCACTTGAGGTCATGGAGTGGAAGTCCGGTCTTTGACGAATGACGGAGGACATGGCCTTGTTGTAGGGCATCATGACCTTGAGGAACTTGCGTTTGATCCAATTGTCATCCGTGTCCTTGCTCCCATGATCTCAGAGTGCGACCGCGAGTTTGGTCACTCTTCGAAAGAGCTCACGAGGTTCTTCATCCTGTTTCATTGCAAACTCATCAGCTTCATCTTGCACCAGTTCATAGTTGGAGCGTTGAATACTAGCACTTCCTCGATTGAGAGACTCAACACATTTCCATGCTTCTTCAGCCATGACATGAGGTCGGAGATGAGGGAGATCTTCGGGAAGGATTGCATCTTGAATGATGAAGAGAGCACTCTCATTGAATTGATTGTCCACTTCTTCTCGAGGGGTGAAGTTTCTTGGGTCATGAGGATATAAACCTTCTAAAATGATTCTCCAAAGGTTAGTATTCACATGTTTTAAATGACGCTTGAAGCGATAAACCCAAGAATGAAAATCTTCATTTTTCACATATTTAGGAGGAGGACTGGCATGATTCAAGTGAGTAGAGGGGATCGGTCCTCTATACACTGGAGGTTCCACATTGGCAAAGATAACGGTGCCATTTCTACCACTAGTAGAAGGACTCTTTTCACTGTTAGCTTCCCCCTTGTCGGAGGTAGCATCCGTCACCTTGTTAGTGGGATCACCCACTTTCATCGGCGAGGTAGATAGTTTAAGTCCGTCTAGGAATTCAGAAAATATGCTTTTAACCTCGGCCGTCATGGAGGTTTTCAATGTGTCTAAAGCCACATTGAATTCCTCACGTGAGACCGAGGTTCCCCCTTCGGCCAAAGACGAGATGGGATTCACACCGGAGTGCTCCTTCGCACCGTCGTGGGTGTCAACCATACTCTTCGGACGGCAAAGTCCTTAATAAAGAGACGAGGCTCTGATACCAATTTAAAGGATCGATATGGTTGACTAGAGGGGGGGGGGGTGAATAGGCAACTAACAAATTTTAGACTTTTCTTTAACAATTTAAACCTTGCAATGAAATAGGTTGTCTAGATGTGCAACTACGTGGACAACCTATATGATGCAAAGACAATAAGCACACTAGCAAGCAATAGATACAACTCAAGTAAGCTTGCAAAAGTAAAGGCACAAGATAACCAAGAGTGGAGCCGGTGGAGACGAGGATGTGTTACCGAAGTTCCTTCCTTTTAAGGCAAAGTACGTCTCCGTTAGAGCGGTGTGGAGGCACAATGCTCCCCAAGAAGCCACTAGGGCCACCGTAATCTCCTCACGCCCTCACACAATGCGAGATGCCGTGATTCCACTATTGGTGCCCTTGAAGGCGGCAACCGGACCTTTACAAACAAGATTGGGGCTATCTCCACAACACTTGGAGGCTCCCAACAACACCACGAAGCTTCACCACAATGGAGTATGGCTTCGAGGTGACCTCAACTGTCTAGGGTGCTCAACACCCAAGAGTAACAAGATCCGCTAGGGATAAGTGGGGGAATGAAATTTCTCTTGGTGGAAGTGTAGATCTGGGCCTTCTCAACCAATCCCGAGGGAATCAACAAGTTTGATTGGCTAGGGAGAGAGATCGGGCAAAAATGGAGCTTGGAGCAACAATGGAGCTTTGGGGGAAAGAGGTAGGTCAACTTTGGGGAAGAAGACCCCTTTATATAGTGGGGGAAACAATCCAACCGTTATTCCACTGAGCAGCCCCGCACAGAGTGGTACTACCGCTAGGGAAGGGCGGTACTACCACTCAGGGCGGTACTACCGCTCATACCCAGTGGTACTGCCGCGCTGACAGGGCCCTGACCCTAGGGCGGTACTACCGTGGGGGTAGGCGCGGTACTACCGCTTGGAGCGGTACTACCTCCACTACTACCGCCCTTAGTACCGCAAAACCCGACACGAAAAACTTCGTTCTCGAATCGAGGCGGCAGTAGCCCGGAAGCACTGCGGTACTACGACCGAAGACCCCAAGCGGTAGTACCGTTTGGAGAGCGGTACTACCGCTCTGGGAGCGGTACTACCGCTGGGGAGCTTCGACGATACTACCGCTGTGGATCGCGGTACTACCGCTGGGGCAGAACAAAGCATACTTAGAGGAAAACGGCAGCTCCAATGAAGCGGAAAGAAAACGACGGGTGTGATATGGATGTGTGCGTGTTGATTCCACCCTAGTCTTACCAAAGCGGGTCCCCTCTTGATAGTACGGTGACTCCTACGAAACTAGTCCACCAACAACAAAACGAAGGAGCTACACCGTCTTGAATAAAACACCGAGGGGAGATAATCGTCTTGTGCCAAAGGATGAATCTCTGAAAGAACTTAACGCACACAATTAGTCCGCACAAGCATTGTCATCAATCACCAAAACATCTTGGGGATAAATATGCCCTTACAGCGTGCCTCTATCTCGTCTCCAACATCGGCTGTGCGCCTCCGGAGCTCCACCTCGTCATCAACACCAACTACGTGGGCACGCCTTGTCGTCCATCTCCCACTGCTTTTCTCCATGGCGGCGACATACTCCTGTGCGTCCATGGCGCTTCCTCCAATCAGCGCTCCCGTATGTCCTAGGTGTGGTAGCTCCACTTCCCGTCTAGGTTGCTTCCTACTTGATCTACACATGGTGAATCGGAGATGCGTGCTATGTGTTGGGCTTAGTGCGTGCTAGATGTTGATTTGTGTTCAAGTCTGCTGAATTGGAGAGAGGGAGATGCGTATCAGCATCTGTGGTGTACCTTGCGCTCGTGATGATGTGTGTGAAAGTGTAATGAATATATATGGATGTGTGGATGCTTTATTTGTTTACCATTTTCTTTTCTTATTAGCTGATGAACTCAGCCAAACCAAATGGATCTGTTGTTTTTGTCGGATATTAGTAAAATTACGAAACTGCAGTGGAAAAAGCTAAACAAAAAACCAGGGGAAAAATGGTCTTTTACCTACTCTGTTTGGTCAAAACGTGGCTTGACCTGACAGAGTGGCATTTGCGATACGTTGTCAAAACTAAAAGTGGCAAAAGCGAGATGTCAAATTTTAGAGTGGCATAAGCAAAATTGGTGAAATATAGAGTGGCAAAAACAAAATTTCCCCAATGCTTATGTTCAATGAGGCTATTAGTAATCTGGGGCTGGTGGAGCTGCCCTTAAAAGGTAGGCAATACAGTTGGAGTAACATGCAAGATAGTCCACTGGAAAAGTTGGATTGGATATTTACATCTGCAGCTTGGATGACTTCATTCCCTTATTCTACTGCCCTTCCACTGGACAAACCAATTTATAATCACATTCCATGTATGATAAAAATTGGAACAAGGATTCCCAAGTCTAAGGTATTCAGGTTTGAAAATTACTGGCTGAAGCACAACTCTTTCAAGGAAATTGTTCAGACTGCTTGTAATATTCCAGTGGGTTTCACTGATCCTGCAAAGAAAATTAATGCCAAATTTAAGAATTTGAGGAGAGCACTGAAACTGTGGTCCAAGAGCCTCTCTTGTCTAAAAAAGCAGATTGATGAGCTAAATGCTTGTATTTTCCTTTGGTTATGATTGAGGAATACAAAGATTTAACTCTGTTTGAGGCAAATTGCAGGATTCTGTTAAAAGATTATTTGTTGGTGGTGCTTAATAATCAGAAGATCTACTGGAAACAAAGGGGGGAAATTAAAGGAGTTAAGTTTGGTGATGAGAACACCAAGTTCTTCCACACTAAGGCATCAATAAACCATAGGCATAACAAGATTGCAATGCTGCTAAATGATTAACAAGTGGAAATCACTGACCATGAAGGAAAGGCTGCTATACTTTGGGAGGCTTTTAAAAAAAGACTTGGACAGTCAAATGGTCACACTATGCATTTTGACTTGAATGATTTATATGAGCACAGAGTTGATCCTGAAATTTTTCAACACCTTGAAAGGCCTTTCACTCAAGAGGAAATTGATGAAGTAGTGAAAAACCTGCCAACTGATAAATCTCCACGTCTAGATGGCTTCAAAAATGAATTTATTAAAGCTTGCTCGGGCATTATTAAGGAGGATATTACTGAACTCATCATGGCTTTCCATGCTGACACTGTAAATCTTGAGAGCATTAGTACTTCATTCATTACCTGAATTCCAAAAAAGGAAGTGTCTCTCACACCAAATGACTTCAGACCTATTTCTCTGCTGAATGGAGTTATGAAAATCATCACCAAGCTATTAGCCAACAGACTTTAGAGAGTGATATTACAGATGGTTCATATCAATCAATATGGTTTTCTAAATAACAGGATGATATGTCTCTGTCATATCTATAATCTTTGATTGTTCCATGCCAATATTATTCAACTTTCATATACTTTTGGCAACTTTTTATACTATTTTTGGGACTAACACATTGATCCAGTGCCCAGTGCCAGTTCCTGTTTGTTGCATGTTTTATGTTTCGTAGAAAACCATATCAAACGGAGTCCAAACGGAATAAAAACAGATGGAGATTTTTTGGGAATATTTATGCTTTTTGGGAAAAAGAATTAACGCGAGACGATGCTCGAGTGGCCCACGAGGCAAGGGGCGCGCCCCAGGGGGGTGGGCGCTCCCCTGACCCTCGTGGCCACTTCGTAAGGCGGCTGGTGCCCTTCTTTCGCCGCAAGAAGCTAATATCTAGATAGAAATCGTGTCCAAAGTACAACCCAATCGGAGTTACGGATCTCCGGGAATATAAAAAATGGTGAAAGGGCAGAATCAGGAACGCAGAAACAAAGAGAGACAGAGAGACAGATCCAATCTCGGAGGGGCTCTCGCCCCTCCCACGCCATGGAGACCATGGACCAGAGGGGAAACCCTTCTCCCATCTAGGGAGAAGGTCAAGGAAGAATAAGAAGAAGGGGGGCTCTCTCCCCCTCGCTTACGGTGGTGCCGGAACGCCGTCGGGGGCCATCATCATCACCGCGATCTACACCAACACCTCCATCAGCTTCACCAACGTCTCCATCACCTTCCCCCATCTAAATTCAGCGGTCCACTCTCCCGCAACCCGCTGTACCCTCTACTTGAACATGGTGCTTTATGCTTCATATTATTATCCAATGATGTGTTGCCATCCTATGATGTCTGAGTAGATTTTCGTTGTCCTATCGGTGATTGATGAATTGCTTTGATTGGTTTAATTTGCTTGTGGTTATGTTGCTGTCCTATTGTGCCCTCCGTGTCGCGCAAGCTTGAGGGATTCCTGTTGTAGGGTGTTGCAATACGTTCGTGATTCACTTATAGTGGGTTGCTTGAGTGACAGAAGCATAAACCCGAGTAAGGGGGTTGTGGCGTATGGGATAAAGGGGACTTGATGCTTTAATGCTATGGTTGGGTTTTACCTTAATGATCTATAGTAGTTGTGGATGCTTGCTAGAGTTCCAATCATAAGAGCATATGATCCAAGAAGAGAAAGTATGTTAGCTTATGCCTCTCCCACATAAAACTTGCTATCGGTCTAGTAAAGTAGTCAATTGCTTAGGGACAATTTCACAACTCCTACCACCACTTTTCCACACTCGATATATTTACTTTATTGCTTCTTTATCTAAACAGCCCCTACTTTTTATTTACGTGCTCTTTATTATCTTGCAATTCTATCCAACAACACCTACAAAGTACTTCTAGTTTCATACTTGTTCTAGGTAAAGCGAACGTCAAGCGTGCGTAGAGTTGTATCGATGGTCGATAGAACTTGAGGGAATATTTCTTCTACCTTTAGCTCCTCGTTGTGTTCTACACTCTTACTTATCGAAAGAGGCTACAATTGATCGCCTATACTTGTGGGTTATCAAGACCTTTTTCCGGCGCCGTTGCCGGGAAGTCATAGCGTGGGGTGAATATTTTCTCGTGTGTGTTTGTTTGCTTTATCACTAAGTAATTTTTATTTGCTATTCTTAGCTGTTCTCTATCTTTAGTTATGATATGGAACACGAAATACCAAAAAAATTAGGTGTACTTGCTACTCATGGAGCTGGGGACCTCCTAAAACCCTCGATGCTCGTTATGTGAAAGATATTATGTACTACTTTGATAATCCTGAGAAAACCCCATTCAATTATGTTATGGGAGACACATTGGATCAACGTGAATACTTTAGGGATTATCGCTTGACACAAAAAGGGAAACTATTACCGGATCAAATTTATATGTTGCGTTGGTATGCTAGGCAACTATGCTTGAAATATGATTATACTTGTTGCTCTAGGATGAAGGCTCCACACCTTTCCTTTTCATGCAAATTTAATGATAATGAAACCTTGGCTTCTTATGCTAATGGTATATATGATTACTATGATCTGGAACAAATAGAAGAATTTGTTGCTTTTATGGGTGCTTATGAAATTGAATCTTTGTTTAAAACGTGTGAAAATCTTGATGATGTTGTTTACAGACCTGAAATTTTTTCTATGAGAATTATAAATATAATGCCGATACTGATGCATTTATTGAGGAAGTCTCCGCTGTCCAAGAAGAGATTAATATTTTGCAGGATTCTATGGAAGAAGAAATTGATGAAACTGTGAGCTCATTGGATGAAAAAGATGATGAGGAGAGCGAAGAACAAAAGGAGGAAGAGCGGATTAGCTACCCGTGCCCACCTTATAATGAGAGTAACTCTTCAAATCATACATTGTTTAGTTTCCCTTCGTGCTTACCGAAGGATGATTGCTATGATGATTGGTATGATCCCTTTAATTCGTATGAAATATCCCTTTTTGATGATGCTTGCTATGCTTGTGGCCAAGATGCCAATATGAATGATGCTTATGGAGATGAACTTGCTATAGTTCCTTATGTTAAACATGAAATTGTTGCTATTGCACCCACACATGATAGTCCTATTATCTTTTTGAATTCTCCCTTCTACACTATATCAGAGAAGCTTACCCTTATTAAGGATTATATTGATGGGTTGCATTTTACTACTACACGATGATTCTGATAGATATAATATGCATGTGCTTGCTGCTCCTACTTGCAATTATTATGAGAGAGGAACTATATCTCCACCTCTCTATATTTCCAATATGATAGAATTGCAAGAAACTGCTTATACTATGCATTGGCCTTTACTTGGTGTGCATGAATTGTTTTTTTATGACATGCCGATGCATAGGAAGAGAGTTAGACTTTGTTATTGCTTGATATATGTCAATTCGTGCTCACTACTAAATTACAAATCATTGTTAATTAAATTTGGCTTTGATATACCTTGGGATTCGGGTGGATCCATTACTTGAGCACTTTATGCCTAGCTTAATGGCTTTAAGGAAAGTGCTGCCAGGGAGACAACCCGGAAGTTTTAGAGAGTAATTTATTTCTGTTGAGTGCTTTTATATAGTTTAAAAACAAAAAAATAAAGAGGGGAACCCAAAACTTTTCAAAAAGGAAAGTGAAAGTGAGAGAGGCAAGCATTGTTGAAGTGGGAGAGCTCCTTGAACTTTGTTCATGCTCACAGAAACTTTGTGAATCTTAATTACAGAAACTTTTCGTCAAAAATAATTATCCCCTTGTACAATTCCATTGTATTATAAAAATAATGTGTCAAGGTTTGCCTTTAGGATGTTTACAATGTTTGTTGGTTTGTGCGGTGCAGGACAGAAACTTTGTCTGTAGTGCGCGATTTTACATTTTTTTCTGGAACATCTAAATGTTCTGATTCTTTTTGCACTGTCTTTCTATAAAAATTGTTTATTTTTTGTAATTTTGTCAGAATTTGTGGAGTACAGAAGTATGGTGAATTTTCAGATTGCTACAGACTGTTCTGTTTTTGACAGATTCTATTTTTGATGCATAGTTTACTTGTTTTGACGAAACTATCAATTTCTATCAGTGGATTAAGCCATGGAAAAGTTATATTACAGTAGCTATAATGCAAAAACAAAATATGAATTGGTTTGCAACAGTACTTAGAGTAGTGATTTGCTTTATTATACTAACGGATCTTACCGAGTTTTCTGTTGAAGTTTTGTGTGGATGAAGTGTTCGATGATCGAGAAGGTCTCGATATGAGGAAAAGGAGGAGAGGCAAGAGCTCAAGGTTGGGGATGCCCAAGGCACCCCAAGTAAATATTCAAGGAGACTCAAGTGTCTAAGCTTGGGGATGCCCCAGAAGGCATCCCCTCTTTCTTCAACAAGTATCGGTATGTTTTCGGATTCGTTTCATTCATATGATATGTGCAAGTCTTGGAGCGTCTTTTGCATTTAGTTTCACTTTTCTTTTGTGCACCATGCTGGTATGAGATAGTCCTTGGTTTATTTATAGAATGCTCTTTGCACTTCACTTAAATCTTTTGAGTATGGCTTTATAGAATGCTTCATGTGCTTCACTTATATCATTTGAAATTTGGATTGCCTGTTTCTCTTCACATAGAAAACCGCCATTTGTAGAATGCTCTTTTTCTTCACTTATATTTGTTAGAGCATGGGCGTATCTTTTGTAGAAAGAATTAAACTCTCTTGCTTCACTTATATCTATTTAGAGAGATGACAGGAATTGGTCATTCATATGGTTAGTCATAAAATCCTACATAAAACCTGTGGATCACTGAATATGATATGTTTGATTCCTTGCAATAGTTTTGCGATATGGAGATGATAATATGTGGAATTTCTAGTAGATGGTTGTGTTTAGTAAGGATATTGGTCTTAAGGTTTGTGATTCCCGAATCATGCACGTATGGTCTAATAACTATATAACCAAATTGGCGCGCATTGTATTTTGATTGTTTATCTTTGCGTGAAGGTCGGGGGCGCGCGATGGTTAATTCCTACCAACCTCCCCCCTAGGGGCATGCGTAGTAGTACTTTGCTTCGAGGGCTAATAAAATTTTGCAATAAGTATATGAGTTCTTTATGACTAATGTGAGTCCATGGATTATACGTACTCTCACCCTTCCATCATTGCTAGCCTCTTCGGTACCGTGCATTGCCCTTTCTCACCTCTAGAGTTGGTGCAATCTTCGAAGGTGCATTCAAACCCCGTGATATGATACGCTCTATCACACATAAGCCTCCTTATATCTTCCTCAAAACAGCCACCATACCTACCTATTATGGCATTTTCATAGTCATTCCGAGATATATTGCCATGCAACTTCCATCATCATCATATACATGACTTGAGCATTCATTGTCATATTTCTTTGCATGATTGTAGGACATCTAGCATGATGTTTTCATGGCTTGTCCATTTTTTGATGTCATTGCTACGCTAGATCATTGCAAATCCCGGTACACCGTCGGAGGCATTCATATAGAGTCATATTTTTGTTCTAGTATCGAGTTGTAGTATTGAGTTGTAAGTAAATAAAGTGCGATGATCATCATTATTAGAGCATTGCCCCAGTGAGGAAAGGGTGATGGAGACTATAATTCCCCCAAAAGTCGGGATGAGACTCCGGACTTTATGAAAAATAAAAGAGGCCAAAGAAGCCCAAATAAAAAAAGAGGCCAAAGAAGCCCACCAAAAAATAAAAAAATAAAAAATGAGAGAAAAAGAGAGAAGGGGCAATGTTACTATCCTTTTACCACACTTGTGCTTCATAGTAGCACCATGTTCTTCATATAGAGAGTCTCCTATGCTTTCACTTTCATATACTAGTGGGAATTTTCATTATAGAACTTGGCTTGTATATTCCAACGACGGGCTTCCTCAAAATGCCCTAGGTCTTCATGAGCAAGCAAGTTGGATGCACACCCACTTAGTTTCTTTTGTTGAGATTTCATACACTTATAGGTCTAGTGCATCGTTGCATGGCAATCCCTACTCCTCGCATTGACATCAATTAATGGGCATCTCCATAGCCCGTTGATTAGCCGCGTTGATGTGAGACTTTCTCCCTTTTTTTCTTCTCCACACAACCTCCACCATCATACTCTACTCCACCTATAGTGCTATATCCATGGTTTGCACTCATGTATTGCGTGAGGGTTGAAAAAGTTGAAGCGCGTTAAACAGTATGAACCAATTGCTTGGCTGACACCGGGATGAGCATGAGGGGTACCTTGTGTTAAGAAAAGGGAGCATACAAGACTATATGATTTTGTAGGGATAACATTCTGTAAGCATTGCTATTTTGAAAGGCATGATTGTTTGTTGGGATGCCCGAAGTATTATCGTTTTTATGTCAAATGATAGACTATTGCTTTGAATCACTCGTGTCTTAATATTCATGCCATGATTAGATATATGACCAAGATTATGCTAGGTAGCATTCCACATAAAAAATTATCTTTTTTATCATTTACCTACTCAAGGACGAGCAGGAATTAAGCTTGGGGATGCTGATACGTCTCTGTTGTATCTATAATTTTTGATTGTTCCATGCCAATATTATTCAACTTTATATACTTTTGGCAACTTCTTATACTATTTTTGGGACTAACATATTGATCCAGTGCCCAGTGCCAGTTCCTGTTTGTTGCATGTATTATGTTTCGCAAAAAATCCATATCAAACGGATTCCAAACTGAATGAAAACATACGAATATTTTTTTTGGAATATTTATGATTTTTTGGGAAGAAGAATCAACGCGAGACGATGCTCGAGTGGCCCACGAGGCAGGGGGCGCGCCCCTGACCCTCGTGGCCACTCCGTAAGGCGGTTAGTGCCCTTCTTCCTGTGCAAGAAAGCTAATATCCGGATAGAAATCGTGTCCAAAGTACAACGCAATCGGAGTTATGGATCTCCGGGAATATAAAAAACGGTGAAAGGGCGGAATCAGGAACGCAGAAAGAGAGAGAGACAGAGAGACAGATCCAATCTCGGAGGGGCTCTCTCCCCTCCCACTCCATGGAGACCATGGACCAGAGGGGAAACCCTTCTCCCATCTAGGGATAAGATCAAGGAAGAAGAAGAATAAGGGGGGCTCTCTCCCTGTCGCTTCCGATGGTGCCGGAACGCCGCCGGGGTCCATCATCATCTCCCGCAACCTGCTGTACCCTCTACTTGAACATGGTGCTTTATGCTTCATATTATTATCCAATGATGTGTTGCCATCCTATGATGTCTGAGTAGATTTTCGTTGTCCTATCGGTGATTGATGAATTGCTATGATTGGTTTAATTTGCTTGTGCTTATGTTGCTATCCTATTTTGCCCTTCGTGTCGCGCAAGCGTGAGGGATTCCCGCTCTAGGGTGTTGCAATACGTTCATGATTCGCTTATAGTGGGTTGCTTGAGTGACAGAAGCATAAACACGGGTAAGGGGGTTGTGGCGTATGGGATAAAGGGGACTTGATGCTTTAATGCTATGGTTGGGTTTTACCTTAATGATCTTTAGTAGTTGCAGATGCTTGCTAGAGTTCCAACATAAGTGTATATGATGCAAGAAGAGAAAGTATGTTAGCTTATGCCTCTCCCACATAAAACTTGCTATCGGTCTAGTAAAGTAGTCAATTGCTTAGGGACAATTTCACAACTCCTACCACCACTTTTCCACACTCGCTATATTTACTTTATTGCTTCTTTATTTAAACAGCCCCTACTTTTTATTTACATGCTCTTTATTATCTTGTAATTCTATCCAACAACAAAGTACTTCTAGTTTCATACTTGTTCTAGGTAAAGCGAATGTCAAGCATGCGTAGAGTTGTATTGGTGGTCGATAGAACTTGAGAGAATATTTTTTCTACCTTTAGCTCCTCGTTGGGTTCGACACTCTTACTTATCGAAAGAGGCTACTATTGATCCCCTATACTTGTGGGTTATCACAGGACGATACAAGACTGTCTAGGTTGGGCTTATGAATATATCCATCAGTGTCACAAATCAAGAGAGGAGATGTTGGTGATCAAGCTAGACTTTGAAAAAGCTTTTCACACTATTGAGAATCAGGCTATTATTGATATACTCAAAGAAAAAGGTTTTGGGGAGAAATGGATTTCATGGATGAAATTTATATTCACATCTGCATCTTCTGCTGTTATGCTAAATGGAGTCTGTGGGAAGAAATTCTACTGCAAAAGAGGGGTCAGGAAAGGTGACCCCTACTCACCTTTGATATTTGTTCTGGCTGTTGATCTCCTTTAGTCCATCCTTAATAAGGCTATGAGATTGGGGATTATAACTCCTCCTTTACAAGTCAACTCATGCCCTGACTTTCCAATAGTTCAATATGCTGATGACACCTTGGTCCTTATGAAAGCTAATGCCAGGCAGCTCATTTGTCTTAAGTCACTTCTAAATACTTTTGCTTCAGCCACTGGTCTAAAGGTAAACTATGGTAAGTCAGTCATGGTGACCATCAACATTGCAGAGGACAGAGTTGATATCTTCACAAATACATTGCATTGCTCCAGGGGTCAATTCCCTTTCACATACTTGGGATTGCCTTTGGGAATTTACAAACCAACTGTGGAACAATGTTTGCCCCTAGTTCATAGAATTGCCAAAAGACTAGCTGGAATTTCTACCTTCATGAGTCGAGCAGGAAGATTACTCTTGGTAAAGTCAGTGCTGGCATCATTATCAATTTTATTCATGTGTTTACTAGATGTTCCTGTTACTATCAAGCATCAAATCATTAAATATCTAAGACACTGTTTGTGGAGGAGCCCTGATTTGGAGGATCATAGACCACCTATAGTGGCATGGAAAACCGTTTGTAGACCAAAGATTCAAGGAGGTCTAGGTGTCATGGACATATTCACACAAAACAAGACATTGCTCATGAAAAATCTTCACAAGTTTTTTAACAGACATGATATTCCTTGGGTGAATATTATTTGGGAGACATATTATAGTAATGGGAATCTGCCAGGAGAAAGCAGGGAGGGATCCTTCTGGTGGAAATCAAATCTAGCTCTCATTGACCAATACAAAGCAATTGCAAGATGTAATGTGGGAGATGGGCAAAGTGCTCTGTTTTGGGATGATTGTCGGCATGATTTTGTCATGAAGCACAAATTTCACCACCTCATTAGTTTTGCCAGAGATACAACTATCACTGTCAACCAAGTGATCCATACTAAATACCTTCAAGACTTATTCCACCTGCCATTGACTACTCAAGCCTATGATGAATTTCTAGAAATGGGAAATATTTGCATCACATTGAGAAACTCGGATCACTTGGAGTTGAGGGACACATGGAGCTATATATGGGGAAATGAATTCTACTCTTCAATCAAAGCTTACAATGTGTTAATTGGATACAAGCCAACACCACCACATTTCAGTTGGATATGGAAGAGTTCATGTCAACCTAAACATAAAGTTTTCTTCGAGCAATTGCTGCATGATAGAGTAAACACTAGGAATTTGCTAAGAAGAAAGAACTTTGAGCTGGAAGCCTACAACTGTGCTGTTAGGGATTGTCCACAGGAGGAGACTTTGCATCATCTTTTTTGGAGTTGCCCATTTGCTGCCTAATGTTGGGATTATATTTGCCCTAACAAAGCTGACAACTTGTCAGTTTTGTAAGCCTTTCAAGACCTTAAAGACAATCTGCATCTTCCTTTCTTCATGGAGATTATAATCCTGGGGTCTTGGGCTATTTGGATATCTAGAAACAACAAAATCTTGGAGCACATTAACCCCTCTTTTCAGGGCTGGAAGCACATTTATTTGGAGGAGCTCAAGCTATTGAAATACAGGATGAAGAATAAATTTCTGCCACAATTTTCAGCTTGGTTGGACTCCATCATGTAAATATAGGGGTAGTTTTAGCTGTTTTTCGTAGTTTCTATTTCTTTCTTTTTCTTTTTTTCTTCTCTTCTTTGGACTTACCTCAAGCCCATGAGACAACACTCTATTTATTTTGTTTAATTTAATAAAAGTTGTAGTGGGGTTTTACCCTATTGTTTATAGTCAAAAAAGGAAATGATAATTGTTGGAAGCTGCAAAAAAGGGGAAAAATAAGCACTGCCAAAGAAAATATTATCCGAAGGCAAAAAATGAAATAAAAATATATTTGGAGTTTTCTCATGGGAAGAAAGCTGGGGGTGGCACTTGCCAGGAGGTGCATATGGGGCCCCTGCGGCGAGAGCTCGAGGACAACCCCTAGTTCGTGAGCCAGGGGCACATGAGACCCATAAGAGCCCTCTCAGCTATTCTCTGGCACTCGTGGTCCTATATTACCCTATGGAGCGGAATAGAGGCAGGGCACTTTTCACCTCTGATTACCTTTATGTTCCGGTTTTGGATTTTAGATAGTCCATTACCTTTTCCCGAAGGAGCGGCCCTGGGTATCGACCCATGTTAGGATGTGACCCATGACAAAGATTCAAAGTTCTAGTTTCCCGAACCTTTTGAATAATAAAACCTTTTTGGTGTAAACAATAATGTGAAAGATAGGCATGGGTATAAGGACTTATACTTACAACGTTATATTTGTGTGTGGGATATCATCTTGATTTACAACATAGTTCTGGTAGACAACCATTACGATGTGCTCACAATGTAATGAGGTGGGGAATGCGTCCAAAGAGCGTCAGGACCGATCGACGACCTACATTGAGAGTCAGTTGCCCAACCGTTGGAGTAAAGCCCAACAGTGTGTGAAAGTGTGCTAAAAACTCTAGCGTCAACCAATGGTAAGTTTTAGTGTTCTGAAAAACAAAGTTTTGCAAACCAACATTAGTACATAACAAACTGAAATCATTACCCTATGGTAAGTGTGGAAATTGTGGATGGACATGCCCGCTTGGTTGACTTAATCTTCTTCTCACTAAGCACAAAATACTTTTTCTTTGGGTGTTGTCAGTTAAACCAATCCTTTGAAATAAAACTTGTTGCCTACAGGCAATTTCATTGGACGAACGAAAGGGCTCACCCCATGCAATATGAAGGGACATTCTCGTGTTTATCTAATCAAAATAAATTTCAGACCAATAGATCGGTACAAAAATGAATCCTCGTGAAACATACAACTTATCTCCTCCAAAAACATCAATGATAACGTGCTATACAAGAACCTAAACATGGAGAGCACAAACTCGCGAGTAAAAATTGGGGATAAGAGGAGAAAGGTATTGTAGATCATTCATGTGAGAGGAATCGGACTGAAAATGAGAAGGAAGAGAAACACTTAGAAGCTTTTTGGAGGTTTGGAGGAGAAAGAGAGATGAGATTGAAGTTTGGGATTAGGTTTACCTCTTCTTGGGCATCATATGACTGAGATTTGGGCAGTACGAGTGGGAGCACTCATACCAAAAGCCATCAAACGCTTTGATCTTGAACTGCTGCTTAAATATACCTGGTACGACTGAGGGTATGAGCGCTTGCGCTCATACCTGACACTATCAAACGCTCTGAACCTTCTGTGTTGTCTCTAATCTATCCCCATCAAGGGCCATGGGAGGGGGGGGAGGGGGCGTTAACATTCGTTTGCCACCATGCGCTCGACCTGCCAGGTGGCAGTGAGTGGAGGTCTGCTCCATAGTCGGTGTTGGTCCGTGTGGTGGCCACTCCGGCCCCGGGCGGTGCCCTGTCTATGGATTGTGGTGGCCGTCCGTGGCTTCTACCGTCGACATTGCAGGATGCACCCGGAAGGCTCCTTTGTGGTGGTGAGATGCAACTTATGGGCAACTGGTTGAAGCAAAGGGTCACTACTAGGGAAAACCTTATACACAGAACTTTATCAGTAGCGCTTGTTAAAATAGGGCACTATTGCTACTTAGCAGTAGCGCGTTGACTAAAAGGGCGCTACTGTTATCCTGTTAGTAGTAGCGCGGCAGGATCGAAACGCGCTAGTACTATAATTGCGACACCGTTTCTGACGTGCTCGGAATAGCAGTAGCGCCCTTCCAAAAACCGCGGTAGTACTATGGATTTTAGCAGCAGCGCGTTTTCTGTCCCCACGCTACTGTTAAATCTATTTTCACCTAACCCCCCGCACGGGCTTCCCTCTCCTCTGCTTCCTCCCCAAATTCCCCACTCTCTCTCCCTCATCGCCTCCACCGGAGCCCCTGCCCTCGCCCTCGCCGGAGGCCCTGCCCTCGATCTCCGCCGAAGTCTGCCCCTCGACGTCGTCGCCCGCCTGTGCCTCCTCCTCCTCGACCTCTACCTTGCCGGAGCCCCTGCCCTCGCTCTCCGTCGCCATCTCCATCGACCCGCCTCGCCGCCGTCTCCCCTGACCCCGCCTCGCCGCCGTCTCCCCCAACCCCGCCTCGGTGCCGCCGTCTCCCCCGACCCCATCTCTCTCCCCGCCCTCTGTAAGCACTCCCCCCCTTCCCTCTTCTCTGCTCTCTGTTACTATGAACCCTAGCTATTTAGTGCTAGTTAGTATGAACCCTAGGCTATTTTTAGTGCTAGTTAGTTAATTATATGGTAATTAGGGCAGTTGTTCCTAGGTACTAATTAGTTAGTAAGAACTAGGTACTAATTAGGTACTAGTGTAGTTTTATTTATAGTAAGTTTATTTTTAGTAACAACTAGTTGAATTAATAGAACTAGTTAGTAAGAAGTTGTTGCTATTTTTTTTAGTTAAAGCAATTTTCCCGCATCGACGTGGACGATGCCTATCCTGCATCCTCGTCGTCGAGTCGGCGGAGGACAATACCTGCTTGACCAGATGGGCCATGTCCGGGACTGGGCTCCACCGGGGTGGTACTGGGAGGCGCTACTTACCGGGGGGCGCAGGTTGGTGAGGAGCCAGCCTGTCGTTGACCCGAACCTTCTTTGGTTGCGGTCGCGTGGGCCAGTGACGGTCCAAAGGCTCGAGGACCCCGCGGAGGTGGTGCGTCACCGTGTCAGTGAGGAGGACGCGCACGTCTGTCACTACTTGTTTGCGTTGGAGCACAGATTCTCCAATACCAGGCAGGTTCTCCAGGGATCTCACTAGAGCTATGATCCCGGTGATGGTTCCTTCTCTGTGGGTGTCCACCGCCCGCGCCGATACCCGTCGTGTTCTAGGGTTTTAGTTGTATTAGTGATGTTATATGTATGACACTATTCGGGATGTATTAGTGATAATATTCGACGATGTACGGACGCATGAGATGATTTACTTTTGCTTATTGAATGCATGCTAATTTGAGTCCTATAAGATATTTTGAAATGTATATCTTGTGTTGCTCAAATAGGATATGTGCTTGCCCAAGTGGCCGGTCATGTTTGCAGGTTACACCTCCGAGTGGCCTATGTTTTGCCGGAGTGTTGATTCATTTCCGTTTCGGCAAATTTCAGGCGCTCGATATGTCCTATTTTAGCAAAGGTCATGCCAGATTTTTCCGTGAAGTTTGGCCTGACTTGTGCGAGAATATGTAGGAAATATTGAGTTCCCCGGATTTGTGTGTTGAGTATCCTGGTAGTTGTCTTCGATCGATTTTCAATTAATGTTTTAACTATGAACATAGGAAATGTTTGACAACGAAAAGGATTTCGGTATTTGCAAATACTGCGAAGACGAGCGCGGCCTGTGCGACGGAATCTTCCTAGATGATGATATGCGCTTCAGCATCAAGTTGGACGAGAACTTCGAAGTGGATACAGTAAGTCACAACGACAAGTCTTTTTTCGTAATTAAGCATGACATATGCTTCATTTGCTTCAACTTATTTTTTTACTATTCTACTAGCGTATCCCCTGCCATGCAAGAGTTTTTGTATTGGATAAGATAGGTTTCAGTTCTATGACAACTACTATGGAGGTAAAGAGAGTTTATTTGAAGACCGAGCATGGTTATATTTTCCATGCAAAATTATACAACGAAGACGACTACACCTATTTTGGATTCAAAACATGACGAGCACTATGCAAGACTTATGCATTTCAGCCTGATATGGTTATCACCTTTGATATTCATCCGGAAGATGGTATTGAAGGTAATACCTACATCTGGGTCGATGTGCAGACGCCTCCAGTTCTACCAAAATGTGAGTTTCTCAACCATATTTATGTCTTTGATATTGTTTATTCAAAAATAGTTGACAACTAATTTCTATTGATAGCTTATTTCCAATCAAGCAAACATGTCCAACGCTTGGTAGACATGACCTACTACTGTCCCGGGGCTCAACTAAATTGCGAGGAGATAAGTCATTATGTTTCATGGCTTGAGGATCTTCATACTATAAAGACAAATTATTTTTTTGGACTTGCAAATCTTAGTACTCAAAACATGCGACCAATAGTGTTTGTATTGAACTACAGTCACATCTATTTAGGAAAGATGGTAAGATTTTTACTATTTGTACTCAGTGCATCTTTTGCATACATTATTTTTGAAGCTAAACTTCATTGCTAATTATGTTACTATATGATGTTCTTCAACAGGGACTCCCGCTGAATGTTGTGCCTCAATGGATCGAGACTAAAGGTCAGATGAGAATTGTTAGCTTACGGTCAAGATATCCTATAATGCACTTTAGTGCATTCAGGATTTCTAATAGCGAGGAATGCTTAATAGTGAAAGATTGGAGCAAAATTCTGAACGATCGCAGAGAAGTACTAGGGGATAGCAATCAGAAGTGCATCCCACGATTAGGAGACAGGTTCATCAGCATGCTCCAACTTGATGAAGAACGAGTGTTACACATATTTTATGTTATTTTACCTGAGAGAGAGCAGCAGGAGTGATTAGCTAGTGTTGGTGGCAATGACTGATGATTTTTATTAGCTAGTGTTGCTGGTGATTAGATAGCTACTGTTGATGTTATGACTATGATGATTAAATAACTATTGTGGATGTTATGACTATGATGATGATTAAATAGCTTGTGCTGGCGGATTAGATTCAAGTGGAGACAACATGTGGTGCACATCAAAAGTACTACTAGGCCAACTAGATCAAGTTTTGTTTAGTAGTATACTTTTGACATGCACCACATATTGCCTCCACTTAAACCTAATCCACCTTCATTTGGCACACTGTTATGGACATAATGATGTAAACCTCATAACTGGTATTGTACCAATATTTATACGATGGCGCATAAATACACTAAAAATAAAAAAATAAAAAAAATACTAGTAGCGATGGAGAGAAAATACGCTGCCAATAGTTACATTAGTAGTAGCGTGCGAGTGAACAAACGCTGCAGCTATTTGTCCTAGCAGTAGCGCGGGCGGCGCGCGTTACTGCTAAGCAATAGTTGTAGCGCCTTATTAGTAGCGCGACCACCCGCGCTACTAGTGAGCACAAAACCAGCGCTACTGCTAGGGTTTTCCCTAGTAGTGGGTATGGTTGTGCAGCGGCGGTGATGAGCTTTGTAGCGCATCATGGGTAGCTGCTGGATCGTCAAAAAGCGGCGGTGACAACACATGATTGATTTCGAATTGGTGGTGCTTCTTGAGTATCCGTTTCGAGCTTGAGGATAAAAACCCTAGGCCTGACCTGATTTGGTTGTACCTGTCAATGACAATTTTTTCGCGTCGTTACCTTGTTGAAGGCATTGCTCAGACTTGTTCTTCAAAGTGAAAACATAGAATTTGGCCTTTGGTAGTTAGGTCCAGTGATAACTTGAGCGTCGTTTCCTTCCTGAAGGCATTGTTGTTGTAGACTTCTTCGTTCTTGCATGTCAAGAAATTGTTGGTACGCAAATAGACGTTGATGTAGTTTTTCAATGTTATGTTGTTCCCTTGAGGATATTTATACTTCTTTTATTGCTTAGGCATAGCTTTAGTCTTATCTGACTTTAGTATTTGCCGATGTGTTTATTTGTGTGTCTATGTGTGTTGGTGTTGGTTGTGTGCATTCTAATTATGCAGAGACCGGATGTTGTGTGCTCATGGTGTTTTTATCCAGTTGGTACTTTATTTTGAGTGAATTTGATGGAAAAAATAAATATGTTTTTGTATTCTTAATGGAAATTAAAGAGGGGGCTCATTGTTATGAGCTTGAGGGTATCGGGACACACAGTTGTTTTTCACCTGTCTGGTGTTTTTTATTTTTGAAATTAAGACATGTTTTAATTGAGCCGGGGACGTTCTCCTAACCCCGTCGCCTTCTCCTTAATTAGGGTTTCTTTGCCTCCGGTCGGTGCCTCCGCCGGTCCGCCTCGCCTCTGGTGGCTTTAGGGCCATGGGGGCGCGGTGGATCCCAATCCTTGCCGGTGGGAGGGCTCCGTCTTTAGATGTGTCTTCGAGATTTGTTAGAGTTTGTGTCCTGCTCAGAAAGGCGAGACATCGGCAGCTTCCTGAAGATGAAATAAGGTTCTTCGCGTCTAGCCTCTGTTCCGTGGTGCGTCTAGCATCGTCGGCGGGCTTGTGGAGGTATGTTTCCGGCGGATCTATCTTTGATGGATTTGCTCGGATATATTCGTCGTTCGTCTACGTCCGTGTCTCTTCGGGTTGAATCCTTCCGATCTACGATATTCTTCATCGGCGGTGGTTGCTGTTCAGGTTGATCCTATAGGGTCTTAGCACGACGACTTCCTGACTGTCTACTACATCAAGTTTTGCCTGGTTCCGGTCAGGGAGTGACGATGGCGGTGGCGCGCCTTCGGCTTGCTTCAATGCTTATAGTCGTTGCTAGGTGTTCTCGAAATCTGGATGTATTTTTTATTATTTTTTATGATCGTTGCACTCTCATGATTGAAGAAGATGAATATTTCTCCTTAAAATTCGACCGTATGTCCGCTTGCTTGTGAGTTGTGACTACCCGAAACGGTGAGTCGTGGCAAAGCCTTGCGCGACAAATAGGGAAAGGACCACACCACCCCACTCCCCACCGGGACCCTCCTACTCGCATGGCTGGCTATAGGCAACTGTGGCGCGAACGCGATGCGTGCCCACCACCGGAAGTAGGTCACGTCTTTTTTTTCTTCAAGGACGTGGGGGGCCATTCTCTTCTGTTTCTACCTACCTATAAGCACAGAAGCAGCCGCTGGTGTGGATGTGGTCCGACGATTTCCAGGTTTCACTCCAGTGCACGTACAGCACCATCTCGCAAGCCCGTAATTGGCAGATGGATCTGCCCCTTTACCGGCGCTTGATGATGACGCCGTCGACGATTATCATCATTGCACACCCACACCACACGGCCAACGAGCTGAAGCTCTTTCGAAGTTGATGAGGCGGACGCTGCTGGTCCGCACGTACGGCACCTGAGGCGATACTCTGGTTTATCTAGGGCTTCTCCAACTCCGACCCGAAAACCGGACACCGCATCCCTTCATGAACCGGACACCCATGCAGGAGGTGGCCATTCAAGGCTAGCCGCATATGTTCGGTTGCATTTTTATCAAAATTTAGTAAAATTAAAAAGCATATTTAATTTTCATGAATATGCAAAGTTTGTGTATCTTTCATTGATAGAAAAAAGTTGGAATGAGAACAGGGTTACAACACTTGCACAATTAAACAACCCGGACGATATTCACATGTACTTGGAAGTCCACAACACCGGCCTCCGTCTGCCAGCCGGCAGCAATGGCGTCCACCTTCGTCTTCTACTCGGACGAGAGGCTGCCCCAAATGCCTTTGGAGCTCGAGGAGGCCATGGTAGGGGTGGTGTGAAGAGGAGAAAGGGAACGGAGGAGGATGAATGCGGCTATGGCTGGGGCTGGAATTTCAATAGTCGGCGGATGGCGGGGCAAGCGGCGGGGTTGTTAATGGTGGACGGCAGATGAACGGACAGGTGGTGCAGGAGTAGGTTCCTCGGCAACCGCGCATGTCTAATGTAGGGAGGCGAACCAATGGGATGTCGTTTGACGCAGATGAGTCGCGTGCACCGAGAAACAACACGGGCGACGCTCTCGGTTGGCAGGCCGCTTCAATGTCGGCTCAGAGAGGCCGCGTCACTCTGAGCTAACATGAATGCGGTACTAGTGCTCTGGAGCGTTGACCACTTCGTGCGGGAAGGGGCACAGGCGAGGGATGGTTTTTGGGTGGGCCAGGGCAGTCAGAAGCGGGTGTGGCAATGGTCCGGACGCCCGCAAATCCCCTCCCCCCCCCCCCCCCCCCCGGTCAAGTTTGTTTTCGGTTTGCGGGAAAATCATGTCTGGACCGGTACAAACCCGCGTTGGATGGCAAAACACATCCAAACCGCGCGGTTCGGATGGTTGCGTTTGGTGTGAGGGTCGATGTTGGAAATGCACTTACAACTTTGCTTTGTTGATGTTAAGGTTGTGTCTACTACACGGTAAGGGCAACTCCAATGGGAGTCCTTGAATATCCGGACCAGCTGGTCCGGACACTTTCTACCATTCAACTGGAGTCATCATGTTCGTGGTCTGGTCTGGAAGTCCGAAATCCAACAAGCGACCGTCAAACCTAGGGAAGATTTGTGGAGTACAGAAACGCTGTGGACACGACAAGTCAACTTTGAACCCCACCTGCTATGCGATCTGTGGACATGTCTAAACATGTCTCCGCATGTTTGAGGATGTATATATTGGTTACTCCCTCCGTCCTTTAAAGAGTGTACTTTGTTGGAGGGTCAGATTCAGTCAGCTGTCTCCTCATCCTCCAAGAAAGAAAGTTAGGTTTTGTACCTCTCGTCCGGCATCGACGGGGGTCCGCCTCGTCTTCGGTGGCCCTAGGGCCATGGAGGTGCGGTAGATCCTGACAAAGGCCGGTAGGAGGGCTCCATTTTTAGTCGTTTTTTCCAATTTTGCTAGGGTTTGTGTCCTGCTCAGGAAGGCGAGACGGCGGCGGCTCCTTGAAGATGGAATAAAGGACTCCCCGCCTAGCCCCGTTCCGGCGGTCTGTCTAGCATCATTGGTGGGCGTGTGGAGGTGTGTCTCGAGCAGATCTATCTTTGGTGGATTGGCTCAGATCTCGTCGTTGTTCGTCTACGTTCGTGTTTTTTCGGTTTGGATCCTCCAGGTCTACGTCATTTTTGACCGGCGGCGGTTGCCGTTCTGGGGTGCTGGTCCTATGGGGCCTGAGCACGACAACTTGCCGACTGTCTATTACAACAATTTATGCCCGACTCCAGCGATGGAGGGGGTGATGATGGCGGCGCGCCTTCGGCTCGCTTGAGTGCTTGTAGTAGTCGCTATGTGGTCTACGGATCTGGATGTAATTTTTATTTCTGGTGTTCGTTGTACTGTCATAATTAAAGATGAATAGATTGGAAGTTTTCCTGCAAAAAAAACTTTGTTGGAGGGTCAAACTATCTCAAAGTTTGACCGAGTTTGTGCAACAATATATCGATGCTTGTGAAACAAAATAGGTATATGATGAAAATATATTTTATCATGAAACTAAGTGTAAGGGCATTCTTGTCCCTATGTAGTTTTGGTGATTGATGACAATGACTTTGCGGACTAATCGTGTGTATTGAGCTTTTCAGATATATCACGACTAAACACAAGACGATTTGATACCCCTCGGAGATTATAGAAGACGACCTTTCTCTACGGTTTGGGTCGGTGGAGTTGAGTCGTAGGAAAGCCGTACTATTAAGAGGGTGTCCGCTTTGGAAAGGTTTGGGTAGAATCTCACGTACACATTCCCTTATGCACCGCCTTTCCTCGAGCTCCTCGGAGTGTTCCTCCATCTCACCGTGTCTCTGCGAAATGAAGGCCTCACTCTTGCACTTCTCAGGCTAGCGGTAGTACTGCTCTTTTGAGCGGTACTACCGCAGGAGCCAGCAGTAGTACCGGGCTCCGGCACGGTAGTACCGTAGGCTCCCACGGTAGTACCGCTCTTCCAAGCGGTAGTACCGTGAGCTCTGGTCTGGCACCGCTCTCAAGCGGTGGTAGGCACGGATGTAATTTTTTTACATCCACGCTCCCCGCGGTAGTACCGTGCTTCGGCGCGGTAGTACCATGGCACCAGGCCAGGATCCGTAGCAGGAGCGGAGGTAGGGGCGGATGTAATTTTTTACATCCGCACCCTTCACGGTAGTACCACACCCTCGGTCGCGGTAGTTCCATGTCGGATTTTTGCATGACATTTTCTCAGCGGAGGTAGTCATGGATGTAATTTTTTACATCTGTGCCTACCAGGCCTGGCCCGTGTCTGCCTTGCGGAAGTACCGCATGGGGCCGCGGTAGTACCGCTGATCTACCGCGCCCTGTCGGTGCTCCTTTTGCCTGGTCAGGTCTCTGCCGTGCTGACGGTAGTACCGCGGTCCACCGCGGTAGTACCGCAAGCCAGTGCGGTAGTACCGCGCCTGTGGAGCGGTAGTTCTATGGGCTATGGGCTGAGTGGTGGGCAACGGTTGGAATTGTCCCCCCACTATAAAAGGAGGTCTTCTTCTCCAAGAAGACTTACCTCTTCCAACCCTAAACTCCATTGTTGCTCCAAGCTTCATTTTTGGCCGATCTCTCTCCCTAGCCAATCAAACTTGTTGATTTGCTCGGGATTGGGTGACAAGGCCCCGATCTACACTTCCACCAAGAGATATTCGATTCCCCCACTAATCCCTAGCGGATCTTGTTACTCTTGGGTGCTTGAGCACCCTAGACGGTTGAGGTCACCTCGAAGCCATACTCCATTGTGGTGAAGCTTCGTGGTGTCGTTGGGAGCCTCCAAGTGTTGTGGAGATTGCCCCAACCTTGTTTGTAAAGGTTCGATCGCCGCCTTCAAGTGCACCAATAGTGGAATCACGACATCTCGCATTGTGTGAGGGCGTGAGGAGATTACGGTGGCCCTAGTGGCTTCTTGGGAAGCATTGTGCCTCCACACCGCTCTAACGGAGACGTACTTCCCCTTAAAAGGAAGGAATTCCGGTGACACATCCTCGTCTCCACCGGCTCCACTCTTGGTTATTTCGTGCCTTTACTTTTTGCAAGCTTACTTGTGTTGTATCTATTGCTTGCTTGTATGCTAGTTGTCTTTGCATCATATAGGTTGTCCACATAGTTGCATATCTAGACAACCTACTTTGTTGCAAGGTTTAAATTGTTAAAGAAAAGCTTAAAAATTGTTAGTTGCCTATTCACCCCCCCTGTTGTCAACCGTATTGATCCTTTCAATTGGTATCAGAGCCTCGTCTCTTTATTAAGGACTTTGTCGTCCGAAGAGTATGGTTGACACCAACGACGATGCGGACGAGCACTCCGGTGTGAATCCTATGTCGTCTACGGCCGATGGGGGAACCTCGGTCTCCCGTGAGGAATTCAATGTGGCTTTAGACACATTGAAAACCTCCATGACGACCGAGGTTGAAAGCATGTTTACTAAATTCCTAGAAGGACTTAAACTATCCACCTCGCCGATGAAAGTGGGTGATCCCACTAACAAGGTGACGGATGCTAACTCCGACAAGGGGGAAGCTAATAGTGAAAAGGGTCCTTCTACTAGTGGTAGAAATGGCACCGGTATCTATGCCCATGTGGAACCTCCTACTTATGGTGGACCGATTCCCTCTACTCATTTAAATCATGTCGGTCCTCCTCCTAAGATTGTGAAAAATGAGGATTTTGATTCTTGGGTTTATCATTTCAAGCGTCACTTAAAACATGTGAATACTAATCTTTGGAGAATCATAGAAGAAGGTTTCTATCCACATGACCCAAGCAACTTCACCCCTCGAGAAGCCATGGATAATCAATTCAATGAGAGTGCTCTCTTCATCATCCAAGTGCCATCCTTCCCGAAGATCTCCCTCATCTTCGACCTCATGCCGTGGCTAAAGACGCATGTCAATGTGTTGTGTCTCTCTATCGGGGAAGTGCTAGCATTCAACGCTCCAACTATGAAGTGGTGCAAGATGAAGCCGATGAGTTTGCAATGAAAGAAGATGAAGAACCTCGTGAGCTCTTTCGAAGAGTGACCAAACTTGCGGTCTCACTCCGAGATCATGGGAGCAAGGACACGGATGGCAATTGGATCAAGCGGAAGTTCCTCAAGGCCATGATGCCCTACAACAAGGCCATGTCCTCCGTCATTCGTCAAAGACCGGACTTCCACTCCATGACCTCAAGCGAAGTGTTGGATGAGTTCGTTGCAATGAGCATCTTGGACAAGACCGCCGACAATGCGGTGCTCCGTTCTCAAAGGGCAAAGAAGCCCAACCTTGCCCTGAAGGCCAAGGTTAGTGTGGAAGAGGAGGAAGAAGAGGAAGATGAGGAGAGCAACCCCGAAGACACGAAATATGATTATCATGAGCACATGGCTCTTGCCTCAAGACAATTTTGGAGCAAGAAGAATACAAGACCCAACTTCAACAAGAACAACTCAAGTGGCCTCAAGGGCAAGCAACGAGTTAGAACTTGTTTCAACTGTGGCAATGTGAGCCACTTCGTTGCGGATTGTCCTTACGAGAAGCGGGAAGACAATGGTGGCAAGTTCATCCGAAAAGACAAAGCCAAGTCCTTCCCCAACAAGAACAACTTCACCAAGAAGACTCCTACTCGCGGGTTGGTGTTTCAAGAAGAATACCGTGAGGATGACGATGATGATGAAGATAGTGAAGCAATGTCTATGGCATCCGTTGCCATTGCCACAACTCCCCGGGTGTCTCTCTTCGACTCACCCAACGAGAACATCACCGCCAAGTGCCTCATGGCTAAAGCCACTAACAAGGTAACCCCCAACATCAAAACCACCATTATTCCTAATCCTTGTTTGACGGTTGGCTTTGATGATGGTAAGGGGTCTAATGAGGAGGTAAATGAATTTGAGTCCTTCATGAGTAAGCTTAAGGGCAAATCCAAGAAGCACTTTGTTGCTCTCTTGGAACAACTTGGTGAAGCCAATGACATGATAGAGGCTCACGAAGAAACCATCTCTAAGATGGAAGGTCATAGTCGTGACTATGCCGATGAGATATCAGATCTCTCTAATGCTCTCGAGGAAGAGCGTGGGCATCGTTTGGCTCTTGAGGAGTCACACAACGATGACCATGCCAAATTAAAGAAAGATCTTGATCATGCTCTTGTTGTGTCTCGTGTGCTAACTTCCGAGAAGGCTAAACTTGGGGTTGATCATGCTAGACTCAAGGAGGAATTTGATGTACTTGACAAGGCCCATAAGGTCTTGAAAGGTGCTCATGCAAACCTCAAGGAGTCTCATGCTCAACTCCAGGAATTGTCCCGATTTGCAACATCATTTCAAAAATGTTGAGGCTTACGATATGATCGAGAGTCTCAAGAGCATGTTTCAGACACAGGCTAGGACCGAAAGGTTCAACGTCTGGCGATCCTTGATGGATTGCAAGCTGAAGGAAGGTGATCCACTGAGCCCACATGTGATAAAGATGATCGGATATGTGAAAGCTTTGGATCGTTTGGGCTTCCCGCTCTTGGATGAGCTGGCTACTGATGTTGTTCTGGGTTCTCTTCCGCCCACCTATGGGACGTTCATCTCAAACTATCATATGCATGGCATGGATAAGAAGCTCACTGAATTGCATGGGATGCTCAAAGTGGAAGAGCAGGATATTAAGAAAGGCACGCATCAAGTGTTGATGGTGCAGAAATCGGCTAAGTTCAAGGAGAGTTGGTCCAAGAAAAAGGCTAAGGCAAAGGGCACGAAGACGGTAACCTCCGCCGATGCACTGAAGTCTGGACCAGACTAGAAGACCGTTTGCTTTCACTGCAAGGAGACCGGTCACTGGAAGAGGAACTATAGCAAGTGTCTTGCAGGGCATGGCAAGAAGGCCGGGAATGCTGCTTTAGGCAAAGGTACACTTGTTGCATATGTTATAGACATTTACCTTGCTGACATACCTAGTAACTCTTGGGTATTTGATACCGGATCGGTTGTTCATATTTGCAGATCGATGCAGGGACTGGTAAGAACTAGGCGTGTGGCACAAGGGGAGATTGACATCAGGGTCGGCAACAAAGCAAGAGTTGCTGCATTGGAGGTCGGCATGATGCAGCTCCAGCTTCCTTCCGGATTCATTATGGAATTGAATAATTGTTATTACATTCCTGCACTTAGTCGGAACATTATTTCTGCCTCATGTTTGATGAGTCAAGGTTATGAATTCAATTTAAAGGACAATGGTTGTTCGATATTTTTGAATGGTATGTTCCATGGCTATGCACCCATTGTTGATGGGCTATTTATATTGAATCTAGAATAGGAACCGGTCTATAACGTGAATGTCAAGAGGCATAAGCCTAATGAGATAAATCCTACAAACTTCTGGCATGGCCGGCTTGGACACATTAGTCTGAAACGCATGAAGAAGCTCCATAATGATGGGCTCCTAACTTCGTCCGACTTCGGGTCGTTCGATACAAGTGAATCATGCTTGCTCGGCAAGATGACTAAGTCTCCTTTCGCAAAGAGTTGTGAGAGGGCGTCCGAGCTATTGGAACTTATACATAGTGATGTATGTGGTCCAATGAGCACAACTGCCAGAGGCGGCTATCAGTACTTCGTGACTTTTACCGACAACTTGAGTAGATATGGATATATCTATTTGATGAGGCACAAGTCAGAGACTTTTGAAAAGTTCAAAGAGTTTCAGAACGAGGTTGAGAATCAGCTCGGCAAGACTATAAAACTTCTACGATCTGATCGTGGAGGTGAGTACATGAGCCAGGAGTTTGATGATCATCTGAAAAACCGAGGTATAGTACCTCAGCTCACACCTCCGGGTACGCCACAGAGAAACGACGTGTCGGAACGGAGGAATAGGACCTTGTTGCACATGGTCCGGTCTATGATGAGCAAATCGGATTTACCATTGTCATTCTGGGGATACGCTCTAGAAACTGCAGCTTTCACACTTAATAGGGTACCATCAAAATCCATAGACAAGACACCACATGAGATGTGGACCGGGAAGAGTCCCAGTTTGTCTTTTGTAAAGATTTGGGGTTGTGAAGCATTTGTCAAGCGACTTATGTCAGACAAGCTTACACCCAAGTCGGATAAATGCATATTCGTGGGATATCCGAGGGAAACCTTGGGATATAGCTTCTACAACCGGGAAGAGAACAAAGTGTTTGCTGCTCGGAATGGGGTTTTCCTTGAGAAAGAGTCGGGAGGCCAGTGGGAGGACGGTTCAACTCGAAGAAATTCGAGGACCACTCGGGGACGGCTCGGCTGGTGATGATGTCATACCGGAGTTATTCAAGGAACCTGTAGTGGAAGCGGCATCGAAACCACGAAGGTTGGAAAGATTGCGCAGAGTGCGTGATGTATTGTTGCTAGAAAGCGACGAGCCGGCCACGTATGCAGAAGCGATGGTGAGCCTAGATTCCGAGGCATGGCTGGAGGCCATGAGATCCGAGTTAAAGTCCATGGATGAGAATCAAGTATGGGACTTGGTTGATCCGCCGCCTGGCATAACGGCCATTGGTTGCAAATGGGTCTTTAAGAAGAAAACCGATGTGGATGGAAATGTTCAGATCCACAAAGCACGGCTTGTCGCTAAAGGTTATGGACAAGTTCAAGGAATTGACTATGATGAGACTTACTCGCTGGTAGCGATGCTGAAATCGGTGAGGATCATACTAGCTATAGCTGCATATTTCGATTACGAGATATGGCAGATGGATGTCAAAATGGCTTTCCTTAACGGAAATTTAATCGAGGACGTGTATATGATGCAGCCCGAGGGTTTTGTCGATCCTACTAGCACTAGTAAGGTATGCAAGCTCAAGAGATCCATTGATGGGTTGAAGCAGGCATCTCAGAGTTGAAACATTTGTTTTGATGAGGTCGTCACTGGTCTCGGTTTCATCAAAAGCGAAGAGGACTCTTTTTTATACAAGAAGTTAAGTGGGAGCTCGATAGTATTTTTGATCTTGTATGTGGATGACATACTACTGATCGGGAACGATGTTTCGATGTTGAACTCGGTCAAGGGATCATTGAATGGCAAGTTTTCGATGAAAGACCTTGGTGAGGCACTGTGTATTTTAGGCATTAAGATCTATAGAGATAAATCGAGGAGGCTACTCGGCTTAAGCCAGAGCAGGTACATAGATAAAGAGTTGAAGCGGTTCAACATGAGTGAGGTGAAGAAAGGGTTCTTGCCACTCTCACATGGTATAAGGCTAAGCGAGACTCAGAGTCCTTCGACATCTGATGAGCGAAGCATGATGAGTAGGATTCTGTATGCCTTGGCAATCAGATCCATCATGTATGCCATGATATGTACAAGGCCTGATGTTGCTTTTGCAATAAGCCTAACAAGTAGATACCAAGCCAACCCAGGTGAGAGTCACTGGGCAGCGGTAAAGACAATTTTGAAGTACCTGAAAAGGACTAAAGAGATGTTCCTAGTTTATGGAGGTGAGGAAGAGCTCGTCGTAAGTGGTTACGTCGATGCTAGTTTCCAAACCGACAGAGATGATTGTCGATCATAGTCCAGATTCGTGTACGTCCTGAACGGAGGAGCAGTGCACTGGATGAGTTCCAAGCAGGATACGGTGGCCGATTCTACCACAAAAGTCGAATACATTGCGGCTTGTGAAGCTGCAAAGGAAGGTGTTTGGACCTGACATTTTCTGGATGATCTTGGTATTTTCCCAGCCTCGGTGAAACCGTTGGACCTTTACTGTAATAATTCTGGTGCCATCGCACAAGCCAAGGAGCCAAGGAATCACCACAAGGTCAGACACATATTTCGGAAATATCACCTGATACGAAAGATCGTAAAGAATGGTGATGTAGAGTTATGCAAGATTCACACGGACGCAAATGTTGCAGATCCGTTGAATAAGCCGCTTCCACAACCCAAGCATGAGGGGCACGCTAGAGCTATGGGCATTCGATGTCTATTTGATTGACTCTAGTGCAAGTGGGAGACTGTTGGAGATATGCCCTAGAGGAAATCATGTATGACGATATTTCCTATGTGTTTATGAATAGAGATAGTCCTTGGACATTATCAATGATGTGTATCAGCAAGTACGTGACTTGTTTGTGGGACTATGCATTGCGTGATGACTGTTCTAAATGGTCCCTAGTTGAAAGGGCTGTGTGGATGTGCAGCCGACTAGACTAGCATATGACACGGTCGATGGCTCGGTCTCACTAGCCATGGAGCATTGGATGCTAACCGGGTACTATGGACTTGGGAAGGTCTGGTCGGATTCGACGTAGTCGGATCCGAGTCGAGATAAGGTCCAAGTCGGACAGACCCAACTATGAGACGCAGCGATATGTCATCTGTGAGTCTCTAGTACAACATACGTTCTATGTCCTAAGACCTGAGCTGACGCATGTACTCGGGATGGTGACAGACATGCTTTGGGCCGATCAAACGCTACTCCGTGACTGGGTAGTTATAAAGGTAGGTTTCGGGTATGTCCAGTCCCATGCTGCGAGACGTGGTCAAGCAAGATGGGATTTGCCCCTCCGATCAGGAGAGATATACTCTGGGCCCCTCGTGTGATCCGACTAAGAGAAGCATGGCCATGCGACAATGATTATGAGATAATCTGGATTGTGGTCGGAATCACTGGAACGAGAAAGAGGCCGGGCTAGCACAAGGATGACAGACTCACATTGAGCCCGACAACATATATCGTGAGGCAAAGGGAACAGAAGTGTGACACGTTGTACAGGTGCACCTAACCAACTTCATAGTCTTCTTGGTGGTCGGCACGCCTTGCTAGAGGCCACTACCAACCGTGCAGGTCGGAGGTGATCCGAACTGTGACCAAGCTGACTTGAACCTAAGGGGTCGCGCGCTTAAGGGAAGGAACCTACGAGGTTGGTTCATAGGACACTGGTCGGATGTGATCCGAACTGGACTAGGAATGTGACCGAGTAGACTTTGGGCTTTAGGGTCCGTGCGAGGCCCAAGTGTTGAGCCTGCGACGGACGCCTATATAAAGTGGAGGTGCGGCACACTTATTTGGTTGATCGCTTCGGTGCTGCATCTAGGGTTTGCATGTGTTGTGAATAGCCACCTCCACTCGCCGCCGACTGTGTGATCGGACCTAGCAGTCCGCCGCACGGTGTTCCTCCTGCACGCGCGGATGCCGGTAGAGGCGGTGCACTTGCACTGCTCCGGCAAACTTGTACGTGGGATCGGACGACTGGGTGTTCGAGGGAGATCGGACGAGGACGAGACGATCCACGCAGACGCGCTGCCTCAACTCTACTTCCGCTGCACGGCACTGCGCGTCTAGTGGTAACAAACTATGATCCATCTCCCATAGCATGTTCCTGGATGTTCTGCGCGTAGGAATTTAAATTTGCAGTCGACACACCCTACCGTAGACGCCAACACCTTCCATGCAAAGGAGAGTCCCATCCGGACACGGGACGAAGTCTTCTATCTTGTATCTTCGTAGCCCAACAGTCTGGCATACGTATATAGTCCGGCTGTCCGAGGACCCCTTAATCCAGGACTCCCTCAGTAGCCCGTGAACCAGGCTTCAATGATGAAGAGTCCGGCGCGTAGATTGTCTTCGACATTGCAAGGCGGGTTCCTTCTCCGAATACTCCAAAGCAGATCTTCAACATAAGAATCGTGTCTGGCTCTGCAAAACAAATACCACATGCAACCGTAGAGAGTATAATATTCCACGAGTCCAATCTGCTAACAACTTTTTGTAGCGTGACATCACACCACTGTCCGGTCATTATTTGAACCGTTCATTAGCATGTCGCTCTATATTTCGAGGTTCGGTTTCACTGGCACGTCTTGTCGAAGCGGAGATCATGTCCCCTTATCACGGGATTCTCATCAATACGGGCATGGGTAACCCAACCGCGCCATCTGCACGACGCTTGGGGAATAAGTGAGTTTTATGGCAAGTGGGGAGGCACTTGATTTTACTGCCATTATAAAGGGATAAGGATTCCCCTCTCTCACCCACGCCTTCTCCTTCCTCTGCTCATCCATTCTCGAGCTCTAGCGCCCAAGCTTTCGCCTTCTCCGCCCAAAAAAGCATTCCGAATATGTCCGGATCTGGAGTAGGAGGCAAGTGGATGGCCTCTTTCGTCTAGAAGGAGGACATCAAGAAGCTCCGGGAGGCCGGGTACTTGGCCAAAGACATCGCTCATCGGCTTCCGGCCAAGGGGCAGATCATCCCCACCCCGAAGCCCCAGGAAATGGTGGTGTTTCTGACCCACTTCGTCAGCGGGCTGGGATTCCTTCTCCACCCGTTCGTTCGCGGACTAATGTTCTACTATGGGTTAGACTTCCATGACTTGGCCCCCAACTCCATCCTCAACATCTCGGCATTTATTGTCGTGTGCGAGGCCTTCCTCCGCATCCCACCTCACTTCGGCCTATGGCTGAAGACCTTCAATGTGAAGCCAAAGGTGGTGAGCGGCCAACAAGCGGAGTGTGGAGGCGCCATGGTGCGCAAGATGCCCAATGTCACCTGGCCCGAAGGTTCCTTTGTGGAGACTGTAAAGGGGTGGCAATTGGGGTGGTTCTACATCACCGAGCCACGTGGCACCAACTAGGCAGCAACCCCCGAATTCCGATCTGGGGTCCCCATGCGGCTCACCTCCTGGCAAGAGAAGGGCTTAGCCTGGGGCTCAGCGGAAGAACTGACTGGGCTCCAGACATGTGTCCAGAACATGGTAAGCAAGAAAATCAAGCTTGTCAACATGGTCCAAGTTATGCTCTTCCACCGGATTCTTCTGTGCTAGTGCCGGACTTGTAATTTGTGGGAATTTGACCCGACCAAGCACCATAAGCTGTTGGAGCTCTTCGGTAGGACACATGAAGACATTTGGAAGGTGCTCTTTAAGGCCAGCGTGGTACCGCCGCCCACGACCGAATATTGTGGGCTTAGCGCAAGATGCTGGGCTAATCCGGTAAGTTCTTTTATGTTTGCAAGGTATACCTTTTATTGGCATATCTGCGGGAGTAACCTAAGCCTCCATGCCAATCTTTCAGGCCTGGGTAACAATAGCGGAGCAGATTAACTGTCCGGCTCCGCTACCCGAAGATCAAGAAATGCCTCTTCTGACGAAGATGTTGTTTTCGGTGTCTTATGAGGTGCCGGAGAAGAAAGCCAAGAAGATGGCCGAGGGGACCAGAGATGGTCTCCGATGCAAGGGTGCTTCGGACGTGACGTCCGAAGACACCAAGACGCACTCCTTCACCGAAGACAACAAGGAGAACGAGGAGGAAATCCATTCCCCCTACTGGGGGGAGAAAGAAGAGGAAGGCCTCCACACATGGGGAGGCCGAGGCGTCCAACAAGGGAAAATCTCCCTTCCAGACTACTCCGCTGCAGCCACCAATAGCGGCGGGGAGTGGGAGCCCAGGGTCAAGCCCCTGGCCAAATCGTAAGTATCCGGACATGGTAATATTTCCGGCCTTTTCACTTTATCATTTTCTAATGTGCTAGATCATGCACCTGCAGTCCGGCCCAGTCCAACATTGAGCTATCCTCTTCTTTGGAGGGATCGCTAGACCCGTCGGAGATGAACATCGGGTCCCTTCCGACGGCCTCCTCCCCCAAGGCCACGGACAACACCGAGGTGTTGTCTCGAAGGATACCAGGCCAAGGGGAGACCGTTCCAGTGATGCCGGAGGATAAAACCCCGGTTGCCGAACACATGGGGGGAAAGACCACTATGGACACCGACGATGGGGGCCACATCCAGTTCGGCCCCCAGCCGAATACAGCTCCACAGACCCAAGTGGCTCTGGAGTCAGGCAGGCAGCCTCTCCCGAACGAGGGGGTGAGCCGCCTCCACCGGTGATCTCTGTCCATCAAGAGGCACCGGATAGATTGCTGGAAGTGCATCGAGGCGCTTCCATTGTTGAAGAACACCATACTCTTATGCGTATGGTGATCGAGAAGATCCTCTCCGCCAAGAGCGGACAGACCGAAGCCTGTACTAGCCTCCTAATAGGCTTTGAGGTAAGTAATATAATTGTGAAAGAATATCACAGTGTAGACAGTAGCCCCTGATGCTCTGTTTGGTGTTCGGAAAGAAAAACCGAACAGAGGATCAAATAATTTTCGCAGGAGTCTAACATAAGATGTCTATGTGAATAAGCAGGCATCACTGCTAGCTGCTGCCGCTCATACTGCGGAGGTCTCCAGACTGAAACAGAACATGGAGCGGGCCGAGGAAGAGCTCGGCCTCGTGAAGAAGCAGCTTGAAGAAAGCCAAGGTATGTAGTAACCTGCGTGTATATTTATGAAGGATGAATGGTTCGTGCTGATTAAAGCGTCATGAACTTTGTTAGGGGCCACGACCGAGGTGGCATCTCTCAAGAAGGCGTTAGCCGAGGCCGAGGAGAAAGCGGCCAAGGAATGCACCACGCACGAGAAGCAGGAGGCCTGGGTCAGTGAGGTCCAGCAAGAGCTCCAGGACGCCGTCAAGAAGTACCAGTCCTTGGAGCGTGATTCTAAGACTCAAGAGTCCGAACTTGCCAAGGCCCTCCAGAGCGTGCAAGACGCCCGAACCAAAGCCCAGAGGTCCCTCCAGGAGGTCCAGGCGACCAAGAAGATTGTGGCGGGTAAGGCTTTTATTATGCAAAGCAAACATGTGAAGGAGGCATTCTTTTTTACTTACTCGAATTTGGAGTTCTCCAGGAGCATTTGCGGATCTGCCGCGCAGCATATCAGATGCCGCAGAGTTCTACCGAGCCGAAGAAGGGAGCTCTACGGAGAAGTTGTTCTGGTCCCAATACCTCGGACCAGAACATCTGATGCCCTTTAGTGACCAGCTGAAACAGCTGGTCGAGCTGCACAAGGCGGCCAAACTGGCCATGAAGGACCTCATAATCCGGCTATGGCCTGCCGAGCCCATGCCCAGTAGATACTTCGGACTCGTGAAGCGGCTTTTTAGTGCGTGCCAGCAGCTTGAAGTCATAAAGCGGTTGGCTTGCATTGAAGGTGCGCGGATGGCCTTTGCCCGCGCTAAGATGCATTGGGCGAAGATGGACGCCACGAAGCTGATGACCGAGGGGCCGCCTGAGGGAAAGGAGCACCGCCGACCCGAACTATACTATGACAGTGTCCTGGAGGGATCCCGCCTTGTGGCTGAGCAATGTGCAAAGGATGTAATGTTTGAATGAATGCATTCATTTTATCCTGTCCTGTAATATGAAACAAGTTCGTTATTGTCACATCCCTAGTTCTAGTATGCACTAGACTAGCCCTTCATGTGTGCATCATGTTTAAATTTTATTTAACTTGAAATGGGGATGTTCAAACCCTAGCATTAAATCAACTCAACTAGGGTGGATTAAAACCTTTTTCAATAAACCCAAAAAGTCCCTAAGAAAAGTTCATGATTTCTGGTGAAGGTGGAAACCCCTGCCAAAATTGATGAATATATTCTTAGATCATTTTTGGATTTTTGAATTAAATCATATTGTATTTGACTTTGGGCATTTAAACACTATAAATAATTTAAATGCTCAAATAATGTTGGAATTATTTGTGGGACACTGAAATAATTCAGAAAGTGCTCATGAATATTTTCAAGATTTATAAAATTGATTTGGTTTTTAAAACTGGATCAAAAACAAACTACAAAAATAGAAAACAGAATTAAAGAAAAGAGAGAGAAGGACTTACCTGGCAGCCCAGCCAGCCCACCACTGTAGCAGCCCAGCTGGGCAAAGCCAGCCCAGCCCACCAGGGGGTTCCCTGTCGTCTTCCTCCTCTTGCCAGAGCAGGCAGGCTGCTGCCGGTCGCCCGCGCGCCGCCCCTGGCCACCTCCTGCTTGCCACCGAGGCGCCCCCGACGCGTCTGGAGATGCCCCGTAGCCCCCTCTGCCTCTCCCCTTGCTCTTTGCTCTCTCCCTCGACCTCTAGCCTCTCTCCCGAACAAACCCGAGCGCTACCGTCGCCGCCGTTCGCTGCTGCCGCGCCCAGAGCCACTGCCCTGCCTCTCCATCGTGTCTAAAAGAACCGCCCCGTCGCCCTACTCCTCCTCGCCGAGACACACGGGTCGGGAAGCCCTGCTTCGTCCCGAACGCCGCCGTCTTCTTCCGTGGGATTCGGTGATCCCCGTCGTCGCTCCGTCGATTGCAGGCCTTCCCCGAGCCCGACGAGCACTTCAATCGACGCACTGTGAGCCTCCGATCATTTTCCCTCTAACGCCCCGTCCTTTCCACACCGTGGCCGTCGTGTTCATCGAGGCTGAAGCTCGCCTCCACTCGAGCTTGTCGCCGGCGTCGCTCCGGCGACCATTTGGTCATCCCGTGCTAACCAACATGCCCGCCGCATCGCGTAGTGCCTCGCTAGCGCCTCAGCTTCTGTGTTTGCACGCCGCAGCCCCAACCCCGCACATGGCCGAACTCCGGCCGCCGCCTTGGAGCTCGCCGTCGTTGGCTCCGGCCACGATAGACCCGGCCTCCACCACCACTAGATGCGCGCCTGCTAGAGCTCTCCAACAAGCCCAAGAACGGCCTCGCCCGTGCCCTGTAGCGCATTTCCGACGGCCGCCACCGTCTCGGTCCTCGTTGGCGTCGAGTCGCCGGCGGGTTTGACCCCGCTGACCCCGTTTGACCATGGGTGGGCCCAGTTTGACCCCCTGGGTAAATGACAGGTGGGGCCCAGCCCCGCTAATTAACTAGGATTAGTACCAAATGAATTTAGTTAAACTAATTACACTGACATGCGGGACCCACTATCAGGTTTGACCGGACCGTGCCCCGTTGACCGCTGACGTCACACTGACGTCAGGCTGACGCAGTAAGTCATTTTCTGGATTTAAAATAATTCAAGAAATTCCAGAAAATAGCAAAAACTTCTAAAATTCATATAAAATCAACCGTAGCTCAGAATGAAATAATTTATATATGAAAAATTATGAGAAAAATTCAAGGAATCCATCTGTACCATTTTCATGCATGTTTAAACAACTTACAACCACTGTATATGAAAACTTGAATTAATGGCATTGAGATGTCTTATGTGGAGTTTGAATTTGAACCTTGGGTTCAAACCAACTTCATTTAAATTGTTGCTAGCTACATTAGCTCAAATCACAGCATATTGCCATGTCACATTCATGCATCATATTGTTGCATTGCATTGATTGTGTTCCTTCTTTGTTTGCCGGTGTTGTCCCCTCTCGGTAGACGCTGCTCCGACGCTGTGATCGTTGACACTGATGAAGACCCAATGTTATCTTCAGAAGTGCCAAGCAAGCAAAACCCCCTTGTTCATTCCGATACAATCCCACTCTCTCGCTCCTGCTCTCTTTTACTGCATTAGGACAACAACGATTCATCTGTTACTTGCTGCGGTAGCTGAACCCCTTTATCCTCTGCATGACCTGTCATTGCCACAGTAAATAGATGAAACCCACTAGCATGAGTAGGAGTTGTTTGAGCCCTGTTGTGCCTACTCATTCATGCTTGTTTGTCATGCCTGCTATTTCTTAGAGTTGAGTCAGGTTTGATTCATTGGGAATGAATCAAAGGTGTGTGAACATGTCCTACTGTGTGTGAGCTAAGTGTGTGAACACGATTTGGTAAAGGTAGCGGTGAGAGGCCATGTAGGAGTACATGGTGGGTTGTCTCATTGCAGCCGTCCTCAGGAACTGAGTTCTGTGTTTGTGATCCATGATTCAGCTACTACCACGCATTGGGCCCGAAACCAATGGACCCTCTCGGCTTCTTAATCACCCTTGTCCGCTGTCCAGGAGTTGCAAGTACTTTCTGGTTTTTGTAGTATGCTGGAGGCCGTGGGCAGCGCTGACCGGAGGGGTGGGCTGTGATGCGGTAGGCACGTGGCACGGTGTACCGGGCGCCCATTTGGTGTCTCGGGAACCCTGTTCACATCGTTTGGGGCTGTGAGAGAAACCCCGGCCAGATCTCCTCATGGACGGAACCCGAATAGGCGATAAACCTGGACTAGAGACTTGAGTGTTTAGGTAGGCCGTGGCCGATACCCACGTTGGGCTTCCGCTTGAAGGTTGCCGAGTACATGTCGTGTAAACGGCGGTAAGTGGTGAGAGCGTGTGTGAAGAAGTACACCCCTGCAGGGTTAACATCATCTATTCGAATAGCCGTGTCCGCGGAAAAGGACTTCTGGGTTACCTGTACAGTTCATAGACAAGTGAAAGTGGATACTCTAAAATACGCAAGATAAGCGTGAGTGCTATGGATGGCGTTCTCGTAGGGAGACGGGAGCGGATCCATAGTGGTGTATTGATATGGTGAATATATGGACTCGTGTGCGCCACCTCAAAAGAGTTACTTGCAGTCATAGTTCAGGATAGCCACCGAGTCAAAGCTGGCTTGCTGCAGTTAAGCTCCACCACCCCCCCTTTGTTGATAATGATGCATATGTAGTTAGTTATGATGTAAGTCTTGCTGGGTACATTTGTACTCACGTTTGCCTATTTTATGTTTTTGCAGAGAGCCTTCAGTCTCACTAGTAGTTCCGCGTGGACTTCGATGTTTAGCTTGATACCTCAGCTACGATCTTGTGCCCTCGGCAGGATCTGGTAGATAGTCAGGCTTCTAAGCCTTTTTCATTTGTAGATGTCTGTACTCAGACATGTTAGCTTCCGCTTGTGCTTTGACTTGTATGCTCTGAATGTTGGGTTGTGAGACCCATGTTTGTAATATCTTGCTCCTCGGAGCCTAATGAATAAATACTTGAGTCGTAGAGTCATGTTGTGATGCCATGTTGTATTTGCACATATCGAGCATATTGTGTGTATGTTATTGAAATGCTTGGTATGTGTGGGATCTGACTATCTAGTTGTTTATCCTTAGTAGCCTCTCTTATCGGGAAATGTCTCCTAGTGTTTCCACCGAGCCATGGTAGCTTGCTACTGCTCCGGAACACTTAGGCTGGCCGGCATGTGTCCTTCTTCGTTCCTGTGTCTGTCCCCTCGGGGAAATGTCACGCGATGAATATCGGGGTCCTGTTAGCCCGCTACAGCCCGGTTCACCGGAGTCCTGCTAGCCCAGTGCTACAGCCTGGATTCACTCGCTGATGCTGGGTCATGGATGCCTGTCCCTGTAAGTCTGTGCCACTTTGGGTTTACGACTAGCCATGTCAGCCCGGGCTCCTTATCATATGGATGCTAGCGACACTATCATATACATATGCCAAAAGGCACAAACGGTCCCGGGCAAAGGTAAGGCGACGCCCGTGGGAATACCGTGCGTGAGGCCGCAAAGTGATATGAGGTGTTACATGCTAGATCGATGTGGCATTGAGTCGGGGTCCTGACAGCTTTGCAATATAATGATTGTTTATTTAAAATTTTACCTCCTGTGCAGCCGTTTATGAAATATGAGAGTTGGCCAGTCGTCGGCTTCTGCCCCCACGTAGCTTGTACGGTGGTGTTCGGGATAAATGTAAACACTCTTTTATCCATGTTTTTGGTCCTTTAAGGATGTGTTTAGCACAAGGAACAAGGCAATCGGACTATACGGTTTTATCACCCTCACTTAGCCATAGGAGTTCGATAATTTCAAATTTTGGTGGAGCCCCTAGTATTCGGAAGGCCGAACATGGGGCACTATACGCGCCTAATCGGACAAAAACCGATTCCTCGCATAAAGCGAAAAAATCCTCTAAGGATTTGAAACCTCTCGAACAACGACCAGCTCTCGCCGCATCATGACAGTCAGTTTTTTGGCTTTCTCTACTGAGGTGCTCGTTTGGAAGAACCGGGACACAATCGCAGTAGTTCTACCTTTACTACCCTAGCCGATATAGCGGAACATAAGGTAGCAAGCACAGGAGCCCGCAACCCAACTATTGACCCAAGACATGATTCGGAGCCGATGCATATAATGCTATAAGTTTGGGGTGCCAAACTGTACTACAAAAGTGTTTGGACTTTCTTGCCGTGTTATGGGGTACACTCAAGCCCGTGGCGAATTAAGGCGTACCAGAATGTACGAGTGCAATAAATACAAAGACAAGGAAAAAAAATTAAGTAATAAGCGGACGCTGCAAATTATTTTCCATTGTAATTTGATTAATACGCCAAGGCGTATGTCTACAAGTAGTGCGATAAGAAAATAAGGCTATTTTACATGCCATTACCAAGAGCGGGCTGCGTGCGGGTATGTAAAACAGGAATAACGATCGTTAGCAGGGACCACCTGGGGATTCCCTTGTACGTCAAAGCCCCTTGCCTTTCTTGGTGTATCCTTCCGCGATGGGTCCGATGATCAGGTTATCAGAAAAGCCTCAAGAAGAGAAAAACCTGAAAGGAAAAGAAAAAAGTGAAGGTGTCGGAGTAATGGGCCACGGGTAGGCTCACCCGAGTCCCTGGATTTATCAAGACTTTGGGCCAGCTCCGCCTAGCTGGGCCCAAGCTGAAGCTCCGCCCTCTGGGGCCGGCTGGCTCAGCGGCCGGCTGCCAGAGGACTGCCGACCCAAGACTACGACGCTCCAAGTGACCGGCTCCTGGCGGCCGCCCTCCAAAGAGGGCGGCAATAGGCAGGCGGCCACCTCGCGACTACGGGGCAGCCGAGCTCCCATCGAGAGTACAAGACAAAGCATGGCTACAGTGAAGCACGTCACCTCCCACGCTCGAGACGGGCGTGGCTACAGTGCTCCGTACGGGCGTGGCTACAGTGCTCCGTACAGACGGAGATCTCCGTACGATGGAGCACTGTGCCGTATCTACCCTGACGTCGCTCCGGGCAGGCGGAGCCCTGTTCCCTACGACGGCCTGTCTGTACGGCCCGCCAGAGGCGGGCCCTATTGGGCAGTGACCCCTAGGAAGACGGTGGAGGCTCAACCAGGCGGATTAGAGAGGAGCCGGCCTCCAGCAGGCGGCCGTCCCTTGTCCCGAGGCGAGCACGCCATTACGCTGATAAGACCAGGTGTGGCTACAGTGTCCTCCCACCAGGCGGCGGTATTGTAGCCACGCTAAGATGACCAAGCCCCCATCACCAACGACACAACTACAGTGAGCAGCCACCAACCCGTCGGCAGGGCCCACCAGGCGGCGGGCCCCAGCGGTTGGCAGAGAAGCCGGAGGCTGGAGACACTGACAGCCGGGCCCAGCAGCCGGCCAGATTACCATTGTACCCCTAGGGGGTAGGCCTATATAAACCCCCCAGGCCACCCATGCAAAGGGTTCCCACTCCATTAGAATTAGCCAACACCCAAGAGCAGGAAGAGAGCTAGCCTTATCTCCTTCTGCCTCTAGAGCACAGCTCGAGGAGCACCATTGTATCACTTGTGCCTTAGTGATCATGCGGAGACCCCGCAGAGCAGGACCAGGGGTGTTATCTCCTAGGAGAGCCCCAAACCTGGGTAAAGTACACAGGCGTTCGTGTCTACGCCTTATCTCGCTTCCAGGCACCGGCGACGTTCTACTCGCTCCCACCATGATAAGCCATCCATTGGCATATGTCGCACCCAACCCCCGACATTTGGCGCCCACCGTGGCGCGAGGTGCACCATCTCCCGGAGATCTGATCTGGACGGGAACCTTGTTCCTTCCTGGCGAGCGAAGCCAACCCAACATGCCCGACGGCGTCAGCCCTGACACGCTGCATGACGCGGAGATCGCCTGTGCGGCAAGCTGCCTCGTTGACCTCGTCGGCGAGATCGACCTCTCCGATGAGCCGGCCTCCGACGCGGGCACAAGCTGCCCTGAGAGCCGCCTCGTCAGCCTCCTCGACCAGCTCCATGTCGCCAGCGAGCCTGCTGTGCACCTGGAGTCTGTCGGATCGACCGATCCAATGATCGTCGATTCCGACACGGCGTCGCTCGACGCGTTACCCACCAACGTGGTGGTCTACGACGAGCCACCTCCTCGCGAGTACAGCAGAGGGAGCACCGTCACGGAGGTACTTGTCATCAACAGTGAAGAGCACTCGGACGGGCGTGCTTAAGATTCCCTCGATGCCACTCTGCGCGATCTCATGGCGCCCATTCCCGAGGGCACGGACGCTGAGGCGCTGGAGGCATGACGCCTCCAGCTTCTCGAAAATGCTGGCCGCCTGGCGAGCATGCGCCGGCTTTCGGACGCCTATTGGCGCGAGATGGACCGAGCCGTAGGCGGCACGCCGGCTCCTGAGGGGCCTAGCCGCCTCGGCACAGTTCGGCAGCATGGCGTGACCATCGCCAGCATGTTCGGGACAGAGCGCCCCATCTACACCACGCCTGTGGAAAACATCCAGGCCGCCCAGGCGGTAACAGATGAGATGGACAAATGCAACGGCGACGAGCGCCGCCTCATGATGGGGCGAGTCCAGCAGCTCCTAGACACGGCTGCCGCGCAGCATGAGGCCACCTGCCGCGCCGAAGTCCCACCTAGACGAAACAACGAGCCGCCCCCACGCCGAGATCATGGGGCAACCTCCCGGACACCGACTGGCGGTACCCGCGGAGGAAAGGGCAATGAGCCGGCTGCCAGCCGCAGCCGGACACGCCTCTCCATCGAGCGGGACAAAGGCGGCCGCCCTCGTGCAGTAGAGCGGCGAGGCGACCTGCCGCCTCCCCCGCCTCGTGGAGTGAGATACCCCACTCCGCCTCCTGTCACGCATCCGACACTCCGTGACCGCCTTGGCCGTCGAGAGGGAGTCAGAGAGAATGATGCTCGCCATCGGATCGATCGTCTCAACCGATCCCTGGATCTTGAAGAAGAAGATGCGCTGGGCCCGCCCTGTTTCGGCCCTTGAATCCGAGATGAGCCCTTCCCTAAGGGGTTCACCCTCCCGCGAGACATGCCCAAGTACACCGGCTCCGTGAAGCCGGAGGACTGGCTGGTCGACTACTCCACGGCCGTCAGTATAGCAAACGGCAGCAAGCGCGTTGCCGTGAAGTACGTCCCGCTCATGCTTCAGGGCACTGCCCGGACGTGGCTCAACAGCCCGAAGCCCCGCAGCATCAACAGCTGGGTTTATTTCACCGAGGTCTTCGTCCGCAACTTCACCAGCACCTACAAGCGGGCTCCCAAGCGCCGACAGCTTTCCTTGTGCGTCCAAGGGTGTCACGCCCAATATGCGATACTATCCTAAAGAGACTCGAAGGTCCCACCAAGGATAGAACCGCATATTGAAACGCTTTTGCAAGGTGGATATCATTACATCAACATTACATAATAGATGGGGATACATATAAGAGGCATACAATGCCACATGAATACAACAATACATCATACATAAGATCATCATCCAACTATGGATGAAACACAAACAGAAACTCAAACGACATCCACCCTGCTAGCCCAGGCTGCCGACCTGGAACCTATCCCCTAATCAAAGAAGAAGCAGAAGAAGAACTCCAATACAAGAAAACATCGCTCTCGCGTCATGATCATCACATAACCTGTACCTGCAACTGTTGTTGTAGTAATCTGTGAGCCATGAGGACTCAGCAATCCCATTACCATTGGTATCAAGACTAGCAAAGCTTCAAGGGAATGGAAGGGGTAAAGTGGTGAGGTTGCAGGTGTAAGCATAATATGGTGGCTAACATACGCAAATAAGAGCGAGAAGAGAGCAAAAGGAACGGTCGTGGAGCTAGCAATGATCAAGAAGTGATCCTGAACTCCTACTTACGTCAAACATAACCCAAAACCATGTTCACTTCCCGGACTCCGCCGAGAAGAGACCATCACGGCTACACACGCGGTTGATGCGTTTTAATTTGGATCTGGTGTCAAGTTATCTACAACCGGACATTAACAAATTCCCATCTGCCTATAACCGCAGGCACGACTTTCGAAAGATTATACCCTGCAGGGGTGTCCCAACTTAGCCCATGATAAGCTCTCGCGATCAACGAAGGATATTCCTTCTCCCAGGAAGACCCGATCAGACTCGGAATCCCGGTTTACAAGACATTTCGACAATGGTAAAACAAGACCAGCAAAGCCGCCCGATGCACCGACAAATCCCGATAGGAGCTGCACATATCTCGTTCTCAGGGAAACACCGGATGAGACTAGCTACGAGTAAAACCAACCCTCAAGTTGCCCCGAGGTGGCCCCGCAGGTAGCTCAGTTCGGACCAGCACTTAGACAAGCACTGGCCCGGGGGGGCTAAAATAAAGATGACCCTCGGGTTGGCCGACCCAAGGGAAGGGTATAGGTGGTGGTGAGGCAAATGGTAAAACCAAGGTTGGGCCTTGCCGGAGGAGTTTTATTCAAAGCAAACTGTCAAGGGGGTCCCATAAATCACCCAACCGCGTAAGGAACGCAAAATCCGGGAACATAACACCGGTATGACGGAAACTAGGGTGGCAAGAGTGGAACAAAACACCAGGCATAAGGCCGAGTCTTCCACCCTTTACCAAGTATATAGATGCATTAATAATATAAGAGATATTGTGATATCCCAACATAAACCTGTCCACCATGGAGCAGTCTTCAACTTCACCTGCAACTAACAACGCTATAAGAGGGGCTGAGCAAAAGCGGTAACATAGCCAAGCAACGGTTTGCTAGGAAGGGTGTCAAAGGTTAGAGGTTCATGGCAATTTGGGATGGCTTGATAAACAGGTGATAGGTAGCGCAGCATAGCGATATAACGAAGCAACTAGCATAGCAATGATAGTAGTGAGATCCAGGGTAGCGGTCATCTTGCCTGAAATCCTGCTAGGAAGAAGAACGAGTCCACGAAGAAGACAAGCGGAAGTAGTCGAACGGATCCTCACAACTCCAGAATGAAACCGAAGCTAACGAGAGAAGCAAACCAGAAAGAAGCAAACAACATGGTAAACAACCATCACATAAACATGGCGTGATGCACAATCAAGTATGATGCATGACCGGTTTAATAAGGCATGGCATGGCAAGGTGCAACAAACAATACTACAAGTTAAGTGGAGCTCAATATGCAACGAGTTGCATATTGACAAAACACCACATGGACATATTTAGTTTAATCTCGTTTAAGCTACCAAACAATATTAAATGTTGTTAAACATGGCAAGAGGTGAAGCATAGTAAAACTACCTATCTAGGCAATTTAAATGAGGCCGGAAACAACAAACAACAATTCCAGAAAATCCCCATGTGCATATCTTGAATTTGGTACTGTTCCTCCTAAACCATATTTTAAAATTGTTAAACAGGAAAATTAAGTGGGCCATATTAAACTATGCATTTTTCCACCCCATTTACATATAAAGTTTATTTAAAATGGAGCTACGGTTATTTAGTTATGAAATAAATCATTTTAACATGGCATTTGAGCAAAACAATGCAAACAACAATTTTAATCAGTTTTAACAGGAATGAAAGTTGCAAATTCTGAAAGTACATGAAATTCTAAGCATTTTACATATATTGTTTGTTTAATTTGGACGCATGCATATTTAGTTATGAGCATTTTAAAATGATGGCAATTCGGTAAATATGCATGCACTGAAAAATATGCCAAAATCACAGAGTGGAAGAAAAAACATGCACGGGCCGGATTTGCAGCAACCTGAGGTCTTGGCCCGAGTGAGCGCTGAGTGTGCAAAAATAACAGGAAAAACAAAGAAAAATGGGGCCGGCTGGGACTCGAACCCCAGACCCTTCGAATGAATAGCGACCGCGCTAGCGAGTGGGCTAGCTGTGTGTTTGTGGTCAATGGGGAGTCTACAGAAACTTAAACCATCTGCGCATCGTGACCAGGAACAAAACTGAAGCATGGTTAGTGAATTATTAATGCATGAACATGGAGGGACTTTTCTATAAATCTGCAAACTCCTGGAAAATTAGAAAAATTCACAGATGCTGAAAAAAACCTACGCGGGTCGAATCTGGCTGGGCCAAAAATGCGCTTCTATCCTTGGTGGGACCTTCGAGTTCCTTTAGGATAGGGTCGCATCTTGGGCGTGACAAAGGGCCCACGGAGTCAACTCACGACTACCTCATGCGCTGGACCGAGCTGCGCAATTCCTGCGAAGGCGTGCACGAGGTGCAGGCGATCGAGTACTTCACTGTCGGGTGCCGAGAGGGCACCCTCCTCAAGCACCGACTCCTCTGCTGGTCATCACCGACAAGCATGCTGGTCATCGCCGACAAGCATGCCACGGCCGACTCCTCCATGAAGGCGGAAATCCTGGTTGACACGTCCGGCAAGGTGGCCCGTCAGGCACCTCGGACTCCGGCTGGTGACACCAGTCGGCGACAGCAACCAGGTGATAACAAGCGGAAGGCCACCCAGCCAGCTTCCGCCAGCCGGCAGGTGGCGACAGTCGAGGATCAGCAGCCAGAAGGGCAGCCGGCCCCCAAGCGGCAGTAGAGCGGCAAGACCAATTGATTGCCTGCTTTCTCTTACGAGCAAACCTTGGATGCACCCTGCAAGTTCCATAGCGGCGCAAATCCCTCCAACCACACCACTCGGAAGTGTCACTGGCTCACCAGAATTGCCAAGGGAGATGGACTCCTGCCTCCTCCACCTGCCGGACCGCCGCCTCCTCAGCCCCAGCAGCCAGCGGCCCGACCAGTCGGCGCCATACAAGACGAGTACCCGGAGGAGCACAGAGCCTATGTTGTGTTTACCAGTGTGGTCGATGATAGGCGCAGCAGACGGCAACAACAACAAGAATGCAGGCAGTGGCCCCCAGTACTCCAGAGTTCATGCATTGGTCCGAGAAGCCTATCAGTTGGAGCAGGGCCGACCACCCGGAAGTGATGCCTTCCCCCAGTTCATATGCCCTGGTCCTCGAAGCTACCCTCGCAACGCAGAGGCGAGAAGCCCCGTTTTCCAGAATCTTGATAGATGGCGGCAGCAGCATCAATATCCTGTACCGTGACACGATGGAGAAGTTGGGAATCAAGCAGAAGCAGCTCGTTCCCAGTCGGACTGTATTCCATGGTATATTCTCTGGCCTTTCCTGCTCACCAATTGGCAAGACTCAGATTGATGTCCTCTTCGGAGACAAGAATCACTTCCGCCGAGAGTCAGTCTGGTTTGAAGTGGTGGACCTTGAAAGCCCCTACCATGCACTGCTAGCCCGGCCTACTCTAGCCAAATTCATGGCAGTCCCCCACTACGCCTACCTCAAGATGAAGATGCCGAGTACCAAGGGAATCCTGACAGTAGTCGGAGACTACAGGAAGTCGATCGCTTGTGCTGCAGATAGCAGTCAGCTGGCCAAGTCCCTCGTGATTGCTGCCGAGAAGCGGCTCCTTGACCGGGTGGTGGCGTTGGCAGGCAAGAAGCCGGAAATGTCACCCACCCCCAGGAGTCAGAGGTTGAGGGCTCGTTCAAGCCGGCCAAAGAAACAAAGAAAATACCCTTGGACCTGGAGCACCCGGAGAGGCACGCTGTCGTCGGCACAGGCCTTGACAGCAAATAGGAAAGCGAGCTCGTCAATTTCCTTCGTGAGAATCGGGACATCTTTGCATCGTCTCCCAAAGACATGCCGAGTGTTCCGACGGATTTCGCTGAGCACAAGCTATATGTCCGACCTGACGTCAAGCCGGTCAGGCAGCCCTTGCGCCGCCTATCAGAAGAGAAGATAAGAGAAGAGTTGTCGGAGAAGAGATAGCCCGACTCCCAGCAGCCGGATTCATCATGGAAGTATTCTTTCCAGAGTGGCTGGCCAACCCAGTCCTGGTGTTGAAAAACAACAAGCAGAGGCGCATGTGCATTGACTACACCAGCCTCAACAAAGCCTGCCCCAAAGATCCCTTTGCTCTGCCGAGGATTGATCAAGTAATAGACTCCACAGCCGGATGCGAGCTGTTGAGTTTCTTGGATGCATACTGTAAGTGCATCTAGTGCCACCCCTAGTTGGTTTTGGAGTATTGACGACAAAGTTGGTTGAGGGACTAGTGCGTTTGTGAGAATTGCAGGATAACGCAGGTAGTGTCCCTCATTGATTCGGTTTACCTACCGGAGATGACCCCTAAAAATGTATGAAGACATTGATGACAATGGTGGTATGTGAAGATATTCATATTGAAGACTATGACATGAGAAGACATTAAGTGAAGACTATGGAGCGCGAAGACTGTGTTGTTTCGTTGTTTCCTTTTCTTCTTTGTTGAGTCATAGGAACCACCGTACTGTTAAGTGGGGTCCAAGTGAAAAAAGTCAGAATGACTGAAGTGATGCTCAACCCAAATCCTATGTCTTCGAGCGAAGACAATGAGAGCAAATCTTATCCAGAGCGGGATGAGTCAGCTTTACTTGTAGCCCAAGTAAAGTTGCCGTGTGGGTTTGAAATCTGACCGTTGGAACACGTATCTGTTCCTTAGTGACCCAGGGTCATTTCGGACATATCAGGTCAGGTTGCCTTGTCGCTATAAATAGCCCACCCCCTACACCATAAATTGGTGGCTGCTCAGAGTTAGTTCACGGCTTTTGTCATTTGAGAGCAACCCACATCGAAGCCTTTGAGAGAGAGAAATCCTTGCGAGGACAAAGCCCAAACACCCAGAGCCAAAGAGTGTTAGGCATCACTGAAGTATTTCTATCTGAGTGACCTGAAGACTTATTACACTTGAGGACTGTGTATCCTCTAGCCGGTTAGGCATCGCGTTCTGAGCATCCAAGAGTCATTGTGCATCGCCGGTGAACGAAGTCTGTGAAGGTTCGGAAGTCTACCTTGAAGACTTACCAGAGTGATTGGGCGAGGACTGTGTGTCCTTAGCTCAAGGGAAATAAGGTGAAGATGCGGTCTTCTAAGTTGAATCTCAGCCTCCCTAACCAGACGTACAGTTGTCACAGCAACTGGAACTGGTCCAACAAATCATGTGTCTTCAACAAGTGACTGGTTCTATCCTCTCCCTCCCTTTACTTTGAGTTTGTCTTCGTGAAGTCATTGCCTATTTGTCGTACCTGTTTGACTTCATTGCTTGACTACTATCGTTGGTTGGCTTCATACTATCTTCCATCCTGATCCTTACTACCAAGCTGCTATTAGTCTTTGTACTTTCACATTATTGCATAGTTGACCATGGTTTGCTTGTTGTAGTTTATCTTCCGCTGCATATCAATTAGGTCATTCCTATTGTTTGTCTTCGAAACTTTCACATTTTGAAGACTTTCATAAAAATCGCCTATTCACCCCCCCTCTAGTCGATAACTAGCACTTTCAATTGGTATCAGAGCAAGGTACTCCCTTGTTCTGTGTGATTCGGTTTAACCACCTGGAGTTTAGCTATGTCGACTGCAGGATTGAGGAATGTATCTTGCCCCACCTTTGACGGTCATGAGTATCCTCGATGGAAGGCCATGATGAAGAAGCGAGTCATGGCTATGGATAGCGAACTGTGGACCATCACTGAGATTGGTCTTACCGATCTATGCAAGATGGCGGAGGCTGATGACATTCGCAAGTACACTCTACTGAACCTCACGGCGAAGGATGTCATCTGCTCCTGTCTGTCCCGAAATCAGTTCAGGAACGTCATGCACCTCAATCACATGAAGCTAATCTGGGACCGGCTTTCTGAGGTCTATGAAGGTCATCTTAATCGTCATGATCCTTGGTTTCAAGACTACAAGGAGTCTCTTAAAGAGATGACCTTTGCACCTGAATTGTCTTCATCTTCACCATGCCTCATGGCAGGGGGTGCTAAGGTAACTGAATGCTACCTCTCTGAAACTAGTGATGATGAATCAGGTGATGAATTTGGCCCCAGCTATGTCAAACTTGCTTCCCTTGCCACTAAACAATAAAGAGCCTTCGAAAAGGTTCAAAACATGCTTAGTAAGAGCGATGATATGTTGGGTGAAGAAATGGATCAGTCAAAAGCATTGGCTGTGAGTCTTCAGAGACTTCATTCCAAGTTTGACACCCTTCAAGATCAACATAATGCTCTCTTGTCTGATCACGAGAAGCTTTCTTCTGAATGTCTTCAAAGAAAGCAAGATCTTGAAAAGATAAGAGTGGACTATGGAGATCTTCAGAAGGAGCACGATTCATTACTTGCTCAACAAATCAGCATTACACAGGATGGATTTGAACCATTTTGTCTAAAATGCATTGTGCGTGATAACGCTACCTCTGTTGCTGAATGTTCCACTGCTGCTACTGTTGCGTTGTCTTCAACTACTGATGTGGAAACTAACCCCTCTATGGAGGATACCACTACTATTGCTGATGAAAATGCTAGGTTGAAGACATTGCTTGAAACAGGGATGTATAAAAGTCTGAAAGGGCATCAGACACTTTGCGATGTCCTCAAAAAGCAGATTCTGAACCAAAACCCTAGGAAAGAGGGTGTTGGGTTTGAGAGGAAAATGAATGTTGATGGTTCCTACTTGAAGCCTGAGCAGTATCCCAAAACCAGATGGGTTGCTGCAAAGGGACCTTCAGTGGATCCATCCACCTTATCTGGCTTTACCTATGCTAATCCTATTATCATTGATGAATCCCTTGGTGCAAACTATAAGCTATTCAAGAATCAGAATGGTGAAGTGTTTGCCAGGTATATTGGTACTAACTGCAGGAATGGAACACCTATGAAGAAGATCTGGGTTCCCAAAAGCTGTCTTGAGAATCTTCCAGTGAATGTGACCATGACACCACTAGGGAAGAAGACAAACCCCAGACCTAAGGCGTCATATGGTCCAAAGGCTTCATACAGATACAGGACTCACCTGAGTCACCCTAACGCCAATGTTTTGCAGGGAAATCGTAATGAAACTTATGAATATGAGCGTGTGTCTTCAAACTGCTATGTTCATAGAACTAAGAACTTTTCTGCTTATTCATATGAGTATCATTCATCTCCTGCAAGGCTATTTGCTAGGGCTCCAAAGCCGAAGTTCTCAGATGCTGCACTTAGACTCATTGCTTCTAAGCCACCCCTGAAGATGTGGGTGGTGAAGAAGAATTAACTTTCTTTTGCAGAATAAGGTCTCCAGCCTGCAATCAAAGGCGTCCTATACTATTGCTGGGGACCTAAAACACATTAAGGGACGCATGATAAAATGGCCTTACTATGTATTTCACATCTGAATCGCTTACCAGTCATACTATGAGTCCTAACCTTGATCTAAGCTGTGATAATCCTTGTGTGCATCAAATGCTTATGCTTCACAACACTATTTGTGAAGCCTATCCTCCTAACTGCACTGTAGGGTATGACACCTCATGCTTCAGAATGGATTATGGACAGCGGATGCACTAATCATATGACTGGTGATCGAAGTCTTCTCATGGACTCAACCTTACATCCATCAGACAAGAGTCACATCACATTTGCTGACACTGGTAAAAGCAAGGTATTGGGTCTAGGTAGAGTTGCAATCTCAAAGGATCAACACATGGATAAAGTGATGCTTGTTGAATCCCTTGGGTTCAACTTAATGTCTGTCTCAATGCTTTGTGACTTGAACATGATTGTGCTATTCGGAAAATATCATTGCCTTGTACTAATGGAATCTGACAAGTCTCTAGTCTTTGAAGGGTATCGGAAAGATTATCTATACATGGTAGATTTCTCAGCAGGACCACAGCTTGCCGTATGTCTTCTTGCAAAAGCTTCAGAATGCTGGCTCTGGCATCGGAGGCTGGGGCATGCTGGCATGAGGAACTTACACACACTCGTCAAGAAGAAGCATGTCATAGGCATCCAGGGTGTCAAGTTCAAGAAGGATCATTTGTGTGGTGCCTGCGAAGCTGGAAAGATGACTAGGGCAAAGCACCCCTCGAAGATAATCATGACGACCTCTCAACCCTTCGAGCTGTTACACATGGACTTATTTGGCCCTACTCACTACTCTACCCTCACAACAACAGCTTGTCTTTATGGCTATGTCTTTGTTGATGACTACTCAAGATATACATGGGTGCACATAATTCTCTACAAGACTAAAGTGCAAGATGTCTTCAGACGCTTTGCCAATTGAGCCATGAACAATTATGGCGTCAAGATCAAGCATATCAGAAGTGACAACAGCACTGAGTTCAAGAACACCGGGCTTGATCTGTATCTGGATACAATGGGAATCACTCATGAGTTTTCTGCTCCATACACACCTCAGCAAAATGGCATTGTAGAGCGCAAGAACAGAACCCTCATTGAGATGGCTCGAACAATGCTCGACGAGTACAAGACACCAAGAAAGTTCTGGCCTGAAGCTATTGATACAACATGTCACATCATCAACCGTGTTTACATCCATAAGCTTCTGAACAAAACATCCTATGAGCTCCTTACAGGCAAGAAGCCAAATGTCAGCTACTTCAGAGTATTTGGTGCTAGGTGCTGGATCAAGGATCCCCATCACAAGTCAAAATTTGCACATAAAGATCACGAAGGCTTCATGCTCGGTTACGGAAAGGATTCGCACTCTTACAGAGTCTTCAACCTCTATCTCTACAAAATCGTTGAAACTTTGGACATGTGATTTGATGAAACCAATGGTTCACAAAGAGAGCTCCTGCCAAGTACACTAGATGAAGCTCCGCCCAGCGAATCTATCAAGCTGATGGGAACTGGTGAAATCATGCCTTCTGAAGCACAACCTGAAGAGGAACTTATCATTTCTGCACCAAACCAACCTGAAGACAATGCTCAGACCGAAGACAATCCTCCCAATGATGACAATGATCAGCAAGAGCAAGGTCTTCGTCCAGTTCATCCTCGTGTTGCAAATGACGTACAAATTGGGAAGATAATTGATAGCATCAATGCTCCTGGTCAACTTACTCGCTCAAGAGCAACACAGTTAGCAAATTTCTGTGGGCACTTCTCGTTTGTGTCAATATCAGAACCCAAGGAAGTTGCTGAAGCCTTTATGGAACCTGAATGGATTCAAGCTATGCAAGAAGAACTTCAACAGTTCAAGCTGAACAATGTTTGGGAACTAGTCAAGTGTCCTGACCCTCACAAGCATAACATTATTGGCACAAAATGGATATATCGAAACAAGCAAGATGAGCATGGTCAAGTCGTCAGAAACAAAGCACGTCATGTGGCTCAAGGATATACTCAAGTTGAAGGAATTGACTTCGATGAAACACTTGCTCCTGTGGCTAGGCTTGAAGCTATTCACATACTGCTAGCCTATGCTAACCACCACAACATCTTACTATATCAAATGGATGTGAAGAATGCATTCCTCAATGGCAAGATTGAAGAAGTGTACGTTGCTCAACCACCTGGCTTTGAAGATCCAAAACATCCTAATATGGTGTACAAGCTAAACAAAGCACTGTATGGCCTCAAACAAGCTCCTCACGCTTGGTATGATACGATCAAAGACTTCCTGAAGAGCAAAGGCTTCAAACTTGGATCCCTCGATCCCACACTCTTCACGAAGACATATGATGATGAACTGTTTGTGTGCCAAATATATGTGGATGACATTATCTTCGGCTGCACCAACCAGAAGTATAGTGATGAGTTTGGATACATGATGCAAGAGCAATATCAGATGTCCATGATGGGTGAGCTGAAGTTCTTCCTTGGTCTTCAAATTCGTCAGCAAAGGAATGTCATCTTCATATCTCAAGAAAAATACCTCAAAGATTGTCTGAAGAAGTTTGGAATGCAAGATTGCAAAGGTTACACGACGCCAATGCCAGCCAAACACCATCTGGGTCCCGACGACAATGGTAAACAGTTCGATCAAAAGGTATACCGCTCCATGATTGGTTCCTTACTTTACCTATGTGCATCTAGGCCAAATATTATGCTTAGTGTTTGCATGTGTGCTCGATTCCAAGCGGCACCAAAGGAATCGCATCACTTAGCTGTGAAGCGAATTCTTCAATATTTGGCTTACACCCCAACACTCGGATTATTGTATCCAAAGGGCTCAAAATTTGATCTGGTTGGATTCTTGGATGCTGATTATGCTGGTGACAAGGTGGATCGCAAGTCTACATCAGGCACATGTCACTTTTTGGGACGATCACTTGTTTGTTGGTCTTCAAAGAAGCAAAACTGTGTATCACTCTCAACTGCTGAATCTGAATACATTGCTGCTGGATCTTGCTGCGCTCAGCTTCTATGGATGAAGCAAACTCTCAAGGACTATGGCATCAATCTGAAACAAGTACCTCTCTTCTACGACAATGAAAGCGCCATCAAGATTGCCAACAATCCAGTCCAGCACTCGAAGACAAAGCACATTGAAATTCGTCATCACTTTCTCAGAGATCATGTCATGAAGAAAGATATTGACATCATTCACGTCAACACTGAAGAGCAACTGGCAGATATCTTCACAAAGCCCTTGGATGAGAAAAGGTTTTGCAAGTTACGGTGTGAGCTAAATATCTTGGAATCCTCAAATGTCCTGTGATCAGGCACACATCCTAACACTTATGCATGTTGATGACTTAGATGTGCAACACACGAAGTAAAGTATATCTTCAATCAATGAAGACTTACATTTTGAGTGTGAATACATTAACATGGAACTTGACTTCGGAGCGCCACGATAATTGTGCGCCGTGTCTAGGTCTAATACTTCCTATACAGTGGGTAACGCCACCACCAAATTGCTCAGTTTGAAGTGTTTCACTCATGGCGTTATTTTTACAATGTCTTCGCATTTGGTTTGTCTTCAAATTTCAACTTATATTCATGATTTACTTCACTATGTTGATTTGATTGCTTTTTGATGTACATACTACTATTATGTCCTCTACAGCATTCACTTATAGCTATGTCTTCCTTGTTGAATCTTTTGAACTAAGTGAATGTGATCGGACCCTAATCTCTCTATGCTTTCTATCTCAACTCTATCTATCCAAATCATATGCATTCTATTGAAACTGTCGAATGTCTTCTTTGCATCCTTGTCAGCAGAAGACACAGAGACAAACATTAAGTCTATTTTAAATGATTCATCCTTATTGTTTGAAATCCAGAGAAGCCGGAACAACCATCCGACAAACCTGGCGGGCGTGGGAACGTGGGACAACTCTGAGTATGTTGCATGCTTGCCACGTGCCCCTTGGATGTGAACCGCCAGGGGCACCTGCGTAATTGCGCAATGCCGCGCACTTCCTTATAAATACATGTCCCCTGTGGTAACGAAAACCTTCTTCCACCTCTCCACCTCGTCAAAACCCTAGCGCCACCGCTAGCTCCCGACGACGCCGGCGACGAAGCGCTTAGCTGCCACGACTTCTCCGACGCCGTCCTCACGCCGGCCGCGGACATCGTCCTCTCCGCTGCCGCCGTAGGTGTCCTCCGTCGCCAAGTTAGGGCACGGTGGATTGAACTGCTCGGTCTGCTATTCATCCCATCTAGCAGTTCTTCGTGTGGTAAATACAACTCTATTTTTACCATCTTTTTGATCCTCAGTGATTCATCCTATTTACCAAAATTGGTTTCTGCCTATACAATGTTAGATCTATTCTGTCTGCATCTCATACTGCCTAGTATATTCACTTAAGCTTCATATCTAGTTAGATTCCTCACTTGTACTTATTCATGGATTCGTACAAATCTGGAACCAACTCTCAACGTATAAGTGAATGTCTTCGCATCATGAGGTCAATGTCTTCAAACTGATTTATCTTCAAAATCTTCTGAGAATGCATATGACCTCTTCCCCATCCCTCGCATCTCTAATGCTGTCACAGGTACATGTCCGTGGGAGAATCCCTTGGTTCTCATAGTCTGCATTCGTTTGCAAAATTCTTACAGTAACACATTAACTCTCCCGAAGCCAGTTCATGTTTGTCCAGCAAGCGAAAGCCTTTGAAGCCTTTGAACGTGTTAAAGTCGTTCAGTTTGAAGTACATGGCTGCAGAGAAATCAGTAAGGAAGGGTGGCAGACATCGTCGAGGGGGAACATCAAAAGATTTGCCTGATGACCTGGCAGACCTTTACAAGACAGATCCTGAAGAGGATTATAATCAGCGCAAGACACGAATCCAATGGATTCGACGATATTGGGCTAAACAATTGTTCAAATACAAGTTCGTGACCCAGGAATATGCTGAGAAGAATGCTACCAAAAGTCCTTGGGGTGATATTCTCTATCGAGGCCTTCCACCCAAGAACAGAGCTGAAGCTATTGCACAGGGTTTCTATCCTTGTATGGTCCGTGGACCTCAGCCTGAAAATGTCGACCCATCATCATTGCTCTGGTGTCGTGACGATAATCTCTTCAAGCGCAACTTCCAGCATGCAAAGGCATCGGCCAAGGAAAACAAGAAGTCATTGGGATTAGACTTCAACCCTGGTCGAGCTGCTCCCCGTGTTGACGGCTCACGTGATGCAGAACCCAATGTCATCGGCCCCTTTTCAAACCTTGATGGCCTCATCACTTACATCTTGGTCCAAGGTGCCAAAGTGGATCATTCTGATAATGATGCTGACACTGATGAAGCCCCAGCTCCTCCTCCAAAGCTGCAGAAGCTAAAGAAGACTAAGGCTTCACGATCAGCTGCTCCTCCAAAAGCTTCACATGCGAAGCCATTGGTCACTGCACCTCCTGAAGACAGTGTGCAGTCTGAAGATCTATCACGCATCTCCAAGAAGACGGAGAAGAAAAAGAAAATCGTCAAGAATACTGATCAGACATTGACTCCTGCTGCCATTCTGCGAGAAGAGCACATTGATCTGTCCAGCGATGAAGATCTTGCAGATGATGCTCTTGAGCAACTGATCAAGAGCAAGGAAGAAGTAGAGATCTTCAATGATTTGCCTCTCTTTGATGTGCAATCATCCATAACTTCATTGATGAGTGGTTTGACACCCAAAATCTCAGCTTTGATGATCTGCGACTTCCCATTGGCCTCAGCGTCACCTTCAATGGTGCCATTGCTTCTGAGCTAGCTCTTGCTCAGCGCATCGTTGAACTGAAGCACAAGATCGACTATGAGAAAGCTCAGTTCAAGAAGCATGTGGCCAAGCTCAGCGTGCAAGATGTCAAAAACTTCAAGATCATGTTGCACGAGCTCAAAGAAGCCTTTCACAAGAAGCGCGAAGAAGCTAGAGGCTCTCGTGAGCGCATGAAGAGTCTGGCTGACAAGTGTGTGCTAGCCTACAATGAGGCTGAGAAGCGCAAGGCTCTTGGTTGTCCTGGCATTGACCCCAAAATGGCTGCAAAGAAAAAGAAGCTATCAACTTTCCAATCTGCACCTTCAAGGCAGGATGAACCTCGCATAGTCTTCCCAAGCAGCATGACTGACTTGAAGCCAAAGGTCAAGTCAACCGCTTTAGAACTGAAGAAGACGAGGGCTGTCAAGGCTGAAGCCAGAAAAAGGAAAAATACAGAAGCCTCTGATGTTGCTCCCTCCAAGAAGAAGCGCAAAACCAAGAAGAATCGGGCTGCTCCCACAGACCTTAGTTGTTGAACCTATCTCAATGGTTCGCCCTGCATCTGAACACCAAGAACGACGGATGATTGTTCATGAGCCTGCTTCCACAGAGGCTTATGAAGCTGAAGACATTCCATCAGTTGATCCCATCGCTGCTGAAGACATTGGTCACCATGACAATGTTGAAGATGATGTAGTTCTTCCTCAGATTGAACACAACTTGGTATCATCGCCTGTTCTCATGAACAGCGAACTCATCAGCATTGGCCGTCCTCTGAGGCCAATTGCTCAGGATGCATCATGGGCTGATCACCCACAACAACAAGACTCCCCGAGTACTCCCCAACAACAACAAGTCACACCACCTGTGCAAGAAAAAGAGGATGAGGCCCAGCCAACTCCATCTCCAAAGGCATCGCCCGTATTACACAGGCTTCGCACAGGACCAAGGCCTCAAGTCCCTCTTTCGAGCGTTTCAGAAGGAGAAGTGCACCACCAATATGTTGCACGTCAAGTGTTTCCAGAAGCCACTCCGACTGTGAATGTCTCCGTGTCTGAAGCCAAAGCTACTGAAGACAATCCGGCTGCATCAGCCGATGACGAACAAGAAGAAGAAGGTGTCCCTACACCCCCTATTACTGAAGAAGTTGTTCCTAAAGTAAACGTGCCCGTGTCAGACCCTCTAGCTCATCAAGTGGAGGTTGAAAATCTTGAGGCTGCCACCACCAACACAAATGAAGCCAATGACGTAGTCATGGCTGAAGCAAGTGTGGAGCCTGCACCAACCAATATGCCAGAAGCCAATGTTGCAACTGCTCCTGAAGCTTCTGTTGTGCAGCCTGAAGCCTCTGTTGTTGCCACTGCTCCTGTTCCGCCACCAAGGCCCCATACAATTGAGCAAGAATACAACCATGGCCAGCTAATCACTGTCAAATGGCCCGTTCTGGTCCCTCCGCCTAATGTCTCTGGTCCTCAGTTTGATTATCATATTGAGCATATCCCTCAGGTCCAGAAACCAAAGCCAAGACTGCCAAGGTTCCCAGGTACTGCCACCTCTAAAGGGTCCTTCAATGCAAATGGCTTCAAAAGCCACAACACCTTCTTTGGCAGCGCAAAGAACCCCTACTCAAGGCCAAGAATATCATCTAATCGTTTCTGGAGCTATCAGCAGCGAAGCTATTACTCCTGCATTCTGTATGATCAAGGGCGCATTTTTTCCCTCATATGCGCCTCGACAGTGAAGCCATTGCTGGACTGCCATGCTTAGAAGAAGCACTTGACTGCTTTCGTGATGCAGGTCTGTTCAGCTTTGTGACAGACAAAGAACATTGGAATGAGGAACTTTTGCTTCAATTCTATGCTACCCTCCACATTTGCGGCTACAATGGGGATACAAAGACATGGGTTCTCGAGTGGATGACAGGAAATGTTCATCATGAAGCCAAAGCTCTTGACATCATTGAGCTTACAGGCTTACCCACTCCCGGAGAGCTGTTCGAACCTGATTGTCAACTCCACCGCAATGCACTAGAGAGCATCTTCAATAAGCCAGAGCCCAACATGAGCCAGATGTTGAGCATGATGAAGCCTCTGCCATGTGACGCTGAATACCCAAAGGAGTTCTTTGTTGCTGAACTTGAGTATCTGCCTCGCACAATATATCACATCATCAGGCGGACTCTATGGCCTATCAAAGGGCATTCATCAGCTGCAAAACTTGAAGGAGCCATGAAGACATTGGTCTTTTACATCCTCAATGGCATCAACTTCAATACACAAGAATTCTTCATCCGGCAACTGGCTGCGTTTGGAGCTGACCTTTTTGGCCTGAAATTCTATGTTCCATGGGTCATGCGCCTCATCAAGCTACACTCTGCTATCAACTATCAGCCCTCTGCTCGCAATCATCTGATCTTTCTACCAGAGGTTGATATGTCAGTTGAAGCCATATACCCTGAGCCTGCCAAGAAGCCTCTTTGTCTTCAAAATGCTGAACACCAAAGCTTCACTCAGCCCATGGAAAGAGTCCAAGAAGTAACTCGTGTCTATCCAATGGCTGGGAACACTCGTTTGCCTCATCGTGCGCAAACTGAAGCTACTGAGAGCACAATTTCCCAAAGGCCTAAGAAGCGCTCTCGCGTCCTAAATGACCGAGAACTTCTTGTGGCACTGCATCAAAAACAAGACAAGCATCACTTCTAGCTCAAGCGACAGATGCAAAGCCTCTTGGTGGACGTCAATCGCATTCGAAATCTTGCCACCAAGAATGCCTTTGTCACTCACAAGACCTGTCGGCGATCATGGAAGAGTTTGACACTGCTCAGTGCTGAAGCAGATCTTCAAGACGATGGCTTCACTGAAAGATTCAAGTTTGACTCCACTCCTCCATGGAATGTTGTCCTACATCGAACTCCATCCCTTGAAGACTCTGACTATTCTTCCTCCACGGCAACTGTGAATGCCAAAGTGATCAATGATGAAGACGATGCTACTTCACCGCCCCCTACTTCTGCATGTATCGACACTGCACCAAGTTCGTCTGCATCGCCAAACAACAACGACAACCCAGCTGCTTCACCTACTCCTCATGAGGACGAGTAGATGCTCTATGTCTTCAAACCTTTTTGGTCATTACTGACTAAAGGGGGAGAAGCATATGAGTTTGATAGTCTTCAAGCGGGTTCATATGGGCGGTTGCTTTATATTTTGCCTAGTGATTACAACTCTTGCTTTTGATACATTTCGTTCTTTGAGTTGTAACACTTAAACTCGATGGTCGTCTGCTACTTATTTGCTTTTCCATGTGCGATGATAACTTCCGCACTAAGATCATTCTGCAGACGTCCATTTTTCATTATGCATGTCACTCTCCTAGTTATATCATTTCATGCATGATGAATTATCTTCATAAGTTGAAGACGATTTCCACAAGTACAACCTGCCATGTGCATTTGCATTCCAAAAGCAAATTACTTATATGCACATCTTCAAAGGGAGCCTTTGCCACTTATGAAGACAATACCCTATCCTTTACAATTTCACATACTTTATTCCCGTTGAAAACTTCAACCAGTTTGTCATCAATCACCAAAAAGGGGGAGATTGTAAGTGCATCTAGTGCCACCCCTAGTTGGTTTTGGAGTATTGACGACAAAGTTGGTTGAGGGACTAATGCGTTTGTCAGAATTGCAGGATAACGCAGGTAGTGTCCCTCATTGATTCGGTTTACCTACCGGAGATGACCCCTAAAAATGTATGAAGACATTGACGACAATGGTGGTATGTGAAGATATTCATATTGAAGACTATGACATGAGAAGACATTAAGTGAAGACTATGGAGCGCGAAGACTGTGTTGTTTCGTTGTTTCCATTTCTTCTTTGTTGAGTCATAGGAACCACCGTACTATTAAGTTGGGTCCAAGTGAACAAAGTCAGAATGACTGAAGTGATGCTCAACCCAAATCCTATGTCTTCGAGCAAAGACAATGAGAGCAAATCTTATCCAGAGCTGGATGAGTCAGCTTTACTTGTAGCCCAAGTAAAGTTGCCGTGTGTGTTTGAAATTTGACCGTTGGAACACGTGTCAGTTCCTTAGTGACCCAGGGTCATTTCGGACATATCATGTCGGGTTGCCTTGTGGCTATAAATAGCCCACCCCTACACCATAAATTGGTGGCTGCTCAGAGTTAGTTCACGGCTTTTGTCGTTTGAGAGCAACCCACCTCGAAGCCTTTGAGAGAGAGAAATCCTTGCGAGGACAAAGCCCAAACACCCAGAGCCAAAGAGTGTTAGGCATCACTGAAGTCTTTATGTCTGAGTGACCTGAAGACTTATTGCGCTTGAGGACTGTGTATCCTCTAGCCGGTTAGGCGTCGCGTTCTGAGCATCCAAGAGTCATTGTGGATCGCCGGTGAACGAAGTCTGTGAAGGTTCGGAAGTCTACCTTGAAGACTTACCAGAGTGATTGGGCGAGGACTGTGTGTCCTTAGCTCAAGGGGAATAAGGTGAAGACGCGGTCTTCTGAGTTGAATCTCATCCTCCCTAACCAGACGTACAGTTGTCACAGCAACTGGAACTGGTCCAACAAATCCTGTGTCTTCAACAAGTGACTGGTTCTATCCTCTCCCTCCCTTTACTTTGAGTTTGTCTTCGTGAAGTCATTGCCTATTTGTCGTACCTGTTTGACTTCATTGCTTGACTACTATCGTTGGTTGGCTTCATACTATCTTCTATCCTGATCCTTACTACCAAGCTGCTATTAGTCTTTGTACTTTCACATTATTGCATACTTGACTATGGTTTGCTTGTTGTAGTTTATCTTCCGCTGCATATCAATTAGGTCATTCCTATAGTTTGTCTTTGAAACTTCCACGTTTTGAAGACTTTCATAAAAATTGCCTATTCACCCCCCCTCCCCCCTCTCTAGTCGATAACTAGCACTTTCACATACTCCGGGTATCACCAGATAAAACTGAACCCGGCCGACAGGCTGAAGACCGCCTTCATCACACCATTTGGAGCCTTCTGCTACCTGACCATGAAGTTTGGTTTGAGAAACACCGGCGCCATGTTCCAGCGTTGCATGCAGAAGTGCCTCCTCAAGCAACTCGGCAGAAATGCCCATGTATATGTGGATGATGTGGTGGTGAAGACGGAGAAGCATGGCACGCTGCTGGAGGACCTCAAGGAGACCTTTGAGAACCTGCGCCGATTCTAGATCAAGCTCAACCCAGAGAAATGTGTTTTTGGAGTACCAGCCGGCCAGCTCCTCGGTTTCCTGGTCTTAGAGAGCGGCATTGGGTGCAATCCCGTGAAGATCAAGGCAATTGAGATGATGAAAGTGCCCACCCGACTGCTGGACATGCAGAAATTCACCGGCTGCTTGGCATCAGTCAGCCGTTTCATCAGTCGGCTGGGCGAGAAGGCCCTTCCCCTGTATCAACTCATGAGGAAGACCACTTTTTCGATTGGAACAACAAGGCGGACGAAGCATTTCTCCAACTCAAGAAGATGTTGGCAACCCCGCCTGTCCTGGCGGCTCCGACTGAGAAGGAGCCCATGCTCCTCTACATTGCAGCCACCAGTCGGGTTGTCAGCATAGTCATGGTAGTAGAGCGCAAGGAGGAGGAAAAAGCATTGCCGGTCCAGAGACCGGTGTATTACTTGAGCGAAGTATTGTCCGCCTCCAAGAAAAACTACCCCCACTACCAGAAGATGTGTTACGGTGAGCACTTTGCCGCCAAGAAGCTGAAGCCCTACTTTCAAGAGCACCCAATAACCATTGTCTGCACAGCTCCACTTGCTGAGATCATTGGGAGCCGAGATGCTTCTGGTTGAGTGGCCAATTGGGCTATTGATCTGGCCCCTTACACCGTCTACTACCAGCCCCGCACCACCATCAAATCACAAGTGTTTGCCGACTTCCTCGTTGATTGGGCCGATACCCAATATTTGCCGCCTGCACCAGACTCCACTCATTGGCGGATGCATTTCGATGGTTCAAAAATGCACACCGGCCTGGGAGCCGGCGTCGTCCTCACCTCTCCCAAAGGCGACAAGCTCAAATACGTATTGCAAGTCCACTTCGCCGCCTCCAACAACGTAGCAGAATATGAGGCACTCATACACGGGCTCCGGCTTGCCAAGGAACTCGGCATTCGCCGGATCCTGTGTTATGGGGACTCCGACTTGGTGGTCCAGCAGTCGTCAGGCGACTTGGACGCTAAGGATGCAAACATGGCAAGCTACTGTTTACTCGTGCAACAACTCAGCGGATACTTTGATGGGTGAGAGTTCCCTCACGTGCCAAGAAATGATAATGAGCAAGCAGACGCTCTGGCATGGATTGGCCCCACCCGATAAGCAATACCAGCCGCGTCGCCCTACGCCGCCTTCTGAAGCCGTCTGTCAAGCCGTCTCCTGATTCAGACTGCATCTTTGTGCCCCCCCCCCCTCCTGAAGCAGTCGAATCCGACTTAGCGATCCCAGAGGCCGGCACGGGGATTTTGACAGGCGGCCCGAGGACTGCTATAGCCGCGCCCGGCCCGGGGACTTCAGGACCGGGCCCGGGGACTTCAGCAGTCGGCCCGGGGACTTCTCCAACACAGCAGGCGGAAGCAGCTGCCAACCCGCCGCCTCCCAGCCCAGCCGCCCTCATTCAAGTTGCAGTAGTCGCAGTCGAAGAAATCACGGCACCCTCATGGGCCCAGCCAATCCTCAAGTTCTTGGTGAATAAAGAGCTGCCAACCGATGAAGTCTCAGCCCGACAAGTGCAGAGGCAAGCTACAGCTTACACCATAGTCAACAGAGAGCTAGTGCGACGAAGCGTAACAGGGGTTTATCAGCGGTGTGTGGAGTCGGACCAAGGCCAAGCAATACTCAGAGATATCCACCAGGGCGAGTGCGGCCACCACGCGGCTTGAAGATCACTTGTGGCCAAGGCTTTCTGCCACGGGTTCTTCTAGCCGACCGCCCTGGAAGAGGCCAAAGAGCTAGTTCATAAGTGTCAAGGGTGCCAGAGGTTCCGCTCCAAGCCACACCTGCCGGCTTCTGCACTCAAGACCATTCCCATAGCCTGGCCCTTTGTTGTATGGGGACTGGATATGGTGGGACCATTCAAGACGGCCCGCGGTGGCATGACTCACTTGCTTGTGGCTGTGGACAAGTTTACCAAGTGGATAGAGGCAAAACCAATCAAGAAGCTGAATGGGCCGACTGCCGTGACTTTCATCGCCGACATCACCATGCGATACGGCATCCCACACAGCATCATCACCGACAACGGCACCAACTTCGCCAAGGGAGCCTTGGCTCATTTCTGTGCAACACAGGGCATCCGCCTGGACTTAGCGTCTGTTGCCCACCCACAGTCAAACGGCCAAGTGGAGCGTGCAAACGACGTCATTTTGTCCGGCCTCAAGCCCCGACTGGTCGAGCCTCTGGAGCGTTCGGCCGGCTGCTGGCTCGATGAGCTGCCAACCATCCTCTAGAGCGTGCGCACAACTCCAAACAAGTCAACAGGCTTCACACCCTTCTTCCTCATCTACGGTGCCGAAGCCATCATACCGACGGATATTGAGTTCGACTCCCCAAGAGTCACCATGTACACCTGGGCGGACGCCAAGGAGGCACGAGAAGACGGCGTCGACGGTTGTTGGCACTCAGCCGGTCGGCCATCTACCAACAGAGTCTATGCCGATACTACAACCGCAAGGTGAAGCCAAGGTCCTTCCTGGAGGAAGACCTTGTGCTCCGGCTGATCCAGCGAACAGCCAGACAGCACAAGATCTCAACACCTTGGGAAGGCCCTTTTATCATCAGTAAGGTGTTGGGCAATGATGCCTACTATCTGATCGATGCCCAAAAGCCCAGAGCGCGCAAGAGGGATGATTCAGGCAAAGAGACGGAGAGGCCATGGAACGCACACCTCCTCCGAAGATTTTACAGTTGAAAGCAGTATGTATCACGCTACCTTTTGAACTATGTATAAAGACTCCGGGTCCCCCGAGAAGAGCTCGGGGACTGCCCTCTTTTATCTATATGATAAGTGTCATGCCCATGAGAGTGTATGGTCTATCTTTTCCGCCTTTTACCGGGTTCGACCAGTCGGCCCGGAGCCTCGCCGCCTTCTACAATATGCCGCCTCCTGCAGCCGGATAAGTAGTGTGCCGGCACCAAAAACTTCCTTTGTCAGAAGCCACAACACGTAGAGCGACTGTATGGCGGAAAAAGGTTGCAAAGAAGTGCCCCACACGAAAGAACGACTAAGGAAGAAAACGCATATAGTAGAGGGCGGCATCGCACCTAGCCGTTTGACTGCTTGACAGCCAGACGGCCGACCTACGCCTCTATTACCAAAAAAACTCCGAATGGCTAAGTCCTAGCCCCCCTCAAAAACGGCTAGAGCGCTCAAATCAGCCACGGTCCGTAGAGCGGCCGCCCGGCTAGTGAAAGCAAAGCCAAAGGGTTGGCGGCAAAGGAAAAAAGGCAAGGAGAAGAAGGGAAAAAGACTGGAGGTCGGCACAGCAAGCATAAGCAACGATAAATATTTACATGGATAAAGGCCTCTAGCCAGCATTCAAACAGAGTTTTGATATACACCCCGAGGGTGGAATTGCGCAAATTTAACAAAATGTTCAGAACGGCAAGTACAAAGCAGATAAAACCCTAAGGAGCAGCAAAAGACTCCGGCTGGGCGATGCCGGTTAGAGCAGCAGACGACTCCGGCTGGGCAGTGCCGGCTAGCGCGGCAGAAGGATCCGGCTGGGCGGTGCCAGATGGCGTGGCCAAGGACTCTAGCTAGACGTTGGAGTTGGCTGCACCACCCGGCGCAGTAGGCGGCTCCGTCTAGACAGAAGGATCACCAGCAGCAGGCGGGGTGGCAGAGGACTGGAGGACGGAGTAGGTGGCATCCGTCGGAGGAACGGGTGGCTCGTCGGTCCCCGCCTGGCTACCTCCAGTAGCGGGCGACACCTCAGCGCGTGGCTCGTTGCTTGAGGCCCTGTCGGGCTGGGGCTGACCGTCCGCCCCGACCTCCGGCATGTCAACATCGCTCTCCTCATCTTCCTCCTCCTCCTCCTCTCTGTCCTCCTCCCCATCTTCCCCTTCGTTGCTGGAGTCGATGACTTCAGCTGAATCCTCGCTGTCCTCCGGGTTTAGACCGAGCCACTCGTGCGGAGCTTCACCGCCTTCCTCGACCACCTTCGGGACAAAGACACTGGTGAAGTCAGCGATCGCCGCCGCCCTGTTGACAAGCTTGGCTTCCACCACCGCAAGCTTCTCCTATGCCTCCAGTCGGAATGTGGCTAACTGGGCTAGATCTAGCCCAGGGTACCACGCCTTGACGAATTCCAAGGCCCGGCGCGCCCCTGCTCGGGCTGTTGAGCCTTTCCAGGCTTCCAGGCGGCCGGCCGCCACCTCCAGCCAGTCGGCTGTCCGACTTGGGGTGTGCGGAGCCGGCAAGCCTGGCCAGAGGGCGGAGACCGCCTGGGCTCCGACGTGCTGGAGGCGGCACAGCAAGCGGTGAGCAGGCCGAAGCCGGGCCTGAATGCTGAGGACCTGTTCGCCAAGAGTCCGCGGGGCGTCAGCGGTGATCTGCGCACCCTCCGCCCTTCGCTCCTCGTGCTGGGCCTCGGTCATTTGGATCGCGGCCACAGAATGGCCCGGGAAGAAGTCTGTCCGGGCGAAAGAAGAAAAAGGCCAAGGCTATAAGCAAAGGCTGATAGCTCAAAACAAGAAACCAAGAAAAGAAGGTTTACCATCGACCAAGTCTTCGATGTTGCTGAAGCATGCCGTCACCTGGTCCTCCTTGTCAGCCCAGGCGGAGTGCTCGACCTCAAACTCGGCGTGGAGGATGGTCTCCGTCGTCTCCGCCTTTAGCTGGGCCGCCTTGAGGGTTTCCGCCTGCTCGGCAAGTTGGGCGACCAGGCGGTCCCGCTCCTCCACCAGCTTGCTGCACTCTGCCTCCTTGCCACGCAGGGTGGTGTTGGCTTCGCCCAGCTGCTGCTGCAGGGCGGCGTTGGCCTCTGAAGAAAGAAAGAAAAGGAAAAAGCATCAGTCAAGCGGACAAGACAAGGGAAAGAAATAACCGAGGAGATTCGGCCCGACTGCTCAGCAGTCGGCTCGAACCTCGGGGACTACAGCCCGTGGGCGCGGCAGCGCGCCCCCACGGAAAAGAAGTAGTTGGCAAAGGAAAGAAACAACTAAGGAGATTCGGCCCGACTGCTCAGCAGTCGGTCCGAACCTCGGGGACTACAGCCCGCGGGTGCGCCAGCATGCCCCCGCGAAGAAGGAAGATGGAAACTTACGCCGGCTCTCAGCCAGATGGGCCGTCTCCGCCTCCAGCTCCCGAACCTTGGAGTTGTAGGCGGTCGCGCGGAGGTCGTGATAGTCCTACAGAAGAGACATCAAATGAAGTCAGCAGTCGATAGTCGCAAGATAAAGTTCTGACCCGCCTGCTCAGCAGCCGGCCCGGAACTTGGGGACTACACCCAGTGGGTGCGCTTGCGCGCCCCCACAAGAGAAGCAAAAAGGATCATTCAACAAAGAAAGCCAAGGACAACTTACGCGGATGGCAGTGCGCGATTCCAAGTAGGCCTCGTTGCAGTGCCTAAGGGCCTTCCCCTCTGCCCGGAGCTTGGCCTAGACGTCAAGAGACGCCTGGTTCAGGGCACCAGTCCCGCCCCCGTGTATCCAACCTACGGATGCGGCGCTAGTCGCCTCGGTATCAGGGGCCGACGAGCTTGCGGTGCCGATTGCCTGCGGCTACGGTGCTGAGGCCGCCTTCTCCAGACGACGGTGCATAGGTAGGCGGATCGTATGGATCAGGTCCGTCACCACCGTACTTACGACCGGCGGCGCCACCGGCTGCTCGTCCCACGGCTCACTGGCTGGCGGGGGCGGCGGGGGCGGGGGTGGCGGCACGAAGACATCCGGCATGGCTACGTCGCTGCCCTCCCGCTCCCGGATCGGGTAGTCGTTGTCGGCTCCTCCGGCCGTCACCTCGAATTCAGGCGGAGGCGGCGCGGTGTTCAGGGGCGCCACAAGCAGCGGTTCTTTGCGGCGTGCGGCCTCCGCGAGCTGCTCCTTCTCTGCGGCCTGGGCTTCCTCCTGCGCCAGCGTCCTCTCAGCGGACGCGGCGGACAAGGCCGCCTGCTCCCTGGCCAGGCAGTCGGCCTCTTCTTCGCGCGCCTCCCGCGTATTCCGCTGTGTCGCCTCCCGGAGGTCGGCGGCCAGGTCGATGTGCTGACTGGTCGAGGAGGTCGTTGCCGACCTAAGGACCGAGGCGGCGCTCGACTTCTCGAGGGTCGGCGGGGCCCTGAAACAAAAAGACAAGTCGGAAGACTTTCGCGCCAGAATGACGAAAATACAAGGGGTGAAGGAAGGATACTTACGCCGAAACCATAATAGGCACCTTCGGCTGCCTCTGATACTGGGCCGCCTTGGCCGCGGTTACTTTCACCTGGTCACCGCGGCTGGGTTCTTGGGCTTCCTTAGAGTGCTGCCGAACAGGGTCGTGCCCTATTTCCGCTTGTGCTTGCCGCCTGGAGTGGGCGGTCTGGAAGAGGGGCCGGCGCCGGTGGTGGCGGAGCTCCGGGCAGGGCGCGGTTCGTCTTCATCTTCATCATCGTCAGGCCAAGCCTCCACGCCGCCGCCTCCCTCGGAGCCGCCTGCTCCACTACCGCCGTTCGTTCTGCCACCGCCGCCTGTCGCGTCGTCAACCAGGGCGGCCGCCCCCAAGTCGGGGTCGTCCAAATCGCTCTCCGCCCTGTCCGCCTGGAGGGCATCACCCGGCCCCAGGAGGGCGGCCATCGCCTCAGACATATAAATCTGCAACCAAGAAAGGGCGGCGTCATAAAAAGAAATGAAGCTGAAGGAAACCGTTCCAAAGACCAAACGAAGAGACTTACAGTAGGAGGCGAGTTGTGGCGGGAGTATGGCCGCTTCCCGTACCGCCACTCCTTCTCCGACATCTTGAGGTCGGAGATCTCGTTTACCATCCGCGAAACTTTAGCAGGCGGCATCCCCTTCGTGCACAACCGGCACGGATCGCAGTGTCTGCCCATCCGGAAGATCGAATGAGGGCGGCTCTGGAGCGGGAGGACCCGGTGCTCAACGAAGGCGACGAGGAGGTCGGAGGCCATGAGGCCCTCCGCCTCCTGGAGCACTCGGAGTCGGCCGATGGCGTCCTCCACATACGCCGACACCGGCTTCAATTTGTACTTCCAGGAAGTGCGAGCTCCGGTGGGGGGGGGGCGGCCTTGTAGGCCGGCAGGTTGAGGAAGTCGGCAGTCGGGTCCATGTTCTCGACATAGAAATAGGACTGCTGCCACATCTTCACCGACTGCGCCAGCTTGATGACGGGGAAGGTGTTCCGCTTCACCGGCCACCTCACGGTGATGAAGCCCCCGCCCTCGGCCGCCGTCTCCTTGGCGGAGGTGCTGAGCTTTCCATAAAACAATGCTCCCCACAGCTCGATTGTGGGGAGGATGCCGAGGTAGCCCTCGCACGCCGTGACGAAGGCGGAAAGCAGAGTCACGGCATTGGGCATGAGGTGGTGAGGTTGAAGATTGTAAAAGTTGAGGAAGGAGCGGAAGAAGTCACTCGCCGGGAGGCTGAAGCCACGCAGGAAATGCGAGCGGAAGATGACCCGCTCGCCTTCCTGCGGCGCCGGCGAGATCTCTGTCTCCGGCGGCACCCGCGCCTTGACGAAGGCCGCGCTGGGCATCCGGCACGTGTCGCGGAGCAAGGAGATGTGATCCTCAATCACAGTCGATCCATCCCAGTCGCCCATGGCTCCGACTGGCGGCGCAGAGAGGAGAAACACGCCGACAGTGGGCAACGGCGGTGGTGTTACGGTAGCAAGCAGCGGCGGAGGATGAGAAGAGGAAGAAGAAGAGTGGGAGGAGGCACGAGAGCTTTGCCGCACCTTCCCCCTCCCTACTTATAGCGCCCGGGCTGTGAAGCCGAGGGGACGGGACGCAGGGTCGTGGGATTAACTGCGCCCACGTTCGCCCGACCCCCGTTTCTCGCACGCATTTACCACATCATAAATGATCGTGGGAAGGGCAACCGTCCCCTTCGGCACAGTGGATCCGCCCAGTTGCCGATGCACGGTAGTGGCGGGCCCGGCCGTGCGTCACGCCCCGTCCAGAACGTGGGGTGGCAGGCTGACCCGGCTGGCATGCGCCACGTGGCGCGTCCGTGGCGGGCGGCGGCCTGGGAAGCTTAGCAGGCACGCCACCTATCTCCCGCCCTGAAGTTCAAAAACCAACAGTGCAAACTCCGCCTGCTAGGCTGGCTACACAGCAGACCGGCACCTTCCCGGAGCCCGGTGAGGAGGGAAGCCGCTGAGGCTTCGCAGCCCCTCGACCACGGTGCCTCACCGGCTTCGGGGACTACTGTCGGAGTAATGGGCCACGGGTAGGCTCACCCGAGTCCCTGGATTTATCAAGACTTTGGTCCAGCTCCGCCTAGTTGGGCCCAAGCTGAAGCTCCGCCCTCTGGGGCCGGCTGGCTCAGCGGCGGGCTGTCAGAGGGCGGCTGACCCAAGACTACGATGCTCCGAGTGACCGTCTCCTGGAGTCCGCCCTCTAGAGAGGGCGGCAATAGGCAGGCGGCCACCTCGCGACTACGGGGCGTCCGAGCTCCCATCGAGAGTACAAGACAAGCATGGCTACAGTGAAGCACGTCACCTCCCACGCTCGAGATGGGCGTGGCTATAGTGCTCAGTACAGACGGAGATCTCCGCACAACGGAGCACTGTGCCGTATCTACCCTAATGTCGCTCCGGGCAGGCGAAGCCCTATTCCCCACGATGGCCTGTCGGTACGGCCCGCCAGAGGCGGGCCCTATCGGGCCGTGACCCCAAGGAAGACGACGGAGGCTCAACCACGCGGATTAGAGAGGAGCCGGCCTCCAGCAGGCGGCCGTCCCTTGTCCCGAGGCGAGCATGCCATTAAGCTGATAAGACCAGGTGTGGCTACAGTGTCCTCCCACCAGGCGGCGGTACTGTAGCCACGCTAAGATGACCAAGCCCCCGTCACCAACGACACAGCTACAGTGAGCAACCACCAACCAGTCGGCAGGGCACACCAGGCGGCGGGCCCCAGTGGTCGGCGGAGAAGCCGGAGGCTGGAGACACTGACAGTCGGGCCCAGCAGCCGGCCAGATTACCATTGTACCCCTGGGGGGTAGGCCTATATAAACCCCCCAGGCCACCCATGCAAAGGGTTCCCACTCCATTAGAAATAGCCACCACCCAAGAGTAGGAAGAGAGCTAGCCTTGCCTCCTTTTGCCTCTAGCGCACAGCTCGAGGAGCACCATTGTATCACTTGTGCCTTAGTGATCATGCGGAGACCCCGCAGAGCAGGACTAGAGGTGTTATCTCCTAGGAGAGCCCCGAACCTGGGTAAAGTACACCGGTGTTCGTGTCTATGCTTTATCCCGCTTCCAGGCACCGGCGACGTTCTACTCGCTCCCACCATGATAAGCCATCCATTGGCATATGTCGCACCCAACCCCCGACAGAAGGTATGCGGATCCAGGGGCGGTTGAGCCACGTTGTGGGCCGCAGTCTAACTGTGCCTCCGTCTATGCCCATGGTATTTTAAGTGCGTAATTATGTACGCGCGACACAAATTTCTCCGCTTGATTGGGACTAGGATGGAGGCCGAATTGCTAGTTGAGCTCTGGATGAGCCGGATGGTCCTGCTGTAGAGTAGTTCGGACTCGCTTGACGGTGTCCTGGGGCTTTAATGTCGAATTGAGGTTCTGCCTAAGAAGGCTGCTCCGTACTTCTGCTGCAAGGGCCATGGTATGCTCCTCAGTATGGAGGGAGTGCTCCGTATTTCCATTGACTGTTATAACACCGCGAGGTCTAGGCATTTTGAGCTTGAGGTAGGCATAGTGTGGCACCGCATTGAATCGAGCAAATGGGGTTCGTGCAGGCAGTGCATGATAACCACTACGGAAGGGGACGATGTCGAAGATTAACTCTTCGCTTCAGAAATTATCCGGGGATCCGCAGACCACTTCCAGTGTGATTGAGCCCATACAACAGGCCTCTACACCTGGTATGACACCTTTAAAGGTGGTTTTGGTGGGCTTGATCCTTGAGGGATCGATACCCATTTTGCGCACTGTATCCTGATAGAGCAGGTTCAGGCTACTGCCACCATCCATTAGGACTTGTGTGAGGTGGAATCCATCAATAATTGGGTCAAGGACCAGTGTGGCTGAACCGCCATGATGGATACTGGTCGGATGGTGCTACGTCTTGAGCTTGCATTGGTTTTCCTTGAAGAGGAAAGGGTGATGCAGCAATAGTAGCGTAAGTATTACCCTTAGTTTTTGAGAACCAAGGTATCAATCCAGTAGGAGCCTCCTCAGAAGTCCCACGCACCTACACAAACAAACAAAAACTCGCAACCAACGCAATAAAGGGGTTGTCAATCCCTTCACGGCCACTTGCGAAAGTGAGATCTGATAGAGATAGTATGATAAGACCAATATTTTTGGTATTTTTATGATATAGATTGGAAAAGTAAAGATGCAAATAAAAGTAGATTTAAAGCTTATATGATAAAAGATAGACCTGGAGGCCATAGGTTTCACTAGTGGCTTCTCTCGAGATAGCATAAGTATTACGATGGGTGAACAAATTACTGTCGAGCAATTGATAGAAAAGTGAATAATTATGAGATTATCTAGGCATGATCATGTATATAGGCATCTCATCCGTGACAAGTAGATCGACTCCCGCCTGCATCTACTACTACTCCACACATCGACCGCTATCCAGCATGCATCTAGATTATTAAGTTCATAAGAACAGAGTAACGCATTAAGAAAGAAAACATGATGTAGAGGGATAAACTCATGCAATATGATATAAACCCCATCTTTTTATCCTCGATGGCAACAATACAATACGTGCCTTGCTACCCCTGCTGTCACTAGGAAAGGACACTGCAAGATTGAACCCAAAGCTAAGCACTTCTCCCATTGCAAGAAAGATCATCTAGTAGGCCAAACCAAACTGATAATTTGAAGAGACTTGCAAAGATAACTTAATCACACATAAAAGAATTCAGAGAAGATTCAAATATTTCTCATAGATAAACTTGATCATAAACCCACAATTCATTGGATCTCGACAAATACACCGCAAAAAGAGTTACATCGAATAGATCTCCAAGAAGAGGAAGGGGAACTTTGTATTGAGAATCAAAGAGAAGAAGCCATCTAGCTAATAACTATGGACCTGAAGGTCTATGGTAAACTACTCACAACTCATCGGAGAGGCTATGGTGTTGATGTAGAAGCCCTTCGTTGTCGATTCCCCCTCCGGTGGAGCGCCGACGAAGGCTCCAATATGGGATCTCGCGGATACAGAAGGTTACGGTGGTGGAAATAGCTTTTCATGGTCGCCCCTGATGGTTTCAGGGTACCCGGGTATATATATAGGAGGAAGAAGTACGTCGGTGGACGCCCGAGGGGCCCATGAGACAGGGGGCGCGCCCAGTAGGGGGGGCGCACCCTCCACCCTCGTGGCCACCTCGGAAGCTTCTTGGCTTGCACTCCAATTCCTCTGGATTACGTTCGTTCCAAAAATCACGCTCCCGAAGGTTTCATTCCATTTGGACTCCGTTTGATATTCCTTTTCTTCGAAACACTGAAATCGGCAAAAAAACTGCAATACGGGCTGGGCCTCCGGTTAGTAGGTCAGTCCCAAAAATGATATAAAAGTGTAAAGTAAAGCCCATAAACATCCAAAACAGGTAATATAATAGCATGGAACAATAAAAAATTATAGATATGTTGGAGATGTATCAAGCATCCCCAAGCTTAATTCCTGCTCGTCCTCGAGTAGGTAAATGATAAAACATAATTTTTACTGTGGAATGCTACCTAGCATATTTCTCAATGTAATTTTCTTTATTGTGGCATGAATGTTCAGATCCAAATGATTCAAAATAAAAGTCCATATTGACATAAAAAATAGTAATACTTCAAGCATACTAATCAAAGTAGTCATGTCTTCTCAAAATAACATGGCTAAAGAAAGTTCATCCCTACAAAATCATATAGTTAGGCTATGCTTCATTTTCGTCACACAAAAATGCTCCCATCTTATACACCCACGATGACAAGCCAAGCAATTGTTTTATACTTAAAAAATCTCAAACTTTTTCAAATTTCATGCAATACATGAGTGTGAGCCATGTATATAGCACTATGGGTGGAATAAAATATAATGATGGGGATTGTGTGGAGAAGACAAAAAAGGAGAAAATCCCACATTGACGAGGATAATCAACGGGCTATGGAGATGCCCATCAATTGATGTCAACATGAGGAGTAGGGATTGCCATGCAATGGATGCACTAGAGCTATAAATGTATGAAAGCTCAACAAAAGAAACTAGTGGGTGTGCATCCAACTTGCTTGCTCACGAAGACCTAGGGCATTTGAGGAAGCCCATCGTAGGAATATACAAGCCAAGTTCTATAATGAAAAATTCCCACTAGTATATGAAAGTGACAACATATGGGACTCACTATATGAAGAACATGTTGCTACTTTGAAGCACAAGTGTGGAAAAAGAGATAGTAACATTGCCCCTTTTTTTCTTTTCTTCTTTTTTTCTTCTTTTGGGCCTTTCCTTTTTTTGGCCTTTCTTCTTCTTTTTTCTTTTTCTTTTTTTTCTTTGTCCTTTCCTTTTTTTTGGCCTTTCTTTTTTTTCTTTAGGGACAATGCTCTAATAATGATGATCATAACACTTCTATATATTTACAACTCATGAATTACAACTCGAAACTAGAACAAGATATGACTCTATATGAATGCATCTGGTGGTGTACCGGGATGGGCAATGAATCAAGAGTGACATGTATGAAAATTTATGCATGGTGGCTTTGCCACAAATATGATGTCAACTACATGATCATGCAAGGCAATATAACAATAGTAATGTATGTCATGATGATAAATGGAATGGTGGAAAGTTGCATGGCAATATATCTCGGAATGGCTATGGAAATGCCATAATAGGTAGGTATGGTGGTTGTTTTGAGGAACATATAAGGAGGTTTATGTGTGATAGAGCGTATCGTATCACGGGGTTTGGATGCACCGGCGAAGTTTGCACCAACTCTCAAGGTGAGAAAGGGCAATGCTCGGTACCGAAGAGGCTAGCAATGATGGAAAGATAAAAGTGCGTATAATCCATGGACTCAACATTAGTCAAAAGAACTCATATACTTATTGCAAAAATCTACAAGTCATCAAAAAACAAGCACTACGCGCATGCTCCTAGAGGGATAGATCGGTGGGAAAAGACCATCGCTCGTCCCCGACCTCCACTCATAAGGATGCACAATCTAAGAACACCTCATGTTTCAAATTTGTTACACAACTTTAACCATACGTGCATGCTACCGGACTTGCTAACTTCAACACAAGCATTCTTTAAATTCATAATCACCCAACTAGCATGACTCTAATATCACTACATCCATATCTCAAAACAATTATCAAGTATCAAATTGATCATAGCATCCAATTCACTTTTTATGATAGTTTTTATTATACCCAACTTGGATGCCTACTGTCGGTGTCAAAACCGGCGGATCTCGGGTAGGGGGTCCCGAACTGTCTAGGCGGATGGTAATAGGAGACAAGGGATGATATGTTTTTACCCAGGTTCGGGCCATCTAGATGGAGGCAAAACCCTAATCCTGCTTGATTAATATTGATGATATGGGTAGTACAAGAGTTGATCTACCACGAGATCAGAGAGGCTAAACCCTAGAAGCTAGCCTATGGTATGATTGTTGTTCGTCCTACGGACTAAAACTCTCCGGTTTATATAGACAACGGAGAGGGCTAGGGTTACATAGAGTCGGTTACAATGGGAGGAGATCTTCATATCAAATCGCCAAGCTTGCCTTCCACGCCAAGGAAAGTCCTATCCGGACACGGGACGAAGTCTTCAATCTTGTATCTTCATAGTCCGGCAGTCCGGCCAAAGGTCATAGTCCAGCCATCCGGACACCCCCTAATCCAGGACTCCCTGAGTAGCCCCTGAACCAGGCTTCAATGACAACGAGTCCGGCGCGCAAATTTATCTTCGGCATTGCAAGGCGGGTTCCTCCTCCGAATACCTCATAGAAGATGTTGAACACAAGGATAGTGTCCGGCTCTGTAAAATAAGTTCCACATGCCACTGCAGAGAGAATAATATCTGCACAAATCTAATCTGCTGACGTGTTCCGCAGCGTGACATCATGCCACGGCCAGGCCTTTATTCGAATCGTTTTACTGTTCCACCTTAGCGCGTTTAGCGAGGCGGTTTCCTTGGCACGTCTTGTCAAAGCAGAGATTGTGTCCCCTTATTCCGGGATTCTCATCAATACGGGCGTGGGTAACCCAACCGCGCCATTAAACGCGGCGCTTGGGAGATAAGCGAGTTTTATTAGGCTGGTGGGGGCTCATAGTCTCGGCCGCCCATATAAGGGGATAAGGATCCACCCTTTCCATTCACGCCTTCTTCCTCCCTTGCTTGTCCATCCACGCACTCGAACTCCAACGCCCAAGTCCGCACTTCCCACCTCGACCTTTCTCCAATCATGTCCGGAGTGGGAGGTAGATGGATGGCCTCCTCCATCATGGAGGGGCAAATCAAAAAGTTGAGGAAGGCCGGATACTTGTCTGACGACATCGCGCACCGGCTTCCCGAGGACGGGCAACTCGTCCCCACCCCTAGGCCCCATGAGAGGGTCGTGTTTCTCCCCCATTTCCTCCACGGACTGGGCTTTTCTCTTCACCCGTTCGTCCGGGGGCTCATGTTCTACTACGGCCTGGACTTCCATGATCTGGCCCCGAACTTCATCCTCAACATTTCGGCGTTCATCGTCGTATGCGAGGCCTTCCTCCGCATCCAGCCTCACTTTGGCCTATGGCTGAAGATCTTCAGCGTCAAGCCGAAGGTCATGGGCGGACGTCAAGCGGAGTGTGGAGGCGCCATGGTGGGCAAGATAGCCAACGTCACATGGCTCGAGGGCGCCTTCGTAGAGACCATCAAAGGATGGCAATCGGGGTGGTTCTATATCACCGAGCCACGTGACCCTGAATGGGCAGCGGCCCCCGAATTTTGATCTGGCATCCCCACTCGGCTCACATCTTGGAAGGAGACGGTCCTGTTGTGGGGTAGTTCGGAAGAGGTGACCGTACTCCAAACCTGCATCCAAGACCTGGTGAACAAGAAGGTTAAGCTTTTCAACATAGTCCAGGTCATGCTCTTCCGCCGGATTCTCCTGTGTCAACGACGGGCCTTCACCTTGTGGGAGCTCAACCCGGCCCAGCACCAGACTCTGTCCCGGCTTTTCGACACAAAGCACGAGGATGCTTGGAAGGTGCTATTCAAGAGCTCCGAGGTCTCCCCACCCGTTACAGAGGATCGCGGATTCTGCGCCAAGCGCCAAGCCACCGAAGTAAGCTCGCCGTTAGTCTTTCTCGGGACACTTGATTTTCATGGTTTGATTCCATGCAGTATCTAAACTCCTGCTCCTTTGACAGGATTGGAAGAGGACATCTGAGCAGTTTGACTGCCCGGCCCCTTTGCCCGAAGGCCCAGCAGACGCGCGCTTGACGAAGCTGCTGGTTTCGGCACCTCACGTGGTGCCGGAGAAGAAGGCTAAGAAGAAGGCCATGGGGACCCGAAAGAGTTCCGCGCCTGGTGGTGTCGGATTCATCGCCCGACAACCCGAAAGCACCCTCCGCCTCCGAGGATGAGGAGGAGGAAGAAGAAGAAGAAGAAGAAGAAGACGCCTCTCCCCCTCCCGCGAGGGGATGAAATAAGAGGAAGGCCGCCCCGACTGGGGAGGCCGGAGGGTCCAAGAAGGGGAGGACCCTTCTGCCGGACTACGACTCTGATGCCGAAGACGGCAGGGAGGTTTGGCCATCCAGGGTCAAGCCCCTGGCAAAATCATAAGTATCCGGATACCAGAATAACTTATGGCGCTCCCCTGATGTATGGTACCTTCTGACACCGAATTCAATTATGCAGTCCGCCCCGGGCTCAGCTCGGCGATTCGTCGAGCGGCTCCCTGGACTCGTCGTATGTGAATAGCATTTCACTTCCGACGGCCTCCTCCCCTCTCCCTACAGATGACGCTGAGGTGGAGTCCCAAAAGGGGTTAAACCAGGAGGAGGTGGTCCTGGAGGTGCCACAAGGTGGCTCCCGGACTCCAGGCCCAAAGGGGGTAAAACCCCAGAGGGATCTAAGTCCGACCCTGGGCCAGACACCGCTCCGGAACCAACAACGGTTCCAGAGTCCGGCAGGCAGCGCCTTTGTAAGAAAGGCGTGCCTATGATGCCGGCGGCCTCCGTCCAACCGGAGACGCCGGACAATTTGCTGGAGGTGCTTAACGGCGCCTCCATTAACGAGGAGCACCGCACTGTTATGAGTGCGGTGATTCAGAAGGCTCAGTCCACCAAGAGCGGACTGACAGAAGCTTGTACCAGCCTGCTAGCAGGCTTCGAGGTATGTAAAACATATAAAAATGTTACCGCATAGATAGTAGCCCCTGATGCTCAGTTCGGCATTCGAAAAGAAAAGCCGAGCTGAGGATCTAAAAAGATAAACGCAGGAGTCTAACATAAATGTGTCAATATGGTTATGCAGGCTGCGCTGCTGACCTCTGCCACACTGACTGCGGAAGTCGATACATTGAACAAGAGCCTCGAGCGGTCCGAGAACGAGCTCGGCCGTGCCAAGAAGCAGCTCGAGGACAAGGAGGGTACATAATACCGTATGTAAATGTATATAGAAATACCTGGTTGCAAATAATAACAGGACCAACGTGAATGTTGCAGGGACCACGACTGAGGTGGCGACCCTGAAGGAAGCGGTGTCTGAGGCCGAAAACAGTGCGGTCTTGGAGCGCACCGAGCGAGAGAAACAGGAGGCGCGGGTGGCGGAGGTGCGGCTAGAGCTCCAGGCTCTCGTGGAGAAACACGAGAGTTTGGAGCGTGACTCGAAGACTCGAGAGTCCGAGCTTGCCTTGGCTCTTGAGAGTGCCAAAACCGCTAAGGCCGAATCCCAGAAGGCCCTCCAGGAGATCGAGGGATAAAGAAGATAGTGGCGGGTAAGGCATTCTTTATGCAAAGCAAGCATATAAAAGTGAATTATCTGTTACTTACCCGAATCCGGAGCTCTCCAGGAGCGTTCGCCGATCTGCCCAGTAGTGTGTCTGATGCTACCGCGTTCTACCGCGCCGAGGAGGGGAGCTCGACGGAAAAGGTGTTCTGGTCTCAATATGCTAAGGCCGGACATCCGGTGCCCCTGAGCGACCAACTGAAGCAGCTGGTGAAGCTCCACAAGGTGGCCGAACAGGCCATGAAGGGCCTCATAGTTCGGCTGTGGCCTAGAGAAGCCATGCCTGGGAGCTACTTTGGTCTAGTGCGGTGGCTGGTGGACGCTTGTCCCTGGATTGAAGTCATCAGGCGCTCCGTCTATATTGAAGGTGCCCGTCGGGCCCTTGCCCGTGCTAAAGTGCACTAGGGAAGATGGACGCCGAGAAGCTTGTGACAGACCCGCCACCGCTGGGCAAGGAGTATCGCAAGCCTGAGATGTATTATGAGGGCGTCCTGAAGGGTGCCCGCATTATACCGGGTGAATGCTCCAGAGATGTAATTTTTAGTAGACTCGCATCTGTTATCCTGTGCGCTGAAAACTTTGTTCATATGCGCTAAGCAACGCTTGTTAATTTAAAATATTACCTTTTGTGAGGCCATTTATCAAATCTGAGAGATGCAAGTCGTCAGCTTCTGCCCCCATGCCACGAGTGCTGGGGTGTTCGGATAAACCTGAGCGCTCTTGTTCCCATTCTTGGGTCCATATAGGGAGGCGCTCAGCACAACGAACAAGGCCATCGGGCTTATAGTGCTTTATCACTCTCACTTAGCCATAGAATTCTATAATTTTAAATTTCGGCGAAGCCCCTAGTATTCGGAAGACCGAGTTCGGGGCTCTATCCACGCCTGGGCCAGATAAATCCGGCTCCTCGCTCGAAGCGGCATAAGTCTTTAGGGACTCGAAAAACCTCGCGAACAGCGACCGGTCTCTCACATTATCATGACGGTCAGTTTTAGCTTTCTCTACTGAGGTGTTAACCCAGCTCAACTGGGGCACAATCGCAGTAGTTCTCCCAGCGCTACCTTAGCCAACATTGCGGAACATAAGGTACCAAAACATGGGAGCCGGGCAAACCCAACTATTGACCCAAGACATGATTCGGAGCCGATGCATATAGTACTATAAGTTCGGGGTGTCGCACTCAGGAGAGTGTTTGGTCTTCTCACACCGTGTTATGGGGTGCTGAAGCCCCTGGTGTATTGGTCGTACCAGAGTGTACGGTTGCAAAATGTCATGACTGAACATATTTGTATAAAAATAGATGAATACAATAATTGATAAGAGCTATATATTGTTTATTAAAGGGGGCTGCTATGAAAGCAGAACGATACAAATAGTGCGGTAAGCAAGGGGTGGGATTATTTGACATATCCCCCTCCAGGGGCAAGCTGTCAGACTTTTAAGTAAAACGGGTATTTAGCTCATTATAGAGACCACCTGGACATTTGATGTGGCTTGTGCTCTTCCTGGCTGTTGCATCGTGTGTTCGGCGAGTGTATTGCCGGACAGGCCTTCCGGATAGTTGGGTCCTGAAAGTAATAAACAAAGAAAACGGCAGAATAGGGAGCCCCTAGTGCGGTTAAGCCGCATTCTGGGAGTATCGTAGTTGTGCCCCTCCCCTTATGCCCATGGTATTTCCAAAGCGTAGTTATGTACGCGTGGTACCGCTATTGCCATTTGGCGAGGGCTGGGATTGGGGCCGCACTGCTATGCTTGCTCGGAGCGTGCCAGCCGGTTTTGTTGTAGGTTACTTCGAGCATGCTTGACGTTGTCCGGACGCTTGACACCCAGATTGGGGAATTGCCTTGATAGGATACTTTGAACTTCCGCCGCCAGGGCCGCCGTATGCTCCTCCGTTCGGAGGGAGCGTTCGGTGTTTCCATTTACCGTAATGACTCCGCGAGGGCCTGGCATCTTGAGCTTGAGATATGCGTAGTGCAGCACCGCATTGAATTTTGCGAATGCGGTTCGTCCGAGCAGGGCATGATAGCCACTGCGGAATGGGACTATGTCGAAGATTAACTCTTCGCTTCGTAAATTATCCAGGGATCCAAAGACCACTTCGAGTGTAACCGAGCCTGTACAGCTGGCTTCTACACCTGGTATGACTCCTTTAAAGGTTGTCTTTGTGGGTTTAATCCTTGAGGGATCTATACCCATTTTCCGCACTATATCCTGATAAAGCAGGTTCAGGCTGCTGCCGCCGTCCATGAGGACACTGGTGAGGTGAAATCCGTCAATGATTGGTTCTAGGACCAATGCGGCGAATCCGCCGTGACGGATGCTAGTGGGGTGGTCCCTTCGATCAAAAGTGATCGGGCAGGAGGACCATGGGTTGAACTTTGGGGCGACCGGCTCCAACGCATAGACGTCCTTGAGAGTACGCTTCCGCTCCCTTTTGGGGATATGGGTTGCGTGTATCATGTTCGCCGTCCGCACTTGCGGGGGGAAACCCTTCTGTCCTCTGTTGTTCGGCGGCCGGGGCCCCTCCTCGTCATTGCTATGCAGCCCCTTGTCTCTGATTTCGGCACTTAACTTGCCTACCTGCTTGAACACCCAACAATCCCTGTTGGTGTGGTTGGCTGGTTGTTCGGGGGTGCCGTGTATCTGGCACGAGCGATCGAGTATCCGATCTAAACTGGATGGGCCCGGGGGGTTTCTTTTGAATGGCTTCTTCCACTGACCGGGTTTAGAGCCTCTGAACCCGGCATTAACTATCGTATCCTCAGTGTTGTCGCTGTTAATGCGGCGCTTGTGCTTGTTGCGACGTGACCTGCCGTTGTTGTCCTTGGTATCCGAATTGACAGGGCTCTTGGTTATGTTATTGCTACGAGCTAGCCAGCTGTCTTCTCCCGTGCAAAAGAGGGTCATCAGTGTCATGAGGGCTGCCATAGATTTTGGCTTTTCCTGTCCTAGGTGCCGGGCAAGCCATTCGTCTCGGATGTTGTGCCTGAAGGCTGCAAGGGCCTCGGCGTCCGAACAGTCGACTATTTGATTTTTCTTGGTTAGGAACCGTGTCCAGAATTGTCTGGCCGATTCCTCTGGCTGCTGGATTATGTGGCTAAGGTCATCGGCGTCTGGTGGTCGCACATAAGTACCCTGGAAGTTGTCAAGGAACGCGGATTCCAGGTCCTCCCAGCAACTAATTGACTCTGCTGGCAGGCTGTTAAGCCAATGCCGAGCTGGTCCCTTAAGCATGAGCGGGAGGTATTTGATGGCGTGTAGATCATCACCACGGACCATGTGGATATGAAGGAGATAATCCTCGATCCATACCGCGGGATCTGTGGTGCCATGGTATGATTCGATGTTTATGGGTTTAAAACCCTCGGGGATTTGATGATCCATTACTTCGTCTGTGAAGCATAGTGGGTGTGCGGCACCCCTGTACTGGGCTATATCGCGACGCAGGTCGGATGAGCTTTGTATTTTGTGTTCGGCCTGGCCGTATTTATCATATCCGGCGTGACGGTTATCGTCACGTGACATGGGGCGCCCACGCGATCCGTAGATCGATCTTGTTTGTCTTGCCTTATTCTCCAATATGTCTCGCAGGTCTGTTGCGTCTCCCCGCGCTCTGGTATTTTTTGAGCGGTGCTGGGGTGCGGCTTGGGTCGAGGGCCGGAAGGCCTCTCTGTCGCGGCCACGGGGTGGCCGATCGGGCGCATCGTACGCTGGTGATGTAGGTTTAGTTGCTTCCTCCTCAAGTTGGGGTAGCAGCCTGCGCTTTGGGTAGCTCTTGGAGGGGCGTTCGAGTTTATACTCTTCGGCCGCCAGGACTTCAGTCCATCTGTTGGCTAGCAAGTCTTGGTCAGCTCTAAGCTACTGCTGTTTTTTCTTGAGGCTGCTTGCCATGGCCATAAGCCTGCGTTTGAAACGCTCTTGTTCGACGGGATCCTCTGGCACGACGAATTCGTCGTCGTCAAGGCTTGCCTCGTCTTCGAAGGGAGGCATATAATTGTCGTCCTCGACCTCCCTGTCCGCAGCTCTCTCATGAGGGCTGGCTCCCTCGTTCTCCTGCGCTGAATCCCACTGGAGGGGGTTGTCTTCGGCACTGTCCAGGGTGTTGTTGTCTCCGATGCCGGACTCACCATTTTGGCTTTGGCGGGATTTAGAGCGGCGCCGCTGACGTCGGTGCTTGGGTTGCTTCTTGGAGGGATCATCCTCCGTTTTTTCATCGCCATCCCCTGCTTTGGGGGTGTCCATCATGTATATGTCATATGATGAGGTGGATTTCCAGTGCCCTATAGGTGCTGGTTCTTGGTCGTCTCCTTCATCGGCGTCCATACCGTCGATGTCTTCGGAGTCGAAGTCGAGCATGTCGGTTAAATCGTCGATAGTGGCTACGAAGTGGGTGGTGGGTGGGTTTCGAATTTCTTCGTCGTCCGCATCCCAACCATGCTGACCATAGTCCGGCCAGGGCTCTCCTGACAAAGAGAGAGACTTTAGTGAATTCATGATATCGCCAAAGGGCAAGTGCTGAAAGACGTCCGTGGCGGTGAACTCCATGATCGGAGCCCAATCGGGTTCGATCGGAAGAGGTGCGGAAGGTTCGGAACTCGGAACAGATTCCGGCACCCTGGAGTCATAGGCCTCGCAAAGGACTAGGCTGGTGTTTGTCTCTATTGCCGTAGAGATTGGGGCTCCTGGGGCAGCGTCCAGCCGTCCGGCCCCAACTGGCGCAGTCGGCTCTGAGCTAATGGTCGGAGCGGGCACCTGAGCGACGCTCTAGGCGTTGTCCGGCGGCAGAGCTAAATCATGCCCATCATGACAGTATGGCGTGCTCGGCCGTGGCTCGAATACGTCGAAGATCAAGTCCCCACGAATGTCAGCCCTGTAGTTTAAACTTCCAAACCTGACCTAATGGCCAGGGGCATAGCTTTCGATCTGCTCCAGATGGCCAAGCGAATTGGCCCGCGGTGCGAAGCCGCCGAATACGAAGATCTGTCCGGGGAGAAAAGTCTCACCCTGGACCACGTCGTAGTTGATGATCGAAGAAGCCATCGGGCCTAATGGTGACGACACAGATGAACTCTCAATGAAAGCACCAATGTCGGTGTCAAAACCGGCGGATCTCGGGTAGGGGTTCCCGAACTGTGTGTCTAGGCGGATGGTAATAGGAGACAAGGGACACGATGTTTTTACCCAGGTTCGGGCCCTCTCGATGGAGGTAAAACCCTACTCCTGCTTGATTAATATTGATGATATGGGTAGTACAAGAGTTGATCTACCACGAGATCAGAGAGGCTATACCCTAGAAGCTAGCCTATGGTATGATTGTTGTTCGTCCTACGGACTAAAACTCTCCGGTTTATATAGACACCGGAGAGGGCTAGGGTTACATAGAGTCGGTTACAATGGGAGGAGATCTTCATATCAAATCGCCAAGCTTGCCTTCCACGCCAAAGAAAGTCCTATCCGGACACGGGACGAAGTCTTCAATCTTGTATCTTCATAGTCCGGGAGTCCGGCCAAAGGTCATAGTCCGGCCATCCGGACACCCCCTAATCCAGGACTCCCTCACCTACCATTCTAGGACCAATTTAATAACCATAGCAAATACCATGCTGTTCTAAGAGACTCTCAAAATAATATAAGTGAAGCATGAGAGATCAACAATTTCTTCAAAATTAAGCCACAACCGTGCTCTAAAAGATATAAGTGAAGCACTAGAGCAAAAATTATCTAGCTCAAAAGATATAAGTGAAGCACATAGAGTATTCTAATAAATTCCAATCAAGTGGGCTTCTCCCAAAAGGTGTGTACAGCAAGGATGATTGTGGCAAACTAAAAAGCAAATACTAATATCATACAAGACGCTCCAAGCAAAACACATATCATGTGGCGAATAAAAATATAGCTTCAAGTAAAGTTACCAATGAATGAAGACGAAAGAGGGGATGCCTTCCCGGGGCATCCCCAAGCTTAGGCTTTTGGCTATTCTTGAATATCTTGGGGTGCCATGTGCATCCCCAAGCTTAGGCTCTTGCCACTCCTTATTCCATAGTCGATCAAATCTTTACCCAAAACATGAAAACTTCACAACACAAAACTCAACAGGAAATCTCATAAGCTTCGTTAGTGAAAGAAAGAAAAACCACCACATAAGGTACTGTAATGAACTCACTCTTTATTTATACTGGTGTTAAACCTACGGTATTCCAAGTTCTCTATGGTTCATACCCTTACATACTAGCCATAGATGCATCAAAATAAGCAAACAACACACGAAAGGAAGAATCTGTCAAAAACAGAACAGTCTATAGCAATCTGTAACTTTCGAATACTTCTGGAACTCTACAACTCCTACCAAAATAGGAAGTCTTAGGCAATTTTTCTATTGATCTACAGCAAAAAGAATCAACGCAAAATCACGTTTCTGTGATTTATTGATTTTTTTTTCTCGTGGGCGCAAAGTTTCTGTTTTTCAGCAGAATCAAATTAACTATCACCATAGGTTATCCTATAGGTTCTACTTGGCACAAACACTAAATAAAACATGAAAACACATCTAAACAGAAGGTAGATGCAAAATTTATTACTAAACAGGAACAAAAACAAAAAACAAAAATAAAATTGGGTTGCCTCCCAACTAGCGCTATCGTTTAACGCCCCTAGCTAGGCATAAAAGCGAGGATAGATCTAAGTAGTGCCATAATAATAAGATAGATCACAAAAACTCATCTCATATTCTCTACGTTCAGTGGCAAGTTTTCTTTGAGGCAAGCAAAAGTAATCAAAAGGGCTAAATTTAATGAGACAAAAGTCCCCAAGATCAATCTCAGGAGGTATGGGTTCCTCCTTTGGCCCTTCATATTGCACAACTAATTCATCATTATAAGCATTCTTTTGGCAGAACTTCGTGAGCCTATACTCAAGAGAGTATCCTAGCTCATTGCTTCGAAGAGCAAAATCATTATTAAGTTCGGAAATTCTATCAACTAGGACATTAGTAGGAACCTTTTTTCTAAGGTTTTCGTTAAAAGCAACATAGTCCAAAGATTGAAAATGCCTAATTTCCTCTTGATCAAAGAGGATCGCTTCTATGGGAGAACGGTCGACGTCCACCGTATAGTGCGCAAAGATTTCTTTGGCCTCTTTTATTATAAATCTAAACTCATGTGCCAAAAAGATAGTAGTGGCACGCTTAACAGAAGAGTGCTCAATATTAGAAAATTCCAGAAAAATTCGTTGTATGCAGGGATGCATATGCATAAATTGTCTTTCAAGCTCAACTACAAGCATGGCTATAGCATCCGCAAGACTACTAGTTCTATGAAGAATAGAACCACCCATAGAAGGTAAAGAACCGACACAAGTAAAGAAGTCTTGAATAACCCCTTTTCCAATAATATTACCACTACCGATTTGAAACATTTTAGTATGCAAGATAGGGGGTTCTTCAGCAAGAGCATCAGAATTTTCCATGTTATCATTATTGTCCATATCGATGATAATCTCCCAAATATCAGGCATGAAGGCAAACGAAAGTGAGGAGGAATAAGAGGCGAAGCAGTCACACAGAAAGGCAAGCGAAAGAGAGAGAGAGAGAGAGAGAGAGAGAGAGAGAGAGAGAGAGAATAAGATTGGGAAAGAGAGGGTGAATAAAATGGCAAAGGTGAAGTGAGGGAGAGGAAAACGAGAGGCAAATGGCAAATAATGTAAATGCGAGGGAGATGAGTTTGTGATGGGTACTTGGTATGTCTTGACTTGAGCGAAGACCTCCCCGGCAACGGCGCCAGAAATCCTTCTTGCTACGTCTTGATCTTGTGTTGGTTTTCCTTGAAGAGGAAAGGGTGATGCAGCAATAGTAGCGTTAGTATTTCCCTCAGTTTTTGAGAACCAAGGTATCAATCTAGTAGGAGGCTCCTCAAAAGTCCCACACACCTACACAAACAAACAAAGAACTCGCAACCAACACAATAAAGGGGTTGTCAATCCCTTCATGGCCACTTGCGAAATTGAGATCTGATAGAGATAGTATGATAAGATAAATATTTTTGGTATTTTTATGATATAGATTGGAAAAGTAAAGATGCAAATAAAAGTAGATTGAAAGCTTATATGATAAAATATAGACACGGGGGCCATAGGTTTCACTAGTGGCTTCTCTCGAGATAGCATAAGTATTACCGTGGGTGAACAAATTACTATCGAGCAATTGATAGAAAAGCAAATAATTATGAGATTATCTAGGCATGATCATGTATATAGGCATCACGTCCGTGACAAGTAGACCGACTCCTGCCTGCATCTACTACTATTACTCCACACATCGGCCGCTATCCAGCATGCATCTAGAGTATTAAGTTCATAAGAACGGAGTAACGCATTAAGAAAGATGACATGATGTAGAGGGATAAACTCATGCAATATGATATAAACCCCATCTTTTTATCCTCGATGGAAACAATACAATACGTGCCTTGCTGCCCCTGCTGTCAATGGGAAAGGACACCACAAGATTGAACCCAAAGCTAAGCACTTCTCCCATTGCAAGAAAGATCAATCTAGTAGGCCAAACCAAACTGATAATTCAGAGAGACTTACAAAGATAACTTAATCACACATAAAAGAATTCAGAGAAGATTCAAATATTTCTCATAGATAAACTTGATCATAAACCCACAATTCATCGGATCTCGACAAACACACCGCAAAAAGAGTTACATCGAATAGATCTCCAAGAAGAGGAAGGAGAACTTTGTATTGAGAATCAAAGAGAGAGAAGAAGCCATCTAGCTAATAACTATGGACATGGAGGTCTGTGGTAAACTACTCACAACTCATCGGAGAGGCTATGGTGTTGATGTAGAAGCCCTCCGTTGTCGATTCCCCCTCCGGTGGAGCACCGACGAAGGCTCCAAGATGGGATCTCGCAGATACAGAAGGTTACGGTGGTGGAAATAGCTTTTCATGGTCGCCCCTGATGGTTTCGGGGTACCTAGGTATATATATAGGAGGAAGAAGTACGTCGGTGGACGCCCGAGGGGCCCATGAGACAGGGGGCGCGCCCAGTAGGGGGGCGCACCCTCCACCCTCGTGGCCACCTCGGAAGCTTCTTGGCTTGCACTCCAAGTCATATGGATTACGTTCGTTCCAAAAATCACGCTCCCGAAGGTTTCATTCTGTTTGGACTCCGTTTTATATTCCTTTTCTTCAAAACACTGAAATAGGCAAAAAAAACAACAATACAGGCTGGGCCTCCGGTTAGTATGTTAGTCCCAAAAATGATATAAAAGTGTAAAGTAAAGCCCATAAACATCTAAAATAGTTAATATAATAGCATTAGATGGTCCCTGCGATCAAAGGTGATCGGACAGGAGGACCATGGGTTGAACTTTGGGGCGATTGGCTCCATCATGTAGACGTCCCCGAGTGCGCGCTTGCGCTCACTTTTGGGGATACAGGTAGCATATATCATGTTCACTGTTTTAACTTGGGGAGGAAACTTCTTCTGTCCCCCTGTGTTCGGTGGCCGGGGTTCCTCATTGTCATCACTTTGCAATCCCTTTTCCTTGTTTTCGGCATTTAACTTGCCGGATTGTTTAAAGACCCAACATTCTTTGTTGGTATGATTGGCTGGTTTATCAGGGGTGCCATGGATTTGACATGGACGATCGAGTATGCGGTCCAAACTGGACGGGCCCGAATTGTTTCTCTTAAATGGCTTTTTCCGCTGACCGGACTTGGAGCCACTGAATCCGGCATTGACAGTCGTGTCTTCGGAATTATCGCCATTATTTCGACGCTTGTGCCTGTTGCGTCCGGGCTTGCCGTTGCTTTCTCTGGCTTTAGAAGTGCCAGGTTTACTTGAGGTGTTGTTGCTATGAGCTAGCCAGCTATCCTCGCCCGCACAAAAGCGGGTCATGAGCATTATAAGGGCTGCCATGGACTTTGGCTTCTCTTGGCCGAGGTGTCGGGCAAGCCACTTGTCACGGATGTTATGCTTAAAGGCCGCTAGGGCTTCAGCATACGGACAATCGACAATCTGGTTCTTTTTAGTTAAGAACCGAGTCCAGAATTTCCTGGATGACTCTCCGGGCTGTTGGATTATATGACTTAAGTCATCGGCATCCGGAGGTCGGACATAAGTGCCTTGGAAGTTGTCAAGGAATGCATCTTCCAGGTTCTCCCAACTGTCAATGGAGTTTTTGGGCAAACTGTTCAACCAGTGCCGAAATGGTCCCTTGAGTTTAGCCGGGAGATACTTGATGGCATGAAGATCATCACCGCGGGCCATATGTATATGGAGAAGGAAGTCCTCGATCCATACCGCAGGATCTGTTGTCCCATCCTATGATTCAATGTTTACGGGTTTAAACCCTTCTCGGAATTCATGTTCCATTACTTCATAAGTGAAGCATAAGGGGTGTGTGGCGCCTCTATGTCGGGACGCACCTCGGATGGAGCCGGTCTGCGGTATTCGGCCGGGACAGGTGTGTATATGCTATATCCGGCGTGGTGGCCGTCATTGCGCATTGGGGCGCACCCCCGTGATACGTCTCCAACGTATCTATAATTTATGAAGCATTCATGCTATTATATTATCAGTTTTGGATGTTTACGGGCTTTATTATACACTTTTATATTATTTTTGGGACTAACCTATTAACCAGAGACCCAGCCCATATTGTTGTTTTCTTGCATGTTTCAGTGTTTCGAAGAAAAGGAATATCAAACGGAGTCCAAATAGAATGAAACCTTCGGGAGCGTTATTTTTGGAACGGATGTGATCTAGGAGACTTGGAGTTGAAGCCAAGGAAGTTTCGAGGTGGCCATGAGGGTGGGGGGCGCCCCCCTACTGGGCACACCCCCCTGTCTCATGGGCCCCTCGAGCATCCCCCGACTGACTTCTTTCACTTATATAAGTCCATATACCCTAAAAACATCAAAAAAGCACAATAGATCTGGAGTTCTGCCACCGCAAGCCTTTGTAGCCACCAAAAACCTCTCGGGAGCCCGTTCTGGCACCCTGCCGGAGGGGGAACCCATCACCGGTGGCCATCTTCATCATCCCGGTGCTCTCCATGAAGAGGAGGGAGTAGTTCACCCTCGGGGCTGAGGGTATGTACCAGTAGCTATGTGTTTGATCTCTCTCTCTCTCGTGTTCTTGAGGTGACACGATCTTGATGTATCGCGAGCTTTGCTATTATAGTTGGATCTTATGATGTTTCTCCCCCTCTACTCTCTTGTAATGGATTGAGTTTTCCCTTTGAGGTTATCTTATAGGATTGAATCTTTAAGGATTTGAGAACACTTGATGTATGTCTTGCCATGCTTATCCGTGGTGACAATGGGATATTCACATAATCCACTTGATGTATGTTTTGGTGATCAACTTGCGGGTTCCGTGACCTTGGGAATCTATGCATAGGGGTTGGCACACGTTTTCGTCTTGACTCTCCGGTAGAAACTTTGGGGCACTCTTTGAAGTACTTTGTGTTGGTTTAATAGATGAATCTGAGATTGTGTGATGCACATCGTATAATCATGCCCATGGATACTTGAGGTGACAATGGAGTATCTAGGTGACATTAGGGTTTTGGTTGATTTGTGTCTTAAGGTGTTATTCTAGTATGAACTATATGATAGATTGAACAAAAAGAATAGCTTCATGTTATTTTACTATGAACTCTTGAATGGATAGAACAGAAAGGATAACTTTGAGGTGGTTTTGTACCGTACCATAATCTCTTCGTTTGTTCTCTGCTATTAGTGTCTTTGGAGTGACTCCTTGTTGCATGTTGAGGGATAGTTATGTGATCCAATTATGTTATTATTGTTGAGAGAACTTGCACTAGTGAAAGTATGAACCTTAGGCCTTGTTTCCTAGCATTGCAATACCATTTACGCTCACTTTTATCATTAGTTATCTTGCTGTTTTTTTTAATTTCAGATTACTAATACCTATATCTACCATCCATATTGCACTTGTATCACCATCTCTTCGCCGAACTAGTGCGCCTATACATTACCATTGTATTGGGTGTGTTGGGGACACAAGAGACTCTTTGTTATTTGGTTGCAGGGTTGTTTGAGAGAGACCATCTTCATCCTATGCCTCCCACAAATTGATAAACCTTAGGTCATCCACTTGAGGGAAATTTGCTACTTTCCTACAAACCTCTGCACTTGGAGGCCCAACAACGTCTACAAGAAGAAGGTTGCGTAGTAGACATCAAGCTCTTTTTTGGCGCCGTTGCCGGGAAGGTGAGTGCTTGAAGGTATATATTTAGATCTTGCAATCGAATCTTTTTGTTTCTTGTTTTATCACTAGTTTAGTATATAAAAGAAAACTACAAAAAAATGGAATTGAGTTTGTCTCATACGCTTCATCTTTTTAATATCTTTCGTGAGAATGATGGAAAGGAAAATTGTGCTCAAGTGCTAGAAGAAAAAGTCTATAAAATGTTTGGTACTAGATCTTTGTATGATGAGCATGATTGCAATGTTGTTAGTATGAATTCCTTGAATATCGGTGATGCTAATGATATGCAAAGCCACAAGCTTGGGGAAGCTATGTTTGATGAAGAACATATTTTTTGTCCCCCAAGTTTTGATGAGCAAATTTATTATGATGAAAGCATGCCTCCTATCTATGATGATTATTGTGATGAAATTTATGCTATAAAGAGTAATGATATCCATGAAACCTGTCATCATGATTTTAATACTCAAGTTGATTATGTGAATAAAGTATCACATGATAATTATTTTGTTGAGTTTGCTCCCACTACTATTCATGAGAAGAAATTTGCTTATGTGGAGAGTAATAAAAATTATATGCTTGTGGCTTATTAAAAGAATGCTTTATGTGATAGTTATATTTTTGAATTCATTCATGATGCTACTGACAATTATTATGAGGGAGGAATATATGCTTGTAGGAATTGCAATAATATCAAGTTTTCTCTATATGTGTTGAAAATCTTGAAGCTATGCTTGTTTTGCCTTCCTATGCTAGTTGATTATTGTTCCCATAAGTTGTTTGCTCACAAAATCCCTATGCGTAGGAAGTGGGTTAAACTTAAATGTGCTAGTCATATTCTTCAAGATGCTCTCTTTATGTTTCAATTCTTATCTTTATGTGAGCATCATTGAAATCATCATGCCTAGCTAGGGGCGTTAAGCGATAGCGCTTGTTGGGAGGAAACACAATTTTACTCTTGTTATTTTCTTATTGCTACTGTTTAGTAATAAATAATTCATCTAGCCTCTGGTTAGATGTGGTTTCATGTTTTAATTAGTGTTTATGCCAAGTAGAACCTTTGGGAAGACTTGGGTGAAGTCTTTATGCTCTTGCTGTAAAAACAGAAACTTTAGCGCTCACGAGATTAGCTGCCATTTTTTACTGGAGAGTGATTTTAGGTTGATTCTTTTTTAATATGATTAATAGAAAAATTACTCAGGTCCACCAATTTCGTTCAGAATTTTTTGAGTTACATAATTACTCAAATGATACAGATTACTACAGACTGTTCTGTTTTTCACAGATTCTGTTTTCCATGTGTTGTTTGCTTATTTTGATGAAACTATGAGTAGTATCGGAGGATATGAACCACAGAGAAATTGGAATACAGTAGATATTACACCAATATGAATTTAGAATTAGTTCACAACAATACCTAAGTGGTGATTTATTTTCTTATACTAACGGAGCTTACGAGTTTTGTGTTGAGTTTTGTGTTGTGAAGTCTTCATGTTTTGGGTGAAGATTCGATGTATTATGGAATAAGGAGTGGAAAGAGCCTAAGCTTGGGGATGATCAAGGCACCCCAAGGTAATATTCAAGGACAACCAAGAGCCTAAGCTTGGGGATGCCCCGGATGGCATCACCTCTTTCGTCTTCGTTCATCGGTAACTTTACTTGGAGCTATATTTTATTCACCACATGATATGTGTTTTGCTTGGAGCGTCATTTTCTTTTGTTAGTATTTGTTTTATGTTATTTATAATAATGTTTTGCATCTATATTTTCAATAAAAATGTCAAGCATAGCCTTTACCATGCTTATTTTGCAAGTATACATGTTGCTGTTTCAAAACAGAAAGTTTACCGCTGTTGCAAAAATTCCCTAGAAAAGTAAAAGAATGATATAATGTTGAAAATTTTTGCATATTGAGATCTGATAAATCTTATACATCATAGTATTTTTGTCATAATTTTTGGAGTTAGGGAAGTATGATGAATATTGAATTATTTACAGACTATACTGTTTTGGCAGTTTGCTGTTATGTTTGCATTGTTTGCATATGTTTGCTTGTTTAATGATTCTATTTGATAATAGGAGTATTAAATATGCAGAGACATTTAGTATGCAATGTTGAATAATAATTTTAGTGATTTGTTACAGTATAAAATGATAAGGTTTTTGCATTGGTTTATACTAACTTATCTCACGAATTCTTGTTGAGTTTGGTGTGGATGAAGCTTTCGAGATTTAGGAAACCGAGATATAAAAGGAATTAAGGAGAAACAAAAGTTCAATATTGGGGATGCCCAAGGCACCCCAAGATAATATTTCAAGAAGTCTCAAGCATCTAAGCTTGGGGATGCCCGTTAGGCATCCCACCTTTCTTCTTCAACAATTATCGGTTAGTATCGGTTGAACCTAAGTTTTTGCTTCTTCACATGAGTTGTTCTATCCTTGCAATGCCACTTTATTTTATTTTGCTTGATGTTTGAATAAATTACTTAAATATATGAAATAATTAAATGAGAGAGAGTCCTCACATAGTTAAAAAATTGTTTGACTACTCATTGATCTTCACTTATATCTTTTTGGAGTAGTTTGTCATTTACTCGTGTGCTTCACTTATATCCTATGAGTAAATGGTTGAATGAGTTGAATGTCATAAATCTGAAATTATATATCTCTCATTTGCTTATCCCATGGGGAGTAATGACTTCACATCTAAGAAATAGAGGTTGTACATTTATTGAAGGTTAGCAAGCATTGTATTGGTCATTTGAACAATTCATGAAAGAGTATTGAAGGAAGAGAGATTTCACGTATAAATATACTATCTTAGACATCTCATCTAATTGTGAGCACTCATTAAGTGTGACATGCTAAAGAGTTGATGTTGGACAAGGAAGACAACATAATGGGTTATGTTTTCTCACATCTCAGTTAAAGTATATTGTCATGGATCATTCAAACATGTTGAGCTTGCCTTTCCCCCTCATGCTAGCCAAAATTTCTTGCACCAAGTAGAGATACTACTTGTGCTTCCAAATATCCTTAAACCCAGTTTTTGCCATGAGAGTCCACCATACCTACCTATGGATTGAGTAAGATCCTTCAAGTAAGTTGTCATCGGTGCATGCAATAAGAATTGCTCTCTAAATATGTATGACTTGTTAGTGTGAAGAAAATAAGCTTTATACGATCTTGTTATGGAAGCAATAAAAGCGACGGACTGCATAATAAAGGTCCATATACAAGTGGAAATATAAAGTGACGTTCTTCTGCATTAAGATTTTGTGCATCCAACCATAAAAGCGCATGAAAACCTTTGCTTCCCTCTGCGAAGGGCTTATCTTTTACTTTATGTCTTTTACTTTATGCAAGAGTCAAGGTGATCTTCACCTTTCCCTTTTTCATTTTATCCTTTAGCAAGCACCTCGTGTTGGAAAGATCCTGATATATATATATATATATATATATATATATATATATATATATATATATATATATATATATATATATATCCAATTGGATGTAAGTTAGCATGAACTATTATTGTTGACATCACCCAAAGGTGAATACGTTGGGAGGCGAAATTATAAGCCCCTATCTTTCTCAGTATCCGATTAAAACTTCATAACCATAAGTATTGCGTGAGTGTTAGCAATTGTAGAAGACTATATGATAGTTGAGTATGTGGAGTTTGCTAAATCAAAGCTCTAATATAGACCCTTCCTAAAAATAAGATGAATTGCAATTGTTTGATGACTAAGAATGAAGTTTGCTAGTTTTCAAGAAAGTTTATGGTCTATGCTTTAACATGTGAATAGCTTGTTACTTGATCTTGAGAAGTTTTATGAGATGAACTACTGTTATGACATATAATGATGCTAGAAAAGGTGATTTAAATTATCATTGATCAAACTTGTGCACCTGCTAGAATTCACACTTCATAAATTGTTTCTTTTATTATTTACCTACTCGAGGACGAGCAGAATTTAAGCTTGGGGATGCTGATACGTCTCCAACGTATCTATAATTTGTGAAGCATTCATGCTATTATATTATTTGTTTTGGATGTTTACGGGCTTTATTATACACTTCTATATTATTTTTGGAACTAACCTATTAACCGGAGGCCTAGCCCATATTGTTGTTTTCTTGCCTATTTCAATGTTTTGAAGAAAAGGAATATCAAACGGAGTCCAAACGGAATGAAACCTTCGAGAGCGTTATTTTTGGAACGGATGTGATCCAGGAGACTTGGAGTTGAAGTCAAGGAAGTTTAGAGGTGGCCACGAGGGTGGGGGGGTGCCCCCCCCCCCCCACTACAGGACGCGCCTCCCTGTCTCGTGGGCCCCTCGAGCGTCCCCCGACCAACTTCTTTCACATATATAAGTCCGTATACCCTAAAAACATCGAAAAAGCACAATAGATCTGGAGTTCCGCCACCGCAAGCCTTTGTCACCACCAAAAACCTCTCGGGAGCCCGTTTCGGCACCCTGCCGGAGGGGAACCCATCACCAGTGGCCATCATCATCATCTCGGCGCTCTCCATGACGAGGAGGGAGTAGTTCACCCTCGGGGCTGAGGGTATGTACCAGTAGCTATGTGTTTGATCTCTCTCTCTCGTGTTCTTGAGGTGATACGATCTTGATGTATCGCGAGCTTTGATATTATAGTTGGATCTTATGATGTTTCTCCCCCTCTACTCTCTTGTAATGGATTGAGTTTTCCCTTTGAAGTTATCTTATCGGATTGAGTCTTTAAGGATTTGAGAACACTTGATGTATGTCTTGCCGTGCTTATCTGTGGTGACAATGGGATATTGACGTGATCCACTTGATGTATGTTTTGGTGATCAACTTTTGGGTTCCGTGACCTTGGGAATCTATGCATAGGGGTTGGCACACATTTTCGTCTTGACTCTTCGGTAGAAACTTTGGGGCACTCTTTGAAGTACTTTGTGTTGGTTGAATAGATGAATCTAAGATTGTGTGATGCATATCATATAATCATGTCCACGGATACTTGAGGTGACAATGGAGTATCTAGGCGACATTAGGGTTTTGGTTGATTTCTGTTTTAAGGTGTTATTCTAGTATGAACACTATGATAGATTGAACGGAAAGAATAGCTTCATGTTATTTTACTACGGACTCTTGAATGGATAGAACAGAAAGGATAACTTTGAGGTGGTTTCGTACCCTACCATAATCTCTTCATTTGTTCTCCGCTATTAGTGTCTTTAGTGACTCTTTCTTGCATGTTGAGGGATAGTTATGTGATCCAATTATGTTATTATTGTTGAGAGAACTTGCACTAGTGAAAGTATGAACCTTAGGCCTTGTTTCCTAGCATTGCAATACCATTTACGCTCACTTTTGTCATTAGTTATCTTGCTGTTTTTATAATTTCAGATTACAAATACCTATATCTACCATCCATATTGCACTTGTATCACCATCTCTTCGCCGAACTAGTGCACCTATACAATTTACCATTGTATTGGGTGTGTTGGGGACACAAGAGACTCTTTGTTATTTGGTTGCAGGGTTGTTTGAGAGAGAGACCATCTTCATCCTACGCCTCCCACGGATTGATAAACCTTAGGTCATCCACTTGAGGGAAATTTGCTACTGTCCTACAAACCTCTGCACTTGGAGGCCCAACAACGTCTACAAGAAGGTTGCGTAGTAGACATCAAGCTCTTTTCTGTCACCGTTGCCAGGGAGGTGAGTGCTTGATGTCCGTGAGAATCTTTGCTGGCCAAGAATCTTCTGACAAGGAGAGAGACTTTACTGAGTTTAATACATCATCTGGGGGTGAGTGTTGGAAGATGTCCGCAGAGCTGAACTCCAAGATCGGCGCCCAGTCAGATTCGATGGGTGCGGATACACAAGGTCCGGAGCCTATGGCCGGTGATGAGTCCGAGGCTCCGATGACACATGCCTCGTTAGAAGTTGGATCTGTGTTCGGCTCTAGCGCCGCTGAGTCTGCGGCTTCCGTGGCGAGGTTGAGCTTCCCATACTCGCATGGCGCGCTCTGCTCTGGATCTAGGGCCAGAGCAGTTACAGGTGCTATGCCCTGAGCACAGTCCGATGACCGATTTAGGTCATGTTCATCATGGAGGCATGGTGCGACTGTCATGGGCTTGAATCTGTTGAATATCAAGTCTCCACAGATGTCGGCGGTGTAGTTCAAGCTTCCAAACCTGGCCTGATGGCCAGGGGCGTAGCTGTCGATCTGCTCCAGATGGCCAAGTGAGTTGGCCCGCAGTGCGAGGCCGCTATATACAAAAATCTGCCCGGGGAGAAAAATCTCACCCTGGACTGTGTTGTTGTAGATGATTGAAGGAGCAATCAAGCCTTATGATGACGACGCAGTGTAAATCTCAATGAAAGCACCAATGTCGGTCTCAAAACCGGCGGATCTCGGGTAGGGGGTCCTGAACTGTGCATCTAAGGCTAATGCTAACAGGAGGCAGGGGACACAATGTTTACCCAGGTTTGGGCCCTCTCGATGGAGGTAATACCCTACTTCCTCCTTGATTGATCTTGATGATATGAGTATTACAAGACTTTATCTACCACGAGATCGTAGAGGCTAAACCCTAGAAGCTAGCCTATGATTATGATTGTTCTTGTCCTACGGACTAAACCCTCCGGTTTATATAGACAACGGAGGGGGCTAGTGTTACACAGAGTCGGTTACAGAGAAAGGAATCTACATATCCGAATCGCCAAGCTTGCCTTCCACGCAAAGGAGAGTCCCATTCGGACACGGGACGAAGTCTTCTATCTTGTATCTTCATAGCCCAACTATCCGGCATACGTATATAGTCCGGCTGTCCGAGGACCCCTTAATCCAGGACTCCCTTAGCGGGCGGTTGCCCTTCGGTGGCACCGTAACTGCGCCTTAATGTGCGGAAAGCGCGGGGTCGTGCGGGGCGTGGGCCGCAGTTAATCCCACGCACGCGCGTCACCTCGTCTTCGCCCCGGCTGGTTATAAAGATGGGAGGGAGAGGAGGAGGGTAGAACGCTTACACACCCACTCCCCACTCTCTCCCTCACTACTGTTGTCGCCGTGCTGCTCCGCTCCGTCGCCGCTGCGGCTACCTCCCTCATTGCCATCACCTTCCCACAATCGTCACTCTGTCGAAGCAGCCGCTCAGCTGCGGTTGCCGCCGCGGCTTTGCTGCTGTGCGTCGCCGTCGCCTTCATCTGTACTTCACTGTGGCACCCTTCACCTCTCTTCTCCGACGAGCTCTCCCTCACTGTCCTTGTGTCATGGCGAAAAGTGGGTGGATGGGATCCACGATTCATCAAGATCACATCAATTTCCTTCGCGTGACACGGCGGATACCTCGCTCCGACAACATGGGAGTGCGCATCCCCAGGCCAGAGACCTCGCCGCAGCCGGAGCCTGGTGAGTACGTAGTTTTCCGCGCCCACTTCCTTCATGGCTTCACGCTCCTGGCCTCCGGCTTCTTCCGGGAGTTCTTGCACTTTTACCATCTGCAGCCGCACCACCTCACCCCCAATATGGTGGTGTTCCTCTCCACCTTCATCTCCTTCTGCGAGGGGTACCTCAGCATTCTGCCGACTATCGAGCTCTGGGGTAGATTCTTCTACCTCAAGCTTAGTACGACGGAGAAGGACGAGCCGGCCCCGTGTGGGGCGTGCGTTGCCGTGAGGCGCTCAGGAAGCGGCACACGCTTCCCTCCAATTCCTCTGCATGAGTCAGCCAAACTCTGGCAGAGGTCATACTTCTACATTCGGAATCTCTAGAACATAGACTACATCAACCTGCTGGCCTCCGTGCCTAGGCCGCCTGCTGGATCACGCGGCAATTGGCAGCAGCAGCAGCCCAAGCACCCACCACTGCCCAACATCGTTGACGTTCTCATCCAGCTGGAGGAGATGACTAGTCTGGATGGCCTCCAGCCGGCCGACCTGCTGGCCGACTTCATCATGCGTCGGGTCTTGGCCGGACGACAATGAGGGCGACGACGAGCAGCCCCTGTCCGAGGGGTGCACGGGGAGAGGAGTCGGCACTTCTACGCAGTAGCTGGCGGCCGCACCTATCGGGCACAAGCGCGGCCAGGGGGAGGTACGGCAGCCACCCGGCCAAGAGGACCAGGAAAGCGGACGCCACCAAGCGGCAGGAGGCCTTGAAGGTGGCCGCCAGCCAGAAGGGGCCCAAGCCCTTGCTGCTCACATCCGGGTAAGCGCATCTCCCTTTGTGACTTTTATGCTTTTCTTCTTTCTTGGGGTGTTTCTTTATTTTTGCTTTCCTGTTGAACAAGGAAGGCCCAGGTGGATCCGGCTGGTGGCGGGGTCCCGAAGATCATCCCCCTCAACCGGCCGGAGGTAGAGGCGGCGGAGAACTAGACGCCGCCTAGAGCGGTCGGAGCCGATCGGTCGGTGCCGAAGCTGGAGGTCCCCGACATTGTTGTTCCTGAGGTGGAGGGGGTACAACACGAGCCGACTGCCGAAGGACGAGGAGGCGGCGAGCCCAACCAGCCGGAAGCTCCACCAGCTGGTGTCGGCCAGATGGCAGGTCGGGCCTTAGCGGTGCAAGCTCCCGCGCACCGGTGTGCGACACGAGCGGCGTCGGAGCCAAGGCGGTAGGTGGATGCCGCATTCTCGAGCTCGCGGAGGGCTGGTGCTGGGGCCACGAGCGCCATCTCCTCACTCCGGGTAGAGGAAGACGACCCCGCCGCCTTGAACTTGGCGGTTTAGGAGATGGAGGACCGTTTCCTCGCCCAGAATGCCTCCATCCTGAAGGCGAGGGACGACATGTTGGCAACGCAGTCGGCTGTCTGGGTATGTATATCTTCTTTTTGCCTCTTTATCTCGTAGTTTTCTGTGGGGGCGCGCCAGCGCACCCACTGGGTGTAGCCCTCGAGTTTCGAGCCGGCTGCTGAGCAGGCGGGTTGGAACTCCAAGGTTCTTTGTTTGTTTAAGTGCTTGAAATTTTTGCAGGACCTCCACAACATGCGGGTGTCCGCGTATAACGCGTAGAAGCAGACGCTCGCCACCCAGACTTTCGAGTTGGCTCAGAGCCAAAGTAAGTATGCAATCCTTCAGCGGGGGCGCGCCAGCGCACCCACTGGGTGTAGCCCCCGAGATTCGGGCCGACTGCCGAGCAGTCGGGCCGGGTCTTCTCCGGCAGCTTGTTTTTGTTTTTGTTGAAGTAGACAGTTGATGTCGCCTGCTCGTTTTTCTCTTTGCAGTGCCCAACACCCAGCTGGTCCAGCAAGTGGCCGACCTTTAAGGTCAACTCCAGGTCGTGAGGCGGGAGCGCGACCAGGCAGCCACTGAGCGTGACCGACTGGAGAAGGAGCTGGTGGAGGAGGCCAAGCGACACGCGGAGCAGGTCAAGAAGCTAGAGGAGGACGAGGCGGAGCTCAAGGCCGAGTTCAAGACCGAGAGCGCGGGCTAGGTCAAGAGGAAGAAACTTCTTGATGGCGGCAACTCCGTGATCGAGGACATGCTCGACGGTGAGCCCTTTTTCCTTCTCTTCCGTCTTCTCTTTGCTGACTGCTATCAGGGGTCGTCTTCTAACCCCGCTGTCTTCTTTGGCGCAGAGTTCCTCCCGGGCCACTCCGTCACCGTCTGCATAGCCATCGAGGTTGAGCGCGAGGCGAGCCGGCGCGTGGGCAAGGAGATCCCTCGGGACCGGCCTCAGACCGTGGGTGAGCATCTCATGGCCGTCAGGATGCGCCTCGAGCCGATGCGTCGCCGGCTTCAGCACACTGGATCTGAGGTCTTGGAGGCCTTGTGGCTGGGTAGTTCGATTCCGTGGACTCCCAGCCGACGGCCGACTGGCTGGAGGTGGCGGTCCAGCAACTCGACGCCTGGAAGATCTCTGCCACGCGAGCTGGCACTGCCAAGGCGCTGGAGTTTGCCAGGGCCTAGTACCCTGGCGTGCTCATGTCGCAGCTGACGACCTTCCGCCAGGAGGCGCTACCAGAGCTGGCGGCGGAGAGCGAGAACATCACCATTCAGGCGTCTACCCCCGCCGACTACGCCAACACCGACGTGTTCTTCCGGAGCAAGCAGATGACGGCGCCATCGTTCCCCCCTCCTGGTTTGGTATGGACCCATCAGACGGGGAGGACTCGGCGGAGGAGATCGCCTCCAATGATGAAGGCGATGAGGACGTCGAGGGCGAGGGCGGCAGCTAGATTGCTCTAGATGGCGAAGCGACCAGCCAGAACCAGCCTGACCCAGTGCTGACTAGCGACCTGCCGGAGACTTCGTCAGCCGATGTCGACAGCCGAGACAAGCCCCAGCAGCCGGAAGCCCCACCATCCAGAGCTACGCCTCCCGCCAACTAGCCCGTTCAGCCCGAGGGGTCGTCTACCTAGACGGCCTGTTTATCTTCTTTCAAGTTTTTTTCTATCTTTGTGCTTGAGAAACAATGTTAATTATGCGCAGATCCACCCACTAGGGTGTATGTTTTAAACTTGATGAACGCTAACCTTGGGCCTTTTGCACTGTGTACCCACATTATTGCATGTGTTGCAGGGTTCCAGCTTGAATTTGCTTTTCTCTTTTTGGCTTTTTTCTTTGTCGCGTTCCTTTGGCCGCCTCCCTGCCAGCCATACTGTCGCTCCGCGGTGTGTGGCTGGGTCAGGGACTTGGTCGTTTTTAGAACGGGCAAATTACTTCAGCCGTGTAGAGAGTAGCCAATCGAGCAAGAAGCCAGCCTGCCAGCTGCTGAGCAGCCGGGCGAAGGAGGCGAGAGGCCGGCTAGGCCTAAGTTGGTGTTTTCCTTAGTCGGTGTTTGTGTGGACTGCGCTCAGCCTTTGGCTCTTGCCAGTCAGACAGCTGTGCTACGAGCTGTGAGTTGGAATGAAGAGAGGGCTTTGGAGTCGGCACACTACTAGTTGGATCCAACTGGTGCAAACTTAGGCAGAGGCAGCAAGCCCCCGGGTCAGCTGACCGGAACCCGAATGGGGTTGGAATAGAAGAAACTCAAACCATGGCATAAGCTTATCTTATAGAAAAAAAGGTAGCCCCCGAGTGTACCTTGGGGGACCTGAGGTCTTTTACTTAGTACAAAAGTTAGCGTGGTATATACGCTCGAATCAACTGTATAACGGGCGGAGTAGATTTGCATTCCAAGGCCGCTCCGTCTCTTCGTCGGTTGTGCATCGCTTGCATGCCCTGGGCTTCTGGGCATCGATGAGGTAGTACAAATTGTTGCCGAGGGATTTGCTAATGATGAAGGGGCCTTCCCATGGTGCCTCGAGCTTGTGCTGTCTGGTTGATCGCTGGATCAAATGGAGCACAAGGTTGCCTTAGCGGAAGGAACACGTCTTGACCTTCTTGTCATGGTACCGGCGCAGGCTCTGCTGGTAGATGGCGGACCGGCTGCATGCTAGCAGTCCGGCCTCTTCTAGTAGGTCGATGTCATCTTCTCGTGCCTCCTTTGCTTCTGCCTCCGTGTACTTGGTGACGCGAGGTGAGTCGAACTCGATATCCGTGAGGATGATAACCTTGGCACCGTACACGAGGAAGAAGGGTGTAAAGTCGGTTGATCTATTGGGCATGGTCCGAAGGCTCCAGAGGACGGCCTGCAGCTCGTCGATCCAGCAGCCGGCCGATTGCTCTAGCGGCTCGATCAGGAGGGGCTTGACGCCGGACAAGATGAGGCCGTTCGCTCGTTCCACCTGGCCGTTTGACTGCGGGTGGGCAATGGACGCTAGGTCCAGTTGAATGCCCTGATTTGCGCAGAAATGAGCCAAGGCGCCTTTGGCGAAGTTGGTGTCATTGTCGGTGATGATGCTCTGGGGAACACCATATTGGACGGTGATGTCGGCGATGAACGTGACAACAGTCGGACCATTCAGCTTCTTGATTGGCTTGGCATCTATCCACTGGGTGAATTTGTCCATGGCGACTAGCAAATGAGTCATGCCGCTGCGTGCTGTCTTGAACGGACCCACCATATCCAAACCCCACACGGCAAATGGCCAGGTGATGGGGATGGTCTTGAGGGTGGAGGCCGGCTGGTGCTGCTTGGTGCTGAACTTGTGGCACCCTTTGCATTTCTTGACCAAATCTTTGGTGTCGTCCAAAGCGGTCGGCCAGAACAAACCATGGCGGAAAGCTTTGGCTACGAAGTACCTGGAGGCGGCATGGTGACCACATTCGCCTTGATGGATATCCATGAGAATTTCCATGCCCTTCTCCGACTCCACGCAGCGCTGATAGACGCCGGTCACGCTCCGCCTGGCTAGCTCTTGGTTGACGATGGTGTAGGCACCTGCTCTGTGCCGGATCTATTGGGCTGGCACTTTGTCGGCTGGTAGCATGCCACTCACCAGGTAGTCGCGGATGGGTTGCGCCCAAGATGGGGCCTCCAACAGTGTGAAGGCAGCAACCGGTATGAGGGTGACCGGGTTGGGAGGCGGCGGGCAGGAGCCGGCCGCTCCTGGTGGTGCCGATGAAGTCCCCGGGCCGAGTGCAGCAGCCCCTAGGCCACCTGCTGGGGCTTCTCGGCCGGGTGCTGGTGCTGCAGCCCTCGGGCTGCCTGGTGAAGTCCCCGGGCCGACTGCAGCAGCCCCTAGTCCGCCTGCTGGAGTCCTCGGGCTAGCTGCTGAAGTCCCCGAGCCGGATCCGACTGCTCCATGGTCAGCCGGCACGAAGATGGAGTCGGACTCCGGCGAGGGCTCGATAGACGGCTTGCATAGGCACTCGAGGGAGACGCCGGCTAGTATGGCTTGTAGGGTGGAGCCAATGCGGGCGAGGGCGTCTGATGCGTCATTGTCGGCTCGCGGTACGTGAAGGAACTCGCATCCATCGAAGTGCCCGCTCATCTGCTGGACGAGGAAGCGATAGCTTGCCATGTTGGTGTCCTTGGCGTCCCAATCGCCGGACGACTGCTGGACCACCAAGTCTGAGTCGCCATAGCAGAGGATGTGGCGGATGCTGATTTCTTTGGCCAGTCGGAGCCCAAAGATGAGCGCCTCGTATTCGGATATGTTGTTGGAGGCGGCGAAGTGGATTTGCAGCGTGTACTTCAGCTTGTCACCTTTGGGGAAGGTGAGGACGATGCCGGCTCCCAAGCCGGTGCACATCTTTGAGCCACTAAAGTGCATCCGCCAATGCATAGAGTCTGGCGCTGGCGGCAGGTACTGGGACTCGGCCTAGTCGACGAGGAAGTCGGCCAGCACTTGGGACTTGATGGCGGTGTGGGGCTAGTAGAGGATGGTGTGGGGAGCCAGCTCGATGGCCCACTTGGCCACCCGGCCCGAAGCATCTTTGTTGCCCATGATCTCGGCGAGGGGGGCGGTGCAGACAACCGTGATGGAGTGCTCTTGAAAATATTGCTTTAGCTTCTTGGCGGCAAAGTACACGCCGTAGCACATCTTCTAGTAATGGGGGTAGTTCTGCTTGGAGGCGGACAAGACCTCAGTTAGGTAGTACACCAGCCTCTGGACTGGCTATACCTTGCCGTCTTCTGCACGCTTGACGACGATCACCATGCTGATGACTCGATTGGTGGTGGCGATGTAGAGAAGCATGGGCTCTTTAGCAATCGGAGCTGCCAGGATAGGCGGCATAGACATCATGCGCTTGAGCTGGAGGAAGGCGGCGTCCTCCTGGTCGTTCCACTCGAAGCAACTGGTTTTCTTCATGAGCTGGTACAAGGGGAGGGCCTTCTCGCCCAGCCGACTGATGAAGTGGCTGAGGGATGCCAGGCACTCGGTGAAATTTTGGACGTCATGCAGCTTGGTGAGTCTCTCTATCCACTAGATGGCCTTGATCTTCACGGGGTTGCACTCGATGCCGCGTTCTAAGACAAGGAAGCCAAGGAACTGGTCGGCTGGTACACCGAAGATACACTTCTCCGGGTTGAGCTTGATTTGAAAGCGGCGCAAGTTCTGAAGGTCTCCTTGAGGTCTTCTATCAGGGTACCACGCTTCTCCGTCTTCACCACAATGTCATCCACATAGACGTGGGCATTGCGTCTGAGTTGCTTCAACAGGCACTTCTGCATATAGTGTTGGAAGGTGGCGCCGACATTTCTCAAGCCGAACGTCATAGTGATGTAGCAGAAAGCACTGAATGGTGTGATGAAGGCGGTCTTCAGGCGATCAGCCGGATCCAGCTTGATCTGGTGGTAGCCGGAGTAGGCGTCAAGGAAGGACAACAGCTCGCATCCGGCTGTGGAGTCAATCACTTGATATATCTGAGGCAGAGCAAACGGATCTTTGGGGCGGGTCTTGTTGAGGCTAGTGTAGTAAATGCACATACGCCACTTGTTGTTCTTCTTCAGGACGAGGACCGGGTTGGCATGCCAGTCCGGGTGGAAAACTTTCATGATGAAGCTGGCTGCCAGAACCCGGGCGATTTCTTCACCAACAATCCTTCTCTTCTCTTCTAATAGGCGGCGGAGGGGTTGCTTGACCGACTTGGCATCCGGCCTCACATGCAGTTTGTGCTCGGCGAAATCCGTCGGGACACCCGGCATGTCTTTGGGGGACCATGCGAAGATGTTTTGATTCTCACGGAGGAAATCAACGAGATCGCCTTCCTATTTCCTGTCAAGGCCAATGCCTATGACAGCAAACCTCTCCGGGTGTGTTGGGTCCAGGGGGTTCCGCTTTGTCTCTTTGGCCGACTGGAAGGAGGCCCCTGCTTCCGTCTCCTTGGGATCAGTCGGCATGGTCGGCTTCTCGCTAGCCATGGCAACCATCCAGTCAAGGAGACGCTTCTCTTGAGCGATGACGAGGTACTCGGCCAGCCGGCTACTGGCGGCAGCGCAGTAGAGCGACTTATGGTAGTCACCGGCAATAGTGATGATGCCCTTCATGCCCGACATCTTGGCCTTCAAGTAGGCATAGTGTGGGACCATCATGAACTTGGCTAGAGCATGGCGGCCGAAGAGCGCGTGGTAGGGGTTGTCTAGGTCGACCACCTCAAACCAGATTGGTTCACGACGGAAGTGGTCCCTGTCGCCGAACAGGACATCGATCTTGATCTTGCCGATTGGAGAGCAAGAAAGGCTGGGGACTATGCCATGGAAGACAGTCCGGCTAGGCTGAAGTTGATTGGCCTTGATGCCCAACCGCTCCATGGTCTTGCGTTACAGAATGTTGATGCTACTGCCGCAGTCTATCAGACTCGGCCAAAATGGCAAGTCTGCCTCTCTGTTGCGAAGGTTGCTTCTAGCACCAAGGCGTATGCACTCAATGAGGGCATCACGGCCGGGTGGTCCGCTTGGCTCCAGATGATGGGCCTCTCGGACGAGTGCATGTGGGTGGGGACCTCTGAGATGACAGCGTTATCCTCACGGTGCTGCTGTCGTCTGTTGTGCTTATCATCGGCTTCGCTTGTGAAGACTACATAGGCGCGTGTTCATTGGGGAACTCATCTTGAAGCATGCTGACAGGTCGCGCTGCTGGCTACTAAGCGGCCGGAGCTGCCGTGCCGGCTGGTGGGGGAGGCGGGAGGGCCTCGCCCTTGGCGATCCGAGCGAGCCAGTTGCACTTCCGAGTGGTGTGGTTGGATGGCTTCGCACCACTATGGAACTTGCATGGGGCATCGAGAGCCTGCTCGAAGTAGAAGGCGGGCTGCCATGCTCCCTTGCCACTCCGCTGATGCTAGGGGGCGGGCTGTCCAGCCGGCTGCTGATCTTCAACTGATGCTACCTGTCGGCTGTTCGAAGCCGACTGATGGCCATTGCGCTTGTTGTTGTTCGGCTGGTGCCGGTTGGTGTCACCAGCCGGCGTTTGAGGAGCCGGAGGGACCACCTTCTCGAACGCGTCCACTCGGAGTTCTGACTTCATGGAGGAGTCGGCCGTCACGTACTTGTCCTCTATGATCAGCAGTTCGTCTAGGGTGGCAGACTCGTCATAGAGGAGCTTGTGCTTGTGTAGGGAGCCTTCTCTGCACCCGACGGTGAAGTATTCTATGGCCTGCACCTCATGCACCCCTTCGCAGGAGTTGCGCAGCTTGGCCCAGCGTGTCAGGTAGTCGCGGGTGGACTCAGTCGGCCCTTGGACGCACATGGAGAGTTGGCGAGGCTTGGCGGCCGCTTGGAGGTGCTGGTGAAGTTGCGGATGAAGACTTCAGTGAAATCCAACCAGCTTCACAGCAACATTGTTGTTGTTGTTTGCTATGTTGACGGATGTGGAGAGTTGACCAACCAGTCCTCCGGCTTCATAGAGTCGTTGTACTTGGAAGTGTCTCGTGGGAGTGAGAACCCTTTGGGGAAAGGCTCCTCGCTTATGCGGGGGCCGAAACAAGGTGGGCCGATTGCATCTTCTTCTTCTACTGCCAGGGATCAAGCGAGTCGGTCGATCCGGTGGCGGGCGTCATTTTCTCCGACTTCTTCGCAGGGGCCCAGCCGGCCTCCGTGAGTCGGGTGCTCAATATGTGGCGGGGAGGCGCACCTCTCCCTACGTGGGGAAGGCGGACGATCCTCCCGCTACTCCACTGCTCGTGAGCGGCCATCTTGGTCGCGCTCGATCGTGATGTGGGTGCACCGACTGTGGCTAGCATCCAGCTCTGGGTTCCTCCGACCGTGTGTGCCGCCTGTTGGGGTCCGGGAGGTCGCTCCATGCTCACGACGAGGGAGGCGATCCTCGTCTTGCACGCCGGGTTCCACCACACGGCGGCCGGCTTCTTGCTACGCGGCAGCCGCGTCGAGGAGCTACTAGAGGTGGTCCGTCATGCAGCATTTCTCGTCGACCTCCAGGTGCTCCAGTTCGTCTGTCGCTGCCTGGGCGGCGCGCAGGTTCTCCATCGGAGTGGCGTAGACTGGGCGATCGGCTCCCAGCATGTCGGCGATGGCCGCACTATGTTGCCGGATTGTGCCCAGTCCGCTAGGCTCGCCAGCAGCTGGCGTGCCACCCACTGCGCAGTCGATCTCGCGTTGGTAGGCCTCAGTGAGGCGCCTCATGGCGGCCAACTTGTTGGCACTGTCGAGGAGCGAGACGCGAAGTGTTTCCAGCACCGCACCATCCGTGCCTTCCTCGACTGGGGTGGACAGGGCCCGCAGTGGGTCCCGGTGTGCCCCGACAGAGGCTCCATCCTGGCTAATGACCAGCACCTCTGTGACGGTGCTGGCAATGGTGTTGTTGTCCGCAGAAGGGAGCGGGTCATTGACGATCTCGTCGGGGTAGGCGTCGACGTTCACTGTGTCAGAGTCGATGAGCATCTCGACCGGCTGGTCGGCGGAGCCGACGGACTCCAAGTCAGAAACAAGCTCGTTGGCGATGTGGAGCTTGCCGAGGAGGTCGATGAGGCAGTGTTGGGGAATGTAGCAATAATTCAAAATTTTCTATGCATCACCAAGATCAAGCTAGGATATTCTATCAACAAGAGAGAGAGGGGATGAGCATCTTCATACCTTTAAAGATCGCTAAGCGGAAGCTTCACTAGAACGCGAATGAGGGAGTCATACTCGCGACGATTCAAATCGCGGAAGATCCGATCTAACGCCGAACGGACGACGCCTCCGTGTTCAACACATGTACACACCGGGGACGTATCCTCCTTCTTGATCGAGCAAGGGGAGAGGAGAAGTTGAGGGAGAGCTCCGGCAGCACGACGGCATGGTGGAGGAGCTTACAGTTCTCCGGCAGGGCTTCGCCAAGCACTATTATGGAGGAAGAGGTGTTGGGGAGGGAGAGGGCTGCGCCAGGGGAAGGGTGCGGTAGCCCTCCCACCTCCCCTCTATTTATAGGGGCAAGGGAGAGGGGGTCTGGCCCCCTCCAAATGGATCTAGAGGGGGCGGCGGCGGCCAAGGGGGGAAGGCTTGCCCACCAAGCCAAGGGGCGCCCCCTTTAGGGTCCCCCCCAACCCTAGGCGCATGGGCCCTAGGGGGTGGTGCCCAGCCCACTTAGTGGCTGGTTCCCCTCCATATTCAGCCCATAGGGCCTCTGGGGCAGGTGGACCCTCCCGGTGGACCCCCGGAACCCTTTCGGTGGTCCCGGTACAATACCGATATACCCCCGAACATTTCCAGCGACCGAATAAGGACTTCCCATATATAAATCTTTATTTCCGGACCATTCCGGAACTCCTAGTGACGTCCGGGATCTCATCTGGAACTCCGAACAACATTCAGTAACCGCATACTAATTCCCATAACAACTCTAGCGTCACCAAACCTTAAGTGTGTAGACCCTACGGGTTTGGGAATCATGCAGACATGACCGAGACATCTCTCCGGCCAATACCCAGAAGCAGGATTTGGATACCCATGTTGGCTCCCATATGTTCCACGATGATCTCATCGGATGAACCACGATGTCGGGTATTCAATCAATCCCATATACAATTCCCTTTGTCAATCGGTATGTTACTTGCCCGAGATTCGATCGTCGGTATCCCAATACCTCATTCAATCTCGTTACCGGCAAGTCACTTTGCTCGTTCTTTAATGCATGATCCCGTGACTAACTGTTTAGTCACATTGATCTCATTATGATGATGCATTACCGAGTGGGCCCAGAGATACCTCTCTGTCATACGGAGTGACAAATCCCAGTCTCGATTCGTGCCAACCCAATATACACTTTCGGAGATACCTGTAGTGTACCTTTATAGCCACCCAGTTACGTTGTGACGTTTGGTACACCCAAAGCATTCCTATGGTATCCGGGAGTTGCACCATCTCATGCTCTAAGGAAATGATACTTGACATTAGAAAAGCTTTTAGCAAATGAAGTACATGATCCTGTGCTATGCTTAGGATTGGGTCTTGTCCATCACATCATTCTCCTAATGATGTGATCCCGTTATCAATGATATCTAATGTCCATGGTCAGGAAACCATAACCATCTATTGATCAATGAGATAGTCAACTAGAGGCTCACTAGGGACATATTGTGGTCTATGTATTCACACATGTATTATGGTTTCTGGTCAATACAATTACAGCATGAACAATAGACAATTATTGTGAACAAGGAAATATAATAATAACCATTTTATTATTGCCTCTAGGGCATATTTCCAACAGTCTCCCACTTGCACTAGAGTCAATAATCTAGTTACATCGTGATGAATCGAACACCCATAGAGTTCTGGTGTTGATCATGTTTTGCTCATGGAAGAGGTTTAGTCAATGGATCTGAGACATTCAGATCTGTATGCACTTTACAAATAACTATGTCTCCATCTTGAACATTTTCACGAATGGAGTTGAAGTGATGCTTGATATGCCTTGTCTTCTTGTGAAACCTGGGCTCCTTGGCAAGGGCAATAGCACCAGTGTTGTCACATAAGAGAGTCATCGGGCCCGACGCATTGGGAATAACTCCTAGCTAGGTCGGTAATGAACTCCTTCATCCATATTGCTTCATGTGTTGCCTCCGAGGCTGCCATGTACTCCGCTTCACATGTAGATCCCGCCACGACACTTTGCTTGCAACTGCACCAGCTGACTGCCCCACCATTCAAAATATACACGTATCCGGTTTGTGACTTGGAGTCATTCAGATCTGTGTCAAAGCTAGCATCGATGTAACCCTTTACGACGAGCTCTTCGTCACCTCCATAAACGAGAAACATATCCTTAGACCTTTTCAGGTACTTCAGGATATTCTTGACCGCTGTCCAGTGTTCCATGCCAGGATTACTTTGGTACCTTCCCACCAAACTTACGGCAAGGTTCACATCAGGTCTGGTACACAGCATGGCATATATAATAGACCCTATGGCTGGGGCATAGGGGATGACACTCATCTTTTCTCTATCTTCTGCCGTTGTTGGGCATTGAGCCATGCTCAATCTCACACCTTGTAATACAGGCAAGAACCCCTTCTTGGACTGATCCATATTGAACTTCTTCAATATCTTATCAAGGTATGTGCTTCGTGAAAGACCGATGAGGCGTCTCGATCTATCTCTCTAGATCTTGATGCCTAATATGTAAGCAGCGTCTCCAAGGTCCTTCATTGAAAAACACTTATTCAAGTAGGCCTCTATGCTTTCCAAAAGGTCTATATCATTTCCCATCAATAGTATGTCATCTGTATATAATATGAGAAATTCTACAGAGCTCCCACTCACTTTCTTGTAAACGCATGCTTCTCCATAAGTCTGCATAAACCCAAACTCTTTGATCATTTAGCATTCTTAGGATCGACAAAACCTTTATAGGATGGACAAAGCGAATGTTCCAACTCCGAGATGCTTGCACCAGCCCATAGATGGGGTGTTGGAGCTTGCACACCTTGTTAGCATTCTTAGGATCAACAAAACCTTTCGACTGCATCATATACAATTCTTCCTTAAGGAAACTATTAATGAATGTCGTTTTGACGTCCCTTTGCCATATCTCATAATCATAGAATGCGGCAATAGCTAACATGATTCGGACGGACTTCAGCTTTGCTACGGGTGAGAAGGTCTCATCATAGTCAACCCCTTGAACTTGTCGATAACCCTTGGCGACAAGCCGAGATTTATAGATGGTCACATTATCATCCGCGTCAGTCTTCTTCTTAAAGATCCATTTATTTTCTATGGCTCGCCGATCATCGGGCAAGTCTGTCAAAATCCATACTTTGTTTTCATACATGGATCCTATCTCGGATTTCATGGCTTCAAGACATTTATTGGAATCTGGGCCCGCCATCGCTTCTTCATAGTTCAAAGGTTCGCCGTTGTCTACCAACATGATTTCCAGCACTGGTTTGCCATACCATTCAGGTGTGGAACGTGTCCTTGTGGACCTACGAAGTTTAGTAGCAACTTGATACGAAGTTCCTTGATCATCATCATTAACTTCCTCTCTAGTCGGTGCAGGCACCACAGAAACATTTTCCTGAGCTGCGCTACTGTCCGGTTCAAGAGGTAGTACTTCATCAAGTTCTACGTTCCTCCCACTTCTTTCGAGAGAAACTCTTTCTCCATAAAGGATTCGTTCTTGGCAACAAAGATCTTGCCTTTGGGTCTGAGGTAGAAGGTATACCCAATGGTTTCCTTAGGGTATCCTATGAAGACGCATTTTTCTGATTTGGGTTCGAGCTTTTCAAGTTGAAGTTTCTTGACATAAGCATCGCATCCCCAAACTTTTAGAAACGACAGCTTAGGTTTCTTCCCAAACCATAATTCATACGGTGTCGTCTCAACGGATTTAGATGGTGCCCTATTTAAAGTGAATTTGGTTGTCTCTAAAGCATAACCCCAAAATGATAGCGGTAAATTGGTAAGAGACATCATAGATCGCACCATATCCAATAGAGTGCGATTACGATGTTCAGACACACCATTATGTTGAGGTGTTCCAGGTGGCGTGAGTTGTGAAACAATTCCACATTTCCTTAAGTGCGTACCAAACTCATGACTCAAATTATAGATACGACGGAGATGTATCAGCATCCCCAAGCTTAATTCCTTCTCGTCCTCGAGTAGGTAAATGATAAAAAAGATAATTTTTGATGTGGAATGCTACCTAGCATAATCTTGATCAAATATCTAATCATGCCATGAATATTAAGACACGAGTGATTCAAAGCAATAGTCTATCATTTGACATAAAAATAATAAGACTTCGACCGTACCAGTAAAGCAATCATGTCTTTTCAAAACAACAAGGCCAAAGCAAGCTTATCCCTACAAAATCATATAGTTTGGCCATGCTTCATTTTCGTCACACAAAATGCTCCCATCATGCTGAAAGTGCGTTATATCGACTAGAGGGGGGTGAATAGGCGATTTTTATGAATTCTTCACTGAGGAATTTGCCGGTGAGGAAATTCCTTAGCGAAGAACTACTTGCTGCGGAATAAGTACTCAGAAATAAGCATAACAGAATACAGACATAGTCATCATGATGAAATGAAGACAAACACAGGGTACAGAAAGCGTAATCACAAGATAACATAAGATGAAGAGAAACAGACTGAAGAAATTGAACTGAGGAAATTGAGAAAGTCTTCAGTCAAAGTATTCAAACACAGATATGAACAATCACTCAACACGGTAATGAGGAAATGAAAGAGTTGAGGAAATAGAACCAGTAAGGTTGGTGAAGACAATGATTTGGTAGACCAGTTCCAATTGTTGTCTCAGTTGTACATCTGGTTGGAGCGGCTGAGTATTTAAACTCGAGGACACACAGTCCCGGACACCCAGTCGCTGAGCACGCAGCTCAGGACACCAAGTCCTCACCGTATTCTCCTTGAACTAAGGTCACACAGACCTCGTCCAATCACTCGTGGTAAGTATTCAGGCGACTTCCAAACCTTCACAGACTCGGTCACTCGGCGATCCACAATTCCTCTTGGATGCTCTAGACCATGACGCCTAACCGTCTGGAAGAAGCACTCTTCAAAGGTAACAAGCGTCGGATCCACGCAGGATCGATCTCTTCAGTGATGCTCAATCACTTTGGGTTTGTAGGTGTTTGGGTTTGGGTTTTTCCTCACTCGATGATTTTCGCTCAAAGTCCTCAGAGGATGGGATGCTCTCAAATGACAAGTGTCAGTTTCTCTCGGAGCAGCCAACCAGCTAGTGGTTGTAGGGGCCGGCTATTTATAGCCTAGGGAGCAGCCCGACATGATAAGACATAAATGCCCTTCAATGATATGACCGTTAGGTGGATAAGATATTTTGGGACAGCTGGCGCGCAGCACAGCAACGGTCGGAAATTTGACTCTCAAATTCCTCAGGGCTATCATGTTCCTCACTGTGTAGGCAATCCGCACTGGCGAATTCCTAACTCCTCAGTCAGAACAAATTCCTCAGCGACCAAAAGAACTTTGTCTCTGTCACTGAAGAAATTGAATGAACTATATGAGATTTCCAAAGGCTTCACTCGAAGGGATTGGAAGGTGTAGGATTTTGAGTTGAGCATCACATGGAAAATTTTCCTTAGTATTTCCTCGACCCCCTTTAACAGTACGGTGTTTCCTATGACTCAAGAAAGAGAAAACGAAACAACGAAAACAAAAGTCTTCATGCTTCATGTTCCTCAAATGAATACCAAGTCTTCAAGGTCACACCAATTTCTTCACTTTCAAAGTCTTCAGAAAGTCTTCAGAATATCAAAGTCTTCAGTCGAAGAACTTCATTTTTAGGGGTCGACTTTCTCTGTAAATATCAAACTCCTCATATACTTATAGACATGTGTACACTCATAAACACATTAGTCCCTTAACCTATAAGTCTTCAATACACCAAAATCACTAAGGGGCACTAGATGCACTTACACATGCACAACCCCGATGACGAGCCAAGCATTTGGTTCATATTTTTTAACGCGCTTCAGCTTTTTCAACCCTCACACAATACATGAGCGCAAGCCATGGATATAGCACTATAGGGGGAATAGAATATAATGGTGGAGGTTTACATGGAGAAGACGAAAAAGGAGAAAGTCTCACATCGACGCGGCTAATCAACGGGCTATGGAGATGCCCATCAATTGATGACAATGCGAGGAGTAGGGATTGCCATGCAACGGATGCACTAGAGATATAAGTGTATGAAAGCTCAAACTGAAAACTAAGTGGGTGTGCATCCAACTTCCTTGCTCATGAAGACCTAGGGCATTTGAGGAAGCCCATCTTTGGAATATACAAGCCAAGTTCTATAATGAAAAATTCCCACTAGTCTATGAAAGTGACAACATAAGAGACTCTCTATATGAAGAACATGGTACTACTTTGAAGCACAAGTGTGGAAAAAGGATAGTAACATTGCCCCTTTTCTTTTTCTTTTTTTTATTTTTTTTGGGTGGGCTTCTTTGGCCCCCTTTTTTATTTAGGCTTCTTTGGCCTTTCCTTTTTTTCTTTTTTTTTCTTTTTTTTCATGGGGCAATGCTCTATAATGATGATCATCACACTTTTATTTACTTACAACTCGATATTACAACTCGATACTAGAACAAAGATATGACTCTATATGAATGCTTCCGGCGGTGTACCGGTATGTGCAATGATCTAGCATAGCAATGACATCAAAAAACGGACAAGCCATGAAAACATCATGCTAGCTATCTTACGATCATGCAAAGCAATATGACAATGAATGCTCAAGTCATGTATATGATGATGATGGAAGTTGCATGGCAATATATCTCGGAATGGCTATGGAAATGCCATGATAGGTAGGTATGGTGGCTGTTTTGAGGAAGATATAATGAGGCTTATGTGTGATAGAGCATATCATATCATGGGGTTTGGATGCACCGGCGAAGTTAGCACCAACTCTCGAGGTGAGAAAGGGCAATGCACGGTACCGAAGAGGCTAGCAATGATGGGAAGGTAAAAGTGTGTATAATCCATGGACTCACATTAGTTATAAAGAACTCATATACTTATTGCAAAAGTTTATTAGCCCTCGAAGAAAAGTACTACTATGCATGCCCCTAGGGGGATAGATTGGTAGGAAAAGACCATCGCTCGTCCGTGACTGCCACTCATAAGGAAGACAATCAAAGAAACATCCCATGCTTCAAATTTGTCACACAACGATTACCATACGTGCATGCTACGGGACTTGCAAACCTCAACACAAGTGTCTCTACAATCCACAACCACCCACTAGCATGACTCTAATATCACCATCTTTATATCGCAAAACTATTGCAAGGAATCAAACATATCATATTCAGCGATCTACAAGTTTATGTAGGATTTTATGACTAACCATGTGAATGACCAATTCTTGTCATCTCTCTAAATAGATGTAAGTGAAGCAAGAGAGTTTAATTCTTTCTACAAAATATATGCCCACGCTCTAACAAATATAAGTGAAGCAAAAGAGCATTCTACAAATGGCGGTTTTCTATGTGAGGAGAAACAGGCAATCCAAACTTCAAATGATATAAGTGAAGCACATGAAGCATTCTATAAATCAACCAAGGACTATCTCATACCATCATGGTGCATAAAATAAAAGTGAAAACTAAAGGCAAAAGACGCTCCAAGACTTGCACATAATGCATGAACGAAACGAATCCGAAAACATACTGATACTTGTTGAAGAAAGAGGGGATGCCTTCCGGGGCATCCCCAAGCTTAGACGCTTGAGTCTCCTTGAATATTTGCTTGGGGTGCCTCGGGCATCCCCAAGCTTTAGCTCTTGCCTCTCTTCCTTTTCCTCATATCGAGACATCCTCGATTAGACACTTCATCCACACAAAACTTCAACAGAAAACTCGGTAAGATCCGTTAGTATAATAAAGCAAATCACCACTCTAAGTACTGTTGCAAACCAATTCATATTTTGTTTTTGCATTGTGTCTACTGTAATATAACTTTTCCATGGCTTAATCTACTGATATAAATTGATAGTTTCATCAAAACAAGCAAACTATGCATCAAAAACAGAATCTGTCAAAAACAGAACAGTCTATAGCAATTTGAACATTCACCATACTTCTTGTACCCCAACAATTCTACCAAAATTAGGAAACATAAACAAGTTGTACAGCAATACATTGCAAAAGGAATCAGAACCATTTGACGTTCCAGATAAAAATGTAAAATCACGCACTACAACCATTTGACAAACCAAAAAGCATTGTAAACATCCTAAAGGCAAACCTTGGCACATTATTTTTATAATGCAATGGAATTGTACAAGGGGATAATTATTTTTGATGAAAAGTTTCTGTAATCAAGATTCACAAAGTTTCCGTGAGCATGAACAAAGTTCAAGGAGTTCTCCCACTTCAACAATGCTTGTCTTTCTCACTTTTACTTTCCTTTTTGAAAAGTTTTTGGTTTCCCTCTTTATTTTTTTTGTTTCTAAACTATATGAAAGCACTCAACAGAAATAAATGACTCTCTAAAACTTCTGGGTTGTCTCCCTGGCAGCGCTTTCTTTAAAGCCATTAAGCTAGGCATACAGTGCTCAAGTAATGGATCCACCCGGATCCCAAGGTATATCAAGGAAAATTTTAATTAACAATGATTTGTAATTTAGTAGTGAGCACAAAGTAACATATATCATGCAACAATGAAGTATAACTCTCTTCCTATGCATCTGCATGTCATAAAATAACAATTCATGCACACCAAGTAAAGGCCAATGCATAGTATAAGCAGTTTCTTGCAATTCTATCGTGTTGGAAACATAGAGAGGCGGAGACATAGTACCTCTCTCATAATAATTGCAAGTAGGAGCAGCAAGAACATGCATATTACATTCATCAAAATCATCATGTGCAACGGTAAAAGGCAACCCATCAACATAATCCTTAATAATCACAAACTTCTCTGATATAGTGTAGTCAGGAGAATTCAAAAGGATAATAGGACTATCATGCGTGGGTGCAATAGCAACAATTTCATGTTTAACATAAGGAACTATAGCAAGTTCATCTCTATAAGCATAATTCATATTGGCATCTTGGCCACAAGCATAACAGGCATCATCAAAAACTGATATTTCAAACAAATTCAAGGGATCATAGCAATCATCCTTCGGTAAGCACGAAGGGGAATTAAACAATGTATGAGTTGAAGAGTTACTATCATTAGAAGGTGGGCACGGGTGATCAATCCGCTCTTCCTCCTTTTGTTCTTTGCTCTCCTCATCATCTTTTTCATCCAATGAGCTCACAGTTTCATCAATTTCTTCTTCCATAGCTTCCGGCAAAATATTAATCTCTTCTTGGACAGCGGAGACTTCCTCAATAAATGCATTAATATTGTAATTGTATTCATAATATTTATAGCAATATTTCAATATAGCAAGATTTTCAGGTCTATAAACTGCATCATCAAAATCATCAAACTCTTTAAACATAGATTCAATCTCATAAGCACCCATAAAAGCAACAAATTCTTCTATTTGTTACACATCATAGTAATCATATCTACCATTAGCATAAGAGGCTAAGGTTTCATTATAATTGAATTTGCATGAAAAGGGAAGGTGTGGAGCCTTCATCCTAGAGCAACAAGTATAATCATATCTCAAGCATAGATCCCGAGCATACCAACGCAACATATTAATTTGATCCCATAAAAGTTTCCCTTTTTGTGTCAAGCGATAATCCCTAAAGTATTCACGTTGATCCAACATTACTCCCATTACATAATTAAATGGGGTTTTCTCAGGATTATCAAAGTAGTACATAATATCTTGAACATAACGAGCATCGAGGGTTTTAGGAGGTTCCCCATCTCCATGAGCAGCAAGTACACCTAATTTTTTGGTATTTCGTGTTCCATATCCATAACTAAAGATAAAGAACAACTAAGAACAGCAAATAAAAATTACTTAGTGATAAAGCAAACAAGCACACACGAGAATATTCACCCCACACTATGACTCCCCGGCAATGGCGTCAGAAAATGGTCTTGATAACCCACAAGTGTACGGGATAGTTGTAGCCTCTTTCGATAAGTAAGAGTGCCGAACCCAACAAGGAGATAAAGGTAGAACAAATACTCTCTCAAGTCCTATCGGCCACTGATACGACTCTACGCACGCTTGACGTTCGCTTTACCTAGAACAAGTATGAAACTAGAAGTACTTTATAGGTGTGATAGGATAGGTTTGCAAGATAATAAAGAACACGTAAATATAAACTAGGGGCTGTTTAGATAAAGAAGCAATAAAGTAAATATTAGTGGAGAGCTTTTTGTCACGAGGAAGTTATTTGTCCCTAGGCAATCGATAACTAGACCAGTAATCACTATTGCAATTCTATTTGAGGGAGAGGCATAAGCTAACATACTTTCTATACTTGGATCATATGCACTTATGATTGGAACTCTAGCAAGCATCCGCAACTACTAAAGATTCATTAAGGTAAAACCCAACCATAGCATTAAAGCATCAAGTCCCCTTTTATCCCATACGTAAACAACCTACTTACTCGGGTATGTGCTTCTGTCACTAACGCCACCCACCATAAGCAAATCATAAACATATTGCAAACCCTACAGTGGGAATCCCTCACGCTTGCACGACACGGAGAGCACCATAGGACAGCACCAATAATAAAACATGCAACTCAAACCAATCACGATCATCAATTAACCCATAGGACAAAACAGATCTACTCAAACATCATAGGATAGCCATACATCATTGGGAAATAATATATAGCGTTGAGCAACATGTTTAAGTAGAGATTACAGCGGGTAAGAGAGAGGTTACACCGCTGCATAGAGGGGGGAAGAGTTGGTGATCAAGGCGGTGAAGTTGTTGGTGAAGATCGCGGTGATGATGATGGCCCCCGGCAGCGCTCCGGCGCCACCGGAAGCAAGGGGGAGAGGAACCCCCTTCTTCTTCTTCTTCCTTGATCTCCTCCCTAGATGGGAGAAGGGTTTCCCCTCTGGTCCTTGGCTCCCATGGCTTGGGAGGGGCAAGAGCCCCTCCGAGATTGGATCTATCTCTCTGTTTCTGCGTTCTCAGATTCTACCCCTTCACCGTTTCTTTAATATCCGAAGATCCGTAACTTCGATTGGGGTGAATCTTTCGCCCAGATTTTTCTCATAAAATTAGCTTTCTTGCGGCAAAAGAAGGGCATCAACCGCCTTACGGGTGGCCCACGAGAGTGCCAGGCGCGCCCCCTTGTCTCGTGGCCACCTCGGACACCGTTTCGCGTTGATTCTTCCTCTGGAAAATCCCAAATATTCCAAAATAATTCTCCGTCCGTTTTATCCCGTTTGGACTCCGTTTGATATTGGTTTTCTGCGAGACATAAAACATGCAACAAACAGGAACTGGCACTGGGCACTGGATCAATATGTTAGTCCCAAAAATATTATAAAAAGTTGCCAAAAGTATATGAAAGTTGAAGAATATTGGCATGGAACAATCAAAAATTATAGATACGACGGAGATGTATCAAGGAACCCCTCAAACAAGAGCACTTTAATCGCAAGCTAATAGCCACTGCAAGAAGCCTAAAAAAGAAGTGACAGCAACTTCAAGGTGGTCAGGATTTACTCAATGATAGATGGACTAATGTCCTGGCAGCCGAGGAATACAGCCTTGAGCGTCCAACTAAGAGTTACCCAAATGCAGGCTACTATCCCAATTCGACGACGAGGTCCCGGAAGCTATACCGACAGCGCGTAACGCCACAGATGGACCTAACTGACCACCTCGTGGTCGAGACAGAGCAGCAACTCAAGCCGAACACCAGAGCCGCACCACCTCGCCCTAGAGGCAGAGAGACAGTGGCTGCAGGATACACGTACGACCTGCGATAGGACCTGGACAATAGAGCCAGTCATACCAGATCAATCTATGGATCAAGGGGGTGTGCACCAGCGTGAGAAGATGGCCATCAAGCCTGGCGCGACAAGCACAACTTCACCCGGGCCGAAAATCGCATACGGACTTCATCCGAACTGCGTTGTGACATCGCTCGATACAGAGGTGCCATACACCCCCTATGCTTCGCCGATGAGGTGATGGAGCACCAGTTCCCAAAAGGGTTTAAACCTGTGAACATTGAATGATACGATGGCACAACAGATCCCGCAGTATGGATTGAAGATTTCCTTTTCCACATCCACATGGCTCACGGTGATGACTTACATTTCATCAAGTACCTCCCTGTAAAACTTAAGGGACCAGCATGACACTGGCTGAACAGCCTCCCAGAAAAATCTATTGGTAGCTAGGAAGACTTGGAGGACGCCTTCAGAGACAACTTCCAAGGTACCTATGTTCAGCCCCCAGCCGCTGATGACCTTAGTCACATAATTCAGCAACCCGGTGAATCAGCCCGGAAGCTCTAGACCAGGTTCTTAATCAAAAGGAACCAGATTATGGATCGTCCGAATGCCGAAGACCTCGCGGCCTTCAAACATAGCGTCCGAGATGAGTGGCGCGCCCGACACCTCGGCCAAGAGAAGCTGAAGTCCATGGCGGCCCTTACCGCACTTATGACCCAATTTTGCGCGGGAGAAGATAGCTGGCTAGCTCGTAGAAGCTCAACCTAGCAGTCGGGTCGGGTTTGCCCGGGTCAAGGTCTACCAAACCCATGCCCGATTACTAAATGGGTCTACCCAGTCACCCACGACCCTGCCCATGGGCGAAGGATCAGACCCACGCCCGAACCCGATGGGTAACCCGACCCGATGGGTTACCCATCGAGCTGTTGTATAGTGTTCTTGTACAGTGTACAACAGAGTAGTGGCAAAATTCATATAACAAATGTTGGTTCACACAGTAGCAAAAATGCCCAAATAGCTTTAGTTCCTAACCAATGTGAATATATAGTAGAACAAATAGAAAACACGGTATCAGGAAGCCAAATACGAGGTTCAAAGCACAAATAGCATCACAAGTACATGGTGCAGGTCTTCAGAAGCACAAATACAAGGTTCAGGAGCAGAAATAAAGGGTTCAGGTGCACAAATAGCAGCAGAAATACAAGGTTCAGCAGCAACACAAATACACAAATACAAGGTTCAGGTTGAGTAGTTGTGTGCCATCAAGCTAGTAGTAGCAAGTAGCAGTGTAGCAGCCCATGGATAAATGTAAATAATAGCAGGTAGTAGTGTAGCACGTCGGGTCATCGGCCTTCTCGTCGCAACCAAGCAGCAACAACAACATCATACAATCATGTTTCAGGCTTCAGTTAGGATGGATTGATCATCAACCTCCTGAAACATAAGAAAATATAACCATTCAAAGTAAAGAACAAGATTTGCATTAAAATCTAATATTAAAAGGCATGCTAACTTGCTAAAAGTAGAATATGTTACCATCATTTCTGTGTCATCCTTAAGAACAGTTTCAAAGTCCGCAAAGAGAGTAGAATTGCAATCCCCTGATACATAGATTTAGATATTAACATATAGCAAGGAAATAATATTGTGTATGGAAAGAAGAGTCATGATTCAACTAGATTATCACCTAACATGTCTGCATGGGACCAAGCTTGCATACACATAAGAGCTTCGGTCATGTTTGGTGCAAGTGAACATCTATGTGCACTTAGTATTCTCCCACTAGTACTGAAGGCAGATTCCGATGCCACGGTTGTTACAGGAATGGCTAGTATATTATGAGCCATTCTTCACAATGTAGGATACTTGATACCTCCACACTGCCACCAATTGATGATGTCAAGACCCTCTGTCCTATGGATAATTTCCTCTTCCAAATATAAGTCTAGTTTTGTCGGCATGTGAGAAGCACTTGTAACAGGCTTCGAGGACATATATTGTTTAAATATATTCTCCATTTCATCTACTGTAGCACCACCTTGGGTAGAAACACTCCTACCTACCTGTGACTCCGACGTACCCACACCACCATCAGATGCTTGATATTCTAGCAACAAATCGCCCATTAACTTTCTAATTTTCTCCACTTTTGTAGTTGCATGCTCAAACCCATAGAGAGAGACAAATAAAGCTTGCAACATATGAAGCTTATATCTTGGATCAAGGACTATTGCCACAGACATAAGACCATGGACTTATTTTCAATACTTCTCAAACTTCATCTTCATTTCCTCAGACATCTTTTGCAAAGGGACATGCTCACTAGTAGACCATTTTCGTATTGCTAGACGAATAGAAGATATTTTGGGGAAGAACATATTTGTTGTAACATACTTAGTCCTTGAGAATAGCTCGGTGATCTCAAAGAAAAATTGTAGCCTATCGCAAAGTTCTTTTGCAAATTTCCAATCTTCTACGGTTGGGCAATAGTTGAATAGGAGCTCACGTGTTCTTAGTTTCTCGAACACATCAGTGTATAGTAATGCAATGGATATCATTTTATATGTTGAATTCCACCTAGTCTTGCAGTCCAAAAACAACCTTCTAGAATAGTCAATGTTTAGAGTGTGTGCCATCTTTTCAAATTTCTCGTGCCTTTTAGGTGTGGCCTGCCAAAATGCAACACTATCGCGGACTCTAGCAATACCTTTCTCCATGACACTCATTCTATACTTTAGATGACAGCTACTTGTTGTTTGAAATTTGCAAAATATTTCACCATCTTTTCCTTTTGGGCTGAATGCATAAGCAAGATATCCTTTCTAATGGTATTTCTTGAGACAACCTTGAACAAAGGTTGCATTGAAGCACAAAACATTTGGAAAATAGAATGATCAACCATCGATAAAGGATATTCATGAACATAGATCATTAAGGCAAGACTTTTCCTAGCTACATCTTGATCAAAAACTCCATTGTTATCGAGTTCAACCTTCCCACCACTAGCAGCCGCCAACCTTAACTTTCGTTGCTTTAGGCCTACAGGTGCACTCTTGGCACAACAAGTTTTCAAGTGGTTGTTCAAATGTGTGGTGCCACCTATGCTTGCTGCACTAAGCCATTTTTGATAGTACATGCATTGAGCTTGCCATCTCCCACCAATAAATTCTTTATGAAACTCATTCCATACTTTAGATGTAAGTTTCCTCCTTTTAGTTTGTCCAGGTTCGGTACTAGTACCTTGGGTCGTCTCAGCCTCGATGCCATATGTACCCCCTGTTTCTTGTGGAGTGGATGACTTTTCATGTTCATTTCCATGTATAGCTGAGCTTTGCACTGCCGGCGTCGAGGAACTATCCACCAGTGAACTCATCTACACAAGATCACACAAAACAGCTAGTTCAACACATCTCTCAGCTATTCTACACTTCTACTGTTGTGAACCAAATAGAAAGGTTGTGAATTGGGAGAAAGAAATGAGAGTCACCTTGGTGAGACAGAGGATGGCGGCGGTGCTGCTTCGGCGTGGTGATGGCAGCGGTGCTGCTCTGGAGCCGTGAAGCCTTGGAGGAATACGAGATGGAGATGACGGTAGTAGTGCTTGCTGGAGATGGCAGCGGTGAAGCCTTGGAGGAAGAACAAGATGGAGACGACAGCGGCAGTGCTTGCTGGAGATGGCAGTGGCGGTGCTTGGCAGGGGATCCAGCAGCCGACAAGGATGGAGGTGGCCTACGGTGGGGATCCTGCATCCCGTGAGGATGGAGGCGGTGGGGATCTTGTGGCCCGTGAGGATGCCGGTCCGGGGATCCGGCAGCTTGCATCAACGGGGATGGGACAGTGGGTGGCGGCGGCGGCTTGCGGATGGGAGCGAGAGAGAGAGAGAGAGTGCGGTAGTGGCGGCTTGCGGATGGGATCGAGAGAGAGTGCGGAGTGGTTGGGTGATGATTGAGGAGGAGTGGAGTGGAGGACGCGATTGACCTCTTTTTGCCTATACCTAGCTTACTGGATTGGGCCGGGGATGTTGGGTTGGCACTGGCAGCCTGGCACTGCGGGAGGCCACTACTATTTAGGTGGGGGCCCACATGTCAGCTAATCGAGCGACCCATCAGGTGACCCACGGGCAGGACCTCGCACCCATACCCTACCCATGACTAATTGGTTACCCATCAGGCTTACCCTTGGGTGAATATGTCGACCCATACCCTACCCATTAGGGTCGGGTGCCCATGGGCGCAGCCGCCCATGGGTCGGATTGCCGGGTTGAGTAGAAGCAATAGGACCAGTGACCCAGGCAGCTCTGAAGCTAGGGACGGCAATGGCAAGCCACGACGTGACAACCACAAGCGTTGAAACAATAACGAAGACACGGTAGTCAACGCCGGATTCAGTGGCTCCAAATCTGGTCAACGGAAGAAGCCATTTAAAGGAAACAAAGATGGTCCATCCAGTTTGGACAAAATACTTGATCGGCCTTGCCAGATTCATGGCACCCCCGATAAACCTGCCAATCACACCAACAGAAACTGTTGGGTCTTTAAACAAGCTGGCAAGCTCAACGCCGAACACAAGGGGAAAAGGCCGCCCAGCGAGGACGACGATGAAGATCCTCGCTCGCCGAACACAGGGGGGCAAGATCCCCCCGAAGTCAAAACGGTGAATATGATCTATGTCACCCACATCCCCAAGCAGGAGCGCAAGTGCGCATTAAGGGACCTGTACGCCGTAGAGCCGGTCGCCCCAAAATTTAACCCATGGTCGGTTTGTCCAATCACCTTTGATCGAGAGGACCACCCGACCAGTATCCGTCATGGAGGTTCGGCAGCTTTGGTCCTCGACCCTATCATCGATGGATTCCACCTCACGCAAGTCCTCATGGATGGTGGCAGTAGTCTTAACCTGCTTTACCAGGACACCGTCCGCAAAATGGGTATCGATCCGTCACGAATCAAGCCCACTGAAACTAGCTTTAAAGGAGTAATACTTGGAGTAGAGGCCCATTGCTCGGGCTCAATAACATTGGAAGTCGTCTTCAGCTCGCCAGACAACTTCCGCAACAAAGACTTGATCTTCGATATCGTCCCCTTCCATAGTGGCTATCACGCACTGCTCGGACGGACCACTTTTGCTCGATTCAATGCAGTCCAGCTCTATGCTTATTTAGAGCTCAAGATGCCTGGTCCATGCGGCGTCATAACAGTCAATAGAAACACAGAACGCTCCCTCCATATGGAGGAGCACACCGCGGCTCTCGTGGCTGAAGTAGAGAGCGGCCCCCTCAAGCCGCACACCTCAGCGGCCATCAAGCTATCGGACTTTGTTAAAAGAGTCCGGTCTGTCCCGCAAGCTGACAGCTCGGTACTTTTGGAGCTATACTAGCAGTATCGCCTCCGTCGATCACCGCACACACCCGCGGAACTCATATCGTGCATACATCATTGCGCACTCAAAATACCTTGGGCATCAACAGAGGCACAATACGGACAGGTCTATAGTATGGTTCGACCCTGTATGACCTTCCACCTTTCTTCGATTACTTTTTCTCTCCTACCACAGGTGCATTCAAACCTATATATCCTACGGACTTACAAGGACTCTCTTCGAGCCCGGTTTCGTGCGGATAACCGAAGACCGTTCCTTTTAAGGAACCCCTCTCTACAAGGCGAAAGCGGCACAGACATGCGGCAGGATATCCAAAGGACTCTTCAGACCAAACCTTATTCAAAGGACCTGTACTGAGCTTTTCTCCTTATTATTACACCCCTGGCATGTAAAATGGCTTTGGTGCATATGGTACCCTCTGTAGGATCACGTTTTGATGTATCAATCATATCCTAGTGGGGACAATTTTTCAGTATTAACTTTATTCATAAAATTGTACTCCATCTCCCCAGTTGTCTCACTCACATACCTCGACACCCATTGCCAGGGGCTCTATACGGCCACATATGTGCCGCAAAATAAAAGCCCGAATAGCTTTTAGCACACTTCAGCGTCCCGAGCTTGGCATTATATGCATCGGCTCAGAATCATGTCTTTGGTCAATAGTTGGGTTGCCCGGCTCCTGTGTTTGCTACCTTACGTTCCATTTGTTTGGCTAGGGTAGTAAAGGAAGAACTACTGCGAATGTGTTTCCGGTTCGTCCGGTCAAGCACCTTAGTAGAGAAAGCCCAAAATTGACTGTCATGATGCAGCAAGACCCGGTCAGCCTCTCAGTGACTTCCTAAATCTTTAACAATTTTTTCCGCATTAAACGAAGGACTGTTTTTCCGGTCATATACGTAACACATCCGCATTCGGACAGCCGCATACATACCAGGGGCTATTTTACAGCCCCATCGTCAAACTCCTATGGCTAAGTGAGAGTAGTAAAGCCATATAGTCCGACTGCCTGGTTCGCCGCACTGACAACTCCGTTACGGACCAAGACGTGGGGACAAGAGTGCTCATGTGCCATTCCGAACACCCCCATAGCATTTACGTGGGGGCCGAAGCCGACGACTGAAAAACTCTCAGGAATACAAAAACGGCCGCACAGGAGGAAAGAACTTTCAGACAATGGCACAAATATATCACAAAACCTTAATATATATAATAAACATGTTCGGGTCGTTCGGATACATTCATTCGAATATAATGTCCATTAAACATTGACCCTCTATCAAGCGAGCACCCTCTAGGACATCGTCTAAATAGCGCTCCGGCGTGCGGTGGTCCTTGCCTTCGGGAGGACCCTCGACCGCGATAGTGGCGACCTTCATCTTCTCCCAGTGCACATTGATGCAGGCGAAGGCCATCTGTGCACCTTCTATGCACACTGACCGCTTAATTGCATCAATTCGGGGCACGACATCAATGAGTCGCCGCACTAGGCCAAAATAGCTGCTCGAAACGGGTTCGGCCGGCCACAGCCGGACTATAACCTCCTTCATGGCCGCTCCGGACATCTTATGCTGCTCGGCCTACTGCACCATTTGGTCATTCAGCAGCGCCGAGCGCTCCTGCAGCGCGAACTGCGACCAGAACAGCTTCTCCGTCGCATGCCCCTCCTGGGCTCGGTAGAATTGCGCAGCATCAGCGGCGCTCTTCGGAAGATCCGCAAAGGCGTCTGGAGAACTCCATAGTCGATTAAGCAAGGCATACCTCTGATCGCCAAACTTAGACTGTAAAATAAAGGGCTTACCAGCCGCTATCTGTCCGGCCTATCAGATCTCCTCGCGAGCCGGTCGGGATTCGGACCTCGCCTCTTGGGCTTCTCGAAGGGCCTTGGCGAGTTTGGTCACCTTAGCTTTATTCTCCTCTTCGAGGAGCTCGCACTGGCGAGTGGCGTCCTTGAGCTCTTGCTCAACTTTGGATACCCGCTCCTCGAACTGGCGCTGGGTGGCCTATTCGACCTTCAAATCAGCAGCCGTTTTCTCAGCAGCCGCATCGCTCACCCTTGCCTGCTCCTTCGCGCGGGCAAGGTCACTCCTGAGGGTCTCGACCTCAGCAGCGCCATCTGCAATTATGCATATAGCAGCGCGTCAGCTTCAACTTAGGATTCACAAACTAATTCAATTATATATGGAGTACTTGAAACATACCTTGCGCCTCTCGAGCCGCTTATTAATTCGGATATTGTCCTCGTCAACCAGCTGCAGTTTCCGCTTCAGTTCGGAAACTTCGGCGGCCTGAGCGGTCGCCGCTAACAATGAAGCATGTTTTTTGTTAAAAAGATAAGTATGTTATTTCCTGCGGATATCTATAGATCCTCTGTTCGCCCTCTTTCATGGGCCAAACAGAGTCTCAGGGGATACTATCTGTATACATGCAGATTTGTCATATGGAAAGCGGCTAAAAGACATTACATCTCATACCTTGAAGCCTGTTAATAGGCTCGTGAAGGCTTCATTCAGCCCGCTCTTAGCGGACTGAACCTTCTCAACCACCGTACCCATCAAGGTACGGTGCTCCTCCAAGACGGACGCACTTTGCAGAGCATCCATCAGCATGTTTGGCGCCTCTGCATTAGTAGCGGTCGCCGCCGGAATAACCGTCTTCCCCTCCTGTGGAGGGGGCTGCTGATCTGATTCCAGAACCATTTGTGTGTCCGGAACAGTATCCGGTCGGGGGTTGGATGATCCAGGACCCCCGTCGCCAGACTCCATGAGGGTTGCACCCCTCATATCCTCGGCAACCAAGATGTTATCCTCTGGCACCGTCTTGTCCCCCTCCCGCGCTTCTCCGGAGCCCGGAGAAATCCTTTGAGAGAACACCTCGGTGTCGTCCACCCTAGGACGCGGGGAAGCTTGTGGAGGCATCTCGCTCTCCATCTTCTCCAGCGAAAGATCCACCAATGACGATGATTCTTGAGGGATGTCACGGGCCGGACTGAAACACGAAACTTGATATTATTCTTATAATTTGTAAAAAGATTGGATGTACGTAAGGCATCCTAAGGTACTTACAGTTCAGCAACGGGCTTGGCTCGGGGGTGGTGCTTGGGGACAGCTTCGGTGCCCAAATCCGAATCATCCGAGAGGGATATCTTTCCCATCTTGGACGCCCCCTCCTCCGGATCTACGGAGGCTGCCCTCTTTTTCCCTTTGAGAGGAGGGTTCTTTCTTCCTCCTCCTCCTCCTCCCCGTCCTCGTATTCATCTCCCTCGTGAGAGGAAGGAGCCTCGGTTCCTCTAGACATAGCACCCTAAGTATCTTCGTGATGGAGGCCACCTTCGGCCTCCTTGCTCTTCTTCTTCTTGTCCTTCTTCACCGGCGCCTGGTAGGGTGCTGGGGCCAGCATCCTTATCAACAGAGGCTTGACTGGGTTTTCTGGGAGCGGGGCCGGACACTTAATCCGCTCCGCCTTCTTTATCTAGTCCTATTCAGGAGATGGAAATGTCAATACCCCTCCCTAAGGTTGACGAGCTAAGTAATGTTCGGAAATATGATATTTACTAGGGATGCTGGATTGCTACAGTCGAGGCCGGTGTCGTCAGACGTCCTTGGCCACGTCTTCTGCTTCTTCAAGAGCAGCTTCCAGATCCCTTTGTGTGTCGTGCCAGAGAATCGCTATAGGGTCTGTGGCCCCTCCAGATTAAACTCCCACATTTTGAGAGGCCGTCATTGGCAGGGAAGAACTCGGCGAATAAGCATCACCTGGATCACATCAGCAAAGGTGATGTCCTTTTTTATCATGCTCTTCATATGCTTTTGCAGCGTCGACACTTCGTCAGGGGATCCCCAATCTAGACCCTTGTTGGTCCAGGATGCGAGCCGCGGTGGAGGCCCGGATATGAAAGGAGGAGTGGCCGCCCACTTGGAGCCGCGGGGTTCGGTGATGTAGAACCACTCCTGCTACCATACCTTGACAGTGTCCACGAATGTCCCCTTGGGCCAGGTGACGCTGGGAAGCTTGCTCACCATGGCGCCACCGCACTCTGCGTGTTGGCCCTCAACCACCTTCGGCTTCACATTGAAGACCTTGAGCCATAGGCCTAAGTGTGGGGAGACGCGGAGAAATGCCTCACACACGATGATGAACGTCGAGATATGGAGGAAGGAATTCGGGGCCAGATCACGGAAATCCAGCCCATAGTAAAACATGAGGTCTCGAACAAAGGGATGAAGGGCAAACCCAAGTCCTTAGAGGAAGTGGAGGATGAACACCACCCTCTCGCCGGGCTTTGGGGAAGGGATAACTTGTCCCAGGGTAGAAAGCCTGTGTGTATTCTTCGCCGTAAGGTACCTCGCCTCACGCAGATCCTTGATGTTCTTCTCCATTATGGAGGAGGCCATCCACTTGCCCTGGAAACTGGATCCGGCCATTGCTGGAGAAGTTGTGGCGAAGGGGAAGTTTAGAACTTGGGCGCTGGAGCTCGGGGATGGAAGGGCAGAGGAAGAAGAAGGCATGAGCTAAAATAGATGGGTCCTTGTCCTCTTATAGAGGCAGTGAATATCAAGCGCCCCCTCATAAGCCTTAAGCCTCGCCTATTCCCAAGGAGACGTGCGAACGGCGCGGTTGGATTACCCAAACCCGCATTGATGGGGATCCCATGATAAGGGGGCACGATCTCTACTTTGACAAGACGTATCGATGGCCGTGCCTCTAAATGCGAAGCAGGGGCTGTAAAATGGTTCAGAATAATAACAAGGCCAGAACATAATGTCTCGCCAAAAAATTTGTCATGGACGTGACTTATTTTAAGTATTGTTGCCTTTTTAGGGTTGTACGTGTTAAGCAGGGCCGGATACAGCTCTTATGTGCGGAAAACTGCTTTGGAGTATTCGGAGGAGGAACCCGCCTTGCAATGTCGAAGACAATCTGCGCGCCAGATACATCGTCATTGCAGCCCGGTTCGGGGGCTACTGAAGGAGTCTTGGACTAAGGGGTCCTCGAGCGTCCGGGCTATGTGATATGGGTTGGACTAATGGGTCATGAAGATTGAAGGAAATATGCCCTAGAGGCAATAATAAAGTTATTATTTATTTCCTTATTTCATGATAAATGTTTATTGTCCATGCTAGAATTGTATTAACCGGAAACATAATACATGTGTGAATACATAGACAAACATAGTATCACTAGTATGCCTCTACTTGACTAGCTCGTTAATCAAAGATGGTTAAGTTTCCTAGCCATATACATGAGTTGTCATTTGATTAACGGGATCACATCATTAGGAGAATGATGTGATTGACTTGACCCATTCCATTAGCTTAGCACTTGATCGTTTAGTATGTTGCTATTGCTTTCTTCATGACTTATACATGTTCCTATGACTATGAGATTATGCAACTCCCGTTTACCAGAGGAACACTTTGTGTGCTACCAAACGTCACAACATAACTGGATGATTATAAAGGTGCTCTACAGGTGTCTCCGAAGGTACTTGTTGGGTTGGCGTATTTCGAGATTAGGATTTGTCACTCCGATTGTCGGAGAGGTATCTCTGGGCCCTCTCAGTAATGCACATCACTATAAGCCTTGCACGCAATGTAACTAATGAGTTAGTTACGGGATGATGCATTACGGAACGAGTAAAGAGACTTGTCGGTAACGAGATTGAACTAGGTATTGAGATACCGATGATCGAATCTCGGGCAAGTAACATACCGATGATAAAGGGAACAACGTATGTTGTTATGCGGTTCGACCGACAAAGATCTCCGTAGAATATGTAGGAGCCAATATGGGCATCCAGGTTCCGCTATTGGTTATTGACCAGAGAGGTGTCTCGATCATGTCTACATAGTTCTCGAACCCATAGGGTCCGCACGCTTAACGTTCGTTGATGATATAGTATTATATGAGTTATGTATGTTGGTGACCGAATGTTGTTCGGAGTCCCGGGTGAGATCACGGACATGACGAGGAGCTCCAGAATGGTCCGTAGGTAAAGATTCATATATTGGATGATATGGTTAGGCCAAGGAATCAGGCCCACGGGGCTATAAGTCGGTGCAAAAGGAGTTTTGCGGAGGCCAGGGGAACCAATGCCGGAGACCCTGGCGTCTGGCCCTGGGCCAAACGCCGAGGCCCATGGCGTCTAGGCCAGACGCCAAGGATTGTGGCGTTTGGTCCTGGAGTCCGAGTGGACTCTTGCCTTTCGGGCAAAACCGACTTTGAGGAGGCTTTTGCTCCAAGTTTCGACCCCAGAGCTCAACATATAAATAGAGGGGCGGGGCTAGCACTAAAGACACATCAAGAAACACCAAGTTGTGTGCCGGCAACCCCGTCCCCTCTAGTTTATCCTCCGTCATAGTTTCCGTAGTGCTTAGGCGAAGCTCTACGGAGATTGTTCTTCACCAACACTGTCACCACGCCGTCGTGCTGCCGGAACTCATCTACTACTTTGCCCGTCTTGCTGGATAAAGGCGAGGACGTCATCGAGCTGAACGTGTGCAGAACTCGGAGGTGCCATGCGTTCGGTACTTGGATCGGTCGGATCATGAAGACGTACGACTACATCAACCACGTTGATAAACGTTTCCGCTTAGCGATCTTCAAGGGTATGAAGATACACTCTCCCTCTCGTTGCTATGCATCACCATGATCTTGCGTGTGCATAGGAATTTTTTTGAAAATTACTACGTTCCCCAACAAAGATATGAAATCAAAGACCTTCCCCCGTGTCCCGATGGGACTCTCCTTTGCGTGGATGGCAAGCTTGGCATTCGGATCATGCATCTTCCTTTCTCTGTAAACCGACTCTGTACAACCCTAGATCCCTCTGGTGTCTATATAAACCGGAGGGTTTAGTCCGTAGGGGCAGAACAATCATATAGGCAACACATCTAGGGTTTAGCCATTACGATCTCGAGGTAGATCAACTCTTGTAACCCATATATTCATTAAAGTCAATCAAGCAAGAAGTAGGGTATTACCTCCATTAAGATGGCCCGAACCTGGGTAAAAATCGTGTCCCCTGCCTCCTGTTACCTTCGATCTTTAGACGCACAGTTCGGGACCCCCTACCCAAGATCTGCCGATTTTGACACCGACATGCGCCGCCATCTTGGGATCCGCCGCCTTCTAGGAGGCGGTCCTGTAGTTCCAGCCGCCTTCTTGGGGTCCGCCGCCTTTTGGACGGTGGTCCACTAGCTCCAGCCGGCCCCGAGGGCCGGCCTTGCGACTAGTCGGACTGAGGGGTTTGGCCAGCCTCGATGTCTTAAAAAGTGTTGAAGTGCTTGTGAGGCTACCCGGGGTCTATCCCCCCGTCAATAAGGGTGTGATTCTAACTAACGACAATTTGGCACAACAAAGGTGTGAAGATAATAAACGTTGTTGTTTTTGCGACCACAAGAAAAGTATTCAGCAATTATTTTTTAAGTGTCTGCTAGCCATGTTATTATAGCGAACAATACATGTGGCCTTTATCCTACCTCCACCCAACAGTTATTGCTTTGTTCGATAACGGGTTAGGTGGGGTAGAAGACCAATACAGCGGCACGAGTTCGTTTGGTGGTTGTGCATTATTACTTTGGGCTAGTTGAATCTGTCGGAATGGTTGTGTGTTTAAGATAACAAATATTATGTTTTTTGCAGGTTATCTACAGAACGTCTGGATGGATCAATACATGATCATTACTATGCCATGCCAAAAACTAGGGAGCTTATGGCTTTTGGAGGCAACCGATGGGAGACTGTAGCACATGCTACATACGACCCATTTGAATGCATGTTCAATAATAGGATACGTGTGTAGGCTTAGTGTCTTATTTTCACTAGTTGTGGCTTTTGGTTATGTATCTTGTCCTTGTTTCGCTGTCTGAGATGGTTTTCGCACTTTGATACTTGATTTGTTTTAATAATTGGTATGTTTGATAACCACTTGGGTAGGGGAATAGGAGTTTGCATAAGGGAGTTTATAGAGGGATTAGACGTGGGAATAGATTTCTACTCACATTCCCTTGTTTGATATTTGATGGAAATTAGTGTGGATGAGATTCTGTCCACGAATTAACAGGCTACCCCATGGAAAGAAAACGGTAGGAATATGCTTCCTCAACTCTAATTTCCCTTCCCACTTGAACCCTCATTCCCTCTAATCAATCGGTGGACTGTTAATATCCTCACCCTTCAACTCCCATTACTCATCTTTAATTCCCATGAATCAAACACGATGTGACTGTATGCATTGCTTGATGCAAAGGCTGAGTGTAATCCTCCTTTTCAAAAAAAGAAGGAAGAGCACATTTTTTTAGAGTCGATGAATAAAAAAGTTTCTTTTAGGGTGAGAAGTAGACTTTTTTTTAGATAAGAGTGAAAACAGACGGTAAGCTCGTTACTACAGAGTAGAGTTTTGAATTCTTTGCGTGGACGGACTGTCATTCTATTTGAAGGCCCAATAATTTCCTAAGTACGTCATTGAGCTTATTTGTAATGGATGGCTCATAAGAAAGATAGGAAAAGGTGGGCCAAATCTAGGGGAGGTTTAAAAATCTCCTTTTCGCTCGCTCCACGTAGGAAAAGCTGGGCCGACCCATTACGAAACCACGAAGCACTTGGAAGCATCCTTTGGGGGACCAGTTTCGGCAAACATCCAAGCTGGCCTTGGGAAGTTTCCATAATTTTTTCCGTTTTAGTTTTAGCTTTTGTGTTTTCACTGGTTTTTTTTTCTTTCTGTTTTTATTTTTCTCTGTGTTTTCCACAAGTTTTTCCTCGTTCTCTTATGTTTTGTCTTTTCTTCGTATTCTCAATAGTTTCTTGTTTTGCTGTATTTTTTCCTGAGATTTTTTTCATGTTGTTTTTTTATTTTGTGTTTGTACACAATTTTTGGATTTTCACAAACAATTGTTTGACGCCGTGCACAATTTTTGAATCCGTGATATATTTTCTAATTCACAAATAATTTCTGAATTCAGGATGATTTTTTCAATTCATAATATATTTCAAATTCATATGTTTTATTCATGAATACTTTCTTAATTCGTACCTATTTTTAAGTCAACTGACAATTAACTGCCCAACCAACAGACGCACTAAACGTTGTCGTTTGGTAAAAAAATCAACCATTTGAAAAGTTTATTGATATAAGAAAATCATCAATTTGAATAAATAATATTGAATTTAGAATTCACTAATTTGAAAAAAAGTTCATGAAATTCATGAATTGCAAGACATTCACAAATTTGAAGAATGTTTGCTACGTTGGATCAAGGATGCATTTCAAAAAAGGTCTGTGTAAAGCATTCATGAAATATTTAAAAGGTCACGAATTTTAAAAATATTAACAGTTTAAAAAAATTATCAGACAATAAAAAATGAAAACATAAGAAACAACAAAAGCAAAAAAAGAGAAAAAAGGAAAACAAAAATTGGAAAACAAAGTAAAACCGGCCAAACAATCACACATTAAAAACAAGCGGGAAAACACAAAAAAAAAACAGCTCAAAGCATCTAGATCTTTCCCAAAACTGCAGGTTTCACATGGGTCGGGCCATCGATATGTGTGTGAGCGCCGTGTATAGGCACGAGAGCTATATCTCGTCTTACGCGAGATGGAACTTACTCTTGCCTGAAGATAATAGCTCCCTCTCGCAAGACTCGGCCGAACTTTTATTTTCTTTTTCTATTTCGCTATCAAAGGTTCGCTTGTTCGTTTGAATGTTTTCTGTTGTGATCGCTTCGTTGTGTTTCTGCCCCGATCATTTCTTTGCTTTTTCCTATTTTTTGTTTCTTTGTTTCTTCGTCAGGTTTCTTCGGGGTTTTTCTTTGTTTTCACCGGTTTCTTCATATCTTCATCCGTTCATTATTTTTCTTTATTTTTTTCTTTATTTTTCACAGTTTTAACAAGTTTCTTTCTTTTTTCTTCAGTTTTCATATTGGTTTCCTTTTTTTCATTTCTTTTTTATTTTCCCTTGGTTTCCTTCATTTTATTTATTTCTTTGTTTCCTTTTCTTTTTTTCTTCTTTGTCGGTTTCAGAACATATGCAACATTTTTCGTATACACCGGAAACATGTTTTATATACACGTTTAATATTTTTACCACATGATTAACCTTTTTGAAATCTATTTTTTTACTACTTTTTTTCTGCACAAATTGTCAATGTTTGGTATATATCTAACAAATTTTCCTAATACATGCTTAACATTTTTTTTGAACACAAGTCGATCTTTTTGGAGTAAATGGACAACATTTTTTAATACACATTTTAAACATTTTTCAAATGCTTGATTAATATTTTTCAAATGCTTGATTAATATTTATGAAATACAAAAATAATATTTTTTAAATATTGTCAACATTTTTTTTCTATACACATTTAACATATTTTTGCCAAATGTTTGATTAACATTGTTTAAATACCTGATTACATTTTTAATAGATTTTCAACATTTTTTACACATTCAATATTTTAAAATTCTGTATTAAATCTTTTTTAAATGAAGATTAACGTTTTAAAAAAAAGCACAGTCGGTATTTTTTGTACACATTTAAGATTTTTCAAGTGCTTGATTAACATTTTTCAAAATAATTGTTTGCCAACTTTTTCAAATGCTTAATTAATTTTTCTCGAACATGATCAATTTTTTTCACACACATTATATATTTTTTGTATACATTTTTCTTATATATGGTCAATATTTTTTCTATACACATTTAGCATTTTTAACTATATAATTAACAATTTTCGTAACATTATGTAAAATATTTTTTTTTAATATATATGTTTAGAAATTTTAGAAGCATAAAAAAGAAATAAGAAAATCAAAAAACAAAAACAAAAAAACATGAATAAAAAACAGAAGAGAAACGGGGATGTGGCCACAAGCGGACCAAGGCCGGCCCATCTCGCGTTTCTTCGCGAGCCTCACAACGATCACTTGGGATGGGCTGAGAGGGTACCACTTGGCGCGCTCTCAGCCGTTGCCGCCTGTCGTGCTCTGGGCCCTCGCTCCGATTTTTTTTCCACACACGTCTTTTGCTTTTTGAATTTTTTTTTCCAGTTTTTTTACTTTTTGGTTTTTCACCGGTCTTCCTTAGATTTTGAACAAAGAATAATTTTGGGAATTCTTTTTTCGCAAAAAATATGTTTTCTTTTTTCTTTGCCTCCGTGAGAGGCATGATTTTGCTTTTGCCTGCCTCTCGCAAATGGAAAAAAATGTATTTTCTGTTTTTTTCTTTCATGAGAGGCACGGCCGTGCCTTTCGAAAACGAAAAAAGACATGTTTTTTGTTTTTTTTCTTTTCGCGAAAGGCAAGGTTTTGCTTTCATGAGAGGTGCGGTTGTGCTTTCACGAGGCACGGACGTGCCTCTCGTAAATGAAAAAAAAACATATTTTCTATTTATTTTTTCTTCTGCGAGAGACACGATTTTGCTTCCGCGAGAGGCATGGTTGTGCTTTCGCAAAATGTCGTGCCTCTCGGAAATGAAGAAAAAACGCGTTTTTTCATACGCGAGAAGCACGGTTTTGCTTCCGCGAGAGGCACGGTCGTGCCTCATTTGTAAAGGAAAAAACATGCTCCCGGTTAGATTTTTCCATCTGAATTTTTTCCTGGTTTTTTCATAAAAAAAAGTTTATATAAACCTGTCAACATGGGATCTAGTTTGAAGATCCCGTCACGAGAAATCCAATGGTAAAAACGGTTTGAAATTTGGATGTATGGTTTAATAGGTAAAATATTTTGAATAAACGGATGTACGGAAAGCAGAAAAACTCCCAATACACACTACTTGGCACATTCTGAGAAGGTGGGAGTGATCTATAGAAGGAGTACTCCTTAACTAGTAATTTCGGTTTCCTTTGCCTCAGTTGTAAGCGAGACATAAGGGTGCCCGTGTACCAGTACGTTAACCACCGATTAGGACACGGCCTGTTTATCTCACCCGCAGCAATGAACCATACTTTGTTTACATTGTGGAATGAACCATACTTTGTTTACATTGTGGAATGAACCATACTTTGTTTGTTCATTTGTTTTGTTTCTTATTTCTTTTACTTTTGTTTCTTTTACAAAACAATAGGTATACATAATTCTCAGCAAAACAAATATATATCATAAAATTACTTTCAAAAGTGTTTATCGCATATTTCAAAAATATTAATGCAATATAAATAATGTTTGAATAAATTTTATAAAATGGTGAGAGCATTAGAAAAGTTTGTGACATTTAGCAAATATCATGTGTTTCACAGAATTTTTTGTGATATTACTAAAAGTTTCCACAATGTAAAAAAATACTTCCATAATTAGAAATATTTTCTCACACTATTAAAAAAAACTCATGCATTTTCAAAAATGTTCGCCCAATTTAAAAAAAATGTTTGCAGCAATGAGAAAATGTTCATGTGTTTGATGAATATGGTGTCGTATTTTTAAAAATGGTTATGCAATGTAAAAAATATGTTCACTTGGTTTTTAAAAAAGGTTCATACCATTCTAAAAATTGTTTGATTTATATTTTAACATTTAGTTGAAACAAATGTCCATCATGTATTTGATAAAAGTTCAACATGTATCTAAAAATGTTACGTGTGCATACAAAAAATGTACAACATGTAATTAAAGGAAGTTGAGATGTATTTCAAAAAATATTGAAATAAACAAATCAAATGAAATTAATGAGAAAGAAAAACCCAAACCGACAAAAGGAACACTAGGAAAACATAAACAGAAAAAAAAACGCATGGAAGGTTCTAAAACTTGCATCGTCGTTTGTCTTAAAGAGGCCCGACCTGCAGTTTATCATCTTCCTCTGTTAAAACTACACCTCGGTTGAAAGTGCGAACCTAAACTATGATTCACTACTAAAATGGTATCCTCAGATATTGGAAACCGAGGTACATCTTGAGGGCTACTCAGTATATTGACATGCTCAGGACAAAACAAGGTGCGAAAGAGAAAGTCATACCTCCATTCATTTGGTGAAGCTGAGGAACATCTCCATAACCCGACCTCAAGAGACCGAAATCATCTCGAGGCAGCATAAAAGTTGGTGCGGTGATCGAGAAAGAGGGTCGAGCTCTTCAAGGCCACTTCCACCTCCTAGCAGCGCTCCGCTGGCTGGGCCATGGAAGTCATTGAGCCCCCCCCCCCCCCCCTCCTAAGGAGTCAGGCACGCCAGCGCCGGCCGCTGGAGACGGGAAGATGGATGGCTGAGCATCTGATTTCGGAACCACATGATTGAGGAGGCTGGGCTAACTTCCGGCCATTCTTCAAAAGCCGAAGAGGGATCCTCTCTCCGATCGATGTCGTCCTTGCCACCCCCTGCCAAGGCGTTGACCTCAGCCGCATGGGAACGTCGGTCTCGCCCCCAACATTAGATGTTGGCGGTGGGGTATTGGGCTCACCTTCCTTTGTACCACAATGGGCAAGGGGGCAGCTTCTACCCCTGGAGTGGTAAGGGGAACCCCAGTGTTACAGTGGAGGGTAATTCTCGCACCGGGAGACGACACCGCGTCCATGATAAGATGAGGCGACATGTAAAAATGGTGTCGAGGGTGTTAAATCAATGATGTAACCAAGGAACATCATGGAAACAAGATTGGCAAGGAACTTGCTTTCGAGGTGCTGGCTTAGCCTACGGTGAGCAGTCTAAAGACCACGAATCCTCCGTGGGCACCCAAGGTGAAACGGGAGCCTGGTTGATGGGCGTCGTGGATTGGCTTGGCGTCAGGTCACCTTGCACCTTCCGACATTTTGGCATCCTTGGCCCAGGCAGGTGGCTCACGAGCATCTGAAGACCAACACCTGAAGAAGGAGAGCAGCTCGAAAGAACCGATGAGCGTCCTCAAGTTGAAGACCAGTTCAGGGGATACTGATGGTGTCCTAGACTAGCTGGAACAAATCTGGAAAATGATATCTTGTACTCTAGTTAAAATATCAATCTATGTATTAATTAAAAATAAGTGTGAGAAACAACCAGGATTGTATCTAGTCGATTCATGACATATTCAGAGTAGTTAAGAACATTTGCATACAAGAAAAAAATATGAACGGATATAGCCACTTTGATTCCCAACAAAAAGAAATATCCTTTATTTCACGACTGTTGTATTAACTGGTCGCAGATTGTTCCTTACCATCATCTGTTAGATTCATAGCTCCCAGCCATATTTACTACCTTTGAAGAACAACAATTCCTTGGGTGTTACTACCTTTGAAGAACAACAAATCCTTGGATGCCACAACACAACAAAACATGGTTGAAATTTTGAAACCACACAACTGAAACTTCTAAATGCGTACCTATTTAGAAACCGAGGGAGCACATACAAAGGTATGCGGTGCTATAGTGACTTGTTCTGCTACTACTGCTGATTCAGACGGACGCGTCGTCCCGCTGATTTGTTGGGGTCTTCCAAGGCCATAGATAGTAGGGAGCAGGTAGAGAGGATGTATGGTGTTGCTGTGTGAGAGGCGAAGCAAGGGGGGGGGGGCATAGGTTGCAGGTGTGTCCGCGGGGTTGTTGTTGCGGTGGCCTGGATAGGGATGGGGCGACAACGTTGGCGGGGGATGCAGGATGCGACAACATGGGTGGGGATGGGTGGCAGCGTGGGATGGGGGTTGCAGGCGCGGCCATGAAGATCGGGGGGTGGGGCATGCGGTGGCACGGGCGGCGGATTCTAGTGGGGCAGCGAAGATGGGGGATGGGTCGTGCGCGTTGATGTGAAAGGAGGGTCTGGCGATGGCGGGGGCAGTTAGGCCATGAGGGCAGCGGTGTGGTTGCGGAATGGGGCAGCGGTGCTGCGCGAGGTATTGTGGATGGGGGATGCGGTGGTGTTCGGGAGAGGTAGCGCTCATCAGAGGCGAGCGAGGCCCATATATAGCCGCGTCGCGCTCGCGTGTACGCGTCCGAGGGAGGGGAGGCGTCGGCGCGCCGTCCCGTGACGCGCCGCCCGTGAGGAATCAATGGCAAAGCTGACCGACGACAGCCTTGCCATTGATTCCCCGCGAGAAACCGATGCGTTGGGAGAAGACGAGGCGGGCCCGCGGCTCTTTCGCGCCAAAAACGATTCGCCTGGCGCCCCCGAGCGCCCCCCGGCGCGCCGGGTTCGGGTTGGGTCCGCCGGCGCCAATTTCGGGCCGAGCCGGCGAAAAATGAGCCCCTGGGGACGTGACTGGACCGATTTTTTAACGCCAGCGATCGAAAAATCGACTGAGGGCCTTGTTGGGGGCGCGGCTGAAGATGCTGTTAGCAGCGGTTGGGTTGAGTGAGAGAAGAAGTGGGGGAATGGGAAAAAACTAGGATTAGGGCCGCGTAGCACGGAGGCGATTCGAGTAACTTGTGTTGTTTCATTTTTCCCACACCAGGCTCGCGCCAATACTATTTCAGCCCGCGCCAAACATGGTTTCCGGCGAACGTTTATCATTGTTTAGATTCCAGGGCAGTTACTCTGATCGTAAACATGCTGGTAGATACATTGCCTTCATTATTATATAATTCCTGGTAGATAATTTGACTCGTATATTTTGGGCCGGTAGTTAAAACTTTACTCACAGTAAATTGACTTCAATTCTTAACCTTTCCCATCTGTTGACTGCCCCTAAATTTTGCCATGGTGTAGTGCAGGGAGACTCACCACATCGTCTCCCGACCAAGAGGGCTGGGCCAAGGACTCCCATCATAAATTTTTGGTGGGGCACATTCGTCAAAGCCCGCGACACCAAGATGAGATGTTTTCGAAGACTTGGCGCATACTTCAAGACTTCGAGCATCTACAACAGCGATAGGCAAAATCCGACCCCTCAAACGCCCGCGGACGCGCCCGGGCGCATCCGCGGGCACTGACCGGGCATCCTTATATGTTGTCTTCCACACTCGCGTCCCTCATATTCAAAACCTCAAAATCATGCAATTCATGCAACGCTATGTAAAACACATGATCAAAGCGCAGTTCATCGGATTAGCCGGACAAAATGAACATGATTCATCGGAGTTCAATGGCGGACAGTGCAAATCCATACTACAAACTTATGAAACATAGATAAAATATAAAGATAATGAGGAAGGACGGAGGAAATCACCATTTCCTCGCCGACCCCTTCCCCTTCCGTCCGTCGGCGCGGCTGTGCCCCTCCTCTGTGTAGGCGTCGGCGTGCGGAGGCACGTCGTCGTCGGAGCTAGAGCTGGAGCCGTCCGTCATATCCGAGTCGGAGCTGCACCTCATGCCCGACAGCCTGCGGACCAGGCGGTCCTGCTCCTTCGGATGGCGGGCCGCCTTCGCCTTCGCATCCGCCTTCTTTGTTGCCTCGCACTCCGACAACTCAATGACGAGTCGGAGCACCTTGGCATTCTTGCGGCGAGGCGTGGCGCATCCGGCTCCGCCGCCGTGAGCGAGCGGCGGAGGACAGACGTGAGGAGCACCGCCGGTCGCGCGGACATCGACTCGGACGCTGCTGCCCTTTCCCTCGCCCGCTGCCGCTTGCGTCGGGCAGCTCGTGCCTCCGACTCGGGTGTCCGAGTGCGCGCCAGCCCCGACGCGGGCACGAGGACCCAGCGGTGGCCGGGCACCACCTCCGAGGCAGAGGGTGCTGGTGGTGGGCGGCATACCTCGAGGAGTGGAGCAGATTGGCCGGAGCTGCGCATCGGGCGGGAAGGCCCGGCGATATCGTCGGCATGGCGTCGACGGGCGCTAACGAAGTGGATCCGCTGCTGCCGGATCCGCCCTGGTCGACGACCGAACGCGTCAATGCGATGCGGAGGGCGACCTCCTCCACATCGTTAGGGTCCGCTTCGCGCAGCAGGCTAGACCAGTCATTGTCGGAGCCGGAGTCCCCACCGGAGGTAGCGCTGCTTCGGTTGCCGGCCATCGGATGCGTTGGGAGGAGATCGAAAGTGGAGTGGACGGAGAGGGGAGTTAAGTGAAGTTTGGATTGCCTAAGGTCTAGGGTTTTCCAGACGGCGATATTTTGTGGGGCAGACATGGCCCAGGCTGGGCCAAGCCGACGTCGTGGGCACGCCCGGACCGCTCCATATTTGGGCTGAATACGAGGTGTGCTGGTGAGTCCGGGCGTTTGAGGCCCGTTTGAGGCGCTCAGTTGGATCGTTTTTTCGTGACCGGTCAGCCCGCCCGGACGTTTGAGACATGTTTAGGGCGCCTGGCTGTAGATGCTCTTAGAGACTGTCTGTCCCACGATTACCATAGATGTAACCGACTTATGTATAAACCCTAGACATCCAGATTATCTATATAAGCCGATGCCGAGGGCTCATAGATTACACACAACCATCTCGCCATAGATCAATCTGTACTCTCTCAAATCAATACAATCAAAGCATAATGTAAGGCATTATCTTTTCGAGAGAGCCTGAACCATATAAAAATTTATGCGTCTCTGTTACCATCGCACCAAGGCTATCAATTCGGGACACCTACCCGAGATCTGCTGGATTTGACTCCATCACAAGATCGATTTTGCAAATGTTATTTGTTTCCGATCTTATGCAGGGCATGGCGGAGCCAGCTATAGACTACTTGTATCTTTCTTGTGTTTTCGTGTTTGTACATACATGTACCTAATTGTATGCCTGTAACGTTTTCCGACTCGTACAAATACAAGTACCATATGCCTACGGGTGTACGGTTAGAAAAAAGGACGCGTCTATCGAGCGGCAGGGCACTCGCTAGCGCTCCGCAGCGGCTGTCACTTTTAGCAAGTTTATGTCCCCATCAAACAAAAAAAGAAAGATCTTTTCTCATTGTAAAAAAAATAGAAAGGACATGCAACATGTTTTAGTTACGGATTGAAAAGCAACCAGGGGTGAACACATTAATTTAGAGTTCCTTTTCATTTTAAAAGCCATAACTTTTGAACCAAATATTGAAATTAAGATCCGCTTTCACCGTTGAAACCCTTACGACGTGCTCTTTGAAACTAGATCCCGCATGGGTATGTTTTGATGAATTTTTTTGTGTGCAATTTAGTACCTCGTTTTGTGCAACTGCCTATTAGTCGATGTGCAACTAGCTGACTGTGGATGTGCAACTTTTCGCCTACCCTGTGGATGTGCAGTTTTCACTGATGTCACCTCTACCCCCTCAAACTATCCCTTCCAGTGAGATGAGCAATTTCGTCCGTTGCTCGGGCCAACTGCCTAGTAATTGACGTGCAACGTTTCGCTTGCCCGTGGATGTGCTTTCACTATTTACTGCATCCGCCAACTTTCTAGTAGTGGTTGTGCAACTTCGGATACTGCCACGACCAACTGTCTAACAGTGATTTGCAACTTTCTCCTATACCCCCATGGATGTGTAGTTTCCGTGCTAGCACACGGTCCAAACCACCCCTGCTAGTGAGATTCACAACTTTCGCACTCTGTATATATGTAACTTTTCACAACCCTCATGAATGTCAATTTTTTACCATTCAACTGTCCTTGCTTGTGAGATGTGCAACTTCGTATGTTGCCCTGACCAACTACCTAGCAGAGTATGTGCAACTCTGTTTGTTACCCCCGCCAATTGAAAATACATGTCCACAAATAGGAAGGGGAAGGAGTTGCACATTGACTAATAGGCAGTTGGCTTGAACAATAGACTAAGTTGCACAAATTGCTTGCAGGGGAGGTGGGAATAGGTGCACTGATAGTGAAAAACTACACATCCACGAGTAGGGAGTAGGGTTGCATAACGACTACTTGATAGTTGGTCGGTATAGTAGACTAGTTACACATCAAAGTTGTCATGGTTGCTACAATGCAACCTCATGAAAGTTGAATCATGCAGATCCAAAAAATTGGTTTTGGAAAAAGTTGCACGATGTAGTACTAAAGTTGCACAATACAGTATTAAAGTTGCACAATATAGCACGAAAGTTGGCATCGAAAAAAATTTGTCGAAACATGCCCATGCGGGATCTTGTTTCAAAGATCTCGTCACGAGAAATCCAATGGTGAAAACAGATCTGAATTTCGATGCGTGGTTTAAAAGATATGAGTTTTTTAAAAATTGAAAATCCGAAGTAAATACACGTTAATCTGTTTTTTCTATTCACATGTAGTATAAGTCTTTTTTTTGCGGGTCACATGTAGTATAAGTCTGATCATATTTAATGCCATCAATCACATGCACTAAGGGCATCTCCAACAGGTTGTATGTTAGTCTTGTTGGTAAAATGTCCATGTCATCAACCAACAATCTATTATACAACTACTCCAATGGGTTGTATGTAAGCTATTCAATAGATGGTGGGACAATAAATGTAGTTGCTCTCTATTTCACCTTTGAGCTTGTGCAAAGGTTGTTGGTTAATCTACATACAACTTTGCTCTCTCTCCGCATTTAATACATGTCACATCATCACTATGTCCTAGATGACAAATTTACCAACACCTACCTTACAACTGTTGGAGATGCCCTAAGAGACAAAACATGCCCATGCATGCATTCAATAAGTGAGGGAGCCAGTGTGATATGCGGACAAGAGCCGGCCGCTCAATTCGTCTAAATAGTGCGTAAGCACTTTTTAGATTTCAGGTAGAAAAAATACTAGAAGCTGCTCTATTTTTTCTGACCGATATAACCTTTTCCCGAAGTGTGACAGCAACCTGGTTTTGACATAAAACACACCTGGTTATGGTTTTGACATAAAACACACCTGGTTATGACATTGGTAATCTTCGGTATAGTAGAACGGCACAGGTATACCACCCAGCGGTACGAATCCGATCACAGGATATTTTCCGATGCCTGGCGTGCGGAGAGCTGGATTTCAATTTCGCTTCCTCGTCCTCCTCCTCGCTGCACGTTCCCAGCGACTGAGGCGAAGCCGAAGCAGAATCCCATTCCCAGCGGCGGGGGCCCGCTCGCGAAAACCGAGGCCGGCGGGGGACGCGAGTCCGCCGATCTCATCCCCTCCCGGTCTTTTCTTTCTTTCCTTCCCGTCGGGCCGTGGCCGGTAGGGCTGGACTAAAAGCTCGTAGCTCGTGAGCTTAATGAGCGCTCGATTGTTCGGCTCGTTAAGCTCATAGCTCACTTCTTAATGACCAGAGCCAATCATTGATTATAGCTCGTTAAGCTTAACGAGCTTAACGAGTGAGCTAACGAGTTTCACGAGTAGCTCGTTAAGCTCGTTAGCAACAACACAACACATATTTTTATCTTATGTGACAAATTTTTTGTAACATCTCAGCCCATCTATTTAATCTAATCGATATATGAGGCAACAAACTACTTCAGTTCCTTTTGTAGTCACCATATTTTATTTTGAAAACCATACCTACACATTCATCATGTATATCATAATAAATTATAATCTGTTAATGAGCACTCGCGAGCTTAATGAGCTTCAAACGAGCCGAGCCGAGCAGGGTTTTCTGCTCGTTAATCTTAACGAGCTTAACGAGCCGAGCTGCTCGTTAGTCCACCCCTAGTGGCCGGGCCCGGGTTCCCATCTCGCCCAGCTGTACCGCACTCCGCCCCACCAACGTTGACCCGCGGCGCCGCGACCGGCCGCACCCGTCGCCGTCCGCCGTCGCGCATCCGATGCTCCCGAAAAGAAAAAGAAAATTACTAAAAATTCGAAGCGTACAACCAACGGCAACGAATCGGCGCGGGCCCCGCCGCGCAGCGTGATGGCCCACGCCGCCTCGCCCACGCGGCCGCTGACGGACCGGGCCCGCCGGATGACGCAGAGGGAAATAAATACGGGGACGACCGACCGCACCCGTCCGTCACGCTTGACTTCAGCGCTCTCTCCGCCCCCAAATCGTCGGCTCCACCCCCACCCACCACCCGCAGTCCGCCGCCGCCGCCATGTCTTCCGGTGGGATCGCGCGCGGCCGCCTCGCCGAGGAGCGCAAGGCCTGGCGGAAGAACCACCCCCACGTACGCCCGCCCCCCTCATCTCCCTCTCGATTTCGCTCCTCGCCTCACCTAACATGCTGTTTCGATCGGCGATGTCGCGCTGTTCCTGATCTGTTTGGTTTTGCTTCTCGCAGGGCTTCGTCGCCAAGCCGGAGACGCTGGGCGACGGCACGGTCAACCTCATGGTCTGGCACTGCACCATCCCCGGCAAGCAAGGGGTAACAAGCTCCGCCTCCGCCCCGCTCACGCCCGAGTGATTGATTGATTGATTGATAGCGGCGTGCGTAGCCCCATCTGTAGTCCTCTCGTTTGGCCCTAGACTAGATCGGGGTGCTTAGCTTTCGTTGTTTCCCGTTAGCTACCCGCAGCTTGCTTGCTTGCTTGATCAGATCTCGTTCCGTGGATTGATTGATTGGGGCTATACCGTGCCGTGGTCTGATAGATGTTGGATGGACCTTCTGGTGTTGTTTCGTTTTCTTCGCAGATTAGTGTGTATTTAGTTCGTTTGACCCTTCAATTGCATTGTGCGGTGGCCTGTGGTGGTTTCTTCATGCTTTTAGTATGCCCGAGGATTATTACCTTTTTAATGCTAGTCTAACTGTAGCAATCTACAGAGTATGTATGTAGCTGCTACTGGTTTATCCATAAACTTGTACACTATTAGAGTACGTTAGTACATGCTTCAAAAGTAGTTTTCGTTCGATGCTACCAGCAACTACTGTATAGATATGAGCAATCATCAACTAGAGGTAGAGGTTGACTGGGAGTTCAATTCTTTCTATATTCGTATGCACAACCTCAATTGCAAGGGGATTGTTCAACTTTTGTCATCGACTCGCCTAGCTAAAGTCACCATCAGGTCCCCAGTGAAGTAGTGTTAGCATACCTGCAATAACCCTACTGTATATGCTTTCAGAATTTCCAACCCGGAGTTTAGGATAGATAGATGCTTCAAAAGGAGTGTTAATTGCTGCAATGGATGTTTGAGGTGTAGTTAAATTGATTGCACACTGAACCTCAATTGAGTCACCACCGATTTTGTGCAAGTTCAGTTATGTACCCAGCCAAGGCAGTACATAGTTGTCCTGGTAGAGTTGCTTTTGGATATCTCCAGTCACTGTACCATATGGTTCAAAATCTTCAAAACCAGGATTCCGGCTAACCAAGTTATTCTTAACCTGCTCGTTCTCTGGTGGCAACCATCTGATTTAGACTAATCTGAGGTGCCTAGCGACTAGCGTCAACAGTGAATATAAACTGGGCTAAAATACTTGACAGCATGTCCATGATTCAGTGCGACACAAGTAGACCGTGTAAATATATGTTTCTTCTTTGTTAATGATCTCAGTTTTTTGCCTTACCTGCTCTCTGTGTTGGACGCTGTTGGTGGTTTATTGCGTTGGCACATTCTCAAGCTTGTCATAACTCAGTCTTACATCCATATTCTGAATTTGTCGCTTCTCTGTTTATGGTAGAATTGTAAACTGTCTGTTATAACATGGCGCAGCTTTAACTGTTTCCATCTCTTGTTGTGCAGACTGATTGGGAAGGTGGATACTTCCCTCTCACCCTTCATTTCAGTGAGGATTACCCCAGCAAGCCTCCCAAGTGCAAGTTCCCTACGAATTTCTTCCACCCGAATGTCTATCCTTCGGGGACAGTCTGCCTTTCAATCCTCAATGAGGACAGCGTAAGCCTGCAAACCATCTGTTAGGTTATATTTAGTGCCAGATTTGACAGCATGGTTTACTGTTTGGTTGTTTCCTCTCAGGGCTGGAGACCCGCTATTACTGTGAAGCAAATCCTTGTTGGAATTCAAGACTTGCTTGATCAGCCCAACCCGGCTGACCCTGCTCAGACTGATGGTTATCACCTTTTCATCCAGGTTAGTCAACAGTGTCCATCCTGGGTCTAGCTAATGTATTCTGGTAGTCCGACTACGCTGCCTAAGCCGGCTCGCATATGGTCCTGTAGTCGGTAACACACCTTTTCGGTTATGTATGTGCAGGATCCAGCTGAGTACAAGAGGCGTGTTCGGGCGCAGGCGAAGCAGTATCCCGCATTGGTCTGAGAGGAAGGAAGGATTGGCAAGCGTAATGATCCATGCTCTGCACATCCGCATAGTTATTGGAAGTAGATCTAAAATGAATGCCTCTTGCATATATGGAGTTAGACCAAGTAAAACCAACCCGGAAAAGGGTGCCTTGAGAAGTATTCATCGTCTGTCATTGTGGACCAGTCGCGACTTAAGATTCGTGTTGGTTGTAATTGGGTTCCATAACGGTGGTTCCTGAACTGTTCGGAGTGCTTGTTTTGTGGGTTAATGTCTGTCTTGAGGTGGATTGCCGTGTGCGTTACTAGTTGGTTCTAAATGCTAAAGAAGATGTCTGTTGGTTCTAAAAGCATTTGTTTTGCTGAAGTTAACCTGGTGTCCTGCCAGTGTTAACTTCCGTCCCACCTTCCTCTTGCTCTCTTCTCCCTCTCTGCTGGCTCTGCTGGTGGTAGGAGAAGAGAGCGTGCATATAGATCCATTATTTGGCACTGTCATTTTGGCTGGTGACGGTGTGTCTGCCTCTGGACAACATGAGCCGTTCGATCTACCTGGAACCAACGGCTGAGATGTGTGTGCATAGACACATGGCCTTGCCACCGGACCGGATATTACCCACCTCTGCCACCGTATAAAATACGGAACTACTCATCCCAGCCTCATTTCCTTTCTTGCCGGCGGCGGCCGAGGTTCCTGAAGATGGAGTCAAGTCTTCTAGAACCCACTGCAACATCCTCCCATCCCCTCCATATGTCCTCCACGTCGCCTGCTCCTCCACCATGTCCTGTCGTCAATCTTCCTGTAGAAATATTTAACAAACTTTGAGCCATGGCAGAGCTAATTTTATTGTGGTTCCGTTGTAATGCACGGGCTCCTTGCTAGTTTATTCATCAATTATCAACTTCAGTTGTAAAAAGCCCAATGCCGCCATGGATCGCCCTGACATTTCCCCAGCGTGCATTGCATGCACGCACGTGCTTGATCGATCAGAGCTCAAAGCCCGTCGAGACCTAGGAACTCGTCCGGGTCAAGCAACGGCACCGCCTCTCCCTGCCTATGTGCGACGGGGACGCTGTGGCCGTCGTCTGGCTGCTGCGGCGGCGGCGGCGGAAGAGCCTGCAGCTGCGCACCGTGCGCGGGGATGATGGCGAGCTGCGCCCGCGTCCTGGCGAGCTCGCACTGCGTGGCCTGAATCTCCTCCTGCAGCTGGCTGATGATCCCGGCGCATCCATACACCGGGTCCTCCGCCTGCCACTGCGCCTCCATCGCCATCGCCTCCGCCGCATGAGCTCTCCCATCCGCCGGCAAGCTCTGCAAGTGGCAACCCAATTCAAATGTCGAACCGTGCGCGGCCGAAATGATCGATTACCAGAGGTCACGTACCTGGAGCAACCTGGCGACGTTGCTGGCGCCGAAGACCCGGTGGACGGACGCGTAGCGGTGGGGCTGCGACGCCGGGAAGTAGGGGGCGAGCGCGCAGTCGCGGGCGCACCGCCGGCGCAGGTACTTGCACGCCGCGCACCTCCCCGGGTTACTGCCCCCGCCTTCCCGGTCTTCCTCGTGCATTTCCACCTCCACGTCGCCGGTGGTTGACATGGTGATCTAGTTCTAGATCCTCGTGGGATTTCGTGTGATCTCTGGAAGATTTCGTGGCGCATGCTTATAGACGATGGTGGGATTTGGGGAGTGCTGGAAATGGCAACACCAACGGCTACGTCAGGTGTAAACATGGCAAAGCTTAACGGAGACACCCCGCATCCCGCGACGGCTGCAATCGAAGTTCCCTCATCAATCAATTCAAATCCAATAAGCGTCGCGGAAAGTGGCACTCCACCACCGCCTTCTCCCTCGACCTCTCCCAACAATCTTTCTCTCGACTTGCCCCCATTAGTAGAAAAAGGACCTAATATGAGACACATTAGTGCCGATTCGATTTTGAGCCGGCACTAGCCGGCCGTTCTCATTAGTACTGGTTCGTGGCGAACCTTTAGTACCGGTTCGTGCCACGAACCGGTACTAAAGAGGGTGGTGGCAGGGTGTTGTCAGTCTGGGACCCGTCCAGCACCTTTAGTACCGGTTCGTGGCACGAACCGGTACTAAAGGTCGACCTACATAAACCCTTCGTCCACCCGAGCTCGCTCTGTTCTTCCCCTTTCCCCTCTCCTCCTCTGTTCTTCCCCTCTTCCTCTCGAGCTCATCACACATTTCGCCTAAAATTTGTCAAGATTTGAAGGCCCCCATCCATTCAAATGATCACAAAGGTTAGCAACTTTGTCCTTTCAACTCTCATTGCTAGATTAGCTCTTGCAATGCTTTGTATAGTTATTAATTTGGGAGGAATTATATTTGCTAGTATTTGATTTATATGCAATTTGAGGTCAAAAATAACACTTAGTTTGCATATGTAGGTGTGGTTTACTTAGTGCCTTCTAAATCTCCGTCGTAACCACCGTCGATCGCCCGCACCGTCCCGTCGCCGGCACCACCTTGTGGTGAGGCTCTTGTTCATGAATATTTTACATTACCAAATTGATGTTTGTGTGATTTGGATATATAGTTAATCGTATAATTATCTTACCCGTACGTTGTTTGTTATACATAGTGCCATGGTTTTGATATCCGTCCCCGTCGGCCCTCGTCCTTGTTATGATTCAGATGTGGTATATTCTCTTTTAAAACTACTTGTTGCATTTCGTGTTTATGACAAATTATGCCCATCAAGTTGACATAGATATTTTTATCTAGGAGGTATGTGAACCGGAAATTCCAACCGACCCTATTGTCGAGAGGTTGAATTTAGTTGAAAGAGAAAACGAGTATTTGAAAGAAAAATTGAAAAGAATTGAGGGGGAGAAGATGGAGTTGGAGTTGCATGTTGCCGATGTCGTCGATGATCACAAGATCAAGATGGAGAAAATGAGGTTGAAGATTAGAAAGATTAGAAAATATGCCATTGATAGTGTGGCTTGGTATCATTATGCTGTTGGATCAATTGTTACCTTAGTTGTGATCTTCATCGCATTTGTTGTTGCATTTAAATTCTTTAGCTAGAGAGTTATTTGTATGTTGCATTTAATTAAGTGTTGTATATGAACTTTATGTATGAACTTGTATTAATTTGGTCTATTCGGTGTTGTGTAATGAAGATGAGCCGACAATGGATGTATGATGACCGATGCTCTCCCGAGTTTATTAATGGCGTGCATACTTTTCTGCGGGCCGCTGAGGCAAACAAGCAGGCGGATGGTTTTATGCCTTGTCCATGTGCTGGCTGTAAGAATGGTCATAGTTACTCTACATCAAAAACCATTCACATCCACCTATTTAAGTCCGGTTTCATGCCCCACTATAATGTTTGGACCAAGCACGGAGAAATAGGGGTTATGATGGAAGACAATGAAGAAGAAGAGGACGACGATGACTATCCTGGCCATGGGTTCCCTGAATACAATGATACAACAATGGGGGAAGAAGCTGAGCCGACAATGCGGGAAGAAGCTGAAGAAGAGGCATCAGATGAGCCCGCTGATGATCTAGGTCGAGCCATTGCCGATGCAAAGAGAAACTGTGCAAGTGATCTGGAGAGGACGAAGTTGCAGCGCATGTTAGAGGATCACAAGAAATTGTTGTACCTGAATTGCGAAGCTGACAAAAAAAAGTTGGGCACCACACTTGAATTGCTGCAATGGAAGGCAGAGAATGGTGTATCTGACAAGGGATTTGGAAAGTTGCTGGTAATGATAAAGAATATGCTTCCAAAGGACAACGAATTGCCCGAGAATACGTATGAAGCAAAGAAGGCTGTCTGCCCTCTAGGGTTAGAGGTACAAAAGATACATGCATGCCCTAATGACTGCATCCTCTACCGCGGTGAGTACGAGGATTTGAACGCTTGCCCGGTATGCGGTGCATTGCGTTATAAGATCAGTCATGATGACCCTGGTGATGTCGAGGGCGAGCGCCCCAGGAAGAAGATTCCTGCCAAGGTGATGTGGTATGCTCCTATAATACCACGGTTGAAATGTTTGTTCCAAAACAAAGAGCATGCGAAGGCGATGCGGTGGCGCGCAGAAGACCGTAAGAAAGACGGAAAGTTGAGAGTACCCGCTGACGGTTTGCAGTGGAGAAAAATCGAGAGAAAGTACTGCGAGGAGTTTGCAGGTGACCCAAGGAACGTATGGTTTGGTCTAAGCGCAGATGGCATTAATCCTTTTGGGGAGCAGAGCAGCAACCATAGCACGTGGCCTATGACTCTATGTTTGTATAACCTTCCTCCTTGGTTGTGCATGAAGCGGAAGTTCATTATGATGCCAGTGCTCATCCAAGGCCCTAAGCAACCCGGCAACGACACTGATGTGTACCTAAGGCCATTAGTTGAAGAACTATTACAACTGTGGAATGGAACAGGTGTACGTGCGTGGGATGAGCACGGACAGGAAGAATTTGACCTAAATGCGTTGCTGTTCGTGACCATCAATGATTGGCCTGCTCTCAGTAACCTTTCAGGACAGACAAACAAGGGATACCGCGGATGCACGCACTGTTTGGATGATACCGACAGTATATATTTGGATAGTTGTAGGAAGAATGTGTACCCGGGACATCGTCGATTTCTTCCGACAAGGCATCCCGTAAGAAAGAAAGGCAAGCATTTCAAAGGTGAGGCGGATCACCGGACGAAGCCTCGCCACCATACTGGTGCTGATGTACATGATATGGTCAAGGATTTGGAGGTAATCTTTGGAAAGGGTCCTGGCGGAAAACCTGTTCCGAAGGACGCTGACGGACGCGCACCCATGTGGAAGAAGAAATCTATATTTTGGGACCTGCCATATTGGAAAGACCTAGAGGTCCGCTCTACAATCGACGTGATGCACGTGACGAAGAATCTTTGCGTGACCCTGCTTGGCTTTTTGGGCGTGTATGGGAAGACAAAAGATACACCAGAGGCACGGGAGGACCAGCAACGTATGCACGGAAAAGACGGCATACATCAGGGTCAGGCCAGCTACGCTCTTACCAAAGAAGAGAAGGAAATCTTCTTCGAATGCCTGCTCAGCATGAAGGTACCATCTGACTTCTCGTCGAATATAAAGGGAACAATAAATATGGCAGAGAAAAAGTTTCAGAACCTAAAGTCTCATGACTGCCACGTGATTATGATGCAACTCCTTTCGGTTGCATTGAGGGGGCTTCTACCTGAAAAAGTTCGATTAGCCATTGTGAAGTTATGTGCATTCCTCAATGCAATCTCTCAGAAGGTAATCGATCCAGAAATCATACCAAGGTTGCAGAATGATTTGGTGCAATGTCTTGTCAGTTTCAAGTTGGTGTTCCCACCATCCTTCTTCAACATCATGACACACGTCCTAGTTCACCTTTGCGAAGAGATTAACGTTTTGGGTCCTGTATTTCTACACAATATGTTCCACTTTGAAAGGTTCATGGGAGTCTTGAAGAAATATGTTCATAACCGTGCTAGGCCAGAAGGAAGCATCTCGAAGGGCCATGAAAATAAGGAGGTCATTGAGTTTTGTATTGACTTCATTCCTGACCTTAAGCCGATTGGTGTTCCTGAATCGCGGCATAAGGGCAGACTGGAAGGAAAAGGCACGCTAGGAGGGCATCAAATAATATGTATGGACGGGCATTCTCTCACTGAAGCACACTACATAGTTCTACAGAATTCCGCCTTGGTGGCTCCGTATATGGAGGAACACAAGAATTTTCTACAGTCCAAACACCCGGAGAAGTCTGACGACTGGATTACACGCGAACAAACGAGGACTTCCGCCGGTTGGTTGCAGAAACGTGCCCTGAATGATGGCGATATTCAAAATGACCTGTACTCGCTGTCCCAGTTACCATCTTCGAATATAATGACTTTCAAAGGGTACCAGATAAATGGGAATACATTTTACACGATCGCCCAAGATAAGAAGAGCACCAACCAAAACAGTGGTGTCCGCTTTGATGCAACAACCAACACGGGAAAGGAAACATATTATGGTTACATAGAGGACATATGGGAACTTAACTATGGATCAAGTGATTTGAAGGTCCCTTTGTTTCGGTGCAAATGGGTCAATATGACACGAGGCGGGGTAACGGAAGACCCGCAGTACGGAATGACAACAGTGGATCTCAACAATCTGGCATATGCAGACGAACCATTCGTCCTAGCCAATGATGTGGCACAGGTTTTTATGTGAAAGACATGTCTACCAGGCCGAGAAAAAGAAAAGATAAGGAAGCGAATGGATCATACGACGAGCCAAAGCGCCACATAGTTCTTTCAGGAAAAAAAAACATCGTGGGAGTGGATGACAAGACAGACATGTCAGAAGATTATGAAAAGTTTGATGAAATTGCTCCATTCATAGTGAATATTGACCCGAACATCCAGTTAAATGATGAAGATTTTCCATGGCTACGGCGCAAAGGGACAGACGCGAAGAAAAAGTTTCACACCCAAAGATCTGGGATGTGATCGGCTTCACTATCATCACTTTCTTCTGTGTTTCACACCCAGGAGGGAATGTCTGTATTAGTTAGGGTAGTTATGTGTTTTGGCATCTGAAACGCGAAGAAATTTTATGTGCAAACAAATTCTTTTCATGCATTTACTGATTTTTTTCAGCTAATAAATGACCCAGAAATTGAAAAGCATTTCAAATGAACTCAGAAAAGGTTGAAAGTTGGCATGGTATCATAATTTCATAGAAATAGCATGTGCAAAAAAGTAGAGAGGGTTACGGCAAAAACTGGATGCACTTCGTGTACAAAATCGACAATTTCTTTTGAAGTATCAGGGTTTCCAACGAAAACTGAACTGTTACAAAGACATTTCATTTTTTAAATAACCTAAGTATTACCAAATTGAATATAATGATAAAACACACTAATATTAAACATAAGTAAAAAGAATCACAGAAAAAACTTTTTTCAAAGTTAAGTTATTCACAAACTAGTGATTCACACAAATTTTAAATAATTCAAAATTTAAACTATTCAAATTTGAAAACTACCGGCACTAACAGAAAGTTTGTAATTTTTTGTCCCTAAAGCAAAAATATTCACAAAGAAACTCTAAATACAGCTAAAAACAACTCAAAAATTTATAAAACAAAAATAAATAAAGCGGAAAAAATTAAGAAAATAGAAAAGCCCGCCTAATGGGCCAAAGCGGCCTGCATACGACTAGGAACACAACCTTTTGTTGGGCCAGGATGCAGGCCCGCCAAGGCCCAGTGGGCCCACTGGGCGAAGTGGACAGGTAGGCCCAGTAGGCCTGCTTAGGAGAGGAGCTCGAGAGAGCTACCGCACTGGGGCTTATAAACCAGTGCGGTAGCCCCTCGACTAGCGAGGTGGGAATAAACTTGCACACCGCCTGGATCCAACGCACCCCCATTAGTACCGGGTCGTGGCTCCAACCGGTACTAAAGACCCCCCCTTTAGTACCGGTTGGTGCCACGACCCGGTACTAAAGGGGGTGCGCTTCCCGCCACTTCGCCTGGCCAAAACAGACCTTTAGTACCGGTTGGTGGCTCCAACCGGTACTAAAGGTCCATCCTATATATACAACACTTGAAAAAAATCCAGTTTCCCTCTGTTTCTTCCCTCCGTCGCGCCGCCCTGCCCCGATCGACACCGTCCCCGTCGACGTCGCCGCCCCCGCCCCTCGTCGCCGCCCCCGGCCGTCCCCGCCCCTCGTCGCCGCCCCCGTCGACGTCGCTGCCCCGGCCATCCCCGTCCCCGTCGTCCCCGTCGCTGCGCCCCGCCGGCGCCCCGCCCAGTCGTCGCCGCCCGTCCCGTCGCGCGCCACGGTCGCCCCGCCCCGTCGTCGTCGCCCCGTCCCGTTGCTCCGTCGTCGCCGCCCCGTCCCGTCGCCCCGTCGTCGCCGCCCCATCCCGTCGCCCCGTCGTCGCCTCGCCGTGAGCTCGCCCCGGCCGCCATGTCCACACACACACACTACACGCACGCACACACACACACACACACACACACACACACACTACACACACACATTAGTTTCTTTGTTATAAATTTTTTTGTTTTTTAGTTATCGAAATGTTAGAAATTATTCTGTTTTTTAGTTATATAAATATTAGAAATGTTAGTTATATAGAATTGTTATAAATGTTTTCTGTTTTTTAGTTATAGAAATATTTATAGAAATGTTAGCAATTTTTCTGTTTTTTAGTTATATAAATATTAGAATTGTTATGGAAATGTTAGTTATATAATCAGGGAATTTTAGAATTAGTTTTAGTTAGATAAATTAGATTAATGTCAAATTGTTAGAATTTGCATATATATAGAATTTTAGTTATCACAATCCAATCATTTAAAAAATGTTACTTTTTGCAGGCATATAGTATTTGTTCTCGACGATATGCCCGGCCCGCATCCTCGCCGTCGACCCGTTCGCGACGACGTCCTGCTTCAGGGGACCCATGTCCGGGACTGGGCTCCGCCGGGCTGGCACTGGGAGGTGCTACCTGGAGGGACGCGCCGCTTGGTGAGGAACCCGACCTCGGGTCCCGTCGTCGACCCTGATCTTCTTTGGTGGCGTTCGCGTGGGCCACATTCAGTGCAGAGGCAGCCGGCCCCGCCGGAGGTGGTGCGTCGCCGTGTCAGGGAGGAAGATGAGCACGTCCATCGCTACATGGCTGCTATGGACGACGTTAGGTTCTCCACTACTTGGCGGGTTCTTTGGGCATATGACCGGAGATATGATCCTGTGAAGGTTCCTTCTCTTTGGGTGTGCACCGCCCGCGCCCCAGGAACCGCGAGTGGCGCCCTAGATTCTTCTGTAGTACTCGATCTTTATTAGGTACCTAGCCAGTGATGTATTCGATATATAATATTTGAGACGATGTATTCGAGATTATATATATTAATTAAGACGATGATGTATTCGAGATCCAGTTTTTCCTTATTGATTAATTGCACCCATGCATTGTAATTTGAATACTAAATTGTTTTATATTTCTTCTGTATTAGTAAAGTAAAAGCTATGGCGGACAATACCGGCAAAGAGAGAGAAGAGGAATTGTTCGACATCATACGCAGCCCTCACAGGCTAGATGATCTAAATGAAGCAGATGACGGCTCCCAATATCTGAACAATACCGGAGAGGGTGATGAAAAGATATTCGATCTCGACGACCGAGCTGATGAAGTCATGAACTATGATTATGATTATGATGACACAGACAATGTTTGTGATGACACAGACAATGCTGATCTTCAAATAACAAAGACTACCAGCGAGGTATATTTATATAAGCATGCATCATGGTGATCATCACATGTTTTTTTATTGAAGATATATTAACGAATCGATCTTTCTTCTTTCAGCCCTCCGGATCGAGCAAATCTGCTTCTACAGACAGCAAGACAAAGCGAGGCCCGAGCAGAATGTTGAAGGATGGTGTAAAGTACCACATCGAATCCATCAAACTTAGTGGCGAACCCCTCACGCCTAAGAACGTTGCGGACAAGTGGACTCGTCAGTGCGGAGTTCTTATGAAGGACAAACTCCCGATCTCCATTCAAGAATGGAAAGAGCCAAAGACTAAACGTCCAGGTATTACTTGGGTCGACGACAGAGCCAAAGAAGACCTTTTGAAATCTCTAATGGAACATTTCACCCTACCAGATCATTTCACTGAGGCAGATGTGAAGAAAGTCAAGGCCGCTGCTCTTAAAGATGACAATTGCATTCAACACCCACAAGAAAACTGTATGGGCCAACTACCTCGCTAATGAAAGGAAGACTCCAGATTTCAAGGGAATACTGGAGAAGCAAAGAGAGCACTGGGACGATTTCGTGACCTTCAAGGATTCATAATTATCTAAGGAACGGTCGATGAAAAACAAGGCAAATGCCGCAAGAAAGACGCAGTTCCATAGGCTGGGTCCAGGTGGCTACGCGGTGGGATTGCCTAAGTGGGATAATTCTGAGCAAGAGATGGAGGGTGCAGGGGTCACTCCGATTACTAGGAGCTGGCCCCCCAGGTGCAGAACTTGGTTCTATGCGCATGGGGGGGCGTTGGACCCGAAGACAGGCCTGGTTTCGAAGAAGGCAAGTCTGAAAGGAGCCAAACAAAAGATACTTGACGCAATAGAAGAAGCTCGAGCGGGGGTGTTCACGCCCAACAGAGAGAACGACGAGCTTACGCGCGCCCTGGAAAATCCTGAACACCCGGGAAGAACACGAGGCATGGGCGTTATTCCCTGGTATGAGGGCTTTTCGGACTGGAATGACGACTACAGGTCCCGTGCAAGAAAGAAGATGGAGGAGGAGAAGAAGAGGAAGTTGGAGGAGGAGTAGAGGAAGCAAGACGCAGAACGCCTTCAAGGCCTAGAAGCAAGGCACGCGGACCTGGCACTCAAATTCCAACAGCAGCAGCAGCAGATCGACTCACTTAGCCAGGAAAGGGGGTCTCAGCAGCGGCAGCAGCAAGCGGATGATCGTCCAGCATTGGATAGCATCGTCCCATCCATGCCGAGAAGCAGCGTTGGTTCTGCCCCAGGCGACACACTGCTGGATACATACCCTGTGGATGACATCATAGAGAACACTAACTGTGAGCTACACTCCAAAATGAAGAACATATCCATGAAGGTGGCGGACGGCGTTGCTTTTCCAGTTACCCCCAAAGCAACCTACCATTGCATCCCAATTCCAGAGGGCTATGCTTGTGTCATGGTTGATGAAGTGGTGGACCCATATTCGGGGCTAACGCTTGACATTCCTGGAGGTGAAGACGAGCGCACACTGGGAGAGGCCATACATCGTATCATCCTATGGAGAAAGGATTGCATCATCTTTCGAAGTCAACCGACACCGCCTCGTCTGCCGACTCCTCCTCGAAGTCCGCCACCGAGTAAGTAGACTCCCGCTCCTCCAAGTCCACGAACGCGTGAGACGACTCCTCCTCGAAGTCCGCCACCTCCTCCAAGTCCCCGAACGCGTGAGCTGACTCCTTCGGTTTCAAGTCCGGCACAGCGTCATGCCACTTCTCCGGTTTCAAGTCCGGCATCGTGTCAGGCCACACCTCCTGCTTCAAGTCCGGCACATCGTCAGGCCACTTCTCCTGGTCCAACTCCACGTCAGCCGTCTCCGCCGTCTCAGCAATCGCAGAAGAGACATGCCGCAGCTTTGGTGCGTAGCGGTACGAGTCAAGATAGTTCAGGAAGTACAGGCGGAGACAAGCGATATAAATATGGTCCAAGCCTCGTCCCTCTTCCCCAGAGGCCTTACGACATGACTAAGGAGCAAAACACAGCCATAGTGCAAGCCCAAGTGGACGCCCATTTTGGACCGAAACCGGCACCGCCGCCAAAGGAGAAAGTGCCTGAGAAAGCAATTGACCACTTCATTCGTATGGCTAGAGAACCAGCTCCCAGGCCTGTTGACTCGGACTATGAGCGCCAAATCAGGAAGGCACATCGAGCACGACTACAGAAGGAAGCGAGCTCAAGCTCGAGCCAACAAGCAGCTGGCAAAAAATGCGGGAAAACCGTTCCCCAGTTGGAAGAACAGGCGACGCAAGCGATCCCCCCGCTTGTTGTGCCAACAACACATGAGAGGAGTAGTACGCGTGCCAAATATTATTGTGGGCAAACCGTTAGCGTTCCCCAGCATGGCGATGTGGTAATAACAGAGGATCATATAATGCAGGCTCAAATGCTCAATATCTCGGTTGGACAACTCCTCGAAATTGAGCCCATGCCTATGCTTAAAGAATCGGAAATAGCATGGCAATATGTCCGGGGCAAATCTTTGGTCCATCCAGACAAGGTCAAGGACCTCCCAACGAGAATGTATCAATTGCATCAATGGTACATGAACATTACCAAGATTTCCAATCGAGAGTCCCTCATGGTGAATGTCAAGCATGAGCATTATTACCATGAGAAAGCTCTGACCATTGAGTATCCACAACTATTTCAGTTATACAATCAAGACGCACTCGACAAGTCTATCGTCAGTTGCTATTGTCTGTAAGTGATTTCTTTCTGTAATTTAAGTCTCAAGCTAGTTATGTAGTGATAATTTTGATCAATCATTACATGTAATTATCCCCACTATATTCTTTTTCTGTGGTATTATATGCAGGATGAAGATGTATGAAATGAAAAAAGCTGGACGCTATGGCGTTGGGTTCATTGACCCAAATACCATCAATTAGGACATATGGCAGATTGAACATTGTCAAGATGCTGTAGAGGAAAGCATGCTAGACTTCTTGAAGCACCTCAATAGCAATGAAGATATACTACTTCCTTACAACATCCCGTGAGTCACACTGTCTTTGCTTACTAGCTAGCTAGATGTTAATAATTAAGTGTATATGGTTTACGGTAGTTGATTAATTTTATGCACATGCTCGCTTAATTAAGACATGCAAACATGTGCGTATGCAGTTGACACTGGGTCTTGTTAGACATTAAAGTTGAGGAAGAAAAAGTTGAATTACTGGACTCACTAACTAAAGAAGATAAAGACTACACCATCGTGAAGGGGATAGTCAACAGGTAATTTCAATCATTATTAACTATATCTCGGCCTATTAATTATTAGTTCGTCATTTCCTGATATGAACTATTTAATAACCCCTTTATTAATATTTCTTTGCCGGCGGGCAGGGCATGGGCAAAGTTCATCAAGGTGACTCCAGGCACGTGGCCAAAAAAGTTGTTTTGGCATCGACCCAAGGTAAGTAATTAAGTAGTACTAGCTAGCTACCATCTCTTTAATTCTTGTTTCAATATCATTAATTAATTATCATGCTTGATTAATCATTATCTGATTCAATTCCATTCTCGTAAAGGCCCTGAGGCAGGCGCCGGGGAATAATCTGTGTGCATACTACGTTTGCGAGAACATTCGCATGATGACGTGCGAAAGGAGCAGATCTGATAGACAGGACTAGGTACGTTTGTCAGAACACTATTCACACTATTATCGATATCTAGTCACACAACTAACACACATGCATATATTGATCTCCTTCTTAACAGTTCAGATCGGTGCGGGATAAGCTCCTACCATCGAACCGCATACTAGCACTTCAAGAGGAAATAGCCGAATTTTTGCTTGACCAGGTCATAGATCCCAAAGGAGAATATTACCCGCTACCGCCCAGGAGAATATTACCCAGGTCATAGATACCATCGAACCGCATACTAGCACTTCAAGAGAAAATATTACCCGCTACCGCCCCCATGAACCACTTGTCATCGTGCTCCGGAGACACCAAAGGCAACATATATATGTAGGAGAAATTGTGTATATGTATATAAATGTGTATGTGTGAATAATTAATGGTGTTGGTTTGTGAGACATTCGATGATATATATATATATATATATATATGTATGTATGTATATATATATATATATATATATATATGCGGTTCTACGTACGAGAAAATCTATTTATATATATGCATAACGTGTACAATTTGTAGTATCGTGAAATAACAGCAAACAAAAAAATTGAATGGAAAATAAATCAACCCCCCTCCCCCCCCAAAATATTTAGTACCGGTTGGTGTTACCAACCGGTACTAATGCCCTACGCGCACCCCGGGCCTGGCTCGTGCCACGTGGTGGCACTTTAGCGCCGGTTCGTGACGAACCGGTACTAAAGGGGGGGGGGGCTTTAGTCCCCACTCTTTAGTGCCGGTTGGCAAATCGGCACTAAAGGCCGTTACGAACCGGCACTAAAGCCCGGTTCTGCACTAGTGCCCTTTCTCTTCTCAATCCGGATCCGTGGAGGTGGCCTGCAGACGTGGAGGAGGGCGCCAGAAGCAGCTCCACAGGAACCACCCTCACGCGGAGGCAAGTCGCCATCAACGTACGGATCAGCTTCTTCCCGGTGGCACATGATTTCGAGCCAAATTCAAATATGATTCAGACCTTTGTCACGCATTTGTCAAATGTGCTCAAACTTAGCTTCCGTTTCAGCCAAGTTCAGTTGGAAACTTCAATCCTCTGACAATCTCCAGACATTTACCTGAAAAATAATAATAATGATGGCTGATGAAGGTGGTTCGCCAAGAGGTTCCTGCACCCTGTGGCTACGTGTTCGTGTGGGACGAGGACCTTGGTGTCGACAACTTCGCCGCGGAACCGTACGCTCCCTCTAGCTGCATGCTTTCCTCTGAGCTCTGAATATATATATTGTGAATGGTGATGATGATGATGAACATGTAGGTTGTGGATGCACTGGTTGAACAGCCGGGGCTGGACACGACCAAGGGGTCGGCGCCGATGCACGACATCGCCGCCAGGAAAAATGGCAGCGAGATGCACAAGTAAGCACGCCGTCCATGATGATGCATAGTACGTTTCCAGGCAACATGCTAGCACCATTGGCGTAGCTGTAGGGTGGCCAGGGTGGTCCATGGAGGTTCGGACGAACCAATTTACTAAACAAGTAGCAATCCGGTATTTGAGATATTTATATATTTCTGTGTCTACATAAACTTGTGTTTGAATGTCTTTTTCACGTTTTCTATATTGACTAAACAAATACTGGATTGCTACTTGTTTCAATTATACCAACAAAATAACTGTGCGTGCCCCTTCTAATAGGTAAGAGCGCGCCAATTTGAGGAGCTGCAGGCATTCAATTAGTTTACATAACTGATTACACGAGGATAATCTCCTGCCTTTGCATGCTATTGTGCTTCCATTTTTCTAAATTTAGTCGCTGCTGCAGCCTCACCAATTTGCCCCTTCCTTTCCTATTAAGCTTTGCTAGTCTTAATACCCATGGTAATGGGATTGCTGAGTCCTCGTGGCTCACAGATTACTACAACAACAGTTGCAGGTACAGGTTTATCCGATGATCATGACGCGAGAGCGATGCTTGCTTGCGTTGAGTTCTTCTTCTGCTTCTTCGATCAGGGGATAGGTTCCAGGTCGGCTTCTTCTGCTTCTTCGATCAGGGGATAGGTTCCAGGTCGGCAGCCTGGGCTAGCAGGGTGGATATTGTTGGAGTTTCCATTTATGTTTCATCCGTAGTCGGATGTTGTTCTTGTATGTTGTATTATTGTATTCATGTGATATTGTATGTATTGGATGTATCCCCTCTATTATGTAATGTTGATGTAATGATATCCACCTTTCAAAAGCATTCCAATATGCGGGTCTATCCTTGGTGGGACCTTCGAGTTCCTTTTGGATAGGGTCGCATATTGGGCGTGACATTTCCCTGGCAGAACACCTCCGCCGGAGCCCCTAGATTGGTTCCGCCTCGTGGTGGCGAAGTTTCGTGCCGTAAGCTTGCTTATGATTTTTTCAGGGTAAAAGCCTTCATATAGCAGAAGATGGGCACCGGAGGGCCACCAGGGTGCCCAGGAGATAGGGGGCGCGCCCAGTAGGGGGTGCGCAGCCCCACCCTCCAGGCCAGGGTGTGGGCCCCTTCTGGTATTTTCTTCGCTCAATAATTCTTATTAATTCCAAAAGTGACTTCCTGGAGTTTCAGGATTTTTGGAGCTGTGCAGAATAGGTTTCCAATATTTGCTCCTTTTCCAGCCAGAATTCCAGCTACCGGCATTCTCCCTCTTCATGATAAACCTTGTAAAATAAGAGAGAATAGCCATAAGTATTGTTACATAACGTGTAATAACAGCCCATAATGCAATAAATATCGATATAAAAGCATGATGCAAAATGGACGTATCAACTCCCCCAAGCTTAGACCTCGCTTGTCCTCAAGCGGAAGCCGATAATGAAAAATATGTCCACATGTTTAGAGATAGAGGTGTCGATAAAAATAAAATACGGACATGAGGGCATCATGATCATTCTTATAACAGCAACATATATGGATTTTGTCATATGATTTCTTATGCTCAAGTAACAATCTATTCACAATGTCAAGTATGGTTCAGAAACTTCATTGAGAACTAGCAAACTATAATCTCAGTCATTGAAGCAATTGCAATTTATCATAACATCAGAAAGAGTCAAGAATAGAGCTTTTCAGCAAGTCCATATACTCAACTATCATATAGTCTTCTACAACTGCTAATACTCACGCAATACTTATGGTTATGGAGTTTTAATTGGACATTGAGAAAGATAGGGGCTTATAATTTCTCTCCCAACATATTCACCTTTGGGTGATGTCAACAATAATAGTTCATGCTAACTTACATCCAATTGGATATATGTATCAGGATCTTTCCAACACGAGGTGCTTGCCAAAGGATAAAATGAAAAAGGGAAAGGTGAAGATCACATTGATTCTTGCATAAAGTAAAAGACATAAAGTAAAAGATAGGCCCTTCACAGAGGGAAGCAGAGGCTGTCATGTGTTTTTTGGGTTGGATGCAGAAAATCTTAATGCAAAAGAACGCCACTTTATATTGCCACTTGTGATATGAACCTTTATTATGCAGTCCGTCGCTTTTATTACTTCCATATCACATGATCGTATAAAGCTTATTTTCTCCGCACTAATAAGTCATACATATTTAGAGAGCAATTTTTATTGCTTGCAACATGACAACTTACTTGAAGGATCTTACTCAATCCATAGGTAGGTATGGTGGAGTCTCATGGCAAAACTGGGTTTAAGGATATTTGGAAGCACAAGTAGTATCTCTACTTGGTGCGAGGAATTTGGCTAGCATGAGGGGGAAAGGCAAGCTCAACATATTTGAAAGATCCATGACAATATACTTTAACTGATATGTGAGAAAACATAAACCATTACGTTGTCTTCCTTGTCCAACATCAACTCTTTAGCATGTTATACTTTAATGAGTGCTCACAATCATAAAAGATGTCCAAATAGTATATTTATATGTCAAAACCTCTCTTTCTTTATTACTTCCTATTAATTGCAACGGTGACCAAAACTATGTTTGTCAACTCTCAACAACTTTTAAGCCTCATACTCTTTATATGTGAAGTCATTACTATCCATAAGATCAATATGAACTCTTTTATTCTTTTTATTCTTTCTATTTTCTCAAGATCATAGAAATATAGCAAAGCCCTTGACTCAACACTAATCTTTATTATATAGCTCACGAACTCGATTACATAGAAGGATCACAAAGCAAAACTCAAAACTAATTCATACCAAAACTTCAATCTACTAGATCAAGATATTATTGAAAGGATCAAACTAAGTAAAACGGTAAAGATAGGAGTGTGATGGTGATACGATACCAGGGCACCTCCCCCAAGCTTGGCAGTTGCCAACGGGAGTGCCCATACCCATGTGATTATGTCCTCGGAGGTGGTGAAGAAGGAGTTGCTGATGATGTAGACTTCTTCCTCAATTTACGCTTGAGGATAGTATTTTGCTCCTTTAGATCATCGATTTCCTACTCAAGGCTTAATATCCTTCTGCACAGTTCCTGTTTGTTCTCCTGCAAGAGACGAAAAGGGATAATCTCGATCTTTGGCTTCTTTGCTCCATCGGGGAGGCTTGACTTTTTAAACTCCACATGCATGTCCCCTGGTTGAGGTAATGGGGCTTCATCTTCGTCTGAGCTCGTCTCCTCCTTTCCCTTAGGCTTATAGTCTTCCTCTTCCTCAGTGGTCCAGCCACCATGCTCCAAGTCCCCGTAGACCTTAGGGTTTGCAAGGAAATCAGCCTCATAGCTTTCTCCCTGCGAATCCTGGGACGGCATATTTCTCTAACCTGCGGCAGAAACAACTCGAAACAAAAACAGAATATTTTTGCGTGATACGGTAGTCAAAACCTTCAGGGGATTATATAATGAATTTTTACCGACCAAGAGAAGTATTGTGCAAGAAAACGGAATCCGGGAGGCACACGAGGTACCCACGAGACAGGGGGGGTGCACCCAGTAGGGGGGGGGGGGGGGGGCGCCCTCCACCCTCGTGGAGGCCACGTGTCCTTCCCGGATTACTTCTTGCTTCCCAAAATTCTTAAATATTCCAAAACAGAGAAAAAATGCCATTAGAATTGTTTTGGAGTCAGTTTACTTACTGTACCACATACCTATTCCTTTTCGGAGTTTGAAATGTTCTAGAAAGTGTCCCTTATGTATTCCTCCGGGGTTACGGTTTCAATAATATTAGTTTCAACATTGATAGGATTACCTGAGATATAATGTTTGATTCTTTGACCTTTCACCACCCTCGGACTTGTGCCTTCGAATTTGTTGATTTTTATGGCACCAGAACGATAGACCTCCTCGATAACGTAAGGACCTTCCCACTTAGAGAGAAGTTTTCCTGCAAAAAATCTTAAACGAGAGTTGAATAGCAAGACATAATCACCTACGTTAAACTCACGCCTTTGTATTCTTTTGCCATGCCATCTTTTAACTTTTTCTTTGAACAACTTGGCATTCTCATAGGCTTGGGTTCTCCATTCATCAAGTGAGATAATATAAAATAACCTCTTCTCACCGGCAAGTTTGAAGTCATAGTTGAGCTCTTTAATAGCCCAATATGCTTTATGTTCAAGTTCAAGAGGTAAGTGACATGCTTTTCCCTAAACCATCTTATACAGAGACATACCCATAGGATTTTTATATGCAGTTCTATAGGCCCATAATGCATCATCAAGTTTCTTAGACCAATTCTTTCTAGACCTATTAACAGTCTTTTGCAAAATTAATTTGAGCTCTCTATAACTCAACTCTACTTGACCACTAGACTATGGGTGATAAGGAGATGCAATTCTATGATTAACATCATACTTAGCAAGCATTTTACGAAAAGCACCATGAATAAAATGTGAACCACCATCAGTCAAAGATACCTAGGGACTCCAAACCTCAGAAAAATAACTTCTTTAAGCATCTTAATAGAGGTGTTATGATCAGCACTACTAGTTGGAATAGCTTCTACCCACTTAGTAATGTAATCAACAATAGCTAAAATATGTGTATATCCATTAGAGGCATGAAAAGGTCCCATATAATCAAAGCCCCAAACATCAAATGGTTCAATAACAAGAGAATAGTTCATAGGCATTTCTTAACGTCTACTAATATTACCAATTATTTGACATTCATCACAAGACAAGACAAACTTACGGGCATCTTTGAAGAGAGTAGGCCAATAAAAATCGGATTGCAATACCTTATGTGCAGTTCTGTCTCCAGCGTGGTGTCCTCGGAGTGACACTTGCGTAGGATCTGTTCCAGTTCATGCCCAGTTACACAACGTTTAATAACACCATCTACTCCTTCTTTATAAAGGTGTGGGTCATCCCAGAAGTAATATCTTAAATCATAAAAGAACTTTTTCTTTTGCTGGTATGTGAAACTAGGTGGTATAAATTTAGCAACAATGTAATTAGCATAATCAGCATACCATGGAGCAGTATGACAAGCATTAATGATCGCTAATTATTCATCAGGAAAGCTATCATCAATAGGAAGTGGGTCATCAAGAACATTCTCTAATCTAGACAAGTTGTCTGCAACAGGGTTCTCAGCTCCCTTTCTATCAATAATATGCAAATCAAATTCTTGGAGCAAGAGAACCCATCTAATAAGTCTAGGCTTAGCATCTTTCTTTTCCATAAGATATTTAATAGCTGCTTGATCAGTGTGAATAGTAATTTTAGAATCAACAATATAAGGTCTGAACTTATCACAAGCAAATACAACTGCTAAGAATTCTTTTTCGGTAGTAGCATAATTTCTTTGGGCAGTATCAAGAGTTTTACTAGCATACTGGATAGCATTTAGTTTCTTATCGACTCTTTGCCCTAGAACAGCACCTACATCATAATCACTAGCATCACACATAATTTCAAAGGGTAAATTCCAATCAGGTGGCTGAACAATAGGTGCAGCGATCAAAGCTTTCTTAAGTATTTTAAATTCTTCTATGCAATCATCATCAAAGACAAAAGGAATATCTTTTTGCAATAAATTAGTCAGAGGCCTAGAGATTTTAGAAAAGTCCTTACTGAACCTCCTATAAAAACCGGCATGACCAAGGAAACTTCTTATACCTTTAATGTCCTTGGGACATGGCATCTTTTCAATAGCATCAACTTTAGCTTTATCAACTTCAATACCTTTCTAAGAAATCTTATGCCCCAAGATAATGCCTTCATTAACCATAAAGTGGAACTTTTCCCAATTCAATACGAGACTAGTCTCTTCACATCTCTGCAAAACTCGATCAAGGTTGCTCAAGCAATCATCAAAAGAGGATCCATAAACGGAGAAGTCATCCATGAATACCTGACAAATCTTTTCACAAAAGTCAGAGAATATAGCCATCATGCATCTTTGAAAGGTAGCAGGTGCATTACATAAACCAAAAGGCATACGTCTATAAGAAAAAGTACCAAAAGGGCAAGTAAAAGTAGTTTTTGATTGATCCTCCGCTAACACAGGTATTTGAGAGAAACTAGAATAACCATCTAGAAAGCAGAAATGTGTATGTTTTGACAGTCTTTCTAGCATTTGATCAATAAAAGGTAAAGGGTAATGATATTTCTTAGTAGCTTTATTTAATTTACGGAAATCAATTACCATCCTATAACCTGTAATAATTCTTTGCGGGATCAATTCATCTTTATCATTAGGAACTACAGTAATACCTCCCTTCTTAGGAACGCAATGGATAGGGCTTACCCAATCACTATCAGCAACGGGATATATTATACCTGCCTCAAGGAGCTTTAGTATCTCCATTCTTACCACTTCTTTCATCTTAGGATTTAATCGTTGTTGAGGATCTCTAACTGGTTTGGCATCTTTCTCCAATTTAATTTTATGTTGGCACAGAGTGCGACTAATGCCCTTAAGATCATCCAGAGTATATCCAATAGCAACATGGTGCTTCTTCAGAGTTTTCAATAATCTTTCCTCTTCTTGCTCTGAAAGGTTAGCACTAATAATAACAGGATATATTTTCTTTTCATCAATATAAGCATATTTAAGATTATCAGGTAAAGGTTTGAGCTCAAACACGGGATCACCCTTGGGTGGACGGGGATCCCCTAGGATTTCAACAGGCAAGTTGTGTTTCAGAATAGGACCCTGTTGAAGGAATACTTCATCTATTTCCCTTCTTACATTCATAAACATATCATTTTCATGGTCTAGCAAATATTGTTCTAACGGATCAGTAGGATGCACGGCAATAGAAGCAAGACCAATAATTTCATCCTTACTAGGCAATTCTTTATCATGGAGTTGTCTATGAAATTTAGCAAAATTAAACTCATGTTTCATATCCCCCAAGCCAATTGTAACAACATCCTTTTTGCAATCAATCTTTAGCATTGACAGTATTCAAGAAGGGTCTACCAAATATAATGGGACAAAAGCTATCTTGTGGGGAACCAAGAACAAGAAAATCAGTAGGATATTTAACTTTCCCACACATGACTTCAACATCTCTAACAATCCCAACTGGTGCAATAGTATCTCTATTGGCAAGCTTAACAGTAACATCAATACCTTCTAACTCAGCGGGTGCAATATCATGCATAATTTCATTATATAAAGAAATAGGTATTGCACTAGCACTAGCACCCATATCACATAAGCCATGATAACAATGATCTCCTATTTTGACAGAAATAACAGGCATGCCTACAACAGGTCTATGTATCTTAGCATCTGGTCTAGCAATATTAGCAGTTTCACCACAGAAGTAAATAACATGCCCATCTATATTATCATCCAAGAGATCTTTAACCATAGCAATACTAGGTTCAACATTAATTTGCTCAGGAGGTGTATATGTTCTAATATTACTCTTACGAACCATAGTTGAAGCTTTAGCATGATCCTTTATCCTAACAGGAAAATGTGGTTTCTCAACATAAGTAGTAGGAACAATAGGATCATTATAAGTGATAGTCTTTTCTTCAACTGGAATAGGTGCCACTACTTTTACTTCAGTGGGAGGATTATATTTAAACCACTTCTCCTTAGGGAGATCAACGTGAGCAGCAAAAGATTCACAGAAAGAAGCTACTATCTCAGAGTCAAGTCCATATTTAGCGCTAAATCGACGAAAAGCATCGGTATCCATAAAAGATTTAACACAATCAAACTTAGGTGTCATACCTGACTCCTTACCATCGTCGGAACCCAATTCTTCAGAGTTGCATTTAATTCTTTCAAATAAATCCCACTTGAATTCAGTAGTCTTCATCATATAAGAACCATCACAGGAAGTATCAAGCATGGTGCGATCATTAAGAGAAAGCCGAGGATAAATTTTTTGAATAATCATTTCTCTTGAGAGCTCATGATTGGGGCATGAATATAACATTGACTTAAGCCTCCCCCAAGCTTGAGCGATACTTTCTCCTTCGCGAGGCTAGAAATTATATATGTAATTACGATCACGGTGTACAAGATGCATAGGATAGAACTTCTGGTGAAATTCCAACTTCAATCATTTATAGTTCCAAGATCACGTATCATCACATAGCCTATACCATGTCAATGCATCTCCCTTCAAAGATAAAGGGAAGACCTTCCTCTTAACAACATCATCGGGAATATCTGCAAGCTTAAATAATCCACAAACTTCATCGACAAAGATAAGGTGTAGATCGGGATGCAATGTTCCATCTCCTGCAAAGGGATTAGCTAGCAGTTTCTCTATCATACCCGAAGGAATCTCAAAGTAAACATTTTCAGTAGGTTCAATAGGTTGAGGAGCAACTCTTTGCTCTGCTGGTCGGGGCAAAGATGCCCTGAACAAGCCCCTCAAAGGATTAGTCTCCATAGTAACAAGCGACAGAAATTCAGCACACTAAATAAATGTTTCCTTACCAAGTTCCACTCACCAAATGCGCTTCACTCCCTGGCAACGGCGCCAGAAAAGAGTCTTGATGACCCACAAGTATAGGGGATCTATCGTAGTCCTTTCGATAAGTAAGAGTGTCGAACCCAACGAGGAGCAGAAGGAAATGACAAGCGGTTTTTAGTAAGGTATTCTCTGCAAGCACTGAAATTGTAGGTAACAGATAGTTTTGTGATAAGATAATTTGTAACGGGTAACAAGCAATGAAAGTAAATAAGGTGCAGCAAGGTGGACCAATCCTTTTTGTAGCAAAGGACAATCCTGGACAATTTCTTATAATGAGTAAAGCGCTCCCGAGAACACATGGGAATTATCGTCAAGCTAGTTTTCATCACGCTCATATGATTCGCCTTCGGTACTTTGATAATTTGATATGTGGGTGGACCGGTGCTTGGGTACTGCCCTTTCTTGGACAAGCATCCCAATTATGATTAACCCCTATTACAAGCATCCGCAACTACAAAAGAAGTATTAAGGTAAACCTAACCATAGCATGAAACTAGTGGATTCAAATCAGCCCCTTACGAAGCAATGCATAAACTAGGGTTTAAGCTTCTGTCACTCTAGCAATCCATCATCTACTTATTACTTCCCAATGCCTTCCTCTAGGCCCAAATAATGGTGAAGTGTCATGTAGTCGACGTTCACAAAACACCACTAGAGGAGAGACAACATACATCTCATCAAAATATCGAACGAATACCAAATTCACCTGACTACTAATAGCAAGACTTCACCCATGTCCTCAGGAACAAACGTAACTACTCACAAAGAATATTCATGTTCATGATCAGAGGAGTATTAATATGTATTAAGGATCTGAACATATGATCTTCCACCAAGTAAACCAATTAGCATCAACTACAAGGAGTAATCAACACTACTAGCAACCCACATGTACCAATTTGTGGTTTTGATACAAGATTGGATACAAGAGATGAACTAGGGTTTTGAGAGGAGATGGTGCTGGTGAAGATGTTGATGGAGATTGACCCCCTCCTGATGAGAGGATCGTTGGTGATGACGATGGTGATGATTTGCCCCTCCCGGAGGGAAGTTTCCCTGGCAGAACACCTCCGCCGGAGCCCTAGATTGGTTCCTCCTCGTGGTGGCGGAGTTTCGTCCCGTAAGCTTGCTTATGATTTTTTCTAGGGTAAAAGCCTTCATATAGCAGAAGATGGGCACCGGAGGGCCACCAGGGTGCCCAGGAGATAGGGGGTGTGCCCAGTAGGGGGTGCGCGCCCCTCACCCTCCTGGCCAGGGTGTGGGCCCCCTCTGGTATTTTCTTTGCTCAATAATTCTTATTAATTCCAAAAGTGACTTCCGTGGAGTTTCAGGATTTTTGAAGGTGTGCAGAATAGGTTTCCAATATTGGCTCCTTTTCTAGCCAGAATTCCAAATGCCGGTATTCTCCCTCTTCATGATAAACCTTGTAAAATAAGAGAGAATAGCCATAAGTATTGTGACATAACGTGTAATAACAGCCCATAATGCAATAAATATCGATATAAAAGCATGATGCAAAATGGAATTGCCATACTACTGTCATCATGTTAGTATCGTCGGATTTATTTGTACATGCCATGCTCATATTGTTCTAGCAGTATTATGTTCATGTTTTTTATGCCATGTTATCCTGATGATTAATACGTCTGCAACGTATCTATAATTTATGAAGCATTCATGCTATATTACTATGTGTGTGATTATGGGCTTTATTATACACTTTTATATTACTTTTGGGACTAACCTATTAACCGGAGGCCCATCCCATATTGTTGTTTTATTGCCTGTTTCAGTATTTCGAGGAAAAGGAATATCAAACGGAGTCCAAACGGAATGAAACCTTCGGCATCGTGATTTTTTGGAAGAATATCATCCTACAGGCTTGGAGATCAAGCCAGAAGACCCTCGAGGAGCCAAAGAGATAGGGGGGCCCCCCTATAGGGCGCGGCCCCCTGTCTTGTGGGCCCCTCGAGCACCTCCCGACCAACTTCTTTCGCCTATATATTCCCCCGTACCCTAAAACCATCGAATATCAAGATAGATCGGGAGTTCTGCTGCCGCAAGCCTCTGTAGCCACCAAAAACATCTCGGTAGTCCATTCCGGCACCCTGCCAGAGGGGGAACCCATCACCGGTGGCCATCTTTATCATCCCGGCGCTCTCCATGACGAGGAGGGAGTAGTTCACCCTCGAGGCTGAGGGTATGTGCCAGTAGCTATGTGTTTGATCTCTCTCTCCCTCTCTCTCTCTCTCTCTCTCTCTCGTGTTCTCTCTCGTGTTCCCTCTATGGCACGATCTTGATGTATCGCGAGCTTTGCTATTATAGTTGGATCTTATGATGTTTTCCCCCTCTACTCTCTTGTGATGAATTGAGTTTCCCTCTTGAAGTTATCTTATCAGATTGAGTCTTTGATTTGAGAACACTTGATGTATGTCTTGCTGTGTTTATCTGTGGTGATAATGGGATATCACGTGCCACTTGATGTATGTTTTGGTGACCAACTTTTGGGTTCCGCCCATGAACCTATGCATAGGGGTTGGCACACGTTTTCTTGATTCTCCGTTAGAAACTTTGGGGCACTCTTTGAAGTACTTTGTGTTGGTTGGATGAATCTGAGATTGTGTGATGCATATCGTATAATCATGCCCACGGATACTTGAAGTGACAATGGAGTATCTAGGTGACATTAGGGTTTTGGTTGATTTGTGTCTTAAGGTGTTATTCTAGTACGAACTCTTTAATAGATCGATCCGAAAGAATAACTTTGAGGTGGTTTCGTACCCTACCATAAACTCTACATTTTTCTCCGCTATTAGTGGCTTTGGAGTGACTCGTTGTTGCATGTTGAGGGCTTGTTATATGATCTATCTATGTTATTATTGTCGAGAGAACTTGCACTAGTGAAAGTATGAACCCTAGGCCTTGTTTCCTATCATTGCAATACCGTTTAAGCTCACTTTTATCATTAGTTACCTTGCTGTTTTTATAATTTCAGATTACAAAAACCTATATCTACTATCTATTTTGCACTTGTATCACCATCTCTTTGCCGAACTAGTGCACCTATACAATTTACCATTGTATTGGGTGTGTTGGGGACACAACAGACTCTTTGTTATTTGGTTGCAGGGTTGTTTGAGAGAGACCATCTTCATCCTACGCCTCCTACAGATTGATACACCTTAGGTCATCGACTTGAGGGAAATTTGCTACTGTCCTACAAACCTGTGCACTTGCAGGCCCAACAACGTCTACAAGAAGAAGGTTGTGTAGTAGACATCAAGCTCTTTTCTGGCGCCGTTGCCGGGGAGGTTAGCGCTTGAAGGTATATCTTTAGATCTTGCAATCAAATCTTTTTGTTTCTTGTTTTATCACTAGTTTAGTTTATAAAAGAAAAACTACAAAAAATAAATGGAGTTGAGTTTGTCTCATACGCTTCGTCTTTTTAATATCTTTCGTGAGAATGATGAAAAGGAAAATTGTGCTCAAGTGCTAGAAGAAGAATGCATTAGAATGTTTGGTACTAAATATTTGTATGATGAGCATGATTGCAATGTTGTTAGTATGATTCCTTGAATATCCATGATGCTAATGATATGCAAAGCCACAAGCTTGGGGAAGCTATGATTGATGAATATGATATTTTTAGTCCCCCAAGTTTTGATGAGAATATTTATTATGATGAAAGCATGCCTCCTATTTATGATGATTATATTGATGAAAGTGGGTTTTGAAGAGTGTCAACTTTAGGAAGTATTGATCCCACTATTTTGGAGGATGTTGAATCTTATTGTGATGAACATGAAAGTGGATTTGGAAGAGTGTCAACTTTATTTAGTGATGATTCCACTATTTCGGAAGAGGTTCCAATTGATTATGAGAACAAAGTTGCTATATATGATGATTATTGTGATGACTTGTATGCTATTAGGAATAATGATAACCATGAAACTTGTCATCATGATTTTAGTTTTCAATTGGATTATGCCTCACATGATAATTATTTTGTTGAGTTTGCTCCCACTATTATTCATGAGAAGAATTTTGCTTATGTGGAGAGTAGTAAATTTTATATGCTTGTAGATAATGAAAAGAATGATTTAGGTGCTGGTTATATTGTTGAATTCATTCATGATGCTACTGAAAATCATTATGAGGGAGGAACATATGCTTGTAGGAATTGCAATAATATCAAGTTTCCTCTCTATGTGCTTAAAGTCTTGAAGCTATGCTTGTTTTACCTTCCTACGCTAGTTGATTATTGTTCCCATAAGTTGTTTGCTCACAAAATCCCTATGCATAGGAAGTGGGTTAGGCTTAAATGTGCTAGTCATATGCTTCATGATGCTCCCGTTATGTTTCAATTCTTATCTTTTATGTGAGCATCATTGCCATCATCATGCCTAGCTAAAAAGGCATTAAAGAAAAGCGCTTGTTGGGAGACAACCCAATATTTACCCTTACTGTTTTTGTGTGTCCACATGATTATTCTACTGTAGTAATCATGTTTTATAGCTTTTTTTTCAATAAAGTGCCAAGTAGAACCTTTGGGAAGAATTGAGTGAAGTTTATGTGATCTTGCTGTAAAAAACAGAAACTTTAGCGCTCACGAGATTAGCTGCCATGTTTTACTGGAGAGTGATTTTAGGTTGATTCTTTTTGAATATGATTAATAGACAAATTTATCAGGTCCAGAAATTTATTTCATAATTTTTGGGGTTCCATAAGTATACGTTTGATACAGATTACTACAGACTGTTCTGTTTTTGACAGATTCTGTTTTCTATGTGTTCTTTGCTTATTTTGATGAATCTATGAGTAGTATCGGAGGGTATGAACCATAGAGAAGTTATAATACAATATAATTACACCAATATGAATTTAGAATGAGTTCATTACAGTACCTAAGTGGTGGTTTTATTTTCTTATACTAACGGAGCTTACGAGTTTTGTTTTGAGTTTTGTGTGGTTGAAGTTTTCAAGTTTTGGGTAAAGATTCGATGGACTATGGAATAAGGAGTGGAAAGAGCCTAAGCTTGGGGATTCTCAAGGCACCCCAAGGTAATATTCAAGGACAACCAAGAGCCTAAGCTTGGGGATGCCCCGGAAGGCATCCCCTCTTTCGTCTTTGTTCATCGGTAACTTTACTTGGAGCTATATTTTTATTCGCCACATGATATGTGTTTTGCTTGGAGAGTCATTTTCTTTTGTTAGTTTTTCTTGCTGTTACTTAGATTAATGTTTTGCCTCTTTAGTTTCAATAAAAAAGTTAAGGATAGCCTCTACCATGCTTATTTTGCTAGTATACATGTTGCTGTTTGAAAACAGAAAGTTTACCGCTGTTGCAAAAATTCGCTAGAAAATTCAAAGAATGGTATAACGTTGAATCTTTTTGCATATTAATCTCTGATAAATTTATTACAGTGGGAATTTAAGTTCATAATTTTTGGAGTCAGGGAAGTATTGATACTCTTGCATTCTTTACAGACTGTACTGTTTTGGCAGATTGTTGTTATGGTTGCATTGTTTGCATATGTTTGCTTGTTTAATGATTCTATTTGAGGATAGGAGTATTAAATATGAAGAGGAATTTAGTATGCAATGTTGAATAATAATTTTAGTGATTTGTTACAGTAGAATATGATAAGGTTCTGCATTGGTTTATACTAACCTATCTCACGAGTTCTTGTTGAGTTTGTTGTGAATGAAGCTTTTGATAAAAAGAAGAGAAACCATGATATGAGAGGAATTAAGGAGACATAAAAACTCAAGCTTGGGGATGCCCAAGGCACCCCAAGATAATATTTCAAGAATTCTCAAGCACCTAAGCTTGGGGATGCCCCGGTAGGCATCCCACCTTTCTTCTTCAACAACTATCGGTTAGTATCGGTTGAGCCTAAGTTTTTGCTTCTTCACATGAGTTGTGCTATCCTTGCAGTGCATTTTATTTTGTTTTGCTTGCTGTTTGAATAAGATACCAAGATCTGAAATTCTTAAATGAGAGAGATTCTTTTTATAGTTGCATAATTATTTAGCTACTCATTGATCTTCACTTATATCCTTTGAGTAAATGGTTGAATGAGTTGAATGTCATAAATCTGAAATTATATATGCCTCATTTGCTTATCCCATGGGGAGTAATGACTTCACATCTAAGAAGTAGAGGTTGTAAATTTATTGACGGTTAGCAAGCATTGTATTAGTCATTTGAACAATTCATGAAAGAATATTGAAGGAAGGGAGATTTCACATATAAATATATTATCAAAGACATCTTTTATAATTGTGAGCACTCATTATGTATGACATGCTAAAGAGTTGATGTTGGACAAGGAAGACAACGTAATGGGTTACGTTTTCTCACATCTCAGTTAAAGTATATTGTCATGGATCATTCAAACATGTTGAGCTTGCCTTTCCCCCTAATGCTAGCCAAAATTCCTAGCACCAAGTAGAGATACCACTTGTGCTTCCAAATATCCTTAAACCCAGTTTTGCCATGAGAGTCCACCATACCTACCTATGGATTGAGTAAGATCCTTCAAGTAACTTGTCATTGGTGCAAGCAATAAAAATTGCTCTTTAAATATGCATGACTTATTAGTGTGGAGAAAATAAGCTTTGTACAAACTTGTTATGGAAGCAATAAAAGCGATGGACTGCATAATAAAGGTCCATATACAAGGGGCAATATAAAGTGACGTTCTTTCGCATTAAGATTTTGTGTATCCAACCCTAAAAGCGCATGACAACCTCTGCTTCCCTCTGTGAAGGGCCTATCTTTTACTTTATCTCTTTTACTTTATGCAAGAGTCAAGGTGATCTTCACCTTTCCCTTTTTCATTTTATCCTTTGGCAAGCACTTTGTGTTAGGGTGATCCTGATATATATATCCAATTGGATGTACGTTAGCATGAACTATTATTGTTGACATCACCCAAAGGTGAATACGTTTGGAGGCAACATTATAAGCCCCAATCTTTCTCTGTGTCTGATTAAAACTTCATAACCACAAGTATTGCGTGAGTGTTAGCAACTGTAGAAGACTATATGATAGTTGAGTATGTGAAGTTTGCTAAATCAAAGCTCTGACATAGACTCTTCCTGGAATTAAGATGAATTGCAATTGTTTTGATGACTAAAAATGAAGTTTGCTACTTTTCAAGAAAGTTTATGGTCTATGCTTTAATATTTGAATTGCTTGTTACTAGTTCGTGAAAAGTTTTATGAGATGAACTGCTGCTATGACATATTATCATGCTAGAAAGGGTGATTGAAATTATCATTGATCAAACTTGTGCACCTTCTAGCATTCACACTTCATAAATTCTTTCCTTATCATTTACCTACTCGAGGACGAGTAGGAATTAAGCTTGGGGATGCTTGATATGTCTCCAACGTATCTATAATTTATGAAGCATTCATGCTATATTACTATGTGTTTTGAATGATTATGGGCTTTACTATACACTTTTATATTACTTTTGGGACTAACCTATTAACCGGAGGCCCAGTCCATATTGCTGTTTTATTGCCTGTTTCAGTATTTCGAGGAGAAGGAATATCAAACGGAGTCCAAACGGAATGAAACCTTCGGCATCGTGATTTTTTGGAAGAATATCATCCCGGAGGCTTGGAGATCAAGTCAGAAGACCCTCGAGGAGCCCAAGAGATAGGGGGCGCCCCCCCCCTACAGGGCGCGGCCCCCTGTCTCGTGGGCCCCTCGAGAACCTCCCGACCGACTTCTTTCGCCTATATATTCCCCCGTACCCTAAAACCATCGAATATCAAGATAGATGGGGAGTTCTGCCGCCGCAAGCCTCTGTAGCCACCAAAAACCTCTTGGGAGTCCGTTCCGGCACCCTGCCGGAGGGGGAACCCATCACCGGTGGCCATCTTCATCATCCCGGCGCTCTCCATGATGAGGAGGGAGTAGTTCACCCTCGAGGCCGAGGGTATGTACCAGTAGCTATGTGTTTGATCTCTCTCTCTCTCTCTCTCTCTCTCTCTCTCTTGTGTTCTCTCTCGTGTTCCCTCTATGGCACGATCTTGATGTATCGCGAGCTTTGCTATTATAGTTGGATCTTATGATGTTTCTCCCCCTCTACTCTCTTGTGATGAATTGAGTTTCCCTCTTGAAGTTATATTATCGGATTGAGTCTTTGATTTGAGAACACTTGATGTATGTCTTGCCGTGTTTATCTGTGGTGACAATGGGATATCACGTGCCACTTGATGTATATTTTGGTGACCAACTTGCGGGTTCCGCTCATGAACCTATGCATAGGGGTGGGCACACGTTTTCTTGATTCTCCGGTAGAAACTTTGGGGCACTCTTTGAAGTACTTTGTGTTGGTTGGATGAATCTGAGATTGTGTGATGCATATCGTATAATCATGCCCACACATACTTGCAGTGGATGTAAGTTTCTATTGATTTTGGGGGAGCTATGATCCTATTTTGTGCACTTTGTACTGCTACAAAAATTCTTATGTGTGCACAAATCATGGGGAGCTTCTCCAGTTTCTTTAGAACACTCCTTCGCTCATATCATTTATTCATTCATGTGGCATGTAGGATCATTGGTCTAGTTGGCTCAATTGATATTCGTTGATTGCTTGCTTCAATTGGTATCTTTTGATTGCTTGATTGCTTGTTTCTCTCTTTCTTTTGTCTTTGTGGCATATCTTTCTTTTGTGAACTTTGGGCCTAAATATAGTTTGTTTTCCTCCTAGTATTTACCGTCAAACTTGTGTATTGCATTCCACTCTCTTGTTGAGAAATACACAATTTATGGAGGACCACAATTTATATTGGCCTTCTTAGATTTTCGCCCGTTTTGGCAATCGATGCCAATGGGGGAGAAGTTTCAGAGAGTTTTGTGGAGAAGTTTAGAGAGTTATCTCTTCTTGCTTTGGTTTTGTTCCTTAGCATTTGCATCTCATTCACATGCACTATTGGTTGTTGCATTGCATGGTGATGCATAATTCCTTATATAAACTCTCTTGAAAGTGATTGTCATCAATTACCAAAATGGGGGAGATTTAAAGAACATGCGGTGCCCCCATGTTTGGTTTTGGTAATTGATGACAATCTCTATGGACTAATGGTTGTCTTGAGTTATATTTGAAGGATTTGTCCATAGGCTTTCCTTGAAGTCCATGTGTTGGTTTCAAGGAGTTTATGAGTTGACCAAGGTGCTATTAAGGAATTATCCAAAGATTGGTCATGCGAGTGTTGAGCTTATTGCAGGCATGTCTTGAAGAAGAAGGTTGTGTGATCATTCATGTTTACCTTCAATACATCATCCAAATGAAGAGAGTTGCAAAGATTCAAGGTTGATCAAGACTAAGTCATGAGTGAATCAAGTTGATCAACTCACAAAGCGTAGAAGATGTATCGAGAGGGATCAAGTGATCCCATGGTATGGTAAGCATTGTCCATTGCACTTTGTGTACTAACCCATGGTCTATGTGAGAGTTCTATGTGGGGTTAGGTACATATCCATGGGCTTGCATCAAGAGGAAGATATCATACAACCCATGGAAAGGATGACATCAAGTGGTGATCGTCATCAAGATTGCCGTGTGCAAGTTCAAGTGGAGCATCACGAAGAGATCAAGTGCTTGAATCTTGCCATCCATTGTGGTGTCAATGGACTTGTGAAGATGAGCCGAAGAGTGGCTCACCCATAGTGGATTATGGGGGAGCAATCATCTAGTATTCATCGAGCCAACGCAATCAAAAAAGGTGGTCCAACTTGAGGGAGTCAAGATCGTCATCATCTAGCTCAAGTGGACCATGTGCAAGGCAAAGGTTTTCCCTTGATATGTTTTCTATTTTACCGGTCTCATGGTGGTAGTTAGGAGACCGGGTTATAGGATCGTTTGCCGTACTATCAAGGGGGGCTCTCAAGTTGGTAGCTTGATCGTATCGTTAGTAGAGAGCTCAAACCATTGCATTCTTGCATCTTGTTTCTTGGTTCTTGTTTGGTTCTCTTTGTGAGTCTTAGAGCTTATGGTCATCTTGATGACAAGCTTGAGTTCATCGAAAACGGAGTTCGCATGCGTCTTTTATGATGTTTTCAGTGTTGGAGGTTTTACCGGTCTTATCCGAGGAAGGGTTCTCACCATTTTCTTATGGGCCTTTTATAATTTGCTTCTTATTGATATTTCTTTCAAGATTGTGATAGCCCTTGTCGCTAGCTTTCCAACAAACTTGGTTTCATCGAATTCGGAGTCCGTTTGCAAAAGTTGTGGCAGTTTTGGTGTTCTGAAAAGGCTGCAGCGGTACTACCGCGAATTGGAGCGGATGTAATTTTTTACTACCGCTCCAGAGCGGTACTACCGCGGCTCCTACAGCGGTAGTACCGCTCCGGACCAAAAAACTCGTCCCAAGTCCTGCGGAGGTAGGTACGGAAGTATTTTTTTTGTACCGCTCGCAAGCAGTAGTACCGTGATCCCTAGCGGTAGTACCGTGAGGACGAGCGGTAGTACCGCTCTGTGCGGGCTGTGAGCATAACGGTTGGATTTTTCCCCACCTATAAAAGGGGGTCTTCTTCCCCATTGAACCTCATCTCTTGAGCTCGTGTTCTCCCCCCATTGTTGACCTTCTTCGAGCTTGCTAACTCTCAATCCCTCCATGGATTCTTGCTAGTTCTTGAGGGAAAAGAGAGAGGAGATCTAGATCCACATTTCCACCAATCACTTTCTCCTCTAAGTGAGGGGAACCCCTTGGATCTAGATCTTGGAGTTCTTCGTGTTCTTCTTTCGTTCTTCCTCTCATTTTTTCCTTCCTAGCATTAGTTGCTTTGGTGGGATTTGGGAGAGAAGGACTTGGGTACTCCGTGTGCCCTTGCCATTGCATTTGGTGCATCAGTTTGAGTTCTCCACGGTGATACGTGGAAGTGAAGTTTGAGAAGCTTATTACTCTTGGGTGTTTGGGCACCCTAGAGCTTGTTCCTCTTGGGTGCCTTGGTGCCCTAGACGGTTGGTGGTGTTCGGAGCTCAATCATTGTGGTGTAAAGCTCCGCGCAAGCGTCGGGGTCTCCAATTAGGTTGTGGAGATCGCCCCGAGCAATTTGACGGGTACCGGTGACCGCCCCAAGGGTTGCCAAAGTGTACGGGTTCGGTGACCGACCCCAAGGGTTGCCATTTGTATGGGTTCGGTGACCGCCCTCAAGGTTCCCTTAGTGGAATCACGGCATCTTGCATTGTGCAAGGGCGTGAGGAGATTACGGTGGCCCTAGTGGCTTCTTGGGGAGCATTGTGCCTCCACACCGCTTCAAACGGAGATTAGCATCCGCAAGGGTGTGAACTTCGGGATACATCATCGTCTCCGCGTGCGTCGGTTATCTCTTACCCGAGCCTCTTACTTATGCACTTTACTTTGTGATAGCCATATTGTTCTTTGTCATACCTTGCTTAGCATAAGTTGTTGGTGCACATAGGTGAGCCTAGTTGTTGCAGGTTTTGTGCTTGACAAATTAACCGTTAGGTTTATTCCGCATTTGTTCAAGCGTAAACCGTAATTATTTTAAAATGCCTATTCACCCCCCTCTAGGCGACATCCTCGATCTTTCATCATTCCACACATGCATATAAGTTTTCCACTGAATCGCATATTCTTGGATCATAGCAGTTATAGCATAGAATATAAACTCTTAATTATAAACATGAAAATATAGTAATATAATATTATTGCCTTTAGGGCATATTTCCAACAATTATGAATTTCTAAGTCGCCTGTAACCGCAGACACGACTTTCCAAAAATTTAACCCTACAAGGGTGCTTTCAACTTCCCATTATAAGTTCCGCATACCCCGTTCCTCCAAGTTTAGGGCCTATGAGAACCAACGTGTAAACACGATAAATTCCAGGAGTTCGGGATTAACAAGTTACTCTAGCGAATGTCAAATTAATCCAGAAGACCTCCCGGTGGATCGACATCTAGATCAGAGCCAAACGTATCTTTAGACCCAGTCCCAGATGGATGGGCAAAGCTTCTGATAGCCAAACCCCAAGTTTCCTATGGTGGCACCGATGGCTTCTCATTCTGGACCAACGCTTTTCTCAGGCGCTGGCCCAAGTTGTTTATTAAGAAACCTCGGGTTCATGACTCCCTATGCAAGTTTTATGTTGGCAAAATGTAGTATCAATGTTGGGCCTTCTAGAAGAGTTCAACGCTAGATAAAGGAGTTCATGGGGCCATAATAACCCCCCACGATAGGATGCGCTCATCAAGGAACATAATAGCCAAAACAACGGAAACTGGGGTTGACCAGAGTGGAACAAATCACTAAGGCATAGGCCTGAGCCTTCACCCTTAGTCAAGTATATAGTCAAGTTTAACAAATAAGAAATATAATAATGATATCCCAAATATATCCATGTTATCACATGGAAAAACCTACACGTGCAACTAACAACGCTATAAGAGGGGCTAAGCAAGCGGTAACATAGCTAATCAAAAGGTTTGCTAGATAGTGGAGGTTAGGGTTGTATCATGGCAACTGGGAGGCTTAAAGGTAGCAAGGCCAAACGATAGTATCGAGACATCCAGCAAGCAAAGCTACTAATGGTATACAAGGTAATCCTCATTCTTACCTGTTATCCCGCTATGAAGAAGACCATTAAGCCAAACTCCGAAAGTGCTGTCGAATGAATTCTCCCACTTTGCATCGTCTTCGTACTCTACTGATAAGAAGCAAATCCGGAAAGAGGCAAATGATACGGTAAACAAACATGTCATGCATAAAGCACAATCAACAACAAACATGGCATGGCAAAGGCAAGTCAAGCAAGTACTACACACTAAGTGAAGCTTGGTATGCAACTCGTTGCATATCAACGAAAGTCTACGTGTGAATATTAGGTTTGATCCTATTTCATATTAAATGTTGTTTACATGGCAAAGAGGTGAAGCATAAGTAAACTATCCTCTCTAGTCCATTTAAATGAGGTAGGAAACAATATAACATAATTCCTGAAAAGGCCTCATATGCAATTAATAAGTTAATTACTGTTCTGCCCTAAACAATATTTTATAGTCGTTAAACAGGAAAAACAAGTGCACCACTGCAATCTATGCATTTTACTGGTCTAATTACATGTATAATTTCTTTAATTCGGAGTTACAGCTAATTAGTTATGATTTAAATCAATTAGCAAGTTATTTGAGAAGTTTTAATTCAAACAACAAGTTAATTTTTTTGGGGAAATATACTACTGTCATGGACGTGGGACCAAACCCACGTTTGAACCGACATTGGTGCCATCATGCTACATTCCATGACGGAACATCCATTCCAGCAGTTGCGGGATGTCTCACTACCTTCGACGTCGTCGTCCATGGTCTCGAGTTTCGGAACACTACGAATTATTGTTAGGGAATTTGCGTGGGGGGGAAGGCGATTTTGTGATTCGGGAAAGAAAGTAGTGTAACGACATTTTTGATAGTTCACCCAATAAATAAATACAAAGTCCTTTCTACAAAATAACTTGTCCCGAGATCTCGCGTGACCGTTTTGCGCTAAAAACGTGTCAGGTCAATGCCCTATGGAAGGATATGGCATGCTAGTGACCAATGTTTGTTGAAATATATTTCTCAAATACGCACTCGTGCGTACTATATATTAAAAAAAAGGGACGAGGACAAGAGCCCGTTCACGTTGGCGTTTACATGTTACAATGTTACATGCGGACCAACTCCACCGGCTTAGCCGTACACTACCAAAGCCTAACTTCTCCCCTCAGCCCACCTAACTAAACCCTCAATACTAGGTTCTACATTGCCTTTGAAGATGCCGGCTTTCTTCCATGCCCGTCCTTCGGTGTCGATTCGGCTCGCTAGCGCCTTCGAAGAGACGGAGGCGCCATTGAAGATAATTTCGTTTCGGTGTTTCCAAATTTCCCATAGCACGAGCAGTAGGAAAGCGCGTGTGTCCTTCGCCTCCCGTTCCGGAGTAGCCGTGACGGCACCCCAGTCCCGCAGCCTCGAGTCCGGGTTCGGCGCCCATTGTGGCCTACCCAGAGCTCCACAAATGACATGCCAAACTTCTCTCGCGAAGACACAGCCCAAAAGAAGATGATCAAGGGTCTCCTCGTGTTGGTCGCAGAAGGGGCATGCGTCCTGGTGGTCCAAGCCTCGCCTCGCGAGTCTGTCCGAGGTCCAACACCTGTTGTGCATCGCTAGCCAAAGGAAGAAGCGGCAGCGAAGCGGGGCCTTGGATCTTCACGTGAATTCTGCCGTCGGCTCCACCTCTCACCCCACGTACCTGGCCTCGTAGGCAGATTTAGTGGAGTATTCCCCATTGGCCTCAAACTCCAAGTGGTGCGGTCTGGCTCGTCCGGCCTTAGCGTCGTGCTGGTAACCCGATCCCACAGATTCATGTACTCATATAACTGCTCGCTGGAGAGGTCGGGACCAATGTCCAAGGCCCAGTCCCCCGTTGAAACAGCCTGGTGGACCGTCCGAGAGGCCCGCACATTGGGAGCGACGGCAGCATATATGGATGGGGCAACATCCTGGACTGTAAAACCTTCAAGCCACCTATCTTTCCAGAAGCGGGCGCTCTTGCCATCGCCAAGCGTAGTTTTTGCGGCCGCCCTGAAGAGTTGCTGCGATTCCTCAGGGACTCGGATCTGGAATTCACCCCATGGTCTCAACTGATCCGTATGTTGGAGCCACGGCCATCGGGCTTGGATGGCGATGTTCAGCCACCGGAGATTCGGAAGACCCAGGCCACCCGCCCACTTGGGCGCGCAAACGGCCCCCCAGGCAACTCTGCATTGTCCACCGTTCGCGCTCGCGCGGGCACACCAAAGGAAGCCTCTGCAAATAGAGCCAAGAGGTCTCAAGTTCATGACCCTGCCAACACAGTATGAAAAAGGATTATGTGGCCTACGTTGATCCCACGTCTAAAATAGCCAAGACGTGAAGGGGCGTGTCGAGATAGATTGCCCGTCTGTCTTCATCAGTTCATACTTTTAGATGGACTCGCTGGAGCCCGAAATGCAAGTTTCAGGACCTGTTATTTTGTTTGTTTTCAGAGTAGTGTGACTAAAATGCATCGACAGGAAGAGTTCTATGAGTGGCACTGCCAGTGTCGTTTACTACTAACATTAGCTTATCCAAATTATTTATGCTGCACGTCCCCAATTATTTATGCAGTTGCAGGATTGCAGGAAGCTAAGATCTGCTCCTACTCCAAGAACGCCTACCTTCATCAGTGTTGCGTAACAAGCAAAAGCATCACTGGGTGGAGCTGGGGCGACGGCAACGGTGCAGTGCTGGACGAGGAGAGCGAGCGCGGGCCCTGGGGAGAGAGTAAAAGGAAGGTGGAAACGCCGGCTGCCGTGCGGCGCGCTCCTGCAATTGGCAACAACAATGCCGTTAAGCTTGCCATGTTTACACCGACGTAGCCGTTGGTGTTGCCATTTCCAGCGCTCCCTCCATGCATGGTGCGCATATAAGCATGCGCCCTCAAGATCTTCCCGAAATCTTCCTGAGATCCCACGAACTCGCACCAGGATCTAGCACTAGATCATCATGTCGACCGCCGGCGACGTGGAAATGCAGGAAGAAGACCAGGAAAGCGGCGGCAATTACCAGAGGAGGTGCGCGGCGTGCAAGTACCTGCGCCGGCGGTGCGCCCACGACTGCGTGCTCGCCCCCTACTTCCCGGCGTCGCACCCCCACCGCTACGCCTCCGTCCACCGGGTCTTCGGCGCCAGCAACGTCGCGAGGTTGCTCCAGGTGCGTAACCTGGCCGCCATTGACAATCCATCAGGGAGCTAGTCCGTAAGTTAGAGCTCGTACTTGCATTTGCATCATTCAGGATTTGAATTGAGTTGCCATTCTGCAGAGCTTGCCGGTGGACGAGAGAGCTCAGGCGGCGGAGACGATGGCGATGGAGGCGCAGTGGCGGGTGGAGGACCCGGTGTACGGATGCACCGGGGTCATCAGCCAGCTGCAGGGGGAGATCCTGGCCACGCAGTGCGAACTCGCCAGGACGCAGGCGCAGCTCTCCATCGTCCTCGCGCACGGTGGGCAGCTGCAGGGTTCTGCCGGTTCTCTTTCTCCGGCGCAGCCGCAGGCGCGGAGAGACGATGATCACCGCGTCCCCGTCGCGCAGGGGCAAGGGCAGGGCGAGGCGGTGCCATTACTTGATCCGGACGACTTCCTAGATCTCGACGGTTTTTGAGCTTTGATCCATCGAGCGCGTACGTGTATCCACTCTAGGGAAATGTCAGCGCGATCGATGGCGACGTTGGGCTTTTACCACTTCAGTTAATAATTGATGAATGAATAATGTCGTATTGCAACAGTAGAGATATTCTTTTGAGAAGCAACCGGAGAGATAATTGATGTGTGCATCAAAAATGGTCTGAGCAGTGGGGCGACAGAGCGAGGAGTTGTGGTCTTCTCGGATCATGTTTGGCCTGCGAGATCTTGATAGTGGTGGGGTTAGTCGGGGTGGCGACGACCAACCAACTCGTGCCTTTTTTTTTCCTTTGGGTTCGCCCTCGTCTCGGGGTTGTGACTCCATCCTCATTTGGTGGTTGCGCGGCGACCTTCAGGGCACAGTTGCTTCGCCACTCTCTCCTACTACGATGTAACCGGATGGATTACTAATTGCAGTGCATAAATCAAGTTTTATTAGTATAATCCACGCATAACCAGACAGTCCCTTCTTTATCAGGGTTTATTCTCTTTGATTATTTTAGTGGTCACGTGCCTACAGTTTTTTTCATTAGAGCCAATTCTGCATATTCTCTATTATTGGCTTGTGCCCACAATTTTTTTCAATTATAGCAAAAAGCGTACTCTTTTATCATCAAATTGCGCATGAGACGCACAATGAGCATAATTGGTTTGATGCCAACATTTGGCATTGCCAATACTTGGCAAGCCAACAATTGGCAATATCAAACGTTGTCAACAATTGGCAACTTTTTGTGAGGTTGGCAAGTAAACATGGTAGCCAACCAAGCGCTAGCCAAAATTTGGCATTTGCCAAATGTTGGCATGCCAATTTTTGGTATCAAACCAATTATGCTAAATAATTCCCGTCTGGGCCAGCCCACTGGCAGGCACCAAAAGGACATGTGTTTGTAAGGCACGAGTATAAATCCAAAAATACGACAAGTTGAAGGACTCATGACCTAAAAACTCGACCACTAGGTGCTGGTCACTCGAATAAATGGGTCCTGCTTACCAATGACCAGCGCGAACGTTTAAGAACATACCACATCACCATATTCAAAACCTTCTTTTGATTTTTTTCCAAATTTTCCAAAAATAAATTAATATTTATGAATTGCAAACTATTTTTAAAACATGAACAATTTTTGAAATCCCGAAAAGTTTTTCAAAATTTTTGTTAACATTTGCAATAGGGAGTTTTTTTAAAAGTTCACAAACATTTATTGAAAATATGAACCTTTGAAAAGGCACTAACTTTTGAATTTGGGAACATGTTTTGAACATTTATAATAATTTTTTGAAATTTGTTTATATTAACCACGATCATTATTCTAAATTTTGAACATTTCACTAATCAAGAATATTTATAGAATCTGGAACATATTTTAAAATCCAATTTTATTTTGAAAATCCCAAAAAATTTGGACAACACAGTTTTTGTTCATTTTGGAAAAAGATGAACAACATTTGAAATAGGGAGATCTTTTTATATTCACATACATTTATTGAAAGCATGAATCTTTGAAAAAACACTAACTTTTTTTGAATTGGGAACAATTTTCGAAAATAGAACATGTTTTGAACATTTATAATTATTTTTGAAAATATGTTTATTTTAAGCACGATCATTATTTTCAATTTTTGAACATTTCACTAAACAAGAATATTTGTAGAATCTGGAACAAATTTTAAAATTCAATTTTATTTTGAAAATCCTAATTTTTTTAGAAAAAATGGAACAGTTTCCAAAATGAAATTTTATTTTGAATATCTCGATTTTTTTGGAAACACAAACATTTTAAAAAATATTTGGATTGTTTTTGTAAATTTAAGAAATATGGAATAGAACAAAAGTTTCAAGTTTCAAACATTTTTGAAACAGAAACAAAAATTTGGAATTTGGAATTATTTTCTAAAAATTGAAACCACCAATCAAAATTCAGATTGTATTTGTAATTTTGAATTTATGAAAGAAATTTAAAAAAATTGTAATTTTTTCTGGGGAAAATAAAGAAAATAGAGAAAAAAAAGAAAAAAAAAGAACAGGCTGGCACAGCCTTGCGCCCTGTGCAAAAGTTATACTATTTCTCGCCGCATGCGGTAAATAGGGTTTTCCTAGCTGTGTGCGCAGAGAAATAAGTGGGCTGGCTTTGACGGGCCACAACGTGCATGACCGTGTATGAAAATTGTTTTTTTTTAGCAGACGAACCAAAAAAAATTTAGTACCACCTCGGATAGGGAAAAAAACTTTTCGACGGTGAACGGATGAAAAAAATAGGAGAAATGCATCTTGAATTATTAGTAGGTACAGATATAGACTAGTCGAATGCACGTGCTTTGCACGTGTGCATTGCTGAGTACAATTTTCACACAAATAGGAAAATTTTCAGTACAAACTGAGCACTTTTTACGCGAGTTGTTTTTGCTTTCCAACTTCGTGGCAAGTTACAATGTCTTGATAAAGTTTCACCCTTCTTACATTGCGAAAATTTACAAGAAGTTTTGGTTAGTAGCGAGTACTTTACAAACCTGCAGTCAACATTCACAAAGTGACAAGTCAAGTCATGGGATCGTATTTTGTTCAGGAAATGATCATCTCGATGCATTATCACTTGGACGTATGCAACCACAGGTTGAGCCAGTTGTAGCCACTCCATCCAGTTCAGAAAGGGCTAACATCATGTTAGCCTCGTGTTAGCGTTTTTTTTTCCAGAAACCAAGCCACATGGTGCTGCCTCTGACTTTCGACCAGAGCGCCAATGCCGTCAAGTTTTTTTTAGGGGTACCAATGCCGTCAAGTCAATTCATCAGATCCCATAACCTTTTTTTTTTTTGAAAAAAATCAAATCCCATAACCAGTGGCGGAGCAACAGGGTGGGCACGCTCCACCCTGTAATTTTGGGCTGGCCTGTATAGCTATTGGCTGGGGGAGGAAGGCCGCACAAACAGGGCTCGGGCACACGATCGACGCAGCCACCGCCTCTCTTGATTCCGATCCGCCGCCAGCTGAGCGCCTGCTTCGTCGTCGCGGCGTCTCCTCATCGACCACCCAGAGATCGGAGCAACCCTCCCGACGCCCGCGGGCGGCGCGCACTGCCTGTTCTCTGCTCTGCCCGCCACCTGCTTTCTTCGGCCGCCGGCCTGCAGTGCTTCTGAAAGAGCTTATCATCTCAGAGAGAGAGAGGGAGGGAGAGAGAGAGACCGTGAGAGAGAGAGGTACTGAGCCGGTGAGGCCATGCCTGTGCCGACCCACTGATCGTCGACCCGAGGATTTCCATGGCACCTGCGCAACACACGACCTTGCCATCCGGCACTCATCTAGTCTTCCTGAGCAAGCACGGCGGCGCTTGCGTCCGGCAACCATGGCCACACGCAGCATACATCAGAGGGCACAGGCACGGCTATACCATGATGGGGCTTTGGAATCGATTTGCTTCACGGACCCACATCGACCCATCCAAGCAAAGGGAGGTTAGGAGTGCTGGAATTTTTGTCTATTTGGGCCTAGTCTAATAGCAGTTTCAGAAATTCCTAATAAATCCTAAAGGGCCACGCAGCCCATTCGTGCAAGACAAGAGGTGGAACTAAAGTTTAGTCCCACATTGCTAGTTTAGAGGGAGTTGGACCTCTTTATAAGGGAGGCTCCTTCCCCACTTGTATGAGCATGAGAACAAGAGGGACATCCACGCGCGCTCCTCCTCCGCCGCCGCCTGCCGCGGGTTGCGGGAATGAGCCGAGCTTGAATGTCATCCCGGCTTGCGGCGTGCACCGCAGGTCCGTATAAGCAACTTCATCTACTGTCAATGCTTAGGTGGCGCGTGAGAGCAGTCTTATGGTTTCAAACCATGAGTTGCTATGACGCCACTCTTGGCAAATCTGAAGGAGAGCAAGATGCCCAATAGGCACAAGCTTTTCAGAAAATGGATACCTTGTTTAAGGATTCTCTCTTGAGTGTTCTTGGTGAGAACATAGTTGATGCTTATGCGTCAATTGATAATGGAAAAGATATGTGGGACGCACTCGAGGCCAAGTTTGGGGTCTCGGATGCCGGCACTGAGCTGTACATCATGGAGCAATTCTATGATTACAAGATGACTGAAGAGCGCTCCGTGGTTGAGCAGGCTCATGAGATACAGTCATTTGCTAGAGAACTTGAGCACTTCAATTGTATCCTACCGGACAAGTTTGTTGCCGGGGGTATCATCACTAAGCTTCCTCCTTCGTGGAGGAACTTTGCTACCTTACTGAAGCATAAGAGACAGGGGTTTTCTGTCCCGGATCTCATTGGTACTCTTGATGTGGAAGAAAAGGCGAGAACAAAGGACACACGTGCTCGAGGTATTGAGGGAGGATCTAGTGCCAATCTGGTAGAGAAGAAAAACTTCCAGTCCCACAAGTTCAAGAATAAGGGCAAGCTTGATGGTAAAGCAAAGTTTGATGGGAAGCACAAGGCTGTACAACACACGAACTTCAATAAGAAGAGTGACAAGAAGAAAGGTGCTTGTCATGTGTGTGGAGATCCTGATCATTGGGCTCCTAGTTGTCCTAATCGCTATGACAAGCGTCATCCTGGGAAAGGCGGCAAGACCGGTAACGTTGTCATCGGAGACATTGACATGAAGGATGTTGGGTATGGTATATTTCCCACTATTCTTTCAGTATGTCATTCTCCTGATTGGTTGATTGACACGGGTGCTAATGTGCATGTATGCGGTGATATTTCCATGTTTTCGTCTTATCAGACCACAGGGACTTCAACCGTGCTGATGGGCAACGGTTCAAGTGCTTCTGTTTGTGGTGTTGGCACGTTCGATCTGAAGTTTACTTCGGGGAAGATCGTGCGGTTGAAAAACGTGCATTATGTCCCCTCCGTCAATAAAAATCTTGTTAGCGGATCTCTTCTGTGTAGAGATGGCTATAAGCTTGTCTTTGAGTCGAATAAATTTGTAATATCCAAGTATGGAACCTTTGTTGGTAAAGGCTATGAGTCAGGAGGCCTGTTTCGTTTATCCTTATCAGACGTTTGCAATAAAGTTGTTAATCATATTTGCAACAATAATGAATCAAATGTGTGGCATTCACGTCTTTGTCATGTTAACTTTGGTTGCATGTCGTGACTAGCGAAGTTGAACTTAATCCCTAGTTTCACCACTGTCAAGGGATCTAAGTGTCAAGCGTGTGTGCAAGCTAAGCAACCTCGTAAATCTCACATGACTGCGGAGAAGAGAAATCTTGAAGCACTAGAACTTATACATTCAGATCTATGTGAAATGAATGGTGTTTTGACAAAAGGTGGAAAGAAATATTTCATGACGTTAATTGACGACTCCACTAGATACTGCCGTGTGTATCTTGTGAAATCTAAGGATGAGGCTTTGAACTTTTTCAAGATCTATAAAGCTGAAGTGGAAAACCAACTTGATCGAAAAATCAAGAGGCTTAGGTCCGACCGTGGTGGAGAGTATTTTTCCAATGAATTTGATGCTTTTTGTGTGGAACATGGTATAATCCATGAGAGGACGCCTCCCTACTCACCTCAATCAAATGGGGTGGCCGAAAGAAAGAACCGTACTCTAACTGATTTGGTTAACGCCATGTTAGACACATCGGGTCTCTCCAAGGCATGGTGGGGGGAGGCGATATTGACAGCATGTCATGTCCTAAATCGAGTTCCCACAAAGAACAAAGAGATAACTCCATTCGAGGAATGGGAGAAGAAAAGGTTAAAACTCTCTTATCTGCGAACATGGGGTTGTTTGGCGAAAGTCAATGTTCCAATTCCAAAAAAGCGGAAACTTGGACCAAAGACTGTGGATTGTGTTTTCCTGGGATATGCTTTTCATAGCATTGGCTATAGATTCTTGGTTGCAAAATCTGAGGTACCTGACATGCATGTCGGTATGATCATGGAGTCGAATGATGCGACTTTCTTTGAAGATATCTTTCCCATGAAGGATATGGCTACCTCATCTAATCAGGAGATGCCTAGTTCATCGAATCAGGAACCAATTACAATTACCGAACCTGCCATTTCGATGGAACACTTTGAAAGTCCTGTGGAGGAGAACAATGAAGTTCCTATTAGGAGCAAGTGACAAAGGACTGCAAAGTCCTTTGGTGATGATTTTCTTGTTTATCTCATAGATGACACTCCCAGTTCTATTTCAGAGGCCTATGCATCTGAAGATGCTGACTACTGGAAGGAAGTAGTTCGTAGTGAGATGGATTCCATCTTGGCGAATGAAACCTGGGAGATAACTGATCGGCCTTATGGGTGCAAACCTATAGGATGCAAATGGGTATTCAAGAAGAAGCTTAGGCCTGATGGTACTATCGAAAAGTACAAGGCTCGGCTCGTGGCTAAGGGTTATACCCAAAAGGAAGGTGAAGATTTCTTTGATACTTACTCACCTGTGGCTCGACTGACCACTATTCGAGTTCTACTTTCACTAGCTGCCTCACATGGTCTTCTCGTTCATCAAATGGATGTTAAGACTGCTTTCTTAAATAGAGAGTTGGATGAGGAAATTTATATCGAACAACCAGATGGATTTGTAATAGATGGTCAGGAAGGCAAAGTGTGCAAGTTGCTGAAGTCTTTGTATGGACTCAAGCAAGCACCCAAACAGTGGCATGAGAAGTTCGAAAGAACTTTAAGAGCTGCAGGCTTTGTTGTGAACAAAGCTGACAGATGTGTGTACTATCGCCATGGTGGGGGCGAGGGAGTTATGCTTTGCTTGTATGTTGATGACATACTGATTTTCGGAACAAATATGAATGTTATTAAGGAGGTCAAGGATTTCCTATCTCGCTGTTTTGAGATGAAGGATTTAGGAGTGGCTGATGTCATTCTGAACATCAAGTTGTTGAGAGACGATGATGGTGGGATTACATTGCTTCAATCCCACAATGTCGAAAAGATCTTGAGTCGCTTTGGCTACAGTGACTGCAAGCCATCTCCAACACCATATGATGCTAGTGTATTGCTTCGAAAGAATCAGAGAATTGCTAGAGACCAATTGAAATATTCACAGATCATTGGCTTGCTTATGTATTTAGCCAGTGCTACAAGACCTGACATCTCTTTTGTTGTTAGCAAACTAAGTCGGTTTGTCTCAAAACCAGGAGATGTGCATTGGAAAGCTCTAGAGAGAGTTTTGCGTTATTTGAAAGGCACTGCAAATTATGGAATTCACTACACCGGGCACCCAAAGGTGCTTGAAGGGTATAGTGACTCAAACTGATCTCAGATGCTGATGAGATAAAGGCCACGAGCGGATATGTATCCACTCATGGAGGTGGCGCTGTTTCTTGAAAGTGCAAAATTTAAATGAATTCCGACAATGGGCGCACGTGGTGTCACGCCCGGGAAATATTTTAAGTTTATCGTCGGAAAACCCTAGAAAATGCATACAATGTCAAAATTCAAAAAAAACTGGAATGGATGCTTCTCATATCGATACAATGTCATAGAAAAAATTTGGGTCCATTTGAAGGATGTCAATAAAAAAGTCCTTCGAGACGGACCCTTTGCTCCTAGATGAACGACATCCGCTGAACAAGGTTATTTTTTGATCATCTTCAGAACGACACCAAATTTTGCCAGGAAGTGGGCATGCCCAACCCAGTAGTCCATGCAAAATTTCAACGAATTCCGACAATGGGTGCATGTTGTGTCACGTCCGGGATTTTTTTAGGGTTTATTGTCAAAAAACCATAGAAAATATGTACAATGTCAAAAAAATTAAAAAATGGCATGGATGTTTGTCATGTGGATACAATGTCGTACAAAAAATTGGGTCCATTTGAAGGATGTCCAAAAAACGTCCTTCAAGGACCCTTTGCTCCTACCCGAATGGCCTCCGCTGAACTAGTTCATTTTTTTATCATCCTCAGAATGGCACAAAATTTTTCGATCAATTGGGCATGCTCATCCTGGTCCACGCAAAATTTGAACACTTCCGACACCAAGCGCATGTTGCGTCACGCCTGTGGCACCCCGGCCCAGAGATCAAGGAGAAGTCTTCTGGAATACGACACTGCTTAGCATAGAACAAACCAGCTTTTTATTATTACACGAATATGAATACAACTCAAAGCAGCAGAATAACTCTAGCAGCAGAACAACGACGACGGTGGTGAACTCCACTCCGCAGGGACTCTGGCTGGAACACTTATCCTAGCTCGCGAACACAGGAACAACACCAAACAAGCAAGAAATCTAGGCGCGACCTGCAAGCTGGCATGCCAGGTCAGTACATTGAATGTTCTTGCGAGCTCACAATAACCAGAAGCATTCAAGATGAACAACAGCATGGCAGTTACAGGTTAAGCAAGAATTATCATGAGATCATTGATGTCTACTACACAACCTTCTTCTTGTAGACGTTGTTGGGCCTACAAGTGCACAGGTTTGTAGGACAGTAGCAAATTTCCCTCAAGTGGATGACCTAAGGTTTATCAATCCGTAGGAGGCGTAGGATGAAGGTCTCTCTCAAACAACCCTGCAACCAAATAACAAAGAGTCTCTTGTGTCCCCAACACACCCAATACAATGGTAAATTGTATAGGTGCACTAGTTCGGTGAAGAGATGGTGATACAAGTGCAAAATAGATAGTAGATATAGGTTTTTGTAATCTGAAATTATAAAAATAGCAAGGTAACTAATGATAAAAGTGAGCGTAAACGGTATTGCAATGATAGGAAACAAGGCCTAGGGTTCATACTTTCACTAGTGCAAGTTCTCTCAACAATAATAACATAGATAGATCATATAACAAGCCCTCAACATGCAACAAAGAGTCACTCCAAAGCCACTAATAGCGGAGAACAAACGTAGAGATTATGGTAGGGTACGAAACCACCTCAAAGTTATTCTTTTGGATCGATCTATTAAAGAGTTCGTACTAGAATAACACCTTAAGACACAAATCAACCAAAACCCTAATGTCACCTAGAAACAAAGCCTAGCGCTTGCAACACGCGCATGGTTGAGCAACATGTAAAAGAGGCAACTTAAGAATATGCTCAACCAAAATGATGTGTGTGAGTCATGGCGAAGCACTTGAGAAGACTAAAATAAGGATGAGCATAAAGCATCAACATAGTCTTGAAAGAATGAGGCACACGATGCAAGGCCTATCATTCCCACACACAACTGGCAAAAGGGTTCACAAGCTTACTAATAAGCAAAAGAGAACCTATGCTTGTGACAACCCGTGGTGAAGATAGACGAGGGGAGGCTCATCAAGACGAGGGATACCAACTAAGATGGCAAAAACCTCATAAAGATAAACAAGAGGAAAATAACCTTCACCACACAAGAGTGCATCAAGATGCAATGATAGAGGACACGCACTCAAGGCACAAGCTTTCACGGAGCCACCAAAGAAATAACATAAGAAAGACAAGGTGGACGTGAAAGAAAGGATATCAACTAGAGATGTAATTTCTCTCAAGTGTATAAGGTTCTATGTAGACAAAATCATGATGATATATATATCTACAATGAAGGATGTACACCCGAAATAGTTACAACATGAAGGAACAGGATATCCACAAGGAAGTCATAAATATACCAATAAGATATTTGCTTGAAAGCATAGCACTTGGCTAGATATGGTCTTATTGTATATAAATGAAGTCCACACACACATCCATCAAGGGCATCACAACTAGCAACAGAGATCATCGTTGGGATGCTTTGAGAAAGGAAACAAGTATCACAAGATATGAAATGAATATCATGCCAAGATACAACCTACACAAGGTTGAATGCAAGAGGGGAAAGCATGAATAGATACTTGTTACTGAGATATCATTGGAAGGATGTAGTAGATACCAATTGAAGGTAGATAGTAGTTCATTGATCATCCTAGCTTGACTCCAATATGCACATGGTGACAACACCTTCCTTGTGAGTGAGCCGAGCATCCAATGCATCTCCAAATGTTCCTAGAAGAACAACACAAACTAAACGGTACCCAAACTCACCGGGACCAAATAGTTAGAAACACCAATACATAGGACAAACTCCACATAAATATGTGCATATAGATATGAAAATGAATTTCATGCACATCTCATCCAAATTGAGACTAGGTGGAGTTTCCCCTATATATTGAGTCAAAGAAAGAAAGCATGCCAAATGAAATACATGAAGTAAACATGCATGCTCAAGACTTTCAAAACCCGAAACCAAAAACAAAGAAATGCCAAGTGAAAAGGATACCAAATGGAGAAATCATCACTTGGAAGATATCATTAAAGATACATCAAGGAATGAGATATCCATTGATACACACTAAACTAAAGATGTCAAACTCCCAAAGAGAGGATGGTTCCAAACAAACCAGGCTCTCAACAAAGTTTCATGATGGCACAAAGTACCAAAAAGAAATGGCTTGCCTTCCACCAAAACACATTTGATAAGGATCACAAGAAGAGTGTTTTAAAGAAAATAGGATAGCTCCCCCACGAGTTGTGCATTATATAGGATTTGCATTTGAATACAAAATGCACAAGGTGGGATCACCACTTTCACTATATCTAGAAAACACTAGATAAGAACAAGAAATAAACAAGATCGACAAGTGGTAGGGAAGACAACGGGAGTTGATACAAACCTTGGCAAGAGAAAAAGCAAGTAAAACAAAAGCCAATGCAAAGATGATCAATAAATTCTACCACACATAAGTGACCACCAATTGTCAAAAGACAAGAAGTAGATGGAAAGAATTCCCGGTGGTAGATAGCAAGGATATCCGACATCATCTTCACTCCAAACAAAAAGCAAATTGCAACTTGTAGAGCTAACATGCCACCTAGGAACAAGATAATTTACAATATCAATTCTAGGTGACAATATCTCAAATGTACACATTTTCTAGGCTTGTAATATGCACTTAGCATATTACTCCCCCATAATGTGATACCAATAAGAACTTAACAAGAGGCAATAAGAGGATCCAACACGAGATAATCAATGGAATTTTTAGAATTTGAATTTCTCATGAGAGATATACCACCTAGCGACTAGATAATCTTGTAATATCAATACTAGATGGTATTCCTCATGTACACACATTTATAGGATTGTGAGGTGCACAAAGCACATCACTCCCCCAAAATGGGATGTTCCATTGATCTCTCACATGAGCCAACTAGGATACAAACAGGAAGAAAAAAGGCTCAACGCACGACGCACACATACATGATGTGCAAACCAACACACACATACTTGATTGCTCAAGATAAGCAAGTTGGAAGCGCAACATATACAAACACATGCAAGGAACAAAACCAAAACATGCAAGGGGCAAGTAACTTTCAAGGTAAACAATTTAAGTACAAGTTACCGCAAGGAGGCACATTGGATATAAGATAGAAACTTGATAATCCAATTGACTTGGCTTGAGACAAAGAGAATGATGAAGTCCCCTTAATTCTTCATAATGTAGCCAAGTCTCCAATGCCCTCCAACAACACCTATTGATCAAGTTTGAGCTTGTTGGACCCCAACCAAGTTGGGTCCTAAGAGGTTAGTCACAATAGGTTTGGCTACCCAAATGGTTCTTTGCTTGACACCACTTTGAGTACCAACAAACTTGGCAAACACATTGCCAACCTTATCCTTACCAAGAGAATAGATATCATCAATAATAATTGGGTTGGATAAGTTAACACTAGTGCATTAAGAAGCGATGTGACCTTTCTCACGACATAAGTAGCAATGTCTACTCTTCACTTTCCTCTCACTTGATTTCTCAATTTGAGAAGCATTAACTTGAGTCTTCTTGGGAAGAGGCCTTTCTTCAACTTGATGTTGAGCATGAGATTGAACTTGTGCCCTCTTCCCTTGTTGCTTGACACTAATGGCCTTCTTCTTCAATGGGAAAGATCTAACATGATGCCCTTCGACTTTGCACTTGAAGCAAACAATCTTGGCCGAATTATTGACTTGTTCTTGGCCCTTCTTCTTGTTCAACTTGGACTTATTCTTCTTGTTGGAGTTGAATCCAAGTCCACCTTTGTCATTGGGGGATTTTTTCACCCACAAGATATTGTTGAGTGTGGCCTTCCCTTCATGAAACTTTTCCAAGTCTTTCTTCAAAGAAGTGACTTGGGCCTTGAGCTCTTTGATTTCCTCTACATGGTTAGTCTCAACACAAGTACTATAGGAAGTATAAGCTTCATCGTTAGAGCAACAAGTCAAGGAAAGCAATTCATCACAAGATGTACCAACATTGTGAGTAGATGAATTACAAGGACTAGCACATGGCAATATACTATTTTGACTAGAAGTAGTGCTAGTATCCACATGAGGCTCACTAGATGTTACCTTAGCAATCATGGCCTCATGAGCTATCTTTAGCACACTATGGGATACTAGAAGATCATCATGAGATCTTGAGAGCTTTTCATGACTTTCTTCCAATTTCCCATAATTGCTAGATAGCACCTCAAGTTGAGCCCGTAACTCAACATTCTCCTTCAAAATGGATGCTTCACAAGTAATAGAATTAGTAGCACAAGCATCATCATTAACAACAAGAGGAGAAGGCAACTTGGCAAGCTCTTTTAAATAAGAAGCTTCAAGTTGGGCATGAGACTCGGTGAGTTTGATGAGCTCACCCTTGATGACCCTTGAGCCATTTTCGAGGTGCTCAAAATCCTCAAGGAGTCTAGCATGAGAAACTTCAAGCTTAGCATTTTTAGTTTTGAAATTGTTGGCCACCTCAAGAGCTCTATCATGAGATTCCCTCACTCTAGATAATTCTAGAGCAAAAGTCTCCTCAAGAGATTCGGAGGTGGTTTGTTCATGTTCAAGAGCTTGAGATAGCTCCGCGATCTCATTTGCGTAATCACGCCCATGATCTTCCATTTTCTCAATGGTGACCTCATGCTCTTCGAGATGAGATTCCAACTCCTCAATATATTTCTTGACCTCAATGGCAATGGACATAATTTCCATGAAGTTGGAACGAGCAATTTTATTTTTATGAAGAGCTTTAAAAATCATCTCCCCCTTAGTTTTTAAGGAGGCAACGTTATCATTCTCTTCATCATTATCCTCATCATCATTAGCATCAACATCATCATCAAGAGACATATTTGGGTACAAAGTAGGAGATACCTTTGATGCCTTAGCCATAAGGAAGAAAGCAATAGATGATGATGTAGGATCCCTTGAGGCACCATTAAATGCCACATCTTGTTCCATGGAGTGTTCGGTTTCCTCTACATTGTTAGCACAATAATTCGAGGAAATAGATGCATTTTTATCATGGCAACAAGACATAGCAAGCATATCATCATGCAATTTAGTCAAGCAATTTCTACATGATATGCAAGGACTATCAACACAAGCATGTGAAACATTTGGAGTGCTCGAAGTGTTAAAGCCTAAAGAAGGAGCATTGCAATAATATAGTGATGAAGGATCATCCACAATAAGCATACTATCACCACTGCAATGACCAACACTACTCACCATATCATTACCTTGTGGCAAACCACAGGTAGGTGAAGTAGAAGAAGTTGAGAAGACTATACGACCGGAGGTGGAGGGGGAACAATCATCCCCACAAATATTGGACACACCATATCTATCTTGAAGCTTTGTCCACAACTCATGAGCATCCCGGAATGGCATGAGTTGAAAAATAACTACATTGCTCAAAGCATCAAAAAGCACATTAGAAGCTTGAGCATTGAGATAAGAGTTTTTCTCATCCTCTAAAGATAATCTTTGGGGATCCTTTGGAGGAGAAAACCCATATCTACAATTCGCTCTAAATTTGGGTCCATGACCCTAAAGAGATTAAGCATGTGAATTACCCAAACATCAAAATTTGTGCCATCGAAACTAAGAGTGTCAGAGAATCCTAATCCCCTAGTTGACATCTTTACTGTCTAGGCGGTTAAGCCTAACAAAGAGAGACGAGGCTCTGATCCCAATTGAAAGATTGAGGATGTCGCCTAGAGGGGGGGGGGTTGAATAGGCGTTTTAAAATAATTACGGTTTAGGCTTGAACAAATGCGGAATAAACCTAACGGTTAATTTTTCAAGCACAAAACCTGCAACAACTAGGCTCACCTATGTGCACCAACAACTTATGCTAAGCAAGGTAAGCAACTATGTGATAGCAAGATATATGACAAAGAATAATATGGCTATCACAAAGTAAAGTGCATAAGTAAGAGGCTCGGGTAAGAGATAACCAAGGCACGCGGAGACGATGATGTATCCCGAAGTTCACACCCTTGCGGATGCTAATCTCCGTTTGGAGCGGTGTGGAGGCACAATGCTCCCCAAGAAGCCACTAGGGCCACCGTAATCTCCTCACGCCCTCGCACAATGCAAGATGCCGTGATTCCACTAAGGGACCCTTGAGGGCGGTCACCGAACCCGTACAAATGGCAACCCTTGGGGGCGGTCACCGAACCCGTACACTTTGGCAACCCTTGGGGGCGGTCACCAGTACCCGTCAAATTGCTCGGGGCGATCTCCACAACCTAATTGGAGACCCTGACGCTTTCCCGGAGCTTTACACCACAATGATTGAGCTCCGAACACCACCAACCGTCTAGGGCACCAAGGCACCCAAGAGTAATAAGATTCTCAAACTTCACTTCCACGTATCACCGTGGAGAACTCAAACCGATGCACCAAATGCAATGGCAAAGGCACACGGAGTACCCAAGTCCTTCTCTCCCAAATCCCACCAAAGCAACTAATGCTAGGGAGGAAAATGAGAGGAAGAACGAAAGAAGAACACGAAGAACTCCAAGATCTAGATCCAAGGGGTTCCCCTCACTTAGAGGAGAAAGTGATTGGTGGAAACATGGATCTAGATCTCCTCTCTCTTTTCCCTCAAGAACTAGCAAGAATCCATGGAGGGATTGAGAGTTAGCAAGCTCGAAGAAGGTCAACAATGGGGGAAGAACACGAGCTCAAGAGATGAGGTTCAATGGGGAAGAAGACCCCCTTTTATAGGCGGGGAAAAATCCAACCGTTATGCTCACAGCCCGCACAGAGCGGTACTACCGCTCGTCCTCACGGTACTACCGCTAGGGATCACGGTACTACTGCTTGCGAGCGGTACAAAAAAAATACTTTGGTACCTACCTCCGCAGGACTTGGGACGAGTTTTTTGGTCCGGAGGTAGTACCGCTCTGGAGCGGTAGTAAAAAATTACATCCGCTCCAATTCGCGGTAGTACCATTGCAGCCTTTTCAGAACACCAAAACGGCCACAACTTTTGCAAACGGACTCCGAATTCGATGAAACCAAGTTTGTTGGAAAGCTAGCGACAAGGGCTAACACAATCTTGAAAGAAATATCAATAAGAAGCAAATTATAAAAGGCCCATAAGAAAATGGTGAGAACCCTTCCTCGGATAAGACCGGTAAAACCTCCAACACCGAAAACATCATAGAAGACGCATGCGAACTCTGTTTTTGATGAACTCAAGCTTGTCATCAAGATGACCATAAGCTCTAAGACTCACAAAGAGAACCAAACAAGAACCAAGAAACAAGATGCAAGAATGCAATCGTTTGAGCTCTATAACTCGGTCTCCTAACTGCCACCATGAGACCGATAAAGTAGAAAACCTATCAAGGGAAAACCTTTGCCTTGCACATGGTCCACTTGAGCTAGATGATGACGATCTTGACTCCCTCAAGTTGGACCACCTTTCTTGATTGCGTTGGCTCGATGAAGACTAGATGATTGCTCCCCCATAGTCCACTATGGGTGAGCCACTCTTCGGCTCATCTTCACAAGTCCATTGACACCACAATGGATGGCAAGATTCAAGCACTTGATCTCTTCGTGATGCTCCACTTGAACTTGCACACGGCAATCTTGATGACGATAACCACTTGATGTCATCCTTTCCATGGGTTGTATGATATATTCCTCTTGATGCAAGCCCATGGATATGTACCTAACCCCACATAGAACTCTCACATAGACCATGGGTTAGTACACAAAGTGCAATGGACAATGCTTACCATACCATGGGATCACTTGATCCCTCTCGGTACATCTTCTATGCTTTGTGAGTTGATCAACTTGATTCACTCTGGACTTAGTCTTGATCAACCTTGAATCTTTGCAACTCTCTTCATTTGGATGATGTCTTGAAGGTAAACATGAATGATCACACAACCTTCTTCTTCAAGACATGCTTGCAATAAGCTCAACACTCGCATGACCAATCTTTGGATAATTCCTTAATAGCACCTTGCTCAACTCATAAACTCCTTGAAACCAACACATGGACTTCAAGAAAAGCCTATGGACAAATCCTTCAAATATAACTGAAGACAACCATTAGTCCATTGTCATTAATTACCAAAACCAAACATGGGGGCACCACATGTTCTTTCAAATGATAAACGATAAAACCTGACTCCTAGTCTCACCTATAAGACTAGCTCAAGTTTTATTTGTGATCATGTTTTCTCGATCCTGAGATATCGTGAAGTGTAACAATAGTCTTAAAACAAATTTGAGAATACGACGTTGGAAGAATGATCATATTGAATCGACCCAAACTTGTTTGTTACAATTGAAGATAATATCGCTAATATCATCAGAAGTCAATTGTTATAACACTGAGTGGACACGTGATTTACTTCCTTAAACCATGAGAATATCATAGTCACTTCTTACATACTATGAACTTTGGGGCTGCTCAAACATCATCTTAAACTATGAATTTTGACAAGGGATTAGATAGCTCAAGAGTAGAATTTGCTCCTTTGACAATGAAGAGATATTCTTAGGGCCCTCTCAGTGTGACGACATCTATCATCGTATGGCCAGACATAGGTGACTATGTCACGGGGATGCCAGAACATGTCAACGAGAAAGAAGAGTGAAACTGGTAACGAGGAGACTGGTATAGTGAGCATGTGTATGACTCAAGAGGATACTGATATATCTCACCTTGTGTTTCGTAAAGTATCGAGAAGCAAAGATAATATCACATGATAACCAAAGGTTCACTCGAATGTCATTCGTGTACTCACAGGGATCGATATGAATGTCCATGGTTCCGCTAACGCTCATTGAACGGAAGGGATTTCGTTCATGTCTATGTTTTACCGAACCTACTATGTCACAAACTTAAGGTAATCACGATGTGTTGAGTGTTAGTAGGACATGAGTAATGAGAAAATATTTATGAAATAGTTTCATTAATATTCAAAATAGTTTTGAGAGGAACCGAAAGCGTGTCGGTGTTTATCGGGTAATACCGATAAATTATATATAAGTGGAAAAAGTTTTCATGTTAAACTAATATTAAAAGGCTCAAAATATGATAAGGAGGCTTTTACATTTAAATATCAACGGGCCTTAAAAGGTCAAGTGGTGGAGAGCTACTTGGGCCACTTGGGCCCAATAGTGGTGGCGCCCCCTTCCCCCTTGTAGTAGGAAGGCGGAGGTCGAATTGGAGGGGAAGTCCCCCCTCCTCTTGGCTGGCCAAGGGGGAAAATTTCCCCCTTGTGTGGCACCTCCTTCCCTTCCTGCACTACTAGGGAAAAGCCCAGCAGTAGCGCGGGTAACCGCGCTACTGCTAAGGCGCTACAGCTAAAGGTTAGTAGTAGCGTTTGTTAACACACGCTACTGCTATATCTACTTAGTAGTATTCCGTCCTACAACAGGTGCTACTGGTATTACTAGTACGCGTCTCGCTGCCCGCGCTACTACTATTATTCTGTATTTTATTTCTTTTTTATTTTATGTTGTATTCATACATCTTTATACAAGTTTTCATACGGTAGCAATTTAGAGATTGTTTTTACATTACTATGAGTTATTAAATCACTAGATGAAAGAAACACTTGAAACTAATCTGCGGTTCTTCACCCAATGATATAATAACTCATCATTATCATCACATTAATATAAAAACTCTTGCATCATATCATCACCAACAACACTAGCTAATGATCATCATAGTCATTACCACCGACACTATTTAATCATCATAGTCATAGTGTAGCTATCTAATCACCACCAACACTAGCTAATAATAATCAGCATAGTCGTTACCACCAACACTAGCTATTTAATCATCATAGTCATAGTGCAGCACATCATCATCTTCAAACTCATTCTAGCTAGCTAATCACTCCTGCTGCTCTCTCTCGGGTAAAATAGCATAGAACATGTGTAGCACTCCTGATTCATCATATTGGAGCATGCAGATGAATCTGTCTCCTAATTGTGGGATGCGCTTCTGATTGCTGCCCCCTAGTACTTCTCTGCGATCCTTCACAAATTTGCTCTAGTCTTTGACTATTAAGACTTGCTCGTTGTTAGAAATCCTGAATGCACTCATGTGCAATGTAGGATGTTGCTACCTCTTGAGCATGCATTGGTTTTTCCCTTGAAGAGGAAAGGGTGATGCAGCAAAGTAGCGTAAGTATTTCCCTCAATTTTGAGAACCAAGGTATCAATTCAGTAGGAGGCTACACGCCAGTCCCTCGTACCTACATAAACAAACAAGAACCTCGCAACCAATGCGATAAAGGGGTTGTCAATCCCTTTACGGCCACTTGCGAAAGTGAGATCTGATAGAGATAATAATAAGATAAATACTTCTGGTATTTTTTATGATATAGATTGGAAAGTAAAGATTGCAAAATAAAATAGATCGGAAACTTATATGATGGAAAATAGACCTGGGGGCCATAGGTTTCACTGGTGGCTTCTCTCAAGATAGCATAAGTATTACGGTGGGTGAAAAAATTATTGTCGAGCAATTGATAGAAAAGTGCATAGTTATGAGAATATCTAGGCATGATCATGTATATAGGCATCACGTCCGCGACAAGTAGACCGACTCCTGCCTGCATCTACTACCATTACTCCACACATCGACCGCTATCCAGCATGCATCTAGAGTATTAAGTTCATGAGAACAGAGTAACGCATTAGGCAAGATGACATGATGTAGAGGGATAAACTCAAGCAATATGATATAAACCCCATCTTTTTATCCTCGATGGAAACAATACAATACGTGCCTTGTTGCCCCTGCTGTCACTGGGAAAGGACACCGCAAGATTGAACCCAAAGCTAAGCACTTCTCCCATTGCAAGAAAGATCAATCTAGTAGGCCAAATCAAACTTATAATTCGAAGAGACTTGCAAAGATAACCAATCATACATAAAAGAATTCAGAGGAGATTCAAATATTTCTCATATATCAACTTGATCATAAACCCACAATTCATCGGATCTCGACAAAAACACCGCAAAAAAGAGTTACATCAAATAAATCTCCAAGAATATCGAGGATAACTTTGTATTGAGAATCAAAGAGAGAGAAGAAGCCATCTAGCTAATAACTATGGACCCGAAGGTCTGTGGTAAACTACTCACAACTCATCGGAGAGGCTATGGTATTGATGTAGAAGCCCTCCGTGATCGATTCCCCCTCCGGCGGAGCACCGGAAAAGGCCCCAAGATGGGATCTCACGGGTACAGAAGGTTGCGATGGTGCAAATAGGGTTTCGTGGTGCTCCTCGATGTTTTCAGGGTACGTGAATATATATAGGCGAAGGAAGTCGGTCAGGGGAGCCACGAGGGTGGGGGCGCGCCTACCCCCCTAGGGCGTGCCTCCCTGCCTCGTGGCTTCCTCGTTTGCTTCTTGACGTCCACTCAAAGTCTCCTGAATTGTGTTTGTTCCAAAAATAACTCTCCCGAAGGTTTCATTCCGTTTGGACTCCGTTTGATATTCTTTTTTTATGCGAAACACTGAAATAGGCAAAGAAAAAATTGGGCTAGGCCTCCGGTTAATAGGTTAGTCCCAAAAATGATATAAAAGTGTATAGTAAAGCCCATAAACATCCAAAACGGGTAATATAATAGCATGGAACAATCAAAAATTATAGATACATTGGAGACGTATCAAGCATCCCCAAGCTTAATTCCTGCTCATCCTCGAGTAGGTAAATGATAAAAACAGAATTTTTGATGTGGAATGCTACCTAGCATATTTCTTAATGTAATTTTCTTAATTGTGGCATGAATGTTCAGATCCAAATGATTCAAGATAAAAGTTCATATTAACATAAATTTAGTAATACTTCAAGCATACTAACAAGTAGTCATGTCTTATCAAAATAACATAGCCAAAGAAAGCTTATCCCTACAAAATCATATAGTTAGGCCATGCTTCATTTTCGTCACACAAAATGCTCCCCTTATGCATAACCCCGATGACAAGCCGAGCAATTGGTTCATACTTTTTAACGCGCTTCACCCTTTTCAACCCTTACGCAATACATGAGCGCAAACCATGGATATAGCACTATGGGTGGAGTAGAGTGTGATGATAGGGATTATGTGAGAGAACAAAAAAAGGAGAAAGTCTCACATTGACGCGGCTAATCAACGGTCTATGGAGATGCCCATCAATTGATGTCAATATGAGGAGTAGGGATTGCCATGCAACGGATGCACTAGAGCTATAAACGTATGAAAGCTCAACAAAAGAAACTAAGTGGGTGTGCATCCAACTCGCTTGCTCATGAAGACCTAGGGTATTTTGAGGAAGCCCATCATTGGAATATACAAGCCAAGTTCTATAATGAAAAATTCCCACTAGTATATGAAAGTGACAACATAGGAGACTCTCTATCATGAAGATCATGGTGCTACTTTGAAGCGCAAATGTGGAAAAAGGATAGTAACATTGTCCCTTCTCTCTTTGTCTCTCATTTTTTTTTCTTTTTTCCCTCTTTTTTTGTTTGGGCTTCTTTGGCCTCTCTTTTTTAATAAAGTCCGGAGACTCATCCCGACTTGTGGGGGAATCATTGCTTCCATCATCCTTTCCTCACATGGGACAATGCTCTAATAATGAAGATCATCACACTTACATTTATTTACAACTCAAGAATTACAAGTCAATACTTGGAACAAAATATGACTCTATGTGAATGCCTCCGGCGGTGTACCGGGATATGCAATGAATCAAGAGCGGCATGTATGAAAGAATTATAAAGGTGGCTTTGCCACAAATACGATGTCAACTACATGATCATGCAAAAGCAATATGACAATGATGGAGCGTGTCATGATAAACGGAACGGTGGAAAGTTGCATGGCAATATATCTCGGAATGGCTATGGAAATGCCATAATAGGTAGGTATGGTGGCTATTTTGAGGAAGATATAAGGAGGTTTATGTGTGATAGAGCGTATCTTATCACGGGGTTTGGATGCACCGGCGAAGTTTGCACCAACTCTCAAGATGAGAAAGAGCAATGCATGATACCGTATAGGCTAGCAAATTGTGGAAGGGTAAGAGTGCGTATAATCCATGGACTCACATTAGTCATAAAGAACTCATATACTTATTGCAAAAGTTTATTAGCCCTCAAAGCAAAGTACTACTACGCATACCCCTAGAGGGATAGATTGGTAGGAAAAGACCATCGCTTGTCCCCGACCGCCACTCATAAGGAAAGCACTCAAAGAACACCTCATGCTTCAAATTTGTCACACAACTTTTACCATACATGCATGCTACGGGACTTGCCAACTTTAACACAAGTATTTCTTAATTTCATAATTACTCAACTAGCATGACTCTAATATTACCACCTGTCGGTGTCAAAACCGGCGGATCTCGGGTAGGGGGTCCCGAACTGTGCGTCTAGGCGGATGGTAACAGGAGACAAGGGACACGATGTTTTACCCAGGTTCGGGCCCTCTTGATGGAGGTAAAACCCTATTGATGATGTGGGTATTACAAGAGTAGATCTACCACGAGATCAAGGAGGCTAAACCCTAGAAGCTAGCCTATGGTATGATTGTTGTAATTGTTGTTGTCCTACGGACTAAAGCCATCCGGTTTATATAGACACCGGAGAGGGCTAGGGTTACATAGAGTCGGTTACAATGGTAGGAGATCTACATATCCGTATCCCAAGCTTGCCTTCCACGCCAAGGAAAGTCCCATCCGGACACGGGACGGAGTCTTCAATCTTGTATCTTCATAGTCTTGGAGTCCGGCCGATGATGATAGTTCGGCTATCTGGACACCCCCTAGTCCAGGACTCCCTCAGTAGCCCCTGAACCAGGCTTCAATGACGACGAGTCCGGCGCGCATATCGTCTTCGGCATTGCAAGGCGGGTTCCTTCTCCGAATAGTTTGTAGAAGATTGTGAACACCAAGATAGTGTCCGGCTCTGTAAAAGAAGTTCCACATACCACCGTAGAGAGAATAGTATTTACACAAGTTCAATCTGCTGACGTATTTGGTGGCGTGATGTCACACCACTACCAAGCCTTTACTTGAATCGTTTTTATTATACCGCCTCAGCGTGTTTAGCGAAGCGGTTTCCTTGGCACGTCTTGTCGAAGCAGAGATCGTGTCCCTCTTATTCCGGGATTCTCATCAATACGGATGTGGATAACCCAACCGCGCCATTGATTGCGGCGCTTGGGAGAAAAGCGATTTTTACCAGGCCGGTGGGGACGCATAGTTTCGTCCGCCCATATATAGGGGATAAGGATCCACCTTTTTACCTACGCCTTCTTCCTCCTTTGCTTATCCATCCCTGCGCAGTTGAGCTCCAGCGCCCAAGCCCGCACATCTCACCTTGACCTTCTCCAGCCATGTCCGGAGCGGGAGGCAAGTGGATGGCCTCCTCCGTTATGGAGGGGCACATCGAGAGGTTGCGTGGCACCGAATACCTATCCAGCGACATCGCGCACCGGCTCCCCGACAAGGGGAAGCTCATTCCCACCCCTAGGCCCCATGAGAGGGTGGTTTTCCTTCCCCATTTCCTCCGCAGACTGGGCTTTCCACTTCACCCCTTTGTCCGGGGGCTCATGTTCTACTACGGCCTGGATTTCCACGATCTGGCCCCGAATTTCATCCTCAACATCTCGGCGTTCATCGTCGTGTGCGAGGCCTTCCTCTGCATCCAGCCCCACTTCGGCTTGTGGCTCAAGACCTTCAATGTCAAGCCGAAGGTAGTGAAGGGGAATCAGGCGGAGTGCGGAGGCGCCATGGTGGGCAAGATACCCAACATCACCTGGCTCGAGGGCGCCTTCTTGGAAACCATCAAGGGATGGCAATCGGGGTGGTTCTACATCACCGAGCCGCGTGACCCTAAATGGGTAGCGGCCCCCGAATTCAGATCTGGAATCCCCACACGGCTCACCTCTTGGAAGGAGAGTGGCCTGACTTGGGGTGATTCGGAGGAGCTGGCCGGACTCCAAGCCTGCATCCAGAAGCTGGTGAACAAGAAGCTCAAGCTTGTCAATGTGGTCCAGGTCATGCTCATCCGCCGGATTCTCCCGTGCCAACAACGGGCCTTTAAATTGTGGGAGTTCAATCCAGCACAGCACCAAACCTTGAGCGGGCTCTTCGATACTAGGTACGAAGATGCCTGGAAGGTTCTTTTTAAGGGCGCCGAGGCTCCCGCATCCGCTACCGAAGATCGCGGATTTCTCTTGCAGCGTCAGGCTGACGAGGTAAGTGATTCTACCCTTTACGGGACACTTGTTTTCCATAGTTTGACCCTATGCGGGATCTAATCTCCCCTTTCCTTTGACAGGACTGGCAGAAGAAGGCCGAGCAGATTAACTGTCCGGCCCCCTTGCCAGAAGACCCAGTGGATGCCCGTCCAGCGGGGCTGCTGGTTTCGGCACCCCATGTGGTGCCGGAGAAGAAGGCCAAGAAGGAGGCCACGGGTACTCGAAAGAGTTCCCGTTTTCAGGTGTCCGATGACTCCGAGGTGGATTCCTCCCCCGAGGACGAGGAGGAGAAGAAAAAGGCCCCTCCCCCAGCGGGGGAAGGGAAGAAAAGGAAGGCCTCCCCAGCTGGGGAGGCCGAAGGGTCCAAGAAGGGAAGGACTCTTCCCCCGGACTGTTCCGCCAACGCCGGTCATGACGACGAGGATTGGCCTCCAAGGACCAAGCCCCTGGCGAAGTCATAAGTATCCGGACTCCCGAATGACTTCATGATTTTTATTTTTGCCACTTGGTGTCTTTCTAACGCCGCATACAATCCTGTAGTCCGCCCAAGGACGATATTCCCGCTTCGTCGAGCGGGTCCTTGGACTCGTCGGATGTGAACAGCATGTAAGTGCATCTAGTGCCCCTTAGTGATTTTGGTGTATTGAAGACTTATAGGTTAAGGGACTAATGCGTTTGTGAGTGTACACAGGTCTATAAGTCTATTAGGAGTTTGATATTTACAGAGAAAGTCGACCCCTAAAAATGAAGTTCTTCAACTGAAGACTTTGATATTCTGAAGACTTTCTGAAGACTTTGAAAGTGAAGAAATTGGTGTGACCGTGAAGACTTGGTATTCATTTGTGGAACATGAAGCGTGAAGACTTTTGTTTTCGTAGTTTCATTTTCTCTTTCTTGAGTCATAGGAAACACCGTACTGTTAAAGGGGGTCGAGGAAATACTAAGGAAAAATTTCCATGTGATGCTCAACTCAAAATCCTACACCTACCAATCCCTTCGAGTGAAGCCTTTGGAAATCTCATACAGTTCAGTCACTTTCTTCAGTGACAGAGACGAAATTCTTCTGGTCGCTGATGAATTTGTTCTGACTGGGGAGTTAGGAATTCGCCAGTGCGAATTACCTACACAGTGAGGAACATGATAACCCTGAGGAATTTGAGAGTCAAATTTCCGACCGTTGCTGTGCTGCGCGCCAGCTGTCCCAAAATATCTTATCCACCTAACGGTCATATCATTGAAGGGCATTTATGTCTTATCATGTCGGGCTGCTCCCTAGGCTATAAATAGCCGCCCCCTACAACCACTAGCTGGTTGGCTGCTCCGAGAGAACTTGACACTTGTCATTTGAGAGCAACCCATCCTCTGAGGACTTTGAGCGAAAATCATCAAGTGAGGAAAACCCAAAACCAAACCCCTACAAACCCAAAGTGATTGAGCATCACTGAAGAAATTGATCCTGCATGGATCCGACGCTTGTTACCTTTGAAGACTGTGCTTCTTCCAGACGGTTAGGCGTCAAGGTCTAGAGCATCCAAGAGGAATTGTGGATCGCCGACTGACCAAGTCTGTGAAGGTTTGGAAGTCGCCTGAGGACTTACCACGAGTGATTGGACGAGGTCTATGTGACCTTAGTTCAAGGAGAATACGGTGAGGACTGGGTGTCCTGAGCTACGTGCTCAGCGACTGGGTGTCCGGGACTGTGTGTCCTCGAGTTTAAATACTCAGGTGCTCCAACCAGACGTCCAACTGAGACAACAGTTGGAACTGGTCTACCAAATCATTGTCTTCACCAACCTAACTGGTTCTATTTCCCCAACCCTTTCATTTCCTCATTACTGTGTTGAGTGTTTGTTCATATCTGTGTTTGAAGACTTTGACTGAAGACTTTCTCAATTTCCTCTGTTCAATTTCTTCAGTCTGTTTGTCTTCATCTTGTGTTATCCTGTGATTACGCTTTCTGTACTCTATGCTAGTCTTCATTTCATCATGATGACCATGCTTGTATTCTGTTATGCTTACTTCTGAGTACTTATTCCGCTGCTAATAGTTCTTCGCTAAGGAATTTCCTTACCGGCAAATTCCTCATTGAAGAATTCATAAAAATCGCCTATTCACCCCCCCTCTAGTCGATATAACGCACTTTCAATTGGTATCAGAGCAAGGTACTCCCTTGTTCTGTGTGATTTTGGTTTAACCTCCTGGAGTTTTAGTTATGTCGACCGCAGGTATGATCAAGGTCTCGGCTGGGTGTCCTATCTTTGATGGGACGGACTACCCCTACTGGAAAAACAAGATGCGAATGCATCTCGAGGCAATTGACAACGATCTCTGAATGTTGTGGAAAATGGTGTTCTCTCTGTCTCACCCTCACTGAACGCTACCGATGTGAAGAGATTCAAGCAACTCGATTCTCAAGCGAAGAATATCATATGTGGCCATCTGAGTAAAGGACAGTATGGAAGAGTGAGTGCTTTGGAAACTGCTAAGCTTATCTGGGATAGGCTATCCAAAGTGAATGAAGGAGTCTCAACTCAGCGTGACTCTCGAGTTGATGTTCTTCGGAATCTCTTCAGCTGCTTCAAAAGACTCGACAATGAAAATGTCCAACAAACCTTTGATCGCCTCACTGACATCTCAAATGAGCTTCAAGCCCTCGGTGCCACTGACATCACTGACCATGAGGTGGTGAAGAAACTATTGAGATCGCTTGATTCCTCATTTGATACTCTGGGTCTGATGATACAAGAACGGGCTGACTACAAGTCTCTTGATCCTGCCGATATCCTCGAAAGGCTAAATACTCACGAGTTCCAGCTTGCTGAAAAGAGAGATCTCTATGGTTCGAGCTATGGCAAACCACGTGCCCTGAAGGCCAAGGTTGTGTCTGAGTCTGAATGTGAGGATTCTGGTAGTAGCCTCGGTGATCCTGAAGAATTGAGCCAGGAGCTAGCACTGTTCGTGAAGAAATTCCAGAAGTTCTCAAGACGTGGTCGCTTTGGAAAATCCTCAAGAAGCAGTGATTCCTCATCAAGTGACTATAAGAGAAGGCTATGCCACAAATGCAAGAAACCTGGTCATTATATTCAAGATTGTCCTCAGTGGGAAAAGGAATTGAAGAAGAAGAAATCATCAAAATCTTCGTCATCAAAATCCTCGAAGTCTTCATCTCACAAGAAGAGCAGCTCCAAGAAGGCTCGGGCATTTATTGGCAAGGAAATGGACTCTGAAGCTGAATCTGAGAGGCGTCTAAAGAATCCGAATCTGGTGTGGCGAGTCTGGCCTTCGCTACTGCCTTCATTAGCAAGTCCATCTTCAACACTGAAGAAACTGACCCCACCGACAAGCCTGATGAAGATAATGATGACTACGCTCCCACCTATTGCTTCATGGCAAAAGGTGCAAAGGTACTCACATACACCTCCTCTGAATCTAGTGAAAATGAATCTGATGAGGATCTCAAGCCCAGCTACTCTAAACTTGCTAAGATTGCTATAAAACAACAGAGGGCTTTTGAAAAGGTTCAAAACATGCTAGACAAAAGTGATGATATGTTGGGTGAAGAAATGGATCGCACTAAAGCCCTGACTGAAATCTTCAGAGACTTCAGTCTAGGTTTGATAACCTTCAAAGTCATCATAACACTCTCCTATCTGATCATGAGAAACTTTCTTATGAATTTCTTCAAAGAAAGCAAGATCTCGAGAAGCTAAGAGTGAGTTATGAAGATCTTCAGAAGGAGCGCGATTCATTACTAGCTCAACAAATCAGCGCTTCTCAGGAAGAATTTGTTCCTCCATGCTTAAAGTGCATTGAACGTGAATCTGCTAATTCTTCACCTGAATGTTCAAATGCTTCAACTGTTACAAATTCTTCACCTGCCTCTGCTATCACTAATTCCTCATCTGAGGACATTGCTAGTATCACTGACGATGCAGGGCTGAAGGAATTGTACATGACAGGCATGTACAAAAGCCTCAAAGGGCATCAGACTCTTTGTGATGTGCTTAAAAAGCAGATCCTCAACAGAAACCCTAGGAAAGAGGGTATCGCCTTTGAGAGGAAACTTAATGCTGATGGAACATATTGGAAGCCTGAGCAGTACCCCAAAACCTCATGGGTTGCTGCAAAGGGACCTCCAGTTGATCCATCTAACTTATCTGGCTTTACATGTGAATCTCCTCATCCTTCTGATGAGTCATTTGACTCCAACTATAAACTGTTCAAAAATCAGAATGGTGAAGTATTTGCTAGATATGTTGGCACTAACTGCAGGAATGGTTCTCCTATGAAGAAAATCTGGGTTCCCAAGAAGTGCCTTGAAAGTCTTCAGGTGAATGTCCTCATGACACCACCAGTGAAGAACAGGAACCCCAGATCAAATTCTTCATATGGATCAAATTCCTCAAATGGATCAAAGTCCTCATATGATTATCATCGTGCTAACAACTCTGTTTCGCAGGGTAGAGCTAAGGGCTATGAATATGTGCATTATTCTTCAAACCATTATGTTCATAAGTCCTCGAAGAATTTCTCTGCTTATTCATATGCTTACCCTAACCCCTCTTATGTGAAACGAAATGGTTTGGCTTCTATGCCACCATTCTCGTATGGTACTCGCAGAGTGATGAACTCTTTGCCACCCCTTCAGATGTGGGTGGTGAAGAAAAAGAACTAATCTCTTCTGCAGGGTCAGGTCTCCAGACGTGCCTTAACGTCTGAAGAATTTGCTGGGGACCTGACAAAATTGCCTGAAAGGACGCAGGCGAATCATGATGAAATGAACTTTCATTTCACACGTCCACCTACTGCTATATCTGTTTACTGCTTGATGAAATTCATCTGATGAACTTGATATCATATTCTTCACTGATGAAGCATATGAGATTGTAAGTTACACTAATTCATCTGCAGGATGATCAACCCAAAGCCACTGAATGGGTCCTCGATAGTGGATGTACAAATCACATGACTGGTGACAAGAATCTTTTGATGGATGCTCCCTTATCACCGTCACATCTGAAGCATATCATCTTTGCTGACAAAGGCAAAAGTCAGGTATTGGGTCTTGGTAAGGTTGCGATCTCTAAGGATAAACACATGGACAAAGTCATGCTTGTTGAGTCCTTAGGATACAACCTCATGTCAGTCTCAATGCTTTGTGATCTTGATATGGTTGTTGTCTTTGGCAAGTATCGCTGTGTTGTGATTATGGAAGCTGACAATTCCAAAGTCTTCGAAGGCTTTAGGAGAGGAGATTTGTATATTGTTGATTTCTCTACAGGACCACAACCAGCCATGTGTCTACTTGCAAAAGCTTCAGAAGGCTGGCTATGGCATCGACGACTTGGTCACGCAGGCATGAGGAATTTGCACACGCTTGCGAAGAAGAAGCATGTCATTGGCATTGCGAATGTCAAATTCCTCAAGGATCACTTATGCGGAGCCTGTGAAGCTGGAAAAATGACCAAGGCCAAGCATCCAGCAAAGACTATCATGACCACTACTCGTCCATTCGAATTGCTTCATGTGGACCTCTTCGGACCTAATCATTACTCAGGAGTCACTAATGATGCATCTCTATATGGTTTTGTCATTGTTGATGATTACTCTCGATATACATGGGTACACATTGTTACTTACAAACATGAAGTGCAGGAAGTCTTCAAATGTTTTTCCTCGAGGGCTTCAACCAACTTTGGTGTGAAGATCAAGCACATCAGAAGTGACAATGGAACTGAGTTCAAGAATTCCGGTCTTGATGACTATCTTGATGAACTTGGTATTACTCATGAGTTATCTGCTCCCTATACTCCTCAGCAAAATGGCGTCGTGGAGCGCAAGAACAGAACTCTTGTTGAGATGGCTCGCACTATGCTTGATGAATACAAAACGCCTCATCGTTTTTGGATTGATGCAATTGATACTGCGTGCCACATCATCAACAGAGTATATCTTCAAAAATTCTTCAAGAAGATGGCCTATGAACTCCTCACTGACAAGAAACCCAATGTGAGTTATTTCAAAGTCTTCGGTGCTAAATGTTGGATTAGAGATCCTCACCACAATTCTAAATTTGCACCGGAAGCACATGAAGGTTTTATGTTTGGTTACGGAAAGGACTCGCACACCTACAGAGTCTTCAACATTGTTCTTCACAAGATTGTTGACACTGTAGATGTGTGGTTCGATGAAACTAATGGCTCGCAAAGAGAGCACCTACCTTCTGTGTTAGATGAACCAGCACCTGAGGATTCTATCAAGTTCAAGGCAACTGAGGATGTCATTCCTACTGAAGAATCTGCTGAAGAATTCATGACAGTTCATGAAGAACATCGAGCTGATGCACCTGAAGAAAATGCTGAGGAAAATGGTGCTGAAGAAAATGCTGATCAAACTCCTCAGCGACAACCAGCTCATCCTCGCATTGCAAAAGAAGTGCAAGTGGAGAAGATCATCGATGACATTAGAGCACCAGAGACCACTAAGGTAGATGAAGCATTTTTGGAGCCGGAGTGGATTCAGGCTATGCAAGAAGAATTACATTAGTTCGAGCTCAACAATGTCTGGGAACTGGTCAAACGTCCAGATCCTCGCAAGCATAATATCATTGGCACAAAGTGGATCTACCGCCAACAAGCAAGATGAAAATGGCCTTGTGGTGAGGAATAAGGCATGACTGGTAGCTCAAGGCTACACACAGGTTGAAGGAATTGATTTCGATGAAACTTTTGCACCTGTTGCTAGACTTGAGGCTATTCGCATATTACTTGCTTATGCTAACCATAATAATATTATCTTACAACAAATGGATGTGAAAAGTGCATTCCTCAATGGTAAGCTTGAGGAAGAAGTATATGTTGCTCAACCCCCAGGTTTTGAAGATCCAATGAATCCTGACAAAGTCTTCAGACTTAATAAGGCCCTCTATGGCCTCAAGCAAGCCCCTCGGGCGTGGTATGATACATTGAAGGAATTCTTCGTGAAGAATGGCTTCACACCCGGTTCACTCGACCCTACTCTCTTTACTAAATCTTATGATGGTGAACTGTTTGTGTGCCAAATATATGTTGATGATATTATCTTTGGCTGTACTGACCAACGTTATAGTGATGAATTTGCCTATATGATGAGTGAAGAGTATCAAATGTCTATGATGGGAGAGTTGAAATTCTTCTTAGGCCTTCAAATTCGTCAACAACGCAATGGCATATTCATATCTCAGGAGAAATACCTCAAAGATGTACTGAGGAAATTCGACATGCAAGATTGCAAAGGCGTCAAAATTCCTATGCCCACAAATGGCCATCTATGCACTGATGAAAATGGTATTGACTTCGATCACAAGGTATACCGCTCCATGATTGGTTCTTTATTGTACTTATGTGCATCTAGGCCAGATATAATGCTTAGTGTTTGCATGTGTGCCCGATTTCAAGCTGCACCGAAGGAATCACACCATAAGGCTGTGAAGCATATTCTTCGATATCTAGCTCACACACCAACACTAGGATTCTGGTACCCCAAGGGCTCTGCTTTTGATCTCATTGGATATTCTAACTCTGACTATGCTGGTGATCGTGTGGACCGCAAGTCAACTTCTGGCACTTGTCATTTCCTCGAACGATCTTTGGTCTGTTGGTCCTCGAAGAAACAGAACTGCGTATCACTGTCCACTACGGAAGCTGAATACATTGCTGCTGGCTCTTCCTGTGCTCAACTGCTTTGGATGAAGCAAACACTCAAGGACTATGGCGTCAACGTGAAGAATGTGCCTCTCCTCTGCGACAATGAGAGTTCCATCAAGATTGCTCACAACCCAGTTCAGCACTCGAAGACAAAGCACATACAGATTCGTCATCATTTTCTTCGTGATCATGTGTTGAAGGGCGACATCTCCATCGAGCACGTGAAGACTGAAGAATAGCTAGCTGATATCTTCACTAAGCCCTTGGATGAGAAGAGATTTAGCAAGTTGCGGTGTGAGTTAAATATATTAGAATCTTCGAATGTTCTTTGAAAAGGACACACATCCTAACACTTATGCAAAATTGATGACTTAGATGTGCAAGACATGAAGAAACGTTTTTCTTCAATCAATAAAGAATAACACTCTAAGTGTGAAGAAATTAATGAAGAATTTGATTCTCAGAACCCTACGATAATTGTATGCGGTGTCTGAAATCATCATTCTTATACGGTGGGTCACGCCACCACAAAAAGTTGAAAATCTTCAATTTGAGTTTTTCCTCAGTTTTCAAATTCTTCAGTTTTTCAAATCCTTCAACTTTTCAAAATCTTCACTGTTTCCTTCGTTTTTTTTCATTGGCTATATATATATATATATATATATATATATATATATATATATATGAGTTTATGTCCTCTATAGCATTCACTTATAGCTATTTCTTCAAGTTGCTTTTTCTGCTAAGTGAATGTGATCGGACCCTTCCCCCTCTATGATATACTCAACCCAATCTATTCACAAATTCTTCATGTGCGTTCTATTTGAAACTCGTTCAAAATCTTCACTGTGTCCTTGTCAGCTGAAGAAATTGCGAACGAAACTTTAAAACAAATCTTATCCAAATTTTCGGTTTTGCCGCTCAAACCGTTCCACATCCCACAATGCATTATTCTATTCACCCACGATCGTACACGATCTCAACTACACAGTACGTGGGTGACACATGTCGCGAGAAGGAGAAAGGGCAGGGGCACGTTCGTCCCAAATCTTCAGGCGAACAGTTTTTCACCGTGTCTATAAATACCCCTCTCCCCTTCCTCACTTCATTTACTCCGCTCGATCGCTACTCTCTCACTCGTGCTCCTCAAACCCTAGCGCCGCCTCTACTCCATCGTCGCCGATGAGGAAGAGCTTCGCTGCCTCGACCTCGTTGCCGTCGTACTCACGCCGACCGCGGAAATCTTCACTCCGCCGCCGCCGTAGCTGTCTTCCTCTGCCAAGTTAGGGCGTGGGAGATCTAACCTGACGAACTTCACATCTGTTCTTCTCAGTTCGTCGTGTTCTTCACTTCGGGTAATTAAAAGTTACTTTTATTACTCACTTTGATTCTCAAACTTTCCTGAAAATCTTCAAAGGTGTTTATCCTTAAAATCTTCACACATATGAACACCTCACACATCATATGATCTTGAACTGTTTCTCTAAGTAATCATTTTCTTCAAGATTCCCTAATTGTGTGGATCTTCGATCTGTACAACTCTGGAACCTAAGACAAGAACGCTTAGTGAAATTCCTCAAGGTTCATCTGGTCAAATTCCTCAAAACTTGTTCTTTTCGAAAAACCTTCTGAGAACGCATATGACGTCTACGAATTCCTCGCACTTGTACTCTGTTCATAGGTACTCATGTCTGCTACTGAATCACTAGGTTCTCATCAACTTAACTCATTTGCAGCGTTCCTCGAAGAAAAACTGCATACTTCTTCAAAGAACTCGATTGTTCAAATTCCACAACTGAAGAATATGGCAGACGGTAAGAAGCCGCAGAAAGGAGGAAAGAAACCTGAGGTTATGACTGTGTTTTAAATCCCTGAGGAAATTTATGCTGGCTATTGCACACCTGATGAAGCAAAATTTGGCAAAGAAAACAAAAATCAGTGCAAGGTGCGCATTCAGAGGATTGAACGAAGATGGGCAAAGGAATGGAAGGAATACAGATATGTGACTCCAAAGTACATGAGGAAATTCGCCCTCAATCCTCCATGCCCAAGAGCTCCATTGGCACCTGGCCAAGTAGCTGACCCCACAAGCATCAAACGTGGTGAGGACTTTCCTGAAGAATGGGCTAAGCGCCAAGATAAATTGGCAAGACAAGCCAAGGAGGTAGTGAAGAAATTCAATGAGGATTCTGCCACTGCTACTGCTACTGAGGCCTCGTTCAAACCGAGGAAATCTATGCCAAAGAAGCCTGCTCGTAAGCCAAGTGCTTCACCAACAGCGCACTCACGGCCAAGTTCCTCAGCAATGCCCTCACGGCAAATTCCTCACACTGCTACTGCTCCACCAAAGTCCTCAACAGCTCCTTCAAAGTCCTCAGCTCCTGTGCATCTGGCTACATGTCAAAGGACTGCTGGTTTCTCGATTGCCTCTGGTGTTTCAGCAAGTTCCTCAACTGCACCAATTTCCTCATTAGGCCCCACACTGTTGAAGACCAAAGCAACAGCTGGACGAGGTCCTCGGCCAAGTCCAAAGAAGAAACAGGTCGCATTCCATGTGCCTTCTGATGATGAAGCTTCTGATGATGAACTTGCAGAAATCATCAGAGACAGACAGGTGAAGGCCGCTAGAGCCAAAGGCACATCTGTGCCACTGCTTTTGGATCCGAGGAAAATCCTCGATTATATTGATCTCTGGCACAAGGATCCAAACACCCCTATGCCTGATTTTCATCTGACCCCTGGACAAAGTCATATGTTGACCCATTTCATCACTGAAGAGAAATGGAAGTTTGAAAAGGCAAGAGAGATTAAGAAAGCTCAATACAGAAAGGAGAAGTTCCTGAAGAAAAACGTTGTCAAAATGACACCTGAGGAACTTCTCAAGGTCCAGACTGAAATTCAAGACCTCAGCAAAAACTTCGATGCTTATTATGATGATTGGCAAGGAGCCAAGGTCAGATTCGTTAACCTGACGAAGAAGTTCACCAATGTTGCTGCCCCAACGCAACATGAAATTCCTCAGGCTGGAGCCTCAGCTCAGCCGACTGAAGAACATGCCAGCACCGCTGATGAAGTTTAGGCTGCTGAAGAAAATGCCAGTTCCAGAGCTGATGATCCCATTCCAGCCACTAAAGAAATTGCCAGGGCATCCACTAGTGGTGCGCCTGAAGAAACTGAACAAGACAGGGCAACTGCATCCGTTGCGCCTGAGGAAAATCAACCAGCTTCCTCAGCTCCTCCTGCACCTACACCAACTCCAATTCTTCCATCTGCCTCTAATGTGAAGAAGACCAAGGCTTTAGAACGAGCTGCTGTGAAGAAACGGAAAGCATCAGCTGCGTCAAATTCTTCGGCTGTGAAGAAAATGAAGCCAATGACCATCTCCTTTGAAAATCCAATTGATGCTGTTCCAATTTCCTCAATTCCATCAAAGGACTTTGTTCCTTTTGGAGAAGACTATGAGATCCCAAGCGGATCTGATGAAGAAAATCATTCTGCCGCTTCGACAGAGCAGCTTGATGAAGAAATTGAAGTGGACGCAATCCCTTCAACGCCAGTCATTTCCTCACCTATGCCTCAGTTCATAGCTGAAGAGGCTGGTGTTGAGGAAATTGAAGATGAAGATGTGGATATAGGATGCACCACACCTGTGATGAATGATGACTTTTGGGAAAGTCAGCATCTCAATACTCCTCTCTTCACCCCGATCCAACAGACTCCTCAGTCCCCTGCACCAGCAGTTCAAATGGGCTCTGAAGAAACTCAACCCACTCCCTCTGTGCATGAAGATATTCCAGCCGCTAGTGCTGAAGAACCTGCTGCTGCTGATCCTTAGGTTGCACAAGAAGAGGAACCAGAAATTCCTTAGCCTGAAGAACCTGAGCTCGCAATTCCTGAGGTGGTGATGCAACTCACTGACACCCCTCTGCCAAAGCCAAAGAATCCGTTCTCAAGCAAACAAAAGTTCAAGGCTGAAGACTTCTTCAGCGAGCACGTATTCTTCACTAATTATAATCCATATGATTCTGCTCGCATAAGGAAGAGGCGTTTCTGGACTGCCAGCCAAGCCAATTTCTATTCCTCAGTGCTTTTCAACAAAGACAAAGTCTTCGATCATGCACATATTCCTCATGTGGACATGGAGTCTCTGCCCGGCTTTGAGCCAGTCCTCAGTGTTCTTCACGATGCAGGACTTCTGAATTTCTGCACTGATATCTGTGACTGGAATGAGGAACTCATTCTTCAATTCTATGCAACTCTGCACATCACCGGAGACGCTGAAGACGTGAACTCATGGGTATTAGACTGGATGTCTGAAAATACTCACTACAAGGCACCAGCAACTGAATTGCTTCGTGCCCTACCACTTAGTCCTCCACTTGACGGTGCTCGTTGTATCTACAACGAACCAGAACTTTCAAATCACTATATGCAAGTGCTGATGAAGCCTTTCAAGCCTGGGCAGGCCCCACGAACCAAATTCCTCGTCAAGGAATTACTCTATGTGCCTCGGACTGTCTATCGAATTCTGACGAAGACAATGAGTCCTATCAAAGGCCACGACTCAAATGATGAAGAAGTCGTTGGCATCATGAAGAATATACTTTTCAACATCATTCATGGCGTTCCCGTCAACTTCCATGATTTCTTCATGAGGACTCTGGCCAATATTGCTATGTCACCATTCGAGCTGAAGCCCTATGCTCCTTGGATTATGAGATTCATTAGGGCAAGATCTTCACTGAATTACAAAGCTGACACTCTGAACCACGGTAGCTACTTGCCTCCCATTGAAGTCCTCAAACGGACAGTTTCATCAGCTGATGATAAAGGCAAGGCCGCTGCTGTGATCGATGAAGGCACTCGTCCATTGGATGGTCAATTTCGCAAGGCTGCATCTTACTCTACCAATGACGATTCTGCCACACATGACTCTGCCGCAAATACCTCAGCCAAGCAAAATCCTCAAGCCACAGCACCCAGGGTGATGACTGACCGTGAGTTACTCCTCAGTCTTCATCAGAAGGTTGATCGCAATCACAAATGGGTAAAGCGTCAGTTTGGTGCGCTTCTTCACAATATGACCTCAACACACAATGCAATGAAGAAGAACCAATACTATCTTCATGAAACCTTCAACCGCACCTGGGCTGTCCTCACTCATGTCTATAGCGCTGAAGAACTGAAGACTATGGGTCTCAAGGAAGAATTTGACTGGTCTGCACCTCCTCCGAAGAAATTCAAGAGGGTTAAAATTCCTCCACTAGTGGCCAGCTCTTATTCGTCATCGCGTGACACTGATGAGTATGAAGATTTGGACGACACTGCGGCAGGCCCTGCTACAACAAACAACCCCGACAACGCTGGCGCTCCTCCATCGACTTGAAATTCTTCAGGGGCGTTAGTCCTCAGTTTCAATCCTTTTGGTCATTTGATGAAAAAGGGGGAGAAATCTGAGTTAGTCTTCAAGCGGGTCTATATTAAGGGCATTTTTTAAGTTACAACTCTCGTTCTTCTGAAACTTTTATTTGGATCGAGTTGTAATCTTAAACCCGATGGTGCGCTGATACTTTTGTTGCATTATGCTTTGCATGCTTATTCCTCGTTAATGACATTGCACACATGCTGAATCTCATCAGGCACCATATTTCATCATGCATTTCAAATTCTTCATATTATATATCAAATGCGTGTATGAATTACAAGATATAGGGGGAGATCTCCATGATTCAACTCTTCAAGTGTGCATTGCCTCAAAAGCAAATTCCTCACTATGCACATCTTCAGGGCGAGTTCTTTTATATCTTGTAATCAAATTCCTCAATATCAGTGTATACACTTCATATGTTTATCCCCGTTGAAAACTTAACCTATGTTGTCATCAATCACCAAAAAGGGGGAGATTGTAAGTGCATCTAGTGCCCCTTAGTGATTTTGGTGTATTGAAGACTTATAGGTTAAGGGACTAATGCGTTTGTGAGTGTACACAGGTCTATAAGTATATGAGGAGTTTGATATTTACAGAGAAAGTCGACCCCTAAAAATGAAGTTCTTCAACTGAAGACTTTGATATTCTGAAGACTTTCTAAAGACTTTAAAAGTGAAGAAATTGGTGTGACCTTGAAGACTTGGTATTCATTTGTGGAACATGAAGCATGAAGAATTTTGTTTTCGTAGTTTCATTTTCTATTTCTTGAGTCATAGGAAACACCGTACTGTTAAAGGGGGTCGAGGAAATACTAAGGAAAAATTTCCATGTGATGCTCAACTCAAAATCCTACACCTACCAATCCCTTCGAGTGAAGCCTTTGGAAATCTCATACAGTTCAGTCACTTTCTTCAGTGACAGAGACGAAGTTCTTCTGGTCGCTGATGAATTTGTTCTGACTGAGGAGTTAGGAATTCGCCAGTGCGAATTACCTACACAGTGAGGAACATGATAACCCTGAGGAGTTTGAGAGTCAAATTGCCGACCGTTGCTGTGCTGCGCGCCAGCTGTCCCAAAATATCTTATCCACCTAACGGTCATATCATTGAAGGGCATTTATGTCTTATCATGTCGGGCTGCTCCCTAGGCTATAAATAGCCGCCCCCTACAACCACTAGCTGGTTGGCTGCTCCGAGAGAACTTAACACTTGTCATTTGAGAGTAACCCATCCTCCGAGGACTTTGAGTGAAAATCATCAAGTGAGGAAAACCCAAAACCAAACCCCTACAAACCCAAAGTGATTGAGCATCACTGAAGAAATTGATCCTGCATGGATCCGACGCTTGTTACCTTTGAAGACTGTGCTTCTTCTAGACGGATAGGCGTCAAGGTCTAGAGCATCCAAGAGGAATTGTGGATCGCCGAGTGACCAAGTCTGTGAAGGTTTGGAAGTCGCCTGAAGACTTACCACAAGTGATTGGACGAGGTCTGTGTGACCTTAGTTCAAGGAGAATACGGTGAGGACTGGGTGTCCTGAGCTGCGTGCTCAGCGACTGGGTGTCCGGGACTGTGTGTCCTCGAGTTTAAATACTCAGCCGCTCCAACCAGACGTACAACTGAGACAGCAGTTGGAACTGGTCTACCAAATCATTGTCTTCACCAACCTAACTGGTTCTATTTCCTCAACCCTTTCATTTCCTCATTACTGTGTTGAGTGTTTGTTCATATCTGTGTTTGAAGACTTTGACTGAAGACTTTCTCAATTTCCTTAGTTCAATTTCTTCAGTCTGTTTGTCTTCATCTTGTGTTATCCTATGATTACGCTTTCTGTACTCTGTGCTAGTCTTCATTTCATCATGATGACCATGCTTGTATTCTGTTATGCTTACTTCTGAGTACTTATTCCGCTGCTAATAGTTCTTCGCTAAGGAATTTCCTCACCGGCAAATTCCTTAGTGAAGAATTCATAAAAATCGCCTATTCACCCCCCCCCCTCTAGTCGATATAACGCACTTTCACAGCACTTCACTTCCAACCGCCTCCTCTCCCCACGACGCTGACGACGTCGAGATGGGATCCCAGAGAGGGACCCATCCGGAGGAGGAGGACCCAGAGGTGGCACAGGGCGACCTCCCGGACTTCGCGCCGGACTCCACACCGGAACCCGTAGTGGTTCCGGAGTCCGACGGGCGGCCCCTTCGTAAGAAGGGCAAGACCGTGGCGCCGGCGGCCTCTGTCCAACCGGAGGCGCCAGATAACTTGTTGGAGGTGCTCGACGGCGCTTCTATCGAGGAAGAACACCGCACTGTCATGAGTGCGGTGATTCAGAAGGTCCAGCTCGCCAAAAGCGGGCTGACCGAAGCCTGCAGCAGCCTTCTATCAGGCTTCGAGGTAAGAATATTAATATATGTAAAATAGTACCGCATAGTTAGTAGCCCCTGATGCTCGGTTCGGTGTTCGGAAAGAAAAGCCGGACTGAGGATCTAAAAAGATATATGCAGGAGTCATAAAAAATATGTCAATATGGGATTGCAGGCTACGCTGCTGACCTCCGCCGCACTGACTGCGGAGGTCGATGCTTTAAAGCAAAACCTCGAGCGGTCCGAGAACAAGCTCGGCCGTGCCAAGAAGCAGCTCGAGGACAAAGAAGTTGAGTAGCACCTTATTAAAAATGTACCTTACAGAAAAGGATTTGGTTGCAAGAAAAATGACAAGGATAACATGGGTATTGCAGGGGCCACAAACGAGGTGGCGACCCTGAAGGAGGCGGTGTCCGTGGCCGAACGTAATGCGGCCGCGGAGTGCACCGAGCGAGAATAGCACGAGGCGCAGGTGGCGGAGGTGCAGCAAGAGCTCCAAGCTCTCATGGAAAAGCATGAGAGTTTGGAGCGTGACTCGAAGACTCGAGAGTCCGAGCTTGCATCGGCTCTTGAGAGTGCCAAAACCGCTAAGGCCGAAGCCCACAAGGCCCTTCAGGAGATTGAGGCATTGAAGAAAATAGCGGCGGGTAAGGCATTTTTCATGCAAAGCAAGCATGTGAATGTAAATTACCTGTTACTTACCCGAATTCGGAGCTCTCCAGGAGCGTTCGCAGATCTTCCCCGCAGCGTGTCCGATGCTGCTGCTTTCTACAGGGTCGAGCAGGGGAGCTCGATGGAGGTCTTCTGGTCTCAGTATGATGAGGCCGGACATCCGGTGCCCCTAAGCGACCAGCTGAAGCAGCTGGTCGAGCTCCACAAGGTGGCCGAACAGGCCATGAAGGGCCTCATAGTTCGGCTCTGGCCCAATGAGGCCTTGCCTAGAAGCTATTTCGGCCTGGTGCGGCGGTTGGTGGATGCGTGTCCATGGGTCGAGGTCATCAAGCGATCCGCCTGTATTGAAGGTGCCCGTCGGGCCCTTGCCCGTGCTAAGGTGCACTGGGGCAAGATGGATGCTGAGAAGCTTGTGACGGACGCGCCACCGCCGGGCAAGGAGTATCGCACGCCCGAGATGTATTACAAGAGTGTCCTGAAGGGTGCCCGCACTATTGCGGGTGAGTGCTCCAACAATGTAATATTTGAGTAGACTCGCATTTTGTTATCCTGTGCGCAGAAAACTTTGTTCATATGCGCTAAGCAATGCTTGTTTATTTAAAATATTACCTTCTGTTCGGCTGTTTATCAAATCTGAGAGATGGCAAGTCGTCGGCTTCAGCCCCCATGCCATGAGTGCTGGGGTGTTCGGGATAAATTTGAGCACTCTTGTTCCCATATTTGCGTCCATCTAGGGAGGCGCTCAACACGACGAACTAGGCAACCGGACTTATAATGCTTGAACACTCTCACTTAGCCATAGAATTCTATAATTTTAAATTTCGGCGAAGCCCCTAGTGTTCAGAAGGCCGAATTCGGGGCGCTATCCACGCCTGGGCCGGACAAAGTCAGCTCCTCGCTCTAAGCGGCATATGCCTTTAGGGACTCGAAAAAACCTCTCGAACAGCGACCGGCTCTCGCCTTATCATGACGGTCAGTTTTAGCTTTCTCCACTGAGGCGTTAACCCAGCTCAACTGGGGCGCAATCACAATGGTTCTCCCAGTGCTACCTTAGCCGATATAACGGAACATAAGGTACCAAAACATGGGAGCCGGGCAAACCCAACTATTGACCCAAGACATGATTCGGAGCTGATGCATATAATGCTATAAGTTCGGGGTGCCGCACTTGTGAAAGTGTTCGGACTTATCACACCATGATGTGGGGAACATAAGCCCCTGGTGTTTTTAGCCGTACCAAAGTGTACGGATGAAAAATGTCGTAAATGAACATATGTATAAGCAAGAAATGCAATTATAAGCAAAAAGGTGCTACATTGTTTTGTTCAAAAAGTACTGCTATGAATGCAGAACAATACAAATAGTGCGATAAGCAAGGGACGGGACTATTAAACATGTCCCCTCCAGGGGTAGGCTGCGGAGTGGTCTATAAGACAGATTTAATGTTCGTAAGGGAGACCACCTGGATGTTCATCGCGGCCTGTTTTCCTTCCCCGGCTGTTGCATCGTGAGTTCGGCCGGTCTACTGCCGGACAAGGCCTCTGGTGAACGGAGTCCTGTGGGTAAGTAAAAAAGGAAAAAGAAAAAAAAGAAATGACACACTTGGGAGCCCCTGATGTGGTTGAGCCGCATTCTGGGCCTGTCGTGGTCGTGCCCCTTCCCCTATGCCCATGGTATCTCCAGAGCGTAATGATGTACGCGAAGGACCAGTCGTGCGATCTTGCAAGGGCCGGGGTTGGGGCCGCATTGCTACGCGCGCTCGGAACGCGCCAGGTGGTCTTGTTGGAGGTTACTTCGGGCGCGTTTGGCCGTGTCCAGTCGCTTAACGGCCGGACTCGAGAATTGCCTTAAGAGGCTGTATTGTACTTCTGCCGCGAGAGCCTCTATATGTTCCTCCGTTCGGAGGGAGCGCTCAGTGTTTCCGTTGACCGTGATGACTCCTCTAGGGCCTGGCATCTTGAGCTTGAGGTATGCGTAGTGCGGCACCGCGTTGAACTTTGCAAACGTGGTTCGTCCGAGCAAAGCATGATAGCCGCTGCGGAACGGAACTATGTCGAAGATTAACTCCTCACTTCGGAAGTTATCCGGGGATCCGAAGACCACTTCCAGTGTGACTGAGCCCATACAATTGGCCTCCACACCTGGTATGACGCCTTTGAAGGTTGTCTTTGTGGGTTTAATCCTTGAGGGGTCTATGCCCATTTTGCGCACTGTGTCCTGATAAAGCAGGTTCAGGCTGCTGCCGCCGTCCATTAGGACTCTGGTGAGGTGAAACCCATCGACGATTGGGTCTAAAACCAATGCGGCGAATCCGCCGTGGCGGATGCTGGTGGGGTGGTCCTTTCGATAGAAAGTGATCGGGCAGGAGGTCCATGGGTTGAACTTCGGGGCGACTGGCTCCATCGCGTATACGTCCCTAAGTGCACGCTTCCGCTCCCTCTTGGGTATGTGGGTTGCGTATATCATATTCACCGTCCGCACTTGTGGGGGAAAGCCCTTCTGTCCTCTACTATTCGGCGGTCGGGTCTCTTCTTCGTCATCGCTATGCAGCCCTTTGTCACTGTTTTCGGCGATTAACTTGCCTGCCTGCTTGAATACCCAATAGTCCCTGCTGGTGTGGTTGGCTGGTTTTTCGGGGGTGCCATGTATCTGGCACGAGCGATCGAGTATTCGGTCCAAATTGGACGGGCCCGTAGTAGTTCTCTTGAACGGCTTCTTCCGTTGACCGGGTTTGGAGCCTCTGAATCCGGCGTTGACTGCCATATCCTCATTATTGTCGCCGTTAATGCGGCGTTTATTCTTGTTGCGACGCGACCTACCATTGCGATCCATGGTATCCGGACTGCCGGAATTTTTGCTGAGGTTGTTGCTGCGAGCTAGCCAGTTGTCCTCTCCCGCGCAGAAGCGGGTCATGAGTGATGTGAGGGCTGCCATGGATTTCGGCTTTTCCTGCCCCAGGTGTCGGGCAAGCCACTCATCGCGGATGTTACGTTTGAAGGCCGCGAGGGCCTCCGCGTCCGGACAGTCGACGATTTGCTTTTTCTTAGTTAAGAACCGTGTCCAAAATTGTCTGGCCGATTCGTCTGGCTACTGAATTATGTGGCTTAGGTCGTCAGCGTCTGGTGGTCGCACATACGTGCCCTAGAAGTTATCAAGGAATGCGGCTTCCAGGTCCTCCCAACATCCGATTGATTCTGCTGACAAGCTGTTAAGCCAATGCCGAGCCGGTCCTTTAAGTTTGAGTGGAAGGTATTTGATGGCGCGAAGATCGTCACCGCGGTCCATGTGGATATGAAGAAGATAGTCTTCGATCCAAACCGCGGGGTCTGTCATGCCGTCCTAGGATTCAATATTCACGGGTTTAAACCCTTCGGGGATTTGATGATCCATTACTTTGTCTGTGAAGCATAGTGGGTGTGCGGTACCTCTGTATTGGGCTATATCGCGACGAAGCTCCAACGAGCTTTGTCTGTTGTGTTCGGCCCGGCCGGACTTACTGTGTCCGGCGTGACGGTTGTTGTCACGTATCATGGGGCGCCCACGCGATCCGTAGATCGATCTTGATTGTCTTGCCTTATCCTCCAATATTTCTCGCAAGTCCGGAGCGTTCCCCTGTGGCCTTGTGCTGTTCGAGCGATGCCGGGGTACGGTTCTAGTGAAGGGCCTAGAGGCCTCTCTGTCGCGGCCACGAGGTGGCCAGTCAGCCATATTGTGCTCTGGTGATGCAGGTTTATATGCCTCCTCCTCTAACCGGGGGAGCAACTTGCGTTTGGGGTAGCTTTTGGAGGGGCGTTCGAGCTTATGCTCTTCGGCCGCCAGGACTTCCGTCCATCTGTCGGCTAGCAGATCCTGATCAGCTCTAAGCTGCTGCTGCTTTTTCTTGAGGCTGTTGGCCGTGGCCATAAGCCTGCGCTTAAAATGCTCTTGTTCGACGGGATCCTCTGGCACGACAAATTATTCGTCGTCGAGGCTTGCCTCGTCTCCAGAGGGAGGCATGTAACTATCGTCCTCTACCTCTTCGTCTGCCGCCCTCTTGTGAGGGCTGGCATCTCCGTCCTCCCGCGCTGAATCTTGCTGGAGGGGGTTATCTTCGGCACTGTCTGGGGTATTATTATCTCCGGTGCCGGAATCGCCATTCTTGCTGTGGAGGGATTTAGAGCGGTGCCGCTGACGCCGGCGCTTGGGCTGTTTCTTGGAGGGGTCTTCCTCTGCTGTTCCTTCACCATTCCCGTCCTTTGGATGTCCACCATGTATATGTCGTATGACGAGGTGGCTTTCCAGTGCCCGATAGGCGCTGGTTCTTGGTCGTCTCCGGCATCGTCGTCCATACCGTTGATGTCTTCGGAGTCGAAATCTAGCATGTTGGTTAGATCGTCGACAGCGGCTACTAAGTGGGTGGTCGGTGGGTCTTGAATTTCTTCGTCGTCCGCATCCCAACCGTCCTGACCGCAGTCCGGCCAGGGCTTTCCTGATAACGAGAGATATTTTAGCGAACTCAAAATGTCGCCAAAAGGTGAGTGTTGAAAGATGTCCACGGCCGCGAACTCCATGATCGGCGCCCAATCGGATTCGATTGGAGGAAGCGCGAGAGGTTCGGAGTCCGGCAAGGAGTTCGGCACCTTGGAGTCACGAGCTTCAGAAGGGACAAAGTCAGTATTCGGCTCTATCGCCGCAGAGGTTGCAGCCCCCGAGGCGGTGTCTAACCATCCGTCCTCGATCTGCGCATCCGGCTCCGAATCGAGGGTCGGAGCGGGTTCTTGTGCGGCCTCCAGGGCACTGTCCGGCAGCAGAGCTAAATCATGCCCATCGTGACAATGCGGCGTGCTCGGCTGTGGCTCAAATCCGTCGAAGATCAAGTCTCCGCGGATGTCAGCCGTGAAGTTAAGACTTCCAAATCTGACCTGACGGCCAGGGGCGTAGCTTTCGATCTGCTCCAGGTGGCCAACCGAATTGGCGCGCAGCGCAAAGCTGCCGAATACGAAGACCTGTCCGGGGAGAAAAGTCTCACCCTGGACCGCGTCATTGTTGATGATCGAAGGAGCCATCGAGCCTATCAACGACGACACAGAGGAACTCTCAATGAAAGCACCAATGTCGGTGTCAAAACCGGCGGATCTCGGGTAGGGGGTCCCGAACCGTGCGTCTAGGCGGATGGTAACAGGAGACAAGGGACACGATGTTTTACCCAGGTTCGGGCCCTCTTGATGGAGGTAAAACCCTATGTCCTGCTTGATTAATATTGATGATGTGGGTATTACAAGAGTAGATCTACCACGAGATCAAGGAGGCTAAACCCTAGAAGCTAGCCTATGGTATGATGTTGTAATTGTTGTTGTCCTACGGACTAAAGCCATCCGGTTTATATAGACACCGGAGAGGGCTAGGGTTACATAGAGTCGGTTACAATGGTAGGAGATCTACATATCTGTATCGCCAAGCTTGCCTTCCACGCCAAGGAAAGTCCCATCCGGACACGGGACAGAGTATTCAATCTTGTATCTTCATAGTCTTGGAGTCCGGCCGATGATGATAGTTCGGCTATCCGGACACCCCCTAGTCCAGGACTCCCTCACCACCTTTATATCTCAAAATAATTATCAAGTATCAAATTGATCATAGTATCCAATGCACTCTATATGATAGTTTTTATTATACCCAACTTGGATGCCCATCATATTAGGACTAATTTTATAACCAAAGCAATTACCATGTTGTTCTAAAAGACTCTCAAAATAACATAAGTGAAGCATGAGAGTTCAATAATTTCTACGAAATAAACCACCGCCGTGCTCTAAAAAGATATAAGTGAAGCACTAGAGCAAAATTGTCTAGCTCAAAAGATATAAGTGAAGCACATAGAGTATTCTAATAAATTCCGATTCATGTGTGTCTCTCCCAAAAGGTGTGTACAGCAAGGATGATTGTGGTAAACTAAAAATAAAACACTCAAATCATACAATATGCTCCAAGCAAAACACATATCATGTGGTGAATAAAAATATAGCATCAAGTAAAGTTACCGATGGACGAAGACGAAAGAGGGGATGCCTTCCGGGGCATCCCCAAGCTTAGGCTTTTGGTTATCCTTGAATTTTACCTTGGGGTTCCTTGGGCATACCCAAGCTTAGGCTCTTGCCACTCCTTATTCCATAATCCATCAAATCTTTACCCAAAACTTTGAAAACTTCACAACACAAAACTCAACAGATAATCTCATGAGCTCCGTTAGTGCAAGAAACCAAACCACCACTTTAAGGTATTGTAATTAACTCATTCTTTATTTATATTGGTGTTAAACCTACTGTATTGAAACTTCTCTATGGTTCATACCCCCCGACACTAGCCATAGATTCATCAAAATAAGCAAACAACACACGAAAAACAGAATCTGTCAAAAACAGAACAGTCTGTAGTAATCTGTATCAAACGTATACTTCTGTAACTCCAAAAATTCTGAAATAAATTGTTTGACGTGAGTAATTTGTCTATTAATCATCTGCAAAAAGAATCAACATAAAATCACTCTCCAGTAAAAAATGGCAGCTAATCTTGTGAGCGCTAAAGTTTCTTTTTTTTATAGCAAGATCATAAAGACTTCACCCAAGTCTTCCCAAAGGTTTTACTTGGCACAAACACTAATTAAAACATAAAACCACATCTAACCAGAGGCTAGATGAATTATTTATTACTAAACAGAAATAGAAAGCAAGGAACAAAAATAAAATTGGGTTTCCTCCCAACAAACGCTATCGTTTAACGCCCCTAACTAGGCATAGGGATTTCAATGATGCTCACATGAAAGACAAGAATTGAAGCACAAAGGGAGCATCATAAAACACGTGAAAAACACATATAAGTCTAACATACTTCCTATGCATAGGCATCTTATAGGCAAACAAATTATCAAGGCAAGCAAAAACTAGCATATGCAAGGAAGCAGAAGGAAACAATAGCAATCTCAACATAACGAGAGGTAATTTATTAACATGAAAATTTCTACAACCATATTTTTCCTCTCTCATAATAATTACATGTAGGATCATAAGAAAATTCAATAATATAGCTATCACAAAACATATTCTTAACACGATCCACATGTAAGCAAAGTTGACACCCTTCCAAAATAGTGGGATTAACACTAACTAAAGTCATGACCTCTCTGTCGGTGTCAAAACCGGCAGATCTCGGGTAGGGGGTCCCAAGCTGTGTGTCATGGATCGATGGGTAACAGGAGACAGGGGACACGATGTTTACCCAAGTTCGGGCCCTCTCTATCGAGGTAATACCCTACTTCCTGCTTGATTGATCTTGATGAATATAGGGTTACAAGAGTTGATCTACCTCAAGATCATATGTTGTGGTCTAAGCCCTAGAGGTATGATGAGTAATGTCATAATGATCTAGATTATCTATTGACTAGCCTAGCCTCGGTTTATATAATGTACCAGAGGCCTAAGATAACAAGAGTCCTATCCGAATACGCCGGTGGGGAGGAGTCCTTGTCTTGATCACCAAGTCTTGTGGAATCTTCCTTGTATGCGGCAGCTGTTCGAACTGGCCCATGAGTATATGGCCATGAGGGTCCTCGGCCCAATCTAACTAATCGGGGGACGACGTGGTGAGTGAGGGAGTCCTGGATTAGGGGGTATCCGGATAGCCAGACTATATACTTCGTCCGGACTATTGGAGTGTGAAGATACAAGACTCAAGACTCCGTCCCATGTCCGGATGGGACTCTCCTTTGCGTGGAAAACAAGATTGGAGATCCGAATATTGTATTTCCTTCCTTGTAAACGACTCCGTGTAAACCCTAGCCCTCTCCAGTGTCTATATAAACCGGAGAGGTTGGTCCTTAGAAGGCCGATCACAATCACACTCATAATCATCATAGGCTAGCTCCTAGGGTTTTGCCTCTACGATCTCGTGGTAGATCTACTCTTGTACTACTCATATCATCAATATTAATCAAGCAGGAAGTAGGGTTTTACCTCCATCGAGAGGGCCCAAACCTGGGTAAACATTGTGTCCCTTGCTTCCCGTTACCATCAGCCTAAGATGCATAGATCGGGACCCCCTACCCGAGATCTGCCGGTTTTGACACCGACATTAGTGCTTTCATTGAGAGTTCCTCTGTGTCGTTGCTGCAAGGCTTGATGGCTCCTTCAGTCGTCAACAACACGGTCCGGGGTGAGACTTTTCTCCCCTGACAGATCTTCATGTTCGGCGGCTTCGCACTGCGGGCCAATTCGCTTGGCCAGCTGGAGCAGATCGACAGCTACGCCCCTGGCCACCAAGTTTGGTTCGGAAGGCTGAATTACACGGCCGATATCCGTGGAGACTTGATCTTCGACGGAATCGGGCCTGCGCCAGGAGCGCCGGACAGTCACGACGAGCATGGCTTAGACCTGCTATCGGACAAAGCTCGGGATATCACCCCCGCAATAGCCCCGGAGCAAAATCCAGAGCAGACCGCGTGGCCAAAGGACGGGTGGATGGACCCCGCCCTGCCAACCGCACACTCATCGGCGGTAGAGCTGAACACAGGCCTCACCTCTAAGGAAGCCTATGACTCCGGACCCCCGGACTCGTATCCGGCTGTAGGTTCCAGTCCGCGCGCTCCCGAGCCCGCCGAGTCTGGTCGGGCTCCGATAATGGAGTTTACCGCTGCGGATATCTTCCAGCACTCGCCCTTTGGCGACATGCTGAACTCGTTAAAGTCTCTCTCTTTGTCAAGAGGCCCTTGGCCGAACTATGTCCGGCTCGGGTGGGAAGCAGGCAACGAAGGAGTTTGTTGCCCACCCACCACCCACTTTATTGCCACGGTTGATGATTTAACCGACGTGCTTGACTTCGACTCCGAATACATCGACGTTATGGACGACGAAACAGGAGAAGAACAGGAACCACCACTCACAGGGCGGTGGACAGCCACCTCCTCACATGATATATACATGGTGGACACTCCAAAGGAAATCAATGGCGATGAGGCAATGGAGGATAACCCCTCAGTGAAGAAAGCAAAGCATGGGCGTCGTCAACGCCACCCCAAGCCCCGCCACAACAATACCTGCACAGGAGACGAAACCAAACCGAATGGTGCCAAAGATGAATACAACCCCCAGCGACCTGCCTTCAAGCAGGCCGGACGGGCCACGGTCGGGTGCATGGAGAGAAACAACTATATGCCCTCCTCCGAAGACGAGGTAAGCCTCGGCGATGCCGAATTCGGCGTGCCTAAGGTTCCAGTGGAGCAAGTTCGCTTCAAGCGACGGCTCATGGCCACTGCAAGGAGCCTGCAAAGGAAGCAACAGCAGCTTAAAGCTGACCAAGATCTGCTCGTAGACAGGTGGACCAAGGTCCTGGCCACCGAAGAATACGGACTCGACCGCCCCGACAAAGGGCACACACGGCATAATTTGCTACCTCAACCTAAGCAGGAGAACCTAAGGCACACACCCCGACATCAACACACCTCAACGACCCACGACAATACAAAGGAAACACGAGGCATCATCCTCAAGCCTCGACGCAAGCGTCATAAACGTCAAGTCAGGGAAGTTGGTGCCAAATTCAGCGGTTGCCAGTCCGGTCAGCGGAAAAAGAACAGCTCAAGCCTATCTGGCCCAAGTAGCGTACTCGATCAACCATGTGAAATTCATGGTACCCCTAGAAGGACAACCAAACATACCAATAGAGAATGCCGAATCCTCAGAACAAAGCGGCCGGTCGTACGCCGGAAACAATAAAGGGAGGTCTCCAGCAACAAAAGACCAACCAGTACGGCCGACCTCCCCCGATCACATCAACCGTCCGGACAACATCAACCACAGCAATTTAATTGCAGTACCTCTAGACCCAGTAGTCTGGGGGCTCCATCTCACATAAAGCCCCCGCGGGTATGAAACCACAAATAACATCTTCTAAAAGAGGCCAGGTGCAAAGGCCAAGTTTTATTGGCCCACCACTCTAACGGTTGTCTTCGGATCACCAAACAAATACCACGCCAAAGAATAATTCTTCGGCTTTCCCCTCATACGGTAATTTACCATATGTTAACGGGACGAACCACGTTGACTAGATTCCACGTGGTAAACCACCAGGCCACCCCCGTGTGATATAGTCACATCTATAGGCAAGGCCGAACCCCGCCCTTAGAGCGGAAATCATACCGCCGCCGGAGTAGCGAGTCGTGCCTGCCTATCAAATCCTGATAGGGGAGCCAACTATCTGGACACCAACTGAGGAGTCCACGCTATTTTACGGAATAATGCATGGGTTACCCAGGCTTCGATCAGGCACCTGCGGTCCAACCATAAGAGGACGTTCAGCTGACCACAAGTATCTGCCTTTACAGACTAACTTTGACGCATAACAGGATGGGTGACGAGGAATCGGCCCGGACACACAAGGGCAGGAACACACAAGTAAATCCCTCCCCAAGGAAGGCGGGCCGGATTCACTTCAGATCCACTCACAGCCTCCTCTAGTCCGACCACGACAGGTTCCGCCAAAAACACCTCTTTTCATCATTGTAAACCATACTCATATGCATAGACATATCATCCTACTACAGTGCGTAGATTTAAATAACACTTACCGGCTGTCATTCGTCATTAGACGCCACTGTTTCGCCCTAAAACGGCACCCATACATCATATTAGGCCCCACTATGCCAGGGGCTTCACAATACTTCTAATACGACAAAGTCCAGCCACCTTCCCGGTCGCTCGGCACCCTGAACTTATAGCACTATATGCATCAGCTCTGAATCATGTCTTGGGTCATTAGTTGGGTTTGCCCGGCTCCCATGTTTTGGTACCTTACGTTCCGCTCTATCGGCTAAGGTAGCGCTGGGAGAACTACTGCGATTGTGTCCCGGTTCTTCCGGACGAGCACCTCAGTAGAGAAAGCCGAAAACTGACTGTCATGATACGGCGAGAGCTGGTCAGCTGTTCGAGAGGTTGTAAAATCCTTAAAGATTTATTCTGCATAACGCCATTATAAATGCAGAGTGCGATGGATCGGTCTTCCGATCAGGCGCCAATAGAGCCCCTAGTTCGGCCTTCCAAACACTAGGGGTTGCACCGACCATACTCGAATTCCTATGGCTAAGTGAGAGTGGTAAAGCCCTATAGTCCAATTGCCTAGTTCGTGGTGAGGAACGCCTCCTTAAAAGAACCCAACCATGGGATAAAGAGTGTTTAGGTATGTCCCGAACACCCCCGTACTTTTTTTCGTGGGGGCAGAAGCCGACGACTGGCCAACTCTCAGGATTTACATACACTAAACGGCCGCACAGGAAGAACAAATGTTCAAACAAAACAGGCAATAAATAATAAAAGTGCCATTATCCCATATTACAAAGAACGGCACGAATGCCCTTAGGGAAATATAATGTCTTTGGTACACTTATCCGCCACAAGGCGGGCTCCCTTCAGTACACCTTCATAGTACAGCTCGGGCTTGCGGTGCTCCTTACCCTCTGGCGGCCCCTCAGTCATCAGCTTCTCTGCATCAAGCTTCCCCCAATGCACCTTTGCACGGGAAAACGCCATGCGCGCACCCTCTATACAGACTGATCGCTTAATGACATCAAGCCAAGGGCAGGCGCCAACAATCCGCTTCACGAGTCTGAAGTAACGGCTTGGAATCGGCTCCGCGGGCCACAGCCGGACAACCAAATCCTTCATGGCTAGTTCGGCCGCCTGGTGCAGTTCGACCAGCTGCTTCATTGATCGATAAAAGGCACCGGATAATTCGGCGCCAAATACCGCGACCAGAAATCCCTCTCCGCAGACTTCTTCTCCTCGGTCCGTTAGAATTGGGCGGCATCTGATATGCTGCGAGGCAGATCCGCAAACGCCCCTGGCAAAACAAGAATTCATCCTATCGCTTAGAGCCACATTACTATAAAAAAATGTCCCTGAATACAAAAGGCCTTACCAGCCGCAACCTTCCGTGCCTCCTGAATATCCTTCAGAGCACCGCGGGCTTCTGCCCGAGCATCCTCCGTGGTTTGGAGAGCTTGAGCGAGTTTGGATTCTTTCCCTGCTAAACTCTGCTCCAGGGCATCACTTTTCTTCATAGCCTCCTGGAGCTCTCGCTCTGCGATGACCCTGGCCTCGTGTTTCTCACGAAGCGCCTGTTCGGCGGCAGCCTTCTCGGTGGCATCAGCCACAGCCTTCTTCAGTGCCTCATATTTGGCACTCGCTCCTAGAGCATACAATACAAATACTTCTCATCAGGCACAATTACTCATTCGTGCCGAATTCAAGACAATGTTTCAACATACCTTGCTTATCCTCCAATTGCTTCTTCACACGACCAAGTTCCTCTTCGGCCCGTTCCAGGCTCTGCTTCAGTCTGGACACTTCTGCATTATGAGCGGCGGTCTTCTCTGCAGACGCCTATGTTCACCCAAAGGGATATACGTCATTAACAAAGGCTCCTGCAAAAACAGTTGATTTGATCCCCTGTCCAGCTTTTTCTCTCTTTCGCCGGACAGTGTATCAGGGGCTACTACTCATATTATGACAATTCCTCAAAGGTTTCTTAGAAAACTTACCTCAAAGGCCTTTATAAGGCCAAGGTAGGACTCATTTAGCCCGCTCTCGGCGGACTGAATCCTTTCAATCACCGCACCCATGAGGGTCTGATGTTCATCAACGATAGATGCGCTCCTTAACGCTGTCTATAGACCGCCAGGCAGCTCTGCTTGGACATATGTTGCCGGCGGAGTAGGCAAGCCTCCCATCGTCGAAGGTGGCTGCTCGCCCGATACTGGAGCCTTAGAGGTCTCCAGGACCATGTCCGGCTGTGGTCCGAACTCGAGATCGCCCCCTCCATCGACACGCCTGGGGGCCACTGATACGTCTCCAACGTATCTATAATATTTGATTGCTCCATGCTACTTTATCTACTATTTTGGACTATATTGGGCTTTATTTTCCAATTTTATATTACTTTTGGGACTAACCTACTAACCGGAGGCCCAGCCCAGAATTGCTGTTTTTTGCCTTTTTCAGTATTTCGAAGAAACAGAATATCAAACAGAGTCCAAACGGAATGAAACCTTCGGGATCGTGATTTTCCAACCGAACGTGATCTAGGAGACTTGGACCCTAATCCAAGCAGTGCCCGAGGAGGTCACGAGGGTGAAGGGCGCCCCCCTGGGCGCGCCCCCCTGCCTCGTGGGCCCCTCGGAGCTCCACCGACATACTCCTTCCCAATATATATACCTACGTATCCCCGAACGATCAGAACAGGAGCCAAAGACCTAATTCCACCGCCGCAACCTTCTGTATCCACGAGATCCCATCTTGGGGCCTGTTCCGGAGCTCCGCCGGAGGGGCCATCCACCACGAAGGGCTTATACATCATCACCATAGCCCCTCCGATGAAGTGTGAGTAGTTTACTTCAGACCTTCGGGTCCATAGCTAGTAGCTAGATGGCATGTTCTCTCTTTTTGGATCTCAATACATGTCCTCCCCCTCTCTCGTGGATATCTATTCGATGTAATCTTCTTTTTGCGGTGTGTTTGTTGAGACCGATGAATTGTGGGTTTATGATCCAGTATTATCTATGGAAAATATTTGATTCTTCTCTGAATTCTTTTATGTATGATTGAGTTATCTTTGCAAGTCTCTTCGAATTATCCTTTTTGGTTTGGCCAACTAGATTGGTAGTTCTTGCAATGGGAGAAGTGCTTAGCTTTGGGTTCAATCTTGCGGTGTCCTTACCCAGTGACAGAAGGGGCAGCAAGGCACGTATTGTATTGTTGCCATCGAGGATAAAAAGATGGGGTTTTTATCATATTGCATGAATTTATCCCTCTACATCATGTCATCTTGCTTACGGTGTTACTCTGTTTTTACTTAATACTCTAGATGCATGCTAGATAGCGGTCGATGAGTGGAGTAATAGTAGTAGATGCAGAATCATTTCGATCTACTTGTTTTGGACGTGATGCCTATATACATGATCATTGCCTAGATATACTCATAACTATGCTCAATTCTGTCAATTACTCAACAGTAATTTGTTCACCCACCGTAGAATACTTATGCTCTTGAGAGAATCCACTTGTGAAACCTATGGCCCCCGGGTCTATTCTCATCATATCAATCTATATCACTTTATCTACCTGCTTTGTTTTTACTTTGCCTTTACTTTTTACTTTGCATTTATGTATCAAAAATACCAAAAATATTATCTCTATCAGATCTCACTCTCGTAAGTGACCGTGAAGGGATTGACAACCCGTAAGCATTGGTTGCGAGTTGCTATCGTTTTGTGTAGGTACGAGGGACTTGTGCGTGGTCTCCTACTGGATTGATACCTTGGTTCTCAAAAACTGAGGGAAATACTTACGCTACTTTGCTGCATCATCCTCTCCTCTTCGGGGAAATCCAACGCAGTGCTCAAGAGGTAGCAAGAAGAATTTATGGCGCCGTTGCCGGGGAGGCTCACGCAAGCAAGTTAACCATACCAAGTACCCATCAGAACCCCTATCTCTCGCATTACATTATTTGCCATTTGCCTCTCGTTTTCCTCTCCCCCACTTCACCCTTGCTATTTTATTTGCCCTCTCTTTCCCAATCTCCTCCTCTCTTTCCCATTTGCCACTTTCCCTTTGCCTTTCTGTTTGCTTGTGTGTTGGATTACTTGTTGCCATGGCGCAAGATAATACCAAATTGTGTGATTTCTCGAATACCAATAATAATGATTTCCTTAGTACTCCGATTGCTCCTCTTAATAATGATGAGTCTTGTGAAATCAATACCGCTTTGTTGAATCTTGTTATGAAAGATCAATTCGCCGGCCTTCCTAGTGAAGATGCCGCTTCTCATCTAAACAATTTTGTTGATTTGTGTGATATGCAAAAGAAGAAAGATACAGATAACAATATTGTCAAATTGAAGTTATTTCCGTTTTCACTTGGAGATCGTGCTAAAGTTTGGTTTTCATCTTTGCCTAAAAATAGTATTGATTCTTGGAACAAGTGCAAAGATGCTTTTATCTCTAAGTATTTTCCTCCCGCTAAGATTATCACTCTTACGAACGATATTATGAATTTTAAACAACTTGATCATGAGCATGTTGCCCAATCTTGGGGAAGAATTAAATTAATGCTTAGAAATTGCCCTACTCATGGTTTGAATTTATAGATGATCATACAAAATTTTTATGCCGGATTGAATTTTGCTTCTAGAAATCTTTTAGATACGGCCGCGGGAGGCACTTTTATGGAAATTACGTTAGGGGATGCTACCAAATTGCTTGATAATATTATGGCTAATTATTCTCAATGGCACACCGAAAGATCTTCTAGTACGAAAGTGCATGCTATAGAAGAAATCAATGTTTTGAGTGAAAAGATGGATGAACTTATGAAGATGTTTGCTCCTAAAAATACTCCTCTTGATCCCAATGATATTCCTTTATCTACTTTGCTTGAGAATAATAATGAATCTATGGATGTGAATTTTGTTGGTAGGAATAGTTTTGGAAACAACGCTTATAGAGGGAATTTTAATCCTTCTAATAATTATGGAAATTCCTACAATAACTCTTATGGAAATTTTAATAAGATGCCCTCTGAATTTGAGAGTAGTGTTAAAGAGTTTATGAATTCACAAAAGAATTTTAATGCTTTGCTTGAAGAGAAATTGCTTAAAGTTGATGATTTGGCTAGGAACGTTGATAGAATTTCTCTGGAAATTGATTCTTTAAAGCTTAGATCTATTCCTCCTAAGCATGATATCAATGAGTCTCTCAAAGCCATGAGAATTTCCATTGATGAGTGCAAGGAAAGAACCGCTAGGATGCGTGCTTCCAAAAATGCCTTTATTAAAGCGTGTTCTTCCAATTCCTATGAAAATCAAGATGAAGATCTAAAAGTTATTGATGTGTCCCCCATTAAATCTTTGTTTTGCAATATGAATCTTGAAGAATCTGAAGATTATCTTCCTTTACCTAGAAGGCGTTCTAAGAATTCGGAGTTTCTAGATCTTGATGATGAAATTGATGAAAGTGGAATTGAAATAAATAAAAACCGTGATGTTGCTAAACCCACTATTTTGGATCTCAAGGAATTTAATTATGAAAATTACTCTTTGATTGGTTGTATTTCCTTGTTGCAATCCGTGCTAGATTCTCCTCATGCTTATAGTCAAAATAAGGCCTTTACCGAACATATTGTTGATGCTTTGATGCAATCTTATGAAGAAAAACTTGAGTTGAAAGTTTATATCCCTAGAAAACTCTATGATGAGCGGGAACCTACTATTAAAATTAAAATTAAAGATTTTGAGTTTCATGCTTTGTGTGATTTGGGTGCTAGTGTCTCTACTATTCCCAAAACTTTATGTGATTTGCTAGATTTCCGTGATTTTGATGATTGTTCTCTAAACTTGCATCTTGCGGATTCCACTATTAAAAAACCTATGGGAAGAATTAATTATGTTCTTATTGTTGCAAATAGGAATTATGTGCCCGTAGATTTTATCGTTCTTGATATAGATTGCAATCCTTCATGTCCTATTATTCTTGGTAGACCTTTCCTTAGAATGATTGGTGCAATTATTGATATGAAGGAAGGGAATATTAGATTCCAATTTCCCTTAAAAAGGGTATGGAACACTTCCCTAGAAAGAAAATAAAATTATCATATGAATCTATCATGAGAGCCACTTATGGATTGCCTACCAAAGATGGCAATACCAAGATCTATCCTTGCTTTTATGCCTAGCTAAGGGCGTTAAACGATAGCGCTTGTTGGGAGGCAACCCAATTTTATTTTGTGTTTTTTGTTTATGCTTCTGTTTAGGAATAAACAATCCATCTACCTTCTGTTTGGATGTGGTTTTATGTTTTAATTAGTGTTTGTGCCAAGTAGGACCTATAGGATAACCTATGATGATAGTTGATTTGATTCTGCTGAAAAACAGAAACTTTGCACGCACGAATTTAGTTATGATAAATCACAAGAACGTGCTTTTGCGTTGATTCTTTCTGCTGCTGATCAATAAACAAATTTTCCAGGACTTCCTATTTTGGTAGAATTTTTAGAGTTCCAGAAGTTTGCGTTAGTTACAGATTGCTATAGACTGTTCTGTTTTTGACAGATTCTGTTTTTCGTGTGTTGTTTGCTTATTTTGATGAATCTATGGCTAGTAAATTAGTTTATAAACCATAGAGAAGTTGGAATACAGTAGGTTTAACACCAATATAAATAAAGAATGAGTTCATTACAGTACCTTGAAGTAGTCTTTTGTTTTCTTTCTCTAACGGGGCTCACGAGATTTCTGTTGAGTTTTGTGTTGTGAAGTTTTCAAGTTTTGGGTGAATTCTTTTGATGGATTATGGAACAAGGAGTGGCAAGAGCCTAAGCTTGGGGATGCCCATGGCACCCCCAAGATAATCCAAGGACACCAAAAAGTCAAAGCTTGGGGATGCCCCGGAAGGCATCCCCTCTTTCGTCCACTTCCATCGGTAATTTACTTGGAGCTATATTTTTATTCACCAACATGATATGTGTTTTGCTTGGAGCGTCTTGTATTATTTGTGTCTTTTCTTGTTAGTCTACCACAATCATCCTTGCTGTACATATATTTTTGAGAGAGCCATACATGAATTGGAAATTGTTAGAATACTCTATGTGCTTCACTTATATCTTTTGAGCTTGATAGTTTTGCTCATAGTGCTTCACTTATATATTTTGAGCGTGATAATTTTTGCTCTAGTACTTCACTTAGATCTCTTAGAGCACGATGGTGGATTTGTTTTAAATAAACTATTGATCTCTCATGCTTCACTTAGATTATTTTGAGAGTCTTTAATAGCATGGTAATTTGCTTAATGTTAATATACTTGGTGTTCAAGATATGTGAAACTTTCTTTTGAGTGAATTGAATACTAAGATAAGTTTGATGCTTGGTAATTGTTTTGAGATATGGAGGTGATAATATCAAAGTCGTGCTAGTTGGGTGATTATGAATTTGAGAAATACTTGTGTTGAAGTTTGCAAGTCCCGTAGCATGCACGTATGGTTAAAGTTGTGTAACAAATTTGAAACATGAAGTGTACCTGGCTTGTGCATCCTTATGAGTGGCGGTCGGGGACGAGCGATGGTCTTTTCCTACCAATCTATCCCCGTGTAGTACTTGAATTTTTGATGACTTCTAAATTTTTGCAATAAGTATATGAGTTCTTTTGACTAATGTTAAGTCCATGGATTATACGCACTCTCACCTCTCCACCTTTGCTAGCCTCTTCGGTACCGTGCATTGCCCTTTCTCACCTTGAGAGTTGGCGCAAACCTCACTGGTGCATCCAAACCCCGTGATACGATATACTCTATCAAACATAAACCTCCTTATATCTTCCTCAAAACAGCCACCATACCTACCTATCATGGCATTTCCATAGCAATTCCGAGATATATTGCCATGCAACTTCCATCATCATCATCATGACTTACACTACTTTTGTCATATTGCCATTGTATGATCTTGTAGTTGACATCGTATTTGTGGCAAAGCCACCATGCATTATTTTCCATACATGTCACTCTTGATTCATTGCACCATCCCGGTACACCGCCGGAGGCATTCATATAGAGTCATATCTTGTTCTAAGTTTCGAGTTGTAATCCTTGTGTTGTAATCAATAGAAGTGTGATGATCATCATTATTAGAGCATTGCCCAAAAAAAGAGAAAGTCCAAAAAAGGCCCCAAAAAAAGGGGCAATGCTACTATCTCTTTTTCCACACTTGTGCTTCAAAGTAGCACCTTGTTCTTCATATAGTGAGTCTCATATATTGTGCTTCAATGTAGCACCTTGTTCCTCATGTAGTGAGTCTCATAAGTTGTCTTTTTATACTAGTGGGAATTTTTCATTATAGAACTTGGCTTGTATATTCCTACGATGGGCTTCCTCAAATGCCCTAGGTCTTCGTGAGCAAGCGAGTTGGATGCACACCCACTAGTTTTCTTTTGTTGAGCATTCATAGCTCTAGTGCATCCGTTGCATGGCAATGCCTACTCCTCATGTTGACATCAATTGATGGGCATCTCCATAGCCCGTTGATTAGCCTCGTCAATATGAGTTCTCCTTTTTTGTCTTCTCCACACAATCCCCGTCATCATATTCTATTCCACCCATAGTGCTATATCCATGGCTCACGCTCATGTATTGCGTGAAGGTCAAAAAAGTTTGAGATTATTTACGTATGAAACAATTGCTTGGCTTGTCATCGGGGGTATAGAAGTTGGGAACATCTTTGTGTGACGAAAATGAAGCATAGCCTAACTATATTATTTTGTAGGGATGAACTTTCTTTTGCCATGTTATTTTGAGAAAACATGATTGCTTTGATTAGTATGCTTGAAGTATTATTATTTTTGTGTCAATATGAACTTTTGTCTTGAATCTTTCGGATCTGAATATTCATATCACAATTAAGAAGATTTACATTGAAATTATGCCAAAGTATCACTCCACATCAAAAATTCTTTTTTATCATTTACCTACTCGAGGACGAGCAGGAATTAAGCTTGGGGATGCCTGATACGTCTCCAACGTATCTATAATTTTTTATTGCTCCATGCTACTTTATCTACTGTTTTGGACTATATTGGGCTTTATTTTCCACTTTTATATTACTTTTGGGACTAACCTACTAACCGGAGGCCCAGCCCAGAATTGCAGTTTTTTGCCTTTTTTTTAGTATTTCAAAGAAACAGAATATCAAACGGAGTCCAAACGGAATGAAACCTTTGGGATCGTGATTTTCCAACCGAACGTGATCCAGGAGACTTGGACCCTACTCCAAGCAGTGCCCGAGGAGGTCACGAGGGTGGAGCCCCCCCCCCCCCCCGAGTGTGCCCCCTACCTTGTGGGCCCCTCGGAGCTCCACCGACGTACTCCTTCCTCCTATATATACCTACGTATCCCTGAACGATCAGAACAGGAGCCAAAAACCTAATTCCACCGCCGCAACCTTCTGTATCCACGAGATCCCATCTTGGGTCCTGTTTCGGAGCTCCGCCGGAGGGGGCATCCACCACGGAGGGCTTCTACATCATCACCATAGCCCCTCCGATGAAGTGTGAGTAGTTTACTTCAGACCTTCGGGTCCATAGCTAGTAGCTAGATGGCTTCTTCTCTCTTTTTGGATCTCAATACAATGTTCTCCCCCTCTCTCGTGAAGATCTATTCGATGTAATCTTCTTTTTGCGGTGTGTTTGTTGAGACCGATGAATTGTGGGTTAATGATCTAGTATTATCTATGGAAAATATTTGATTCTTCTCTAAATTCTTTTATGTATGATTGAGTTATCTTTGCAAGTCTCTTCGAATTATCCTTTTTTGTTTGGCCAACTAGATTGGTAGTTCTTGCAATGGGAGAAGTGCTTAGCTTTGGGTTCAATCTTGCGGTGTCCTTACCCAGTGACAGAAGGGGCAGCAAGGCACATATTGTATTGTTGCCATCGAGGATAACAAGATGGGGTTTTTATTATATTGCATGAATTTATCCCTCTACATCATGTCATCTTGCTTACGTCGTTACTCTGTTTTTACTTAATACTCTAGATGCATGCTGGATAGCAGTCGATGAGTGGAGTAATAGTAGTAGATACAGAATCGTTTCGATCTACTTGTTTTGGACGTGATGCATATATACATGATCATTGCCTAGATATACTCATAACTATGCTCAATTCTGTCAATTGCTCAACAGTAATTTGTTCACCCACCGTAGAATACTTATGCTCTTGAGAGAAGCCACTAGTGAAACCTATGGCCCCCGGGTCTATTCTCATCATATCAATCTATATCACTTTATTTACTTGCTTTGTTTTTATTGCCTTTACTTTTTACTTTGCATCTATCTATCAAAAATACCAAAAATATTATCTCTATCAGATCTCACTCTCGTAAGTGACCGTGAAGGGATTGACAACCCCTAAGCGTTGGTTGCGAGTTGCTATCGTTTTGTGTAGGTACGAGGGTCTTGTGCGTGGTCTCCTACTGGATTGATACCTTGGTTCTCAAAAACTGAGGGAAATACTTATGCTACTTTGCTGCATCATCCTCTCCTCTTCGGGGAAATCCAACGCAGTGCTCAAGAGGTAGCAGCCACCACTCCCGTATGTCCGGCCCCAGAGACATGCCCTCCCTGGTCTGGGTCCCGTTGAGACGACACCTCAGTGTCGCGCCTGGACTTTGGGGAAGGGGCCTTTGGAGGTGTCTCGCTCGCCAAAGCATCTGAGCTCAGTGAATCCTCCGATGAGGACTGTCTGGCGCGAGACCACGCCGGGCTGTATGAAATATGGCGACAGTTAAAACTATTGTACCCAAACGACCCCGGATGCATATGTGTGTTCGGATTTCGTATACTTACGACTTTTCCAGGGGCTGGGCCCTGGGATCCCACTCCAGGCTGTTATCGGCGGACGTGGTGGATGCCTCTGGGTGGGAACCTCTCCCCCTCTTGGGCGATTCGGCCTCCAGGGACGAGGAAGCCGTCCTTTTCTTCCCGCCTCCAGAGTGAGGCTCGTCCTCCTCTGCTTCCTCCTCTTCGTCCACGGAAGAAGGATGATCGCTGGAGTCTTTGGACTTTGCGTCCGAAGCATCGCAATGACGGAGGCCACTCCGGGTCTTTTTGACCTTCTTGGAGGCCTCTTTCTTTGGCGCCTCGTAAGGTGCGGGGACCAGCATCTTTGTCAAAAGAGGTCCGGCCGGTTCCTCCGGCAGCTGGGCCGGACAATGTATCCGCTCTACCTTTTTTATCCATCCCTGGGGTCATGATAAAGCATGGTAAAAATGTCTCCCTCAGGAAAGGCCAACTAGAGCATGGATGGACAGAGCATAGCAATAACTTATCGGGCTTGCAGAATGGGATAATTGATACCCACCGTCCTCGGCGGAGCCCGGCCATGATTTGCCGGACTTAAAGAGCACCTTCTGGATATCCTTGTGAGAGGAATCGTAGAGCTCCCGAAGGGTCTGGTGCTCGGTTGGGTCATACTTCCACAAATTGCAGGATCGACGCTGGCAAGGGAGAACCAGGCGAACTAACATCACCTGGACTACGTCGACGAGTTTGACGTCCTTGTCGACCACACTCAGAACGCTCGTCTGGAGCAGTGACAGCTCATCGGACGAGGACCAATTCAGGCCCTTCTTGGTCCAGGACGTGAGCCGCAGTGGGGCTCCAGATCTGAACTCAGGAGCTGCGGCCCACTTTTTGCCGCGCGGTTCGGTGATATAGAACCATTGCTGCTGCCACTCCTTGACGGAGTCGTTGGAGGCACCCGTTGGCCAAATGACCTTGGGCATCTTGCTCACCATGGCACCGCCGCACTCGGCGTGCTCGCCACTCACCACCTTGGGCTTCACATTGAAAATCTTCAGCCACAGACCAAAGTGAGGCGAAACCTGGAGAAAAGCCTCGCACACGACGATGAACGTCGAGATATTAAGGAAAGAATTGGGGGAAAGATCATGAAAATCAATCCCATAATAGTGCATGACTCCGTGAACAAATGGATGAAGGGGAAACCCGAGCCCACGGACAAAATGGGGAAGAAACACGACTCTCTCGTGGGGCTCCGGAGTAGGGACGATCTGTCCCGCCGGTGGGAGACGGTGGCCGATCTTCTTGGCCAGGTACCCGGCCTCTCGGAGCCTCTTGATATCCTTCTCCTGGACGGTAGAGGCCATCCATTTGCCTCCTGCTCTAGATCCGGACATCTTTGGAAAAACCTCTCTTCGATGGAGAAGAAGAATGCTTGGGCGCTAGGGCTCGAGTAGAGGGGAATGTGCTAGCGGAAGGAGAAGGCGTGGGTAAAGAAGAAGAGACATTATCTCTTTATAGAGACGGTAAAAGCTTTTGCGCCTCCCCACTTGCCTGGTGGAACCCACTTGTTCTCCACTCGCCGCGATTAGCGGTGCGTTTGGATTACCCATACTCGTATTGATGAGAATCCCGCAATAAGGGGACACGATCTCTGCTATGGCAAAACGTGCGGAGGAAACCGCCTCGCGATATGCGCTGAGGCTGGTTATGGGAAAATGGTTCGGATAATGACCCGACCATGGCGGCATGTCACGTTGTCTAAAAATTGCCAGCATATCAGATTTATGTTATGCCCCCCACAGTGGCATGTGAATATCATTTTGCAGATCCGGACATGGTTCAAGTGTTCGATAATTACTTCGGAGTATTCAGAGATGGAACCCGCCTTGCAATGCCGAAGACAAGACTGCATGCCGGACTCATCGTCATTGAAGCCTGGTTCAGGGGCTACTGAGGGAGTCCTGGATTAGGGGGTATCCGGACAGCCAGACTATATACTTTGTCCGGACTATTGGAGCGTGAAGATACAAGACTCAAGACTCCATCCCGTGTCTGGATGGGACTCTCCTTTGCGTGGAAGACAAGCTTGGCGATCTGGATATTGTATTTCCTTCCTTGTAACCGACTCCGTGTAAACCCTAGCCCTCTTCGGTGTCTATATAAACCGGAGAGGTTGGTCCTTAGAAGGCCAATCACAATCACACTCATAATCATCATAGGCTAGCTCCTAGGGTCTAGCCTCTACGATCTCGTGGTAGATCTACTCTTGTACTACTCATATCATCAATACTAATCAAGCAGGAAGTAGGGTTTTACCTCCATCGAGAGGGCCTGAACCTGGGTAAACATTGTGTCCCTTGCTTCCTGTTACCATCAGCCTAAGACGCACAGATCGGGACCCCCTACCAGAGATCCGCCGGTTTTGACACAGATAGTGACTACCCCCTAGTGCAGGACATCGTCAGTAGCCCCCTGAACCGGTCTTCAAGTTGGGGACGCTCCTCGATTCTTCCGAACTGTTCTTCATATTTGGTCGTCGGTCTTGAAAACTGGTTCAACAAATCTTCTCATCTTCGATCTTGACGATCGCCAACGTGCATCCGAAGAATTTATACGTCGGGTATCCGAGGAGCCCCTTTAAGTTTCCGGCCTTTTATCAATGCCTTGTTATTTTTATGCCACACCTCGGGTTTGAAGTTGTTCCCGAGCGGTAGTGTCCTCTCGCGTCCGAGCTCCAACGCTGGACTGCATTTGATTTATCTTTCGCAGCCGAGCTCCGATGCCAGACTGCTTCCGAGCTCCAACACCGAAATGTATCCGAGTTTCAACACCGGACTATATCCGAGGTGTTATAGATCACCTTGGCTCAAAAAAAGTTTGAAGGAGTTTAGCCGAGCTTAATGTCGGAAATGCCCGCTATGGAGCTAGCCACTGGCGCCCGAGCTTTATGCCGGACTACTTCCGAGGTGGTGCACCACCTTGGCCATGGGCTGATTTCTATGAATTTAATTCCGAATTGTGCAATGTAATCTCAGCCAAGATGTATAGCGAGTATCCCTCAAGGTGCGTGTTGGCCTAATATCCGGGATGCACCTGAAGAAAAAAATCAAACCGCTGACCCTAGTAGCCCTGAGACTCAGGTCGATTTGTAAAATCAGCCTGAGGATCAATTCCCAGCTCAGCAGCATACTTAGGAATAAAAATGCGGTGTGCAAAGTCCTCGAGACTCGGATTGGGTGCGGCCGACCAACCTGAGGATAATAATCTCCTCAAAAACTATATTGCACTTTAAATTTTCTGCATTGGATTGTCAATGTAGTAGCCCCCGAGCCACTGGTCGGGTGGCAACACCAGATCAGGGGATCGATGTACCCCTTTAATATTTGTAAATGATAAGCACGAATCCCAATAGCCCCCGAGCCTTAATGTGGGCACGGGTGGCCGAATTAAGGATCGATATCCGTAGTAAAATCACAAATTATGTGTAATGATTCTATGTATCCAAGTACTTTACATCATTAATGCTCGGATCCGCATTGTAAAAAACTTTGTTTGACCGACCATCGGCTTCCACCTCCTTGGCCGGTAGCCGAGGAGTATTTTTCCTACTTTATAAAGCCTTTATGAGGGCAAAGATTTACGGCAAACAAGGCAATCCAGCCATACGGTTTTATAAACAAAGGTACACGGAGAGATATGTTATATTACTTTTTAATGTAAGAAACATCTTCCAAAGAAAATAGTCCCACTATCGGTTCTTTCTTTGGGTTGTCATGCTAAGCATGATCATGAAACCTTGGCTCCGATCAATGTGGGAGGGAAATATTGAGGATTTAGTTCGGGGAAAGTTCCCGAACTCTATGGTATTAATGAACCAAAAAATTTACTTCAGTCGTTGCCGACCAATGTGATCCTTTAATATTGCTAGCTTTTCACTTCACCCAGTCTAAGGTACTAACTCGGATGACCCGGTAGTAACAATCACATAGGTGCTCCCTTTACAGCCTAGTCGAACAATCGGGAACATGGGGGTAAGCACAGGAGCCAGGAAACCCAGCTTGGCCAAAATCTTAAGTCAAATTGATGCATATTTATGGCTTATATAATGATAATTACGGAAGGCAACACTTGTATAATGAATACAAATGTTGATGATATATACTTATTTTGACTCCATTGCGACCGTTTATCAATTGAAAGAGGCCAATCGTCGGCTTCTACCCCTTTGTAGATACTACGCACGGTGTTTCCGCAATAACAACACAACCTTAGCCGACGTCTCGGTACCCGAAGGCGGTTGTGTTAGCGGGAATGAGGCAATCAGATATCCAAACTTTATAGCTTTCACTTAGTCATAGGAGTTTTAAACTTGGGAAGCTAGCTACGAGCCCTTGGTTAGTGTTCGGTGACAGCTGAGGTCAAGCCGTAAACACTTCGGCCAATGTTATGAACGGACCGTCATTTAACATAGTCATCGGATCACTGACCAGTTTACGCTTATTGTGATAGTCAGTTTTCGGCTTTCTCCACTGAGGTGCTTAACCATGCGAGCTAGAAGCACAATCGCAGTGGTTCTCCCTTTGCACACCTAGCCAAACTAAGCGGAACGTAGGAGGCAAGCATAGGAGCCGGGCAACCCAACTATTGACCGAAGACACAATTCGATACCGATGCATATATAGCAATATCCGAGAATGTTTTTGCCGAATCTCTAAAGATGTCCGGCGTTGCACTGCAAGACTTATGCTGGAAATACACAAATAGTTTAAAAGTGCCATAAGCTTGGAAAACCAAGAAACGTAAGTAAAAACTTGATGTCCAAACAAGATCAAGTGTTCGATGCCAATCTGAAAATTGGGGGAAAAATTGTGCATTTGTCGTGCTTTAACATGACACATCTGATCTCAAGACTTCACGCAGGTCAGCCTACGGCTTCAAGCTCCTTATCCCAATGGTGGAGTTCTTCTCCGAGGCCAGTTTAGCGAACTAAACTCGAGCGGCTTTTAGAGAGAAGACAGGCTATCCGGCTATTGACCATATACTCGAGTCGAAAAAGGAGCGGTAGAAAAAGACTTTGCAATGACCAAGAAAAAAAACACATTTACTATAAAACAGCTCAAATAAATCTAAGAGCCCCCAAGTGACTTGGGCAAAAGAATTTTATGTATAATGATTGTATGTACCGAAGTACTTATATATATGTGTTCACCCGAACTTTAAATGTGTCTTAGCCGACCATCGGCTTCTCCCTCTTCGGTAAAGGGCCGAAAAGTGTTATGTACTCCACTTGTCGAGAATATCAACGATGTTTCCGATAACCAGGCAATCAAGCCATAAGGCTGTAACAGACAAAGCGCGCTCAGGGAACTTATGCTATATTACCAACGAAGTGTAAGAAGCATCTTCGAAGAAAATAGTACCCCCACCGATACCTTTCTTCGGTTGCTCATTATTACTATGAGACTTGTGCAATAGATTTTTTGTACTCATGAGTTCCATTGTTTGCCGACCATTATTGAAAACAGTAAGAGCGCTAGCTTACGGCTTCACCAAGTCTGAGGTCCGGCTCGGATGACCCAATCGTGACAATCGCAGAGGTGCTCCCTTTACTCCCTAGCCGAACAATCGGGAACGTAGGGGTAAACACAGGAGCAAGGCAATCCAGCTTGCGGAACACTTAGGTCAATATGGTGCATATTGTGGCGTAATAAACGAACAAGGAATGAAGCTGTACAAGTATAATCATATGCAAGAGGAAAAGGTTCATAAAGGAAGCCCCCAAGTAAAAGGGGTATTTGAATTTGTGTGTTACAAACAAAGTTTTGACAAGGAACTTTGTCACAAACAACTTTTTTTGCCAAAAGTATAATGCTTGGTCGAACCGAACAAAATTTAAAACTGAAAGTTTTTGAGCATGAAAGCGACTTAGCTGGTTAATGTGCTCGGTGTTGATGATGCAACTCGGGCTTGTGGCGGGACGAAGACACCCATTGATCTGTGACAGATCCGACAAGGTTCGTAGTCCTCGGCATGGCCGAGGTCCCAGCCCCCAGGCCCGAGGTGTCCGAGCAAGGAGTTCGGCACTCCAGAGTAGTGACCGTGTAACGCAATCAAAATTGATTACCTGCACACATAAAACAGTGCGGTCCAGGAAATAATATATATATATATATATATATATATATATATATAATCCTTGCATAATTGCTTTACGCAAAAATAATTTATTTAAAGAGATGTGGCCTTGCGCCGAAGCCAATGTCGATGCAGGGCGTCGTCGTGATGCGGTGAAGGCGTGACAATGCCTGAATTTGTAGGGTGATCCGAGTTTCGGATGCGGCGTTTGCCGAACTATGTACGAAAACTGACCGAACCACCACGCGGCCGTCTTTAATGTGGCCGTCATTTGATAGACCTGTGTACAGATGATGGAACAAACCAGAGTAATAATTCCTTAGAAAAATAAACCCCACAAGCAAAAATTGTTAGGATTAATAGCACCTGGTTTATTTGTTGTAGCAGTCCGAAGAAAAGCGACTCCCAAAATTGGGAATCGATCAGCACACCCATTGCCTGATGGACGATAAAGCGATGGCATGGCGAAGCTGGCAAAGGTTGGCTTGCCGAGGCAAATCCCTCGGTCCAGCTAACGTGACGAAGCTGGTCGGCTGGTGACGCCGAAGTCACCGAAGTATGTTGATGAAGAAATAGCCATGTCCCCGGTCTAGCCGAGGTGACGGAGCAGGTTGGTAAGGAGTCGTTGCAGCCGCCATGTCAGCCGAGGTGTTGAGGTAGTTCGGCGTGATGGATATCAGCTCGAAGAAGCAACAGTGCGGCCATGCCGACGCAGGTCGTAACTTGTGACACGGCCAATGCTGGTTTGATGAAGTGACCATGCGCGATGCCGGTGTGCCCGCTCTGTGTAATCCGTGGGGCGGCGATGTTGGTGATGATTTGTCTTTGACGATTCCAAACTCTTGTTCGGCTCGCCGAGGTGAGGATCCGAAGAAGTTGAGCTCGGCTCAAAAAGCGACGACATGTCTAGCGCAGGTCGGCAGTCGTGGAGCTATATTGCCGGACTGGTTTGACACCAGCGTGATGGCGAAGATTACCTCAGAGGAGGCTTAAAATTTTATGGGCACGGGTTAAGAACACCTCGCAATACCTTAGAAGAAAATTCCTTTAAAAAGGTTGTCCAATACCATGTTCATAGAGAAACATGAATTCGGGTCGGATCCGTATTCGCACAGAAAGCAGATCTGAAAAGTGATGCACTAATCGGAAGGTTCCCAGAGTTTGGACAGTCGGATCGAGCTAAAACTTTGAGGGGTGGTAGATATGGGAATTCCGCAGAAAATGAACAGTTGGATCTTCCAAAGGACCTCTGAGCTAGGCTCTGGAGACCACGCCCTAAACTCGTCGAGATTCCTGTCTAGGTTTGACAGGGATCCGGTGTATCGTAGATTGCCAGAGATTCCTCCATCGGAACTCGACGAAATTTTCCAAGGTTGTTGTATACTCAATTCCACACAGTTCCACTGAAGCAATCGTTAAAACGACACTCGAGGAGCCGGTGGTGGCGGATACAAGTTCGCTGTCTAGAAAAATAGCACGGTCGCCCGAGGGCAATGTTGACGTTGAGCCCCCGAGCTCCATGGGTGATTCCTCCATGATCTTGATAGAGATCGGAGTTGGTGTTGAAGAAGGCCCTCGTCCGAACATGACAATCGAAGGCAGGGCACAGTCCTCGGTCAAGCCAAGGTGACCAGTCGAGCCGGTGACGAAGATGTCGACGTCGCAATTAATCTACAGACGAGCCATCGATCCTTTTGCCGATCACACAACAAAACTCTCAATGAAAGCACCATTGTCAGTGTCAAAACTAGAAGATCTCGGGTAGGGGGTCCCAAGCTGTGTGTCATGGATCGATGGGTAACAGGAGACAGGGAACACGATGTTTACCCAGGTTTGGGCCCTCTCTATCGAGGTAATACCCTACTTCCTGCTTGATTGATCTTGATGAATATAGGGTTACAAGAGTTGATCTACCTCGAGATCATATGTTGTGGTCTAAGCCCTAGAGGTATGATGAGTAATGTCATAATGATCTAGCTTATCTATCGACTAGCCTAGACTTTGTTTATATAATGTACCAGAGGCCTAAGATAACAAGAGTCCTAGCAGAATACGCCGGTGGGGAGGAGTCCTTGTCCTGATCACCAAGTCTTGTGGAATCTTCCTTGTATGCGGCAGCTGTCCGAACTGGCCCATGAGTATACGACCATGGGGGTCCTCGGCCCAATCTAACTGATCGGGGGACGACGTGGTGAGTACCCCCTAGTCCAGGACAACGTCACTCTCCAAACCCACTTTTATCAAAAACTTCATAAGATTGAACATTCTCCAAATATGTGGGATCTAAAGTTGACACTCTTCCAAGCCCACTTTCAATATTATTGCAAATACTATTATTAATCTCATATCCATCATGGGGCTTAAATAAATTTTCAAGATCAAAAGAAGAATCACCCCAATCATGATCATTGCAAAAAATAGTAGTCATAGCAAAACTAGCGTCCCCAAGCTTGAGGTTTTGCATATCATTAACACAATTGACATTAATATAATTTATAATAACATCATTGCAATCATGCTTTTCATCAAAGGAACTATCAAGTATGGGTGAAATAGCAACAATCTCATGTTTAACATAAGGAACTATAGAAAATTCATCTTCATAAATATTGCCATCATGGCCACAAGAATAGCAAGCATCATGTTCATCAAGGGATATTTCAATCAAATCATCGAAATCATCATTATCTATAGATTCGTGCATATCAGTATTTTCTTGCAAAGCAACGGTCATTCTCTCAATAAATTCTTTGACATAGACATTATGAGCATAGTTTTCATAGCAATATTTAAGTATGTCAAAATTTTCAGATTCGTAGAGAGTATTATCATACATTTCAATCGGAGAAGCAACTTCATAAGCACCCTTAAAAGCAACAAATTCTTCAATTTGTTCGATATCATAGTAACTATAAACACCCTTTGCATAAGAAGATAAGATTTCATTTTCATTAAACTCACATAGGTAGGGAAGGTGTTTTTTAGGGTTCTTAGAGCAACAAGTAAAATCATAAATTTCACAAAGATTCCAAGCATAACACAACAATTTGTTTATTTGATCCCATAAGAGTCTCCCTTTTTCATACAAACGGTGACGCACAAAATGAGCATGCTCTTCTAAAGATTTCCCCTCAACTAGGGTAGTTGGGGTTTCAGCACGAGCGCATAAGGATCGAAGATGATCCAAGTAGAACACTTTAACTGCATCCATATCAATAGAATTTTAGCAAGCAAAGATGCAAGCAAATAGAAGGCACGTGGAAACACAAGAAAAGAGACATACGGGAAGAAGGCAAAGAAAAGGCAAAGGTGAAGTGGGAGAGAGGAAAACGAGAGGCAAATGGCAAATATTGTAATGCGAGGGATAAGAGTTTGTGATGGGTACTTGGTCTGTCTTGACTTGGCGCCAGAAATTGCTAGTTGCTGCGAGATCAAATCTTGACTTGACTTGGCGTAAGCCTCCCCGGCAACGGCGCCAGAAATCCTTCTTGCTACCTCTTGAGCATGTGTTGGTTTTTCCCTTGAAGAGAAAAGGGTGATGCAGCAAAGTAGCGTAAGTATTTCCCTCAGTTTTGAGAACCAAGGTATCAATCCAGTAGGAGGCTACATGCCAGTCCCTCGTACCTACACAAACAAACAAGAACCTCGCAACCAACGGGATAAAGGGGTTGTCAATCCCTTCATGGCCACTTGCAAAAGTGAGATCTGATAGAGATAATAATAAGATAAATATTTTTGGTATGTTTTATGATATAGATTGGAAAGTAAAGATTGCAAAATAAAATAGATTGGAAACTTATATGATGGAAAATAGACCTGGGGCCATAGGTTTCACTAGTGGCTTCTCTCAAGATAGCATAAGTATTACGGTGGGTGAGCAAATTACTGTCGAGCAATTGATAGAAAAGTTCATAGTTATGAGAATATCTAGGCATGATCATGTATATAGGCATCACGTCTGCGACAAGTAGATCAAAACGATTCTGCATCTACTACTATTACTCAACACATCGACCGCTATCCAGCATGCATCTAGAGTATTAAGTTCATAAGAACAGAGTAACGCATTAGGCAAGATGACATGATGTAGAGGGATAAACTCAAGAAATATGATATAAACCCCATCTTTGTATCCTCGATGGCAACAATACAATACGTGCCTTGCTGCCCCTGCTGTCACTGGGAAAGGACACCGCAAGATTGAACCCAAAGCTAAGCACTTCTCCCATTGCAAGAAAGATCAATCTAGTAGGCCAAACCAAACTAATAATTCAAAGAGACTTGCAAAGATAACCAATCATACATAAAAGAATTCAGAGGAGATTCAAATATTTCTCATAGATAAACTTGATCATAAACCAACAATTCATCGGATCTCGACAAACACACCGCAAAAAAGAGTTACATTTAATAGATCTCCAAGAAGATCGAGGAGAACTTTGTATTGAGAATCAAAGAGAGAGAAGAACCATCTAGCTAATAATTATGGACCTGAAGGTCTACGGTAAACTACTCACAACTCATCGGAGAGGCTATGGTGTTAATGTAGAAGCCCTCCGTGATCGATTCCCCCTACGGCGGAGCGCCGGAAAAGGCCCTAAGATGGGATCTCATGGGTACAGAAGTGTAACACCCCCAGTGTCATGCTACAGTAATCCCCTATTAATGGTGCCATGTCATCATGTTACTGTTGCTAATCTTCACTTGATCCAAATCACAATTCAAATTCAAATCCAATCTAAAGTCAAAAATTCTTATTTGCCAAACCTGATAACTAAAATGTTCAAAGTGTGGCAAATAATCTCTAGGTATTTGTCATGTTGGAACCAACCTCTTTTGGATTCCCAAATTGCCCCTGGAAATTTATTTAGTGGCCCAACAGCATCTTAATGAACATTTTAAATTCAAACATGATTCTAAACTCTTCAAAATAACCTCGAACTTTTTATGGCAGTGTCAAAAATTGCAATACAAATTATGAGCCAAGTTTCATATTTTGCATAATCTTTTGATAACCTAAATAAGTACACGCCGTGCCATTTATGAGAAAACCGAATACATAAAGACAAAAATAAAAATAGGGAGAAGGCCCACTAGCCCAACGGGGCCAATCGGCCCAGCTGGCCTCCCAAACCAAGCCGGCCCACCTCTCCCTGCTTCCCCCATTACCCCCACTACCCAACCGTAAACCCTAGCCCACTCCCCCGTTTCCCCACTCTCCCCCTCTCTTGATCCCGATCTGGATCGGGATATTTCCCCCACCCTCGGTCGTCGACGCCCGAACCTCACCGCTCCCGATGCCGCGATGTTCTCGCCTGGCGCGTCCCACCGCCACCTCGCCCCAGAACCGCCCTCGACGCGCCGGACCGCGCCGTCCCCACCTCTTCCTCGCGCTACTTCCTCCCCGAGCTGGACGCCGTCGCCTCGCCATCCCCGTCGCCGTCGCGCGCCGTCGCCCTACTACTCCGGCCTCCCCGAGCACGCCTTTGCACCTCTACAGGGCTTGTGAGCCCCCCTCCGTCTGACTCCCCTCCTGATGCCCCCATTGCGCGTGCGCGCTCCGGCTCATGTCCTTGTGTTCACCATGGCCGCCACGCTCCGCCCGCATACTGGCCACGCACGTCCATGCCCTGGCCGCAGCTCTCTGCTCCCGCTCCCCAGCTAGCGCACTACGGTCACCGCGCGCGCGTTCCCTGCCCGCGGCCTCGCGCCTGCAGCCCCGCGTGGCCTCGCTCGCCCCGTGCGCCCTGCGCCGCACCTGGCCACCGCCCCCTCACCTTGTTGTCCCCACTCCGGTCGGCTGCGGCCGCCCTGCCGTGGCCGCCAGCCAGCCAGCACGCGCCCGGGTCCGGCGACCCGGGGCCCACAGCCCCGTTCGGGTGCCCTAGCCGGGTCCTGGCACCCGAGAACCGCACTCGAGGCCCGCTAAGGCCCCCAGGGGCCTATGACAAGGGGGGCCCGCCCCAGAACGTTTTTATAAAAAAAGGAATTAAAAAATAATAATAATAATAATAATAATAATTAACTTAATTAATTCTGATTAATTAACCTAATCACTTAGTTAACTAATTAATCATTATTAGTTAGTCTAGCCAATGACAAACGGGACCCATACGTCTGTTGACCCAGTCAAGAGGTGGTTGACTGCTGACATCATGCTGACATCACGCTGATGTCATAATTATATTTTCCTAATTAAATTAATTCTGTTAATCCTAAAAATGAAATAAAACTTTAAAAATTAATATAAAATAAACGGTAGCTCGGTTGGAAAAACTTTATACATGAAAGTTGCTCAGAACGACGACGAACCCGAATACGCTAACCACATACCTGTCAGATGCTTCTAAGTATCTGAACATGGAACATTCCCCTTCGGTCATCTGTCTGACACAGGTCCGGAACCGGGAATACATTCCCGGTTGAATTCCCCCTTCACCTATATCGTGTGGCCATACGTTAGGTCACACCCGGCACAGCATGTTGCCACGTTATGCTTTGTGATGCTATGCTTGCTTTATATTTACTGTTTCTTCCCCCTCTTCTCTCCGGTAGACCCCGAGACCGATGCCGCCCCTGTGGTCGACTATGTCGACGACGACCCCTCCTTACCAGAGCAACCAGGCAAGCCCCCCCTTTGATCATCCCGATATCGCCCATTCCATTCTCTCATGCTTGCATTAGATTTTGCTACTGTCATTGATTGCTCCTATTCTTATGCATAGCCTACTTTTGTATCTACTGTTGTACCTTACCAGCTTTTCCTAAACTGCTTAGTATAGGTTGGTTAGTGATCCATCAGTGACCCTCACCTTGTCCTTATTGCCCCTGCTTCATCATCGAAGACCCAATCAACGGGATCGAAGACCAGGCCCCGGCACCGCACATCACTTTCCCCTTAGTTGCTCGACACTACTGGGTTACTATCGAGTACCGAGGGTGAGGCCTCATCAACACTTCTGATATTAACCCTGTAGTGTAGCTATTCAGTCGTGGTCATCGAGGGTGATTTCCTCTTTAACCACTTCCGATACGACTCTGTCGTGCAACCCCTCAAGTGTGAACCTCGAGGGTGGTCCCTCTTACATTCACCTTGATGATTACATCGAGTGGAATTCACCGGGGGTGATTCCTCGGGTTTTCCCCTTGATGTTTAGACACACAGTTACTATGATTACTATGACTTTACACTGAACCATGTTACTAAAGACGGGTCGACCCTGAGGGGTACCCGCGCGAGCATAATTGCTAGTGATGTGGAGTCGGGTTGACCTGGAAGGTGCCCGCGATATAATTACGAGGCGTGGCCGGGCATTCTTAGCCCTTGCCGCAAGTCCTCGAGACGGGGCAACGGGGTCACATCTTTCGTGAGTCTCTGCTTGTTACCGCGCGTTCCTAATCCACTACGATTTGGATATTTGATCCGAGGGGCCTCTAGCCTAATAGCACTAACCATCACGTGGGCATAGTATGGGCGTTCTGCGTCGTATGCATTAGCCGAAGCTTAATAGACGTCAGCAACTGAGCGGCGTGCGCCGAGTTGGACTGGTAAGTACCTGCCTTTTTTAAGGAGGTAGCTAGGTCTGCTCACCGGCCACCCACGCAACGTGCAGGAGTTCCCGGGGAGATGGCCCATGACTCCTGGCGGCATAGGTTTAGTCCGGCGTGCTGACCTCTCTATTAAGCCTAGGTCGGGTTGCGGCGTATTGTTTGGCCGAGGCCGTGCATGACCCAGGAAAGTGTGTCCGGCCGGAGTTAATCGAGCGTGGTGGGTAAGTTGGTGCACCCCTGCAAGGAAGAAAACATCTATCGATAGCCTGTCCTACGATAACGGACACTTGGAGTTGTATCCCGATCAATACAACTAGAACTGGATACTTGTGATAAGAAATGGATTGTGATGAGAAATCGATAGTATGGCTCTAGGATTTGTTTCTCGCAGGGAGTCGAGAAAGGATCTCTGGCCAAGATTGATAACACTACTACTACTTTACTTTATGCTACTCTACTCCCTCCTGTTTGCTGCAAGATGGTGGTTTCCAGAAGATGCTAGTCTTCGATAGGACTAGGCCTTCTCTCTATTCTGGCATTTCTGCAGCCCAGTCCACATATACAGCCTTCCTTTGATAATGTTGCATATGTAGTGTAGATCCTTGCTTGCGAGTACTTTGGATGAGTACTCACGGTTGCTTTGCTACCCCTTTCCCCCCTTCTTTCTTCTTTCTGGTTGTTGCAACCAGATGGTGGAGCCCAGGATCCAGACGACACCATCGATGACTACTACAACCCCGAGGGTGCCTACTACTACTACTACGTGGAGGCTGCCGACGACCAGGAGTAGTTAGGAGGCTCCCAGGTAGGAGGCCTTGCCTTTTCGATCGTTGTTGCTTTTGTGCTAGCCTTCTTAAGGAAAACTTATCTAACTTATGTCTGTACTCAGATATTGTTGCTTCCGCTGACTTTTGTGTATTTGAGCTTATGTATTCGAGCCCTCGAGGCCCCTGGTTTGTAATATAAAGCTTGTATTACTTTAATTTGTGTCTAGAGTTGTGTTGTGATATCTTCCCGTGAGTCCTTGATCTTGATCATACACATTTGCATGTATGATTAGTGTATGATTGAATCGAGGGCGTCACAAGTTGGTATGAAAATTGCTAGTATATCCAAGGAAGCGGAAAGAAACAATAGCAATCTCAACATAACGAGAGGTAATTTAGTAACATGAAAATTTCTACAACCATATTTTCCTCTCTCATAATAATTACATGTAGGATCATAAGCAAATTCAATAATATAGCTATCACAAAACATATTCTTAACACGATCCACATGTATGCAAAGTTGACACTCTTCCAAAATAGTGGGATTAACATTAACTAAAGTCATGACCTCTCCAACCCCACTTTTATCAAAAACTTCATAAGATTGAACATTCTCCAAATATGTGGGATCTAAAGTTGACACTCTTCCAAACCCACTTTCAATATTATTGCAAATACTATTATTAATCTCATATCCATCATGGGGCTTAAATAAATTTTCAAGATCAAAAGAAGAATCACCCCAATCATGATCATTGCAACAAATAGTAGTCATAGCAAAACTAGCATCCCCAAGCTTGAGGTTTTGCATATCATTAACACAATTGACATCAATATAATTTATAATAACACCATTGCAATCATGCTTTTCATCAAAGAAACTATCAAGTATGGGTGCAATAGCAACAATCTCATGTTTAACATAAGGAACTACAGAAAATTCATCTTCATAAATATTGGCATCATGGCCACAAGAATAGCAAGCATCATCTTCATCAAGAGATATTTCAATCAAATCATCGGAATCATCATTATCTATAGATTCGTGCATATCATTATTTTCTTCCAAAGCAACGGTCATTCTCTCAATAAATTCTTTGACATAGACATTATGAGCATAGTTTTCATAGCAATATTTAAGTATGTCAAAAATTTTAGATTCGTAGAGAATATTATCATACTTTTCAATCAGAGAAGCAACTTCATAAGCACCCTTAAAAGCAACAAATTCTTCAATTTGTTAGATATCACAGTAACTATAAACACCCTTTGCATAAGAAGATAAGATTTCATTTTCATTAAACTCACATAGGTAGGGAAGGTGTTTTTTAGGGTTCTTAGAGCAACAAGTAAAATCATAAATTTCACAAAGATTCCAAGCATAACACAACAATCTGTTTATTTGATCCTGTAAGAGTCTTCTTTTTTAGACAAACGGTGACGCACAAATTGAGCATGCTCTTCTAAAGATTTCCTCTCAACTAGGCTAGTTGGGGTTTCAGCACGAGCGCATAAGGTTCGAAGATGATCCAAGTAGAACACTTTAAGTGGATCCATATCAATAGATTTTTAGCAAGAAAATAGAAGGCACGTGGAAACACAAGCAAAAAAGACATATGAGAAGAAGGCGAAGAAAAGGCAAAGGTGAAGTGGGAGAGAGGAAAACGAGAGGCAAATGGCAAATAATGTAATGCGAGGGATAAGAGTTTGTGATGGGTACTTGGTATGTCTTGACTTGGCACTAGAAATTGCTAGTTGCTGCAAGATCAAATCTTGACTTGACTTGGCGTAAGCCTCCCCGGCAACGGCGCCAGAAATCCTTCTTGCTACCTCTTGAGCATGCGTCTGGAGCAGTGACAGCTCATCGGACGAGGACCAATTCAGGCCCTTCTTGGTCCAGGACGTGAGCCGCAGTGGGGCTCCAGATCTGAACTCGGGAGCTGCGGCCCACTTTTTGCCGCGCGGTTCGGTGATATAGAACCATTGCTGCTGCCACTCCTTGACGGAGTCGTTGGAGGCACCCGTTGGCCAAATGACCTTGGGCATCTTGCTCACCATGGCACCGCCGCACTCGGCGTGCTCGCCACTCACCACCTTGGGCTTCACATTGAAAATCTTCAGCCACAGACCAAAGTGAGGCGAAATCTGGAGAAAAGCCTCGCACACGACGATGAACGTCGAGATATTAAGGAAAGAATTGGGGGAAAGATCATGAAAATCAATCCCATAATAGTGCATGACTCCGTGAACAAATGGATGAAGGGGAAACCCGAGCCCACGGACAAAATGGGGAAGAAACACGACTCTCTCGTGGGGCTCCGGAGTAGGGACGATCTGTCCCGCCGGTGGGAGACGGTGGCCGATCTTCTTGGCCAGGTACCCGGCCTCTCGGAGCCTCTTGATATCCTTCTCCTGGACGGTAGAGGCCATCCATTTGCCTCCTGCTCTAGATCCGGACATCTTTGGAAAAACCTCTCTTCGATGGAGAAGAAGAATGCTTGGGCGCTAGGGCTCGAGTAGAGGGGAATGTGCTAGCGGAAGGAGAAGGCGTGGGTAAAGAAGAAGAGACATTATCTCTTTATAGAGACGGTAAAAGCTTTTGCGCCTCCCCACTTGCCTGGTGGAACCCACTTGTTCTCCACTCGCCGCGATTAGCGGTGCGTTTGGATTACCCATACTCGTATTGATGAGAATCCCGCAATAAGGGGACACGATCTCTGCTATGGCAAAACGTGCGGAGGAAACCGCCTCGCGATATGCGCTGAGGCTGGTTATGGGAAAATGGTTCGGATAATGACCCGACCATGGCGGCATGTCACGTTGTCTAAAAATTGCCAGCAGATCAGATTTATGTTATGCCCCCCACAGTGGCATGTGAATATCATTTTGCAGATCCGGACATGGTTCAAGTGTTCGATAATTACTTCGGAGTATTCAGAGATGGAACCCGCCTTGCAATGCCGAAGACAAGACTGCATGCCGGACTCATCGTCATTGAAGCCTGGTTCAGGGGCTACTGAGGGAGTCCTGGATTAGGGGGTATCCGGACAGCCAGACTATATACTTTGTCCGGACTATTGGAGCGTGAAGATACAAGACTCAAGACTCCATCCCGTGTCTGGATGGGACTCTCCTTTGCGTGGAAGACAAGCTTGGCGATCTGGATATTGTATTTCCTTCCTTGTAACCGACTCCGTGTAAACCCTAGCCCTCTTCGGTGTCTATATAAACCGGAGAGGTTGGTCCTTAGAAGGCCAATCACAATCACACTCATAATCATCATAGGCTAGCTCCTAGGGTCTAGCCTCTACGATCTCGTGGTAGATCTACTCTTGTACTACTCATATCATCAATACTAATCAAGCAGGAAGTAGGGTTTTACCTCCATCGAGAGGGCCTGAACCTGGGTAAACATTGTGTCCCTTGCTTCCTGTTACCATCAGCCTAAGACGCACAGATCGGGACCCCCTACCAGAGATCCGCCGGTTTTGACACAGATAGTGACTACCCCCTAGTGCAGGACATCGTCAGTAGCCCCCTGAACCGGTCTTCAAGTTGGGGACGCTCCTCGATTCTTCCGAACTGTTCTTCATATTTGGTCGTCGGTCTTGAAAACTGGTTCAACAAATCTTCTCATCTTCGATCTTGACGATCGCCAACGTGCATCCGAAGAATTTATACGTCGGGTATCCGAGGAGCCCCTTTAAGTTTCCGGCCTTTTATCAATGCCTTGTTATTTTTATGCCACACCTCGGGTTTGAAGTTGTTCCCGAGCGGTAGTGTCCTCTCGCGTCCGAGCTCCAACGCTAGACTGCATTTGATTTATCTTTCGCAGCCGAGCTCCGATGCCAGACTGCTTCCGAGCTCCAACACCGAAATGTATCCGAGTTTCAACACCGGACTATATCCGAGGTGTTATAGATCACCTTGGCTCAAAAAAAGTTTGAAGGAGTTTAGCCGAGCTTAATGTCGGAAATGCCCGCTATGGAGCTAGCCACTGGCGCCCGAGCTTTATGCCGGACTACTTCCGAGGTGGTGCACCACCTTGGCCATGGGCTGATTTCTATGAATTTAATTCCGAATTGTGCAATGTAATCTCAGCCAAGATGTATAGCGAGTATCCCTCAAGGTGCGTGTTGGCCTAATATCCGGGATGCACCTGAAGAAAAAAATCAAACCGCTGACCCTAGTAGCCCTGAGACTCAGGTCGATTTGTAAAATCAGCCTGAGGATCAATTCCCAGCTCAGCAGCATACTTAGGAATAAAAATGCGGTGTGCAAAGTCCTCGAGACTCGGATTGGGTGCGGCCGACCAACCTGAGGATAATAATCTCCTCAAAAACTATATTGCACTTTAAATTTTCTGCATTGGATTGTCAATGTAGTAGCCCCCGAGCCACTGGTCGGGTGGCAACACCAGATCAGGGGATCGATGTACCCCTTTAATATTTGTAAATGATAAGCACGAATCCCAATAGCCCCCGAGCCTTAATGTGGGCACGGGTGGCCGAATTAAGGATCGATATCCGTAGTAAAATCACAAATTATGTGTAATGATTCTATGTATCCAAGTACTTTACATCATTAATGCTCGGATCCGCATTGTAAAAAACTTTGTTTGACCGACCATCGGCTTCCACCTCCTTGGCCGGTAGCCGAGGAGTATTTTTCCTACTTTATAAAGCCTTTATGAGGGCAAAGATTTACGGCAAACAAGGCAATCCAGCCATACGGTTTTATAAACAAAGGTACACGGAGAGATATGTTATATTACTTTTTAATGTAAGAAACATCTTCCAAAGAAAATAGTCCCACTATCGGTTCTTTCTTTGGGTTGTCATGCTAAGCATGATCATGAAACCTTGGCTCCGATCAATGTGGGAGGGAAATATTGAGGATTTAGTTCGGGGAAAGTTCCCGAACTCTATGGTATTAATGAACCAAAAAATTTACTTCAGTCGTTGCCGACCAATGTGATCCTTTAATATTGCTAGCTTTTCACTTCACCCAGTCTAAGGTACTAACTCGGATGACCCGGTAGTAACAATCACATAGGTGCTCCCTTTACAGCCTAGTCGAACAATCGGGAACATGGGGGTAAGCACAGGAGCCAGGAAACCCAGCTTGGCCAAAATCTTAAGTCAAATTGATGCATATTTATGGCTTATATAATGATAATTACGGAAGGCAACACTTGTATAATGAATACAAATGTTGATGATATATACTTATTTTGACTCCATTGCGACCGTTTATCAGTTGAAAGAGGCCAATCGTCGGCTTCTACCCCTTTGTAGATACTACGCACGGTGTTTCCGCAATAACAACACAACCTTAGCCGACGTCTCGGTACCCGAAGGCGGTTGTGTTAGCGGGAATGAGGCAATCAGATATCCGAACTTTATAGCTTTCACTTAGTCATAGGAGTTTTAAACTTGGGAAGCTAGCTACGAGCCCTTGGTTAGTGTTCGGTGACAGCTGAGGTCAAGCCGTAAACACTTCGGCCAATGTTATGAACGGACCGTCATTTAACATAGTCATCGGATCACTGACCAGTTTACGCTTATTGTGATAGTCAGTTTTCGGCTTTCTCCACTGAGGTGCTTAACCATGCGAGCTAGAAGCACAATCGCAGTGGTTCTCCCTTTGCACACCTAGCCAAACTAAGCGGAACGTAGGAGGCAAGCATAGGAGCCGGGCAACCCAACTATTGACCGAAGACACAATTCGATACCGATGCATATATAGCAATATCCGAGAATGTTTTTGCCGAATCTCTAAAGATGTCCGGCGTTGCACTGCAAGACTTATGCTGGAAATACACAAATAGTTTAAAAGTGCCATAAGCTTGGAAAACCAAGAAACGTAAGTAAAAACTTGATGTCCAAACAAGATCAAGTGTTCGATGCCAATCCGAAAATTGGGGGAAAAATTGTGCATTTGTCGTGCTTTAACATGACACATCTGATCTCAAGACTTCACGCAGGTCAGCCTACGGCTTCAAGCTCCTTATCCCAATGGTGGAGTTCTTCTCCGAGGCCAGTTTAGCGAACTAAACTCGAGCGGCTTTTAGAGAGAAGACAGGCTATCCGGCTATTGACCATATACTCGAGTCGAAAAATGAGCGGTAGAAAAAGACTTTGCAATGACCAAGAAAAAAAACACATTTACTATAAAACAGCTCAAATAAATCTAAGAGCCCCCAAGTGACTTGGGCAAAAGAATTTTATGTATAATGATTGTATGTACCGAAGTACTTATATATATGTGTTCACCCGAACTTTAAATGCGTCTTAGCCGACCATCGGCTTCTCCCTCTTCGGTAAAGGGCCGAAAAGTGTTATGTACTCCACTTGTCGAGAATATCAACGATGTTTCCGATAACCAGGCAATCAAGCCATAAGGCTGTAACAGACAAAGCGCGCTCAGGGAACTTATGCTATATTACCAACGAAGTGTAAGAAGCATCTTCGAAGAAAATAGTACCCCCACCGATACCTTTCTTCGGTTGCTCATTATTACTATGAGACTTGTGCAATAGATTTTTTGTACTCATGAGTTCCATTGTTTGCCGACCATTATTGAAAACAGTAAGAGCGCTAGCTTACGGCTTCACCAAGTCTGAGGTCCGGCTCGGATGACCCAATCGTGACAATCGCAGAGGTGCTCCCTTTACTCCCTAGCCGAACAATCGGGAACGTAGGGGTAAACACAGGAGCAAGGCAATCCAGCTTGCGGAACACTTAGGTCAATATGGTGCATATTGTGGCGTAATAAACGAACAAGGAATGAAGTTGTACAAGTATAATCATATGCAAGAGGAAAAGGTTCATAAAGGAAGCCCCCAAGTAAAAGGGGTATTTGAATTTGTGTGTTACAAACAAAGTTTTGACAAGGAACTTTATCACAAACAACTTTTTTTGCCAAAAGTATAATGCTTGGTCGAACCGAACAAAATTTAAAACTGAAAGTTTTTGAGCATGAAAGCGACTTAGCTGGTTAATGTGCTCGGTGTTGATGATGCAACTCGGGCTTATGGCGGGACGAAGACACCCATTGATCTGTGACAGATCCGACAAGGTTCGTAGTCCTCGGCATGGCCGAGGTCCCAGCCCCCAGGCCCGAGGTGTCCGAGCAAGGAGTTCGGCACTCCAGAGTAGTGACCGTGTAACGCAATCAAAATTGATTACCTGCACACATAAAACAGTGCGGTCCAGGAAATAATATATATATATATATATATATATATATATATAATCCTTGCATAATTGCTTTACGCAAAAATAATTTATTTAAAGAGATGTGGCCTTGCGCCGAAGCCAATGTCGATGCAGGGCGTCGTCGTGATGCGGTGAAGGCGTGACAATGCCTGAATTTGTAGGGTGATCCGAGTTTCGGATGCGGCGTTTGCCGAACTATGTACGAAAACTGACCGAACCACCACGCGGCCGTCTTTAATGTGGCCGTCATTTGATAGACCTGTGTACAGATGATGGAACAAACCAGAGTAATAATTCCTTAGAAAAATAAACCCCACAAGCAAAAATTGTTAGGATTAATAGCACCTGGTTTATTTGTTGTAGCAGTCCGAAGAAAAGCGACTCCCAAAATTGGGAATCGATCAGCACACCCATTGCCTGATGGACGATAAAGCGATGGCATGGCGAAGCTGGCAAAGGTTGGCTTGCCGAGGCAAATCCCTCGGTCCAGCTAACGTGACGAAGCTGGTCGGCTGGTGACGCCGAAGTCACCGAAGTATGTTGATGAAGAAATAGCCATGTCCCCGGTCTAGCCGAGGTGACGGAGCAGGTTGGTAAGGAGTCGTTGCAGCCGCCATGTCAGCCGAGGTGTTGAGGTAGTTCGGCGTGATGGATATCAGCTCGAAGAAGCAACAGTGCGGCCATGCCGACGCAGGTCGTAACTTGTGACACGGCCAATGCTGGTTTGATGAAGTGACCATGCGCGATGCCGGTGTGCCCGCTCTGTGTAATCCGTGGGGCGGCGATGTTGGTGATGATTTGTCTTTGACGATTCCAAACTCTTGTTCGGCTCGCCGAGGTGAGGATCCGAAGAAGTTGAGCTCGGCTCAAAAAGCGACGACATGTCTAGCGCAGGTCGGCAGTCGTGGAGCTATATTGCCGGACTGGTTTGACACCAGCGTGATGGCGAAGATTACCTCAAAGGAGGCTTAAAATTTTATGGGCACGGGTTAAGAACACCTCGCAATACCTTAGAAGAAAATTCCTTTAAAAAGGTTGTCCAATACCATGTTCATAGAGAAACATGAATTCGGGTCAGATCCGTATTCGCGCAGAAAGCAGATCTGAAAAGTGATGCACTAATCGGAAGGTTCCCAGAGTTTGGACGGTCGGATCGAGCTAAAACTTTGAGGGGTGGTAGATATGGGAATTCCGCAGAAAATGAACAGTTGGATCTTCCAAAGGACCTCTGAGCTAGGCTCTGGAGACCACGCCCTAAACTCGTCGAGATTCCTGTCTAGGTTTGACAGGGATCCGGTGTATCGTAGATTGCCAGAGATTCCTCCATCGGAACTCGACGAAATTTTCCAAGGTTGTTGTATACTCAATTCCACACAGTTCCACTGAAGCAATCGTTAAAACGACACTCGAGGAGGCGGTGGTGGCGGATACAAGTTCGCTGTCTAGAAAAATAGTACGGTCGCCCGAGGGCAATGTTGACGTTGAGCCCCCGAGCTCCATGGGTGATTCCTCCATGATCTTGATAGAGATCGGAGTTGGTGTTGAAGAAGGCCCTCGTCCGAACATGACAATCGAAGGCAGGGCACAGTCCTCGGTCAAGCCAAGGTGACCAGTCGAGCCGGTGACGAAGATGTCGACGTCGCAATTAATCTACAGACGAGCCATCGATCCTTTTGCCGATCACACAACAAAACTCTCAATGAAAGCACCATTGTCAGTGTCAAAACTGGAAGATCTCGGGTAGGGGGTCCCAAGCTGTGTGTCATGGATCGATGGGTAACAGGAGACAGGGAACACGATGTTTACCCAGGTTTGGGCCCTCTCTATCGAGGTAATACCCTACTTCCTGCTTGATTGATCTTGATGAATATAGGGTTACAAGAGTTGATCTACCTCGAGATCATATGTTGTGGTCTAAGCCCTAGAGGTATGATGAGTAATGTCATAATGATCTAGCTTATCTATCGACTAGCCTAGCCTTTGTTTATATAATGTACCAGAGGCCTAAGATAACAAGAGTCCTAGCCGAATACGCCGGTGGGGAGGAGTCCTTGTCCTGATCACCAAGTCTTGTGGAATCTTCCTTGTATGCGGCAGCTGTCCGAACTGGCCCATGAGTATACGACCATGGGGGTCCTCGGCCCAATCTAACTGATCGGGGGACGACGTGGTGAGTACCCCCTAGTCCAGGACAACGTCACTCTCCAAACCCACTTTTATCAAAAACTTCATAAGATTGAACATTCTCCAAATATGTGGGATCTAAAGTTGACACTCTTCCAAGCCCACTTTCAATATTATTGCAAATACTATTATTAATCTCATATCCATCATGGGGCTTAAATAAATTTTCAAGATCAAAAGAAGAATCACCCCAATCATGATCATTGCAACAAATAGTAGTCATAGCAAAACTAGCGTCCCCAAGCTTGAGGTTTTGCATATCACTAACACAATTGACATTAATATAATTTATAATAACATCATTGCAATCATGCTTTTCATCAAAGGAACTATCAAGTATGGGTGAAATAGCAACAATCTCATGTTTAACATAAGGAACTATAGAAAATTCATCTTCATAAATACTGCCATCATGGCCACAAGAATAGCAAGCATCATGTTCATCAAGGGATATTTCAATCAAATCATCGAAATCATCATTATCTATAGATTCGTGCATATCATTATTTTCTTGCAAAGCAACGGTCATTCTCTCAATAAATTCTTTGACATAGACATTATGAGCATAGTTTTCATAGCAATATTTAAGTATGTCAAAATTTTCAGATTCGTAGAGAGTATTATCATACATTTCAATCGGAGAAGCAACTTCATAAGCACCCTTAAAAGCAACAAATTCTTCAATTTGTTCGATATCATAGTAACTATAAACACCCTTTGAATAAGAAGATAAGATTTCATTTTCATTAAACTCACATAGGTAGGGAAGGTGTTTTTTAGGGTTCTTAGAGCAACAAGTAAAATCATAAATTTCACAAAGATTCCAAGCATAACACAACAATTTGTTTATTTGATCCCATAAGAGTCTCCCTTTTTCATACAAACGGTGACGCACAAAATGAGCATGCTCTTCTAAAGATTTCCCCTCAACTAGGGTAGTTGGGGTTTCAGCACGAGCGCATAAGGATCGAAGATGATCCAAGTAGAACACTTTAACTGGATCCATATCAATAGAATTTTAGCAAGCAAAGATGCAAGCAAATAGAAGGCACGTGGAAACACAAGAAAAAAGACATACGGGAAGAAGGCAAAGAAAAGGCAAAGGTGAAGTGGGAGAGAGGAAAACGAGAGGCAAATGGCAAATATTGTAATGCGAGGGATAAGAGTTTGTGATGGGTACTTGGTCTGTCTTGACTTGGCGCCAGAAATTGCTAGTTGCTGCGAGATCAAATCTTGACTTGACTTGGCGTAAGCCTCCCCGGCAACGGCGCCAGAAATCCTTCTTGCTACCTCTTGAGCATGTGTTGGTTTTTCCCTTGAAGAGAAAAGGGTGATGCAGCAAAATAGCGTAAGTATTTCCCTCAGTTTTGAGAACCAAGGTATCAATCCAGTAGGAGGCTACATGCCAGTCCCTCGTACCTACACAAACAAACAAGAACCTCGCAACCAACGGGATAAAGGGGTTGTCAATCCCTTCATGGCCACTTGCAAAAGTGAGATCTGATAGAGATAATAATAAGATAAATATTTTTGGTATGTTTTATGATATAGATTGGAAAGTAAAGATTGCAAAATAAAATAGATTGGAAACTTATATGATGGAAAATAGACCTGGGGCCATAGGTTTCACTAGTGGCTTCTCTCAAGATAGCATAAGTATTACGGTGGGTGAGCAAATTACTGTCGAGCAATTGATAGAAAAGTTCATAGTTATGAGAATATCTAGGCATGATCATGTATATAGGCATCACGTCTGCGACAAGTAGATCAAAACGATTCTGCATCTACTACTATTACTCAACACATCGACCGCTATCCAGCATGCATCTAGAGTATTAAGTTCATAAGAACAGAGTAACGCATTAGGCAAGATGACATGATGTAGAGGGATAAACTCAAGAAATATGATATAAACCCCATCTTTGTATCCTCGATGGCAACAATACAATACGTGCCTTGCTGCCCCTGCTGTCACTGGGAAAGGACACCGCAAGATTGAACCCAAAGCTAAGCACTTCTCCCATTGCAAGAAAGATCAATCTAGTAGGCCAAACCAAACTGATAATTCAAAGAGACTTGCAAAGATAACCAATCATACATAAAAGAATTCAGAGGAGATTCAAATATTTCTCATAGATAAACTTGATCATAAACCAACAATTCATCGGATCTCGACAAACACACCGCAAAAAAGAGTTACATTTAATAGATCTCCAAGAAGATCGAGGAGAACTTTGTATTGAGAATCAAAGAGAGAGAAGAACCATCTAGCTAATAATTATGGACCTGAAGGTCTACGGTAAACTACTCACAACTCATCGGAGTGGCTATGGTGTTAATGTAGAAGCCCTCCGTGATCGATTCCCCCTACGGCGGAGCGCCGGAAAAGGCCCTAAGATGGGATCTCATGGGTACAGAAGTGTAACACCCCCAGTGTCATGCTACAGTAATCCCCTATTAATGGCGCCATGTCATCATGTTACTGTTGCTAATCTTCACTTGATCCAAATCACAATTCAAATTCAAATCCAATCTAAAGTCAAAAATTCTTATTTGCCAAACCTGATAACTAAAATGTTCAAAGTGTGGCAAATAATCTCTAGGTATTTGTCATGTTGGAACCAACCTCTTTTGGATTCCCAAATTGCCCCTGGAAATTTATTTAGTGGCCCAACAGCATCTTAATGAACATTTTAAATTCAAACATGATTCTAAACTCTTCAAAATAACCTCGAACTTTTTATGGCAGTGTCAAAAATTGCAATACAAATTATGAGCCAAGTTTCATATTTTGCATAATCTTTTGATAACCTAAATAAGTACACGCCGTGCCATTTATGAGAAAACCGAATACATAAAGACAAAAATAAAAATAGGGAGAAGGCCCACTAGCCCAACGGGGCCAATCGGCCCAGCTGGCCTCCCAAACCAGGCCGGCCCACCTCTCCCTGCTTCCCCCATTACCCCCACTACCCAACCGTAAACCCTAGCCCACTCCCCCGTTTCCCCACTCTCCCCCTCTCTTGATCCCGATCTGGATCGGGATATTTCCCCCACCCTCGGTCGTCGACGCCCGAACCTCACCGCTCCCGATGCCGCGATGTTCTCGCCTGGCGCGTCCCACCGCCACCTCGCCCCAGAACCGCCCTCGACGCGCCGGACCGCGCCGTCCCCACCTCTTCCTCGCGCTACTTCCTCCCCGAGCTGGACGCCGTCGCCTCGCCATCCCCGTCGCCGTCGCGCGCCGTCGCCCTACTACTCCGGCCTCCCCGAGCACGCCTTTGCACCTCTACAGGGCTTGTGAGCCCCCCTCCGTCTGACTCCCCTCCTGATGCCCCCATTGCGCGTGCGCGCTCCGGCTCATGTCCTTGTGTTCACCATGGCCGCCACGCTCCGCCCGCATACTGGCCACGCACGTCCATGCCCTGGCCGCAGCTCTCTGCTCCCGCTCCCCAGCTAGCGCACTACGGTCACCGCGCGCGCGTTCCCTGCCCGCGGCCTCGCGCCTGCAGCCCCGCGTGGCCTCGCTCGCCCCGTGCGCCCTGCGCCGCACCTGGCCACCGCCCCCTCACCTTGTTGTCCCCACTCCGGTCGGCTGCGGCCGCCCTGCCGTGGCCGCCAGCCAGCCAGCACGCGCCCGGGTCCGGCGACCCGGGGCCCACAGCCCCGTTCGGGTGCCCTAGCCGGGTCCTGGCACCCGAGAACCGCACTCGAGGCCCGCTAAGGCCCCCAGGGGCCTATGACAAGGGGGGCCCGCCCCAGAACGTTTTTATAAAAAAAGGAATTAAAAAATAATAATAATAATAATAATAATAATTAACTTAATTAATTCTGATTAATTAACCTAATCACTTAGTTAACTAATTAATCATTATTAGTTAGTCTAGCCAATGACAAACGGGACCCATACGTCTGTTGACCCAGTCAAGAGGTGGTTGACTGCTGACATCATGCTGACATCACGCTGATGTCATAATTATATTTTCCTAATTAAATTAATTCTGTTAATCCTAAAAATGAAATAAAACTTTAAAAATTAATATAAAATAAACGGTAGCTCGGTTGGAAAAACTTTATACATGAAAGTTGCTCAGAACGACGACGAACCCGAATACGCTAACCACATACCTGTCAGATGCTTCTAAGTATCTGAACATGGAACATTCCCCTTCGGTCATCTGTCTGACACAGGTCCGGAACCGGGAATACATTCCCGGTTGAATTCCCCCTTCACCTATATCGTGTGGCCATACATTAGGTCACACCCGGCACAGCATGTTGCCACGTTATGCTTTGTGATGCTATGCTTGCTTTATATTTACTGTTTCTTCCCCCTCTTCTCTCCGGTAGACCCCGAGACCGATGCCGCCCCTGTGGTCGACTATGTCGACGACGACCCCTCCTTACCAGAGCAACCAGGCAAGCCCCCCCTTTGATCATCCCGATATCGCCCATTCCATTCTCTCATGCTTGCATTAGATTTTGCTACTGTCATTGATTGCTCCTATTCTTATGCATAGCCTACTTTTGTATCTACTGTTGTACCTTACCAGCTTTTCCTAAACTGCTTAGTATAGGTTGGTTAGTGATCCATCAGTGACCCTCACCTTGTCCTTATTGCCCCTGCTTCATCATCGAAGACCCAATCAACGGGATCGAAGACCAGGCCCCGGCACCGCACATCACTTTCCCCTTAGTTGCTCGACACTACTGGGTTACTATCGAGTACCGAGGGTGAGGCCTCATCAACACTTCTGATATTAACCCTGTAGTGTAGCTATTCAGTCGTGGTCATCGAGGGTGATTTCCTCTTTAACCACTTCCGATACGACTCTGTCGTGCAACCCCTCAAGTGTGAACCTCGAGGGTGGTCCCTCTTACATTCACCTTGATGATTACATCGAGTGGAATTCACCGGGGGTGATTCCTCGGGTTTTCCCCTTGATGTTTAGACACACAGTTACTATGATTACTATGACTTTACACTGAACCATGTTACTAAAGACGGGTCGACCCTGAGGGGTACCCGCGCGAGCATAATTGCTAGTGATGTGGAGTCGGGTTGACCTGGAAGGTGCCCGCGATATAATTACGAGGCGTGGCCGGGCATTCTTAGCCCTTGCCGCAAGTCCTCGAGACGGGGCAACGGGGTCACATCTTTCGTGAGTCTCTGCTTGTTACCGCGCGTTCCTAATCCACTACGATTTGGATATTTGATCCGAGGGGCCTCTAGCCTAATAGCACTAACCATCACGTGGGCATAGTATGGGCGTTCTGCGTCGTATGCATTAGCCGAAGCTTAATAGACGTCAGCAACTGAGCGGCGTGCGCCGAGTTGGACTGGTAAGTACCTGCCTTTTTTAAGGAGGTAGCTAGGTCTGCTCACCGGCCACCCACGCAACGTGCAGGAGTTCCCGGGGAGATGGCCCATGACTCCTGGCGGCATAGGTTTAGTCCGGCGTGCTGACCTCTCTATTAAGCCTAGGTCGGGTTGCGGCGTATTGTTTGGCCGAGGCCGTGCATGACCCAGGAAAGTGTGTCCGGCCGGAGTTAATCGAGCGTGGTGGGTAAGTTGGTGCACCCCTGCAAGGAAGAAAACATCTATCGATAGCCTGTCCTACGATAACGGACACTTGGAGTTGTATCCCGATCAATACAACTAGAACTGGATACTTGTGATAAGAAATGGATTGTGATGAGAAATCGATAGTATGGCTCTAGGATTTGTTTCTCGCAGGGAGTCGAGAAAGGATCTCTGGCCAAGATTGATAACACTACTACTACTTTACTTTATGCTACTCTACTCCCTCCTGTTTGCTGCAAGATGGTGGTTTCCAGAAGATGCTAGTCTTCGATAGGACTAGGCCTTCTCTCTATTCTGGCATTTCTGCAGCCCAGTCCACATATACAGCCTTCCTTTGATAATGTTGCATATGTAGTGTAGATCCTTGCTTGCGAGTACTTTGGATGAGTACTCACGGTTGCTTTGCTACCCCTTTCCCCCCTTCTTTCTTCTTTCTGGTTGTTGCAACCAGATGGTGGAGCCCAGGATCCAGACGACACCATCGATGACTACTACAACCCCGAGGGTGCCTACTACTACTACTACGTGGAGGCTGCCGACGACCAGGAGTAGTTAGGAGGCTCCCAGGTAGGAGGCCTTGCCTTTTCGATCGTTGTTGCTTTTGTGCTAGCCTTCTTAAGGCAAACTTATCTAACTTATGTCTGTACTCAGATATTGTTGCTTCCGCTGACTTTTGTGTATTTGAGCTTATGTATTCGAGCCCTCGAGGCCCCTGGTTTGTAATATAAAGCTTGTATTACTTTAATTTGTGTCTAGAGTTGTGTTGTGATATCTTCCCGTGAGTCCTTGATCTTGATCATACACATTTGCATGTATGATTAGTGTATGATTGAATCGAGGGCGTCACAAGTTGGTATGAAAATTGCTAGTATATCCAAGGAAGCGGAAAGAAACAATAGCAATCTCAACATAACGAGAGGTAATTTAGTAACATGAAAATTTCTACAACCATATTTTCCTCTCTCATAATAATTACATGTAGGATCATAAGCAAATTCAATAATATAGCTATCACAAAACATATTCTTAACACGATCCACATGTATGCAAAGTTGACACTCTTCCAAAATAGTGGGATTAACATTAACTAAAGTCATGACCTCTCCAACCCCACTTTTATCAAAAACTTCATAAGATTGAACATTCTCCAAATATGTGGGATCTAAAGTTGACACTCTTCCAAACCCACTTTCAATATTATTGCAAATACTATTATTAATCTCATATCCATCATGGGGCTTAAATAAATTTTCAAGATCAAAAGAAGAATCACCCCAATCATGATCATTGCAACAAATAGTAGTCATAGCAAAACTAGCATCCCCAAGCTTGAGGTTTTGCATATCATTAACACAATTGACATCAATATAATTTATAATAACACCATTGCAATCATGCTTTTCATCAAAGAAACTATCAAGTATGGGTGCAATAGCAACAATCTCATGTTTAACATAAGGAACTACAGAAAATTCATCTTCATAAATATTGGCATCATGGCCACAAGAATAGCAAGCATCATCTTCATCAAGGGATATTTCAATCAAATCATCGGAATCATCATTATCTATAGATTCGTGCATATCATTATTTTCTTCCAAAGCAACAGTCATTCTCTCAATAAATTCTTTGACATAGACATTATGAGCATAGTTTTCATAGCAATATTTAAGTATGTCAAAAATTTTAGATTCGTAGAGAGTATTATCATACTTTTCAATCAGAGAAGCAACTTCATAAGCACCCTTAAAAGCAACAAATTCTTCAATTTGTTAGATATCACAGTAACTATAAACACCCTTTGCATAAGAAGATAAGATTTCATTTTCATTAAACTCACATAGGTAGGGAAGGTGTTTTTTAGGGTTCTTAGAGCAACAAGTAAAATCATAAATTTCACAAAGATTCCAAGCATAACACAACAATCTGTTTATTTGATCCTGTAAGAGTCTTCTTTTTTAGACAAACGGTGACGCACAAATTGAGCATGCTCTTCTAAAGATTTCCTCTCAACTAGGCTAGTTGGGGTTTCAGCACGAGCGCATAAGGTTCGAAGATGATCCAAGTAGAACACTTTAAGTGGATCCATATCAATAGATTTTTAGCAAGAAAATAGAAGGCACGTGGAAACACAAGCAAAAAAGACATATGAGAAGAAGGCGAAGAAAAGGCAAAGGTGAAGTGGGAGAGAGGAAAACGAGAGGCAAATGGCAAATAATGTAATGCGAGGGATAAGAGTTTGTGATGGGTACTTGGTATGTCTTGACTTGGCACTAGAAATTGCTAGTTGCTGCAAGATCAAATCTTGACTTGACTTGGCGTAAGCCTCCCCGGCAACGGCGCCAGAAATCCTTCTTGCTACCTCTTGAGCATGCGTCTGGAGCAGTGACAGCTCATCGGACGAGGACCAATTCAGGCCCTTCTTGGTCCAGGACGTGAGCCGCAGTGGGGCTCCAGATCTGAACTCGGGAGCTGCGGCCCACTTTTTGCCGCGCGGTTCGGTGATATAGAACCATTGCTGCTGCCACTCCTTGACGGAGTCGTTGGAGGCACCCGTTGGCCAAATGACCTTGGGCATCTTGCTCACCATGGCACCGCCGCACTCGGCGTGCTCGCCACTCACCACCTTGGGCTTCACATTGAAAATCTTCAGCCACAGACCAAAGTGAGGCGAAATCTGGAGAAAAGCCTCGCACACGACGATGAACGTCGAGATATTAAGGAAAGAATTGGGGGAAAGATCATGAAAATCAATCCCATAATAGTGCATGACTCCGTGAACAAATGGATGAAGGGGAAACCCGAGCCCACGGACAAAATGGGGAAGAAACACGACTCTCTCGTGGGGCTCCGGAGTAGGGACGATCTGTCCCGCCGGTGGGAGACGGTGGCCGATCTTCTTGGCCAGGTACCCGGCCTCTCGGAGCCTCTTGATATCCTTCTCCTGGACGGTAGAGGCCATCCATTTGCCTCCTGCTCTAGATCCGGACATCTTTGGAAAAACCTCTCTTCGATGGAGAAGAAGAATGCTTGGGCGCTAGGGCTCGAGTAGAGGGGAATGTGCTAGCGGAAGGAGAAGGCGTGGGTAAAGAAGAAGAGACATTATCTCTTTATAGAGACGGTAAAAGCTTTTGCGCCTCCCCACTTGCCTGGTGGAACCCACTTGTTCTCCACTCGCCGCGATTAGCGGTGCGTTTGGATTACCCATACTCGTATTGATGAGAATCCCGCAATAAGGGGACACGATCTCTGCTATGGCAAAACGTGCGGAGGAAACCGCCTCGCGATATGCGCTGAGGCTGGTTATGGGAAAATGGTTCGGATAATGACCCGACCATGGCGGCATGTCACGTTGTCTAAAAATTGCCAGCAGATCAGATTTATGTTATGCCCCCCACAGTGGCATGTGAATATCATTTTGCAGATCCGGACATGGTTCAAGTGTTCGATAATTACTTCGGAGTATTCAGAGATGGAACCCGCCTTGCAATGCCGAAGACAAGACTGCATGCCGGACTCATCGTCATTGAAGCCTGGTTCAGGGGCTACTGAGGGAGTCCTGGATTAGGGGGTATCCGGACAGCCAGACTATATACTTTGTCCGGACTATTGGAGCGTGAAGATACAAGACTCAAGACTCCATCCCGTGTCTGGATGGGACTCTCCTTTGCGTGGAAGACAAGCTTGGCGATCTGGATATTGTATTTCCTTCCTTGTAACCGACTCCGTGTAAACCCTAGCCCTCTTCGGTGTCTATATAAACCGGAGAGGTTGGTCCTTAGAAGGCCAATCACAATCACACTCATAATCATCATAGGCTAGCTCCTAGGGTCTAGCCTCTACGATCTCGTGGTAGATCTACTCTTGTACTACTCATATCATCAATACTAATCAAGCAGGAAGTAGGGTTTTACCTCCATCGAGAGGGCCTGAACCTGGGTAAACATTGTGTCCCTTGCTTCCTGTTACCATCAGCCTAAGACGCACAGATCGGGACCCCCTACCAGAGATCCGCCGGTTTTGACACAGATAGTGACTACCCCCTAGTGCAGGACATCGTCAGTAGCCCCCTGAACCGGTCTTCAAGTTGGGGACGCTCCTCGATTCTTCCGAACTGTTCTTCATATTTGGTCGTCGGTCTTGAAAACTGGTTCAACAAATCTTCTCATCTTCGATCTTGACGATCGCCAACGTGCATCCGAAGAATTTATACGTCGGGTATCCGAGGAGCCCCTTTAAGTTTCCGGCCTTTTATCAATGCCTTGTTATTTTCATGCCACACCTCGGGTTTGAAGTTGTTCCCGAGCGGTAGTGTCCTCTCGCGTCCGAGCTCCAACGCTGGACTGCATTTGATTTATCTTTCGCAGCCGAGCTCCAATGCCAGACTGCTTCCGAGCTCCAACACCGAAATGTATCCGAGTTTCAACACCGGACTATATCCGAGGTGTTATAGATCACCTTGGCTCAAAAAAAGTTTGAAGGAGTTTAGCCGAGCTTAATGTCGGAAATGCCCGCTATGGAGCTAGCCACTGGCGCCCGAGCTTTATGCCGGACTACTTCCGAGGTGGTGCACCACCTTGGCCATGGGCTGATTTCTATGAATTTAATTCCGAATTGTGCAATGTAATCTCAGCCAAGATGTATAGCGAGTATCCCTCAAGGTGCGTGTTGGCCTAATATCCGGGATGCACCTGAAGAAAAAAATCAAACCGCTGACCCTAGTAGCCCTGAGACTCAGGTCGATTTGTAAAATCAGCCTGAGGATCAATTCCCAGCTCAGCAGCATACTTAGGAATAAAAATGCGGTGTGCAAAGTCCTCGAGACTCGGATTGGGTGCGGCCGACCAACCTGAGGATAATAATCTCCTCAAAAACTATATTGCACTTTAAATTTTCTGCATTGGATTGTCAATGTAGTAGCCCCCGAGCCACTGGTCGGGTGGCAACACCAGATCAGGGGATCGATGTACCCCTTTAATATTTGTAAATGATAAGCACGAATCCCAATAGCCCCCGAGCCTTAATGTGGGCACGGGTGGCCGAATTAAGGATCGATATCCGTAGTAAAATCACAAATTATGTGTAATGATTCTATGTATCCAAGTACTTTACATCATTAATGCTCGGATCCGCATTGTAAAAAACTTTGTTTGACCGACCATCGGCTTCCACCTCCTTGGCCGGTAGCCGAGGAGTATTTTTCCTACTTTATAAAGCCTTTATGAGGGCAAAGATTTACGGCAAACAAGGCAATCCAGCCATACGGTTTTATAAACAAAGGTACACGGAGAGATATGTTATATTACTTTTTAATGTAAGAAACATCTTCCAAAGAAAATAGTCCCACTATCGGTTCTTTCTTTGGGTTGTCATGCTAAGCATGATCATGAAACCTTGGCTCCGATCAATGTGGGAGGGAAATATTGAGGATTTAGTTCGGGGAAAGTTCCCGAACTCTATGGTATTAATGAACCAAAAAATTTACTTCAGTCGTTGCCGACCAATGTGATCCTTTAATATTGCTAGCTTTTCACTTCACCCAGTCTAAGGTACTAACTCGGATGACCCGGTAGTAACAATCACATAGGTGCTCCCTTTACAGCCTAGTCGAACAATCGGGAACATGGGGGTAAGCACAGGAGCCAGGAAACCCAGCTTGGCCAAAATCTTAAGTCAAATTGATGCATATTTATGGCTTATATAATGATAATTACGGAAGGCAACACTTGTATAATGAATACAAATGTTGATGATATATACTTATTTTGACTCCATTGCGACCGTTTATCAGTTGAAAGAGGCCAATCGTCGGCTTCTACCCCTTTGTAGATACTACGCACGGTGTTTCCGCAATAACAACACAACCTTAGCCGACGTCTCGGTACCCGAAGGCGGTTGTGTTAGCGGGAATGAGGTAATCAGATATCCGAACTTTATAGCTTTCACTTAGTCATAGGAGTTTTAAACTTGGGAAGCTAGCTACGAGCCCTTGGTTAGTGTTCGGTGACAGCTGAGGTCAAGCCGTAAACACTTCGGCCAATGTTATGAACGGACCGTCATTTAACATAGTCATCGGATCACTGACCAGTTTACGCTTATTGTGATAGTCAGTTTTCGGCTTTCTCCACTGAGGTGCTTAACCATGCGAGCTAGAAGCACAATCGCAGTGGTTCTCCCTTTGCACACCTAGCCAAACTAAGCGGAACGTAGGAGGCAAGCATAGGAGCCGGGCAACCCAACTATTGACCGAAGACACAATTCGATACCGATGCATATATAGCAATATCCGAGAATGTTTTTGCCGAATCTCTAAAGATGTCCGGCGTTGCACTGCAAGACTTATGCTGGAAATACACAAATAGTTTAAAAGTGCCATAAGCTTGGAAAACCAAGAAACGTAAGTAAAAACTTGATGTCCAAACAAGATCAAGTGTTCGATGCCAATCCGAAAATTGGGGGAAAAATTGTGCATTTGTCGTGCTTTAACATGACACATCTGATCTCAAGACTTCACGCAGGTCAGCCTACGGCTTCAAGCTCCTTATCCCAATGGTGGAGTTCTTCTCCGAGGCCAGTTTAGCGAACTAAACTCGAGCGGCTTTTAGAGAGAAGACAGGCTATCCGGCTATTGACCATATACTCGAGTCGAAAAATGAGCGGTAGAAAAAGACTTTGCAATGACCAAGAAAAAAAACACATTTACTATAAAACAGCTCAAATAAATCTAAGAGCCCCCAAGTGACTTGGGCAAAAGAATTTTATGTATAATGATTGTATGTACCGAAGTACTTATATATATGTGTTCACCCGAACTTTAAATGCGTCTTAGCCGACCATCGGCTTCTCCCTCTTCGGTAAAGGGCCGAAAAGTGTTATGTACTCCACTTGTCGAGAATATCAACGATGTTTCCGATAACCAGGCAATCAAGCCATAAGGCTGTAACAGACAAAGCGCGCTCAGGGAACTTATGCTATATTACCAACGAAGTGTAAGAAGCATCTTCGAAGAAAATAGTACCCCCACCGATACCTTTCTTCGGTTGCTCATTATTACTATGAGACTTGTGCAATAGATTTTTTGTACTCATGAGTTCCATTGTTTGCCGACCATTATTGAAAACAGTAAGAGCGCTAGCTTACGGCTTCACCAAGTCTGAGGTCCGGCTCGGATGACCCAATCGTGACAATCGCAGAGGTGCTCCCTTTACTCCCTAGCCGAACAATCGGGAACGTAGGGGTAAACACAGGAGCAAGGCAATCCAGCTTGCGGAACACTTAGGTCAATATGGTGCATATTGTGGCGTAATAAACGAACAAGGAATGAAGCTGTACAAGTATAATCATATGCAAGAGGAAAAGGTTCATAAAGGAAGCCCCCAAGTAAAAGGGGTATTTGAATTTGTGTGTTACAAACAAAGTTTTGACAAGGAACTTTATCACAAACAACTTTTTTTGCCAAAAGTATAATGCTTGGTCGAACCGAACAAAATTTAAAACTGAAAGTTTTTGAGCATGAAAGCGACTTAGCTGGTTAATGTGCTCGGTGTTGATGATGCAACTCGGGCTTATGGCGGGACGAAGACACCCATTGATCTGTGACAGATCCGACAAGGTTCGTAGTCCTCGGCATGGCCGAGGTCCCAGCCCCCAGGCCCGAGGTGTCCGAGCAAGGAGTTCGGCACTCCAGAGTAGTGACCGTGTAACGCAATCAAAATTGATTACCTGCACACATAAAACAGTGCGGTCCAGGAAATTATATATATATATATATATATATATATATAATCCTTGCATAATTGCTTTACGCAAAAATAATTTATTTAAAGAGATGTGGCCTTGCGCCGAAGCCAATGTCGATGCAGGGCGTCGTCGTGATGCGGTGAAGGCGTGACAATGCCTGAATTTGTAGGGTGATCCGAGTTTCGGATGCGGCGTTTGCCGAACTATGTACGAAAACTGACCGAACCACCACGCGGCCGTCTTTAATGTGGCCGTCATTTGATAGACCTGTGTACAGATGATGGAACAAACCAGAGTAATAATTCCTTAGAAAAATAAACCCCACAAGCAAAAATTGTTAGGATTAATAGCACCTGGTTTATTTGTTGTAGCAGTCCGAAGAAAAGCGACTCCCAAAATTGGGAATCGATCAGCACACCCATTGCCTGATGGACGATAAAGCGATGGCATGGCGAAGCTGGCAAAGGTTGGCTTGCCGAGGCAAATCCCTCGGTCCAGCTAACGTGACGAAGCTGGTCGGCTGGTGACGCCGAAGTCACCGAAGTATGTTGATGAAGAAATAGCCATGTCCCCGGTCTAGCCGAGGTGACGGAGCAGGTTGGTAAGGAGTCGTTGCAGCCGCCATGTCAGCCGAGGTGTTGAGGTAGTTCGGCGTGATGGATATCAGCTCGAAGAAGCAACAGTGCGGCCATGCCGACGCAGGTCATAACTTGTGACACGGCCAATGCTGGTTTGATGAAGTGACCATGCGCGATGCCGGTGTGCCCGCTCTGTGTAATCCGTGGGGCGGCGATGTTGGTGATGATTTGTCTTTGACGATTCCAAACTCTTGTTCGGCTCGCCGAGGTGAGGATCCGAAGAAGTTGAGCTCGGCTCAAAAAGCGACGACATGTCTAGCGCAGGTCGGCAGTCGTGGAGCTATATTGCCGGACTGGTTTGACACCAGCGTGATGGCGAAGATTACCTCAAAGGAGGCTTAAAATTTTATGGGCACGGGTTAAGAACACCTCGCAATACCTTAGAAGAAAATTCCTTTAAAAAGGTTGTCCAATACCATGTTCATAGAGAAACATGAATTCGGGTCAGATCCGTATTCGCGCAGAAAGCAGATCTGAAAAGTGATGCACTAATCGGAAGGTTCCCAGAGTTTGGACGGTCGGATCGAGCTAAAACTTTGAGGGGTGGTAGATATGGGAATTCCGCAGAAAATGAACAGTTGGATCTTCCAAAGGACCTCTGAGCTAGGCTCTGGAGACCACGCCCTAAACTCGTCGAGATTCCTGTCTAGGTTTGACAGGGATCCGGTGTATCGTAGATTGCCAGAGATTCCTCCATCGGAACTCGACGAAATTTTCCAAGGTTGTTGTATACTCAATTCCACACAGTTCCACTGAAGCAATCGTTAAAACGACACTCGAGGAGGCGGTGGTGGCGGATACAAGTTCGCTGTCTAGAAAAATAGTACGGTCGCCCGAGGGCAATGTTGACGTTGAGCCCCCGAGCTCCATGGGTGATTCCTCCATGATCTTGATAGAGATCGGAGTTGGTGTTGAAGAAGGCCCTCGTCCGAACATGACAATCGAAGGCAGGGCACAGTCCTCGGTCAAGCCAAGGTGACCAGTCGAGCCGGTGACGAAGATGTCGACGTCGCAATTAATCTACAGACGAGCCATCGATCCTTTTGCCGATCACACAACAAAACTCTCAATGAAAGCACCATTGTCAGTGTCAAAACTGGAAGATCTCGGGTAGGGGGTCCCAAGCTGTGTGTCATGGATCGATGGGTAACAGGAGACAGGGAACACGATGTTTACCCAGGTTTGGGCCCTCTCTATCGAGGTAATACCCTACTTCCTGCTTGATTGATCTTGATGAATATAGGGTTACAAGAGTTGATCTACCTCGAGATCATATGTTGTGGTCTAAGCCCTAGAGGTATGATGAGTAATGTCATAATGATCTAGCTTATCTATCGACTAGCCTAGCCTTTGTTTATATAATGTACCAGAGGCCTAAGATAACAAGAGTCCTAGCCGAATACGCCGGTGGGGAGGAGTCCTTGTCCTGATCACCAAGTCTTGTGGAATCTTCCTTGTATGCGGCAGCTGTCCGAACTGGCCCATGAGTATACGACCATGGGGGTCCTCGGCCCAATCTAACTGATCGGGGGACGACGTGGTGAGTACCCCCTAGTCCAGGACAACGTCACTCTCCAAACCCACTTTTATCAAAAACTTCATAAGATTGAACATTCTCCAAATATGTGGGATCTAAAGTTGACACTCTTCCAAGCCCACTTTCAATATTATTGCAAATACTATTATTAATCTCATATCCATCATGGGGCTTAAATAAATTTTCAAGATCAAAAGAAGAATCACCCCAATCATGATCATTGCAACAAATAGTAGTCATAGCAAAACTAGCGTCCCCAAGCTTGAGGTTTTGCATATCATTAACACAATTGACATTAATATAATTTATAATAACATCATTGCAATCATGCTTTTCATCAAAGGAACTATCAAGTATGGGTGAAATAGCAACAATCTCATGTTTAACATAAGGAACTATAGAAAATTCATCTTCATAAATATTGCCATCATGGCCACAAGAATAGCAAGCATCATGTTCATCAAGGGATATTTCAATCAAATCATCGAAATCATCATTATCTATAGATTCGTGCATATCATTATTTTCTTGCAAAGCAACGGTCATTCTCTCAATAAATTCTTTGACATAGACATTATGAGCATAGTTTTCATAGCAATATTTAAGTATGTCAAAATTTTCAGATTCGTAGAGAGTATTATCATACATTTCAATCGGAGAAGCAACTTCATAAGCACCCTTAAAAGCAACAAATTCTTCAATTTGTTCGATATCATAGTAACTATAAACACCCTTTGAATAAGAAGATAAGATTTCATTTTCATTAAACTCACATAGGTAGGGAAGGTGTTTTTTAGGGTTCTTAGAGCAACAAGTAAAATCATAAATTTCACAAAGATTCCAAGCATAACACAACAATTTGTTTATTTGATCCCATAAGAGTCTCCCTTTTTCATACAAACGGTGACGCACAAAATGAGCATGCTCTTCTAAAGATTTCCCCTCAACTAGGGTAGTTGGGGTTTCAGCACGAGCGCATAAGGATCGAAGATGATCCAAGTAGAACACTTTAACTGGATCCATATCAATAGAATTTTAGCAAGCAAAGATGCAAGCAAATAGAAGGCACGTGGAAACACAAGAAAAAAGACATACGGGAAGAAGGCAAAGAAAAGGCAAAGGTGAAGTGGGAGAGAGCAAAACGAGAGGCAAATGGCAAATATTGTAATGCGAGGGATAAGAGTTTGTGATGGGTACTTGGTATGTCTTGACTTGGCGCCAGAAATTGCTAGTTGCTGCGAGATCAAATCTTGACTTGACTTGGCGTAAGCCTCCCCGGCAACGGCGCCAGAAATCCTTCTTGCTACCTCTTGAGCATGTGTTGGTTTTTCCATTGAAGAGAAAAGGGTGATGCAGCAAAGTAGCGTAAGTATTTCCCTCAATTTTGAGAACCAAGGTATCAATCCAGTAGGAGGCTACATGCCAGTCCCTCGTACCTACACAAACAAACAAGAACCTCGCAACCAACGGGATAAAGGGGTTGTCAATCCCTTCATGGCCACTTGCAAAAGTGAGATCTGATAGAGATAATAATAAGATAAATATTTTTGGTATGTTTTATGATATAGATTGGAAAGTAAAGATTGCAAAATAAAATAGATTGGAAACTTATATGATGGAAAATAGACCTGGGGCCATAGGTTTCACTAGTGGCTTCTCTCAAGATAGCATAAGTATTACGGTGGGTGAGCAAATTACTGTCGAGCAATTGATAGAAAAGTTCATAGTTATGAGAATATCTAGGCATGATCATGTATATAGGCATCACGTCTGCGACAAGTAGATCAAAACGATTCTGCATCTACTACTATTACTCAACACATCGACCGCTATCCAGCATGCATCTAGAGTATTAAGTTCATAAGAACAGAGTAACGCATTAGGCAAGATGACATGATGTAGAGGGATAAACTCAAGAAATATGATATAAACCCCATCTTTGTATCCTCGATGGCAACAATACAATACGTGCCTTGTTGCCCCTGCTGTCACTGGGAAAGGACACCGCAAGATTGAACCCAAAGCTAAGCACTTCTCCCATTGCAAGAAAGATCAATCTAGTAGGCCAAACCAAACTGATAATTCAAAGAGACTTGCAAAGATAACCAATCATACATAAAAGAATTCAGAGGAGATTCAAATATTTCTCATAGATAAACTTGATCATAAACCAACAATTCATCGGATCTCGACAAACACACCGCAAAAAAGAGTTACATTTAATAGATCTCCAAGAAGATCGAGGAGAACTTTGTATTGAGAATCAAAGAGAGAGAAGAACCATCTAGCTAATAATTATGGACCTGAAGGTCTACGGTAAACTACTCACAACTCATCGGAGAGGCTATGGTGTTAATGTAGAAGCCCTCCGTGATCGATTCCCCCTACGGCGGAGCGCCGGAAAAGGCCCTAAGATGGGATCTCATGGGTACAGAAGTGTAACACCCCCAGTGTCATGCTACAGTAATCCCCTATTAATGGCGCCATGTCATCATGTTACTGTTGCTAATCTTCACTTGATCCAAATCAAAATTCAAATTCAAATCCAATCTAAAGTCAAAAATTCTTATTTGCCAAACCTGATAACTAAAATGTTCAAAGTGTGGCAAATAATCTCTAGGTATTTGTCATGTTGGAACCAACCTCTTTTGGATTCCCAAATTGCCCCTGGAAATTTATTTAGTGGCCCAACAGCATCTTAATGAACATTTTAAATTCAAACATGATTCTAAACTCTTCAAAATAACCTCGAACTTTTTATGGCAGTGTCAAAAATTGCAATACAAATTATGAGCCAAGTTTCATATTTTGCATAATCTTTTGATAACCTAAATAAGTACACGCCGTGCCATTTATGAGAAAACCGAATACATAAAGACAAAAATAAAAATAGGGAGAAGGCCCACTAGCCCAACGGGGCCAATCGGCCCAGCTGGCCTCCCAAACCAGGCCGGCCCACCTCTCCCTGCTTCCCCCATTACCCCCACTACCCAACCGTAAACCCTAGCCCACTCCCCCGTTTCCCCACTCTCCCCCTCTCTTGATCCCGATCTGGATCGGGATATTTCCCCCACCCTCGGTCGTCGACGCCCGAACCTCACCGCTCCCGATGCCGCAATGTTCTCGCCTGGCGCGTCCCACCGCCACCTCGCCCCAGAACCGCCCTCGACGCGCCGGACCACGCCGTCCCCACCTCTTCCTCGCGCTACTTCCTCCCCGAGCTGGACGTCGTCGCCTCGCCATCCCCGTCGCCGTCGCGCGCCGTCGCCCTACTACTCCGGCCTCCCCGAGCACGCCTTTGCACCTCTACAGGGCTTGTGAGCCCCCCTCCGTCTGACTCCCCTCCTGATGCCCCCATTGCGCGTGCGCGCTCCGGCTCATGTCCTTGTGTTCACCATGGCCGCCACGCTCCGCCCGCATACTGGCCACGCACGTCCATGCCCTGGCCGCAGCTCTCTGCTCCCGCTCCCCAGCTAGCGCACTACGGTCACCGCGCGCGCGTTCCCTGCCCGCGGCCTCGCGCCTGCAGCCCCGCGTGGCCTCGCTCGCCCCGTGCGCCCTGCGCCGCACCTGGCCACCGCCCCCTCACCTTGTTGTCCCCACTCCGGTCGGCTGCGGCCGCCCTGCCGTGGCCGCCAGCCAGCCAGCACGCGCCCGGGTCCGGCGACCCGGGGCCCACAGCCCCGTTCGGGTGCCCTAGCCGGGTCCTGGCACCCGAGAACCGCACTCGAGGCCCGCTAAGGCCCCCAGGGGCCTATGACAAGGGGGGCCCGCCCCAGAACGTTTTTATAAAAAAAGGAATTAAAAAATAATAATAATAATAATAATAATAATTAACTTAATTAATTCTGATTAATTAACCTAATCACTTAGTTAACTAATTAATCATTATTAGTTAGTCTAGCCAATGACAAACGGGACCCATACGTCTGTTGACCCAGTCAAGAGGTGGTTGACTGCTGACATCATGCTGACATCACGCTGATGTCATAATTATATTTTCCTAATTAAATTAATTCTGTTAATCCTAAAAATGAAATAAAACTTTAAAAATTAATATAAAATAAACGGTAGCTCGGTTGGAAAAACTTTATACATGAAAGTTGCTCAGAACGACGACGAACCCGAATACGCTAACCACATACCTGTCAGATGCTTCTAAGTATCTGAACATGGAACATTCCCCTTCGGTCATCTGTCTGACACAGGTCCGGAACCGGGAATACATTCCCGGTTGAATTCCCCCTTCACCTATATCGTGTGGCCATACGTTAGGTCACACCCGGCACAGCATGTTGCCACGTTATGCTTTGTGATGCTATGCTTGCTTTATATTTACTGTTTCTTCCCCCTCTTCTCTCCGGTAGACCCCGAGACCGATGCCGCCCCTGTGGTCGACTATGTCGACGACGACCCCTCCTTACCAGAGCAACCAGGCAAGCCCCCCCTTTGATCATCCCGATATCGCCCATTCCATTCTCTCATGCTTGCATTAGATTTTGCTACTGTCATTGATTGCTCCTATTCTTATGCATAGCCTACTTTTGTATCTACTGTTGTACCTTACCAGCTTTTCCTAAACTGCTTAGTATAGGTTGGTTAGTGATCCATCAGTGACCCTCACCTTGTCCTTATTGCCCCTGCTTCATCATCGAAGACCCAATCAACGGGATCGAAGACCAGGCCCCGGCACCGCACATCACTTTCCCCTTAGTTGCTCGACACTACTGGGTTACTATCGAGTACCGAGGGTGAGGCCTCATCAACACTTCTGATATTAACCCTGTAGTGTAGCTATTCAGTCGTGGTCATCGAGGGTGATTTCCTCTTTAACCACTTCCGATACGACTCTGTCGTGCAACCCCTCAAGTGTGAACCTCGAGGGTGGTCCCTCTTACATTCACCTTGATGATTACATCGAGTGGAATTCACCGGGGGTGATTCCTCGGGTTTTCCCCTTGATGTTTAGACACACAGTTACTATGATTACTATGACTTTACACTGAACCATGTTACTAAAGACGGGTCGACCCTGAGGGGTACCCGCGCGAGCATAATTGCTAGTGATGTGGAGTCGGGTTGACCTGGAAGGTGCTCGCGATATAATTACGAGGCGTGGCCGGGCATTCTTAGCCCTTGCCGCAAGTCCTCGAGACGGGGCAACGGGGTCACATCTTTCGTGAGTCTCTGCTTGTTACCGCGCGTTCCTAATCCACTACGATTTGGATATTTGATCCGAGGGGCCTCTAGCCTAATAGCACTAACCATCACGTGGGCATAGTATGGGCGTTCTGCGTCGTATGCATTAGCCGAAGCTTAATAGACGTCAGCAACTGAGCGGCGTGCGCCGAGTTGGACTGGTAAGTACCTGCCTTTTTTAAGGAGGTAGCTAGGTCTGCTCACCGGCCACCCACGCAACGTGCAGGAGTTCCCGGGGAGATGGCCCATGACTCCTGGCGGCATAGGTTTAGTCCGGCGTGCTGACCTCTCTATTAAGCCTAGGTCGGGTTGCGGCGTATTGTTTGGCCGAGGCCGTGCATGACCCAGGAAAGTGTGTCCGGCCGGAGTTAATCGAGCGTGGTGGGTAAGTTGGTGCACCCCTGCAAGGAAGAAAACATCTATCGATAGCCTGTCCTACGATAACGGACACTTGGAGTTGTATCCCGATCAATACAACTAGAACTGGATACTTGTGATAAGAAATGGATTGTGATGAGAAATCGATAGTATGGCTCTAGGATTTGTTTCTCGCAGGGAGTCGAGAAAGGATCTCTGGCCAAGATTGATAACACTACTACTACTTTACTTTATGCTACTCTACTCCCTCCTGTTTGCTGCAAGATGGTGGTTTCCAGAAGATGCTAGTCTTCGATAGGACTAGGCCTTCTCTCTATTCTGGCATTTCTGCAGCCCAGTCCACATATACAGCCTTCCTTTGATAATGTTGCATATGTAGTGTAGATCCTTGCTTGCGAGTACTTTGGATGAGTACTCACGGTTGCTTTGCTACCCCTTTCCCCCCTTCTTTCTTCTTTCTGGTTGTTGCAACCAGATGGTGGAGCCCAGGATCCAGACGACACCATCGATGACTACTACAACCCCGAGGGTGCCTACTACTACTACTACGTGGAGGCTGCCGACGACCAGGAGTAGTTAGGAGGCTCCCAGGTAGGAGGCCTTGCCTTTTCGATCGTTGTTGCTTTTGTGCTAGCCTTCTTAAGGCAAACTTATCTAACTTATGTCTGTACTCAGATATTGTTGCTTCCGCTGACTTTTGTGTATTCGAGCTTATGTATTCGAGCCCTCGAGGCCCCTGGTTTGTAATATAAAGCTTGTATTACTTTAATTTGTGTCTAGAGTTGTGTTGTGATATCTTCCCGTGAGTCCTTGATCTTGATCATACACATTTGCATGTATGATTAGTGTATGATTGAATCGAGGGCGTCACAAGTTGGTATGAAAATTGCTAGTATATCCAAGGAAGCGGAAAGAAACAATAGCAATCTCAACATAACGAGAGGTAATTTAGTAACATGAAAATTTCTACAACCATATTTTCCTCTCTCATAATAATTACATGTAGGATCATAAGCAAATTCAATAATATAGCTATCACAAAACATATTCTTAACACGATCCACATGTATGCAAAGTTGACACTCTTCCAAAATAGTGGGATTAACATTAACTAAAGTCATGACCTCTCCAACCCCACTTTTATCAAAAACTTCATAAGATTGAACATTCTCCAAATATGTGGGATCTAAAGTTGACACTCTTCCAAACCCACTTTCAATATTATTGCAAATACTATTATTAATCTCATATCCATCATGGGGCTTAAATAAATTTTCAAGATCAAAAGAAGAATCACCCCAATCATGATCATTGCAACAAATAGTAGTCATAGCAAAACTAGCATCCCCAAGCTTGAGGTTTTGCATATCATTAACACAATTGACATCAATATAATTTATAATAACACCATTGCAATCATGCTTTTCATCAAAGAAACTATCAAGTATGGGTGCAATAGCAACAATCTCATGTTTAACATAAGGAACTACAGAAAATTCATCTTCATAAATATTGGCATCATGGCCACAAGAATAGCAAGCATCATCTTCATCAAGGGATATTTCAATCAAATCATCGGAATCATCATTATCTATAGATTCGTGCATATCATTATTTTCTTCCAAAGCAACGGTCATTCTCTCAATAAATTCTTTGACATAGACATTATGAGCATAGTTTTCATAGCAATATTTAAGTATGTCAAAAATTTTAGATTCGTAGAGAGTATTATCATACTTTTCAATCAGAGAAGCAACTTCATAAGCACCCTTAAAAGCAACAAATTCTTCAATTTGTTAGATATCACAGTAACTATAAACACCCTTTGCATAAGAAGATAAGATTTCATTTTCATTAAACTCACATAGGTAGGGAAGGTGTTTTTTAGGGTTCTTAGAGCAACAAGTAAAATCATAAATTTCACAAAGATTCCAAGCATAACACAACAATCTGTTTATTTGATCCTGTAAGAGTCTTCTTTTTTAGACAAACGGTGACGCACAAATTGAGCATGCTCTTCTAAAGATTTCCTCTCAACTAGGCTAGTTGGGGTTTCAGCACGAGCGCATAAGGTTCGAAGATGATCCAAGTAGAACACTTTAAGTGGATCCATATCAATAGATTTTTAGCAAGAAAATAGAAGGCACGTGGAAACACAAGCAAAAAAGACATATGAGAAGAAGGCGAAGAAAAGGCAAAGGTGGAGTGGGAGAGAGGAAAACGAGAGGCAAATGGCAAATAATGTAATGCGAGGGATAAGAGTTTGTGATGGGTACTTGGTATGTCTTGACTTGGCACTAGAAATTGCTAGTTGCTGCAAGATCAAATCTTGACTTGACTTGGCGTAAGCCTCCCCGGCAACGGCGCCAGAAATCCTTCTTGCTACCTCTTGAGCATGTGTTGGTTTTTCCCTTGAAGAGGAAAGGGTGATGCAGCAAAGTAGCGTAAGTATTTCCCTCGGTTTTGAGAACCAAGGTATCAATCTAGTAGGAGGCTACACGCCAGTCCCTCGTACCTACACAAAGAAACAAGAACCTCGCAACCAACGCAATAAAGGGTTGTCAATCCCTTCACAACCACTTGCGAAAGTGAGATCTGATAGAGATAATAATAAGATAAATATTTTTGGTATTTTTTATGATATATATTGGAAAGTAAAGATTGCAAAATAAAATAGATCGGAAACTTATATGGAAAATAGGCCCGAGGGCCATAGGTTTCAGTAGTGGCTTCTCTCAAGATAGCATAAGTATTACGGTGGGTGAACAAATTACTTTCGAGCAATTGATAGAAAAGTGCATAGTTATGAGAATATCTAGGCATGATCATGTATATAGGCATCACATCCGCGACAAGTAGATCGAAACGATTCTGCATCTACTACTATTACTCCACACATCGACTGCTATCCAGCATGCATCTAGAGTATTAAGTTCATAAGAACAGAGTAACGCATTAGGCAAGATGACATGATGTAGAGGGATAAACTCAAGCAATATGATATAAACCCCATCTTTGTATCCTCGATGGCAACAATACAATACGTGCCTTGCTGCCCCTGCTGTCACTGGGAAAGGACACCGCAAGATTGAACCCAAAGCTAAGCACTTCTCCCATTGCAAGAAAGATCAATCTAGTAGGCCAAGCCAAACTGATAATTCGAAGAGACTTGCAAAGATAACCAATCATACATAAAAGAATTCAGAGGAGATTCAAATATTTCTCATAGATAAACTTGATCATAAACCCACAATTCATCGGATCTCGACAAACACACCGCACAAAAGAGTTACATTGAATAGATCTCCAAGAAGATCGAGGAGAACTTTGTATTGAGAATCAAAGAGAGAGAAGAAGCCATCTAGATAATAACTATGGACACGAAGGTCTGTGGTAAACTACTCACAACTCATCGGAGAGGCTATGGTGTTGATGTAGAAGCCCTCCATGATCGATTCCCCCTCCGGCGAAGCGCCGGAAAAGGCCCCAAGATGGGATATCACGGGTACAGAAGGTTGCGGCGGTGGAAATAGGGTTTCGTGGTGCTCCTCGATGTTTTCAGGGTACGTGAATATATATAGGCGAAGGAAGTCAGTGAGGGAGCCACGAGGGGCCCACGAGGGTGGGGGGCGCGCCTCCCAACCTCGTGGCTTCCTTGTTTGCTTCTTGACGTCCACTCCAAGTCTCCTGGATTGTGTTTGTTCCAAAAATAACTCTCCCGAAGGTTTCATTCCGTTTGGACTCCGTTTGATATTCCTTTTCTGCGAAACACTGAAATAGGCAAAAAAACAGCAATTTGGGCTAGGCCTCCGGTTAATAGGTTAGTCCCAAAAATGATATATAAGTGTATAGTAAAGCCGATAAACATCCAAAACGGGTAATATAATAGCATGGAACAATCAAAAATTACAGATCCATTGGAGATGTATCAGATGTCTTGGCCGTAAGCTAACCATTTTCATGCGCCCTTTAGCCTCGATCCAATGAGGCACAACTATCATCGGGAGTCCTTGTTGAAGAACGTCATAGTAACATACTTAGCAATGAAGTTTAGCTTAAAAAATAATGTATGCAAAAGATGCACTGAGGACAAATAGCAAAAATCTTACCATCTTTCCTAAATAGATATGACCGTAGTTCAATACGAACATTATTGGTCACACGTTTTGAGTACTAAGATTTTGAAGTCCAGGAAAATAATTTGTCTTGACAGTATCAAGATCCTCAAGCCATGAAACATAATGACTTATCTCCTCGCGGTTTAGTTCAGTCCCGGGACAGTAGTAGGTCATGTTTACCAAGTGCCAGACATGTTTACTTGAATGGAAATAAGTTATCAATAGAAATTAGTTGTCAACTATTTTTGAATAAAAAATATCCAAGACATAAATATGGTTGAGAAACTCACATAATGGTAGAACTGGAGGCGTCTGCACATCAACCCAGATATCAATATTACCTTCAATATCATCTTCCGGGCGAATATCAAAGGTGATAAGCATATCAGGCTCAAATGCATAAGCCTTGCATAGTTCTCTCCAATTTTTGTATTCCAAGGAGACACGACTCTACAAAGCCTGCATTTCATCAAGTAAAATTTTAGATCATCAAATCTCATATAGCATTCTTTGATGACAAGGTGATAATGACATAAAAATAATTAAATTTTCCATACCTAAATTTTCTTACTAAAAATAAAGTAGTTCTATTAATTCAACTAGTTCAACTAAGCACTTACTATAAACAAAAATAATTAATTTCCTTACTAATTCAACTAGTTTAACTAAGCACTTACTATAAATAAAAATAATTAATTTTCTTACTAATTCAACTAATTCTATTAAGCACTTACTATAAACTTAACCACTTAAATTCTATGTACATTCTACAAAATTCTACCTATCTATACTATTGAAAAAACCTACATTCTACCTATCTATACTATCAACTAAATCTATGGAGGGAGGAGGGGTTGTGGATGGAGGAGGGGGAAGGAGTAGGGGTTGTGGAGGGAGGAGGGGCTATGGAGGGAGGAGGTGCTGTTGATGGAGGGGCGGCTAGAGGAGGGAGGAGCAGGGGGAGGGATGAGGGGAGGAGGAGAGGCAGCTAGAGGAGGGAGGAGTGGGGTGGAGGAGGGAGGAGGGGCAGCTAGAGGAGGGAGGAGGGAGGAGGAAGAGGAGAAGGAGGAGGCTTACCGAGGCCGGAGGATGGCGGCGACGCCGACAGTAATGCGGCGACGGCGACGGCAATGCAGCGATGGGGGCGATGGCAGGAGGAGGACGACAGCCGCGACAGTGAGACAGGAGAGTGAGGAAACGGTCGGGCGGGGGGGATAAGGCTGGATTAGCAGTAGCACGGTTTAGGAGAAAACGCTACTGCTAAACTACTTAGCAGTGGTGCATTTTATAGGAACGCGCTACTACTACACTTAGCCTGGCGGCAACGGTGGGGTAATTTTAGTAGTAGCGCTCTTCGCCCTGACCACGCTATTTTAGTAGTAGCGCCTTCCGTTGCCCCGCGCTACTGCTAAGTAGCAGTAGCGCCCCATTTTATCCAGCGCTACTGCTAAAGTTATGTGTATAAGGTTTTTCCTAGTAGTGTTGTAACCTATATATACTGGAGGTTTTGGGCACTTTTGAACACGCAAGTTTTTGGAACCTCCTCTAGTTCTCTAGTTCGAGTTTTTGTTGATCCAATTAGAGCTAGAACTAGATCCTTTAATCCTCATAATTAGAAGTCCAGTGTGGTTCTAATCTCCTCCCTCTAATTCTCCGGCAATGATTAGCTCCGGACGGTGAATCGTTGCCAGATCGTGGAGACCGTACGCTTGTCATTTGTAGAGAATCTGTGCATTTGGTCTTCCGTTCGAGGGACTGTTCATGGATGGTTTGAGGTATCGTTCGTCTACGGTTTGAGGGACTTCAAGTACGACCTACACTGACTCGTCTTCTTCCGTTGTCACTCGGAGTTGACAATGATCCGATCCAAACCATTATTGCATCTTCATAGTGTTCCTTGTTGATCGTTTGGCAATTTTTTTTGTTTTCTACTATGTTTCCCGCCATTAATGCCCGGCATAGACAACTTCAACTAATAACTAAAACTTGCACGAACGTGTGCGTATCGTGATTGTCTCTTCCTGTGGGTATGCAAGCAAGAAGAGAACATGGTGGGGTGATGTTTGGAATCGTAGGCAGGTGTTTAGGATCACTTATTGATCAACTAGTTTGCGACCCCCCTTGTGTAGGTTGATCTCATATTATTCTAGTATTGGTATGACTAGTTGGTTTACATTGCTTAGCTTTGTGCTGCAACCTCAACAATTAACCATATCCAACCTATAAGTATTTTTAGTCTTGGTACCCTTGGTAATGGGACTTGTTGAGTCCTCAAGGCTCACAAATACGACAATAACCCTAGGTGCATGTACATGTTAAGTAAAGCTTTGCTCTGAGAGCGTGGAATGTTCTACGTGGAGTTCTTCTTCGACGACGGCTAGTAGATCGTGGTTGGCAGCTTGAAACCCATTGGTTATGGGACTTTTGCTTATGTTCTAGCCTCTATAGGCAACTTTGGTTCTTGTATGTACTCGGACCCATGTTTCTTTCATGTTGTAATGTCCGGTCATGTGACCTCTGATTGGTTTATAACTATATTACCATATTGGCATATGTTCACTCATATTAAACTCATCTATCTTGTATAGTTGTACCTCTTGTGATGTTCCATCTTTGTTCACCAACATATGACATTACGTATATGTTATGAAGTCATATCCTGGGGCAACCAATATGCACTTCTATCCTTAGCGAGGATAGCAAAGTCTTCGCTGAGGCTAGGACCGCATGGTGGGTGTTACGAAGAATCACACACTATCTCACCTAACGCACATCCATTCAACATGACTTTTCTGAATTTCTAGACGGATATGCTTGATGTGATATTGTTTTTATGCACTGAGCATGAAGAGTGGTGACATGTGAAGTGGTAGATTATGGATGGTTTTGGAAAGAATAGCTAGAAAAGTGGACCACACCTATTAGAGAAAACGCGATTGGAAAAGAAATCCTTACTTCTAATTATTTATAGGCCTAATTAATTGCCTGGCTAATTTATTAATTACATTAATGACTCGGTTTTTAAATCGATTCCATGCGGAAAAAATTCTGTTTAAATGGACCTAATTAATTGCATATATAATTAACTGTCTGGCTAATTACTTGCATTAATGGCTTGATTTCCAAATTGATTTGGCGCTCGGTTTCTAAATTTTTTCGCATTAATGGGGTTGCATGTGGACGACGTTGATGTATGTATTCCCCTTGGTCCAAAATACATTTTTACGTGATGATATTCCGTTGTTAGATAGCAGCAAAATATTTTTTTCCATGTGATACAGAAAGGTTAGGGTTCCAATATCAAAAGTAACGGAGCAAAACATAGACGACATCCATGTGCAGAAAGGAAAAAAGCAAGGGCAGTTTTACAATGGTTCTTACATCTAGAGAGGTGAGAGTCATCGAATCCCAGCCATTGGTTATTGATGATTTTTATTGTGCAAAAGGATCATATCTGACCCTCCAATTAATACATCGTGGCACAAAAAGGAAATTAATAATGCACATTGTTGTCTTCCCTACAAATTCCTCATGAAATCAGGGATATTACAATAATTAAATCAACGTGTTTTGAAGATGAAACATTCGAAGAGCATGGCTAATGGTACAATCAACTGCTAACTACACGATGTTGTCATGTCATCTATATTTATTCATCGTCACTTATAGTCATTCATAAAACAAGTTTAGCTATAAGATTGGCTATAAACTAGTGTTTTTTCCCATCCTCTCTCTATCTCTTTCTTCACATTTAATATATCTTCCTTTTTTTAAGAATCTATTGCATCTTACTAAGAGCACGCGTATAGCTAGGCTCTTGCATGAGAGTCCACTCCCCTTACTTCTTCATGTATCTCTTCTTTACGTAGGCAAAATTGCCACGTAAGCAGGCTATAAGCCTGTTATTGTACTTGCTCTAAGCAGCTTTTACTTCTCATAGTACATAGATATATGAAACATTCTCAAATGTTCCAGTATATTAAAAAAAATAAGTATGGTTGGATGGCTCAAATTGTGTGTGCCTTAATTTTTTGAAAAATAAATAAATTTAATTTAATTTGCATGTGGAAAAGATTGTTGCCAATGGATTTTCAAATTTTGTTTTGAAGAAATTAAAATCTGATTGAAAGCAATTGGATGATTTAAATTGTATGTAGCAATTCTGTTGGCATGTCAAGCTAGTAAATTTTTTAACCGTGCAAACATTTGATGTGTATACAAGTTACATTGCATACTTTTTTATGAAAGTATTTATTTATTTAACGTAATAGTCTATATGGCCAGAGTTCTTAGCAGTATATTTCCATAGTATTAATAGGATCAAAATGAGTGAATCTATGCTCTAAAATATGTCTATATACATCTGTATGTGGTAGTTCCTCTAAAAAGACAAATATTTAAGAACGAAGGAAATAGATGATAAAAGATCATATGGCCCTTGGGCCTTGGATCAAAAAACATAGACGGCTAAAATAGTTTGGGATCATGTTAAAGCTTCTCAAAAACAAATGGCTTCCGCATAAAACCACTAACATCAAAACAAGAGCTACTCTTGGAACGAAAGCTCTTTATCATTTGTTAATCTGCTACACCTATGTAGTGAACGAGTGCCAATGATTGATCCAAAGTCTTCTGCTGACATACAACCCGTATAACCATCAAGGTTTGTAGTTGGCTGATCACGTTGTTCTGTGAACTCATTCGGTCTTGTGGTGGACTTGCAGATATATTTATTGTCTGACAGCAAGTGTTCAATTTTCATGTCAATAGCTACTCTAACACGCCATCTAACATCGTGAAGATATGTATTGGAGCCACACTAACCTCGCTTGTTCAATTTTGAGTGCAAGCGGAACCATGCATGACGAAACACATACTCCATGCACATAGTCCAAACTACTATTCCTCTGTAAACTTTTACAAGACTTTTTAGATCAGTATTTAGTGATCTAGGGAGTACTCTCTAAGCAAATGAATCATCTTTATTAGTTCCCTAGTTGACCCGGTGGCATGGCTAACCACTTCACAGCTGGTTTGTTCGATCTGGGTTACAAAAATGGCTCGTGGTTGTGAGAGAGTTTTAAATTGAAATGATTTTGTATTTGCGCCAAACCATGGTACTTCCGTACCATGCGGTACTTGCCGTTGTAAGACCCGTCAAACAATACGACTTCTATGCAGCAGAAGTTAGGTTTCTTATTTTTAGTGAAGATTCAAGGATAGTGATAGGAATCGTGCTTAGTATCACATTTAGACCTAAGTATAGGTTGGTTAGTTACTCACCTAATCTTGAGTCAGCTAGCCCAAACCATGGTGAGATATGGTTGTTGTACCTTGTCATGCAATAATGACGAGTGAATAACAAAAAACTACCATATTACGGATTATCGTTCCAAAAAACTACCGTTTTTTTTAATCTTTCATAAAACTACCACAAAAGTGGTGGGCTGTTCCAAAAAACCCAAGTGACTGAACCATTAAGTTTTAAACGAAATTATGACAGCTCGGATCCACTCGTCAGGTTGACCGTTAAGTTTGACTGTTAGGTTGACCATTGACACGTTATGACAGGTGGGGCCCAAATATTTTTTAACATGCAATCGGGTCCCTACAATAAAAACTAAAAGCAATCAGGCCCTAAAAAAGCAATCGGGTCCCTGAAAAATAAAAAAGAAGCATTCGGGTCCTCGACAGCGAGCTCCTCGCCGGAGAGGTCCAGCACCACGCCGGCGAGCTCGTCGCCAGGGCCGGCCAGCACCACGCCAGGAGTAGATGGCTGCTGGCTGCGACAGCCGTCACCAGCGGGAAGCAACAGCGGCGACGGATTGGAACCGGTCGTGCTCCCTGGCTGCTCCCTGCCCGTGCTCGGGCTATTCGGCGGCGCGGAGCTCCTCCTTCTCTCTGTTGCGACAGCCATGGCCGCGGTAAGTAGCAGCGAGCAGCGACAGCGGGCTGTTCCCCGCCCGTGGTCGACCTCCAGGAGGCGAGGACGCTGTCCATGTCCATGGCGTGGTGGTGGCCGGCCCTGGCGGCGGCAGTCGTGGCTGCGCCGGGCGTGGTGGTGGCCGGACCTGGTGAAGGTGACCATGGCTGCGCCGGGCATGGTGGTGGCCGGACTTGGCGGCGGCGCTCCCATTGCGTTGTGGTGGTCGGACCTGGCGGCGGGGCTCCCCATCGCCTGGTGGTGGTCGGCCCTGACGGCGACGCTCCCCATCATTTGGTGGTGGCTAGCCCTGGCGGCGGCGCTCCCCATGGCCTGGCGGCGGCCAGCCCTGGCGGCGGCGGCCGTGGCTGTACCGGGCACCGGGCTCGGGTGAGACTCCAGGGAAGAAGAGGGGGAGAAGAAAGATAAGGGAGAGAGAGAGCACTTACATCTGGGACCCACATGTAAGTTAACAGTCAAATAAAGGTCAACAAACGGTTTGTTTAGGAGCGGGCCCGACCTGTCATAAATCGGATTAATTTTAAATCATATTGTCATTTGGGTTTTCCGGAACAGCGAACCAATTTTGTGGTAGCATTTTGGAAAATTAAAAAAAGTGGTAGTTTTTCGTAGCCATAGCCCGTAATGTGGTAGTTTTTTGCAATATACTTCAATAATGACACTCCCATTGCTCCACCTTGGACTAGTGCTCCCTCCGTTCCTAAATATAAGTCTTTTTAGATTTCAATATGGACTATATACGGACCAAAATGAGTGAATTCACACACTAAACTACGTCTATATACATCCGTCTGTAGTCCATATTGAAATCTCTAAAAAATACTTATATTTAGGGATGGAGGGAGTATATCATAACATTGATACTCCGTTTTTACCGCATGTTAGTTTTGGCTGAAGTCAAACTTTATAAAGTTTGACCAAGTTTGTAGAAAACAATGTGAAAATTTACAGTATCAAATTTATGCAATGATGAATCCAATGATATATATTTCATGGTGTATATGTTAATATATTTTTCTACAAACTTATTGAAAGTATATATAAAGTTTGACTTTAAACAAATCTAATATGCGGAGTAAATAAAAATTGAGGGAGTACGTAAAAATCTAATGTGATACCCTATTTATTGAGAAAAGATAGAGTTACCATAGTAGTAGTAGTATAGGGCTATAAACCGGAAGGGAGCAATAATATCTCATAAATTTTTCACACAAAAGATCTTAAATAAGAATTGTTTTAAAAGCAACACAAATACTTACCATAGTAGTAGTACTCCCTCCGTCACGGTTTAGAAGGCACGCTTGGAAATTCTCTGGGACCTAGGCGGTTATCTATTGGTTGTGAGATAGGCTAAAAAATAGCATTCACACTACGCATGCATATAGAAATAGTACTCCGGAGTACTAATTAGCTACTAGAAATAAATGCAATGCGCCCTAAACCTTGTCTATTGTGAAAACGCACGCAAATTTAACTGTGCCTTCTAAACCGTGACGGAGGGAGTAGTATAGTGCATTGAGTGCCATATATACAACATGAATGCCAACTCAAAAAAAAAAAACATGAATGCGAGATGTACACTGGCCTGCCCAAAGTTGACCAATCTATAAGTACACGAGGATGCCGGCCCTTGAGAGCTGTGCACCCTTCCTCGGTACCGTTGCTGCCAGTCAGCTCTCCTTCTCGATACCTTGACCAGTGACCACAATACTCCACTGGTAGCACGAGAAACCTTTGCAGGGCGTCCACTCCACACACACACACAACAGGGGAGGGAACGCGATGGCCGTAGGTGCTGTTGGCGTTGAGGCTGGCCATGGCTCCCCTTTGGCTTACGGCGGCGAGCTCACGTTCACCGTAGTCATGACCTGCCTCGTGGCGGCCTCCGGCGGCCTCATCTTCGGCTACGACATCGGCATCTCAGGTCAGGTTCACCCACAGCTTACCATGATCTTGCCCGGTGTGCTCGTCTCGTTTCTGATCTCTTGCTAACTATATTGTGAAAAATTCAGGCGGCGTCTCGCAGATGAAGCCCTTCTTGCAGACCTTCTTCCCCACGGTGCTCAGGCGGATGGCGGACGCCAAGCGGAGCCAGTACTGCATCTTCGACAGCCACGCGCTGACCTCCTTCACCTCGTCCCTCTACATCGCCGGCCTCGTCTCGTCCTTCGCCGCCGGCCGCGTCACCAGGTCGCTCGGCCGGCGTGGCGTGATGCTGCTGGGCGGGGCGCTCTTCTTCGCGGGAGGCGCCATGACCGGCGCGGCCATGAACCTCGCCATGCTCATCGTCGGGCGCATGCTGCTCGGCTTCGGCGTCGGCTTCACCAACCAGGCCACCCCGCTGTACCTCGCCGAGATGGCCCCCGCGCGGTGGCGCGGCTCCCTCGGCGTCGCCTTCCAGTTCTTCCTCGCCCTAGGGATCCTCATCGCCAACCTCGTCAACTACGGCACCGCGCGCCTCCAGTGGGGCTGGAGGCTCTCCCTCGGCCTCGCCGGCGCGCCGGCCATCGTCATCTTCGTCGGCGCTCTCTTCCTCACCGACACGCCCAGCAGCTTCATCATGCGCGGGAAGGCAGACCTCGCCCGGTCGGCGCTCCTCCGGGTGCGCGGGGCCAGCGCCAACGTGGACGCCGAGCTCAAGGACATCACGCGCGCCGTGGAGGCCGCGCGCAGCAGCGAGGAAGGCGCGTTCCGGAAGCTCTTCGCCGACCGGCAGTACCGCCCGCACCTGACCTTCTCCGTCGTGGTGCCGTTCTGCCACCAGCTCAGCGGCATGATGGTGCTGACCTTCTTCTCGCCGCTGGTGTTCCGCATCGCCGGCTTCGGGAGCAACGCGGCGCTGATGGGAGCGGTCATCCTCGCCGCCGTCAAGTTCGGCTCGCTCATCCTCTCCACGCTGGTGATCGACCGCTACGGCCGCAAGGTGCTCGTCGTGGTGGGCGCGGTGATCATGGTCGTGTGCCAGGTCGCGAACGCGTGGATCATGGGGGCGCAAGCCGCCGACGGCCCGATACCGCGGGCCTACGGGGTGGCGCTGCTGGCGCTCACCTGCGTGCAGGGCGCCGGGTTCGGCATGTCGTGGGCGCCGCTCATCTGGATCATCCCCGGGGAGATCTTCCCGATGGAGATCCGGTCGGCGGGGCAGTCGGTGAGCGTGTCCACCACGCTGGGGCTCACCTTCCTGCAGACGCAGACCTTCCTCGCCCTGCTCTGCCGCCTCAAGTACGCCACGTTCGCATACTACGCAGCCTGGGTGGTGGCCCTCACGGCCTTCGTCTTGGTCTTCCTCCCGGAGACCAAGGGCGTCCCTCTCGAGTCCATGGGCTCCGTCTGGGAGCGCCACTGGTACTGGAAGAGGTTCGTCGGCGACGGCCACGGCCGGCGCAAACCAGCTTCATCTCCGTCGGCATCAACATGAGCTATGTGTTCGTTTAAAGTGCACGCATGCATGCATGCTCGGTTAAAGTTTTATTTAGGAGCGTGGCATTCTTCTTCTTCTTGATTGGACTTGGAGTATCTTGTATTGACTCGCGGATGAATTTGCCATGTTGTTATCATGGATGCTAAATGTCTTTCCTTTTCTTTCGACAGCTTGGATAATGGGTATGTTATTAATCGTCGATGTATATATGTATACATGTTCTTGTGCATACATGTTCTTGTGTAATGAAATCTTTCTAATGAAACGTGCTGATCACCGGAATATCTTCAACATGAGTATTTGTTGGTCAACCAGTCGTAGTTGACTCGGCCGAAAAATATGAGTTCATACATATGTTCATAATGAGCTGAAATGATTGTTTTTTATATGACACACAAAGTCATATTTTACAATCGCTTCGTTGTCTTACATCATGATTGTGATGTCCCATTAGAAGGTTTTTAATGTTCCACGATAAAGGTTTATTGTGATGTTCCATTGTGTGCCATCATTATTGTGATCACATATAAGTTTTTCCATTATTGTGACTAACTTTTTAGAAGGATTTTTCTTCTTCTTCCCTGATGGAATCCTGATACAACTTGGAGCAAATTCTCCCGTCTATCTCTTTTAGTAATAACAACGATGCATTTTATGGCAGTATGACTCTATATGGGGGGAGTGAATTCCCTCTGTTTGGTCTACTTTAATTCCTCGCAGGGTCCAAGTCTTTCTGTGGCTTATATCTCATAAAAAACCTATGACTAGACAAAAATTTGTAGAAAAGAAACTTGAAATTGTGTACATTGGATTGTGTACATTGCAATGAGCAAGAAATTGTTTACATTGCAATGAGCAATAAATTGTTTCTCATCTGCTCTTTGATTGTGCAGTTTCTAAAAATATTTGGAAATAGTTGTCTAGCTTCTTTGGAATTACTTTAGGATATGATTTTCCTTCCGTTGCCAGATTTTGGCCTGCTAACAGCAACCACGTGTGCGTAATTTTACATGTGCTTGCATCTTAGGGTGTACCTGAAAAACTAGAAATGCACACATATTTAATAATGCAATTTGGTCTGATATTAAGCAGGTGTGGCGGTTAATCCTAGTGCTCTAAAAAAGGAGGATCCTACACAAGGAGAAGCATCTCGGAAGAAAGATTCAATCTCTGAGATGATCTCTTCATGGAATAGAAACTCCACATCGTTTGTCCTTGGGGTAACTGAACCCGACCTTGGCACTGGTTCTCTCAATAGTGCCCTCCTCTCTAGCATGTCCTTGGTTGATCCAGTCAATAACCAACAGGTGAGGGTAGAGGGCAGATGCTTTGCCATCCCCTACCTCGAGCCCAAAGAGACCAAAGCCTTCCATGCTTAGCCCCTGCAATCCTCTCGAGCTAACCAACTCGTCCCTATAGTCCCCCCTGAAGAAATCCAAGATCACCTTTTGTTGGTGTCAAAACCGGCAGACCTCTGGTAGGGGGCCCAAACCGTTAGATCGGATCGATAGGTAACAAGAGAAAGAACACACCGTATTTATCCAGGTTCGGACCCTCTCTATGGAGGTAAAACCCTACGCCCTGCTCTTGCTTATATTATGGATGTATCGAAGTACAGAGTTGATCTTTGCCGGGTGTTGGTTTGCACTATCAGGATAGGAGATCGCTGGTTTGATTGCTAGACCTTTTTCATTCAAGTTTAGAGTTATCATTTATGCTGTTAGGCCAAACTGGTATATAAAATATTTATTCTCGTATAGAGCACTAAATGTCACCAAGCCTGGTCGTTAATCGCCAATTGGGTTGCACCCTTTTCATTTGAGTTCAAAAAAATTACTTTACGCTGTTAATCTAAAGAATATATAACTTCCTGATCCCACTTCAATAACAAATGTCGTCGGTTGTTTCGGCAAGCAGGTGCCGCTCACGGCCTTCACATCGTCGCTGCACGTTGCCGGGCTGGTGCCGTCCGCCGCTCGTGGCCAGCTGCATGCCTGCATCAGCACCGCCAAGGCCACTGGACGTCAGCGCATCATGCTCATGGGCGGGGCGCTCTTCCTCGCCGGTGGCGCCATCACCCAGCGTGGCCATGCATCAACATCGCCGTGCTTACCGTCGGGCTCACCAACCAGGTAAGTATAAATCGCCTTCCCCGGTGCAGTTATTTAATCTATCTACGTGCGTACCACGCCTTGTGCCTGTGAAAGTCAAGTCTTCGGTTCACATATACACTGCGTATAAATCCAGCCGTTGTTCGCTGGACTCATTCGATCTTGCAGTGGACTTACTACATCATGCCATCTAACATCGCCAAGATATCTTCGGAGCCACTAACCTCGCTTGCTTAATTTTAGGTGCAAGTGGAACCATGCATGGCTGGATTAACCCAATAGAATAGGGATGAGACTTGCCTGCTCCCCACGTGTGTGCCCATCCGTGCTTCCGCGTACGTGGCTTGATTTGATTGAAACAAAATAAGATCCGGCTCCACCTCCTTAAAAAATCAGAGGGGGAAGATGATTAGATTAGAAAGAAAAAAGGAAAAAGGACAGCCGTAGGATGAAGTGGGAGTACGGATGAGAGCATGGGAAGGGAGCAGGCAAGCCGGATTCATAGAATAGACTGATTGACGAGCCTGCAATCATGTATTCATGTCTGTTACCAAGTCTCCAGTTGACCTCGTGGCATGACTAATTAACCACTTCACAGCTGGTTTGTTTGGTTTGAGTTCCTACTATAAACATGACTCGTGATTGTTGGGACAGTTTAAATTGAAATGATTCTCCTTTTCTCGGCTGAAATTGAAATGATTCTGTACTTATGCCCAACTAAAGAAGTTCTAACGATACGTCATATGAGATATCATATGATATGACTATCGAATAGCAATGGACTGCTTGCCGAACTATATAATATAAGTCAGTGCAAAGAAATAAAAAGAAACTCTGAGCAAATGAATCATCAACAATCATGTGGTTGATCCTTGTTTTGATCGCTCTAGAGTTTTTATTACCTTTTTCATTGTCCTCCGCTAGGTAGAGTTGTGTGTGTGTGCGCGCGCTATTATTGGCTGCATACATTCTAGTCATATAGAGACCGGTTGTGTGCTCATTTTTAAAAAAAGGAATATATTAATATCGCGAAGATATCAATTACACTTAGCATCTGTATCAACAAGATGTCAAAGACATACAGGATGCACACAATCTTGAAAGAAAAGAAAAAAAGAAAGAGAAAAAACAAAGGCCTCACCACGATGATCAAATCCTCTCAAAGCAGCAGCACACAAACCATCAACAAAGACTGGTTAGTGCCGGTGAATGTGTCAAGTCTTCAGATTCACATATAACTGCGTGTAAATCCAGCCATTGTTCGCTGGACTCATTCTATCTTGCAGTGGACTAATTGCATCATGCCATTGCAAAGATATCTTCGGAGCCACTAACCTCGCTTGCTTAATTTTAAGTGCAAGTGGAACCATGCATGGCTGGACTTAACCCAATAACAATAGACTGAGTGACGAGCCTTCAATCATGTCTGTTACTAAGTCTCTAGTTGACCTGGTGGCATGACTAACCACTTCACAGCTGGTTGTTTGGTCTGAGTTCCTACTATAAATACGACTCCTGATTGTTGTGACAGTTGAAATGATTATGAACTTACTCCAAACCTAAAGAAGCTCCAACGATACGTCATATGAGGTATCATATGACTATCAAATAGAACCGGACTGCTTGACGAACTATATAATATAAGTCAGTGCAATGAAATAAAAAGGAACTCTCAGCAAATGAATCGTCAGCAATCATGTCGTCCATCATTGTTTTGATCGCTTTAGAGTTTATTTTTTCATTTTCTTTTTCCTCCGCTAGGCAGAGATGCGGTCATATAGGGCTTTGTCTTTGCCGGTGTGAAATTTTATGTGTGTGTTAGTATTGACTATATGCATCCTAGTTATGTAGAGGCTGTTTGTGTGCTCATTGGGTTTGTATTATTTTGGTGCTTCATTTGAGTTCATAAAATCCACTTTTTATCTAAAGAAAAGAACATTTCATAGTGCAGAATTTTCCCTGAGCCAGCGGCAATATTTTGCGTCGGAGCACTAAGAGCATCTACAATCGGTTTTCTTCGTTTTCCCATGTTCCTTCTTGGCTTTGACAGCTTTCATTCTTTTGCATTGATTTCCTTCATTTTTTTATTTCTTTTTCTATTTTCCTTGTTGGCTTTTATTAGTTTCTTCGTTTTCCTTTGATTTTTTGCATCATCGGTTTTTCTTTATTTCCAACACATGTCTGCTTTTCTTTCAGTACACAATATACATTTTTAGTGTATACATGAAACATTTTTCTATGCACATTCAACATTTTTCAAACACACGATGCATGTTTTTTCTTTAATACATACTTTGAACACTTCTTTAATATATGGTCAAAAAAAATTTAAATACACGTTGAACATTTTTATGGTAATAAACATATTTCTTAAACAACTTGAAGATATTTTTACATTGAATAAATATTTTTTAAATGTTTTCAGTACACAATATACATTTCCAGCGTACACGTGAAATATTATTTGGATACACATTAAACATTTTTAGAATACACAATGTATATGATTTATTCATGTTTTGAACACTTTTTTTAATGCATGGTCAACATTTTCTCGAATACACACTTAACATTTTTATGGTAATAAACATTTTTGTAAAACTATGTGAATATTGTTTTACATTGTATAATCTTATAAACATGTCACAAATTTTTGTGAAAGTGGTAATATTTCTTTAAAAAGTCACGTACATCTTTAATGGTAAGAAATAGTTTTTTATATTATACAAACATTTAAGTGTATACATGTTTTCCAAAAATTTCACAGATAGCGTTTTGGAAGGCATGAACATTTTTCACTGCTGTGAACATTGTTTTCGAAAGCTATCAACATTTTTTAGTTGCTTAAACGTGTTAACAGTTTCAACTTCATGGTTTCATTTAAAAAAAATAGCACGACATCAACATGGGGAACCCACATTCCTATAGGCGAGGCTGCCTTCCACTCGCTATAAGCGAGGCATGTGCGTGCCCATTTAATCGGAGCATTCTTTGTTCTGGACGAAGCAATCCTCCTCAAGCCCATGTGACGCCCATTGAACCTGGCCCTACTCACACATGAGAGATGAGAGGAACTCAAAAAAAAAAACATGAGGTATCAGAGAGAAAAAGGAAAAGGCTTAATGGAATACTCGACCATAAGAGTGTTTGGGAATGAAACCATTTTTAACATACGGCGAGAAAAATATGCTGCACCCATAACATTCAGGAAACCATTGAGCACAAACTTCTACTCCCTCCGTTCCTAAATAGTTGTCTTTCTAGAGATTTCAACAAGTGACTACATACGGAGCAAAATGAGTGAATCTACACTTTAAAATATGTCTATATACATCTGTATGTAGTAGTCCATTTGGAATCTCTAAAAAGACAAGTATTTAGGAACGGAGGGTTGCAATATCGAACGTTCAAGATCTCACGTCTAGGTGAGATCAGACGACAAGGTAAATCTGGCGCTTCTATTGTCATGTTACGTCTAGTGTGGCCCAATTTTATTTGTTCTAAGTTATTCCCTCCGTCTTAAAATTTAAGAACATTTTTAACACTAGTATAGTGTTAAAAATGTTTTTATATTCTGGGATAGAGGAAGTGTATGTTTACTTTTTGTAGTGTCAATAGGTCTTTGTTTACTAGCAATTGCACGTGCGAGGCACAATTTTCGTAATACATACTATTTTCATTTCTTTTTTCTTTGCATATTTAGTTCAGCTTTAAGTCAAACTCTGCAATGCTTGGAATTTTTTTATTAAAGATATCAACATCTACTGTACCAAATAACTGCAGTACGAAATATACTTCATCATGGATGGCACGATAGTTTTGTATTTTGAATGCTGATTTTTTTTGTTCGGGAGAATAGGCTAGCCGCTGCCTCCTCCTCCTCCACAAAAAGAGCTAGGGTTTCTGCCTTCCGCCGGTGCCGCCGCAGATCCGCTCCTCTTCGGTGGCCCTAGGGCCATGGAGGCGCGGTGGATCTCGGCAAGGGACCGACGGGAGGGCTCCGCTTTTAGTTGTTTCTCTCAGTTTTGCTAGGGTTTGTGTCCTGCTTAGGAATACGAGACGGCACGGCTCCCTGAAGATGGAATAAAGGTCTCCCCGCCTAGACCCCGTTCCGGCGGTGCGTCTAGCACCGTTGATGGGTGTGTGGAGGTGTGTCCCCGGCGGATCTATCTTTGGTGGATTTGCTTGGATCTCGTCGTTGTTCGTCTACGTTCGTGTGTCTTCGAGTTGGATCCTTCTGATCTACGGTATTCTTCATCTGCGGCGGTTGCTATTTTGGTGCGCTGGTTCTACGGGGCCTTAGCACGGCAACTTTCCGACTGTCTACTATAACAAGTTGTGCCTGACTCCGGTGATGGAGGGGTGATGACGGCGCGCCTTCGGCTCGCTTCAATACTTGTAGTAGTCGCTAGGTGGTCTACGAATTTGGATGTAATTTTTATTATTTCTTGTATTCGTTGTACTGCCATGATTGAATATAAATAGATCAAAAAATTTCTTAAAAAAAAGAATGCTGATATTTTTTTAAAACTTAGTCAAGCGTCAGAAAGTTTAACCGAGGCAAGCCTTGGTATATAATGAAATGAAGTTTTTTCTTTGAGGGAATAAAATGAAATGAAGTTAGGGGTAGTGATGGTGATTATTTTAATAGACAGCTTAAACGCAATAGACGGTGGAGATTTCATCTCCTGCCGTGCTGCCGCGGACACTACCCTGTCCAGCAAAAGCACTTCTTTCGGCGGCGGCGGCGGCGCGAAGGCAGAGCCGGAAGGATTAGGGTTTAAGCCATGGCGGCCGAGGACCAGATCCCGCGAGCGCAAGCCAACCCCGAGAAGACCAAGAAGCGGAAGAAGCCTAAGAAGGACAAGTGGGGCCAGCCCATCGCCGCCGCGGCCGACGAGCCGGCCGTCGAGCAGGTGCAGGAGCAAGAGGCGCCTGAGGAGGCTGTCGCAGCGGCGGCGGCGGCGGCGGCGGCGGCGGGGGTTGGGGAGGGCGCTGAGAGCTATGAGCGCGGCAAGGTGGTGGCGAGCGGCATGCCGTACACGACCACCGAGGAAGAGATCCGGGAGCTGTTCGACCGGTTCGGCCCCATCCGCTCCCTCCAGCTCTCCCGCTTCCCGGACTCCGGCAACTTCCGCGGCCTCGCCTTCGTCACCTTCGAGGTTACTACTGATTTTGTTTGTTATATGCCGTAGTAATAATTTAGCATCCATATAATCCTCTGTATTTGTTCCGAGTACCAGAGGTTAAGAGGCCGGCAATAGTTCGTTTGTACCTTATTCAATAGTACACTTGTTCAGACTACCTTGTTAACCATTTTGTGTATGTCACACTGTCACCTTGTTCTGTCAGTTTGTTGAATGGGCTATGTACAATACAGTGGTGTATGTGTTTGGTCCTGTTCGACCCCTGATAGCCTGATCCTCAATTTTAGTTGTGGACTCCCTTTGCATGATTCGTCACCATATATGATGACCAATTGGCAGACTGATAATCATTTGATGTTAGAATTCCTTCCATCATACAAGTGATATTCCCTTATCTTGTTACCGAGCAAATTTGCTGTTGCTGCTCTATGCAAGAACTACAAAGTAAACTGAAGAAATTTTGGAAGTTGGAACATATAACTAGTTGGCTTTTTAGTTCATTTGAACAAAGCTTATTCACTCTATTATGTCATTCAGTCTGATGAAATGAATTTGGCATGAAACCTCTGTGGGATCTACTAAGAAAACTGAAGAAGTTTTAGAAGTCAGATACATATAACTATTTGGCTTTTTGGTTCGTTTGAAAAAGGCTGATTCATTCTACTCTATTATGCCATTTCAGTCAGATGAAGTTGCCATGAAATCTCTGGAGCTTGATGGATCCAAAATGTAAGTTTCAGCCTGTCTATTGATTTGTGTCTTACTCATGTCATCACACAGGTGAATTCCCTTGCCACTGACACATATACTGCTTGTACAGTGGTAACAGGTTTATGAGGGTCGAAAGATGCAGGGTAACTGCTAGCTCGAAGAGGCAAAAGAAGACAGAGTTCCAATCTGATCCTGAGAAGCCTGATGGCTGCCTCTCAGCTTATGTCGGCAATCTCGCATGGAACATCACCGAGAAGGACTTGAGGGATTTCTTCAAATCATCAAGGATTGCATCAATAAGATTTGCCATCGACAATAGAACTGGAGATTCTCGTGGTTTCTGCCATGTCGATTTCGAGGACGATGAATCGCTCGAGAAAGCTGTCCGGATGAATCAATCTGAACTGCGGGGAAGACCTGTGAAGATAGCGTATGCTATCATCAACAGGGCCTGAAGGCTGGCTAGCTGGTGCTCAACGTTTAGCATTATTGGGCTAGTGAGATTCGGCTGTAAGGTCTTGCCCCCTTCACTGTTTCCATTATGTTTCTATAGACCAAACACACACACCATGATGTTTGTGTATCCCAGATATTGGCCAGATGTGATGAGCGTGTAACAAATACTTTCAGGCCTGCATCTTATCAATCTATCTTAAAAATCATGCTGCGCGTTGTCCTGTCCAGCACAGTTGCAACAGCTTTGTAGTAGAGTTGTGTAAACCTGTCTGTCTTATGTTTGTATGAAAAAACCTCTGTCTGCAAATCTTTTCAACATGTACTTGTTCGCAGGAGATGTTTGTAGTTTTATTCGTAGTGTTTTCCTCCCAGTGTCCATTGCTAAGGTGATGCGCATTTAGCATTAGTGTGCTACTGAGCTTCAGTATTCCACTTCAGACTTTGGTTTCGCCCCTCTCCAGAGTGATGTTTTGTTTCTTCAAATATTGGCCGAATGTAATGCTTGTGTTTCAAATACTTGGTGGCTACATGATCTCTATCAATCTATCAACCTTCTCTGCTGACTGCACTTCATTTCGTGAAAATCTTGCTGATACACCGTGATGTTCATGTTCAGCAAGATTGCGACGGCTTGAAATTTGTACAACTGTTGACTGAAATGCTTTTCTTTTTCTTTTTCCTTCGAGAATAAGACCGGCCTTTAATGTAAGTCATTTGTAGAGTAGTTTTTTTTAACACCCTCTCGTTCCCTTTTTTGCGGAATTAGCATCTATCCATCTGACCGCGCGGCTTAAGCATCTAGCTTTAGGCTTCGTTTGGTATTGCAATGGACAATGGTAAGCTGGTTGGTCTGAGGTACATTTTCTTTCTTTCTTTCTTGAGCTTATAATAACATTACTATTATCGATGACCTGAACATACATGTTGATGAAAATTGTATTCATTTCCACGAGTGCGGCTGAAGAGTAGTCTTGGGGGTACTGTTTTTTACTTCAGAGCATAGGCATAAGCTTTGCCTCATACATTAATTAAGGGGGAAAGGAGAGTTGAGGTTACAATACGACGCAAAAGCGAATACAAAAGAGGTCACTACTCTCCTGGCATGAGTTGAGCCAAATGCTTTGCGCCCGCGATGACCCAAAGTCTTGCTTCTTTTTTAATTTCCTCCATGAGAACTGTCGTAGGGTGGATTTGTGTCAGAAGACCCTTGTGTTCCTCTCATTCCAAATGGTCCAACACATGAGCATGGTGATAGATACCACTGCACTCCTATTGAGAACGCTGCTTTCGGACATTTTGATCCACCAATCTTTTGTGGACCTCTCCATAGCCCAAACTTGGTGTCAAGGTGCACTAGTTGGAGCCAATATCTAACCATATCCCAAAGCCTCAAGTTGTAGCGGCATTTGTAGAGCAAGTGGGAGGAAGTTTCTGACTCTCTTTTGCATAAAGGGCATAGGCCACAATTTGGCCAATCACGCTTGGTTAGCCTATCCGCGTCCAATTCCTTCCTGGATGGCCAACCACGCAAAGAATTTGACCTTCGGTGTGCACGCGCGCTGGGGGGGGGGGGGGGGGGGAAGGTTAGGAGGCTTCAAAACCGTGTGTCCACAGTGGTGGGTATTGTCCCCAAGAACCGCACCCTTGTACGAAGAGGCCGCCGAGTAGTGCCTACTTGTCGTGTGCTTCCAAGAGATGTTATCGACGAGGAGATGGATGTCATGGAGCTCCAACCAAAGGGAGACGCACTCGTCAATGTGATCCATGGAAATTGTGTTGGGAATTTTAATCTTTAGAATACAAGCATTGTCCTTCACTGCATCCTTATCTTCCAATTCTTTCTAGTTGAGCATTTATAGATTAGTAAAGCAATCTCCTTGGTATTTCTTGCCTTTCAACCACGACGAGTTCCAAAAAGGGGTGTGAGCGCCATTACCCCTGGAGATGGTGGTGGAGGCATAGAAGAAATTATTATCTTCATCATCGCACGGGGTGCACAAGCCCACCTGAAGTTTGGAAGGCTCCTTCCACTGAAACTACAACCACCGCAAAGCCCGAGCGTATATTTTGAGGTTGAGCACACCAAGGCCCCCGAAGTCCTTAGAACGACACACCGAGTTCCAGTTAACTTTGCACTTAGCGTCCATCGTCTTGCCCGTCCCGGACCAAAGGAAGGCCTGCTCAAACTTGTTTGCATTGTGTAGCACACCCAGTGGCACAATGCGCATGTGTGTGGGTGCGCGGGGGGGGGGGGGGGGGTGATGTGGTAGATTGCTTGTAGGTTAGGACGGACTTGACAAGGGCCGGCCAACCAATGGTGATGATATTTCTTCCATACCTAATGACGGGCTTGGAGGCAATGTTGTCTTCAAGATATTGGAAGTCCACCCTTTTGAGTTGCCAGACCAAAAGCGGTAGGCCCAACTATTTGATTGGGAAGACCATTCTAGCCACTGACAAGCTACGAAAAATCGTTGCAAGGTTTAGATGCCCACACCAGATTTTCTGAAATTTGTGGCCAGCCCCGTTACGTCGGCAAAGTTGCTCAAAATGCTCGCAATTTTGTCAATGTCCCCATTGAAAGGAGTCATGAAGACCGCTGTGTCGTCCGCATACTGGGAGGTGCGGAACATAGCCCCCCGACCCTGAATCTTGTGTAGAAGACCATGTTGAGTGGCCGACTCAGGATTTTTTGCAAGTGGCCAATTGCAAGGACGAATAGGAGCGGTGAGAGGGGTTCCCTGTGCCGGGGGCCCCTACCATGCGTGATAGGGGGGGGGGGGTCCACTCTGTCGAGAAGAAACAGGGACGAGGAGCAAGGCGGCGATCCAATCCCTAAATTTAACCGGGAAGCCGTGACGATGTTGGAGAAGATCAAGCAAGTACTCTCACTTCACCGAGCCAAAAGCCTTTCAAATGTCGAGTTAACTAGAGGCTAACGCGCGCTTCGCCGCGCCGTTCTTCACTTGTGAAATTAACTTTTTATATCTATAGATTATTGTGATCAGTTGTTTTGTTTTGATTTTATCTGTGTTGGCTATGTGTTTTTAATTTTTATTGGTGGTGTGTTTTGTTCGTATATCGTGTTGGGTGGCTGCTGGAGTATTTTATTTTTCAAGAGAAGGAGGGGTTATTTGATGTGTGGTTGCGAAGTCTTTGCACATTTTGGCCTTGTTATCAGCCTGGTGGTGATTGTTTGAACCTCTTGGGAGTTCTTATTTCACTCTAAACCCATGGAATTGCTATTGTGACGCTCACATGGGTCAGCAGACGAAGCTCTTGGTCGCTCAGCTTGGCTCCCTGCTCCTCTCGCTTGTTTAGTTTTTTCCGCTCACCCCATTGCTACCTCAGAAAAACTCGCCTATCTATTTTTATTTGAAAATATTAGTTAAGTTAAATGGTGTTTAAGGAACTTTAACAATATTATGACTTTTAAAAACCATGAATTTTTAGAAACATTCATCAACTTAAAATATATTCATGGTTTCAAAAATGTCCGCCAAATAAAAAATTTCTAATTAAAAAAATGTTCACAACCTTTAAATGACCACGAACTTTAAAAGTATCCACAAATTTAATCAATATTAACGACGCTGAAGAATTTTAAAATATGTTTATGTTTTTTAAAGTACACAAATTTTAATAAGTGCTCATTACTAAATACATGGAAAAAAGAAGAAATCAAACTAAAGATCACACACTTACGCATGGGGCCCTAGTGACCCACACAACCCTCAAAGCACGAGATCGCTTCAATTCGAGATAAATTAACCAATGAAGAATTTTAAAATATATTTATGTTTTTTAAAGTACACACATTTTAATAAGTGCTCATGGATTAAAACATGAAAAAAAATAGAAGACGAAATAAAACTAAACAAACACACACTTACGCGTGAGGCTCTAATGACCCCCACAACCCTCGAAGCACCAGAGCGCTTCAATTCGAGGGAGCTTAGTATCTCTATAAGATGTTAGAATGGAACTAGGCGAAGGCCGATCGAAAACAAAGAAACTGCAAATAGGAATGCTGTCTCATCTCACTGAAATGGTAGGCGAGCTCATCATTGCCAGCCAGCCAGCCGTGCGCACCTACGATAAAGGTGAACTGGAGCCGAGGCTGATCCTTTCAGTCCCAGGTGGGGTTTGAGGTTTCCTTCCCCTCGCCGGTGCATTCATTCATCACTTCACTTCACACAAGGCCATGTGCGCAGAGCTACCCGTGACTGACGCCGATTTACTTTTCATCAGTGGTTTAGCTATAGGAATGAATGATGGTCTCTCTTGTTAGAGAGAGGAGGCGTCACCGACCGAGTTTACCATCTCATCTTTTGTCTCTGCTGTGCTTTGAAGGTCAGAGTGACCCGTGCCGGCGGTGCTGTTTTCTTGTGCCCGATCCAGATCTCCCTCCGTACCCCCCAACCCACACCGCACGCAAGACAAGTTGACGAGGCCTGGATGGACGGACGCATCACGCATGCATGCGATATGATCGACCCCCCGTCGCCACGCCACGCCACGCCACGCTCGCCGGGCCTTCCACGCGATTCCACTCATGATGATTCGATCGATCTCCATCTCCACGGCAGCTGTTTCCGGCCGATCTAGATCGGGACAAGAAGTGCTGATCATCACCACCAACAACAAAAGAAAAGATCGCGAGAAGAAGAATCGGATCGTGCCCCCAGAACATCGCGCCGCAGCACGCGTCCGAACATGCATGGGACGGGAGCCAACATCCCCTGATCGGCCGGGACATGGCACATGCACATGCGCGGCGGACGTGGGCTCACGCTCACCATATGTATACGATAGATACGGCACGGGTTAATTTCGTTGGTCGTCGATCAGGTAAGCTATATGCAAGCATGAAGCATCGATCGACTAATAATAATGTAATACGGTAACGAGTATATTTACGGGCAAGGTTTCATTCATTGATCTCAACATGGGTGAATTTCTGCTCATGCCTCGTGACTAAAATTACCACCGACACAACCGTGGAGGAGCGTACTAGCAAGCGGAGCATGCATGCATCGGAACGCGCTGCCTGCCTGCCTGGTGAAGGAAGGACGACGTGGCCACCGCATTCGCCTCCCCACCAATCAATAATCCAGCTCGGACTCATCACGTCTCGGGCCCCGGCCAACGCCAATTCACCAAGGCCTACTTTGATCCGATTCTACGGCACACGTACTGCATGCACCGGGCGCGTGTGTGTGATCCCAATGTTTCCGAGCCGAACCTATCTGGGCTTCACCCCCGTTCCCAACAAGGTAATTAAAAAGTGCCACTGTACGCCGAATGCTGACGCTCTAGTCCGGGGAGGGAAATCGCGTTGTGTCTCGTCGGCAACGCACCTGAACCTGAACCTGAGCTTTGCCCAAGTTCCTGCTGCACGACACGAGGTGCCCAATCCGTGGAGGTGGAGGGCATGGCGCACGGAGGGAGGACGGAGCTGACTGTGCTCGGCGTGCCGTTGGGCCGCCTGAACCTAATGTCCAACATAAATGATAAATGTGCCGTGCCGTCAGATGATCGTGCTCCAGTTCACCAGTTGGCGCCACCGGCAGCTCACGGTGTCATCATCAGTTCAGGGCATCTCCATCGCTGGGCGCTTAGCCCGGGCGCCAGGTTCCTAATCCCAGCAGATTAGCGGTTGCCGGCTGCAATCCCGGTGTCAACCCTGGCGTCGACGCCAAATCGCGCACCCGGCGCTTGGCCATTTTCCTTCCAGCACTTAGCGTCTACTTTGTTTAGTTAATTAGAGTCCAGCGTTGACGGATGGGGCGCTTAGGTGTTTTTCAGATTTAATTATATTTATTATTTTCTTCGCAAGCGCATAGTATGTAAGCTCCCAGCATTGTAGATGCCCTCAAAGAACAAAGCTTTTCGAGAAAGAAAAAAGAAGAAGAAAAGAAGAGCTTCAGAGCCAAATTTTGTACACATCAAGAGTAATTATGAGGGTGTAAAAACATCTCATTCATCACATACGGGATGGAATGATTTACTACTATTCTGTGTCTTGTATTATTATTATCAACTAACAATAGAATGTCGGGATCCACACCGTACCGCTGAAATCGAGCAAAGGAGCCGTGTGGAGGAAGCCAGATGCAGATCTCTCCCTCCCTCACTTTTTAGGGCATCTCCAACAGTTTGTACGTTAGTTTGTTGGTAAAATATGTCATGTCATCAACCAACACCTTAATATACAACATCTTCAATGGGTTGTATCTAGTTTGCCTAATAGGATTTGAGATAATAAATAAAGTGCTCTCTCATTCTACGTTGGAGTTTGTGCAAGGGGTGTTGGTTCATGTACTACATACTATTGCATGACACATCATCAAAAATTCTATGTGGCAAAGTCTACCAACAACTATCTTACAACCATTGAAGATGCGCTTATAACCGTCGCCACGCTGCTGCACCGGCATGAGCAATTAAGTGCGGGCACGGCACGCCCCGTTGTCACACCATGCCATGTTCCCCTGGTAGCTAGTACTAGCTCTGTGAACCGCTCGATTGACTAAATGGATGAATGATGAGGAGCTAATTTTGGAACGGGATCCAGATCGGGCGGAGGGATCGCCCGTCCGTCCTCCTAGTCCCATCGGCACGCTACGCACCACCAGCCTGCCTGCTGCCCCAACATGGGGGGAGTGGAGCGCCGGACATCATCGTTCGTCTAGTAGCATGCACGCATGGGCATGCCTGCAACTCTGTACGTACTTACTAGCCTCCACACGTCCACATATTGTAATACTCTGTAGAACCTCCACTCGTTCAGAATAATAAGGCCAGCTATAACGCACGATCTCAAACGGACGTTCGTTTTGTCCGAATTTCGTCCGTTTGAGAATGAAGGACACTCCCGCCCGCTTACGATCGTGCGGCCATCGGTGCACGCAAGGCGTCCGCCGCATCTCAAATTGTCCGTTTTTTGGACTTCAAATCAACCCCAAAGGAAGAAGGCCACGCTCACCCTCGCCGCTCGACCCCAAGACGCTATCGCCGCTCGCCGCGCTCTGCCTTAGCCGTGCCGCCCCCACTTCGTGTTCAACGAAGCATCGGGGCGGGCATCTCACCAAACGAAGCAGCACCGTTGAGTTCAGAGGCACTGTTCGGACGCGCTCATCTGTCCGCTGTCCACTTTGCCGATCCAAACGTACAAAACGCGGAGAAAAGCCAACAAGATTTGGGTCTTGCGATATGAGCATGCGTAGGAAAAGCAAAAGCTGTACATATGACCTCCACTCGTTCAGATATGATCAACGTGCTCGTTGGAGACAAAAGCGCGTCCGTTCGGTCTGCCCTTTTTCGACCCGAACAAACAAGGCGTCGTATTTGCGCCACTTGGAGGAACCCCGGACCGGGCCGGGCCGTATCAGTTTCCGCCTTAAAAAGTCGCCGCTAAAACAAAACAATTGTTTTTTTTAAGAGAGAAGAAGAGAACAAAAACGGTTGTGATATCTGCTAGAGAACAAAATTTCCCGGGTGGCCCACGACGCAGTGACGGTGCCAGTACGAAACCGAGTAGACAACGCCAGCCAGCCAGAGTAATAAATAAATAAATAAATAAACCAGCCCAAAAATAGCACCCCGTGAGCGTGAGCGTGAGCGTGAGAGAGGAGAGAGAAAGCGCGCGAGCGAGAGGAACGACGCCATCAACAGCAAGCGGCGCGAGAACCCATCACACCCCCCCTCCCCCCCGATCCCCAATTCGCCTCGCCATGGACCACCACCAGCACCAGCAGGGGCAGCCGCCGTCGCCGGCGGACGCCAACTCGAAGCCGCCGACGCCGTCGTCCACGCCGGCCTCGCGCCACGGCTACGGAACGGCGCCCTCCTGGCCGCCCTCCTCCGAGGGCGCCCCGCCGCGCGGGCCGGCGTCCTCCTCCGCCTCGTCCGCGCCGCCCACGCCCGCCTCCCGCACCGTCTACAGCGACCGCTTCATCCCCAGCCGCACCGGATCCAACCTCGCGCTCTTCGACCTCGCCCCCGCCCCCGCCTCCTCCGGATCTGCCGCGGCCTCCTCGTCCCCCTACTGCGCGCTCCTCCGCGCGGCCCTCTTCGGGCCCGACACGCCCGACCGCCTCGCCTCCTCCGCCGGGGCCTCCTCCTCCTCCGCGGCCTCGCCCGTCGGGTCCCCGGCCGGCGGCAACATATTCCGGTTCAAGGCCGAGGTGCCGCGCAACGCCAAGCGCGCGCTCTTCGCCGGCGGGAACGACCAGGACCTGCTCTTCCCCGGCATCTTCACCCCCAAGGGCTCCGGCCCCAGGAAGATCCCCAGGTCGCCCTACAAGGTTGGTCGCTTGCTTGCTTCCGATTTCACTTCTTGATTTGCTTTCTTGGCGTGGGGAATTCCTCTTTACCTTCCTCTCTGGTCGCCAAAGATTCGATTTTTCCTCGTAATTTTTCACGCACAACAAAGAGAGAATCTCACGGGAATGTGATTCTCCTGCCTGCTGTTTCTGCCAGGTGCTGGATGCGCCCGCATTGCAGGACGACTTCTACCTCAACCTCGTGGATTGGTCTTCGCACAATGTCCTCTCGGTCGGATTGGGGAATTGCGTCTACCTGTGGAACGCATGCAGCAGCAAGGTGTGTGTGCGCAACCAATGTCATCCCTGCACGATTTCTTTTCTGAGAATTGGAGAGAGAGAGAGATCCTAATAAAGAAGTTTATCGCTGCGCAGGTCACCAAGCTCTGCGATTTGGGGGCGGACGACACCGTTTGTTCCGTGAGCTGGGCGCAGCGTGGCACCCACCTGGCTGTAGGGACTAACCAAGGCACCGTTCAGGTTTTCATCTTGCTCTCATCTGAAATTCATCAAATCACATGTTCAGGATCTGTCAAAGTTTAGGATGATACTTCAATTTATTTTTGCTGAAAGCTTCAATTCAAACACAAAATAATACAGTAGTAAGCCTTGCATTGTGGAAAAGACATCAAAGTAAGATTGTGAGAGTTTCCGAAATTTGCAATACTACTACAGCTCACCAGTAGGCCTTGCATTCTGGTACTTTCATCAGGGGTTACTTAGTTGATGATAATATTTCTTCCTGGTTATACCTATTTATTCTAGAAAAAATCATGACCAATACGTCAAGTCAGTGCTGCGCACATACCACCAATGGATGAGGGAAACGATAAAGTTTTGTAAATAACCTGAATTAATGTAAACATCATCTTTATCAATGTGTACTTTAGCCCATATTTCGGTTGGTAAAACTTAGTACTCCTGTTGATGTTTGGTATTGGTATAACAATTTGACATTCCAAGGGTGTCTAAATTCTGAATTTCTGATTATCATCTTCGATGTTATCTTATTTAGATATGGGATGCAACACGCTGTAAAAGAATGAGAACCATGGAGAGCCATCGCATGCGAGTAGGTGCTCTTGCATGGAACTCTTCATTGCTTTCTTCTGGCAGTCGCGACAAGAACATCCTTCATCATGATCTCCGTGCTCCGGAGGACTATGTTAGCAAACTCACCGGGCATAAATCCGAGGTAATATTCCCCTGACTATTCATTTAATATGGCATGTTATGTACATCATTACAATCTTTTACCAGTCTGTCAACGTTTGGATCACCATATTGGTCCTCCATTTTGCAATTCCAAATAATTTATAATTTACTTACAAATTTCTGAACTTCTCAGGTCTGTGGGCTCAAGTGGTCTTATGATAACCGCCAGCTTGCATCTGGTGGAAACGACAACAAAGTAAGATTCATATCCATAAGTTTCCATCAACATGATGTTCAAGATCTTGTCTTGTTTTGCTCATGCTATTTTTTTTCTTTCTTTTACCAGCTTTTTGTTTGGAATCAACATTCAGTACAGCCAGTGCTGAAGTATACTGAGCACACAGCAGCTGTGAAAGCTATTGCCTGGTCACCTCATCTACATGGCCTTCTTGCATCTGGCGGTGGAACTGCAGATAGATGCATAAGATTTTGGAATACGACCACAAATACACACTTGAGTTCCATGGATACAGGGAGTCAGGTAATAATCTAGCTATCTAGTTTATTTATCAGCTACATGCAGCCCTTGTTTGTGTTTTTGAATTAAATTGATTTCTTATTTGCACTTCCAAATTTTAAGTATAATCATATCTACCCTTAAGCCGGATAACTCTTGTAACCTTTTAGCACCATTACTGACTGAATACTTCAGCCATACCAATTCAACTAGTTTTCCTGCAAAAATTAGAAAAGATCTAGACTGGCTGAGCTCTGTTGCACAAAAACTGAAGTTTGGGATCACCTATACAGCTCTAATATAATGCAACCGAAGTCCTTATAGTTCCATCCTTCTAGAAAGCACCAAATTTATATCAAAATAGCATCATGGATTCCTTTTGGAAACAGTCTACGGACATTTTAATTGCCATGTTTTTGTAGCTGTAGATAAAATTGATTCTTGTAGTTGTTCATGTTAGGGACCTGCATAGACATCTTGTGTTCTGAAGGCATGGGATTGTTATGTAGAATTGTGGAAGGGGTAGATTTAAAAACATGCTGCTCTTCACATGTACTGATGATGCTAAATGTCTTAACAGGTGTGTAATCTTGTGTGGTCAAAGAACGTGAATGAGCTTGTTAGCACCCATGGATACTCCCAGAATCAGATAATAGTGTGGCGGTATCCAACGATGTCAAAGGTATGCCACAAGCTTACTCTGTAGCTCATTTATACCATACTGTCTCTCATTTGTTATTAATTGTGTCCATTCTCTCTATTTGTATAGCTTGCCACGTTGACAGGACATACATTCAGAGTATTATATTTAGCCATCTCCCCTGATGGACAGGTGAAAAACTCTCTTTGATCCATACGGACCTGACCTTTTTTTGGTTTCCGTTCTTTTCTGTTTGAGGTGCCTAGTGTAATTTTGTTCTCACTGTTTTTTTCTTGTCAATATCGACATCAACAGACAATTGTTACCGGTGCTGGTGACGAGACGCTCCGGTTTTGGAACGTGTTTCCGTCTCCCAAGTCCCAGGTACTTGCTTGATCTTTGAAAAAAATGGTTTTCCTGTCTATATAACTCCACTTCAGGCGGCGTTCCTCTAACTGTCTTCCTTTTCCTGTTATACAGAGTTCCGACAGCCTAAGTAGCATTGGAGCGACATCATTCGTTAGGAGCTACATCCGGTGACTCGACGAAATGTAGTTTCGTCGAGCTTGTAAGGTTATTGCGGCAAGTGTTGATGGTCATCAGCACCATTCAGTTCCCACACGACCTCCTCCGGTCCATCTGCCGCCGAAGCCAGCACCATTTTAGAGATTGCACGGCAGGGGATGATCGACCGGCTGGCTTGCGCGGATCCGATCCCCTGCCCCTGCGCCGGAAGCGGCGCATATCTGTTGTTGTAGGAGCGAAGGCGGGAGATGTTCATGTCAGAGAAGCATGGGCTATACGGCCAGCCACACTCCCTCCTCCTGTTTATGTTCCCCGTTGGAACTGCCCTGCGAACCAAACTGTTCCTTAACATTGTCTTACTCATGAAGCCCTTTTGATTTCATTCGTTCTGTTGTTTAGCGGGAAATTCTTGTTGTTTTAGGAACTAAGAAATCTGTTGGCGTGCCGTTTCTGTAATTCGCTGATGATATACAAGCTGTAGCGCAATATTCAGAACATCATGAAATTCAGAACTGAACCTCACTGGCCTGTGGAGGGATTCAGAATTTGGACATCATCTCTGACGGATGCAGTGAGTGAAAATTACCAGTGTGGGTGAAAATCCACATGTTGATCAGCGGATTTTTTCGGGTACCCCCTAGTGAGTGGTGGCAGTCACTGTTGCGTCCGTGAATGTGAGAGTGATTGGTGTTGGTTGGACGTCGCGATCGGACAGTGCATGACAGCATCTCGCCCTCTTGAAGAGGCAAATTAAAAGATGGGGTTATCTATCCGGTTAGCAGCAGCTAAGGTCCCCTCCGCTGCACGTCAACACCAGTACCCTATCTATCTGTCTATTCTGGGGTTCTCCACCTGGTCTAGTCGCAAGTTGGAGCACATCAGCACAGTGCACAATTAACAGTGGTACTCCATGGCCATTGCAAAGGAAGGTGGTGCATTATTGGATCATTGAAGAAGTACTTATAACAGGGGCCGAAAGTCCTATCTGGGCTCGAGCTACCCAAAAAAATATGAAAAGAAATCTGTTTTGTTTGGGTGAAAAACATTAAGGAACGTTTCGAGTGCTTGCAAATTTTCATCATGGAATCATGTTCGTGGAAGTCGTGGCAAAAATAATATATATTAAAATCAACGCTTCAAAATGCTTTCGAAAGTAGCATCTTTGGAGCGTCAATTTCTTTTCTGCCCTGACTTCCATGAATGTGATTCCGTGATGAAATTTTGCAGGCACTCGAAACATTTATTAATGTGTGCCACAATTTTTTTTGGATTTTTCCATGAATGTGATTCCGTGATGAAATTTTGCAGGCACTCGGAACATTTATTAATGTTTGCCACAATTTTTTTTTGGATTTTTCCATGAATGTGATTCCGTGATGAAATTTTGCAAGCACTCGGAACATTTATTAATGTTTGCCACAATTTTTTTTTGGATTTTTCCATGAATGTGATTCCATGATGAAATCTTGCAAGCACTCGAAACATTTATTAATGTTTGCCACAATTTTCTTTTGAATTTTTAAGAGTTGTTTTTCAATTTTACTGTTCATCCAGGATAATTTGGCCCGGGCTAAGGAAACTCCATGTCCCACAGGGACACTTCCCTCTTGTCCTAGTGACCATCATCACATATGTATGTTGCCTCGTCGATTGAAGGATGTTAACTGACTGAACCACCCGTGACTCCACCATCATGAAACATGGTTTTCAACGAACAATTGCGAACCGAAACCATGGTGTCGTCTCGTCAGCAAGACACACATGGGACGCAGCAAGCATGCCTACCCGCACGAACCGTGTTGTCACTCGACTAACAACCAAAGCAAGTTGCGTTAATGCCTCGACTCAATGTATTATTTATTTTACATACCCTACAAATGGATACACCTTTTGTCGTTGTATCGGTGGGGTGTTGTGCTCTTCTCTCTGTCTAATGGATACACACGCAGCTCTCTGCCATTTTCCCTTGGACCGTGAACCAAATGTGCCATGGAAACTCTGTTCCTTTCCTCTTTCTGTTAACTCTCCTACCATCTTTTCGTGGTGACCCTTCATCAAATCAAACGTACGTGGCCGCTATGAAACATGCTAACCAACTGACTGTAGCATCTTCAATCCCCTTGAAACATGGTTTTCGACCAACAGTGGAACTCATGCACCATCAAGACTGCTTTTCTGTACTAAGTAAGACACAAGCAATAGGCGCGAATGGTACGTCATATCACCGAACAACTAACCAACGCAAGCCGCAACATCATGAACGTTACGGCGGCAGGACAATCACAAGATGACAATCAGAAAAGGATGGATATATGCACTTGGTCCGCCGTGATGGGCCGCGGCGAGGCGCCGAGGCCTGATTCTTCTTCCAAGGGTGTGTGTAGAGTAGTAGAGTAACACTGAAGCCCACAGCCAGCCAGGGAATGAAGGGAAATTATGGGAAATGTGGGTGGATATGTAATGGGTGTAGGTGGACCAAACCAGGCGATGGGGATCGGCAATTTGGCACCCTTCTTCTTCTTCCTCTTCTTCTACGCAATTTGGCACCAATGCCTCTCTCTCTCTCTCTCCCTCTCCCTCTCTCTCTCTCACACACACACACACAACAACAACAACAACAACAACAACAACAACAACAACTGAGGAATCATTTTCCTCCTACGCCATTTTCTGTTGCTCGTCGTGGTCGACACATGCTTCCAACACAATGCTACATACGTCCATCGTCCACACGCAAGTTGCTGAATTGGCCCATAAATTAAAGGACTCGTCCGGGCTTGCTTCAGAGTTCAGAGTTCAGACAGTAGCTAACAAAACAAAACTATATGCGTTGCAATGAGTCTGTAGATTAATGTACAGTTAGTTTCTTTCATGCTTATGTGTGAAGCACGCCGCAATCTTTCACATAAGTTTGTACTACGATAATAGGTTTCTAGAGTCCACACTGCACACGACATGGTGCAATTTGTCAGCTCCAGACAACGTATACGGCGCAATTCGTCAAAGCAAGCAAGCACGCTTTCCTACCGGGCTATGATAATCTGATCATTTCGGTGAAGGAACCTGCAAGTAACCCTGCAGTACCTCAGCAATCTACTCCCTCCGTTCGGAATTACTTGTCGCGAAAATGGATGTATCATACGTCTAGATACATCCATTTTCGCGACAAGTAATTCCGAACGGAGGGAGTAGCTAGGTAGCACCACATCATGAGCTAGCAAGCAAGCAAGCATGGTTGCCCTACCAAATGGAGATGGAGATGGAGGTCGGTATGCGCCGCGTCAGTCTCCATTTTCTCTTTGGGCTTTCACTTTGAAGAAGCAGAAGAATTCTGCTGCTTTTCCTAAAGCTTCATGAACAGGTCGTCCTACCACCCTACGTGCTACGCCACCGCACCGTCCATTTCCGGTTCCGGGACCTGGAAAGAAGCGTGTGAGTGTGATGATGTGAATATGATGATGCTCCTTTTCGATTTCCTAGGCATGCAAATGCAACCCAAAGTGTAATGCCATTGTTCCAAAGCCTAGCTACCACCTCTTGTGATTGTGATGCCTTTTCAAAACATGGCGCTCGCGTACACACTAACTAATTCGATGTGGCGGCCGGACCAGATCGGTCCACTCGTGTCGCCATTTATATATCTTCTACCTGTGGTGGTGTCATTTGTGCGGCTTCAGTTAGCGTCCGGTGTGAGGGTTTTGGTCAAGTGCTGCTCCTCTCAACTGTTCGTTCACTTAACGTATTGGTGCATGAAACTTTCTCTGCCTAGCTGTTGATATACTGTGCAAGCAAAACACGTCTTCAGCCAGAAACATTTTCTGTAGGTGGTGTCTGAAGTCACCGCAGAAAACAATACAGATGGAGCGACCTTTTCGGTCAGTCTCTCAACTATATTCTTTAACAAATAACGTATTGATGCATAGAACTTGCGCTGCCTAGCTGTTGGACAATTCAATTTGATATGCAATGCAATCGACAAGTTGATATGTGGTGTGGTTTGCTCATCTAATATGAAGAACCGAACACATGTTTTTTGTTTTGTTTTCTGTAAGTAGTGTGAGAAAACAGGACATATAGAACGCCGATCAGTCTAACAGCCAGGTATGATTGCTGAAATCATGCATGCATGAGTAACCGTTCTCAGTTCTCACAAACGAGTGCTTGATCTTTGAATCTGTGATCTTTGCATCTGATTTGCTTGTCGTTGGTGCAGCGGCTCAATTCCCCAGTCCATGATCGCTCTACTGTTGGTTCAGTGGTGGCTGATACCAAGCATGCATCGTCGGTCTCTTAATCTAGCGGCACATGTTTTAGCTAAGTCTTGCAAGAACTCAGTTAGCCTGTGTACTATTCCTTCTGCTCCGGAGTGCATCCGGGAGTTCATGTGTAATGTTGGTGCCTAATTAATAAAGTGCTGTTGGTCTCAAAAAAGAAAAGAAAAAAGAGTGCTTTGTGGTATTTCATTTCATTTTAAAAAAGCAGGTTCAGGTACAGAACCCAGAGCACACAAAAGAAGCTGATGATTGCCAACCGCTGGTCGATCGTCCACGGAGATTGCCGACCGGCCGGAGCCCGGCACCAATCTGCGGACTGCGGTCACGGATTCGGAGCAGGGTTGGGTTGCGTCGTCCATGGGTGATGATTAGCAAGGCCACAATTATCGACATGAAAGCATCGCTCTAAGATATAGGAGCAGTATAGTATAGTAGGGAGTGTACATGATTGATATGGCTGACTGCTTTGCAATCAGCTGGCTGGCAAGGCTCTCGTACGTGTACGTACGGCCCGGCCCCGCGCGCGGGGGACGTGGACGCCGCGTGTGTGCATAGCATACGGTACGCGCCTTCCGCGCGGGAATGAGTCGATTGCTCGATTGACAGGGACGGCCATGGATTGGAACAGTTGTACTCCGCCTATCATCATCATCATCGTCACATATTGTAGGAGGAGGATCGATCTCGTACGTGCGCAACAGTTGCGTAGAACAAATACGTATGTCCACGTCCAAAATCTGCTGATTAATTACTAGGGGGCACTTTTGGCCTCCAACTCTTTGGGACAGTAATGGATAAGAGCTGGATGGCTGGATGGAGCTGCAGTGAGTGTCCCGTTAGCAAAGTCTGGGGGTTTGAAGGAAGACGGCGAGGGTCCAGCCGGGGCCGGCGAGCCCGTGGCACCGACGGCGCACTCAACTCTCTCGACAGACGGCCACGGAACTCCACGAGTGGATGGATTTCATATGGTAGTGTTCTAGACACCTCCTAACCGCCGTGCCGGAGCCCGCGCGGTGCGGTGCCAGACCAAGACCAACCACCGCCTCGGCGGCTGCAAGGCCATTCTTCCATTCCGGCGCAGGATAGGGTCGGGCATATCATATCGCTGTTGGTTAATGGTACTGCTTGCCGTTGCCGGCCCGGCGCGCGGATGGATTTCGTTGGGACACGGAGGACGTCGAGTCAGCCCGATCGGCGGCTCCTGTCACACCGTCACGTAGGACGGCAGGACTACTACGGTACCAGCACACTACGCTGCCTGAAAAACAGTGGTAGCGTCGAATCACGCACAGTAGTACAGCTCTGCAGGGAGCGGTTTCGTCTGTCCGAGTACACTTGTAGTTGTAGGGCAGCCGGCCGGCGCGGCGCTTTTCCTCCCTTCTAATTCGACAGTTTTGAGGCCACGATGTTCCTTCCGATGCAGTCCATCAGCAGCAAGGCTCCTCTGCATCTGCTCCCACTGGAATTGTGCGCTGCTAATTAGCAGTTGAGACTTGAGAGTTGGAACAATTAGCTTGTGCTTACAAAGCAAGCTTCTCATTGGAGGTTTATTACCGGAGCAGAAAAAAGGAGCCACACAACGTTGAGCATGGTGCCAAGCTCCCCTGGTGGTATACCGCATCCTGTTCCTCCACGGCTTCGAGATTTGCGCCGCACTTGATATACTGGTGAGTATTCTCCTTGTTACTCCCTCCGTCAAAAAACACTTGTCATCAAAATGGATAAAAATATATGTATCTAGAACTAAATCCGTCTAGATACATCCCCCTTTATCCATTTTGATGACAAGTGCTCCCTCCGTCCTGAAATACTTGTCGGAGGATATGCCTAGATGCATTCATTCCTCCGACAAGTATTTCCGGACGGAGGGAGTACGTACTAAGTGCTAACACTGGTGACGCACTTGGTTTACAGACTTATTAGGTGTAACATCCAGACACCATTCAATTTGCAGTAGTAGTACCATTCATCGCTAGGCCGAAGAGACCAAATAACACTGATAGTTAAGACATTTATTAAACATGATTAAGACTACTCTTAGTCGAAGGAAAAATGCATAATTATATAACTGCTCATGGACACATATATAATATTTCCTCTGTCTCAAAATGTAAGACGTGTCAAAAATGCCTTATATTTCAAGACAATGGGAGTAACATATAGTGTTTCAAAGTTTGCATAGGTTCAAAAACTACATTTCTCAATGTTTGTAACCCATCATTCGACTGATTACAAGGTGAAATTACATAGGCACGTGTAATCGTGATAAGAGGTAGGAATGCCATAAGGAGGCGGCCTGCTTTCACTCTGTTTTCTTCATCCTGTGTGTCCAGAGCATGAGTTCATCAATGATTCTTCAAGACTATCAAGATGAAGTAACACAGGGCTACAATTCTCCATTAACATACTGAGCTAGGAAATATATTTACTCAATTTTTAAGTGTATATGCAAATGTTTAAGCCTAGCAGAGATGTTTGTGGCACTTGCGGTAGCATGCATGGGAGCATTCCAAGAGTTTTGTACTACTTCTAAGAAGCTCGGAAAAGACGATAAGAAGCTTCTAAAGCAAAACAATTTACTCTTTCGAATGGAAGTTTCAATAGAAAATATGAAGGCACATGGTCCGAGATAGGGCATGCAAGGGGCTTTGCCATAGTGTTAGGGAATACTGAAATCCATTTAGTAGATGAAAAGAATCAGTCCAACTGTTTCAAAAGCGTTTTTCTTGCATATTGCTCCACATATACTACCTTCCCTTGTTCATAATTTTGAACAAAGCCAAGTCACTAATGATTTCATTAAACTTATTTTTTAGTTGATGATTACAGTAAACTTGATAATGTCATCAACACTTCCTCTAGGAAGATATATGTTTTCCAGTTAGAGCAAAAACTAAAAACCCCATATATAAATAGCCAAAGGGCCTCAATCTCAATGTCCAATGACTCAAATCAATCCACAAAATATTCTCTACGAGGCTCATCACACGACCCATATATATATTTGAAAGGAAACATACTTTATTTAGTTGCACCAAGACACACTGCACTGTTAGTGGCGGTGCCAGAACTATAAACCTGTGATGGTAACTGTAATTCTTCTCTAACTCTTGTAGTGTTACTGAATTTATCCAAGAAATATTACTTGTATATGTAAAAGGTTATGACCAAAAGTTGTATAGTCAGTTGACTACACAACCATAGTGTCGTTTCGCCACTACCACTATGATCACAAAAGAATTGTTATGAATAACTGTGGCCGAGAAAAGACTATTACACCAAGTATTGACTAGACCCCCGAGGCCTCATTTGATGCGATAAACTCAAATCTGTCAAAACGTCTCGGGCAACTAAAATTGGATGCCAGAAAGCACACACCGTGTTGTCACTCAACTAACAACCAATGCAAGTTGCGTTAATGGCTCGACTCAATCTGTCAGTTTTCATATGGTCTCTTCCCCCACTGGTACATTGGTCTTATCAATCACGTCACGTGTCCAAGTGTACGATGAAAAAACTTTGTTCCATTCCTCTTTCTTGTAACTCTCCTCCTCCTCTCTCGTCGTGGTGAGCCTTCATTATATATATACATGCTAACTAACTAACTATACCATCATCGCCATGAAACATGGTTTTCGACAAACAGCTGCAAAGCCACCGTTCCGTCAACAAGAAACTCATGCGGTGTCAAGACTGCTTTCAATACCAGTGAGACACAAGCACGGACATCATGAATGGCAGGACAATCACAAGATGACAGGAAGAAAAGGGTGGACATATGCGAGAGCGGACGTCCTGGACGCAGCGGCAGCTGAACGCAGCTATCCGACCGCACGTCCAGGCGAGGTGATGCGCGCGTTAGAACTCTGTCGAAATGCAAAAAGGCGACATACATCGGTCCATACACGTGAATACAGTGTCCACGTCGTGTGGAAGCTGCTGTTCTGACACGCTCTCGGTTTGCTTTTTGACCGCGCGGGCCATTGCCAAGGACGCTAGTGCACGCCTCGCTCTGCAGTTCATCGGTAATTAATGCTTAAAAGTTCCGTGCGACAGCTGCTGCAGGGGCCTTGCCGGAGTGGAGCGCTGCAAGGGACGGCGGTGGAAGGCCGGAGGCGGCAATATCAAGTGGAGTGGAGTCGGAGGGCGCCATGGGCGTCTCAGACTGGCGCGCTGTCGGGGGCGGGGATGGAAGGACGGAGTCAGCAGTAGCACGTGCAGTGGAGGCGGGGGCGCGCCATGGATATCGCAGACAGCGTCGCTTCCTTGTGCAGTAGCATGCCGGTTGCAGCTCAGGGCGCCATGGCGGGTGGCGGAGCAGCAGTGGTCGTCGCCAGAGGGAGCTTGTCGCGGAGCCGCAGTGGGCGGCGAAGCTAGCACAGCCGCTGCTGGAGGGGGCCGTGCGCTCGGCTTGATCCGCCCCCAGACGGCATCGAGGCGGCCAACTGCAGGGGGGACGGAGAGAGCGCACAAGGCGGACGCCGGATCTGACCTCGGACAGCACGAGGATGGCCGGGGCTGGGAGATCAGCCCGGCGGCGGCTTCGTTTTTACCTGGCGGCGGCGCTGTCGCAAGAGCTCCTACGCGACCGGATGCGCTTTCTCTGGTCTCTCGTTTACATGTCCCGGTTGTATTTCGTCCTCGCGTCTGGAGTGCGTAGTACTGCGTACCTTCCTTGTGTCAGATCGTGCTGTCAGTCCGCGGTCCTTCAAATACGCATATAAGTCACAAAGCATCAGCTATACTCTAACTAGCACGCTTCCCTGATTCAAATTGCGAAGTTGCTAGTGCCGTCGATGCGCTGCGTGCAGATGCCACTGCGTGCAGCGATGGACTTCTCGGACATATGCAATTGCTCTTCGCTCTGGACTGCTATGGGCCGTGGCGTCGAGGCCTAATTTTTCTTCCCACCACATAGGATGTGCTGAGTAACGTTGAAGCCCACATCCACAGGGAAGGAACACGAAGAAAATGTGGGTGGATATGTAATGGGTGTAGGTGGACCAACCAGGCGATGGGGATTGGCAATTTAGCGCCCTTCTTCTCCCTCTTCTTCTATGCCCCAACCAACGCCTCTCTCTCTCCCCCTCTCTCTCTCCAACCGAATCATTTTTCTCCTATGCCATTTTCTGCTGCTCGTCGTCGTCGTCGTCTCGTCGACACATACTTCCAATGCAACGCTATATACGATCCGTCCACACGCAAGTTGCTAAATTCATCGGGAACCAAAGGACCCAGGCTTGCTTCAGAGTTCAGACGGTATATAGCTAACAAGTTAAAAGTATACGCGCGCGTGCATATCATATTGCTGCAACGAGTCTGTAAAATATTGTACAGTTAGTCGCAGGCCTACGTGTGCACTCGATCGGTTGATAATGTTGCACCTGCAACCTTCTACATGAAGTTTGTTCCACGTAGGTTTGTAGAGTCCACACTCAACACAACATGGTGCAATTCGTCAAAGCAAAAGCAAGGAAGCAAGCGCACTTCCGTACTGGGCTATGATCATCTGATCATTAGGTGAAGGAACCCTGCAGTACCACAGCAATCTAGCACCACATCATGAGCTAGTAGCAAGCACAGTTGTCCTAGCAAATGGAGATGGAGGTCGGTATACGCCGCGTCCCTCTCCATTTTCTCTTTGGCTTTCACTTTGAAGAAGCACAAGCACTTTGCTTCCTGTAAAGCTTCATCAGGTCCTCCTACCACCCTACGTACTACGCCGCAGACTGTCCATTTCCGTGGCTTGAAAAGAAGCGTGTGATGTGAACATGATGCTACTTTTCGACTTCCATTCCATGAATGATGCCATGCAAATGCAATCCAAAGTGCAAACGCTTCTTGCTCCAAAGTCTAGCTACTGCCTTTTCTGATGCCTTTTAAAATTTTGGCGCTTGTGGATTGGAAGCGTACACTCTAACTAATTCGATGTGGCGACCGGAGCACGCCACTCCACTCGTGTCGTCATTTATATACAGTATCTCCCTGTAGATGTAGTGGTGGCATATTTGAGTGAGAATTTTGGTGAAGTGCTGCACCTCTCAACTCTTCTTTAACGTAACGTATAGATGCCTGAGACTTTCTCTGCCTAGCTAGCTGTTGATGATATACAATGCAATTGGCAAGTAGCGTATGTGATCGGCTTTGCTCCTACGCCCTCCGTCCCATATTATTTAGCACACATCCGTTTGAGCATCAATTAATATGAGGCGGAAGAAGTACATTATGTAAAGCATGCCTTCGGCCAGAAACATTTTCTGCACTTTCTGAAAGTATCGCTGCAGAAAACATGACAGATAGGAGGAAGACGGTGTGGGTCAGCATAATTGCTTAAATCACGTATGCAGGGGTAGTGGTCAACGCCAAAGCCTTACGAGGATGAAGCTGGAGCAATGTTCTCACAAGTGAGTGCTTTGCATTTCAAATTATTTTAGCAGGTTCAGGACTGAACCACAGAAAAGATGGTGATTGCTCGACACCAATCTGCAGTCACAAATTCGGAGCAGGATTCCGTCCATGGATGATGATTAGCAAGGGCACAATTGTCGACAGGAAAGCATCGTTCTAAGATACTTCCTCTGTAAATTAATATAAGACGTTTTAAATCTTTAATACAGAGATGATTATTAGTATAGTACTGCTCCATATGATTGGTATGGCTGACTGCTTTGCAATCAGGTAGAGATGCTCTGGTACGGCCGCGCGCGCGACGTGGACGCGTGTGTGCGATGCATACACGCCTTCCGCGCGGGAATTTGACAATTTGTCGATTGCCCGATCTGACAGCCATGGATTGGAACGGTTGTACTGCGCCTATCATCGTCGTCACATCATGTAGGAGCACGATCTTGTACGTAGCTGGAAATAGTAGGTAGGTCGAAAACGTGTTGATTACTAGCTTACGTACGTCTCCCACAGTCCCACTCATGCCATCTCAGACGATGGCTGGGGCTGCCGGCCGGCGTGTTCCGTTGGCAAAGTTGGGGAGTTTGAAGCCGGCGGCGGCGAGAGAGGGTGCTGGAGAGCGCGCGGCTGGCTGGTCGCAGCGAATGCGGACGGACGCGCGTGGCATCGGGAGACGGGTGGCCGGGGCAGTGGCTGCGGCTGTCGCTGTCGCGGAACTGCACGAATGGATTTCATAGCACCTCCTAACCACCGTGCCGGAGGCCGTGCAGTGCGGTGCTAGACCAAGGCCAACCACCGCCGCCTCGGTGGCTGCGCGGCCATTCCGTCTCGCCGAAGGATAGGGTAGCGCCGCCTCAGCCGGGGGGATATATGGCATCGCTGTTGGTTAATGGTACGTACTTGCCGTTGCCGTCCCGGCGGATTTAGTTGGGATTCGGAGGACGTCGAGCCGTCCGATCGTCGGCTCCTGTCACAATGTCATGTACTGTAGTAGTACACTACGCTACCTGAAAAAAGTTGTAGCGTCGAATCACGAGGTTGAGCTCGTGACACTCCAAGTTCATTGAGCATAGACCGAAGCCAAATGACTTATGTTATTGTATTTGCTAATGCTTTATATACTCTACTTCTGTATTCGACCTGAAAACAGTGGTTGCTTCTTTGCACCACATGATATTAAATTTGGTCGATAGAAATTAGCAAACCGACCTGATGATCTTCTATCATCCAGGCAACCAACCCAATCCGCATGGAAGAAGGCACTAACAAGTGTGAAGAATGACTTGCTGAATGTGAGACTTGTAGTCAATGTGTTCTTTATATACCTTAAGATTTGTTTGGTTGTTGTCCAGTGAGCTGTGATGGGTGTATGAAAGAATTGGCATACTTTGTTAACTGCAAAAGAAATGTCTAGTCGATTAAGAGTCAAGTACTGAAAACCATGAATTATGCCTCTGTAAATACTGATGCCCTCTTTGTTCAGAAGTTCTCCTTCTGTCAAAAGTAGAGGTTCTGAACTGGATATATAGTGGTGTTGGTCAAGATATGCAGTTTTGTATGCCAATTTTATTCAACAACTCTGTTGCATATTTTGCTTGAGATAGGTGAATGCCATCATTGTTTTTCTTAACCTCAGTACCCGAAAAGAAGTGCAAGTCTCCCAAGTTTTTGAGAGCAAATTCAGAACCTAAATCCTTGAGTAATGGTGTCATTGCTCCATTAGAGGAACTAGTAACAATAATATCTGTTGTTTGGAGCTTGGTATAAATAAACAGAGAGGTGTTAGAATTTGATGAAACAAACCCAAGTGTTTGGAGTTTTATACTCAACTGTGAGTACCATGCTCTGGGTGTTTGTTTAAATCCATACAGGGTTTTATCAAGCTTGCAGACATGAAGCCGTGCATTTTTATCTTCAAACCCAGGAGGTTGTCTCGTGTATACTTCCTCTTCTAGAAAACCACGAAGAACACGTTCTGCACATCTAGCTGTCTAAGACTCCATCCCTAGGACAGAACTATTGATAGTACAAGGCGCATTGTTGCAGGTTTAACAACATGACTAAATGTATCCTCGTAATCTATGACATACCTTTACTTGAAGCCTCTGGTCACAAGCCTTGCCTTGTAACGATCTATGGTGCCATCCAATTATTTCTTGATTCAATATACCCATTTGCAGTCAATCAAGTTTCTGCCTTATCGAGGAGGAACTAGATGCCACATTTTATTATTTTGCAAAGCCGCTAGCACGGGTATCGCTAGCGTGTGTGGTCGTGCTTGCAGTTAGCTAGCCGGCCAACCGGGTATGTGTCAAGAATATCACTGGCTACATCGGTTGAACTGTTCATCAACCAGAAAACAGCTAGTTGTAATTTAGGAAAATCCTTGTTCAAACAATTTTTTTTGTGGATCAAACATGACAGCTCCTATCATCATTCGAGTCAAATGTGCTGGATGTTTCGTGCAATGGACAAGCGCAGTAACTAACTATCGTAGCTGCCTCGTACTCCCTCCGTTCCCAAATACTTGTCTTTCTAGGCATTACAAATGGACTCAACATACGGATGTATGTAGACATATTTTAAAGTGTAGATTCACTCATTTTGTGCCGTATGTAGTCACTTGTTGAAATCTCTAAAAAGACAAGTATTTAGAAACGGAGGGAGTATTAGCTACCTGCATGCATCATGCAATGGACTTGATGTTCCGCATGCAGTAAGAAGCGTTCCAACACATATACTGACCGAAAATTTATTTTCAGTCGGTTGACCTCTAGCCGGTCACAATAGAAATAGAAACTGTTTATCCATCTAGTGATAGCCAACGTTGGTTTCAATGTTGACAGTGTGTGTTCGAGGCCATGTAATCTCATAATTTTTTGGCTTTATTTTGGAAATGCAACGAAAATGAAAGTTTGCAAAGAAAGACCTTCGTTGTATTAAACCAAGCGTAAACTGTCAAATGCACGATGACCTGGCTACCACCTGGCCGGTTCCCGGGCTCGGTTTTGGCCTTATTTGATCAATGAACGAGTTTATGACCTTAATTGATCAATTCTCGAGTTTGTGGCCTAAATCTCAAATATTTTTTTTTTGCCTTTTTTCGTGAAGCAACGAAAATGAAAGTTTGCAAAAAAAGACCTTCGATGTATTAACCCAAGTGTAAACTGTCAAATCCACGATGACCTGGCAACCACCTGGCCGGTTCACCGGGATCGGTTTTGACCTTATTTGATCAATTAACGAGTTTATGGCCTAGATTGATCAATTCTCGAGTTTGTGACCTAGAGCATGCAATCATTTTGAGTTAATTGACCAGTGGCGCATTTCACTCAAAGCAAACGAACGATCATGAATGGCAGGACAATCACAAGATGACAGGAAGAAAAGGATGGATATATGCAATTGCTCTTCGCTCTGGACTCTGGAGTGCTCTGGGCCGTGTCACCGAGGCCTAATTTTTCTTCCCATGGGGTGTGTGTTGAGTAACATTGAAGCCCACATCCACAGGGAAGGAGCATGAAGGAAATGTGGGTGGATAATGGCTGTAGGTGGACCAACTAGGCGATGGGGATTGGCAATTTGGCACCCTTCTTCTTCCTCCTCTTCTACGCCCCTACCAACGCCTCTCTCTCTCTCTCTCTCTCACCAACTGAATCAGTTTTCTCCTACGCCATTTTCTGCTGCTCGTCATCGCCGTCTCGTCGACACATACTTCCAATACAATGCTATATACGTCCGTCCACACGCAAGTTACTAAATTGATCCGTAAACTAAAGGACCAGGGCTTGCTTCAGACGGTAGCTAACTATACAATTATACGCGTGCATATCATATTGTTGCAGTGAGTCTGTAAATCAATGAAAAGTTAGTTGCATGCCTACGTGTCCACTCGGTTGATAATGTTGCCCTGCAATCTTTGGGATGAAGTTAATTAGTAGTACTACGATATAGTAATAGGTTTCTAAAGTCCACACTCAATACAATATGGTGCATATAGTAATAGGTTTCTAGAGTGAGAAAGAGTCCACACTCAACACAATATGGTGCAATTTGTCAAAGTGTCAACTCTATGACCATCTGCTCATTTGGTGAAGGAACCTGTCCAAGTAACCCTGCAGTACCTCAGCAATCTAGCTAGCTACGTAGCACCACATCATGAACTAGCAAGCAAGCACAGTCGCCCTACCAAATGGATGGAGACGGAGGTCGGTATACGCCGCGTCCCTCTCCATTGTCTCTTTGGGCTACCTTTCACTTTGGTGAAGCACTCCGCTTTCCGTAAAGTTTCAGGTCCTCCTACCCTACGGCCTACGTACGCAGTGTCCATATCCGGGACTTGAAAAGAAGCTTGTGATGGTGCTTTTGAGTTTTGAGTTGCTAGCTTGCACACACACACTGCATCATGCCATGCAAATGCAATCCAAAGTGCAACGCTTCTTGCTCCAAAAAGTCTAGCTACCGCCTTTTCTGATGCCTTTTCAAATTTGGCGAGTGTGGATTGGAAGCGTACGCTCTAACTAATCCGATGTGGCGACCGGACCACACCACTCCACTCGTGTCGTCGTTTATATACAGTATCTCCCTGTAGATGTAGTGGTGGCATATTTGAGTGAGAATTTTGGTGAAGTGCTGCACCTCTCAACTGTTGTTTAAAGTAACGTATTGATGCGTGAAACTTTCTCTGCCAAGCTGTTGATGTTCAATGCACTTGCCAAGTACGTATGTGATCTGCTTTGCTCATATATTATGCAGAGCAGAACACGCTTTCGGCCAGAAACATTTTTCTGCATTTTCTGAAAGTGTCGCTGCGGAAAACATGACAGATAGGAGGAAGGCGGTGTCGGTCAGTCTAACAGCCAGACATATGATTGCTGAAATCATGTATGTATGGAGGGGTAGTGGTCAACGCCAAAGCCTTACGAGGATGAAACTGCAGCAACGTTCTGGGTTTCAGACTCTATTTTTTTAAAGCAGGTTCAGAACTCAGGCCACAGAAGAAGATGGTGATTGCCCGACACCAATCTGCAGTCACAAGTTCGGGGCAGGATTCCCTCCATGGATGATGATGATTGGCAAGGCCACAATTGTCGACAGGAAAGCATCGTTCTAACTTCTAAGATAGTATAGTACTGCTCCATATGATTGGCATGGCTGACTGCTTCGCAATCAGCTAGAGAGATGCTCTGGCCTCTGGTACGGCCGCGCGCGCGACGTTGACGCGTGTGTGCGATGCATACGCGCGGCTTTCGCGCGGGAATGAGTGACCTGACAGCCATGGATTGGAGCAGTTGTACCGCGCCTCTCATCATCATCGTCACATCATGTAGGAGTACGAATACGGCGCGATCTTGTATTGTACGTAGCTGGCAACAGTTCATTAGAACAAGTTGGTATGTGGGCGTCGAAAATCTGCTGCTCACCATCGTTCGCCTCCAACCCTTTGGGGGAGCAGAGGTAATGGATAGATGGAGCTGCGTGTTCCGTCAGAAAAGTTGGCCGGCGAGAGAGGGTGCTGGAGAGCGCGCTGCTACCTTGCGGCCGCGAGCGGATGGATGCGCGTGGCAGTGGCACCGACGGCACGCTCCCTCGACACGACAGACGGGTGTGGCTGCGGCGTCGCTGTCGCGGAACTCCACGGGTGGATGGATTTCATATGGTGTCCCAGACACCTCCTAACCACCGTGCCGGAGCCCGTGCGCGCGGTGCCAGACCAAGACCAACCACCGCCTCGCGGCCATCCGGCATCCTCCTGCCGAGCCGCGCGTGCCCCCGCCCCAGCCGGGGGATAATATCATCTGTTAGTTAATCGTACTTGCCGGCGGATTTCGTTGGGATTCGGAGGACGTCCGATCGGCGGCTCCTGTCACAGCGTCACGTAGGGGTGCTATGGTGGTGTCGAATCGCGTACAGTGCTGCAAAGGACGACGACTACTGCTTAATGGTTGCACTGCATAGGCAGAGAGTGCTTTCGCCTGTCAGAGTACGCTTGTAGGGCAAGCACTCCTTTTCCTCAGTTCTAATTCAACAGTTTGACAGCACCTAGGTACGATGTTCCTTCTGATGCAGTTAATAAACAGCAGGACAACTCTGTTGCTGCTCTGTAACAATTATCTTCCGCTTACCAAACAAGCTCAATGTGAGAGCATTTACAACCGGACCCCTCGTACCCACCCTAAACGCCCAGGTGGCTGCCCAGATACAAAAACCGCACCTAATCAGGCCGCTTAAAACCGGCCCCAATGCCCGGACTGAACGGCAGCCACCATATCCAGCCCATATCTGGGGCAGATATGGGTAGGCCCGGACGCGCCCAGGAACCGCCGTCACATCGGACCGGCCCACTCTGGCACACCCCGCCCCTACTAACGCCCCCATAAAAAACACACTCGCTCGTACGAACCCTAGTCACTGTTAGTCCTCTTGCCCTCTCTGCTCCCCTTCCATCTTCTCCGCTTCTCTCCTAACAACTCCGCCTCCTCCGTCATGGCCAAGTCCGGCCACGACTCCGGCAGCGAGACCGATCCCATGGAGTGGGACGGCCTTTGTGAAAGAGAAGGACGCTATAATGTTACGCAACTGCTGCAGAAACCAGACCCAACTCTCCTCGGACTCTACCTCCAATACACCAAATGCAACTGGGAATAGCCAGTTGTGTCCATGAACGACAGAAGTTGCTGCTAGCTGGCCTCCCCATCTTCCATTCAAAGCAGTTGCATCGACAGTCAAATAGGGCCTACAACCATTCAGAAACCCCTGCCAGCAAGCCTTGAAACAAACAAAAGCCCTCCTGAAGCACTCCTTCTCCAACGCCTTCCCTTTTATTTTGCACTTAACTGTATGCTTATCAATCTCTACAACACTCCTTGGACTAGTCGTCTCCACTTTAGCTTTGAAGGTGTAAAGCAACTGAAAACTCTCATTCGATGGACCATTAATTCTATCAAGAGCCCTTTCCTTAGCATAGAAAATCCTCATGTAAGGTATATTAATCTTGTTTTTTTCGAAAAGGTAGGTATATTAATCTTGTACTTCTCAAATAGCTTCCCATGGAGTGCTGTTGGACCAATTGTTGGTGTTTCCCTCACCCAATCCAAGATTGCATCTGCCACCCACCTAGTCTTTGCAAGCTTTGATTTGTCCTTTCCCCCTCCCCCTCCAGGTGGGCAAGTGTGCCCGTGTGGGTTGCTTTTTATCTAAAATAAAATGAAAAATGATGTCAAATACAATTAAGAAACAGTACACATGATCTGAATATAGAATGGATAAATACTCTGATAAAAAGATTTAGTTGTAATATCTGAATCAATTTGCTCTTTAGCATAGTGGATGCATGCAACCTCCACCCACACCTATCATAAGGGCAATGAACAGTGAACCTTCTTGGCTCACTCCTATCAACCTCATAGGAGTTTTTAGTGAGAATGCAATATGTAGTCACTGCATTACGACAGTCTACCATCGATTCGAATACGGTTCCAGGAGTAAGCTTAGGATTCTCCCTGTTCCACTCAATTGTTGGCATGTCCTCACCATCATATTCTTGTAAAACTAAGGAGTCGGTGTTCTCCTCCCTCTCTTCATCGTCCGTGTCATCAAATCTAGCACGGCTGCTACGCTCCTCTGCATATTCATCTTTCACTGCCTGTTGACTAACTCTATCTACCAGTTCAAGGAATAAAATCTAATCCTCATCATCATGTCAAGGCACTTCCTTGTCAGGCTATGCATCTACTTCTACATCAGGTGCAGAAGGGAGAGGAGAAGTGGCAGAATTAGAGGCAACTGACATGTTGTGGCTTTCAGAAGCACTAGGTTTACTTGGTCTCGACCTACAAGGAGTGCGTGGACGCTCGCTATTAGCAGAGACAGATGATGTCTGAACACCCTTCCCCTTCGGGATACGTTGTTTGCGTGCTTGAAGCACACCGATATGGATTTTACCGAAACGGTTGTCAGCATTCAAACTAAATAGCAAGCCCAGATGCTCATCACAAGTAAATGGGACAAATCTCTGCTCGGTACTGTCAAAATATCTAGTTCAACAGCATCGGCAGGGCTCCACGGATACTCACAACAGAGTGCCTCGCGGAAATCTGTGAACGAAACGCTGGTTTCTACCACTTTAGGATAGAAAAACCCAGAAATCAGACATGGTTTAGTTCCATGCAGATCGCTAGTTTCCATTCTAACCGCTAGCCAAAAAGCAAGGGCAGGATCAACCCTTTTCGATTGAAATAAGATAAAGGGTGCAGTTAGGCCGAAAGTTTTCAGATAAATTGCACTAATTCACGCTAACAGTGGTCAAATACAGCCTAATTTATAGATCTCCTAATCAATTCGGGAGCAAAAGGATGCTTACCCAGGTGGAATCCATGAATTATTCGCCTCTGATTCGACCCAATCATCTCCACGGTCGATGGGCCGGACGGGGTGCTCCCCCGACATCGCTTCCTACTCCTAGATGGGGAGAGAGGGTAGATGCGGCAGAGGCGGCACGACGGCGGCGGAGGGGGCGGCGCGGAAGCGACTCGATCTGATTCAGGTTATAGTGAGGGGAACCTACAGTGAGTGTCAGTTTTGCGGCCCCACTGGTTAGCACGTAACGGTCAAAAAGTGGACTCGGCCCTACGTGGCCCCACTCGTTAGAGTTAACGGTCAAGCCATTGACCCGACGGCAATGTCCGCTGTGGCCAGTTCTGAGGGTTTCAGCCAAGGGGGTGGGGAAAAATGAGCAAAAGTTAAGATCATGGGGATGAATGAGTAAAACTAAGGAACATGGGGCACAGAAATAAAAATCCCATCTTTCTATGTGTCCGGTTGAAACTTTTTGTTCATGTGTATGAGGTGAGTGTTAGCAATCATAGAAGACTATATGATGGTTGACTATGTGGACTTGCCAAAAGGCTCTGATACGTGACCCTTCCTGAAGAGATGATGAATTCTAGTTGCAAAGTTGACTGAGAACATAGTTTGTTGGTTTTCAATAGAGTTTATGCTTTATACTTCGATGTTGTGATGAATTGTTACTTGTTCATGTCTATGATAAAAGTTCTATGATAAAGTTTTATATTAAAGTTTGTTGTTGTTATAATAATATACATGATGCTTCTATGTCCGTATTTTGTTTTTATCGACACCTCTCTCTCTCTAAGCATGTGGACATTTTTTAGATTTGGGTTTTCGCTTGAGGACAAGCGAGGTCTAAGCTTGGGGGAGTTAATACGTCCATTTTGCATCATGTTTTCCTACTGTTATTTATTATGTTTTTATGCACAATAATGCTTTTTGGAGTAATTCTAATGCCTTCTCTCATAATATGCAATGTTCACACAAAGAGGGAGAATACCGGCAGCTGGAAATCTGGACCTGAAAAAGCTACGTCAAGCTACCTATTCTGCACAACTCCAAATGAGCTGAAACTTCTTGAGGATTTTTTATGGAATAAATAAGAATTGTTGGAGCAAATAATTACCAGAGGGGCCCACCAGGTGGGCACAACCCACCTAGGCGCGCCAGGGATCCCAGGCGCGCCTTGGTGGGTTGTGCCCTCCTCGGCCCACCTCCGGTGCCCCTCTTATAGTATATAAGTCATTTTGACCTACAAAAAAATCAGCAGAGGACTTTCGGGACGAAGCACCGCCGAATCGAAGCGGAACTTGGGCAGGAGCACTTTTGCCCTTCGGTGGAGCAATTCCGCCGGGGGAACTTCCCTCCCAGAGGGGGAAATCATCGTCATCATCATCAGCAACAACTCTTCCATCTTGGGGAGGGCAATCTCCATCAACATCTTCAACAACACCATCTCCTCTCAAACCCTAGTTCATCTCTTGAGTTAAATCTTTGTGCCGGAACTATAGATTGGTGCTTGTGGGTGACTGGTAGTGTTGATTACATCTTGTAGTTGATTACTATATGGTTTATTTGGTGGGAGATTATATATTCAGATCCATTATGCTATTTAATACCCCTCTGATCTTGAGCATGATTATCATTTGTGAGTAGTTACTTTTTTTCTTGAGGTCATGGGAGAAATCTTGTTGCAAGTAATCATGTGAACTCGATATATGTTCGATATTTTGATGATATGTATGTTGTTATTGTTGGAAATATGCCCTAGAGGAAATAATAAAATGATTATTTTATATTTCCTTGTTCATGATAATTTTCTGTTATTCATGCTATAATTGTGTTATCCGGAAATCGTAATACACATGTGAATACATAGACCACAACATGTCCCTAGTGAGCCTCTAGTTGACTAGGTCGTTGATCAACAGATAGTCATGGTTTCCTGACTATGGACATTGGATGTCGTTGATAACGAGATCACATCATTAGGAGAATGATGTGATGGACAAGACCCAATCCTAAGCATAGCACAAGATCGTGTAGTTTGTTTACTAGAGCTTTTCCAATGTCAAGTATCATTTCCTTAGACCATGAGATCGTGTAACTCCCAGATGCCGTAGGAGTGCTTTGGGTGTACCAAACGTCACAACGTAACTGGGTGACTATAAAGGTATACTACGGGTATCCCCAAAAGTATCTGTTGGGTTGACACGGATCGAGACTGGGATTTGTCACTCCGTATGACAGAGAGGTATCTCTGGGCCCACTTGGTAATGCATCATCATAATGAGCTCAATATGACCAAGTGTTTGGTCACGGGATCATGCATTACGGTACGAGTAAAGTGACTTGCCGGTAACGAGATTGAACTAGGTATTGGGATACCGACGATCGAATCTCGGGCAAGTAACGTACCGATTGACAAAGGGAATTGTATACGGGATTACTTGAATCCTCGACATCATGGTTCATCTGATGAGATCATCGAGGAGCATGTGGGAACCAACATGGGTATCCAGATCCCGCTGTTGGTTATTGATCGGAGAGTCGTCTCGGTCATGTCTGCATGTCTCCCAAACCTGTAGGGTCTACACACTTAAGGTTCGGTGACGCTTGGGTTGTAGAGATATTAGTATGCAGTAACCCGAAAGTTGCTCGGAGTCCCGGATGAGATCCCGGACATCGCGAGGAGTTCCTGAATGGTCCGGAGGTGAAGAATTATATATAGCAAGTCCAGTTTCGGCCATCGGGAAAGTTTCGGGGGTCACCGGTATTGTACCGGGCCCACCGGAAGGGTCCCGGGGGTCCACTGGGTGGGGCCACCTATCCCGGAGGGCCCCATGGGCTGAACTGGGAGGGGGAACTAGCCCCTGGTGGGCTGGTGCGCCCCCCTTGGGCCTCCCCCTGCGCCTAGGGTTGGAAACCCTAGGGGTGGGGGCGCCCCACTTGGCTTGGGGGGCAAGCCACCCCCCTTGGCTGCCGCCCCCCTTGAGATCCAATCTCTAGGGGGCCGGCGCCCCCAGGGCCCCTATATAAAGAAGAGGGAGGGAGGGTTGCGCACCCCTGCTCCTGGCACCTCCCTCTCCCTCTGCAACACCTCTCCCTCTCGTAGAGCTTGGCAAAGCCCTGCCGAGATCGCTGCTACTTCCACCACCACGCCGTTGTGCTACTGGATCTCCATCAACCTCTCCTTCCCCCTTGCTGGATCAAGAAGGAGGATACGTCTTCCCAACTGTACATGTGTTGAACGCGGAGGTGCTGTCCGTTCAGCACTAGGATCATCGGTGATTTGGATCACGACGAGTACGACTCCCTCAACCCTGTTCTCTTGAACGCTTCCGTGTGTGATCTACAAGGGTATGTAGATGTGATCCTCTCTCTCGTTGCTAGATGACTCCATAGATTGATCTTGGTGAAGTGTAGAATTTTTTTATTTTCTGCAACGTTCCCCAACAGTGGCATCATGAGCTAGGTCTATGCGTAGTTTTCTTTGCGTAGATGTTGTCAATTTTCTTGCCACTACTAGTCTTATCTTGTTTCGGCGGCATCGTGGGATGAAGCGGCCCGGACCGACCTTACACATACGCTTACGTGAGACAGGTTCCACCGACTAACATGCACTAGTTGCATAAGGTGGCTAGCGGGTGTCTATCTTTCCCACTTTAGTCGGATCGGATTCGATGAAAAGGGTCCTTATGAAGGGTAAATAGAAATTGGCATATCACATTGTGGCTTTTACGTAGGTAAGAAACGTTCTTGCTAGAACCCTATTGCAGCCACGTAAAAACATGCAACAACAATTAGAGGACGTCTAACTTGTTTTTGTAGCATGTGCCTTGTGATGTGATATGGCCAAAAGGTTGTGATGAATGATATATATGTGATGTATGAGATCATGTTCTTGTAATAGGAATCACGACTTGCATGTCGATGAGTATGACAACCGGCAGGAGCCATAGGAGTTGCCTTAATTATTGTATGACCTGCGTGTTAATGAATAAACGCCATGTAATTACTTTACTTTATTGCTAAACCGTTAGCCATAGTAGTAGAGTAATAGTTGGCGAACAACTTCATGGAGACACGATGATGGAGATCATGATGATGGAGATCATGGTGTCTTGCCGGTGACGAATATGATCATGGCGCCCCGAAGATGGAGATCAAAGGAGCAATATGATATTGGCCATATCATGTCACTATTTGATTGCATGTGATGTTTATCATGTTTTTGCATCTTATTTGCTTAGAACGACGCTAGTAAATAAGATGATCCCTCATAATAATTTCAAGAAAGTGTTCCCCCTAACTGTGTGCCGTTGCGAAAGTTTGTTGTTTCGAAGCACCACATGATGATCGGGTGTGATAGATCCTAACGTTCACATACAACGGGTGTAAGACAGATTTACACATGCAAAACACTTAGGTTGACTTGACGAGCCTAGCATGTACAGACATGGCCTCGGAACACAAGAGACCGAAAGGTCGAACATGAGTCGTATGGAAGATACGATCAACATGGAGATGTTCACCGATGATGACTAGTCCGTCTCACATGATGATCGGACACGGTCTAGTTGAGCCGGATCATGTATCACTTAGATGACTAAAGGGATGTCTAATCTGAGTGGGATTTCATTAAATAATTTGATTAGATGAACTTAATTATCATGAACTTAGTCTAAAAACCTTTGCAAAATGTCTTGTAGATCAAATGGCCAATGCTCATGTTAACCTCAACTTCAACGCGTTCCTAGAGAAAACCAAGCTGAAAGATGATGGCAACAACTATACGGACTGGGTCCGGAACCTGAGGATCATCCTCATAGCTGCCTAGAAAGCATATGTCCTAGAAGGACCGCTAGGTGACCCACCCATCCCAGAGAACCAAGACGTTATGAATGCTTGGCAGTCATGTGCTGATGATTACTCCCTCGTTCAGTGCGGAATGCTCTACAGCTTAGAACCGGGGCTCCAAAAGCATTTTGAGCAACACGGAGCATATGAGATGTTCGAAGAGCTGAAAATGGTTTTCCAAGCTCATGCCCGGGTCGAGAGATATGAAGTCTCTGACAAGTTCTATAGTTGTAAGATAGAGGAAAATAGTTCTATCAGTGAGCACATACTCAAAATGTCTGGGTTGCACAACCGCCTGTCCCAGCTGGACATTAACCTCTCGGACGAGGCAGTCATTGACAGGATCCTTCAGTCGCTCCCACCTAGCTACAAGAGCTTTGTGATGAAATTCAATATGCAGGGGATGGTGAAAACTATTCCTGAAGTATTTTCAATGCTGAAATCATCGGAGGTGGAAATAAAAAAGGAACATCAAGTGTTCATGGTCAATAAAACCACTAAGTTCAAGAAAGGCAAGGGTAAGAAGAACTCCAAGAAGGACGGCAAGGGATTTGCCGCGCCCGGTAAGCCAGTTGCCGGGAAGAAGCCAAAGAATGGACCCAAACCTGAGACTGAGTGCTTTTATTGCAAGGGAAGCGGACACTGGAAGCGGAACTGCCCCAAATACTTAGCGGACAAGAAGGCCGGCAACACTAAAGGTATATGTGATATACATGTAATTGATGTGTACCTTACCAGTACTCGTAGTAGCTCCTGGGTATTTGATACCGGTGCCATTGCTCATATTTGTAACTCAAAACAGGAGCTGCGGAATAAGCGGAGACTGGCGAAGGACAAGGTGACGATGCGCGTCGGGAATGGTTCCAAGGTCGATGTGATCGCCGTCGGCATGCTACCTCTACATTTACCTACGGGATTAGTTTTAAACCTCAATAATTGTTATTTAGTACCAGCTTTGAGCATGAACATTGTATCTGGATCTTGTTTAATACGAGATGGTTACTCATTTAAATCCGAGAATAATGGTTGTTCTATTTATATGAGAGATATGTTTTATGGTCATGCCCCGATGGTCAATGGTTTATTCTTAATGAATCTCGAACGTGATGTTACACATATTCATAGTGTGAATACCCAAAGATGTAAAGTTGATAACAATAGTCCCACATACTTGTGGCACTGCCGCCTTGGTCACCTTGGTGTCAAGCGCATGAAGAAGCTCCATGCTGATGGACTTTTAGAGTCTCTCGATTATGAATCATTTGACACATGCGAACCATGCCTCATGGGTAAAATGACCAAGACTCTGTTCTCCGGAACAATGAAGCGAGTAACCAACTTATTGGAAATCATACATACTGATGTGTGCGGTCCAATGAGCGTTGAGGCTCGCGGAGGATATCGTTATGTTCTCACTCTCACTGACGACTTGAGTAGATATGGGTATGTCTACTTGATGAAACACAAGTCTGAGACCTTTGAAAAGTTCAAGGAATTTCAGAATGAGGTAGAGAATCAACGTGACCGCAAGATAAAATTCTTACGATCAGATCATGGGGGGAGAATATTTAAGTCACGAATTTGGTACGCACTTAAGGAAATGTGGAATTGTTTCACAACTCACGCCGCCTGGAACACCTCAGCGTAACGGTGTGTCCGAATGTCGTAATCGCACTTTATTGGATATGGTGCGATCTATGATGTCTCTTACCAATTTACGGCTATCTTTTTGGGGATACGCTTTAGAGACAGCTACATTCACTTTAAATAGGGCACCGTCTAAATCTGTTGAGACGACACCGTATGAATTATGGTTTGGGAAGAAACCTAAGCTGTCGTTTCTAAAAGTTTGGGGATGCGATGCTTATGTCAAGAAACTTCAACCTGAAAAGCTCGAACCCAAGTCGGAAAATTGCGTCTTCATAGGATACCCTAAGGAAACCATTGGGTATACCTTCTACCTCAGATCCGAAGGCAAGATCTTTGTTGCCAAGAACGGGTCCTTTCTGGAGAAAGAGTTTCTCTCGAAAGAAGTAAGTGGGAGGAAAGTGGAACTTGATGAAGTACTACCTCTTGAACATCAAAGTAGCGCAGCTCAGGAAGATGTTCCTGTGGTGCCTGCACCGACTAGAGTGGAAGTTAATGATGATGATCAAGGTACTTCGGATCAAGTTACTACTGAACTTCGTAGGTCCACAAGGACACGTTCCACACCAGAGTGGTATGGCAACCCTGTCCTGGAAATCATGTTGTTAGACAATGGTGAACCTTTGAACTATGAAGAAGCGATGGCAGGCCCATATTCCAACAAATGGCTTGAAGCCATGCAATCCGAGATAGGATCCATGTATGAAAACAAAGTATGGACTTTGAAAGACTTGCTCGATGATCGGGGATCGATAGAAAACAAATGGATCTTTAAGAAGAAGACGGACGCGGATGCTAATGTTACCATCTATAAAGCTCGACTTGTCGCTAAGGGTTATCAACAAGTTCAAGGGGTTGACTATGACGAGACTTTCTCTCCCGTAGCGAAGCTGAAGTCCGTCCGAATCATGTTAGCGATTGCCGCATACTATGATTATGAGATATGGCAAATGGACGTCAAAATGGCATCCTTAATGGCTATCTTAAGGAAGAACTGTATATGATGCAGCCGGAAGGTTTTGCCGATCCTAAGAATGCTAACAAGGTATGCAAACTCCAGCGATCAATTTATGGGCTGGTGCAAGCATCTCGGAGTTGGAACATTCGCTTTGATGAGATGATCAAAGCGTTTGGGTTTATGCTGACTTATGGAGAAGCCCACGTTTATAAGAAAGTGAGTGGGAGCTCTGTAGCATTTCTCATATTATATGTAGATGACATACTTTTGATGGGAAATGATATAGAAATTTTGGACAACATTAAGGCCTACTTGAATAAGTGTTTTTCAATGAAGGAACTTGGAGAAGCTGCTTACATATTAGGCATCAAGATCTATAGGGATAGATCGAGACGCCTCATAGGTCTTTCACAAAGCACATACCTTGATAAAATATTGAAGAAGTTCAATATGGATCAGTCCAAGAAGGGGTTCTTGCCTGTGTTGCAAGGTGTGAAATTGAGCTCGGCTCAATGCCCGACCACGGCAGAAGATAGAGAAAAGATGAGTGTCATCCCCTATGCCTCGGCTATAGGGTCTATTATGTATGCCATGCTGTGTACCAGACCTGATGTAAACCTTGCCGTAAGTTTGGTAGGAAGGTACCAAAGTAATCCCGGCATGGAACACTGGACAACGGTCAAGAATATCCTGAAGTACCTGAAAAGGACTAAGGATATGTTTCTCGTATATGGAGGTGGCGAAGAGCTCGTCGTAAAGGGTTACATCGACGCTAGCTTCGACACAGATCTGGATGACTCTAAGTCTCAAACCGGATACGTGTATATTTTGAATGGAGGGGCAGTAAGCTGGTGCAATTGCAAGCAAAGCATCATGGCGGGATCTACATGTGAAGCGGAGTACATGGCAGCCTCGGAGGCAGCGCATGAAGCAACCTGGATGAAGGAGTTCATCACCGACCTAGGAGTCATACCCAATGCGTCGGGGCCGGTCACTCTCTTCTGTGACAACACTGGAGCTATTGCCCTTGCCAAGGAGCCCAGGTTTCATAAGAAGACCAGGCACATCAAGCATCGCTTCAACTCCATTCGTGAAAATGTTCAAGATGGAGACATAGATATTTGCAAAGTGCATACGGATCTGAATGTCGCAGATCCGTTGACTAAACCTCTTCCACGAGAGAAACATGATCAACACCAGAAATCTATGGGTGTTCGATTCATCACAATGTAACTAGATTATTGACTCTAGTGCAAGTGGGAGACTGTTGGAAATATGCCCTAGAGGCAATAATAAAATGATTATTATTATATTTCCTTGTTCATGATAATTGTCTGTTATTCATGCTATAATTGTGTTAGCCGGAAATCGTAATACACGTGTGAATACATAGACCACAACATGTCCCTAGTGAGCCTCTAGTTGACTAGCTCGTTGATCAACAGATAGTCATGGTTTCCTGACTATGGACATTGGATGTCGTTGATAACGGGATCACATCATTAGGAGAATGATGTGATGGACAAGAACCAATCCCAAGCATAGCACAAGATCGTGTAGTTCGTTTGCTAGAGCTTTTCCAATGTCAAGTATCATTTCCTTAGACCATGAGATCGTGTAACTCCCGGATGCCGTAGGAGTGCTTTGGGTGTACCAAATGTCACAACGTAACTGGGTGACTATAAAGGTATACTACGGGTATCCCTGAAAGTATCTATTGGGTTGACACGGATCGAGACTGGGATTTGTCACTCCGTATGACGGAGAGGTATCTCTGGGCCCACTCGGTAATGCATCATCATAATGAGCTCAATGTGACCAAGTGTTTGGTAACGGGATCATGCATTACGGTATGAGTAAAGTAACTTGCCGGTAACGAGATTGAACGAGGTATTGGGATACCGACGATCGAATCTCGGGCAAGTAACGTACCGATTGACGAAGGGAATTGTATGCGGGATTACTTGAATCCTTGACATCGTGGTTCATCCATGAGATCATCAAGGAGCATGTGGGAACCAACATGGGTATCCAGATCCCGCTGTTGGTTATTGACCGGACAGTCGTCTCGGTCATGTCTGCATGTCTCCCGAACCCGTAGGGTCTACACACTTAAGGTTCGGTGACGCTAGGGTTGTAGAGATATTAGTATGCGGTAAACGAAAGTTGCTCGGAGTCCCGGATGAGATCCCGGACGTCACGAGGAGTTCCGGAATGGTCCGGAGGTGAAGAATTATATATAGGAAGTCCAGTTTCGGCCATCGGGAAAGTTTCGGGGGTCACCGGTATTGTACCGGGACCACCGGAAGGGTCCCGGGGGTCCACCGGGTGGGGCCACCTATCCCGGAGGGCCCCATGGGCTGAAATGGGAGGGGGAACCAGCCCCTGGTGGGCCGGTGCACCCCCCTTGGGCCTCCCCCTGCGCCTAGGGTTGGAAATCCTAGGGGTGGGGGCGCCCCACTTGGCTTGGGGGGCAAGCCACCCCCTTGGCCACCGCCCCCCCTTGAGATCCAATCTCTAGGGGGCCGGCGCCCCCAGGGCCCCTATATAAAGAGGGTGGAGGGAGGGCTGTGCACCCCTGCTCCTGGCGCCTCCCTCTCCCTCTGCAACACCTCTCTCTATCGTAGAGCTTGGCGAAGACCTACCGAGATCGCTGCTACTTCCACCACCACGCTGTTGTGCTGCTGGATCTCCATCAACCTCTCCTTCCCCCTTGCTGGATCAAGTAGGAGGAGACGTCTTCCCAACTGTACGTGTGTTGAACGCGGAGGTGCTGTCCGTTCAGCACTAGGATCATCGGTGATTTGGATCACGACGAGTACGACTCCCTCAACCCCGTTCTCTTGAACGCTTCCGTGCGTGTTCTACAAGGGTATGTAGATGCAATCCTCTCTCTCGTTGCTAGATGACTCCATAGATTGATCTTGGTGAAGCATAGAATTTTTTTATTTTCTGCAACGTTCCCCAACAGTTATTCCCTTAGTGATGTCATGTGAACGTCAACTACATGACACTTCACCATATTTGGGCCTAAGGGAATGCATTGGGGAGTAGTTACTAGATGATGGGTTGCAAGTGTGACAGAAGCTTAAACCCTAGTTTTTGCGCTATTCCGTAAGGGACTGATTTGGATCCAAAAGTTTAATGCTATGGTTAGATTTATTCTTAATACTTTTCTCATAGTTGCAGATGCTTGCGAGGGGGTTAATCAAAAATAAGAGGTTTGTTCAAGTAAGAACAACACCTAAGCACCGGTCCACCCACATATCAAATTATCAAAGTAGCAAACAGAAATCAAACCAACAAGATGAAAGTGACTAGATGAAATTCCCGTGTACCCTCAAGAATGCTTTGCTTATCATAAGAGAATGTTTAGGCATGTCCTTTGCCCCAAAAGGATTGGTCTACCTTTCTGCACTTTTGTTACTATTACCACTACTTGCTCGTTACAAATTATCTTGCTAATAAACTACTCGTTACTTGTAATTTCAGTGCTTGCAGAGAATACCTTGTTGAAACCTACTTGTCATTTCCTTCTGCTCCTCGTTGGGTTCGACACTCTTACTTATCAAAAGGACTACGATTGATCCTCTATACTTGTGGGTCATCAGTGATAGGTTCAAAGCAAGCAAAGAAGCAAACAAGGAAGAAAAGGCAAACGGAAAGAAGACAAATATTTTTGTACTTTTCTGAAAACGTTTTAGAAATGGGGGAGATGAAAATGAGAGGCAAATGGAAAATAAAGTAATTGAAAGGAGATTAGATTTGTGATTGGGTACTTGTTAGATGTTGATGGTGTCTCCCCGGCAACGGCGCCAAAAATTCTTCCTGATTGCTTGAATATGCGTTGGTAAATTCCCCGAAGAGGAGGGTATGATGCAGCACAACAACGGTAAGTATTTGCATCGGGTATGAAACCAAGGTTATCAATCTAGTAGGAGAACAAAGCAACACTATGTAAACAACACCTGCACACAAACAACAAAACTTGCAATCCAACGCATGAAGGGGTTGTCAATCCCTCGACGGTATTGAGATTTGCTAAATAGATAGGTTGATAGATGCAAATAAAATAAAAGCAAATAAAATGCAGTGAGGTATTTTTTGTGTTTTTGGATAAATAGATCTGAACATAATATGATAAGAAATAGACCTGGGGCCCATAGATTTCACTAGAGGCTTCTCTCAAGAAACTAGCACACAGTGGGTAAACAAATTACTGTTGGGAAATTGATAGAAAAGCAAATAATTATGACGATATTCAAGACAATGATCATGTATATAGGCATCATGTCGAAGATTAGTAGACCAACTCCTGCCTACATCTACTACTATTACTCCACACATCGACCACTATCCAGCATGCATCTAGTGTATTAAGTTCATGGAAAAACAGAGTAACGCAATACGAACTAATGTAGACAAGATCTATGCTTGTAGGAATAGACCCTGTCTTGTTATCCTTAATAGCAACGATACATGCGTGTCATGTCTCTTTCTGTCACTAAGATTGAGCACCGCAAGATTGAACCCATCACAAAGCACCTCTTCCCATGGCAAGAAAAATCAATCTACTCGGCAAAACCAAAGCAAAATTTCGGAGACGTACGAGGCTATAAAGATCATGCATACAAGAGTTCAGAGAAAACTCAAATAATATTCATAGATAGATTTAATCATAAACTCATAATTCATCGAGTCCCAACAAACACATCGCAAAAAGTCATTACATCAAATAGATCTCCAACAACATAGAGGAGAACATTGTATTGAAGATCAAAAAGAGAGAAGACCCCATCTAGCTACTACCTATGGACCCGTATGTCTGTGGTAAACTACTCATGCATCACCGAAGGGGAAACAAGGATGATGAAGAACCCCTCTGTGATCGTTGACCCCTCCAGTAGAGTTCCGGAAAAGGCCCCTAAATTGGATCTCGTGGTTCTGGAACTTGCAGTGGCTGGAAAAGTGTTTCGTCAACTCCCCTAGGGTTTTTGGGATTTTAGAGTATTTATAGAGCCGGATGTCGGTGGAAAAGGTCCTCATGGGCTCCACTACCCACCAGGGCACGCCTGGGCTCCCTGGTGCCCAGTGAGCCCCACGGGCCTCCTCATGTGCACTTCTTTGGCTCCCTGGGTATGTTCTGTCCCAAAAAAATCTCCAAAATATTTCGTGGAATTTGGACTTCGTTTGGTATTGATATTCTGCAAAGTAAAAGACAAGTAGAAAACATCAACTGGGCACTATTTCAATAGGTTAGTCCCAAAAATGATATAAAGTTGCTAGTAAATGAGTATAAAACATCCAAGATTGATACTTTAATAGCATGGAACAATAAAAAATAATTGATACATTGGAGACGTATCAGGGGTATTTATAGCCTTCACCCGAAATCCAACCGTTATATACTTTTGACTCAACTCGGTGACACCGAACCAAAAACTTGGTGAGACCGACCTATTAAAAGACATTAACGTTGGGCTTGTCGGTGAGATCAAACAGGAAATCTCAGACAGACCAAAATGCGATGACCTAGGAAAGACTTTTTTTCGGTAGTTCTGATTGGTTCAACTCAGTGATTCTGACGTGAATGAATTGGGTTACAGAAACTTGGTCAGTGCAACTTAGTGAAACCGATTGTCATCTCGGTACAACCTAAATTCTAGGGTTTGGCTCTTGCAGAGCATAGAATCAACTCGGTGAGTCCTGATGGGGTGACTTTGGTGGGACTGAGTTGGCTATTTAGGGTTTGGATAGATATGATTTTGCGAAGGTGGTTGGTTTTTTTGGGAGCAATATCCTCAAGCACTTGAGCAATTGAGTCATGATCAAAAACTCATCCCCTTTTAATAGTGTTGGCTTTTCTATGGACTCAATGTGATCTTGGATCACTTACCAAAAATGTAGAGTCTTGCAGCTTTGCCAATCCATGTCCTTAGCATTTTGAGGGGTCCACATTCTCATTTCCTTGCCATACCAATAATTTAACTTTTCTGAAAGCTATTTTCAATAAGCATTAGTTCAATCACATATATGTTGTTAAGAATTACCAAAACCGCCTGGGGATTATTTGCACTTTCAGGAATACATGCCTACATTACATTGATGAATTGGACCTTTTGTGTGTTGCTCTAGGTTGTGATTGTTATATGATGAATATCATCCAACAGAAATATCCATCGATGATCCAATGCCTATGCTTTTCTCATATTGATCTTTGCTAAGTTACTATTGCTACTACTGCTGTTACAATCACTACAAAACTGCTACTGTTACTATTACCTAGGGTCTATTCTTCCTGATTGCTTGAATATGCGTTGGTAAATTCCCCGAAGAGGAGGGTATGATGCAGCACAGCAACGGTAAGTATTTGCCTCGGTTATGAAACCAAGGTTACACTACAAAAAAAACACACTTCCGTGATGATACGTGTTTGTCACAGTAGGTCGCGTTTTTGTCATGCATGTACATCCATGACAAATTTATGACAGAATCAAGATAGTCATACCTGTGCTATCGTAGAAGTGTTCCATGACATTACCAAAATTATCATCACGGAAGTGTCCACTTCCATGACGATAAAATCGCGCGTCACAGAAGTGCTTTCGTCAAGGGTGACCGACACATGGCATCCACCGTAACGGAACGCCGTTAAGCTATCGGGTCGGGTTTTGGATCCGATAACCCATTAATAGCCCCGACCAATGGGGATTTTCCACGTGTAAAATCATCATTGGCTAGTGGAGACACGTGTCAGGTCCGCGCTGGCACAGGTGTCACTCATCCAATGGGCGAGATGCGCCTATGATATGTTGACACGTGGATCGGCCCATCAAGTTTAAATGGGCCGGCCCAACTAAAGGCCCACAAGATTTTGCGGACCATAATGGGCCGGCCCAGCTAAAGGCCCATGAGATTTTGTGGACCATAATGGGCTGGCCTAGCTAAAGGCCCACAAGATTTTGTGGGCCATGATGGGCCGGCCCAGATAAAGGCCCACAAGATTTTTGTGTGCCATAATGGGCCAGCCCAGGTAAAGGCCCACAAGATTCTTGCGGATCATAATGGGCCAGCCCGGCTAATGGCCCATGAGATTCCGCCGACATTAATGGGCCGGCCCAGCTGTAGGCCAACAAGATTTTGAGGACCCTAGTAGGCCGGCCCATTAACTGGCTGCCATGTTTTGGGCCAAACGCCGACCCATATTTGATCAGGTCCATTAATGGCCTGCCACGTTCCGGGCCTAATAGTGGCCCATATGAGATCCGGCCCGTTAAAAGCCTACCACGTTCTGGGCCAAATTACAGCCCAGAGCAGGTCCGGCCCTTTAAGAGGCTTTGGGCTCAATTATGGCCCATATCAGATTCGGCCCGTCAGCTGGACACTATGCTTTTGGGCCCACTTGCTAAAGGCCCATTTAGTAATTTGGCCTGATATTAGTTTTGGCCTGTTGAGGGCCCATTTAACTTTTCGGTCATATATTAATTTCGGCCTGTTAAAAGCCCATCATATAGTTGGGCCTAACTACGGCTCGGTTTGCATCGGGCCTGCTCGCAGCTGATATCTGATTGGGCCAAACAAGGACCGAGACAATTTTGGCCTGTTAAAAGCCCGTGATTTGATTCGCACAATCATGGGCCGGGGTTCATTTCGGGCTGCTGCCATCCCGTTAGCTGTTCGACACGTTTCAGGCCCAATCTACATCGTGACTGCATGACGGCCCGATTATGTACCGTAATTTTACGGTTTGGCTGGTTTACTGCGAAGACAGGACATATATACAATAAAATAACTGCAGCATTGTGAATAAGAAAAACCTAGACTATACAATAAAGAAATTACAGCATATTACATCCACTGGGCATCAAAGTTCGCCACTATGGTAATAAAGCACAAGCAGACATCATATTACATACATTGGGCATCAAAGATCGCCACCAGTGCAAATAAACATGCTGACAAAATAATATACAAATCTGATAGCACTTCAATAGAGTTCAAGAAAGGTTAGCCCTGCTGGGGAGCTGCAGCGCAAGCAGCTAAGCAAGATGATGAGACTGCGCTTGTTCAACACTTATATCTTCCTCACTCTGAAAGATAAACAAGCAGACAGATGACAGGTTTTGCACATAAAAGTATCAGTGCTGATAATTCATCACATTTCTTACTCACAAATAAAGTGACACAGTTTAAAATTGCATTAACACAATATGGTATTGTTCAGGTCAAGACATGGCAGGAAATGACATTGTGAAGGAGTTGGCAGCTTCACGACACCACTGGATTACAGATCAAGAACTCATAAGTATCAATGGTTAGTGTGCTGTCAATTTATCCCATTTTAGATTGGCAAATAAAGAGATGGTTTAAATAATAGTCCCTCCGTCCGGAATTACTTGTCATCAAAATGGATGTGTCTAGAACTAAAATACATCTAGATACATCCATTTCAATGACAAGTATTTTCGGACGGATGGAGTAGTAGAATGATATGACATTGTTCATAGTTAAGACATTGCAGAATATGACACTGTGCTGTAGTGGGTAGGTTCACCACACCACTGGATTACGGATGAAGAACAGAAGCATACATGCAGTGCAAAAGAAGATCACTTGCTCTGTATAGTTTACTTTACATGGTATGAAGAAGGAACTTGGTTGTACAACTGAAAACTTAAATTGAGAAAGGACAAACTTTGTTTATGAACTACATAATAAACTTTAAACATGCAATTTGATGCAAACACCAAAAATAAACATCTGTTGCAGTCATGCGTAACCAAATGTATACAACAAAGTTTGAAGGCTTGAGATGGACAAACTTACATTATTGGTGAAGACAGGCTCTATAAAGGCCTTGTCCATGCTGATGGGGGGCAATTCAAGAAGTTTACCACATAATCTTCTTCATAAGCATTGCCTTTATTCTACATTTTGTTAAGAGTAAATATAGATGTGATAATATACGAAAAAATGGAGAATATTTAAGACAAGATGAAGAGTGATGCTACATAACCAAGTAGCTATAAATGTAAGTGCAGCGATACAGGCAAAAGGTACAGCCAAGAGCAATGCACAGCTAAACTTCTTCAGTACCAACCTTATGGTAAGAGCAAATATAGATCTGATGTGTAGAAAATGGAGGGCAAAGGAAAATAAGCTGCAGAGTGATGGTACATGAACAACTACCTGTCATTATAAGTACACTGATAAAGGACAACATGTACTTATAAGAACAATGCAGAGCTAAAAAAACATTGGCATTGGATATATTCTACACTAATGTAACCATTCATACAGATCAGATAATTTGGAGCGAGCAATTCATAAGCAAGCTATCATGCATACTGCTGTCACATAATGAACCAGGTATGTATGCAAGTACGGTGATATAGGACAACAAGTACTAACAAGAGCAAAGCAGCGGGAAGCATATTTGCGATATCCTATCGTTCTTTTCAAACCGGAATTCTTCTTCGAGCTGATTTCCTGCAAAAAAGATCCGTAAGGCACATGCGGAAAAGTAGAAGTTCAAATTGTCATGTTATTTCATAGACAGTACCTCATCCTGGGAACAAGACCAGTGCATAACAAGGTTTTTCCATTCAATGTCTTCTAAATTTAGCACAGGAGACTTCACCGGAAATTCGTTTATAGACTTGCCATCAAAGTGTGATTTCCTCAGGTAACACCGATACAGCTGCAATGCTTCCTTGAAAAGCACAAGCAAGCTTTGCTCGTCATGACTATCTAGATTGACCCTCGCCTAGTTACAACAATGTAATGTAAATCATTGATGTGTTCAATCAGCAGAAAACAGGAAAATAATAACCATGAATAATAGCACTTACACGTAAGTTGGACAGGAAGATGTGAAAATGGTGTTTGTCTTCACAATAATCTTCCCATGATGGGAATATATGCACGTAGTCCCTAACAACATTGAAAGCATTGTCTTTTAAACTGGGAATAAATGGAATGGGGTTCCAATCTGCAGGAATTGGCCGTCTCTGCAGTTGGGATAGGTCTTCGGCCGGTGGACTTGCTGTACTTTTTGCTGGAGTGGGATTTTTCTGTGGTACAGCTGGTGCTATGGCAAATGAAATCGGTATACCTTTTGCTGGAGTGCAGGTCCTGTGTGGTGGGGCTAGTGGTGTGGCCAGTGAAGTATGGGTACAGTCTGCTGGAGTCGGTCCTACGTTTTGTGTCACTAGTTGTACAGCCAATATAAGTGGGGTGCTGTCTGATTTCTCCGGCACCACCATGTTTTTCAAGGACTTTGCTGGTGCTCCTTCAGGTTCGGCAATCACCCTCTTCCTTTTTTATGTTTGATGCACAAGAACAACATTTGAGTGGAAAACATGGTATGATGACAGATGGAATATGTATTGATAATGGATGGGCATGGCATCTCGACATATATGATGAGTAAACTAAGCAGATGGCGGTGCAACAAAGTAGAAGAAATGCAAGACAACATATGCAAGATACCCGCAATCAATAAAACATTGCCAAATTAGAACAGGCACCTTGATGGGTGAACAGGACAGGCCATCTGCCATTGACTCCTCGAGGTTAGAATAGTAATTAGGATCATATTCTGAAAAAGAGTCAACAAGTGGGGAGAAATGAGTTTCATTGCATCCAGAATGGCACTCAATGCCTTGGTGCCAATTTTTTAAGTCATCGCAGTGTTTAGCTTTAAGAGTGGATTGCTGCTAGTGCGACACAAAGCAGCTACACAGATCATAGTGTAGATATAACGGGAAAACCTTAAGCATTAGAGTAAAATCAGCAAAGTGGAACTTGCTGGAATATATGTGCTAGTATTGCCAGTATGGCTAGAAAGGCTTCGGATACCAGCCCTCTTCAAGTGAAGGTGTGGTACTGTTAATATCAGTGTAACTCTCAAAGGCGACACAACTCCCCGCATTTCCTTGCTATTCTTATAGGATTCAAGTGGGCAGGCCACTACAAATCCTATTCCTATGTTTACAAGATCCTACGAATCAAAGAGGCTCAAAGTGTCCATCACATCCGACTGTATAGACCTCTACACTGCAAATGTCCCTGCTCATCTTTAGTACAAGGAACATACTGTACTACTATCATACTCCCTCTGTTCGAAAATATAAGTCTTGGTAGAGATTTCCACTATGGATCACATACAGATGTATCCAGATACATTTTAGAGTGTAGATTCACTCATTTTGCTCCATATGTAGTCCATGGTGGAATCTATACAAAGACTTGTATTTAGGAACGGAGAGAGTACATATTAAAGAAGAATGGAAGAGGAACATGGTAAAGAAGAGCAAGCAGATTTTAGATAATAAAATGTTGGTTGCGCAGTGCCCACATATGATGAACAGAGCGCATTAAGAATGCAACTCCCAGCTGTCTCTCGACCATTTCAGGCGGTTGGGTGAAGATCCTATGTCTCCTAACCCTTCTTCTTCCTCGTCTCTGATTCTTCCCATACAGAACACTGCACGGGCCGCCGGCCGGACCACCGGCCCCCACCGCCTGTGTTCCTCCGCCACCGCCACCCCCCACGCCCGCCCCAACCCCCACCCACATCGAGTTTTCTTCGTTCGGCGAGGCCCCACAACCACCCGAGCCCCTTCGATCGCACCGGCGAACTCCGGCGAGCTCTAAAAAAATCGACTGACCCAATTTTGAAATTTAGTCTACTGTGATTTAACTAGTGGGGAATATAAAAGGGGAAACCATAAGCATTGGGAGTATAGTGTTCAGCGTGCCATGGTGGATCTGAAGGTGCAAACTGGACAAAGGCAACTTCGCAACCAAGACAAGAAATCAGAGTAAAGCAGTGGCTATCTATTTTCTTGCTGCGATAAATAAGAGTACCGCCTCTGGTGCGGCGCCGTGTACGCATCTGCTGAGAATTTGATGGTGCTGCAGTAGCGATGGTTGTCGGCGGCGTGGAAGCAGATCTAGGAGGGTAAACGGTGGCGGCGAGGCGCGGTGGACGAGATGGTTGTAGGAGCGGCGCCGGCAAGGTGGACGACGACGGGGATGAAGCGAGAGGACGGGATGCAAGGATCCCGGTCCAAAGGCGTGGATGAGAGAGGTCGATCTCTTGTAATGGACGGCGGCGTCGGGGTATCAGCTCCGGCATGATGGAGGAGGACGGCGGTGGATGGGGTGGCGGACGGCGGCGAACGGAGGAGGGTGGGGTGGAGAGGGTGTTTTGGCGCCCACGGAGTACGAATGGGGGAAAGGGAGGTAGAGAGGAAGGGGGGAACCATGTATTCAGGGCGCGCTTGTCTCAAATGCGAGGAAATTTACAAACTTAGCCCCCGTTTCAAATTTCTACTACATCACAGCAACATTAGTCGGTTGGGGATAGGACGGCAATCTCGCATATACCGAATATTTGCCGACGAGAGTTTGTTTTTGGCGCCCACCGTGTATGAATATGAATTGGGGAGGGAGTCGATTTCGGCCGAGGACACACTGTGTTTTGGCGCCCACCGTGTATGAATCCGGGTGAGAGGCGGTTACATCATGTTTGGGTGAAATTACAAACCTGCCCCTATCGAAACCTATAGAAATCCAGCAGATAGGCTTTGCATGGCAGGGATAGGCAGTAGTGATTTCCATCTCGCAGATTTTGGTTTTGGGCAGTTACTGCGACTTTCCCCGCTTCGTTCAAATTTTGCAGAGTGCACATTTACCATGCCAACTCAATTCGAATCCCGTTTGTTTTCTATTTTTTTCGGGCGGGATCCATTTTCAATTAGAATTACATTCTATATACATCATTTATATATATATATATACTTTCAAAAGCACAACAAAGAATTCTGCTCCTTTATATGTATAATATGATTTACAAATACAACGATATTGAAATCTTAAGGTTGAATTCGGAAAAATTTAACCAAATTATGTTCTACTAAAATGTATGGATCAGTAATATCTACATATTAAATAACATAGATGTGCGTGAATTCATATGAGTATGCATGTTTGATAGATCAATTTTGGTTCGAGTATGGATTACATGTATCATCATATCGAATTCAAATATTTGAATCCCTTTTTTGTTCACTCCTTTCACGCTGCTCCTTCAGGTAGCTATCACTCTCTTTTCTCCAGCTCACCCACACACTCACTTCATGTTTCTCCTATCCTCGCAAACATGGTCTCTCGATGTCTCCCTTGAGAAGTGTCACACTCTCCCTATCATTATACATTACATGGTTTTCATTATCTCTCACGTCTCTACTGTTCTATGGTATCACTCGGTACCTAAGCTTTCTTTTTCACTGCCACACACACAGTCTCCACTCGTCTTTCAATTTGTCTTTCTCTCTATGGGATTCTCTCACACACCCTATATGTCTCTACATATGACTCATACCACTAAAATTACTCTCTCTCTCTCTCTTGTAGACACAACATTTGTTGCGGTCTCCTTTTCGTCTCCATCCCAGACTAACATTATTCATTTGTTTACCGATCAGACAACCCCGACTACCGTCTCCTCTCTCTCTCACAGACACACACACACAACTCCTGCTTCCACTCCCCTTCCCGACTACCATGTCCATCTCTCTCTCACACGCACAAAACTCTCGCTTTCGCACACCGACTCGTATTTCTCTCACAAACATTTATCGACTAGCTAGCCTCTAGATAGGTTTATACACCCGCACACTCGTGCTTCCACCATCACATACATGTCTCTCTCCCGCTCCTTGTATCTATGTAGCTTTTTCTTTCCTTCTTGAGACACGCCCTCTCGATCGTGCACACACACACTATCGCCTCATTTTAAGCTGATACCTATCGCACACACACTCCTTGTGTCTTTGTCACACATGCACTCCGTCCTCCTCCACTCTCCCTCTCTCTCACACACACATGGGCTTTTTGCAACAACTAGCAAGATGCCCATGCGTTGCACGAAACATCAAGATGCATTCGTATGAGTAGTTTATCTTGTGGGGGAAAAGGATAAACGAGGGAAGGCCTTATTTGCAAATGTGGAGAGGGGTGTGGGTATCTTTTTGCAAAATTGCCATAGTTTCCTTCCTATCCGTTAGATATAGATCGGAGGGCCTATATTGCAGGATGGCAGGCACACGATCATCACCGACAATGCTTTTTATATGAGTAGGGATAAAAATTAGAGTTGGTGATGATGGTGGGCCTGCCATCTTGCAATGTAGGTCGTCCGATTTATATCTGACGGATAGGAAGGAAAATATGGCAATTTACCCGCACTCTTCACCACATCTGCAGATAAGGCCTTCCCTCGTTCATCCCTTTCTCCCACAAGATCTTGATGTTCCGTGCAACGCACAGGCATTTTGCTAGTAAGAGTAGAAATTAGACATATACCACTTCTCGAATCTTGAAACCAACAACGTTCCTCCCTTATCTCATCAAAACCACCAAAGGAATATATTTTGAGTGAAACATAACATATTTTTATTGATATATGTATTTCAAACTAGACTTTTTTTCTATCAAATTGGTGAATATGTATTAATCTACTTTGATCGTGTGGCAACGCATTGACACATTGCTAGTAGTTATTATAATTTTTTGGACACCAGACAAACGGTGGAGTACATATACGAAGAGAAGAGGCCCACGCACGCAGTCGGCCTCTCGCTGTCTCGCACACATGAGTGTTACATAAAGGCGACATTAACAAATAAACCCAAAAACCCTAGGTGCACGATTGCTGCATTTGCGGGTACCGGGTACGTGGTGGAGCACCTTTGTAGGAATAGTCAGCTCGCATGATAATTTGATCCATAGGTGTTGATGGTCGGGACCACAGGTGAATGACTTGGAGCGCGGTGGCTCGCCAGTTGCCACAGATCGAGTAGCCACGTTTAAAATATCGTTTATTTAGCAGGGTTAAGAGTTCCGATTTTCAATGGCACGTTATAAGTAGTAAGTAGTTTTTAGAACGATTGGTATGGAGCAAAATGGAATTCATAGTACTACGTACCTCCTTGGCGTATGGTTGTATGGGTTTATGTTGCGAGATGTTGAACCTGGTAGTTCTAGGGAAAATACTATGGTTTAGATTTAGATGCTGGTTTTCAGTAATCGGAAGGGGAAACCTTTCTTTGATTAAAAAAACTACTACCTCCATTTTGGTTTACTAGTCCCCATCGTACTTTGGGTCAATGTTTGTCCATGAATTTTACTTGTAAAATGTGAATCGAAAACGAGATTTTGTTATAGCCAAATAGAAAAGGACTGGAGGGAGTGATTGCTCTGACACGGACGCGACCTCTCATAGCGCAGGCATTGAACCGACACACCAGCCAAGAGGGCCGCACTCGCTGCAGGCCCGGCTGAGCAAACCTCCTCGGCGCGTGCAACCAGCTTAAGACTGCCCCACCTGCCTTCATGGAATCCGCACATGTGCCGGCAACACGTCCTTCCGCGAGCCGGCAGGCATTTTAGAACACAAAAAATGACTAAAATATAATTAATTTACGCATGGTCTTGACTTGTTGTGCTCGCACTGGTAGCAGGAACTAGTAGAGGTTTTTCTTTATTTATAACTCTCCTCACATTAGTTTTGGCTTTGAAGTGAATCATGGTTGTGGACATTATGTATGAATGTGCAGATATCTATGAACATGAATTTGATGTGGAAGTTGAACTTGGAGTGTCGGGCTTGCACGTGAACTATACCATGTCCAATGCTTCGTCTGTTATTGTTTGGAAAGTAATTGTTGTGATTACATGACCCAAAAAAAACATTTTGTGCCACATCAGTAGATGCACAGACATCACAACAGGCATGCTGACTGGATAAACATTTGAACCTAGCTATTATGAAGGAAATTTTGTATTGACAACAGTTTTAGAGAGCAGGAGACGCCTAGCCTGCTCTGCCTCTGCTAGCTTATTTCTGGCTTCTTCCATCTCTTCTTTGGCTTGGGTGAAAAGAGCATCTGATTGCTCTTTTCGCTTCTTCAGGAACTTAGCTACATTCTCAAGGGCTCCTGCACGCTTTCTTTCAGCCTTTACTAATGCCACGAGGACACGAATAGCTGACGACTCCACCTGGCTTGTGTGTAATCAAGCATCATCTTGGAATTTGCACCTTGTGTCTAATCCAGCATCATTAGGGAACTGGCACCTTGTGTGTAATCCAGCCTCATTTTGGAAACATGATCTCAAGGTTGACCATACTTCCCTCCTCGCAGGAACTGCATCCTGACATGAAGTTACTTCTTTTTTAGATCAATACTCAGAGAAACCTAGATCCATTTAGTAGAAGCCAGATAAACAGAACTCGGAGAAGTGATTTCAAAAGGAAAAGAAATATAAAAACAGACTACACGGTGAGAACACCCACTTCCTACATCAAGTTAAAAACGAGAGCATTAGGACGATTAAGACTCTTCTTATTACACATCGAAGAACACCACACTTAAGAGAAACAGAAACTACAACATATACACATCGAAGAACACGAGGCTAAATGAAAGTAATTGAAAGGGTGTTACTTACCAAAGCTCGTTTTACAGGTTCGGTGCAGCTCCTCTTTAACTTGTCACGCTCCTTGAAGATGTCCCGAATATCCCGTGTTTTGTCTTCATTGCTCCTCTGCATGTTCACACTCGTGGTTTCAAAATTTCAACATGGCAAGAAAAATACTACTAGTAATACTAGCGCATCTTGTAGGCAACACTAAAGCACTTGTCTGCCATGTTAGAGCATCTCCAACAGAATCGCAACGCGCGGCGCTTTAAAAAAGCGTTTACAGTGCTGAGATCGAGAAGTAGATACTAGAGAGTAGAGGATAGTTCTCAGCATAGATAGATAAAAAAAGATAATTCAACTACTCCTCGTTGTCCGACTCCTCCTCGGTGATGTCCTCCTCCGACGTCTGACTGTATGCATGAAGATACCGATCGTCGTCGAATTCCTAGGGTGACACTGCTCCTAGCCTCATGTTGAATTGAGCGTCCGCTTTTCGCCTACGCTTGTCCTCGCGATAGGCGGCTCGCTCCGCCCTCCTCTTATCCCTCTCCTCCCTCCTTTGCACGTAGAACTCGCGCTCGTTGATGATGTCCTGCGGGAAGTGTTGGCGCCACGGCGCCATCGCTTCCTCATCCATCTTGGCGATGCCGAGACGGTGCTCCCGCCTCCGGTTGTCGCGACGATCCTCGTCGGTGCTAAGCCACGGCAGAGGCGCGAGCTCCTGCGCCCGCTCCCACGTCGGCACGTTGGTGAAGTTCAATGTTCTATGAGGCCATCAGAGGTGCCACGCCGCCGCATCATACGCACAGGCGGCCTCGTTGGCGGTGTCAAAATTACCGAGGCCGAGGCGCATCCCGCGAAACCGGATCTCGATAGAGAAGCAGCCGGAGGGGCGCGCGCGGACGCCGCAGTATTCCCAACTTTCCTGGCGACGTGGCAGCATGGTGGCGCGGCGGCGGCGAGTCGAAAAAGAGTGGGGAGAGAGCGGTGGCGAGGCACAGAGCGGTGGCAAGGCACAGAGCGGTGGGAGGGCGTTGGATTTTATAAAGCGCGCCGGACGCCGCGCGCCAAAACTAGTGCACGCCTGGCCGCTTTTTCCCGCGCGCGCGCGATCCTTTCTCGACGTCTCTGCTATCTCTACTCTCTTCTCTACGGTTATATTTATTTGATATTTTACATTTAATATTTTCTCTACTTCCTTTACTGTCTACTTTTTTTTCTCTATACTTTTTTTCTTGCAATATAGGCCGTCAGATTTATATCTGACAAATAGGAAGGAAACAAATGTGAATTTTGCAAAAAGATACCCATACCCCTCTCCAGATTTGCAAATAAGGCCTTCCCTGCTTCATCCTTTTCTCCCACAAGATAAACTAGCTACTCATACAAATGCATCTTGATGCGTGCAACACATGGGCATCTTGCTAGTTCTAAAAACCTTTCCATCATTTGCCACACTACTGGTTGTAGATGAAAAACCTACCCAAGCACACCGCAATACAGGAGCGACGCACAATTACAAGCTGATATTCTGTTGGACAATGGAGGCTATAACCAATTACTTTTACGGGAACAATAGCACCCAGGAAATTTGAAGGGTAGGTATGAACAAAATTGGAACTACACATGTACTGCTAAGTGATTCAATACACACATTACCAATCGAGGAGGAGAACGATGGTAGCGGCGGCCTCTGTGAGTCATGGTCGGCAACGGGAGTCAGTTCATTGTCCACGACGGTGGTACTTCTGCGCTCGGCGTCGGCTTCCGGGAAGCAGATCCAAGACCGTGGAAGACGATGCCGGGGAAGAGGCTCCGTGTACGACGACGACGGTGGACTGGCTCCAGTGCGGCATACGAGGTCATCGATGAGGCAGATGCGTTGCGGTGGATGAGTGCGCTGATGTAAAGGGGAGGAGCACGAAGGCTGCGGTGCCATGGAGAAGTCTATTTTGCGGTGGGGATAGAAAATGGGGAGTATTCAGGTGTACTACTCTGGGTGCCGGGGTGGGGTTGGCTGGGTAAGGTGAACCTGAAGTTACGAAAACAGCCCCCTACCAAGCGTCATCCGTAGGCCTGTTCCGAAGGCTATGATGGTAACTTCCCACTGCTCGAATCAGGGTCGCGGGAGATTTTCCCGCCGACCTCAAAATTTTGTGACACTGGACCCCCCATGTGGCGTGTTGAGTGATTCGGCTAAGCAACTAGCGAGTAGTAGTAGTAAACTCTGCATATTAGGTTTGACCGAAGTCAAACTTCCTAAAGTTTGACCAATTTTATATAAAAATATAAACATTTACCATATCAAATTTGTATGATGTGAAAGTACATTCAATAATGAATATAATGGTATTTATTTGTTATTGTATATGTTAATATTTTTTGTTATAAGCTTTCTGAGAGTTTACAAAACTTGACTTTGACCAATGCTAATACGCGGACTTAAATAAAAACGGAGGGAGTACACATTTGTTTTCTTAGTTTGTAGTGAACTAATCATTTGTTGAAATTGTGAAATAAATATATTAGGCTATTGACTTCGAATGTAATGGTCTATACAATTCAATAGTTACAATCATTGTCGAATCCCAAGATGTATACAAGGTCTATAGTACTTCACAACATGCTCAAACTCACATAATCCTAGTCAAATGAGAATCTAAATGCATCTCATAGTTATTACTTTGTAGGATGCAACAAAAACAACCAAAACTTTACATCAGCCATTATAGAAGCAACATTTTGACATATCGCAATGTGTGAATGAAACGTGCAGAGAGAGCTTTTGAAGATGGAGCAGATAGGCCGGGAAAGATTGTATGTATGTGTACGAAAGAGTAGGAGACAAACCTAACAAGACACACACACACAGAGAGAGAGAGAGGAAGAGAGAGGAAGAAGTTAGGTATGTGAGAAAGATGGAGACATGTAATATACGTGAGATGCGTGTGCATCCGGATTCTGTATATCTGGAAGGAGAAGAGACAACATGTTTGATGAGAGAGTTGGAAAAACATGGACGAGAGGGGAAGGATCTCATGGGTTGAGGGATTGACAATTTTGTGCGGGGGAGAGAGGGATTGGTAATTTTGTGCAAGAGAGAGAGAGAGAGGATGGGGGGAGGATTCAGTCAGCCGTCGTCACATCACCCTGCTTCCAAATGACCCCGCATTCTCAAGCGCGGTGAGGTCGCCGTCTTCGATCTGCTCGATGCCCTCTTTGAAGATTGAGGTGTTGTGCATGTTGGGGTGCAAAGAAGCACAAGCGAGAGTGGTTGCCGTATAACCTTGGATGGGGATGAATTGTGTGCTCGGGGGAGTGTGTGTGTGTTGTGCTGCTTGTATGTGTGTGTGTGTGTGTGTGTCAGATATTGAGAAAAAACAAACCTAAGGAGAGAAATGGGTATTCACGAAGAGATTGTGCGGGCCTTGAGGTGGGCAGGGGCCGAGTGAGGGTGTCAAAATGTGCGCGTTGATGCATGTGTTGCATGCGATCGTGCGAGGGACGGACGGATTGAGAGAGATGGTTGTTGTGTTATGGATGCTCCTCTCTCTCTCTCACACACACACACACACACACACACACACACACAAGTAAACTAGAAGACCGTTCTCTCATGTATACACAACGTATCGACATCTGCCTATGTCTCACTCATGCATGATCATTTGCACATTCACACCTCTCTATGTCTGTATCACACGCACACCGTCTGCACATTGCCCTTCCGCCACAACACACATATGGACACATACACACGTTCTCTCTCAGTCACACACACAAAATAAGTATTAAAAAAACTAGGGTGCACCTAAAACGTCCAAATCCAAATAAACACAAACTGGAGCTAAATTCAAATATATGGAAATATTGCAGCATCAAGAACTTTCCCAGGAAAAAAAAGTTGAGTAATATTCGAGGATTGTTTTCACACACACAAAAAGGTTTGGTGGATGTCCTTCGATCGCGACACGGTGACACACCGTTTGATCGACCACGCGGCCGCGGTTCACGCGCTTGCACAGGATTCCGTATCGTGGTTATGGTACTAACTTAAAAAAAACTAATAAGCACCGCCTAAGTCTAATGTTTACGTGTACTAGTACGATTTTCTTTTAAGTTTGACCAACCTTATATAAAACTAAAGTAATCTCCCACACGCGCACTCATCAATATACCGCCGCCGCTGTTGCGCATGCCAGCGCCCGCCTGCTCCGGCCAACAATTTCTCGCCCATCACCGCCGTGTCGCCGCCATCCCTGTGCCATGAAGCCGAAGGCTCGCCTGCTCACGTCATCTGCAGTCCCTCCTCGCCATACCGACGCGCTGCCAACCACGCGAGCAGTTGGTGGAGCCGCGTCTATGCACGCAGCGTACGAAGAGGAGGACGAGCGCGTGCTCCAGCACGCCGGCGAGGAGGAACTAGCGTGTCATTATCGTATCCGCCCGCGCGGAGGAGGAACGCATGGTGGCTGTCGCAGCAGAAGCCGGTCGCGCGCGCGTCGATCCCGCAAACCGGGTGCGGACGCGGAATCTACCTTCGAGACCTTGAATGCCACGTGGATCCTGCAATCTGAAGGAGCAATTTGGGTCAGTCGACTCACGTGAGCTGTTTGATGCAACATGGATGGCTAGAAGGGCTTTTTCCACCTCTTCAGCCATCTTCTTCCTTTGCTCCGTCGAACTTCTTTCACAAATCGACTGACCCAAACTATACTACTAGTATGAACGTATTAAGCACAATAGGAACACGAAGATACAAGCAGTAGTACCAACTGCAAGAAGAACAGTAGTAAGACATAGTACTAGTACTACTGTACGTACTAAAGAGTTCAAATAACGAGAAAGAACATAAACATAGTTCTGCTAGGGCCTCAGCACAACACACCCTTGAAAATAAACTAAGCAACTAGTTCGCTTGACACTGCAGTAGAACCAGCATGAGCGACGGCACTACCACCTACTCGGAGTCCGAGTCCACTTCCTCGACTTTGTCCTCGTCCCTCTTCCTCTTCCTCTTCGCCGACGCTTCTTTGCTTGAACCGGACACTAGGCTCTGCTTCTTCATCCAACCCTTGTAGATATTTAAACAAAGGTAGGCATCCATTGCTGCGTACAGGATGTGATCTTCATCTAATGTCTTCAAATCCCGTGCATGATGAAACTCGTGATGAGGTTTCTTCAGTTTAGTGTACGAAGGATCAATCATGGTTGCTGCCAAGGTCAGAATTGAAGGTTGAGAGGAGGACACCAGGCTTGCCTTCTGGAGATCGAAGGGCTGGCCTACAACGAGACCTATCTGACGCAGGACATCCCTATCGTTCTTAAAGCCTACAATAACGAATTTCACTCTTTTGTCCTTGAGGAAGTTCTTAAAATCCTGGCACTCAATGTCGGCATGGCATATGTGGTAGACCAAGCAAACATTATGTACGCAAACCTAGATCATGGCGGGCTTCTTCCTCTCTTCGTCCTTTAGATCCTTCTCTCGTCCTAGGACTATGGTGTACTCAACATCTAGCCCAGCGACCCACTCATCCAATCAACTGTTGAACATGCGTAGGAAGCGAGCAAGCCATGCTTTCACCGTCGCAGATCCACGTGTGTAGATGACGATGAACTAATCGCCAGTGATGGCTCTAACCTGGTACTCAGTGGCGACCATGGAGATTTGGGAGGCCATGGATTTTGGAGGAGGGTTAGGAGAAGTTGAACTGTTGTACCCCGCAAAAACTGGGAGCGAACTAATGTGAAAGGACAGGACGACTGGGAGCAAACTGTTGTGAGGTAGAAGACGGGGACGAGTAGGGCGTGCGAATGGCGTGGGGTTGCTGGCTTGCCCGGTGGATAAATGGCTGCAAGCCCCCAAAGTGTTCTTGAGAACTATGCTATACCCACTAGATGTCATGTCTACTAGACCCATATCGTAGGCCTGACGGTATAGCTTCTGCCTGTTCGCATGCCATGCCGGCGCGTGGATGTAACTTCACCTAATTTCCTCAACCGTCGCGCCTCCCACGACCTTCGCCTCCCTCGCGCGGTCGCGCCCTTTGAGACTTCGACCGGCTATAAATGAGCAACTTTTTTTTGCCTACTCCGCATGCAGGATACTCCCTCTGGTCCTTTTTACTCCCGTCAACCGTTTGCAAAGTGTTTGACCAAATTTATACTTTTTTTTGAACACCACCTTATATTAATTAACCAGCCACACCAGTACACTCATTCGATACAATATTCACCACACAGTGCGGTACGTTATTTACAAGAATACCATCTAATCTATTGTCAAAGCTATACTTAGCGATTAAGTGTGCCACCTTATTAGCCGAACGGCTAATCTTTGACAATTGAAGATTGCTGATAAACTTCAAGATGCTCAACGCTTTCATCTTGAGGTCACGCATAGCAGACCTGTCATAGTCCCCCGATGCAAGAGACGCTACCACAAAAGCGCAACCAGTCTCTAAAATTATAGGATTATGAAGAGAAATACCTATGTAGAGACTGGCAATGCAAGCCCTAAGCTCCGCTTCCTCCACGCTTCAACAGGCATCAATGAAATCCCACGACCAATTTATACTAAAAATATCAATATCTACAATACTGATTATAATGAGTATAAGAACTATGTTTTATAATGAGTGTAAAAATATTGATTTGACATTGTGAATGTTGATACTCCCTCCTTCTAGGTGAGTAAGTCATCTTAGAGCAGGGTTAATAGTATAGCCAGCTGCTGGCTATAAGCCATTGCCATGTCATCTATAGCCCATCTTATAGCCAATATGTACAATAGTTGATTAGAAGAGTGTATTACTTTTTTATTATATGGCCCACGTTTCACTCTCACAAAGTGCCTAGGAGCACGTGCTAGAGCTGGCTCTTCACCAAGAGCCCGCTTATCTTCTCTCTCCTCTTCTCTTTCCTCCAACTAAGCAAGAATATACTAGTTTATTTCTTATAGCCAGCTGACTCAGCTCTATTGTACTTGCTCTTAGGCTGTGCACCGTGACCAAGGAGGAGGGGAAAACGAGAGACATTAATGTTTATTTGCTAATTAAATAGTATTGCATGCAATGAACTAACCACTACATGCCATGTTTGATAGTCTCAGGTCATTAAAAGCATACACACCCACATCTCTTATTGGTTGATATGTCAAGAAACAAGAAACGAGGTAGAAGTTAATGCACCAATCCTACGTGTTTTGGGATTATTTGGTTTTCGTAAGATGACTTACACACCTAGCTATTAGAGTACCACTACCTCCCTTCTAGTTTAAAGGGCTCGATTCAAAAATTTCACCTACTCTTAGCAAGATAGTAGAGGCAGTGGAATAGTTTTTGAAGTCTGCAAAAGTACTCAACTAATGGTGTCATTCTTCACAAAAAAATATGTTTACCAATGCATGCATGAACACTGGTTACTCTAACCCCCCTCTCTTCTTTAATTCTTTGCCACATCAGCATGTTTGCTATTCCCGTGTGCATGATACCAGCTAAGATACCACCATTATGGCCAGCCTTAATCATCGCATGCAATAATTTAGTGCACCTTGAAATATGAACATGTGTGGGGTGTGTATGTTTTTTATTACTTGAGACTATACCTAGACCGGCATGCAAGATGACTTTATTATGCACCGTTCCCCATACCTGCAGGAAGCCCGTTCGTCTCCAAATCTTTTCCTCTCCATGTGTGGAAACAATATGCCTGCCAAACTCTCCTTCTCCCTCCGGCGGTCCCACCACTCCACCGTGTGAAAAAATCCGCATGCATGACTCTCCTCCCCCCACGCTCGTCCAATCCGTTGTGACCAGCAATATTTCCACCCCTTCGCTCCCTCGTAATTTACTGCAACAAATATGCCCATGTAGCTTTTACTTAACTTCAGGTGCATTGGGTCACTGATATATGGGCCCAACAGGGGACTGGCCCACATGTCAGTGACGCAGCTGGACCTGCAGTTAAGTCAGTGTAGCTCAGTCCATATCTTACGTAGGTGTGCCATTGCTCGCTATAAATACTGTGCCTCCCACAACATCGCTATCTCCTCCCCCTCACGTTCACGTTCATCGCTATCTCCTCCCCCTCCCTCTCACATCGACCACCATAGCATCGCCCCTCCCAAACCCTAGGAGCCCCTCGCTGCACCGTGCGGACGGTCACGCGTCGCCGTTCCGTTCCTCGTCGCCACTAGTCGAGGAGGATGCGTCGGTGTTCCGCTCCTCTCCGCTACGCGACGCTTCGCCATTCCGTTCCTCGCCGCCACTAGTCGAGGAGGACGCGTCGGTGTTTCGCTCCTCGCCGCGACGCGACGCGTCGCCATTCCGTTCCTCGCTGCCACTAGTCAAGGAGGACGCATCGGTGTTCCGCTCCTCGCCGCGACGCGTCGAGGTGGACGTGTCGGTGTTGCCAATCTCGCCAGCACGAGCGTCAGAGGACGCGTCGGCTCCCCGCTACGAGGAGAATGCCGCGCCGCCCGCTGAGCCCCCCAGCCTTGAGGAGCTTTGGAAAGAAATGGATGTCGCCTTGTGGGAGGATTTGCCTCTAGCAGAGCGCGCCAAAATAGAGGCGGAGAAGAAGGACGAGGAAGAGAAGCGCACCGCGCAACAAGCTGCCTGGGAGGCCTATGTCGCGTCCGAGAGAGTCAGGCAATTGGCTCTTTGGTAGAAGGCTCGTGCGAGGTCCGTGAGGGTGTCGGAGGACGCCCGTGCCGATGCCCTGAGTGCAGTCGGGCCCACGCGCCTCATCTACGCTTGGTGGTACGTGGACCGGGTGCACGCTTCCAGCCAGGAGGAGTACCTATTGGCGCCGGATCACCACACCGGTGAGATCGCGCTTGCCCGTCAGCAAGCCGCCAATCAGCACCTCGCGAGTTGCGAGGCTGAGGAAGAGGCGTTGTGTCAGTGCGCTGGGAAACGGCCGCGCACCAGGGCACTCGTAGCGCGATGCAAGCGCTCCTGCGAGCACCGTGGCTTTTAGGAGGAGTATAATTTTTGTTTCGTAAGGCTATCTCATTAGTTTTGGGACGCAAATGATAAATCCCGAACGTTCAGGAATTTTTAGCATCCTTAATTAAGTATGTAAAAGGGAAAATTTGGAAACGTTGTGTATTATTACGCATTTTGCAAGTACGTGCATATAGCACAAACTTTACTATATACGATCGGACTACACGTCTCTCTCGATATATGCTTGCAGACTGTGCTACTCCCTCCGTCCAGGTCAATAAGTCATCTTTGGTTGTGCACGGTGACCAAGAAGGAGGGAAGACTTGTACACCTAGACGGAGGGAGTACTACTATTACTTATGTACGTGCAAATGCACGTTTTAACATTACGATGCGGTTTTTGTAAAAGTAGAAAAACAACACTAGCCAAGCTTGTGAAACGATTCAATGCAAAACAAATACAAAAATGCTCATTTGATTGTTAAATCTTTGGTCAAAATTTAGCACAAATTACAATGGAGAGGAATAAACCAGGACTGAGTAGCAGTTTAGAAGCCCAAATAAATGAGTGAGGCGCCTTATTATTACTCTCCACTATGACTAGTCTTGTGGGAAAAGCTGGGGAAGCCGCCAAAAGAACTGGCCCTAGGAGTAGTAGCTAGGGATCGAGTGTGCGAGATGAACCGGAGAAAGTAAATGCAGAGAGATGAAATGCAAAAAAGATGGAGGGATGTGATGTTTGCTTATCCGTTTATTTTACCAGGCCACTTATTACTTGTAGTGGTTGGGTTTTGTGATATGACGGCTTTACTGCGGCGCCACCAGCGGGGTGAGAGGTGAGACTCCCGTGCAGCGCCAAGATCTACACTTGTACTACATCGGTCGTGGTTTATTAGTCCCCCATTGAATTTGACTGAAGATTTAACTGACAAAATGTTAGTGCATGTCAACAAAAACTATATCGTTGGATTCGTATTTGAACATAGTTTTGAATGATATAATTTTAGGTGACATGCATCAGCATTTATCGTACTATATATAATGTTAGTTCAATTTTTGGTCGTACTAATCTATAGTAGTAAGGTGCCCGTGCGTTGCACTGAAGAGTGAAATGCATTGATCAGGGAGTTGTTTATTTTGACAAAGGATGTGGGGGGTCATCTCATGTGTAACGGGTATCGATAGGTTTCTTCAGATATTATTTCATCTCTAGAGCTCACAAACATCCGGGTCAAATAGATAAAAAGGTATCTTTTGCAAACAAAAGCGTTCAACTGTTCAACCTGCATCCAAAACTTGTGAAGAAATAACACTTATTGTGCTTTGCAAGAAATCATCTTTAAGAATTAGTTTTTGAGTATCGACTGTTATACATGTTGGCTACAGATGACATGGCACTTTCTTATAGTCAACAGTTGGCTATACTATTAAGTAATATTAACCATGCCCTTATACACCTAGACGAAGGGATTAAATCAAGATGACTTGCAAAGGGGCAGAGGAGATGTAAGAAATGGTTCATCATAAGTCTTTCACCAGTACTGTAGTAAAAATTCATACATGGAAGATTCTAGACTAAACCATAAACGGATACACTTTTATTCATGCGCGATACTCCAATAGAGCAAGATCCTGCATGGACGTCTCCACATGCTTAGACAGCGGATTACATTGAGCGAAGACTAACGATCAACATTTAACTTGATAATGCGTATGTCCAGGTGAACCTCCTTGGAGTCCCCGTGCACCGCGTCAGCGGGTAAAGGATGCCATGGGTTTTCCAAGTCCACATTGGCGGGATAGTCCCAGCTCCCCAGAGTCCAAGTCCGTCCAATGAGGCCAGTGTCGCCGCCTGATACGTCTCCAACGTATCTATAATTTTTGATTGTTCCATGCTATTATATTACCCCTTTTGGATGTTTATGGGCTTTATTTTACACATTTTTATCATTTTTGGGACTAACCTACTAACCGGAGGCCCAACCCATATTGCTGTTTTTTTGCCTATTTCAGTATTTCGAAGAAAAGGAATATCAAACGGAGTCCAAACGGAATGAAACCTTCGGGAGCGTGATTTTTGGAACGAACGTGATCTAGAGGACTTGGAGTGCAAGTCAAGAATCAGCCGAGGCAGCCACGAGATAGGAGGGCGCCCCCCTGTAGGGCGCGCCCCCTGTCTCGTGGGCCCCTCGGGCGGCCACCGACGTACTTCTTCATCCTATATATACCTACGTACCCCGAAAACATCCGAGAGGCGGACGAAACACAATTTCCACCACTGTAACCTTCTGTATCCGTGAGATTGGAGCCTTCGCCGGCACTCTGCCGGAGGGGGAATCGACCACGAAGGGCTTCTACATCAACATCCTTGCCCCTCCGATGAGTTGTGAGTAGTTTACCACAGACCTACGGGTCCATAGTTATTAGCTAGATGGCTTCTTCTCTCTTTTTGGATCTCAATACAATGTTCTCCCCCTCTCTTGTGGAGATCTATTCGATGTAAAGTCTTTTTGCGGTGTGTTTGTCGAGATCCGATGAATTGTGGGATTATGATCAAGTTTACTTTATTTGCATCTTTACTTTTTGCATCTATATTATAAGATACCAAAAATATATTTATCTTATCTTACTATATTTATTAGATCTCACTTTCGCAAGTGGCCGTGAAGGGATTGACGACCCCTTTATCATGTTGGTTGCGAGTTCTCAGTTTGTTTGTGTAGGTGCGTGGGACTTTTGAGGAGCCTCCTACTGGATTGATACCTTGGTTCTCAAAAACTAAGGGAAATACTTACGCTACTATTGCTGCATCACCCTCTCCTCTTCGAGGAAAACCAACGCAAGCTCAAGACATAGCAAGAAGGATTTCTGGCGCCGTTGCCGGGGAGGTCTTTGCTCAAGTCAAGACATACCAAGTACCCATCACAACTCATCTCCCTCGCATTTACATCATTTGCCATTTGCCTCTCGTTTTCCTCTCCCCCACTTCACCCTTGCCATCTTATTCACCCTCTCTTTCCCAATCTCCTCCTCTCTTTTTCGCTTGCCTTTGTCTGCTTGCTTGTGTGCCTGTTTGTCCTTATGGCTTCGCCTAAGGGTCCTGACCACCTTCTCAGAAGGATGGAAGAGATTGAATCAAATATTAGAAGCTTTATGAATTTGCAATTTGAGCATAAATAATTTCTTTAGAAAAGAGCTTAAGGAACAAAAATGTTTTTTGGGATTTACGAACAAAGAGCTTGATGATATGAATAAAGAATTTTATGGTGTTAATGCTCAAATTACCCGGCTTGACAATGCTATAGCCAAAATTTCTGACAAGCAAGCCACCTTAGTCAATAAGATGGCCGCTAAACCAGAAAAATTAGATGAAAATAATGATGAGGATCTTAAAGTTATTGATGCGTCTCCTATTAGATCTATGTTTTGCAATATGAATTTTGATGATTATGGGACTGATGATGAATCAACTTTGCCTAGAAGGCGTCCCAAAAATTCGGAGTCTTTAGATCTTGATGCTAAATTTGGTAAAAGTGAGATTGGAGAAGTCACAATTTTAAAAATCATTGAACCCACTATCTCGGATTTCAAGGAATTTGATTATGATAATTGTGCTTTAAAAGGTTGTATTTCCTTCTTGCAATCCATTGTTAATTCTTCTCATGCTTATAGTCAAAACAAAGCTTTTACCAAACATATTGTTGATGCCTTGATGCAATCTTATGATGAAAAACTTAATTTGGAAGTCTCTATACCTAGAAAACTTAATGATGAGGGGGAACCTACTATAAAGATTAGAATTAAAGATCATGAGTGTTTTGCTTTGTGTGATTTGGGTGCTAGTGTTTCCATGATTCTGAAAACTTTATGTAATGTTCTAGGTTTCCATGATTTTGATGATTTCTCTTTAAATTTGCACCTTGCGAATTCCACCATTAAAAAGCCAATGGGAAGGATCAATGATGTTCTTATTGTTGAAAATAGAAATTTGGTGCCCGTGGATTTTATCGTTCTTGATATAGATTGCAATCTTTATTGCCCTATTATTCTTGGTAGACCTTTCCTTAGAACGATTGGCGCGATTATTGATATGAAGGAAGGGAATATTAGATTCCAATTTCCATTAAAGAAAGGCATGGAGCACTTTCCAAGAAAGAAAGTCAAATTACCTTATGAATCTATCATGTGGGCTACTTTTGAATTTAGTGCCAAAGATGGCACTCGTTAGATCTATCTTCGCTTTTATACCTAGCTAGGGGCGTTAAATGATAGCGCTAGTTGGGAGGCAACCCAATTTTTCTTTGTGTTTTTTGTTTTTGCTCCTGTTTAGTAATAAATCTTGCATCTACTTTCTGTTTATATGTGTTTTTATCTTTTAATTAGTGTTTGTGCCAAGTAGAACCTATAGAATAAACTATGATGATAGTTGATTTGGTTCTGTTGAAAAACAGAAACTTTGCGCTCACGAGAAAGAATTCAATAAATCACAGAAACGTGATTTTGCATTGATTCTTTTTGCTGCTGATCAATAAAGAAATTTTCCAGTAAGTCCTATTTATTAGGATTATTAGAGTTCCAGAAGTTTGCGTTAGTTACAGATTGCTACAGACTGTTCTGTTTTTGACAGATTCTGTTTTTCGTGTGTTGTTTGCTTATTTTGATGCTTTTATGGCCTATAAAATATTTTATAAACCATAGAGAAGTTGGAATACAGTAGGGTTAGCACCAACATAAATAAATAATGAGTTCATTACAGTACCTTATGTGGTGGTTTTGTTTTCTTTCACTAACGGAGCTTATAAGATTTCTTGTTGTGTTTTGTGTTGTGAAGTTTTCAAGTTTTGGGTAAAGCTTTTATGGACTATGGAATAAAGGGTGGCAAGAGCCTAAGCTTGGGGATGCCCAAGGCACCCCAAGATATTCAAGTATAGCCAAAACCCTAAGCTTGGGGATGCCCCGGGAAGGCATCCCCTCTTTCGTCTTCGTTCATTGGTAACTTTACTTGGAACTATATTTTTATTCGCCACATGATATGTGTTTTGCTTGGAGCGTCATGTATTATATTAGTCTTTGCTTTTTAGTTTACCATAATCATCCTTGATGTACACACCTTTTTGGAGAAGCCTATTTGATTAGAATTTGCTAGAATACTCTATGTGCTTCACTTATATCTTTTGAGCTTGATAGTTTTTGCTCTAGTGCTTCACTTATATCTTTTAGAGCACGGTGGTGTGTTAATTTTGAAGAAATTGCTAGTCTCTCATGCTTCACTTATATTAGTGTGAGAGTCTTTTAGAACAGCATGGTATTTGCTATGGTTACAAATTTGGTCCTAGAATGATGAGCATGCAAGTTGGGTATAATAAAAACTATCATAGAAAGTGAATTGGACGCTATGATCAATTTGATGCTTGATAATTGTTTTGAGATATGGAGGTAGTGATATTAGAGTCATGCTAGTTGAGGTGATTATGAAAAATACTTGTGTTAAGGGTTGTGATTCCCGTAGCATGCACATATGGTGAACTACTTCGTGATGAAGTTGGAGCACAATTTTATTTATTGAGTGTCTTATGAGTGGCGGTCGGGGACGAGCGATGGTATTTTCCTACCAATCTATCCCCCTAGGAGCATGCGCATAGTGCTTTGGTTTTTGATGATTTCTAAATTTTTGCAACAAGTATATGAGTTCTTTTGACTAATGTTGAGTCCATGGATTATACGCACCCTTTCACCCTTCAACTATTGCTAGCCTCTCTTGTGCCGTGCAACTTTCGCCGGTGCCATACTCCCACCATATACCTTACTCAAAACAGCCACCATACCTACCTATTATGGCATTTCCATAGCCATTCTGAGATATATTGCCATGCAACTTTCCACCGTTCTGTTCATATGATACACATTACTTTTGTCATATTGCTCTTTGCATGATCATGTAGTTGACATTGTATTTGTGGCAAGGCCACCTTCATAATTTTCATACATATCGCTCTTGATTCATTGCATATCCCGGTACACCGCCGGAGGCATTCATATAGAGTCATACCTTGTTCTAGCTTTGAGTTGTAATTCTTGAGTTGTAAATCCATAAAAGTGTGATGATTTTCATTATTAGAGCATTGTCCTAGTGAGGGAAGGATTATGAAGACTATGATTCCCCCACAAGTCGGGATGAGACTTCGGACTTTACAAAAAGAAAAAAAAGAGAAAAATAAAAAAAAGAGAAAGCCCAAAAAGAAAAAAAAGAAGGCCAAAGAAAAAAAAGAAAAAAAATAAAACGAGAGAAAAAGAGAGAAGGGACAATGCTACTATCTCCTTTTTCCACACTTGTGCTTCAAAGTAGCACCATGATCTTCATGATAGAGAGTCTCGTATGTTGTCACTTTCATATACTAGTGGGAATTTTTCATAATAGACTTGGCTTGTATATTCTAATGATGGGCTTCCTCAAAATGCCCTAGGTCTTCGTGAGCAAGCGAGTTGGATGCACACCCACTTAGTTTATTTTGTTTAGATTTCATATATTTATAGCTCTAGTGCATCCATTGCATGGCAATCCCTACTCACTCACATTGATATCTATTAATGGGCATCTCCATAGCCCGTTGATATGCCTAGTAGATGTGATACTATCTTCTCCTTTTTTTTCGCCACAACCACCATTCTACTCCACATATAGTGCTATGTCCATGGCTCACGCTCATGTATTGCGTGAAAGTTGAAAGAGTTTGAGATCATTAAAGTATGAAACAATTGCTTGGCTTATCATCAGGGTTGTGCATGATTAAATACTTTGTGTGATGAAGATAGAGCAAGAGCCAAACTATATGATTTTGTAGGGATAACTTTCTTTGGCCATGTTATTTTGAGAAGACATGATTACTTTGATTAGTATGCTTGAAGTATTACTATTTATTATGTCAATATGAACTTTTATTTTGTATCATTTAGATCTGAACATTCATACCACAATAAATAAAATTACATTATAAATTATGCTAGGTAGCATTCCACATCAAAAATTACTTTTTTATCATTTACCTACTCGAGGACGAGCATGAATTAAGCTTGGGGATGCTTGATACGTCGCCAACGTATCAATAATTTTTGATTGTTCCATGCTATTATATTACCCCTTTTGGATGTTTATGGGCTTTATTTTACACATTTTTATCATTTTTGGGACTAAACTACTAACCGGAGGCCCAACCCATATTGCTGTTTTTTTGCCTATTTCAGTATTTCGAAGAAGCGGAATATCAAACGGAGTCCAAATGGAATGAAACCTTCGGGAGCGTGATCCAGAGGACTTGGAGTGCAAGTCAAGAAGCAGCCAAGGTGGCCACGAGATAGGAGGGCGCCCCCCTGTAGGGCGCGCCCCCTGTCTCGTGGGCCCCTCGGGCGGTCACCGATGTACTTCTTCCTCCTATATATACCTACGTACCCCGAAAACATCTATGAGGCGGACGAAACACAATTTCCACCACCATAACCTTCTGTATGCGCGAGTTCCCATCTTGGAGCATTCGCCGACACTCTGCCGGAGGGCGAATCGACCATGGAGGGCTTCTACATCAACATCCTTGCCCCTCCGATGAGTTGTGAGTAGTTTACCACAGACCTACGGGTCCATAGTTGTTAGCTAGATGGCTTCTTCTCTCTTTTTGGATCTCAATACAATGTTCTCCCCCTCTCTTGTGGAGATCTATTCGATGTAAACTCTTTTTGCGGTGTGTTTGTCGAGATCCGATGAATTGTGGGTTTATGATCAAGTTTATCTATGAATAATATTTGAATCTTCCCTGAATTCTTTTATGTAGGATTGAGTTATCTTTGCTAGTCTCTTCGAATTATCAGTTTGGTTTGGCCTACTAGATTGATCTTTCTTGCCATGGGAGAAGTGCTTAGCTTTGGGTTCAATCTTGCGGTGTCCTTACCCGGTGACAGAAAGGGTTGCAAGGCACATATTGTATTGTTGCCATCGAGGATAACAAGATGGGGTTTATATCATATTGCTTGAGTTTATCCCTCTACATCATGTCATCTTGCTTAATGCGTTACTCTGTTCTTATGAACTTAATACTCTAGATGCAGGCAGGAGTCGGTCGATGTGTGGAGTAATAGTAGTAGATGCAGGCAGGAGTCGTTCTACTTGTTACGGACGTGATGCCTATATACATGATCATGCCTAGATAATCTCATAATTATTCGCTTTTCTATCAATTGCTCAATAGTAATTTGTTCACCCACCATAATACTTATGCTATCTTGAGAGAAGCCTCTAGTGAAACCTATGGCCCCAGGGTCTATCTCTTATCATATTTGCTTCCAATCTACTTTTATTTGCATCTTTACTTTTTGCATCTATATTATAAAATACCAAAAATATATTTATCTTATCTTACTATCTTTATTAGATCTCACTTTCGCAAGTGGCCGTGAAGGGATTGACAACCCCTTTATCGCGTTGATTGCGAGTTCTCAGTTTGTTTGTAGGTACGTGGAACTTTTGAGGAGCCTCCTACTGGATTGATACCTTGGTTCTCAAAAACTTAAGGAAATACTTACGCTACTATTGCTGCATCACCCTCTCCTCTTCGAGGAAAACCAATGCAAGCTCAAGACATAGCACCACCCATGTGACCCGGAGGGGTAGTAACACTGACCACGCAACGTACATCGGCCTCGTGTCAGTGTCAGCGGCGTCGCCCCTAACACATTACAGAGATGGGGCGGCGGCCTGCGCGGGCCTCACCGGTGCCCATGATCAAGAGGAAGATGCTGCCATCCTCCTCCGAGACTAGCAGGCGGCGGTGATCCTCCAGCGACTCCGGTATGGTGAACGGGTAGCACATCTCGTACTTGATGTTCTCCACCAAGGGCCAGCAGTGACCGCTGCACGCATCCGTGAGGTGATGCACCATGTCCGCCGGCGAGCCACAAAACGGCATCGGGAACTCATAGCAGTGGACGAAGGGCTCCTTGGAGGCATCGACCAGGCCGTCCATGAAACGGGAGTGGCTGTTGGGGACGTTGCGCCAGTTGAATATATGAGCAAGTTACTATGAGATTTAATCCGAATAAGCACATAAATCATGACGGCTATAATAGAGATGAAACTAATCATGTGGACTAGCATAGTAGTAGGATACAGAGTAGAAACATGAATTCTACCATGATTTTGAACAGGAAGGACAGAAACACATACGGTGCAACGGGAGCAGCACCATTGGCGTTGAGGTTGTCTCCCATGTCGTTGAGGAAGAGGTTGCCGAGGTGGGGGAAGAAGTCGTCGTCGGTGAAGTCGTCTCTGCCAGCAATCACGAGAGTGCGCTCCCGAAATTTCAACAGTGCCCGCCGAATGTAGCGCACGAGGGAGTGGCTGTAGGGGACGTTGCGGCCGCCGAATGGAGCGTAGGAGTAGTACATGAAGCAGTAGATGGTGTCCTTACTAGTACTCCCAAGTCTCTATCTATCTATATCTACTCTTATAGAAAACCGAGTTGGTGATGGTGGTATGCCTGCCATCTTGTAATATAGACCGTCCGATCTATATCTGATGGATAGAAAGCCAACTATGACAATTTTACAAAAAATACGCGCACCTCTCTCCACATTTACAGATAAGGCCTTGCCTCATTCATCCTTATCTCCCGCGACCTCGTGCTCCTCTCTATGTCTCTATCTCTACTACTCTTCTTTGTTTTTTAAAACAAATCGAATAGTGTTGTGCCGTCTGCTGCACGCCCAGCTGAACACGCCTCCTTGTCTCCATCATCACCAACTGAGTCTTTTATAGGAGTAGGAGTAGAGAAAAAACCGAGTTGGTGATGATGGTGTGCCGTGCAATGCACGGGTATCTTGCTATTTTTTGCATATAAGTCCAAATACCACATAGAGACGGTCTTTGAGCACGGTTCGTAGTTGTTCCACACTCGGGCATCAAAGTTTGTAACTATTTTAGATTAAAATATACTACTCCTCCGGTGCTAGCAGTAGAGCAGAGTCCTACTCTACTACTCTACTCAAACAAGTTAGGGCATAGAACTGTAGGGAGTACCAGTACTGTGATCACTCAAGCAAGTTGTCTGGCATCGACATGAGCCTACGCTGCTGGTATGTGTCTCGTAAGTCAAGCGGCATGCTGTAGTCATCATCACATGTCCACTTCCCGCAGCACATATTCGCTTCTCCATCTTTGTCCGCACATAATCTCGTCCAATCTCCCATCCCCTCTAAGGCGCCTCCCCCCCTCGTCCGAAACCCAAGCACTAACAATGGCAGAACCGAGCAACGTCCGCCGAAAGAACGGCTGGAATTTGCTCCCCACAGAGGTAATCAAGCTCATTGTTTCGCGTGTGGACAATCTCAGTACCATGCCGCTCGCCGCGTGCTCGTCGGGGTTGTACCCTTTACTCAAAGCTCTCAGGTTGGAGCTTTTTAAGCCAGCTCCTTGCTTGCTGATGCCGCCTGATGTTCAGAAACGGCGTGTCACGCAGCATAACGAGTGTAGGGTGGAGAGCATCAACCCCCTTGACTGTGATCCGATCCCCATTAGCCTCAACTACATTAACGGTATGTATTGGGTCGGCATGAACACGTCTTGGATGGTGCTCGTCGACGGTCGCGGCAGCTGGATGCTCGTGGAGGTCTACACCCGGCGATTGATCCCCCTTCCTTCGATTAACACTGCACTGCTTTGGCACGGCGGCCCAGAATACTCGGAATCTTACAGTAGCCAACATCATACCAAGTTTGATTTGCTCAAGGTTGTAATCTGCCAAGTGCCCACAAGATCTGTGAATTATAAAGACTTAAGGCTAATTGCGTTCTTCAACCATGGTCTCGCCTATCTGACAGGTCACTGCGGTAAGTGGATAAATCTGCACGTCCATCGTAGGATCATACATCCTCTATGGTTCTCTGATGCCATTGAACACAAGGGCTTCATTTACGCTGTCGACTCCTTCTATGGCTAGATGTATTGCTGGCCTACTCCAGTCATCGCTACAAACGGCTGTTACAGCAGTATGTTACTTTCCTATGATATTATGATGTCTTGCTTATATTACTGTCAACATTTACTGAAAAAATATTCATGCTCATAACATGTTGTTCTTAAGATTGACTAAATCAAGAGCCCTTTTTTATCTGACTCCAACTTGATATGATGTTGTAGGCCGCCTGGTGTCCCTACCCTTCCTAATCCCAGAACCTTTCAAAGAAAAGTGGCATGGCAGTTGCAGGTGGTTCCTGGCTCGATCAGACGACGGCAAAAGATTGATGATCGTTTGCACGTACCGGACGTGTTGTTCCGCTGAATACAATCACAGTCACTGCAAGGTCTTTGAGCAGGATCCCAGCTTCTCTGGGCCTTCAGGAATTTTAGACTAGAGGCTGGTAAGTAGCCTTGGTACATGCTCTCTGTTTGTCGGACTGAATTATCTGATTAACCAGGAGATAACCGACGACAAGGATCATGATGGCAGCGCGGTTTCGTTCATCAGGCAAAACTATGTGTACACAGCATACCATGCGTCTCTGCATGCACCATACCCTGATATGTGCCGCCACGCTCTGCAGCCCAAAGTAGGAGAGAGGGTCGCAAGTATCATACTTCGACCTGCTGGCTGGAGTTTCCCCCGTCAGGCACCCATCTGGTTCAAGCCGTCAGCCAATCTCCACAGCTTAATAAATAGTAACGTCTAACTGAGCCAGTTAGTTAGATGCGTACACTTGGTGTAGTAGGATCTTTATTTAGTTTGATGCATACACTTGTTCTTTTTTGGTAGCCCTTTTGTAATGATGGCTGATGTTTGGTTTGTAAGAGAGAGCTGCGTCTTCACTCTTCTGGCCTGCTTACTGCTTCTGTTGCACCACCAGCCCTGGTTGCTGCTGCTGCTGTTTTCAATGTACAATCAGTAGTATATTTCATCTGTTGGTTGAATAAATGTGTTGTCAGAACGACAAACACAATGTTTTGGAAGTCATTGCATGGATTGATCCTTTAGTGCCTCGTACCGTACGTAGCTCATACTATTTTTCGTACGGAACACATTTTCCACTGTTGATAACATGCAGCCCACTGATGAAGGCCCAATAGAGAAGCCCATAATTAACTGGAAGGGAGGCTCTCACATGAATCCGGCCCAGGTACATGCTCATGGTCCCCTAAACATAAATAAGTAAATAAATAAATAAATCTAAATGCTCATGCACCAGTTCTTTGGGAAAATAGGTAACCCAGTATTTCTTTTTGAAGATTACCCAAGCTAGGCCTATTTGTTTTCTCCAAATTACTGGGCTACAAATCTTTCAAGACGAGGAGGGATGCATTCCGTCCTGGCCAAAGAGTATGGTCAATGTCTGTTAAGAGTTATATCAAAAGGGGTTGAAAATTCGAAAAAAATTATAGCAAATGGGATATTAGTTTCTTTTTTTGTTTTTGTTCTTCACTGATATCTTATACATATTTCATTGGATTTAACATGACATAGTACTAATTTATTTTTGTTTGGCTATTAACTTTTGGATTAAGAATAATTTGTTCCCCAGCAAAAATTTGCGAATTTTCAAAATTTCCCACATATTTAGTTAATTGTTTGACCCTGGTACTGACCAGAAAATGGCCAGCAATTCTAAGAATAGAAAACGGGCTGCAATAAATTCCATATGAATTAGAAGATGAGTAAAAATATATTAAAATAATAGCAAATGGGCTGTACACGCCATAGATTTCGAGGCTGACTTGTTTACGCAAGGCTTTGTCAGTGAACACACAATTCTAGCAGCAGTGACTATTGGATGTCCATCCAACGGCCGACGTGCTTCTTCAATCTCTGATCTTCCTGCTCCAGTCGCCTAAACAAGCGCCGGCGGGACTGCCTGCTCCCTCCTCTTGTGGCCTGCTGTGATGCCGCGCAGGCTTCCCCGGCCCACCCTACTCCCTCCGCTGGCCTGGCCGCACGCAATCAACTGCCTCATTATTACGCGAAAAAAATGATTCCTCCCACTGACATCTGGGGCGCACCGGCTGGGAGGCTAACCTGTGGGCCTACTAAGTTGATGCGTACGCAGGGCTTGTCAACTTAGTCAACAAACGATTCTAGCAGCAGTAACCGTTGGATTTGAATCGAACCGTCCTGCTGCTTCTTCAATCGCTGCTCTTCTTGCACCAGCCGCCCAAACCAGCGTTGGGGAGACCGCCTGCTCCTGCCTCCAGTGGCCGGCTGTGCTGCCGTTGAGGCCTCATCGCCCCTACTACTCCCATCGCTAGCCAGGCCCTGCGGTGACGGCAGCCTCACACCGCAGCCGAACCAGTGAACCCTCGTACTCCTCTTCGCGTGGGCATCCACTGCCGCGTCTTCCCCGGCTCCGCGTCATCCCCTTCCTAGGCCTCGCCATTATCCACCATCTTGGTGCTCTCGGCACGGTGTGGTCAATGTGGTCAACGACATTCTATCGGAAGAGTACTGTACATGGAGAGGCTGACAGCTGGGTCCACGACCACAGCCCAGTTTTTTTGTGATTTGCCAAGTCGCTTTGTCAGGCTTGTTGGGTTGCAAATCTTTCAAGACGAGGAGAGCTTTCATTCGGCTGGCCGAGAAAATGGCCCATCAATAATGAGAAATGGGATGTACATTTTTAAAACACATCAAACCGGCAATTAGTTTCAAATATCTTTTTTTCATTTCGAGATTTTAAATTACATTAATTTTTATGCGTGGAGAATTTGTCGGATTTTATATTGATATACATTTATTTTTAAAATTAGTTTGAATGTGAGTCAAAATTTCGGGATTAAAAAAAGTTCGGACCTACCGAAATATGCAAAATTTCATATAATTTTTTAACCGTGGCCACAATATGGGCTATAATGCTAACAAAAAGAATATGGGCTCCAAAAAATCCTTAAGATTTAGCAAATGGGCTGTAAATTATTAGAAATAATGGCAGATGGGCTGTATGCTATTTTCCACATATTTGAGGCTTTCCTACAAAAAAGGTTGATGCACAAGCAGTGACTGTTGGACGGCCATCCAATGGCCGTCGTGCTTCTTCAATCTCTGCTCTTCCTGCTCCAGCCGCTCAAACAAGTGCCGGCGGGACTGCCCCACTGCCCCATCGTACTCCCATCGTTGGCCTAGCCATCCCTCTACTCACCAACACCTGCTGTTATTCTCCGGTGACGGTAGACGAACCAGTAAACCCTCGTACAGTCGTACTCCCCTCCGCGTGGGAAACAACTGCCGAGTCTTCCCTGCCTCTGTGTCGTTCCCTTCCTAGGCCTCACCGTCGTCCACCGCCCTGGTGCTCTCGGCGCAGCCTGGTCAACGTGGTCAACGACCGACATGCATCTGAAGTGGACTATACGTGGAGAGGCCGACAGCTGGGTCCATGGCCGCACGCAAGGAAATGCCTCCTTATTACGCGAAAAATAATGATTCCTCCACCTGACACCAGGGACCCAGCGAAAGGGCCTCTGTATTTCGCGAAAAAAGCGTTACCGCCGCTGACAGCTCAGACCCACCAGCTATATCTTCGCACGCAAGGAAGTGCCTCCTTATTATGCACAAAAAAATGAATACTCCCCCTGTTAGCTGGGAACCAGTATAGTGGCAGGCTGACTTGTGGGCCTACTAGTTGACGGGGACGGAGGGCTTTGTCAACTTAGTCAATATAAACGATTCTAGCTCCAGTGACCGTACAATGTCCATCCAACGGCCATAGTGCTTATTCAACCTCTAGTCTTCTTGCTCCAGCCGCGCAAAGCAGCGCCGGTTGTGCCGCATGCTCTTGCCTCCCGTGGCCGGATGTGCTGCCGTGGAGGCCTCACCGCCCCCTACTATTCCCACCGCTGGCCAGGCCCTGCGGCAACGGCAGCCTCACACTGCAGCCGAACCAGTGAACCCTCGTACTCCTCTCCGCGCGGGCTTCCACTGCCGCGTCTTCCCCGGCTCCATGTCGTCCCCTTCCTAGGCCTCACCGTCGTCCATCGCCCTGGTGCTCTCGGCACGGTGTGGTCAACATGGTCAAGGAACGACTTCCATCGGACGTGGACTGTATGTGGAGAGGCTAACAGCTGGGTCCACGGCTGCAGCAAGGAAGTGCCTCCTTATTACTCGGAAAATAATTATTCCTCCACCTGACAGCGGGGACCCACCGGACGGGCCATCGTATTTCACGAAAAAACGTTTCCCCCTTACTGTTGGGACCCACCAGCTACATCTTCGCACGCAAGGAAGTGCGTCCAGGCAAAAAAAAATGATTTGCCCCCTGACTGCTGGGACCCTCCAGCTACATCTTCGCAGGCAAGGAAGTGCCTGACAGTCAGGACCCACCTGGTCGAAGCGTACGTAGCGTTATCATTCTGGTCGCGAACGTGTACGTACATATATACTAGTGGATGTAGAGGCGTGCACGTGTCGTAGTAGAGGCGCGCACGTAGCATGTACACGTACGTACATCGGCCAGGGTGCAAGAAAGAAAATACGGCAACGTACGTACATACGGGCAGGGTCTCGAACGCCTACTCGCGCATACGTACATGGATGGGTCGGAACAGCGAAACAGCGTCGTCGTCTTGTTCATGGGGAGGAAACGGAATGCGTCGTGTTCATGGGAAGGCAAAGGAATGTGTCGTGTTCATGGGGAGGCAACGGAATGCGTTGTGTTCATCGGGAGTCAACGGAATGCGTCGTGTTCATCGGGAGGCAACGGAACGCGTGGGAGCCAACCGGCTGGGTCGGAACGGAATGCGTCGTCGTGTTCCTCGGGAGGGCTTGCACGGAATAGGCGATGGAAATGAGGCCTGGCGTACCGCAGAATGGAGGAAACGAACCTCCTACGGTCGAAACGGGGGTCCTGTTGATCGGGAGTGGTGTGGCGTACCACAAAATGGACGAAACGGACCTCCTACGGTCGAAACGGCGGTCCTGTTGATCGGGAGCGTTGTGGCGTACCGCAAAACGGATGAAACGGACCTCCTACGGTCGAAACGGGGGTCCTGTTCATCGGGAGGGGTGTGGCGTACCGCAAAACGGGACTCCACGGGATACTGTTCATCTCCACCGTCGACCTCCTCCAGCCTCCACGGGCTACCGTTAACCTCCTCCAGCCTCCCTGGGCTCCTGTTCATCCAGCCTCCACCACGCGCTACTCCAATGGCTACTGTTCAACCACCCCTCCACCGTCTACTGTTCATCCAGCCCTCCACACCACGGGGTCCTGTTCAACCACCCCTCCACGGGCACCCCTCCACCGTCTACTGTTCATCCAACCCTCCACCACACCACGGGGTTCTGTTCATCCAGAGGCAACGCCACCGCTCACTGTTCATCCAAACTCCCCACAACACTCACTATTCATCCCAGAGGCAGCAAAGACCGGCTTCAGTTAGCAGCAGTAGCGAAGGAATCGCTCGATCGGGTTCAGTTAACAGCCATCGATCGATCGCTCGGGTTCAGTAATGCGTAGCCTCAAGTGCAATCACTCGGGTTCAGTTAGAGCCCAATGCCTTGCTCGGGTTCAGTTAGAGCCAACGCCACGCACACACACGTGTACGTGTACGAGAGAAACGCGCATCGCTCGGCCCCCGACCTCCCACCGTAACTGGCAACTCCCCAAAATTTTCCTCCCCCTCGCTTCTACCACGGTTTTTTCCGTCATGGATGGCCCAAAGAATGTCATGCAGCCGTGTCTCCGTGCCGCCCAGGACGAAAAGCCCATTTTCTGTCATGATTTTTTGTCATAGAAGTAGGAGCCCACCACACCTATGATGATACCGGGTTTTTTCACAATTATTGTCATAGAAGTGTCATATGTATGACAGAAAAAAAAATTGTTCGGCCCAAAATGTCATGGATGTGTCTTTTTTTGTAGTGTTATCAGTCCAGTAGGAGAACCAAGCAACACTACGTAAACAAAACCTGTATCACATCCCTAGCTTCTGTTTTGCTCTGAGCTAGCTAGTCATGTGTTGCATCATGTTTAAATTTCAGTTAAACTTGAAATGGGGATTGTTTAAACCCTAGCACCAAATGAATGCAAAAAGGCTCAAATAAAATCATTTTCAATGAACCCAAAATGGCTTTGAAAATGTTCATGATTTTTGATAAAGGTGAAAACCTCTGCCAAAAATTATGAACATATTTCTAGGTTATTCCTGGATTCTTGAATTAAATCATAAAGTATTTGCATTTGGGCATTTAAATGCTAATAAATAGTTTAAATGCTCAAATAATCATAAACTAAAATGTTTGCTGTTGGTTATATTTCAAACAGTGGCATTGATCAGTTTCATGATTTTTAGGTTTGGTCTAGTATTTTTTTAATAAAGTCACAAAGTTGCAGAAAATAGAAAACAATAAATAAAAGCAGAGAGCAGAGAACTTACCTGGCGCTCACGTGGCAGCCCAGCCGGCCCAGCTCCTGTTCCGGCCCATCCCACCACCGCCTGGCTCCCTGTCGCCTTCCTCCTCGTGCCAGTAGGCAGAGGAGGGACACCGCGACGCTGCCGAGCTCGCCAAGCTACCTCCCTCCTTGCCTGCCTCACCGAGGCGCCTCGAAGCCCTCCTTGGCGTCGCTCTGGACCCCCGACCCCCCTCACTCTCCCGTGCCCACTCCTCTCCTCTCCCTCGCTCTCTCACGCGACGCCCGAACGGGTTCGTCGCCGCCGTTCGCCACCATCGTAGCCACTGCCTCCCCCTCGCTTCCCTGACTGGCTCAAGAGCATCGCCACGCCTCCCTCGTCCTCTCCGTCTAGCCACGCGTCGCCGGAGGCCCTGCATCGACGCTATCTTCATCATCTTCGTCGCCGGCCTCCAGAGATCCCCCTCGATGCTCCGCTCACTCCGGTGCCTCCCTGTGCTCGCCGAGGCCACCGCTGCACTCGCTGTGAGCTCCTGTGTCGTTTCCCCCTCTCCCCTGGCTTGTTTTCTTCCTCTAACACCGATGACCGTCGCGGCCGAGAGCTTCTCGCCGCCGGCCATGGCGTAGCCATGGCTACAGCCGTGCAAGCTCGCAACCGAGCGTCTCACCGTTCTCAGAACATCACCAGGAGGCCGTAGCACCCAGCCCTTCGCCCCACCGTGCCCCACAGCACCATTCCCAACCTCGCCCGAACTCCGGCCACCGCCTTTGAGCTCGCCGCCGTTGATATAGGCTGCCCCCAGCTTAACTGACTGCACCATTCGACGCGCGGGATCTCCAGCGTCTTGTAGATGCCCTCCGCCGGCCATTTGGTCGCCGGAGGAGGAATTCCGAATGCCTCCGCCGTCTCGGGCCTCGCCGGCGTCGAGTCGCCGGTGGGTTTGACCCCGCTGACCGTTGACTGGGTGGGCCCAGTTTGACCCCCTGAGTCACTGACGTGTGGGCCCCAGGCCACTAACTAAACTAGGTTAGTGTTAGTTTAACGCTAATTAAATTTAATTAGTTTAACTAACTACTGACAGCAGGGACCCACTGGTCAGGTTTGACCTGGACCGGGTCAGTTGACCTGCTGAGGTCAGCATGACGCAATGCTGACGCAGTAATAGGGTTTTCTGGATTTATTCTTTTCAGGTAATTTCAGAAAATAGTGCTAACTTCTAAAATTCATAGAAATTCAACCGTAACTCCAAATTAAATAAGTTATATATGAAAAATGATCAGAAAAATCCAATCTATCTATCTGTATGGGTTTCATGCATGTTAAAACACTTTAACCTTGTTGTTTAGGTGAAAGAAGTTAATGCACCTTTATGACTTCATATAATGGGTTTGCATTTGAATCTTTGGTTCAAATGGACTCATTTCAATCTGTTCTAGCTTGCATTAGCCCAAAACACATTCATATTGCCATGCCATAGCATGCATCATATTGTGCATTGCATTGATCGTGTTTCTTCTCTGTTTGTCAGTGTTGTTCCCCCTCGATAGACGTTGTACTGACGTTGTGATCGTTCACACTGATGAAGACTCAATGTTATCTTCAGAAGTGCCAGGCAAGCAAAACCCCCTTGTTCATTCCGATACAATCCTACTCTCTCGCCCTGCTCTATTTTACTGCATTAGGACAACAATGATTCATTTGTTACTTGTTGTGGTAGCTGAACCCCTTTATCCTCTGCATGACCTGTCATTGCCACAGTAAATAGATGAATCCCACTAGCATGAGTAGGAGTTGTTTGAGCCCTGTTGTGCCTGCTCATTCATGCTTGTTTGTCATGCCTGCTACTGCTTAGAGTTGAGTCAGGTCTGATTCATCGGGGATGAATCGGAGTGTGTGAACATGTCCTACTGTGTGTGAGCTAAGTGTGTAAACACGATTTGGTAAAGGTAGCGGTGAGAGGCCATGTAGGAGTACATGGTGGGTTGTCTCATTGCAGCCGTCCTCAGGAACTGAGTTATGTGTTTGTGATCCATGATTCAGCTACTACCACGCATTGGGCCCGAAACCAATGGACCCTCTCGGCTTCTTAATCACCCTTGTCCTTTGTCTAGGAGTTGCAAGTAGTTTCTGGTGTTTGTAGTATGCTGGAGGCCGTGCGTAGCGCTGACCGGAGGGGTGGGCTGTGATGCTGTAGGCACGTGGCATGGTGTACCGAGCGCCCGTTTGGTGTCTCGGGAACCCTGTTCACATCGTTTGGGGCTGTGAGTGAAACCCCGGCCGGATCTCCTCACGGATGGAAACCGAATAGGCGATAAACCTGGACTAGAGACTTGAGTGTTTAGGTAGGCCGTGGCCGACACCCACGTTGGGCTTCCGCTTGAAGGTTGCCGAGTACATGTCGTGTAAACGGCGGTAAGTGGTGAGAGCGTGTGTGAAGAAGTACACCCCTGCAGGGTTAACATTATCTATTCGAATGGCCGTGTCTGCGGAAAAGGACTTCTGGGTTGCCTGTACAGTTCATAGACAAGTGAAAGTGGATACTTTAAAATGCGCAAGATAAGCGTGAGTGCTATGGATGGCGTTCTCGTAGGGAGACGGGAGTGGATCCATAGTGGTGTATTGGGTGGTGAATATGTGGACTCGTGTGCGCCACCTCAAAAGAGTTACTTGCAGTCGTAGTTCAGGATAGCCACCGAGTCAAAGCTGGCTTGCTGCAGTTAAACCCCACCATCCCTTTGTTGATAATGATGCATATGTAGTTAGTTCTGATGTAAGTCTTGCTGGGTACATTTGTACTCACGTTTGCCTATTTTATGTTTTTGCAGAGAGACTTCAGTCTCACTAGTAGTTCCGCGTGGACTTCGACGTTTAGCTTGATACCTCAGCTACGATCTTGTGCCCTCGGCAGGATCTGGTAGATAGTCAGGCTTCTCAGCCTTTTTCATTTATAGATGTCTGTACTCGGACATGATAGCTTCCGCTTGTGTTTTGACTTGTATGCTCTGAATGTTGGGTCATGAGACCCATGTTTGTAATATCTCGCTCCTCGGAGCCTATTGAATAAATACTTGAGTCGTAGAGTCATGTTGTGATGCCATGTTGTATTTGCACATATCGAGCATATTGTGTGAATGTTATTGAAATGCTTGCTATGTGTGGGATCTGACTATCTAGTTGTTTATCCTTGGTAGCCTCTCTTACCGGGAAATGTCTCCTAGTGCTTCCACTGAGCCATGGTAGCTTGCTACTGCTCTGGAACACTTAGGCTGGCCGGCATGTGTCCTTCTTCGTTCCTGTGTCTGTCCCTTGGGGAAATGTCACGCGATGAATACCGGAGTCCTGTTAGCCCGCTACAGCCCGGTTCACCGGAGTCCTGCTAGCCCAGTGCTACAGCCTGGATTCACTCGCTCATGACCGACACGTTCGATGCTGGGTCATGGATGCCTGTCCCTGTAAGTTTGTGCCACTTTGGGTTTATGACTAGCCATGTCAGCCCGGGCTCCTTATCATATGGATGCTAGCGACACTATCATATACGTGTGCCAAAAGGCGCAAACGGTCCCGGGCAAAGGTAAGGTGACACCCGTGGGAATACCGTGCGTGAGGCCGCAAAGCGATATGAGGTGTTACATGCTAGATCGATGTGGCATTGAGTCAGGGTCCTGACAACCTGCACACGAACAACAAAACTTGCAACCCAACGCGTGAAGGGGTTGTCAATCCCTCAACGGTATTGACAGTTGATAAATAGATAGGTTGATAGATGCAAATAAAATAAAAGCAAATAAAACGCAGTGGGGTATTTTTGTGTTTTTGGATAAATATATCTGAAAATAATATGATAAGAAATAGACCCGGGGCCCATAGATTTCACTAGAGGCTTCTCTCAAGAAAATAGCACACGGTGGGTAAACAAATTACTGTTGGGAAATTGATAGAAAAGCAAATAATTATGACGATATCCAAGACCATGATCATGTATATAGGCATCGCGTCGAAGATTAGTAGACCAACTCCTGCCTACATCTACTACTATTACTCCACACATCGACCGCTATCCAGCATGCATCTAGTGTATTAAGTTCATGGAAAACAGAGTAACGCAATAAGAACTGATGTAGACAAGATCTATGCTTGTAGGAATAGACCCTATCTTGTTATCCTTAATAGCAAGGATACATGCGTGTCATGTCTCTTTCTGTCACTAAGATTGAGCACCGCAAGATCGAACCCATCACAAAGCACCTCTTCCCATGGCAAGAAAAACAAATCTAGTCGGCAAAACCAAAGCAAAATTTCAGAGAAGAAGTACGAGGCTATAAAGATCATGCATAAAAGAGTTCAGAGAAAACTCAAATAATATTCGTAGATAGATCTGATGATAAACTCATAATTCATCGGATCCCAACAAACACACCACAAAAAGTCATTACATCTAATAGATCTCCAACAACATCGAGGAGAACATTGTATTGAAGATCAAAAAGAGAGAAGACCCCTGTCGGTGTCAAAACCGGCGGATCTCGGGTAGGGGGTCCCGAACTGTGCATCTAAGGCTAATGGTAACAGGAGGTGGGGGACATGATGTTTACCCAAGTTTGGGCCCTCTCGATGGAGGTAATACCCTACTTCCTGCTTGATTGATCTTGATGATATGAGTATTACAAGAGTTGATCTACCACGAGATCATAGAGGCTAAACCCTAGAAGCTAGCCTATGATTATGGTTGTTGTTGTCCTACGGACAAAACCCTCTGGTTTATATAGACACCGGAGGGGGCTAGGGTTACACAGAGTCGGTTACAGAGAAGGGAATCTACATATCTGAATTGCCAAGCATGCCTTCCACGCAAAGGAGAGTCCCACCCGGGCATGGGACGAAGTCTTCAATCTTGTATCTTCATAGTCCAATAGTCTAGTACAAGTATATAGTCCGGCTGTCTGAGAACCCCCTAATCCAGGACTCTTAGTAGCCCCTGAACCATGCTCCAATGACGATGAGTCCAGCGCACAGATTGTCTTCGGCATTGCAAGGAGGGTTCCTTCTCCGAATACTCCAAAGTGGATCTTAAACACAAGAATCGTGTCCGGCTCTGCAAAACAAATTCCACATACCACCATAGAGAGTACAATATTCCACGAGTCTAATCTGCTGACAGCTTAGCATGACATCACGCCTCGGCCCGGTCATTATTCAAATCGTTTTCTCAACCCACTACTGCACATCTTGCGAGGCAGTTTTATTGGCATGTCTTGTTGAAGCATAGATCATGTCCCCTTATCATGGGATTCTCATCAATACGGGTGTGGGTAACCCAACCGCGCCATCAACACGGCGCTTGGGCAATAAGCGAGTTTCCAGGGCAAGTGGGGAGACGCGTGACCTGCTGCCTTTATAAGGAGAGAAAGACTCCCCCCCCTTTTCACTGACGCCTTCTTCTTCCTCTGCTCCTCCATTCTCGAGCTCCAATGCCCAAGCTTTCACCTCTTCCACAAAACCATTCCGAACATGTCCGAAGCAAGAGGCAAGTGGATGGCCTCCTCCATTACGAAGGAGTACATGAAGAAGCTTCGGGATGCCGGATACTTGTCTGCAAACATCGCGCATCGGCTTCCGGCCGAAGGGCAGATCGTCCCTACCCCGAAGCCCTGGGAAAGGGTAGTATTCGTCTCCCATTTCATCCGTGGGATGGGTTCCCCCTCCACCCGTTCGTCCGCGGACTAATGTTCTACTGCGGGATGGACTCCCATGATCTGGCCCCCAATTTCATCCTCAACATCTCGGCGTTTATCGTCGTGTGCGAGGCCTACCTTCGCATCACGCTCCACTTCGGCCTATGGCTAAAGACCTTCAACGTGGAGCCAAAGGTGGTGGTCGGACAACAAGCGGAGTGCGGGAGTGCCATGGTGGGCAAGATGCCCAATGTCACCTGGCCCGAAGGCTCCTTTGTGGAGACCGTGAAGGGGTGGCAATCGGGGTGGTTCTACATCACCGAGCCGCACGATGCCAACTGGGCGGCGGCCCCCAAATTTCGATCCGGCGTCCCCATGCGGCTCACCTCCTGGAAAGAGAAGGGCATAGCCTCGGGCTCTGCGGAAGAACTAACCGGACTTCAGACCTGCGTCCAAAATATGGTAGGCAAGAAAATCAAGCCCATCAATGTGGCCTAGGTTATGCTCCTCCGCCGGATTCTTCTGTGTCAAAGACGGGTTTGCAATCTGTCGGAGTTAGACCCGGCCGAACACCATACGCTGCAAGAGCTCTTCCGCACGACGCACAAAGACGTCTGGAAGATGCTTTTCAAGGCCAACGAGGTACCACCGCCCATAACCGAAGATCATGGACTCAGCGCGAAACACCGAGCCAACCCGGTAGGTTTTCATATTTTGCAAGACATGCCTTTTACCAGCACATCCGCGGGAGGAATCTAAGCCTCCATGCCGATTTTACAAGCTTGGGTAGCGATACGGAGCAGATCGACTATCCGGCTCCGCTACCTGAAGAACCAGAATTGCCTCCTCTAACGAAGATGTTGTTTCCAGTGCCCTATGAGGTGTCGGAGAAGAAGGCCAAGAAGACGGCCGCGGGGACCAGAGAAGGTCTCCAGCTCAAGGTTACATCGGACGTACCGTCCGAAGACACTAAGATGCGCTCCTCCACCGAAGACGAGGAGGAGGAGGAGGAAATCCATCCCCCCTCCATTGGGGGGAGAAAGAAGAGCAAGGCCGCCATGCACGGGGAGGCCGAGGTGTCCAAGAGGGGAAAATTCTTCCTTCTGGACCACTCCACCGCAGCCACCAACAGCAGCGAGGAGTGGGAGCCCAGGGACAAGCCCCTGGCTAAGTCGTAAGTATCCAGACACGATAGTACTTCCGGTGTGTTTTTTTATCGCTTCTTATCATGCCAAACATGTACCTACAGTCCGGCCAAATCCAACATCAAGATATCCTTCTCTTCGGAGGTATCTCTGGACCCAGCGGTGATGAACAGTGTTTCGCTTCCAACAGCCTCCTCTCCCAAAGCCACGGACGACACCGAGATGTTGTCTCGAAGGATACCAGGCCAAGGGGGGGCCGTTCCGAAGATGCCCCCAGGCGAAATCCCAGTCGCCGGGCACATGGGGGAAGACCCCCATGGACTCCGATAATGGGGGCCGCAGCCAGTTTGGCTCCCAGCCGAATACGGCTCCGGAAACCAAAGTGGTTTCGAATTCAGGCAGGTAGCCTCTCTCTAAGGGGGGCGAGCCGCGTGTACCGATGAGCTCTGTCCATCCAGAGGCATCGGACAACTTGCTGGAAGCGCTTCGCGGCGCTTCCATTGATGACGAACACCGTACTCTTATGAGTATGGTGATTGAGAAGGTCCGTTCCGCCAAAAGCGGATTGACAGAAGCCTGCGCTAGCCTCCTAACAGGCTTTGAGGTAAGTAATAAATTTGTGAGAGAGTATCAGGATATAGACAGTAGCCCCTGATGTCTGTTTGGTGTTCTGAAAGAAAAACCGATCAGAGGATCAATTAATGTTCACAGGAGTCTAACAAAAGATGTCTTATGTGAATAAGCAGGCGTTGCTGCTGGCCGCTGCCGCTCGTACTGCGGAGGTCTTCGGACTGAAGCGAGACCTGGAGCGGACTGAGGGAGAGCTCGGCCTCTTGAAGAGGCAGCTCGAGGAAAGTCAGGGTACGCAATACCCCATCTTGTATATTTATAAGGAAAAAATGGTTTCCGCTGATAGAAGTGTCATGAATTTTGATAGGGGCCACGACCGAAGTGGCGGCCCTTAAGAATGCGCTAGCCGAGGCCGAAGACAAAGTGGCCAAGGAATGCGTCGAGCGTGAGAAGCAAGAGTCCCGGGTCAACGAGGTCCAGCAAGAGCTCCAGGATTTCGTCCAGAAATATGAGTCCTTGGAGTGTGACTCTAAGACTCAAGAGTCTGAGCTTGCTAAGGCCCTCCAGAGCGTGCAAGACGCCAAAGCCGAAGCCCAAAAGACCCTCCAGGAGATTCAGGCGGCCAAGAAGATTGCGGCAGGTAAGGCATTCATTATGAAAAGCAAGCATGTGAGGGAGACTTTCCTTTTACTTACCCGAATTTGGAGCTCTCCAGGAGTGTTCGCAGATCTACCGCGCAGCATATCTGATGCCGCAGAGTTCTACCGGGCCGAAAAAGGGAGCTCGACGGAGAAGTTGTTCTGGTCTCAGTATCTTGGGATAGAACATCCGATGCCCTTGAGCGACCAGCTGAAGCAACTGGCCGAACTGCACAAGGCAGCCGAACTGGCCATGAAGGACCTCATAGTCCGGCTATGGCCTGCCGAGCCTATGCCCAGCAGCTAATTCGGCCTCGTGAAGTGGCTTGTGAATGCCTACCCGCGGCTCGAAGTCATAAAGCGGTCAGTTTGCATTGAAGGTGCGCGCAAGGCCTTCGCCCGTGCAAAAGTGCACTGGGCGAAGATGGATGCCAAAAAGCTGGTGACCGAGGGGCCACTGATGTCTACTACACAACCTTCTTCTTGTAGACGTTGTTGGGCCTGCAAGTGCACAGGTTTGTAGGACAGTAGCAATTTTCCCTCAAGTGGATGACCTAAGGTTTATCAATCCATAGGAGGCAGAGGATGAAGATGGTCTCTCTCAAACAACCCTTCAACCAAATAACAAAGAGTCTCTTGTGTCCCCAACACACCCAATACAATGGTAAATTGTATAGGTGCACTAGTTCGGTGAAGAGATGAAGATACAAGTGCAAAATAGATAGTAGATATGGGTTTTTGTAATCTGAAATAATAAAAACAGCAAGGTAACGAGCGATAAAAGTGAGCGTAAACGGTATTGCAATGATAGGAAACAAGGCCTAGGGTTCATACTTTCACTAGTGCAAGTTCTCTCAACAATAATAACATAGATAGATCATATAACAAGCCCTCAACATGCAACAAAGAGTCACTCCAAAGCCACTAATAGCGGAGAACAAACATAGAGATTATGGTAGGGTAAGAAACCACCTCAAAGTTATTCGTTCGGATCGATCTATAAAAGAGTTCGTACTAGAATAACACCTTAAGACACAAATCAACCAAAACCCTGATGTCACCTAGATACTCCATTGTCACCTCAAGTATCCGTGGGCATGATTATATGATATGCATCACACAATCTCAGATTCATCCAACCAACATAAAAGTACTTCAAAGAGTGCCCCAAAGCTACTACCGGAGAGTCAAGAACGTGTGCCAACCCCTATGCATAGGTTCCCGATGTCACGAAACCCGCAAGTTGATCACCAAAACATACATCAAGTGGCACATGATATCCCATTGTCACCACAGATAATCACGGCAAGACATACATCAAGTGTTCTCATAAAAGACTCAATCCGATAAAATAACTTCAAACGGGAAACTCAATTCATCACAAGAGAGTAGAGGGGGAGAAACATCATAAGATCCAACTACAATAGAAAAGCTCGAGATACATCAAGGTCGTGCCATAGAGGGAACACAAGAGAGAACACGAGAAAGAGAGATCAAACACATAGCTACTGGTACATACCCTCAGCCCCGAGGGTGAACTACTCCCTCCTCGTCATGGATAGCGCCGGGATGATGAATATGGCCACCGGTGATGGGATCCCCCTCCGGCAGGGTGCCGGAACAGGGTCCCGATTGGTTTTTGGTGGCTATAGAGGCTTGCGGCGGCAGAACTCCCGATCTATCTTCTGTTCTGGAAGTTTTAGGGTACGTAGGTATATATGGGTGCAGGGGGTACGTCGCTGGACCTCCGGGCTGCTCACGAGTTAGGGGGCGCGCCTAGGGGGGCGCCCCCACCCTCGTGGGCAGCCCGGGACTCCCCTGACGTGCACTCCAAGTCCATCAGGTTGCTTTCCTTCCAAAAATAACTTCTCCAGTTGATTTCATTCCGTTTTGACTCCGTCTGATACTCCTTTTCCTCGAAACACTAAAATAGGCATAAAGTAGCAAATCTGGGCTGGGCCTCCGGTTAATAGGTTAGTCCCAAAAATAATATAAAAGTGGATAATAAAGCCCAATATTGCCTAAAACAGTAGATAAAGTAGCATGGAGCAATCAAAAATTGTAGATACGTTGGAGACGTATCAAGCATCCCCAAGCTTAATTCATGCTCGTCCTCGAGTAGGTAAATGATAAAAAATAATTTTTGACGCGGAGTGATACTTTGGCATAATTTCAATGTAAATCTTCTTAATTGTGGCATGAATATTCGGATCCGAAAGATTCAAGACAAAAGTTCATATTGGCATAAAAATAATAATAATACTTCAAGCATACTAACTAAGCAATCATGTCTTCTCAAAATAGCATGGCAAAAGAAAGTTCATCCCTACAAAATCATATAGTTAGGCTATGCTTCATTTTCGTCACACAAAGATGTTCCCAACTTCTATACCCCCGATGACAAGCCAAGCAATTGTTTCATACTTAAATAATCTCAAACTTTTTCAACCTTCACGCAATACATGAGCGTGAGCCATGGATATAGCACTATGGGTGGAATAGAATATGATGATGGGGATTGTGTTTAGAAGACAAAAAAGGAGAAAGTCTCACATTGACGAGGATAATCAACGGGCTATGGAGATGCCCATCAATTGATGTCAACATGAGGAGTAGGGATTGCCATGCAACGGATGCACTAGAGATATGAATGCTGAACAAAAGAAAACTAGTGGGTGTGCATCCAACTCGCTTGCTCATGAAGACCTACGGCATTTGAGGAAGCCCATCGTAGGAATATACAAGCAAAGTTCTATAATGAAAGATTCCCACTAGTATAAAAAGACAACTTATGAGACTCACTACATGAAGAACAAGGTGCTACTTTGAAGCAGAATATACGAGACTCACTACATGAAGAACAAGGTGCTACTTTTAAGCACAAGTGTGGAAAAAGAGATAGTAGCATTGCCCTTTTTACTTTTCTTTTTTTTTCTCTTTCTTTTTTTTGGGGCCTTTCCTTTTTTTTCTTTTGGCCTTTTTTGGGCAATGCTCTAATAATGATGATCATCACACTTCTATTGATTACAACATAAGGATTACTCGAAGCTTAGAACAAGATATGACTCTATATGAATGCCTCCGACGGTGTACCGGGATGGTGCAATGAATCAAGAGTGACATGTATGAAAAATAATGCATGGTGGCTTTTCCACAAATATGATGTCAACTACATGATCATGCAATGGCAATATGACAAAAGTAATGTATGTCATGATGATGATGGTGGAAGTTGCATGGCAATATATCTCGGAATGGCTATGGAAATGCCATAGTAGGTAGGTATGGTGGCTGTTTTGAGGAAGATATAAGGAGGTTTATGTGTGATAGATCATATCATATCACGGGGTTTGGATGCACCGGCGAAGTTTTCACCAACTCTTAAGGTGAGAAAGGGCAATGCACGGTACCGAAGAGGCTAGCAATGGCGGAAAGGTAAAAGTGCGTATAATCCATGGACTCAACATTAGTCAAAAGAACTCATATACTTATTGAAAAAATTTAGAAGTCATCAAAAATCAAGTAATACGCTCATGCTCCTAGGGGGATAGATTGGTAGGAAAAGACCATCGCTCGTCTCCGACCGCCACTCATAGGGATGCACAAGCCAGGTACACTTCATGTTTCAAATTTGTTACACAACTTTAACCATACGTGCATGCTACGGGACTTGCTAACTTCAACACAAGCATTCTTTAAATTCATAATCACCCAACTAGCATGACTTTAATATTATCACCTCCATATCTCAAAACAATTATCAAGCGTCAAACCTATCTTAGTATTCAACGCACTCAAAAGAAAACTTCACATATCTTGAATACCAAGTATATTAACATTAAGCAAATTATCATGTTATTTAAGACTCTCAAAATAATATAAGTGAAGCATGAGAGTTCATCTATTTCTTCAAAATAAAACCACCATTGTGCTCTAAAAGATATAAGTGAAGCACTAGAGCAAATGACAAACTACTCTGAAAGATATAAGTGAAGATCAATAAGTAGTCGAATAATTATGCAACTAAATTAAGGTTCTCCCTGATTAAAGAATTCATATCTTGATACTTTATTCAAACAGCAAGCAAATCTAAAGAAAACTACAATGCAAGGATAGCACAACTCATGTGAAGAAGCAAAAACTTAGGCTCAACCGATAGTTACCGATAGTTGTTGAAGAAGAAAGGTGGGATGCCTACCGGGGCATCCCCAAGCTTAGATGCTTGAGACTTCTTGAAATATTATATTGGGGTGGCTTGGGCATCCCCAAGCTTTAACTTTTGTGCCTCCTTAATTCCTCTCATATCACGGTTTCTCTTCTCTTTATCAAAAGCTTCATTCACAACAAACTCAACAAGAACTCGTGAGATCGGTTAGTATAAACCAATGCAAAACCTTATCATTTTAGACTGTAAAAAATCACTAAAATTATTATTCAACATTTCATACTAAATGCCTCTGCATATTTAATACTCCTATCATCAAATAGAATCATTAAACAAGCAAACATCTACAAACAATGCAACTATAACAGCAATCTGCCAAAACAGTACAGTCTGTAAAGAATGCAAGAGTATCAATACTTCCTTGACTCCAAAAATTATGAACTAAAATTACCACTGTAATAATTTTATCAGAGCTCAATATGCAAAAATATTCAACGTTAGACCATTCTCTGACTTTTCTAGGGAATTTTTGCAATAGCGGTAAACTTTCTGTTTTCAAACAGCAACATGCAAACTAGCAAAATAAGCATGGCAAAGGCTATCCTTGACTTTTTTATGGAAACTAAAGGTGCAAAACATTATTCTAACTAACAAAAAGAAAAAACTAACAAAATAAAATGACGCTCCAAGCAAAACACATATCATGTGGTGAATAAAAATATAGCTCCAAGTAAAGTTACCGATGAACGAAGACGAAAGAGGGGATTCCTTCCGGGGCATCCCCAAGCTTAGGCTCTTGGTTGTCCTTGAATATTACCTTGGGGTGCCTTGGGCATCCCCAAGCTTAGGCTCTTTCCACTCCTTATTCCATAGTCCATCAAATCTTTACCCAAAACTTGAAAACTTCAACCACACAAAACTCAAAACAAAACTCGTAAGCTCCATTAGTATAAGAAAATAAAACCACCACTTAGGTACTGTAATGAAATCATTCTAAATTCATATTGGTCTAATATCTACTGTACTCCAGCTTCTCTATGGTTCATACCACTTAATACTAGCCATATATGCATCAAAATAAGCAAACAACACATAGAAAACAGAATCTGTCAAAAACAGATCAGTCTGTAGTAATCTGTATCAAACGTATACTTCTGGAACCCCAAAAATTATGAAATAAATTGCTGGACCTGAGAAATTTCTCTATTAATCGTCTTAAAAAATAATCAACCTAAAATCACACTCCAGTAAAAAATGGCAGCTAATCTCGTGAACGCTAAAGTTTCTGTTTTTCACAGCAAGATCATATAAATTTCACCCAAGTCTTCCCAAAGGTTCTACTTGGCACTTTATTGAAACAAAAGCTATAAAACATGATTACTACAGTAGCATAATCATGTGGACAAAAAAATAGTAAGGATAAATATTGGGTTGTCTCCCAACAAGAGCTTTTCTTTAATGCCTTTCTAGCTAGGCATGATGATGACAATGACGCTCACAAAAAAGATAAGAATTGAAGCATAACGGGAGCATCATGAAGCATATGACTAGCACATTTAAGCCTAACCCACTTCCTATGCATAGGGATTTTTTGAGCAAACAACTTGTGGGAACAATGATCAACTAGCATAGGAAGGTAAAACAAGCATAGCTTCAAGAATTTAAGCACATAGGAAGGAAACTTGACATTATTGCAATTCCTACAAGCATATATTCCTCCCTCATAATAAATTTCAGTAGCATCATGAATTAATTCAACAATATAGGCACACCTAAAGCATTATTTTCATGATCTACAAGCATAGAATTTTTATCTCTCCACATAAGCAAAATTCTTCTCATTCGGAATAGTAGGAGTATCATAAGAGACTTGAACACTAAAAATGGTTTCCACATTAAAAGAATAATGTTCATAAAAAGGGTAATCATAATAATTATAAGATTTGTAAATATAATCATCACTACTTTTTATAGCATAAGTTTCATCACAATAATCATCATAAGTAACAACTTCGTTCTCATCATAATCGATTGAAACCTCTCCCAAGATAGTGGAATCACTAAATAAAGTTGACACTCTTCCAAATCCACTTTCATATTTATCACAATAAAATCCAACATCCTCCAAAATAGTGGGATCACTAATTCCTAAAGTTGACACTCTTCCAAACCTACTTTCATCAATATAATCATCATACGTAGGAGGCATGCTATTATCACAACAACTTTGCATATCAAAACTTGGGATGCTAAAAATATCATCTTCACTAAACGTAGCATCCCCAAGCTTGGGACAAACATTAATTTCAGCAAATATATTCTCAAATATTTCATCCTCATCAAACATAGCTTCCCCAAGCTTGGGCGCTTTCATATCATAAGCATAATCACTCTCATCATTAAAAATATGGATAGCACCAATAGTCTAGCAATTATCATCATCACAAGTAGTAGTAGGAGCAACATCTTTTGGGAGGGATACCTTTTTACCTTTGTTGCTCCTTCTTTTCTTTTTGTTCTTCACATTATGTGTAGGTTCAACCTTCCTATTTGAGCTCCTTATTGATGAGATTGGTTGAATAGAAAGCTCCTCCTCGTTACCTGATTCATCATAAGAAATAATAGGAGGAGATTGGGAAGCCTCTTCCCTTTCATTAGTATTCTCATCATCTTCCATTTTCTTTCTTTTCCTTATGTAAGTGGCAATATAAGGATTTTCAATACAACTCACCGCACAATACATATAAATTTTCTCTAGATCAAAATGAAGCCTTCATCATGGGCAAATTTTGGAATACCCTCGGTTATACATTTCATTTCTTCATAACCCCAAAGAAGGCAAAGCTCTTTATGATGCTCAAGGGTAATCTAATTATCACAATATTTGGACACTATTTGATCATGAAACAAATAGCATTGGAGCTTTAAATGACCATGTTTATTGCAAAGTTCACAAGGAGCGCGAAAAATATTGAATCTTTCAGCACATTCATCTAGCTCTTCTTGCAACAATTTGGTTTCTAAGTACTTATGCCTCTTGCAATAAATATCTTCTCTATTTGGTGTGTTCATGCAAACATGCACTCCACAAAAGTTGACATGCCCATACAAGATATTTTCATCATAACTAGTGCAATCATCATTAGTATCATGGATATTCAAAGAATTCGTACTAAAAACATTGCAATCATGCTCATCATTCAAAGATTTAGTGCCAAACAATTTAGAGATTTCTTCTTCTAGCACTTGAGAACAATTATCGTTTCCATCATACTCACGAAAGATATTAAAAAGATGAAGCATATGAGACAAACTAAATTCCATTTTTTTGTAGTTTTCTTTTATAAACTAAACTAGTGCTAAAACAAGAAACAAAAAGATTTGATTGCAAGATCTAAAGATATACCTTCAAACACTCACCTCCCCGGCAACGGCGCCAGAAACTTCTTGATGTCTACTACACAACCTTCTTCTGGTTGACGTTGTTGGGCCTGCAAGTGCATAGGTTTGTAGGACAGTAGCAAATTTCCCTCAAGTGGATGACCTAAGGTTTATCAATCCGTACGAGGCGTAGGATGAAGATGGTCTCTCTCAAACAACCCTGCAACCAAATAACAAAGAGTCTGTTGTGTCCCCAACACACCCAATACAATGGTAAATTGTATAGGTGCACTAGTTCGGCGAAGAGATGAAGATACAAGTGCAAAATAGATAGTAGATATGGGTTTTTGTAATCTGAAATAATAAAAACAGCAAGGTAACGAGCGATAAAAGTGAGCGTAAACGGTATTGCAATGATAGGAAACAAGGCCTAGGGTTCATACTTTCACGAGTGCAAGTTCTCTCAACAATAATAACATAGATAGATCATATAACAAGCCCTCAACATGCAACAAAGAGTCACTCCAAAGCCACTAATAGCGGAGAACAAACGTAGAGATTATGGTAGGGTACGAAACCACCTCAAAGTTATTCGTTCGGATCGATCTATAGAAGAGTTCATACTAGAATAACACCTTAAGACACAAATCAACCAAAACCCTAATGTCACCTAGATACTCCATTGTCACCTCAAGTATCCGTGGGCATGATTATACGATATGCATCACACAATCTCAGATTCATCCAACCAACATAAAATTACTTCAAAGAGTGCCCCAAAGCTACTACCGGAGAGTCAAGAACGTGTGCCAACCCCTATGCATAGGTTCCCAATGTCAAGAAACCCGCAAGTTGATCACCAAAACATACATCAAGTGGCACATGATATCCCATTGTCACCATAGATAATCACGGCAAGACATACATCAGGTGTTCTCATAAAAGACTCAATCCGATAAAATAACTTCAAAGGGGAAACTCAATTCATCGCAAGAGAGTAGAGGGGGAGAAACATCATAAGATCCAACTACAATAGCAAAGCTCGGGATACATCAAGGTCATGCCATACAACACGAGAGAGAACACGAGAGAGAGAGAGAGAGAGAGAGAGAGAGAGAGAGAGAGAGAGATCAAACACATAACTACTGGTACATACCCTCAGCCCCGAGGTTGAACTACTCCCTCCTCATCATGGATAGCGCCGGGATGATGAAGATGGCCATCGGTGATGGGATCCCCCTCCGGCAGGGTGCCGGAAAAGGGTCCCAATTGGTTTTTGGTGGCTACAGAGGCTTGCGGCGGCGGAACTCCCGATCTATCTTCTGCTCTGGAAGTTTTAGGGTACATAGGTATATATGGGTGCAGGGGGTACGTCGGTGGACCTCTGGGGTGCTCACGAGGTAGGGGGCGTGCCCAGGGGGCGTGCCCCCCACCCTTGTGGGCAGCCCAGGACTCCCCTGACATGCACTCCAAGTCCATCAGGTTGCTTTCCTTCCAAAAATAACTTCTCTAGTTGATTTAGTTCCGTTTTGACTCCGTCTGATATTCATTTTCCTTGAAACACTGAAATAGGCATAAAACAGCAAATCTGGGCTGGGCCTCCGGTTAATAGGTTAGTCCCAAAAATAATATAAAATGGGATAATAAAGCCCAATATTGCCTTAAACAGTAGATAAAGTAGCATGGAGCAATCAAAAATTATAGATACGTTGGAGACGTATCAGCCACCGAAGGGCAAGGAGCACCGCTGGCCCGAAAATTATTATGACAGTGTCTTGAAGGGTTCCCGCCTTGTGGCGGAGCAATGTGCTCAGGATGTAATCTTTGAGTGAATGTACTCATTTTATCTTGTAATATGAGACAAGTTCATTTGCGCAATATAATGCTTGTTGATTTAAAATTTTACTTCATGTGCGGCCGTTTACAAAATCTGAGAGTTGGCAAGTCGTCGGCTTCTGCCCCCCATGTAACTAGCACAGGGTGTTCGGGGTAAATCTAAACACTCTTTATCCAATTTTTTGGTCCTTTAAGGAGGTATTTAGCGCAAAGAACAAGGCAATCAGACTTATGCAACTTTATCACCCTCACTTAGCCATAGAATTCTATAATTTTAAATTTTGGCGTAGCCCCTGGTATTCGAAAGGCCGAATTTGGGGCGCTATACACACCTAAATCGGACAAAGACCGATTCCTCGCATGAAGCGGAAAAAATCTTTAAGGATTTGTAACCTCTCGTACAGCGACCAGCTCTCGCGGCATCATGAAAGTCAGTTTTCGGCTTTCTCTACTGAGGTGCTCGTCCGGAAGAACCGGGACACAATCACAGTAGTTCTCCCTTTACTACCCTAGCCGATATAGCGGAACATAGGGTAGCAAGCACAGGAGCCGGGCCACCCAACTATTGACCCAAGACATGATTCGGAGCTGATGCATATAATGCTATAAGTTTGGGGTGCCGCACTGTCGAAAGTGTTCGGACTTTCTTGCCGTGTTATGGGGTACACTGAAGCCCCTGGCAAACTGAACGTACCAGAATGTACGGATGCGATTTGTAATAAATAAATAGTTAATGAAAAAGAGAAAGAAATGTAGTAACAAGCTGACATTGTACATTATTTTCCATTGTTTATTTGAATGATGCATCAAGGCGTATGTATACAAGTAGTGCAATAAGCAAAATAGGACTATTTGACATGTCCTGACCAAGAGCGAGCTGTGTGTGGGTATGTAAAACATGTATAGCGATCGTTATCAGAGACCACCTGGGGATTCCCTTGTACGTCAAAGATCCTTGCCTCCTTGGTGTTTCCGTCTCGTGATGGGTCCGATAATCATGTTATCGGAAGAGCCTCTAGAAGACAGGGACCTGAAAGAAAGAAAAGGTTGAAGGTATACGGATCCTGGGGCGGTTGAGCCGCATTGTGGACCGTGATCTAGTTGTGCCTCCATCTACGCCCATGGTATTTTAAGTGCATAATTATGTACGCGCGGCACAAATTTCACCGCTTGACTGGGACTAGGACGGAGGCCGAACTGCTAGGTGAGCTCTAGATGGGCCGGAAGATCCTGTTGCAGAGTACTCCGGACTCGCTTTATGGTGTCTGGGGGCTTTATTACCGAATTGAAGGTCTGCCTAAGGAGGCTGCTCTGTATTTCTGCTACAAGGGCCGCAGTGTGCTCCTCCATACGGAGGGAGCGCTCTGTATTTCCATTGACTGTTATAACACCGCGGGGTTCGGGCATCTTGAGCTTGAGGTAAGCGTAGTGTGGCACCGCATTGAATCGAGCAAATGCGGTTCGTCCCAGCAGTGCATGATAACCACTACGGAAGGGGACGATGTCGAAGATTAACTCCTCGCTTTGGAAGTTATCCGGGGATCCAAAGACCACTTCCAGTGTGATTGAGCATGTACAACAGGCCTCTACACCTGGTATGACACCTTTGAAGGTGGTTTTGGTGGGTTTGACCCTAGAGGGATCGATGCCCATTTTACACACTATATGCTGATAAAGCAGGTTCAGGCTGCTACCACCGTCCATGAGGACTCATGTGAGGTGGAATCCATTAATGATAGGGTCAAGGACCAGTGCGTCTGAGCCGCCATGACGAATACTGGTCGGATGGTCCCTGCGGTCAAAGATGATCGGACAGGAAGACCATGGGTTGAACTTTGGGGCGACTGGCTCCATCGCTTAGACGTCCCTTAGTGCGCGCTTCCGCTCCTGCTTGGGAATATGGGTGGCGTATATCATATTGACCGTTTTTACTTGGGGAGGAAATTTCTTCTGTCCCCATTTATTCGGTGGCCGGGGCTCCTCGTAGTCATCACTATACGACCCCTTGTCCTTGTTTCGGCATTTAGCTTGTCAGCCTGTTTAAATACCCAACATTCTCTGTTGGTGTGGTTGGCTGGTTTGTCGGGGGTGTCGTGGATTTTACATGAACGATCGAGTATGCGGTCAAGGCTGGACTGGCCCAGGTTATTTCTTTTAAATGGCTTTTTTCGTTGACAGGACTTGGAGCCACTGAATCCGGCATTGACGGCCGTGTCTTCGGTGTTTTCACCATTATTGCGGAGCTTGTGGTTGTTGCTTCGGGGCTTGCCGTTGCTATCTCTGGCGTCTGAAGTGCCAGGATTTCCTGATGTGCTGTTGCTGTGAGCCAACCAGTTGTCCTCGCCCGCACAAAAGTGGGTCATGAGTGTCCTAAGGGCTGCCATGGATTTCGGCTTCTCTTGGCCGAGGTGTCGGGCAAGCCACTCATCGTGGATGTTATGCTTAAAGGCCGCTAGGGCTTCGGCATATGGACAGTCGACAATTTGGTTCTTTTTAGTTAAGAACTGAGTCCAGAATTTCCTAGGTGACTCTCCGGGGTGTTGGGTTATGTGACTTAAGTCATCAGCGTCCGGTGGTCGCACATAAGTGCCCTGGAAGTTGTCGAGGAATGCATCTTCCAGGTTCTCCCAACTGCCAATGTAATTTGCCGGTAGACTATTAAGCCAATGCCGAGCTGGTCCCTTGAGTTTTAATGGGAGGTACTTTATGGCGTGTAGATCATCGCCGCGGGCCATGTGAATGTGGAGAAGGAAATCTTCGATCCATACCGCGGGGTCTGTTGTCCCATCATATGGTTCGATGTTCACGGGTTTAAACCCTTCTGGGAATTCATGCTCCATTACTTCGTCAATGAAGCATAGGGGGTGTGCAGTGCCTCTATGTCGGGCTACATCGCGACACAGTTCGGATGAATCCGGTCTGCTGTATTCGGCCCGGACGGATTTTTATTTAGTATATCCGGCATGGCAGTCATTGTCACACGTTGGGGCGCGCCCCCGTGATCCGTAGATCGATCTTGATTGTCCTGCTTTGTTTTCCAATTCGTCTCGCAGGTCATGTGTGTAGCCCCGGGCCTTCGTGTTTTTATTTGTTTGGCGGCGGGGTGCCGGCTGCTACGCCACTTTGTCTCGGCCATGAGGTGGCCGGTCAGCCGCATCCTACGCTGGTAGTATAGGCTCTAGTGCCTCATCCTCTATTGAGGTAACAACATGCGCCTCGGTTAGCTTTTGTTTGGCACTCGAGTCCGTATTCCTCGGCCGCCAGGACTTCAGTCCATCTATCAGCAAGTAGATCTTGATCATCTTGAAACTGTTGCTATTTTTTCTTCACACTCTTTGCAGTGGCTATAAGCCTGCGTTTGAAGCGCTCCTGCTCGACGGGATCCTCAGGCACGATAAATTCTTCATCGCTGAGGCTCACCTCGTCTTCGGAGGGGGGCATGCGATTGTCATCCTCCGAGTCTTCATCCATTGCCTGTTCATCAGGGCTAGCTTGCCCGTCCTCCCGTTCGGCCTGCTTGAAGCTTGGCTGGGTGGGATTGTTTTCGTCTTCGACATCCTCTAGAGTGCTATAGTCTCTGGTGCCGGTATCACTGTTTTTGCTATGGCAGGATTTATAGCGGCACCGCTGACAATGGCGCTTGTGTTTCTTGTCGAGAGGATTAGCCTCCGTTGCATCCTTTTGACCCTTGCCATTGTTTTCTTGGGGTGTATCCACCATATATATATATATATATATATATATATATATATATATATATATATATATATATATATATATATATATATATATATATATATATATATCATATGATGAGGTGGCTGTCCAGCGCCCTGTGGGCGATGGTTCTTCTTCTTCTCCGGCATCATCGTCCATACCGTCGATGTCTTTAGAGTCAAAATCGAGCATGTCGGTTAAGTCGTCGACAGTGGCTATTAAGTGGGTGGTGGGTCGGACATAGTTCGGCCAAGAGTCTCCTGATAGGGAGAGAGATTTTAGTGAGTTTAGCACGTTGCCCAAGGGCGAGTGCTGAAAGATATCCGTGGAGCTAAACTCCATGATCGGTGCCCAGTTAGGTACGATGGGCACGGATGCATGCGGTTCGAAACCTATGGCCGGAGAACGAGTCCGAGGGTCCGATGACACAGACCTCCTTGGAAGTGAGATCTGTGTTTGGCTCTATCGCCGTTGAGTGTGCGGCCTCTGTGGCAGGGTCCATCCGCCCGTCCTTGGATGGCATGATCTGCTATGGATTTAAAGCCGAGGCAGCTGTAGGTGTGATCTCCTGAACAGCGTCCGATGGCAGATCTCAGTCATGCTCATCACGACTGTGGGGTGCACCTGACATGGGCTCGAATCCATTGAAGATCAAGTCTCTACGGATGTTGGCGGTGTGATTCAAGCTCCCAAACCTGACCTGATGGCCATGGTCGTAGCTATCAATCTGCTCCAGATGGCCAAGCGAGTTGGCCTGTAGTGCAAAGCCGCCGAATATGAAAATCTGCCCGGGGAGGAAAACCTCACCTTGGACCGCGTGGTTGCGGATGATTGAAGGGGCCATCAAGCCTTATGGTGAAGACACAGTGGAACTCTCGATGAAACCACCAATGTCGGTGTCAAAATCGGCGGATCTCGGGTAGGGGGTCCTGAACTGTGCGTCTAAGGCTAATGGTAACAGCAGGCGGAGGACACGATGTTTACCCAGGTTCGGGCCCTCTCAATGGAGGTAATACCCTACTTCCTGCTTGATTGATCTTGATTATATGAGTATTACAAGAGTTGATCTACCACGAGATCATAGAGGCTAAACCCTAGAAGCTAGCCTATGATTATGATTGTTGTTGTCCTATGGACTAAGCCCTCCAGTTTATATAGACACCGGAGGGGGCTAGGGTTACACAGAGCCGGTTACAGAGAAGGGAATCTACATATCCAAATTGCCAAGCTTGCCTTCCACGCAAAGGAGAGTCCCACCCGGACACGGGACGAAGTCTTCAATCTTGTATCTTCATAGTCCAACAGTCCGACACAAGTATATAGTCCGGTTGTCCGAGGACCCCCTAATCCAGGACTCCCTCAACCCCATCTAGCTACTACCTATGGACCCGTATGTCTATGGTAAACTACTCATGCATCATTGGAGGGGAAACAAGGATGATGAAGAACCCCTCCGTGATTGTTGACCCCTCCGGTAGAGTGCCGGAAAAGGCCCCTAGATTGGATCTCGTGGTTCTGGAACTTGCAGCGGCTGGAAAAGTGTTTCGCCGACTCCCTTAGGGTTCTGCGGATTTTAGAGTATTGATAGAGCCGGAGGTCGGTGGAAAAGGTCCCCGTGGGCTCCACTACCCACCAGGGGGGCGCCTGGGCTCCCTGGTACCCAGTGAGCCCCACGAGCCTCCTCTTGTGCACTTCTTTGGCACCCTGGGTCTGTTCTGTCCAGAAAAAATTCTCCAAAATATTTCGTGGAATTTGGACTTCATTTGGTATTGATATTCTGCAAAGTAAAAGACAAGCAGAAAACATCAACTGGCACTGGGCACTATGTCAATAGGTTAGTCCCAAAAAATGATATAAAGTTGCTAGTAAATGAGTATAAAACATGCAAGATTGATACTTTAATAGCATTGAACAATAAAAAATAATTGATACATTGGAGACGTATCAGGGGTATTTATAGCCTTCACCCGAAATCCAACCGTTATATACTTTTGACTCAACTCGATGACACCGACCAAAAACTTGGTGAGACCGACCTATTAAAAGACATTAATGTTGGGCTTGTTGGTGAGATCAAACAGGAAATCTTGGATAGAACAAAATGCGATGACCTAGGCAAGACTTCTTTTCGGTAGTTCTGATCGGTTCAACTCAGTGATTCTGACGTGAACGAATTGGGTTACAGAAACTTGGTCAGTGCAACTTAGTGAAACCGATTGTCATCTCGGTACAACCTAAATTCTAGGGTTTGGCTCTCGCAGAGCATAGAATCAACTCGGTGAGTCCTGATGGGGTGACTTTGGTGGGACCGAGTTGGCTATTTAGGTTTTGGATAGGTATGATTTTGCGAAGGTGGTTGGTTTTTTTCGGAGCAATATCCTCAAACACTTGAGCAATTGAGTCATGATCAAAAACTCATCCCCTTTTAACAGTGTTGGCTTTTCTATGGACTCTATGTGATCTTGGATCACTTACCAAAAATGTAGAGTCTTGCAGCTTTGTGAATCCATGTCCTTAGCATTTTGAGGGGTCCACATTCTCATTTCCTTGCCATACCAATAATTTAACTTTTCTGAAAGTTATTTTCAATAAGCATTAGTTCAATCATATATATGTCGTTAAGAATTACCAAAACCACCCGGGGATTAGTTGCACTTTCAAGAATACATGCCTACATTACATTGATGAATTGGACCTTTTGTGTGTCGCTCTAGGTTGTGATTGTTATATGATGAATATCATCCAACAGAAATATCCATCAATGATCCAATGCCTACACTTTTCTCATATTCATCTTTGCTAAGTTACTATTGCTACTACTGCTGTTACAATCACTACAAAACTACTACTGTTACTATTACCATTCGTATTGCTACTGTTACCACTGCTATAAAATTATCATACTACTGTTCTACTAAACACTTTGTTGTAGATATTTAGTTCTTCAGGTGTGGTTGAATTGACAACTCAACTGCTAAGATCGTAAATATTCTGTGGCTCCCATTGTGTATAGCCAATAAATTTGGGTGAAATACTACCCTCAAAGACTATCGCGATCCCCTATACTTGTGGGTTATTAGACAGTAGAGGAGACTTCTTGTCGGAATGAATCCGCCCACTAGGCGGTAGCAGCTGCACTAGAATACAACCCAAACTATCGCTATGATTTCTACTCAGGCTAGTCATGGCCATAGACCAAGTTAAGCCAAAAGCCTAAGCTTGGGGGAGTACATTTTCTCACCGACACTACATTCACATACCACATATTCATTCCAGTTGTCGGTGTTTATTATTTTCATTGTATATCCATTTTTCATTTTATTTTTCTTTCTTTCGTGTGTTTGCAAAACTTTGAAAATCCAAAAATATTCTCGCTTCTTTTTGGTTTATTCTTTCTTGTTTAGTTAGTTAGTAGTACTAAAAGAGAATCCAAAAATGTTTTCGTTTCTTATTTTGTTATTTGTTAGACTTCTTTGGTGTAAATGATTTTTCTCTTTTTTGCTTTTTTTCTTCTTCCGTTCGCTTTCTTCAGAAAAACTAAAAACTCCAAAAACACTTCAATGTGTTTCTTTTAATTTTTCTTCTTTTCTTTGAGTCGTCATAAGGAGAAGACTATGCTAGAATTGTTGAGTGGCTCTCATATGCTTTATTGCTAATCTAACAAAGACCCAATATTACATTGTATTCTCCTTGGAATAAAGTGTTCGTAGATTTTAGCTTAGTCCATGGCAGACTTGCAATTTTATTATTTTCGCGTCATTCGGTCATGCAAGTGAAAGGCAATAATGACGATGATTTGATGAAGTGACTGGTAAAGGAAAGCTAGTATGAACTCTTCTTGTTTTTCATTTTCATAAATATGTTTAACTCAGTAGGCCTGTTTCAGCAAATTATGGGTAAACATGTTTGTGATGAAAATTGGAGATTATAGTTGCTCCTACCATGCTTAAGTAGCTAGGAGTGGATAATGATTTATCTTGAATGTCAACATGCATTAAAATGATTGTGAGCTAGTATGTTAGGATGGTATGCTCGTCTAAATAATTCAAGTGGCTTGACTTGGCACATGTTCACACATGTAGTTGATTCAAAACTAATGCAACCTTTATGATATTTATGTTTAGGGTGTTTATATCATACTCATATTCATAGTTAATGTTAAATATTAGTAATGCAAGATTATGAGCATTGTTGCTCTTAGTTGGTCGCTTCTCAATCTATTTGCTAGCCTTCGTCTGTACTAAGCAGGAATACTGCTTGTGCATCCAAAATACTGAAACCCAAAGTTATGCCGATGAGTCCATCATAGCTACCTATATACAATATTACTCTGTCGTTCCAAGTAAATGTGTATGTGTCATCTCTAATCATTCAAATAATCATCTGTTTTGTGTGCCCGTACCACTCATGGAGCGGCTGGGCGGTTGCTACTTGTGAACTGCGTTAGGATTTCCGCGAAGAGGAGATGATGATGTAGTACAATGGAGATAAGTATTTCCCTCAGTTAAGAACCAATGTTATCAATCAAGTAGGAGAACCAAGCAACACCTCGTTAGTAGCACCTGCACACAAACAACAAATCCTTGCAACCCAACGCGAACAAGGGGTTGTCAATCCCTCGACGGTTATGAGCAAGATTAAATTGTATGGTGTTTGATAGATAGAACAGAAAAAATACAAAATAAAGCAAAAATGCAGCAAGGTATTTTTGCTTTTAATTGATGATAAAAGATAGACCCGGGGGTCATAGTTTTCACTAGAGGTTTCTCTCTTGAAAATAGCATATGGTGGGTAAACAAATTACTATTGGGAAATTGATAGGAAAGCAAATAATTATGACGATATCCAAGCCAATGATCATACATAGGCACCACATCCGAGACAATTAGACCAACTCCTGCCTGCATCTACTACAATTACTCCACCCATTGACCGCTATCTAGCATGCATCTAGAGTATTAAGTTGATAAAGAAGGGAGTAACGCCTTCAGCAAGATGACATGATCTAGACAAGATAAACTCACTGATGAATAAACCCCATCTTTTTATCCTTAATGGCAATTGTCGGGCTCGTTTCTGCAATAATTCATAGAATAGCCCTAAGTCACACCAACCCCAAGATCAGGACTGCGGGTGGACTTCCTTGATATACATAACCATTATAAGCATAATATTACATCGAGTTGAGCCAAAGTGCTCGACATTCTGCTACAAACTTGCAATATAGGTGGTGGTGGTATATGACAGTTGTGTGACGGTGATACAACACCGATACAATAAAATAAGCCAAGCGTCAGAGTGAGGCTCGACTATTTTATTTGTGAAGTAGAAGCACTGCAGATGATACATGTGGTAGGCTCCAAGACCACGGTTGACTGACTGGGAACACCTCTAAGCGTCAGGCTTGCAAGCGCAATATTCCACCACAAGCTCATCCTCCTCCAGTTCTGGCCAAGACAATAGCCAGGGACAAGCTTGTGAGTATGTTGGAATATACTGCTACGTCTTGAGCTTGTGTTGGTATTCCTAGAAAAGGAAAGGGTGATGTAGCAATAGTAGCATAAGTATTTCCCTCAGTTTTTGAGAACCAAGGTATCAATCCAGTAGGAGGCTCCTCAAAAGTCCCACACACCTACACAAACAAACAAAGAACTCGCAACCAACGAAGTAAAGGGGTTGTCAATCCCTTCACGGCCACTTGCAAAAGAGAGATCTGATAGAGATAGTATGATAAGATAAATATATTTTTGGTATTTTATAATATAGATGCAAAAAGTAAAGATGCAAATAAAAGTAGATTGAAAGCAAATATGATAAAAGATAGACCCGGGGGCCATAGGTTTCACTAGAGGCTTCTCTCAAGATAGCATAAGTAGTACGGTGGGTGAACAAATTGCTATCGAGCAATTGATAGAAAAGCGAATAATTATGAGATTATCTAGGTGTGACAGCCTGATTTTGGCCCTTTCTTTTTCTTTTGTTTTTTCGAGGTTTTTGCCTGAGTTTTCTTTTTCCGTGGCTTTGTGGTCTGGAAACTAAAGAAGATGCCCTCTTCTTTGCTTCCAGGGTGGATTGTCATTCCCAAATCCTTCCCTAGACCCTGTCATTTCCATCCTAGCCCAAATCCCAATATTCTTTTTCTTGGGAATATTCCTTTTCTATTAAAGGAATAACTCAAATTGCCCTATGTTGTGAAGCAACCTATATTTCCATCACTCCAAAAATTCCCAAATAATTCTCATAAATTGTTTGGGTCATATCTTGATCAAATATAGCAAAACTTTTGATTGCCATGTTCAAAAATAATTCCCCAATATTCCTTTTTCTATTCTGCCCTGAATGGCACTTTCTGAAGGAAGTGTCATTTATATTTCTCCTATTGACTCCCAACCTTTTTGGGCATGTTTATATGTCCAAACAATTGCCTCATGCACAAGTTCAAATTTATTTGCCTAGCCAATCTTCCTTAGTGATTTTTCAAAGTTTCTGCCAAACAGAAGGCTTTGTAAAGGAAGTACTAGCTAGGAGCACCCAAATGAGTTGAACTTTTGCACACTCCTTAATGTGCTCATATTGTCCCCTTACACCCATTTGCAGCCCCATCCAATTATCTATGTGAGCACAGGAGCAAATCTTTGATTCTAGCAATATTTTCAGGTTGTGAAGCAAGTGCATTTTATATTGCTTCAAAAATACTGATAAATTACCACATCATTCTTCTACCCATAAAACATATCTCCACCCATTTTGGCATCATTTCATTGATCCATTTGATCACCATAATTATTCCAAGTTTCTGTCCAGAGGAGATGTTTGTGAAGCAAGTACCATTTTGGCTTTGCCAAATGGTATGATACTTTGTGATCATCTTCATATGACCTCAAGACTAAGCCTTGCCCAATTGGAGCTCAAGTGACACTCCATGTGAGTGCACCATCATAATCTTCATTTCTGGACCATTTTGGCAGTTGCAAAGCAACTATATTAAAGCTTGGTCCATTTCCCCTCAAAACCTCCAGGATCATAGTCCTTCCTATACTAAACACCCCAGACAACTTATTTGGCCCTTAGCAGCTCCCTGTTGATCACATTGAGCTGATAAAGTTTACTGCAGTAAACTTCAGAGCTCACTAACTATTTACCCAAAGACTGTTTAACCAAGTTACCACCGTAGTTGAGACCTACCCTGGAGGAACTTACCACTAGATAACGTTTTAGGCGCTGTAGAGCATTGAATGCCCATGTTCATGTGGTGACTACGACGATGGCATGCCTGTGCGCGCGCTCTATGCCCTGTGGCGTGTCCAGAGCACTGTTTGTGCTGGACCCCCTCCTCCTCTCGTCGGCTTCGCGCTCGTGATGATGTCCAGTAGGTAGCCCTTGTCATCTCTATTCCGATGGACCCCTCTCCCCCTCCGGCAGCTTCCTCACTGATGCAAACCGCCGTGCGCCCATGGACGTACAGTGGTGGTTTCGATCTGTTCGTCATCGTTGCCATCTTCCCTACGTCCCTCGACCTCTTCTACACCATGAGCTCCTCCCTGTGCATCGCCGTCACCTTCCCCCGAGCCCATGCACGAGCACATGCGTCCGCGGCGCCGGACATGCGTCTGCGGCGGTGACAGCGCGACTGCTCCTCCCCACGGCTATATAAGCCACCCCCGAGGCCGTCCCAGCACCCCACTCGCCTCACCCACCTCCCAATACCCTACCTAGCCACTAGCCCAAGCCGGAGAAGCTCTCCTTGTCCACCCATGGCCGAAGCCTCCACGCGGTGCTCCGCTCAAGTTCGGTCGACCCGAGCCACCCCTCCACTCCCTGACCTCACCCACATCTTCCCCGTGCTCCGGCAACCCTCCCTAGCCCCTCCATTCTTCGCTGGAGTGCTTCAGGCTGCCGTTCCCAAGATCGGCCGCCGCCTCCCTTTCTCCCTGTTGCCGCAGGCATGGCCGCCCTGCCCTTTACCCTGCGTGGCTACTGCACCAGGCGGGTGTGGCCCTCCGTCCCAAGGCCACTGGTGCTTTCGGTTCTGCTGGAGACGCCCGGAGTTGTAGAGGCTCATCGCCGGCGCATCTCGGCCTCGCATCGCCTCTGTCTTCATCGGGAGCTGGAGGTGGACGAAGAAGGAAACGAGCCAGGTGCCCCCCCTGCGCATGGGACCCCCTGGTTAGCCCCTCAGGCGTTGACCCAGCCCAGCCCATGTGGAAAAGTGACGGGCCCCACCCGTGGGACCCGCACGCGTCAGCCCCACCACTGTTCAAATGGATAAGATGGGTCCCTGGCAGAAAAACATCCATGACTTTTTTAACCGTAGCTCAAAATCAGCCCCCTCCTAGAGAGAACGGTTTCTGGTGATTCATTCCGCGAGTTTCCCGCACTTCTCCCCGGTGCCTTCTTCATCCCCAGGCAAGCCACAATACCCACTTGCATGATAGTCATGCAGTAGCCATGGTTTTCAACTTGAATCTTTATTAAATATTTACTTGTTGAAAAGATGGTTATCATTGTTCCGGTGATGTTTAGATTTGCATGTTCATTGTTATGCTATGTTATTTTGTACTCTGTGATCATGTTATACCTGCTAGTATTTCCTTTCATATGCTAATACTTGCTAGTAGTACATGTTGATGTACTGGTGATGTTCATGCTAGTTAGTATGCCATGTTCAATGGATATGAGTTATTGTTGATATGGTGGATAGTTATGTGATACCCTCATGATTATGTTGATATCATGTTCATGTATTTTATCATGGCTCGGCATATTTGCATTCAAGTTTAACCGGATTAAATTGAACTTGAACAACTGTTGTTTGATTCATGGTGCCGCTGAATCAGTGCAGACCAGTGCAACCACGCTTGCCGGTATGGGACGGTCCTAACGGGGTCTATTGTTGTGCCTCTCGCCAGTGCCTCTAACGAGGGAAGGTTATGGGCGCGCACTACCCCGATCAGGTAGGCGGACATAAGCCTTGTGTGCCCCTTGTTGAGTTAGTTTTTGGATCCGGGTCCCAGAGTGGGACGGGCCACGACGGTGGTCGATGTGTCTGGAGGTAGACACGGGGCCACCCAAGACTTAGCCCAGTGGGGAGTGAGTCGGAGTGGCCGGGAGAGTGTCATGGCAGTAGGACGGTTTTGTCGGAATGCCGTTGGCCCGAATGGGAGTGCAAGGCCATGGGTTCCGTAGTGTGGGTACAGTGTACTAACCTCTGCAGAGTGTATATTAAATCTATCGATTGCTGCGCCCACGGATAAGGGCGCAGGTCGAAAGTAGGTCACACCATGATTCAATAGTAATAAGAATAATGTGCTTAATAATAAGGAGATAAGTTGATTGTGATCGCCGTAAGGATCATGGGCCAAGTGTTGGTTAGGTTATGATCGCCGTAAGGATCACGGGCCAAGTGTTTGTCGGGTGGTGATCGCCGTAAAGATCACGGTGGTATCGAGGATACCGAGATGTCGTATATTTGTGATGTTGTGCGAGAGTCGTGGGTAAAGGTCAAGCCCCTTGTGGTCATTTACTGATTACTACGGTATTGTTTATACCAAGCTTGATTTGATCCTGACATGATCGTGTGATGTACGAGGTTGGTAAGTGATGCATGAGTTGGTTACGAGGTAACCCGAGCAGAATAAGTGGTGCATGATAGTGTCATCATGTTGCATGCTGGTATTGTCGGATTAATGTGTTCATGTTGAGATAGTTCTATCATGTTTATGTTGGTCATGCCATGTTATTCTTATGATATCATGATAATTCCTGTTTAACCTGTAATTTCCATGCTGTTGTCTGTCTTGAATGCTTCTGGTTTTTGTGAGCTTGCAAGTACATTCAATGTACTGACTTGGCGTGTCATGCCAGCTTGCAGGTCATGCGGGATTTGATTGCTTGCTTGTCGTGGTTACCGTTCGTGCGAGCTTGGATAAGCGTTCCAACCAAAGTCCCTACGGAGTGGAGTTCACCACCGCCGAAGTTGTTCCGCTGCTAGAGTTCTTCCGCTGCATCCTGTTGTTCTGCTGCTTGCATAGAGCAACTGAGGATGGCGTAGTGTCGTCGTACTGATGTTATTCATTGTAATATCGGAGACCTTGTATTCATATTCGTGTAATAATAGAAGGCTGGTTTGTTCTATGCTAAGCAGTACCGTATTCCAGAAGACTTCTCCGCGATCTCCGGGCTGGAATACGGGGCGTTCTGGTTTTCTCTGAGCCGGGGTGCCACAGGCTTGGTATCAGAGCAGGTCTGGCTGTAGAACGCCGTAGACCGTGCGAACGTTAGAAAGCGGTAGTATAGACCCCAGTTGGTTTGTTGCATTTGGTTGTTGCATTTTTTGTTGCATAGCATGCATATAGCCTTAGTATTTGTGATAATGATTTATCTGGTGAGTGTAGTTGGAATCGGTTCGGATCCACTACAGCTCAACCTTTGCATTTCCCCAGTCCCTTTTTCTTTCGGTGTTTAGTGTCATTTCTGGCCCAGCAGAGTGATGCCAAGTGATCCCGACACTGTTTGCAAAAAAATGGTGCTCTGGCATCGCACCGATGTCTTTCCTTCACTCCCGCCTATCATTTCAGTGATAGACGTGCTTCTATCCCGGATCATTCTTTTATTTTGTCGTGTTGGCAACCCTTAATGATCTTAGTTCTCAAGAAAGGGCAATGTCAGCAACCTCAGTTTTCCATGCTATCCTATTTCTTGGACGAGTACAGATCTTTTTCCGTCCGCTTCATAATGATGTGGTTTGCGACCTCCGTGTCCCACTACATGATTACCGAGTACGTCCTCGTCTTCGAGCTAGTCCAGGTTGCTATCTAGCTAAGCTAGCACTTGGTGTAGCGCTGTTTACACCAACTCTTCCACACATTTATTCGTCCTCGTGCACATCGTCACAGCATGCTAGATCGTAGTACCGGAGATTCCATGAAATTTGTGTGCTTAAGTAGGCATGCATATTGTGTGACTAGCAGTAACATGTGATGATTGCTTGATTAATTATATTAGTAGAATGCTTGTGTGCTTTTGTTTTAGTCGTTTATGTTGTTCCTTTCTTTGGGCCTTCGGTGTTACAAAGTTTTTCCCGATTAAAGTTGCTCGTCAGCCGACACCGGACCCGAAGAGTCAGCAAGAAATGCATATATTTGGAAACTCAGCTAAACAGAATGGAATTATCAGCTGACTATAGTGAAATTGGGAATATCTTGTCTGGATGCAAAAGAAATCCTGGATGGACCGTCAGTATCAAGTTTGCATTAGTGTGCACTCGTCACAACAAAATGATTAAATCAGCAAGAAGATAAATTGTGTGCAAGGTTGGCAGAAGATTATCAAAAGTATGGCTCAGATACAAGTTTAATTTTTTGTTGAGGATGATTTTGGAACTCGATGTACCTGGAAGCAAGCAAAAATATGGCATATACTCAGAAAGGAAAATAGTCCTGCAAAACCCGTTTCATGCAAGAAATCAATAGCAAAAATATTCAGATGGTTATATATGTGGAAATCGGTCCGCATATCACAATAAGAAGCTTCTGGTGGAAGCAACCCAATTTTCCCTCGCAAGATACTAGAGAAGCTTCCAAGGCAAAATTCATCTATCTTCCTCAGTATGATACATGGATGATTTCCCGTGCAAGGTACCCTGTCTTCTTCAGTAAGCAACCGCAAAAGCTTTTGGCATAAGGTACCGAGTCTTTCCCCAGTAAAGTCTTTAAGGGGGTAAGCTTCTGAAGCACGATACCCAGTCCTCTTCACCAAGCTGTCCGATGAAAGTTTCAAGCACAAGCCAGCAAATATTCCTCAGTAAGACATTGGTACAAGGTAATACGCTGTGAATTGACAGCATATGGCAATGAATCCCAAGAATTAGATCCGCAACATTTTGGTCTAAATCAAGAATCAGTCAGAATACACGTCCGTCTCGGAATCAGGTCCTCATATATATATGCAATGAGCATACCATCAAGATCTTACAAGTCACTCGGATGAGGATCTGATAACCAAGTGAGGATGATTAAGGGAAGAAAGCCAGTATACACCACAGTGTGACAAAGGAAAATGAGGATAAACTATAATTGCCGAAAAATTGCACCAACAGTACCTACGGTCATACAAAGAAACAATATGGCCCAGCTCTTTCAGCCAAGGATCCAGACCAAGAAAACAATAATGAAGGAGCAAGACTAGTGAGGCAAGTATGAGAATTATACACGACCCCCCATGGTGCAGATCCCCCGGACAGTCTAAGTCTGTATTGATCGACATGGATATGTTTACAGCATGAGTAATCGGCATGAGGAATAACAGTCTGGAAGCCTGAGTCCTCACTTATATGAATCATCATGGATAGCCTGTCATGAACAAAAATTTTCCGTCAGAACCACCGTCAGTCAAGTCTACAGATATTATCATACAGGCCAAACCATTTATGCTGGCCGCGACAGGAGACAATCAAATATTTGGTACGGATCTGATACTGACGACAGTGGAACCGGTTAAGATGATTTAGAAACTTCTGCGATGAGTCAGAATCTGTCAGGAAACAGTTATGTTTTAACTCACTGTTTGGAACCCAAAGGACCTGCATTTAGTGGAGATACCCAATGCAATGAGTCAGAGCTTGAGTTTTCATCAGAAAATTCTGATCATCATTACATGAAAGGTTGTCAGTACCGGGTGGCACACCCAGTGGAAATCACTTTTGGATTTATGAGACAGACATATATTTCAGTCGTGATAATTAAATCACACTCAGCTAGTCAGCAGATCTAAAAATAAATTGGAGCCTATACAAGCATGAGCAAGCCAGGTAAGATCTGTCAGAATGTGGATACAGTAAAATGAAACTACCCCAGGGCCAGTCCGATAAAAATTTAGTGGGAACAACAATAAAGGAAAAAGGATACCCGAGTTGGAAACGGTTTCCTTAAGTCAGAATATTCATACTTGTTCCCTGAGCAACCAAATCTCGAGGATGATATTTCTTTAAGGGGGTAAGGTTTGTGACAGCCTGATTTTGGCCCATTCTTTTTCTTTTGTTTTTCCGAGGTTTTTGCCTGAGTTTTCTTTTTCCGTGGCTTTGTGGTCTGGAAACTAAAGAAGATGCCCTCTTCTTTGCTTCCAGAGTTGCTTGTCATTCCCAAATCCTTCCCTTGACCCTTTCATTACCATCCTAGCCCAAATCTCAATATTATTTTTATTGGGAATATTCCTTTTCTATTAAATGAATAACTCAAATTGTCCTAGGTTGTGAAGCAACCTATATTTCCATCACTCCAAAAATTCCCAAATAATTCTCATAAATTTTTTGGGTCATATATTGATCAAATATGGCAAAACGTTTCATTGACATGTTCAAAAATAATTCCCTGATATTCATTTTTCTATTCTGCCATGAATGGCACTTTGTGAAGGAAGTGTCATTTATATTTATCCTATTGACTCCCAACCTTTTTGGGCATGTTTATATGTCCAAATAATTTCCTCATGCACAAGTTCAAATTTATTTGCCTAGCCAATCTTCCTCAGTGATTTTTCAAAGTTTCTGCCAAACAAAAGGCTTTGTAAAGGAAGTACTAGCTAGGAGTACCCAAATGAGTTGAACTTTTGCACACTCTTTAATGTGCTCATATTATCCCCTTACACCCATTTGCAGCCCCATCCAATCATCTATGTGAGCACAGGAGCAAATCTTTGATTCTGGCAATATTTTCATGTTGTGAAGCAAGTGCATTTTTATATTGCTTCAAAAATCCTGATAATTTACCAGATCATTCTTATACCCATGAAACATCTCTCCACCCATTTTGGCATCATTTCATTGATCCATTTGATCACCATAATTAATCCAAGTTTCTGTCCAGAGGAGATGTTTGTGAAGCAAGTACCATTTTGGCTTTGCCAAATGGTATGATACTTTGTGTTCATCTTCATATGACTTCATGACTTAGCCTTGCCCAATTGGAGCTCAAGTGGACACTCCATGTGAGTGCACCATCATAATCTTCATTTCTGGACCATTTTGGCAGTTCCAAAGCAATTATATTAAAGCTTGGTCCATTTCCCCTCAAAACCTCCAGGATCATAGTCCTTCCTATACTAAACACCCCAGACAACTTATTTGGCCCTTAGCAGCTCCCTGTTGATCACATTGGGCTGATAAAATTTACTACAGTAAACTTCAAAGCTCACTAACTATTTACTCAAAGACTGTTTAACCAAGTTACCACCGTAGTTGAGACCTACCCTGGAGGAACTTACCACTAGAAAATGTTTTGGGCGCTGTAGAGCATTGAATGCCCATGTTCACGTGGTGACTATGACGATGGCATGCCTGTGCGTGCGCTTTGTGCGCTGTGGCGTCTCTAGAGCACTGTTTGTGCTGGACCCCCTCCTCCTCTCGTCGGCTTCGCGCTCGTGATGATGTCCAGTAGGTAGCCCTCGTCATCTCCGTTCTCATGGACCCCTCTCCCCCTACGGCAGCTTCCTCACCGACGCAAACCGCCGCATGCCCACGGACATACAGTGGCGGTTTGGATATGTTTGTCATCATCGCCATCTTCCCTGCGTCCCTCGACCTCTTCTACCCCGTGAGCTCCTCCCTATGCATCGCCGTCGCCTTCCCCCGAGCCCATGCGCGAGCACACGCGTCCGCGGCACCGGACACACGTCCACGGCAGTGATAGCGCGGCTGCTCCTCCCCGCGGCTATATAAGCCACCCCCGAGGCCGTCCGAGCACCCCACTCGCCTCACCCACCTCCCAATACCCTGCCTAGCCACTAGGCCGACCGGAGAAGCTCTGCTTTCCCTCCCATGGCCGAAGCCTCACCGCGGTGCTCCGCTCAAATTCGGTCGACCCGAGCCACCCCTCCACTCCATGACCTCACCCACATCTTCCCCATGCTCCGGCGACCCTCCCCAGCCCCTCCATTCTTCGCCGGAGTGCTTCATGCTGCTGTTCCCAAGATCGGCCGCAACCTCCCCTTCTCCCTGTTGCCGCAGGCATGGCCGCCCTGCCCTTTACCCTGCGCGGCTGCTGCACCAGGAGGGTGCGGCCCTCCGTCCCGAGGCCGTCGGTGCTTCCGATTTGGCCGGAGACGCCCGGAGTCGTCGGGGCTCATCGCCGGCGCGTCTCGGCCTTGCCTCGCCTCTGTCTTCATCGGGCGCTGGAGGAGGACAAAGAAGAAGATGAGCCAGGTGGCCCCCCTGCGCATGGGACCCCCTGATCAGCCCCTCAAGCGTTAACCCAGCCTAGCCCACGTGGAAAAGTGACAAGCCCCACCCGTGGGACCCGCACACATCAGCCCCATGACTATTCAAATGGATAAGATGGGTCCCTGGCAGAAAAACATCCATAACTTTTTTAACCGTAGCTCCAAATCAGCCCCCTTCGAGAGAGAACGATTTTCGGTGATTCGTTCCGCGATTTTCCCGCACTTCTCCCCGGTGCCTTCTTCATCACCGGGCAAGCCACAATACCCACTTGCATGATAGTCATGCAGTAGCCATGGTTTTCAACTTGAATCTTTATTAAATATTTGCTTGTTGAAAAGATGGTTATCGTTGTTCCGGTGATGTTTAGATTTGCATGTTCACTGTGATGCTATGTTGTTTTGTACTCTGTGATCATGTACCAGCTAGTATTTCCTTTCATATGCTTATGCTTGCTAGTGGTACATGTTGAAGTACTGGTGATGTTCATGCTAGTTGGTATGCCATGTTTAGTGGATATGAGTTATTGTTGATATGGTGGATCATTATGTGATACCCTCATGATTATGTTGATATCATGTTCATGTATTTTATCATGGCTCAGCATATTTGCATTCAAGTTTAACCGGATTAAATTGAACTTGAACAACTATTGGTTGAGTCATGGTGCCGCTGAATCGATGCTGACTAGTGCAACCACGCTTACTGGCATGGGACGGTCCTAACTGGGTCTATTGTTGTGCCTCTCGCCGGTGCCTCCAACGAGGGAAGGTTATGGGCGCATGCTACCCCGATCAGGTAGGCGGACATAAGCCTTGTGTGCCCGTTGTTGAGTTAGTTTTTGGATCCGGGTCCCAGAGTGGGATGGGCCACGACAGTGGCCGATGTGTCTGGAGGTAGACACAGGGCCACCCATGACTTAGCCCAGTGGGGAGTGAGTCAGAGTGGCCGGGAGAGTGTCATGGCAGTAGGACGGTTTTGTCGGAATGCCATTGGTCCACCCGAATGGGAGTGCGAGGCCATGGGTTCCATAGTGTGGGTTCAGTGTACTAACCTCTGCAGAGTGTATATTGAATCTATCGATAGCCGCGCCCGTGAATAAGGACCCAGGTCGAAAGTAGGTCACACCATGATTCAACAGTAATAAGAATAATGTGCTTAATAATAAGGAGATAAGTTGATTGTGATCGTTGTAAGGATCACGTGCCAAGTGTTGGTCGGGTTATGATCGCCGTAAGGATCACGGGCCAAGTGTTGGTTGGGTGGTGATCGCCGTAAAGGTCACGGTGGTATCGAGGATACCGAGATGTCGTATATTCATGATGTTGTGCGAGAGTAGTGGGTAAACGTCAAGCTCCTTGTGGCCATTTACTAATTACTACAGTATTGTTTATACCAAGCTTGATTTGATCCTGAGATGATCGTGTGATGTATGAGGTTGGTAAGTGATGCATGAGTTGGTTACGAGGTAACCCGAGCAGAATAAGTGGTGCATGATAGTGTCATCATGTTTCATGCTGGTATTGTCGGATTAATATGTTCATGTTGAGATAGTTGTATCATGTTTACGTTGGTCATGCCATGTTATTCTGACGATATCATGATAATTCTTGTTTAACTTGTAATTGCCATGCTGTTGTCTGTCTTGAATGCTTCTGGTTTTTGTGAGCTTGCAAGTACATTCAATGTACTGACCTGGCATGTCATGCTATCTTGCAGGTCATGCCGGATTTGATTGCTTGCTTGTCGTGGTTACCGTTCGTGCGAGCTAGGATAAGCGTTCCAGCCAAAGTCCCTGTGGAGTGGAGTTCACCACCGTCGTCGTTGTTCCGCTGCTAGAGTTCTTCCGCTACATCGTGTTGGTCTGCTGCTTGCATAGAGCAACTGAGGATGGCGTCGTGTTGACGTACCGATGTTATTCATTGTAATATCAGAGACCTTGCATTCATATTCGTGTAATAATAGAAGGCTGGTTTGTTCTATGCTAAGCAGTGCCTTATCCCAGAAGACTTCTCCTCGATCTCTGGGATGGAATATGGAGCGTTCCGGTTTTCTCTGAGCCGGGGTGCCACACTAGGCATGATCATGTATATAGGCATCACGTCCGCAACAAGTAGACCGACTCCTACCTTCATCTACTACTATTACTCCACACATCGACCGACTCCTGCCTGCATCTAGAGTATTAAGTTCATAAAGAACAGAGTAACTCATTAAACAAGATGACATGATGTAGAGGGATAAACTCATGCAATATGATATAAACCTCATCTTTTTATCCTCGACGACAACAATACAATACGTGCCTTGCTGCCCCTGCTGTCACTGGGAAAGGACACTGCAAGATTGAACCCAAAGCTAAGCACTTCTCCCACGGCAAGAAAGATCAATCGAGTAGGCCAAACCAAACTGATACTTCGAAGAGACTTGCAAAGACAACTCAATCATACATAAAAGAATTCAGAGGAGATTCAAATATTTCTCATAGATAAACTTGATCATAAACCCACAATTCATCAGATCTCGACAAACACACCGCAAAATGAGTTTACATCAAATAGATCTCCACATGAGAGGGGGAGAACATTGTATTGAGATCCAAAAAGAGAGAAGAAGCCATCTAGCTAATAACTATGGACCCAAAGGTCTGTGCTAAACTACTCACAACTCATCGGAAGGGCTATGCTGTTGATGTAGAAGCCCTCCATGGTCGATTCCCCCTCCGGCGGAGCACCGGCGAAGCCTCCAAGATGGGATCTCGCGGATACAGAAGGTTATGGTGGTGGAAATTGTGTTTCGTTGTCTCTCTGGATGTTTTCGAGGGTACGTAGGCTTATATAGGAGGAAGAAGTACGTCGGTGGCCGCCCAGGGGCCCACGAGACAGGGGGCACGCCCAGAGGGGGTGGGCGCGCCCTCCTATCTCGTGGCCGCCTCAGCAACTGCTTGGCTTGCACTCCAAGTCCTCTGGATCACGTTCATTCCAAAAATCACGCTCCCGAAGGTCTCATTCCGTTTGGACTCCGTTTGATATTCCTTTTCTTCGAAATACTGAAATAGGCAAAAAAAAAAAGCAATACGGGTTGGGCCTTCGGTTAGTAGGTTAGTCCCAAAAACGATATAAATTTGTAAAATAAAGCCCATAAACATCCGAAAGGGGTAATATAATAGCATGGAACAATCAAAAATTATAGATACGTTGGAGACGTATCAAGCATACCCAAGCTTAATTCCTGCTCGTCCTCGAGTAGGTAAATGATAAAAATAGAATTTTTGATGTGGAATGCTACCTAGCATAATTCTCATTGTAATTTTCTTTATTGTGGCATGAATGTTCAGATCCAAATGATTCAAAATAAAAGATCATATTGATAAAATAAATAGTAACACTTCAAGCATACTAATCAAAGTAATCATGTCTTCTCAAAATAACATGACAAAAGAAAGTTCATCCCTACAAAATCATATAGTTAGGCTATGCTTCATTTTCGTCACACAGAGATGTTCCCAACTTCTATACCCCCGATGACAAGCCAAGCAATTGTTTCATACTTAAATAATCTCAAACTTCTTCAACATTCACGCAATGCATGAGCGTGAGCCATGGGTATAGCACTATGGGTGGAATAGAATATGATAATGGGGATTGTGTGGAGAAGACAAAAAAAGAGAAAGTCTCACATTGACGAGGATAATCAATGGGCTATGGAGATTCCCATCAATTGATGTCAACATGAGGAGTAGGGATTGCCATGCAACAGATGCACTAGAGCTGTAAATGAATGCTCAACAAAAGAAAACTAGTGGGTGTGCATCCAACTCGCTTGCTCATGAAGACCTAGGGCATTTGAGGAAACCCATCGTAGGAATATACAAGCCAAGTTCTATAATGAAAAATTCCCTCTAGTACATGAAAGTGACAACATATGAGACTCACTATATAAAAAACATGGTGCTACTTTGAAGCACAAAATATGTGACTCACTATATGAAGAGCATGGTGCTACTTTGAAGCACAAGTGTGGAAAAAGAGATAGTAACATTGCCCCTTTTTATTTATTTTCTTTTTTCTTTCTTTTTTTCTTTCTTTTTCCTTTTTTTGGGCCTTTCTTTTTTTGGCCTTTCCTTTTTTCTTTTTGGGCAATGCTCTAATAATGATGATCATCACACTTTTATTGATTATAACATATGAATTACAACTCGAAACTAGAACAAGATATGACTCTATATGAATGCCTCTGGCGGCATACCGGGATGGTGCAATGAATCAAGAGTGACATGTATGAAAATTATGCATGGTGGCTTTGCCACAAATACGATGTCAACTACATGATCATGCAATGGCAATATGACAAAAGTAAAGTATGTCATGATGATGATGAACGGAATGGTGGAAAGTTGCATGGCAATATATCTCAGAATGGAAATGCCATAATAGGTAGGTATGGTGGCTGTTTTGAGGAAGATATAAGGAGGTTTATTTGTGATAGAGCGTATCGTATCACGGGGTTTGGATGCACCGGCGAAGTTTGCACCAACTCTCAAGGTGAGAAAGGGCAATGCACGGTACCGAAGAGGCTAGCAATGGTGGAAAGGTAAAAGTGTGTACAATCCATGGACTCAACATTAGTCAAAACAAATCATATACTTATTGCAAAAATTTAGAAGTCATCAAAAATCAAGCACTATGCGCATACTCCTATAGGGATAGATTGGTAGGAAAAGACCATCGCTCGTCCCTGACCGCCACTCATAAGGCTGCACAAGCCAGGTACACTTCATGTTTCAAATTTGTTACACAACTTTAACCATACGTGCATGCTACGGGACCTGCTAACTTCAACACAAGCATTATTTAAATTCATAATCACCTAACTAGCATGACTTTAATATCACTACCTCCATATCTCAAAACAATTATCAAGTATCAATTGATCTTAGCATCCAATTCACTTCCTATGATAGTTTTTATTATACCCAACTTGGATGCCTACCATTCTAGGACCAATTTATAACCATAGAAAATACGATGCTGTTCTAAAAGAATCTCAAAATAATATAAGTGAAGCATGAGAGACTAGCAATTTCTTCAAAAATAAGTCACCGTCGTGCTCTAAAAGATATAAGTGAAGCACTAGAGCAAAAACTATCAAGCTCAAAAGATATAAGTGAAGCACATAGAGTATTCTAGCAAATTCTAATCAAGTAGGCTTCTCCCAAAAGGTGTGTACGGCAAGGATGATTGTGGTAAACTAAAAATCAAAGACTAATATAATACACGATGCTCCAAGTAAAACACATATCATGTGGCGAATAAAAATATAGCTCCAAGTAAAGTTACCAATGAACGAAGACGAAAGAGGGGATGCCTTCCCGGGGCATCACCAAGATTAGGATTTTGGCTATTCTTGAATATATTGGGGTGCCATGGGTATCCCCAAGCTTAGGCTCTTCCACTCCTTATTCCATAGTCCATAAAAGCTTTATCCAAAACTTGGAAACTTCACAACACAAAACTCAACAGGAAATCTTATAAGCTCCGTTAGTGAAAGAAAACAAAACCACCACATAAGGTACTGTAATGAACTCATTATTTATTTATTTGGTGTTAAACCTACTATATTCCAAGTTCTCTATGGTTTATAAACTATTTTACTAGCCATGGATGCATCAAAATAAGCAAACAACACACGAAAAACAGAATCTGTCAAAAACAGAACAGTCTGTAGCAATCTGTCACTAACACAAACTTCAAAACTCTAAAACTCCTACAAAAATAGGAAGTCCTGGAAAATTTGTTTATTTATCAGCAGCAAAAATAATCAATGCAAAATCACATTTCTGTGATTTATTGAATTTTTTCTCGTGAGCGCAAAGTTTCTGTTTTTCAGCAGAATCAAATCAACTATCATCATAGGTTATCCTATAGGTTCTACTTGGCACAAACACTAATTAAAAGATAAAAACACATCTAAATAGAAGGTGGATGCAAAATTTATTGAATAACAGCAAGGAAAAATATTGGGTTGCCTCCCAACAAGCGCTATCGTTTAACGCCCCTGGCTAGGCATTGATAATATTAATGATGCTCACATGAAAGGCAAGAATTGAAGCACAAAGAGAGCATCATGAAACACGTGACAAACACATCTAAGTCTAACATACTTACTATGCATAGGCATATTATAAGCAAACAAATTTTCAAGGCAAGAAAAAACGAGCATATGCAAGGAAGAAGAAAGAGACGATAGCAATCTCAACATGACAAGAGGTAATTTAATAAGATAAAAATTTCTACGACCATATTTTCCTCTCTCATAATAATTACAGGTAGGATCATAGGCAAATTCAACAAAATAGCTATCACAAAACATATTCTCAACATGATCCACATGCATGCAAAGTTGACACTCTTACAAGATAGTGGGATTAACATTAACTAAAGTCATGACCTTTCCGAACCCACTTTTATCAAAAATATCATAAGATTGAAACATACTTCAAATATGTGGGACCTAAAGTTGACACTCTTCCAAACCCACTTTCAATATTATTAAAAACACTATTATCAATCTCATATTCATCATGGGGCTTAAATAAATTTTCAAGGTTATAAGAAGAATCACCCCAATCATGATCATTGAAACAAGTAGTTGACATAGCAAAACTAGCATCCCCAAGCTTAGGGTTTTGCATATTATTAGCACAATTGACATCAAGAGAATTTATTGGAAAATCATTGCAATCATGCTTTTTATTCAAGGAGTTATCGTGAATCTCTTCATAAATTTCTTCATCATAATTTTTAGATTCACGAATTTCAAGCAAAACTTCATAAAGATAATGTAGTGCACAAAACTCACTAGCAATTGGTTCATCATAATTGGATCTCTTAAAAAGATTAGAAAGCGGATGAGGATCCATAGATCTTAGGTTCTCTGTTTAGCAATAAATAAACAACTATTCCAACCAAATGAGCAAACGAGCCAAGTAGGACATCAAAGCAAACGAAAAGACGAACGGAAAAAGGGCGAATAAAATGGCAAGGGTGGAGTGGGGAAGAGGAAAACGAGAGGCAAATGACAAATAATGTAAATGCGAGGGAGATGAATTTGTGATGGGTACTTGGTATGTCTTGACTTAAGCGAAGACCTCCCCGGCAACGGAGCCAGAAATCCTTCTTGCTACGTCTTGAGCTTGCGTTGGTTTTCCGTGAAGAGGAAAGGGTGATGCAGCAATAGTAGCGTAAGTATTTCCCTTAGTTTTTGAGAACCAAGGTATCAATCCAGTAGGAGGCTCCTCAAAAGTCCCACGCACCTACACAAACAAACAAAGAACTCGCAACCAACGCAATAAAGGGGTTGTCAATCCCTTCACGGCCACTTGCGAAAGTGAGATCTGATAGAGATAGTATGATAAGATAAATATATTTTTGGTATTTTATAATATAGATGCAAAAAGTAAAGATGCAAATAAAAGTAGATTGAAAGCAAATATGATAAAAGATAGACCCGAGGGCCATAGGTTACACTAGAGGCTTCTCTCAAGATAGCATAAGTATTACGGTGGGTGAACAAATTACTATCGAGAAATTGATAGAAAAGCGAATAATTATGAGATTATCTAGGCATGATCATGTATATAGGCATCACGTCCGCAACAAGTAGACCGACTCCTGCCTGCATCTACTACTATTACTCCACACATCGACCGACTCCTGCCTGCATCTAGAGTATTAAGTTCATAAAGAACAGAGTAACACATTAAGCAAGATGACATGATGTAGAGGGATAAACTCATGCAATATGATATAAACCCCATCTTTTTATCCTCGATGGCAAAAATACAATACGTGCCTTGCTGCCCCTGCTGTCACTGGGAAAGGACACCGTGAGATTGAACCCAAAGTTAAGCACTTCTCCCATGGAAGGAAAGATCAATCTAGTAGGCCAAACCAAACTGATAATTCAAAGGGACTTGCAAAGATAACACAATCATACATAAAAGAATTCAGAGGAGATTCAAATATTTCTCATAGATAAACTTGATCATAAACCCACAATTCATCGGATCTCGACAAACACACCGCAAAAAGAGTTTACATCGAATAGATCTCCACAAGAGAGGGGGAGAACATTGTATTGAGATCCAAAAAGAGAGAAGAAGCCATCTAGCTAATAATTATGGACCCGAAGGTCTGTGGTAAACTACTCACAACTCATCGGAAGGGCCATGGTGTTGATGTAGAAGCCCTCCATGGTCGATTCCCCCTCTGGTGGAGCGCCAACGAAGGCTCCAAGATAGGATCTCATGGATACAGAAGGTTACGGCGGTGGAAATTGTGTTTCGTTGGCTCCCTGGATGTTTTCGGGGTACGTAAGCTTATATAGGAGGAAGAAGTACGTCGGTGGCTGCCCGAGGGGCCCACGAGATAGGGGGCGCGCCTAGAGGGGGTGGGCGCACCCTCCTATCTTGTGGCTGCCTCGGCTGCTGCTTGGCTTGCACTCCAAGTCCTCTGGATCACGTTCGTTCCAAAAAATCACGCTCCCGAAGGTTTCATTCCGTTTGGACTCCGTTTGATATTCCTTTTCTTTGAAATACTGAAATAGGCAAAAAAACAGCAATACGGGCTGGGCCTCAGGTTAAAAGGTTAGTCCCAAAAATGATATAAATGCATAAAATAAAGCCCATAAACAACCAAAAGGGGTAATATAATAGCATGTAACAATCAAAAAATATAGATACGTTGGAGACGTATCATGTACTCGCAAACATTATGAGCAAAAGATATACCAAACGCAAATGCTCAAAATGGGCTATGTTAAATGCACATGCTGACCGGAGTTAAATCATGGCATGACATGTTAACCTGGTCTGGATAAATAATTGTATAACTTCAGTAATAACCAAGAAATTAAAGTGGAACATCGGGCATTAGACCGCCCGAGAAATTCCAAGAAGAATGCCAAACGGGTATCGAAAAGCGATGCCTCGAGAGGTCTTGAAAAGAAATGCCAAACAGGTGTCTAAAAGCGACGCCTCGAGAGGTCTTGAAAAGAAATGCCAAACTATTGTATAAAAGCGATGCCTTGAGAGGTCATGAAAAGAAATGCCAAATGGGCGTCTAAAAGCGATGCCTTGAGAGGTCTTGAAAAGAAATGCCAAACAGGTGTCTAAAAGCGATGCCTCTAGAGGTCTTAAAAATAAAGCTGAGTATCTGGGTAGTCTAGCCATCCCAAGTGATACTCAGAAAAGAAAATAAAGTTGAGTGCACGGGTAGTCTAGCCATCCCTAGTGACACTCAGTAAAATTGAATAAGATAAACGGGTTAGTCCACAATAACAACAACATGTAGAGGAATAACATTCATGGTAACATCAGTGGTGACAATAATTATCCTGAAAAATGAATCACGCTCAATTTACTAATTTTCCTCCAAAGACCAATATGGGGACCGATATTTGACCCTTCCCAACTAATTTCCTTAACCATGGACACGGCTATTCGAATAGATGTAACTCTCGAGAGGTTGTACTCATTACCCATTTGTATGGGATTTCTATAGCCAGCATCTAGACACTGACTAATTCCCATTACAGTCTTTGGATTGTAAATACACCTGACCAGCACACACCAGAATAACTTTCTGAATGCCAGGAATCACCAGAGCATATTTCAATAAAAACTCTAAGTCGGGGAAACCACCGTCTCAAATAGCATGGGATCACTATATTAACACATGCGGATTACAAGGGGTGCCACCCTCTCAGCCCAGCTGGATACACCCATGCCCCCTGACCCGATGACTGGCTTTAGACCATGGCTATGGAAACCCTCGTCGTGGCCTCTCTAAGTGGTGTGTACATGGAAAGGGGTTAACAACTTACTAAATCGCACTCCCCTTGCGGGAAGACAAGTGGCAACACGGTATTTAGCTAGGCTTGACGGAACACGACTCGATCTAGGTCAACTCAGGAGGTGTTGTTATTATAACTGCCATGTCTCACATGCCACAATGACACTGTCGTGTCATAACGCAGCCGTGCCCACCGGCACGTCCAAGGAAGGAGATACACTCTTGGGTTCTCACCATACTCTAACACGTTAGCAAGATTCCTGGTGTATGCAATAGTGCTCACAATGACATGACAAGTGCATGCTTCTAGTATTACTACTATACGGTGCAATTCCCTCCGATGCAACCATGCATGCAATTCACCATATCCCATGTTCAATAATGCTTGCCTTAATCAAACTAGTCAGAAAGTGCTTCCTCAAAATTCCCGGTAAAGTCTCCCTCTTTGTTTTCTGGAAAATAAAAATCCAAATTCAATTTTTTTGCAACAGTACAAAAAGTTGTCTGATACGTCCATTTTGCATCACGCTTTTATATCGATATTTATTGAATTATGGGCTGTTATTACACATTATGTCTCAATACTTGTGCCTATTCTCTTATTTTACAAGGTTTACATGAAGAGGGAGAATGCCGGCAGCTGGGATTCTGAGCTGGAAAAGGAGCAAATATTAGAGACTTATTCTGCACAACTCCAAAAGTCGTGAAACTCCACGAAAGTTATTTCTGGAATTAATAAAAAATATTGGGCGAAGAAAGTACCAGAGGGGCCCACACCCTGTCCATGAGGGTGGGGGCGCGCCCTACCCCTGGGCGCGCCCCCCTACCTCGTGGGCCTCCTGGCAGGCTTCTGGTGACCATCTTCTGCTATATGAAGTCTTTTACCCTGAAAAAAATCATAAGCAAGCTTTCGGGAAGAAACACCGCCGCCACGAGGCGAAACCTTGGCGAAACCAATCTAGGGCTCCGGCGGAGCTGTTCTACCGGGGAAACTTCCCTCCGGGAGGGGGAAGTCATCACCATCGTCATCACCGTCGATCCTCTCAGCGGGAGGCGATCAATCTCCATCAACATCTTAACCAGCACCATCTCCTCTCAAACCCTAGTTCATCTCTTGTATCTATTCTCTGTCCCAAAACCTCATATTCGTACCTATGGGTCACTAGTAGTGTTGATTACTCCTTGTAGTTGATGCTAGTTGGTTTATTCGGTGGAAAATGATATGTTCAGATCCTATATGCATATTAATACCCCTATGATTATGAACATGAATATGATTTGTGAGTAGTTACATTTTTTCCCGAGGAAATGGGAGAAGTCTTGCTATAAGTAGTCATGTGAATTTGGTATTCGTTCGATATTTTGACGAGATGTATGTTGTCTCTCCTCTAGTGGTGTTATGTGAACATCGACTACATGACACTTCATCATATGTTTAAACTCTAGTTTATGTGTTGGGAAGTAATAAGTAGATGATGGGTTGCTAGAGTGACAGAAGTTTAAACTCTAGTTTATGTGTTGCTTCGTAAGGGGCTGATTTGGATCCATATGTTTCATGCTATGGTTACGTTTACCTTAATACTTCTTTTGTAGTTGTGGATGCTTGCAATAGGGGTTAATCATAAGTGGGATGCTTGTCCAAGAAAGGCCAGTACCCAAGCACCGGTCCACCCACATATCAAATTATCAAAGTAACGAACGTGAATCATATGAGCGTGATGAAAACTAGCTTGACAATAATTCCCATGTGTCCTTGGGAGCGCTTTTCTTCATATAAGAATTTGTCCAGGCTTGTCCTTTGTAGGATTGTGCCACCTTGCTGCACCTTCTTTACTTTTGTTACTTGTTACTCATTACGAATTACCTTATCACAAAACTATCTGTTACTGATAATTTCATGCTTGCAGAGAATACCTTACTGAAAACCGCTTGTCATTTCCTTCTGCTCCTCGTTGGGTTCGACACTCTTACTTATCGTAAGGACTACGATAGATCCCCTACACTTGTGGGTCATCAAGACTCTTTTCTGTTGCCGTTGAGGGGGAGAGAAGCACCTTTGGTAAGTGGAACTTGGTAAGGAAAAATTTATATAGTGTGCTGAAATTTACTGTCACTCATTACAATGGAACATAATCCTTTGAGGGGCTTGTTCGGGGTATCTTCACCCCGACCAGTAGAGCAAAGAGTTTCTCCTCAACCTACTGAACCTACTGAAAATGTTTACGTTGAAATTCCTTCGGGTATGATAGAGAAATTGCTAGCTAATCCTTTTGCAGGAGATGGAACATTGCATCCCGATTTGCACCTAATCTATGTGGATGACGTTTGTGGATTATTTAAGCTTGCAGGTATGCACGATGATGTTATCAAGAAGAAGGTCTTCCCTTTATATTTGAAGGGAGAGGCATTGACATGGTTTAGGCTATGTGATGATATGGGATCATGGAACTACAACCGATTGAAATTGGAATTTCATCGAAGTTTTATCCTACGCATCTTGTTCATCGTGATCGTAATTATATATATATATATTTTTTTTGGCCTCGCGAAGTAGAAAGCATCGCTCAAGCTCGGGGGAGGCTTAAGTCAATGTTATATTCATGCCCCAATCATGAGCTCTCAAGAGAAATGATTATTCAAAAAAATTATGCTCGGCTTTCTCTCAACAATCGCTCCATGCTCGATACTTCTTGTACTGGTTCTTTTGTGATGAAGGCTATTGAATTCAAATGGGATTTATTGGAAAGAAATAAGCGCAACTCTGAATATTGGGATCTCGACGAAGGTAAGGAGTCAGGTATGACACCTAAGTTTGATTGTGTTAAATCTTTTATGGATATCGATGCTTTCCGTGAATTTAGCACTAAATATGGACTTGACTCTGAGATAGTAACTTCTTTCTGTGAATAATTTGCTACTCATGTTGACCTCCCTAAGGAGAAGTGGTTTAAATATAATCCTCCCACTGAAGTAAAAGTAGTTGCACCTATTAAAGTTGAAGGAAAGACTATCACTTATAATGATCCTATTGTTCCTACTACCTATATTGAGAAACCACCTTTCCCTGTTAGGATAAAAGATCATGCTAAAGCTTCAAATGTGGTTCATAAGAGTAATACCAGAACACCTACACCACCTAAGAAAATTAAAGTTGAACCTAGTACTGCTATGGTTAAAGATCTATTGGTTGATAATATTGATGGGCATGTTATTTACTTCTGTGATGAAGCTGCTAGAATTGCTTGACCAGATACTAAGAATAAACATAGACCTGTTGTAGGCATGCCTGTTATTTCTGTTAAAATAGGAGATCATTGTTATCTTGGTTTATTTGATATGGGTGCTAGTGCTAGTGCAATACCTCATTCCTTATACAAAGAAATTATGCATGATATTGCACCTGCTGAGATACAAGAAATAGATGTTACAATTAAGCTTGCCAATAGAGATACTATTTCACCAGTTGGGATTGCTAGAGATGTTGAAGTCTTGTGTGGGAAAGTTAAATATCCTACTGATTTTCTTGTTCTTGGTTCCCCACAAAATGACTTTTGTCCCATCATATTTGGTAGACCCTTCTTGAATGCTATTAATGCTAGGATAGACTGCAAAAAGGATGTTGTTACTATTGGTTTGGGGGATATGTCTCGTGAGTTTAATTTTGCTAAATTTCGTAAACAACCCCATGATAAAGAATTGCTTAGTAAGGATGAAATTATTGGTCTTGCTTCTATTGTCGTGCCTCCTAATGATCCTTTAGAACAATATTTACTAGACCATGAAAAAGATATGTTTATGAATGAAAGAAGGGAGATAGATGAAGCATTCTTTAAACAGGGACCTATTTTGAAGCACAACTTGCCTGTTGAAATTCTAGGGGATCCTCCACCACCCAAGGGCGATCCCGTGTTTGAGCTTAAACCATTACCTGATACTCTTAAATATGATTATCTTGACGAAAAGAAGATATATCCTATTATTATTAGTGCTAACCTTTCAAAGCAGGAAGAGGAGAAATAAATGAAAACTCTGAAGAAGCACCATGCTGCTATTGGATATACTCTTGATGATCTTAAGGGCATTAGTCCCACTCTATGCCAGCACAAAATAAAATTGGAGAAAGACGCTAAACCGCTTGTTGATCATCAACGACGGTTAAATCCTAAGATGAAAGAAGTGGTAAGAAAGGAAATACTAAAGCTCCTGGAGGCAGGTACAATTTATCCCATTGCTGATAGTCAGTGGGTAAGTCATGTCCATTGTGTCCCTAAGAAGGGAGGTATTACTATCATTCCTAATGATAAAGATGAATTGATCTCGCAAAGAATTGTTATAGGTTATAGGATTGTAATTGGTTTTCGCAAATTAAATAAATCTACTAAAAAGGATCATTACCCTTTGACTTTTATTGATCAAATGCTAGAAAGATTATCCAAACATACACATTTTTTGCTTTCTAGATGGTTAGTATGGTTTCTCTCAAATACCTGTGTCAAAAGAGGATCAAGAAAAGACCACTTTTACTTGCCCTTTCGGTACTTTTGCTTATAGACGTATGCCTTTTGGTTTATGTAATGCACCTGCTACCTTTCAAAGATGCATGATGGCTATATTCTCTGAATTTTGTGAAAAGATTGTTGAGGTTTTCATGGATGATTTCTCTGTTTATGGATCTTCTTTTGATGATTGCTTGAGCAACCTTGATCGAGTTTTGCAGAGATGTGAAGATACTAGTCTTGTCTTGAATTGGGAAAAGTGCCACTTTATTGTTAATGAAGGCATTATCTTGGGGCATAAAATTTCTGAAAGAGGTATTGAAGTTGATAAAGCTAAGGTTGATGCTATTGAAAAGATGTCATGTCCCAAGGACAATAAAGGTATAAGAAGTTTCCTTGGTCATGCTAGTTTTTATAGGAGGTTCATTAAGGACTTCTCTAAAATTTCTAGGCCTCTGGCTAATCTCTTACAAAAAGATATTCATTTTGTCTTCGATGATGATTGTGTAGAAGCATTTTAAATACTTAAGAAAGCTTTGATTTCTGCACCTATTGTTTAGCCACCTGATTGGAATTTACCCTTTGAAATTATGTGTGATGCTAGTTATTATGTTGTAGGTGTTGTTCTAGGACAAAGAGTTGATAAGAAACTAAATGTTATTCAATATGCTAGTAAAACTCTAGACAGTGCCCAGAGAAATTATGCTACTACTGAAATAGAATTTTTAGCAGTTGTATTTGCTTGTGATAAGTTCAGACCTTATATTGTTGATTCTAAAGTAACTATTCACATTGATCATGCTACTATTAAATATCTTATGGAAAAGAAAGAGGCTAAACCTAGACTCATTAGATGGGTTCTCTTGCTACAAGAATTTGATTTGCATATTATTGATAGAAAGGGAGCTGAGAACCCCGTTGCAGACAACTTGTCTAGGTTAGAGAATGTTCTTGATGACCCACTACCTATTCATGATAGCTTCCCTGATGAACAATTAGATGTCATAAATGCTTCTCGTACTGCTCCATGGAATGCTGATTATGCTAATTACATTGTTGCTAAATTTATACCACCTAGTTTCACGTACCAGCAAAAGAAAAAGTTTTTCTATGATTTAAGACATTACTTCTGGGATGACCCACACCTTTATAAAGAAGGGGTAGATGGTGTTATTAGATGTTGTGTACCTGAGCATGAACAGGAACAGATCCTACGCAAGTGTCACTCCGAGGTTTATGGAGGACACCACGCTGGAGATAGAACTTCACATAAGGTATTGCAATCCAGTTTTTATTGGCCTGCTCTCTTCAAAGATGCCCGTAAGTTTGTCTTGTCTTGTGATGAATATCAAAGAATTGGTAATATTAGTATACGTCAAGAATTGCCTATGAATTATTCTCTTGTTATTGAACCATTTGATGTTTGGGGATTTGATTATATGGGACCGTTTCCTTCCTCTAATGGATATACACATATTTTAGTTGTTGTTGATTACATTACTAAGTGGGTAGAAGCTATTCCAACTAGTAGTGCTGATCATAACACCTCTCTTAAGATGCTTAAAGAAGTTGTTTTTCCGGGGTTTGGAGTCCCTAGATACTTAATGACTGATGGTGGTTCACATTTTATTCATGGTGCTTTTCGTAAAATGCTTGCTAAGTATGATGTTAATCATAGAATTGCAACTCCATACCACCCATAGTCTAGTGGCCAAGTTGAACTGAGTGACAGAGATCTTAAATTGATTCTGCAAAACACTGTTAATAGATATAGAAAGAATTTGTCCAAGAAACTTGATGATGCATTATGGGCTTATAGAACTGCATATAAAAATCCTATGGGTATGTCTCCATATAAAATGGTTTATGGAAAAGCATATCACTTACCTCTTGAACTTGAACATAAGGCATATTGGGCCATTAAACAGCTCAATTATGATTTCAAACTTGCCGGTGAGAAAAGGTTATTTGACATTAGCTCACATGATGAATGGACAACCCAAGCCTATGAGAATGCCAAACTGTTTAAAGAAAAAGTTAAAAGATGGCATGACAAAAGAATACAAAAGCATGAGTTTAATGTAGGTGATTATGTGTTGCTATTCAAATCTCGTTTAAGATTTTTTGCAAGAAAACTTCACTCTAAATGGGAAGGCCCTTACGTTATCGAGGAGGTCTATCGTTCTAGTGCCATAAAAATCAACAACTTCGAAGGCACAAATCCGAAGGTGGTGAACAGTCAAAGAATCAAACATTATATCTCAGGTAATCCCATAAATGTTGAAACTAATGTTATTGAAACCGTAACCCCGGAGGAATACATAAGGGACACTTTCCAGAACGTTTCAAAACTCCGAAAAGGAATAGGTATGTGGTACGGTAAGTAAACCGACTCCAAAACAGTTCTAATAGCAGTTTTTCTCCATTTTGGAATATTTAAGAAAATAGGAAAATAAGAAGTAGTCCGGGAAGGACACGAGGCTTCCACGAGGGTGGAGGGCGTGCCCTACCCCCTGGGCGTGCCCCCTGCCTCGTGGGCACCTCGTGTGCTCTTCGGACTCCGTTTTCTTGCACGATACTTCTGTTGGTCGGTAAAAATTCATTATATAATCTCCCGAAGGTTTTGACCACTGTATCACACAAATATCCTCTGTCTTTGTTTCGAGCTGTTTTCTGTCAGATTTTTCAAGGCCAGGCATCATGTCGTCACTCTCCTCCAACACTGAGGGCAACGATGCTTGGCTAATGAACATGGAGCTGAAGAGAGAAGAAACTGGAGAGATTAATAAGGATGATAGGATCAAGAAGCTCATAGAGGATCAAGCTCCGACGGGAGAAGAAGAAGACATCCTTAAACCTCAGCATGACATCTGTGCCCCAACTGAGATTGAAGCTTTCAAGATGATTGAATTAGCTCGCATACAAAACAAGTATCTCACACGTGAAAATATTTTGTTGAAGGATCATATCACCGCACTCAAGGGCATTATCCGCAAACTGGAGGAACTCCTACGATCAATGTGCAACTATCCATCATCACCACCACCTTCATCACCTCCAAAGAAGGAGACATAATCACATGGGTATGGGCACTCCCCTTGGCAACTGCCAAGCTTGGGGGAGGTGCCCTGGTATCGTATCACCATCACACTCCTATCTTTACCGTTGTACTTAGTTTGATCCTTTTGGTAATATCTTGATCTAGCAGAATTAAGTTTTGGTATGATTTAGTTTTGAGTTTTGCTTTATGATCCCTCTATGTAATTGAGTCCGTGAGCTATATAATAAAGATTAGAGTTGAGTCAAGGGCTTTGCTACCTTTCTATGATCTTGAGGGAATAAAAGAAAAGGAAAGAATAAAAAAGAAATAAAAGAGATCGTATTGATCTTATGGAGAGTAATGACTTCACATATAAAGAGTATGATGATTAAAAGTTGTTGAGAGTTGACAAACATAGTTTTGGTCATCATTGCAATTAATAGGAAGTAACAAAGAAAGAGAGGTTTTCACATATAAATACACTATCTTGGACATCTTTTATGATTGTGAGCACTCATTAAAATAAGGCATACTAAAGAGTTGATGTTGGACAAGGAAGACAACGTAATGGGTTATGTTTTCTTATATCAGAAATAAAGTATATTGTCGTGGATCATCCAACTTGTTGAGCTTGCCTTTCCCCCTCATGCTAGCCAAATTTTATGCACCAAGTAGAGATACTACTTGTGCTTCCAAAAATCCATAAACCCAGTTTTGCCATGAGAGTCCACCATACCTACCTATGGATTGAGTAAGATCCTTCAAGTAAGTTGTCATGTTGCATGTAATAAAAATTGCTTTCTAAATATGTATGACTTATTGGTGTGGAGAAAATAAGATTTATACGATCTTGTGATATGGAAGCAATAAAAGCAATTGACTGCATAATAAAGGTCCATATCACAAGTGGCAATATAAAGTGACGTTCTTTTGCATTAAGATTTTGTGCATCCAACCATAAAAGCACATGACAACCTCTGCTTCCCTCTGCGAAGGGCCTATCTTTTACTTTTGTCTTATACCTTTTACTAGAGTCATGGTAATCTTCACCTTTCCCTTTTATATTTTATCCTTTGGCAAGCACCTTGTGTTGGAAAGATTCTGATATATATATATAGGGGATAGCGCCCCGAAATCGGTCTTCCGAATACTAGGGGCTTCGCCGAAATTTAAAATTATAGAATTCTATGGCTAAGTGAGAGTGTTCAAGCATTATAGTCCGGTTGCCTTGTTCATTGCGTTGAGCGCCTCCCTCGAAGGACCCAAGAATGGGAACAAGAGCGCTCAAGTTTATCCCGAACACCCCAGCACTCGCGGCATGGGGGCAGAAGCCGACGACTCGCCATCTCTCAAATTTAATAAGCGGCCGCACAGAAGATAATATTTTAAATCTACAAGCGTTGCTTAGCGCAGATGAACAAGTTTTCAATCTCACAATATAACAAATGCGAGTTTACTCAAAAATTACATCTTTGGAGCATTCACCCGCTATAAGGAGGGCACCCTTCAGGACGCCCGTATAATAAATCTCGGGCGTGCAATACTCCATGCCCGACGGTGGAGTGTCCGTCACAAGCTTCTCAGCGTCTGTCGGGGAGCTGATCCTCGAACACCTATGGGACCGGCGGGCCGAGTCCCTTTCAATTCGGTGAGGGCGGAGGTCGCACGAAGAGCGGATCGAGGCGAAGCACACGAGCGGTTTACCCAGGTTCGGGCCGCACGGATGCGTAAAACCCTACTCCTACTTGCTTGATTGTATTGAGTTCTTGCTCAGGAGCAATGAACGCTACCAGACCGAGCGTGAGAGTGTTCTTGGTGTTTCAAATGAGCCGAACCCTTTTCTATGTTGCGCATGAGCCTCCTTTTATACGCTCAAGGGGTCACCGACAGGTGCCAACGTAGACTAGAGGAGTAAAAATGGAAAAAGAATGCGGTAGGTACAGCTACCGCTACTGTGAGCACAGTGTATCCTACCTAACTCTGACGGCAGGGGACAAGGGCATTGAATGCCCGTCTGAGACGCCTAAACAGTGCAAAAAGTGACCGTTAGGAGCGCCACCGTTTGCCACGATGGCCTCCTCTTCATCTCCGCTTGCCACCGCGTACCCCTGGCTGCACAGGCTCCCGCCACGCGCCCCTAAGAAAGCCTCAGGGCGACGCGCGGGTGGATGCGCTGGAGCGCGGGTACAGAGTGGCAGCTGGCCCCCGGCAAGTACCTTGTCGGGGTCGTCCTCTTGTCGCGCCCGGAAGCTTGTCGCTCGCCGGACCTTGCCGGGACGCAAGGTGTGTCGCGGCAAGTTTCTTGAGGTGCCGAGGTTGGCCTTCCCGGCAAGCTCCTCTTGCCGGGACCTTGTCTCTTCCCGGTAAGCTCCTCTTGCCGGGGCCTTGTCTCTTCCCGGCAAGCTCCTCTTGCCGGGGCCTTGTCTCTTCATCTTGAATACTTTGTTCTTGAATGGCTCCAAAGGAACCAGCGGAGGACCCTGGCGGTCGCCCGGCAAGCCTTGCCGCGGGGCGCTGCAACTGCCCGTGCACGAGTTCGGGATACTAGGGTACCCCTACTCTAGTACACCGACAGGAGCCCCCGGGCCTGGGCCACACACAGTGCCAAGCGCTGTTGGGCTAGGCCCAAAACAGGGCATGGGCATGCGCGGGCCTGGGTTATGCCGAATCTAACTCCGTATCCACCGCGCCCCCCGTAACGGCACGCGTCGATCGCGGCGTCGTGGGAGAGATCGTGGGTGATTCTTTATTCGGAAAAAGCGCAACGTTCGCCTCCTCCTCTTTCTAAGCAGGGGAAACAGGGGCAGTTCCCCCACCTTCGCCATTTGCTGCTGCAATCTCAGAAATCTCCGCCGCCCCCCTCCGCTTCCAAAGTCGAAAGAGAGCAGCGCTCCGCCCCCGTCGCCGCCGCCGCCGCTAGCGCCGTCGATCTTCCCCACCGCCTGCGCCATGGCTCCGAAGGCCGGGAAGGGGAAGGCCGCGAAGACTGCGGCCGCGAAAGCTGTGAAGTCGACCGAAGCGCAGCGGCTTGAGGCGCTGCGGAAGGAGCGGGCCACCTTCCCCCACGAGCTCTCCGCAAAGGAGCTGAGGGAGTGGTACTATCTCTTCTGGTCGACGGAGACGCGGGCGCATCCGTGCACGAAGGTACTCTCCGCCGTTGCCTCGCAAGAAGCTCCAGTTGACGGGTACCCCTTCTTTGCCTTGTTCTTCTACTGCGGGCTCTGCCCGCCCTTCTCTGATTTGTTCTGTGACATCATGAACACCTACGGGTTCCACCTCCTTGATTTGACCCCCAACGCCGTTCTGACCATGGCAGTTTTCGCCCATCTATGCGAAAACTTTGTCGGAGTCCACCCCAACGTAGCCCTCTTCCGCCACTTCTTTATGACTCGTGTCGAGAGAGGGGAAACTCTTGCCGGTGGGATCGCCTGGATCTCGCGAGCCGGCAAGAAGGAGACCTATCTGGAGGGGGAGCTCAGCAGCAAGTGGGATGAGTGGAGAGCAGATTGGTGCTGGGTTGTAGAGGAGAACCCGCAGCCGTTCACCGCCTTGCGCCAAGCCCCAGCAGTGCGTGGCAATGATTGGAGCACCCTGTCCACGGACGACGACAAGCTGAAGATCGCCACCACCCGGATCTTGCATCTCAGGCTTGCCGAGCTGACTGTAGGAGCTGTCGGCGCAGATTTCCTTCGCCGCCGCATCGCCCCTCTGCAGGCGAGGGGGAGACTCGCCTGGGAATTTGGAGGCCTAGCAGATATCATGAGGTTGCGCCCGGGCCTCAACTTCAATTTCACCATCCTAGAGCTGGACGGGATACTCAAGGAGATATTCAAGCACGACCCACAGCATCCCGAGTGGTTCAGGTTGCCGGCAGGCGTCGTTCCTCTGTGCAACAACTCCTCGCGCGACCGCATCTGCGCAATGATGTTGTTGTGCGATTCCCACGGGGTCGTTCCAACTTGGCAAGAACCTGCCGACGACGTCGTGCAGCAATTCTTCGACGGCCTAGTGGAAGTGGCGGTCAATGCTGACGAAAAGAAGCTCCTCACCCGCGACACCACCGATCAAGAGATGGAACGCATCGCCACCAGGGCGGAAGAGGCGGCGGCAGCCGCAGCCGCGGGTGAATTCGGGTTCACAGTGGAGGAAGCAGACGCGGCATTGGCGACGAGCCTTGCTGAACGGGAGTGGCCCGAAGATGAAGAAGAGCTTGCCGCGCCTGACACTGAGTCGAGCGAGCCCGCCGAGGGTGCGAGCAGCCCGCCATCTCCGAGGAGCTTGCAGCGAGCAGGGCCTGCAGCGCAGCCCCCAGCGCAGCCAAGAAGGCGCCTCCGCAGGGCCGGGGACGCAGCAGGGCGGCAAGTGGGCCAACAGCCGCAGCGCCGCGCGACGCGCTCCGCCGCGGCAAGTACGGTTGCCGCAGGAGTGCCTCTCGCCACGGTGGCAACTGGAGCGGGGTCGTCTCGGGCTAGCGCCGCAGTCCCCGCCAAGCGGCCAAGGGATCCCACTCCTCCAACTCGCCGCGCCGGAGGTGGGCCGAACTTCGACCTCTCCGCGCTCAGCTCCGACGAGGAGGAAGAAGAAGAGTAAGATTCCCTTGTTGTTCTTGTAGTTCTTCAACTTGCTATTCTTGTCTTGCGTCTGATCTGATCCACCCTGGACTCTCCCTTTTCAGGACTCTGGCCCAGAGGGCGGCGAAGAGGGCCAAGGCTCCGGTGGTTATCATCGAGGACGAGCCCACTGTGACGGCAGGAGGCGCACCCGAGACCACCTTGCCGGATCCGGCCACTACTCCGCAAAGCAGCCCCCAGCGCAGCCCCCAGCGTAAGTACATGGTTTACTTTCTGCTTCTGGGCGCTCGCGGTCACTCTTTTCCTTTGTTGACATCTGATCGCTGGTTTGTTTGTGCAGGAGCAGAACAGCTTCATCAGGAGGGCGTGGTGATCACCTCCGACTCGTCGTCTGCTTCGACTACGCCGCCAAGGGCGGACTCCCCGGCAAGGAAACGTTCTCCGGCAAGGGAGAAATCTCCGGCAAGGGAGGAGTCTCCGGCAAGGGACAGCGCCAACGATCCCCCAGTAGTGGAGTCCATGACAGCGGATCCCAGCACAGGTAGTCCTTCTTGCCCGAAACTCTCCTTGTGTTCTTCTGCTGATTTTTCTTCTCGAGTGCTTGTTTTGATTTCCCCTTTTTCTCCGGTCGTCAGATCCACCCTCCGCGGATCCGATGGAGACCGAGGCGAGCGGCGAGGAGAACACGCGTGGCAACACTGATGATGCCGCGGCCACCGAAGAAGGAGCCGGTGCTGATGTGCCCGCCGGCGAAGAGGCCGCCAAGGCTGCCGCCGAGGAAGCTGGCGAGGGATCTGGCGATCGCACTAATGGCCCTGAGGCCGCAGGAGCGCCAGGCGCTGCACCGACCGCCGATCCCTCCGCCGCTGCCGCAGCGCCAGGCTCCGAGGAGTCCCAGCCTGGCGCCTATCTGAAGGCTGGCGAGGGCATCTTCATCAAGCTCCCCTAGGCGTCAAGCTCCAGGGCGCCGGTGGAAGGATAAGCTCTGGATGGGGAGGTGCTTGCCTCCGCCGGGTTGTCGATCGTCGACCTGCCGGGAAGCAGCAGCGACGAGCCTGAGGAGGAGCGGCTGCTACGGAGGCTGCTGGCGCTCTATCGCGCCCGCCAAGTCAAGTTGGAGTCCCGGGAAGCGCTCGTCGTGAAGGCGAGTGTGGATATAGAGAAGCGCACGGAGGAGCTCCGGGGTCTTCGCCAGGAAGCTCTCCGGGCCTTGGCGGAGGAGTGGGAGCAGCTTGCTGAGGAGCGGAAGGCCTTCCTCCTCGAGAAGGCCGAAGCTGAAGAGCAGCAGCGGCTCACCGGCGAGAAGCTGTACGCGCAAGAAGGCGAGCTGGCTCAACGGAAAGTGAACCTCGATAGCCACGAGGAGGAGCTTGCCTCGTGCGAACAGGCACTTGGCGGGACGCTCCAAGAAGCAAAGGATGTGGCTGCGGCTGCCGAGACCGCCAAGAAGGAATTGGAGGTAAAGGTGGCGCAGCTGGAGGCTGATCTGAAGGTGGGTGGAGAAGAGCTTGCCGCGCTCAAGCGGGAGCGCGAGAAGGACGCTCTTGCCCACGGTGAGCTGCAGGGCCGACTTGCCGAGAAGGGCAAAGAGCTGAGCGCCGCCAAGGATTCCAACACCGATCTGAAGCTGAAGCTGGCCACCTTGACGGAGACGTTGGACGGCGCCAAGAAACGGGAGGCGGACTTGAAGAAGGATATCAAGGCCAACGAGGCGCTGCTGGCGAGGGCCGCCGAAACCCAGAATCTTCTCAGAGATACTGTGGAGCTCTGGACGGAGGGCCTCGTGAACATTGCTGCAGTCATCGAAGAGGAGCTGGTGCAATTGGGGGTGGAGGGCCTCGGGTACTCCTCCGACGAGGACCTCCAACCTAGTGCCAAGCTCACTCTGTTCTTCAAAGGCGTGGTGACGGCCCTCTAGCAACTCCGGGAATGGATCCCAAAGCAGCTGGCCGACGAGTCGCGCATGATTTGTGCCGGAGTTCTGGAGAAGGTGCTGGTGAAGGTGGCTTTCCGCAACCCAGGCCTCCACCTCACCAACGTCCTCAAGAGGCTGCCGGCGGACGCTGATCTTGACACACCCAAGGCCCTCGTCGCACCCATTGTGGACAGGGTGAACGAGGTCAAAAGGGTTGACGGCGGTCGCGTAGATTAGGCCGTCCGTTTTCTTCTTCTCTTGCCGCTGCCAGTCATGTCATGGGAACACTTTATTAGAGGCGCGACAAGTTATCTTTGTAATATAACTTTATCTTAGGTAAAAAATTGCTATGTTACTTCCTTTACTCGACTCTTGGCTTTGTATGTTTCTGCCCTACGCTTTCTAGGGGAACTTGCTGGTGCAGGCACCCTTGCCACGAGCGCTGAGTGTGGAACTTCAGCAGTCTGCTGGCGGGGTCGCTACCGACAAGCAACCTCGTCGCAACTAGTCGCAGCTCACTTAAGTTGTTGAGCGGACTCGAAACAAAGTAAGGGCGCAACTAGCTACGAGTTGGTTCCTCCGCGCACAGGTTTTCCATACAAAGCACGGTCGTTCAAGGAAAATAACTCAAAAACTTAAAAAACTGATTGCTCAAACTTTTAGCAACTTAGCTTTTCTATCGTCTGCTTCCCGGCAAGGAGGAACTCTCTTGGACGAACCGGTCCACACCATTATCTTCTCCTTCCCCCCCGGCAAACCTTGTGGGCGAGGGAACCTTCCTTCTTTTGAGAAAGAGACAGAGAAAGAAAGTAATGATATGGAGCCTTACAGCTCGTTATTGCTTACCGGGGTCTGGTGCTGCACAAAGTGTCAGATAACATATGCAAAAAGGACTATAGCATGAAATTGACAAGATGTGCGGGGCACATGAGCTTTACTTGTGCACGGGGTCTGCGCCCGGCTTTGTACAAAGGATTACATGCAACAGCGGCAAGACTTGTACAAAAGGTGGTTGCCGGAAAAGCTTCTGGCAACCGCACCCTACGGGTAAAACTTACGAAGATGTTCAATGTTCCAGGAGTTGGTCACCAGAATGCCATCTTCGGTCTCAAGGCGGACAGCGCCGGGCCTAGTGACTTGTTTCACCCGATAAGGGCCTTCCCACTTCGGTGTCAACTTGTTGGAATTCTTGGCGGACTAAACACACCGAAGAACAAGGTCGCCTTCCTCGAAGCTTCTGGCTTTAACTTTGCAGTTATGGTAGCGACGCAAAGCTTGCTGGTAGCGAGCGGCTCGCACAACAGCCTGAAGACGGTCTTCCTCAAGGAGCAGCGCGTCATCTTGCCGCAGCTGCTCTTGCTCGAGCTCATCATAAGCGAGCACTCGAGGCGACCCGTAAACGAGTTCCGTGGGGAGAACTGCTTCTGCTCCGTAGACTAGAGCGAAAGGTGTCTGGCCAGTGGCTCGATTTGGCGTCATCCTGATCGACCAAAGAACCACCGGCAGCTCCTCGATCCAGTTTCTTCCGCACTTGTGCAGCCTGTCGAAAGTTCTGGTCTTGAGGCCTCGCAGCACTTCAGCATTTGCCCTCTCCGCTTGACCGTTGCTTCTCGGATGAGCAACAGAAGCGAAGAAGACCTTGGCGCCAAGATCTTGGACGTACTGCAAGAAGGTGCGGCTCGTAAATTGCGTGCCGTTGTCGGTGATGATCCTGTTAGGGATCCCGAAACGGCAAACAATCGACCTGAAGAACTTGACTGCTGACTGTGCTGTCACCTTCCTCACTGCTTCCACTTCCGGCCACTTTGTGAACTTGTCGATGGCGATGTACAAGAACTCAAAGCCCCCGACAGCTAGGGGAAAGGGGCCGAGGATGTCGAGCCCCCAGACAGAAAATGGCCAGGATAAAGGGATCGTCTGGAGAGCTTGAGCTGGCTAGTGTATCTATTTGGAATGGAACTGGCACGATTCACACTTGGTTACTTATGCAGTTGCATCCTGGAGGGCTGTCGGCCAGAAGAAACCTTGTCGGAATGCTTTGCCGGCAAGTGCTCTTGCGCCAATGTGGTGACCACATATGCCTCCATGTATCTCTGCCAACAGCTGTTGTCCATCTTCCCGGCGAATGCACTTCAATTTCACACCGTTGAGCCTTATTTTGTACAGTGTGTTGTCAACAAACTTGTACATACTTGATTGCCGGGCTACTCTTTCCGCTTTTTCTTGCTCTTCGGGAAGCTCTCCTGTCTGAAGGAAACGGACAATCTGCTGCGCCCATGCCGGAGCTTGCGGCTCGACAGCGAGGACTAAAGGCATATCTGTTGCTGTGGGAACATCCGCTTCTACAGCAAGAACCTGTGGTTTGACCGAAGCGTGATGCTCCCCGGCAAGCTTGCCGGAGCAAAACTTGTCGGGAGTGCCTGCTTCAACGGAAAAAACCGTGAGGTTCGCCGGAGCAGACTGCTCCTCAGCACTCTTGGCGTCGATCTTGGTGACCTTCTTGGCGGCGGCTTCAAGAAGCTCTGCCGGAAAGTAGTCATCGGAAACCAACTTTCTCTTCTTACTCTGTCCAGTCGATGGGGTTACGGATGGTTGAGTCAGCTTGAGCACAAAGATCCCTGGTTCCACAGGTAACTTTAGTGCGGCGCACTTTGACAGGCCATCAGCAATATCGTTCTGAGCTCGTGGAACATGCTCCATTTGCAGGCCGTCAAAGTGTTCTTCTAGCTTCCTCACTTCATCAACATATGCTTCCATCAACGGACTCTGATAGTTTTTGTTTACTTGGCGGACGACCAACTGCGAGTCACCCCTGACAATGAGCTTGTTGATCCCAAGGTCTGCTGCGATTCTGAGGCCGGCAAGCAAACCCTCATACTCTGCAGTATTGTTCGTTGCTTGCTCCTTGGGAAAGTGCATCTGGACTACGTACTTGAGGTGCTCTCCGGTGGGTGCGATAAGCAGCACACCAGCACCGGCGCCTTGCAGCGAGAAGGCACCATCAAAGTACATCAACCATTCTTTGCTTGCCTCTTTGGCGAGGATGCTCGTTTCTGGAGTTTGTTCATCTGGTGTTGGCGTCCACTCCGCTAAGAATTCTGCCAATGCTCTGCTCTGTATAGTTGAGGCACTCTCAAACTTGAGGCCAAAGCTTGACAGTTCCAGTGCCCACTCGATAATCCTGCCTGTTGCTTCTGGATTCTGCAATATCCTCTTCAACGGAAAGCGAGTGACAACTGTTATCTCATGTGCCTGGAAGTAATGGCGCAACTTTCTCGAGGCCATGAGGAGGCCGAAAAGCAATTTCTGCATGCCAGAGTACCTCGACCTAGCCCCCTGCAGAAGGGAACTGACAAAGTAAACTGGGCGCTGCACCATTTTCTTCTGCACCTCCTTGCATGCCTGCGCAGATCCATCTTTGTCGGGACCAGAGCTTGTCGGAGAAGCCCCCTGCTTGTCGCTGGATTCACTTGCCGCGGTTGCTGGCTCATCGTCCGCCTCCCTCTCCGCTACTAACGCAGCACTAACCACTTGATTGGTTGCTGCTAGATACAGCAGCAACTTCTCTCGTGGCTTAGGTGCGACAAGTATTGGACTGGAGGACAGGTACCTCTTCAAGTCCTGCAGCGCAGCCTCTGCTTCCGGAGTCCATTTCATCGGACCTGCCTTTTTCAATATTTTGAAAAACGGCAAGGCGCGCTCTATGGACTTAGAGATAAACCTGCTAAGAGCAGCCACGCAACCGGCAAGCCTTCGTACATCCTTGACGCGCTTTGGTGCTTCAATCTGCTCGATGGCTTTGATCTTATCGGGATTGGCTTCAATCCCCCGCTGTGACACAAAGAACCCGAGAAGCTTGCCGGAAGGTACTCCCAACACGCACTTCTCGGGATTGAGCTTGAGGTTGATCTTGCGCAGATTTGCAAAAGTTTCGTCTAGATCTTGAATCAGAGTAGCTTTGTCCTTGCTCTTGACCACTATATCATCCATGTAGGCTTCCACATTTCTGTGTATCTGGGGCTCAAAAGCGACATGGACTACCCTTGCAAATGTTGATCCAGCATTCTTCAATCCGAAGGGCATCCATACGAAACAGTATGTGCCACATGGGGTGATGAACGCGGTTTTATCTTCATCTTCTTCTGCCATGAAGATCTGATGGTATCCTGAGTATGCATTAAGAAATGAAAGCAAATCACATCCGGCTGTGGAGTCAACAATCTGGTCAATGCGCGACAAGGGAAATGGGTCTTTGGGACAAGCTTTATTGACATCAGTGAAGTCTATACAAAGTCTCCATTTTCCGCTGGCCTTGCGCACGACTACAGGATTGGCCAACCACGTGGGATGGAGCACTCCTCTGACAAGGCCTGCTGCTTCCAGCTTCTTGATTTCTTCTGCAATAAACTCTTGGCGCTCCACCGCTTGCTTCCTGACTTTCTGCTTGACGGGCCGCGCATGAGGACAAACGGCTAGGTGGTGCTCAATCACTTTCCTGGGAACACCGGGTATGTCAGACGGCTGCCATGCAAACACGTCGACATTCGCCCGCAGGAAAGCAACGAGCGCGCTTTCCTATTTGGGGTCGAGAGTGGCACTGATGGTGAAGGTACCACCAGTGCCGTCCTCCTTGGCGGACACCTTCTTGGTCTCTGGCGGAGCTGTCATCGCCTTCTTAAACTTGCCGGTGGAGCTCGATGGTGCGTCCTCGACGGTAGCGCAGCACTCCGAAGAGGTGCGCTTGCCGGAGTGGGCATCAGAGCTCTCGCCGGACTTGGTCTTCTTCTTCCCCCCGGGAGCTTCACGGGCAAGTGACTTGCGATCGGCTGCGGCTGCTGCCTCCCGGTAAATCTCGTCGGCGCAGATAAGGGCATCTTTCTTGTCGCCAGGGAAAGAAATGACACTTATCGGGCCTGGCATCTTGAGCATGTTGTATGCATGGTGAGAGGCTGCCATGAACTTGGCGAGCGCTGGACGGCCAAGGATCCCATTGTAAGGTAATGGAAAGTCGGCAACGTCAAAAGTGACCCTCTCAGTTCTAAAGTTCAGCTCGCTGCCAAATGTGACTGGCAGCGTGATCTTTCCCTTCGGCTTGCTCCTTCCCGGGCTGATTCCTTGGAACGTGCCGGTCTCTTCGAGCTCGCTGTCAGGGATCTGGAGTTTCTGGAGGACCACGGAGGATATCAGGTTCAAGCCGGCCCCGCCGTCAACTAGCATCTTCGTGACCTTGAGGTTGCGGATAGTTGGAGAAACCAACATCGGCAAGCACCCGACCGCAGTTATGCAATCAGGGTGGTCCTCAATATCGAAGATGATAGGCGTGCTGGACCATTTCAGGGGCTTGCGTGACTCTACGGATGGCTCTGCTGCATTTACTTCCCGCATCCACTGCTTGAGTTGGCGGTGCGAAGTATGCAGAGAGGCGCCACCGTCAACGCACAGGACCTCTATGGCTTTCTGAAATTCCTGCTCATCGGCCTTGTCATCATCCATGTCTTCGTCATCGTCGTCGTCTTCATCCTTGTCGCGGCCGCGGGGAGGTCTGTCTCCTTGCCGCTGCTTGGCCTTGCCGCGGCGTCCTCCCCGGCCGGGGCGTTTCTTGCCGGCTCCTCCAGCACCTTCCTGGGCCTTCTCCTTGTCGCGTCGCTCGTACTCAGCTTTTTGCAGCTCAACGAGCTGCTCGACCTTCTTGCAGCTCTGGAGATCGTGGCCCTTGGTGCGGTGGATCTTGCAATACTGCTTGCCGGAGCTGTCCTGCTTGTCGGCGGCTGCCACAGGCTGGGCCTCCTTGCCGGAGCCACCAGCTTTAGCTTCCTTGGCGCCACCTCCGTTGCCGGTCTGCTCGACAGCTAGCACTTCCTTGCCCTTCTTCCTTCTATTGTTCCGCCGTCGGCCTTTCCTTGCCGGGGCGGCATCCTCACTGTCGGATCCTCCTGCTCCTGTATTCTCTCCGGGGAGCCTCCTCCCCTCTTCAGCGCACGCACACTTGTCGGCCAGGGTGTAAAGCTCGCTGACGTCCCAGATCTTACAAATCGCCATCTCCTCCCTCATCCTGCGGTTTCGCACATTCTGATGGAACGCGCTGATGATCGCAGCAGGGTGGACGTCTGGGATGTTGTGCTGTACACGGCTGAATCTCTGAATGTACTTGCGCAGTGGCTCTCCTTCCTTCTGGGCGAGCAGATGAAGATCACTCTCTTGGCCATGTGGCTTGTGGCCGCCTGTAAAGGCGCCGACAAATTGATGGCATAGATCTGCCCAAGAGGAGATGGAGTTGTCCGGCAAGTGCATGAGCCAGGACCTGACGTTGGGCTTGAGCACCAGCGGGAAGTAGTTGGCAAGGATCTTGTCGTCCCGTCCCCCGGCAGCCTGCAGCGCGATGGTGTAGATGCTGAGGAACTCCGACGGATGCGACTTGCCGTCGTACTTCTCTGGTATGTCTGGTTTGAAGATTTCTTGCTGGGCCACTGGACCTGCCGCAGCTCATGGGTGAACGCAGGGCAACCTACCACGTACGGCAAGTCGCCTGGCTCCCCCGGCGCGTGCATGTCGACAGAGGGCCCAGCACGCTGGTCAGATTGATGTCGCGCTTCTCTTCGGCGCTCGATGCGAGTACGAGCGTCCTCTTGTTGCCGTTCGTGGAGAACTTGGCGCTGGTCGCGATGAGCTCGTGGGTCCGACGACGCGGTGGAGCCGCTGTCGGGGTGGATCCGGCGAGTCGGTGATCTTGGCCTTCGTGGTGGAGAGTGCATGGAAGTCGCTCCTCCCTCGGTCTTGTTGCCACCGGCTCGCGTCCGGCAGTCCTGCCGTGGCAGCGAGGTGCTTGGTTGCCGCGGAGTGTCGCCGTTGGCGAAGCCGATGAGGCTCTGGATAGTGGCCCTCCACTCGTCGGTCTTGTCCGCCGTCGGAGGGTAATCTAGGAGCAGTTGAGCTCGCGCCAAGGCTTCTGCTGGAGTGGTGGGCGGCAGAGGTGAACGGTGCGAGGAGCGGGACATGCTCGGACTCCTAACCACCTTAGAAGGAGCAGTGTCCCGACCAGGCGACCGTACTTCGCTCGGGCCAGCATGTTGACGTGCATGCTGGTCTTGGACGCCACGAGAACCACCAACTTGATCTTGGCCCAGCGGATGTATGGCGCTGCGAACGCCATGACGCTGCTGGTCCCGCGCCTCCTGAGACAGGCGCGGTGCGCGTACGGACGCCGAGGTCTGTGCCGCCTTGTCTTTGGACTTGGCCGCACTGTGAGCTCCCTCGTCGACGCCCGTTCTTCCGCCGGCGTCCACTCCACCACCCGTTTGCTCCGGAGGCGGTGGAAGCGACGCAGATGGATCAGCTGCCTCCGAAGCCTTCTTCTTCGGTGGCATGTTGATGAAGACGATGAAGATTTAGCTCGCGTGCACGCCGGATCGGGTTCACATGATCTCGACACCCCCTACCTGGCGCGCCAGAGATGTCGGGGAGCTGATCCTCGAACACCTATGGGACCGGCGGGCCGAGTCCCTTTCGATTCGGTGAGGGCGGAGGTCGCACGAAGAGCGGATCAAGGTGAAGCACACGAGCGGTTTACCCAGGTTCGAGCCGCACGGATGCGTAAAACCCTACTCCTGCTTGCTTGATTGTATTGAGTTCTTGCTCAGGAGCGATGAACGCTACCAGACCGAGCGTGAGAGTGTTCTTGGTGTTTCGAATGAGCCGAACCCTTTTCTACGTTGCGCATGGGCCTCCTTTTATACGCTCAAGGGGTCACCGACAGGTGGCAATGTAGACTAGAGGAGTAAAAATGGAAAAAGAATGCGGTAGGTACAGCTACCGCTACTGTGGGCACAGTGTATCCTACCTAACTCTGACGGCAGGGGACAAGGGCATTGAATGCCCGTCTGAGACGCCTAAACAGTGCAAAAAGTGACCGTTAGGAGTGACACCGTTTGCCACGATGGCCTCCTCTTCATCTCCGCTTGCCACCACGTACCCCTGGCTGCACAGGCTCCCGCCACGTGCCCTAAGAAAGCCTCAGGGCGATGCGCGGGTGGATGCGCTGGAGCGCGGGTACAGAGTGGCAGCTGGCCCCCGGCAAGTACCTTGTCGGGGTCGTCGTCTTGTCGCCCCCGGAAGCTTGTCGCTCGCCGGACCTTGCCGGGACGCGAGGTGTGTCGCGGCAAGTTTCTTGAGGTGCCGAGGTTGGCCTTCCCGGCAAGCTCCTCTTGCCGGGACCTTGTCTCTTCCCGGCAAGCTCCTCTTGCCGGGGCCTTGTCTCTTCCCGGCAAGCTCCTCTTGCCGGGGCCTTGTCTCTTCATCTTGAATACTTTGTTCTTGAATGGCTCCAAAGGAACCAGCAGAGGACCCTGGCGGTCGCCCGGCAAGCCTTGCCATGGGGCGCTGCAACTGCCCGTGCACGAGTTCGGGATACTAGGGTACCCCTACTCTAGTACACCGACAGCGTCCATCTTGCCCTAGTGCACTTTAGCACGGGCAAGGGCCCCACTGGCACCTTCGATACAGACGGAACACTTGACGACTTCAATCCATGGACAAGCATCCACCCGCCACCTCACCAGCCCGAAGTAGCTCCCAGGCATGGCTTCCTTAGGCCACAGCCAAACTATGAGGCCCTTCATGGCCTGTTTGGCCACCCTATGGAGCTCGACTAGCTGCTTCAGCTGGTCGCTCAAGGGCACCGGGTGTCTGGCCTCAGCATACTAAGACCAGAACACCTTCTCCGTCGAGCTCCCCTCCTTGGCCCAGTAGAATGCGGCAGCGTCGTACACACTGCGGGGTAGATCTGCTAATGCTCCTGGAGAGCTCCGGATTCGTGTAAGTAACAAATAATTCACTTTCATGTGCTTGCTCTACATGGAGAATGCCTTACCAGCCGCTATCTTCTTCATTGCCTCAATTTCCTGGAGGGCTTTTTGGGCTTCGGAATTAGCGGCTTTGGCGCTCTTAAGAGCCGAGGCGAGCTCGGACTCTCGAGTCTTTGAGTCACGCTCCAAACTCTCATGTTTTTCCACGAGAGCCTGGAGCTCTTGTCGCACCTCCCCCACCCGCGCCTCCTGCTTCTCTCGCTCGGTCCGCTCCGCGGCCACATTGCTTTCGGCCTTGGACACCGCTTCCTTCAGGGTCGCCACCTCGTTCATGGCCCCTGCAATTCTCACATTATTCCTGCTATTTTTTGCAACCACATCTTTTATATACTCCCATAAGGTATTACTTACCTTCCTTGTCCTCGAGCTGCTTTTTGGCAAGGCCAAGCTCGTTCTCGGACCGCTCGAGGCTCTGCTTCAATGCATTAACCTCCGCAGTCAGTGCGGCAGAGGTCAGTAGCGCAGCCTGCATTCCCCATATTGGCATGCTTATGTTAGACTCCTGCGTACATCTTTTTAGATCCTCAGTTCGGTTTTTCTTTCCGAACACCAAACTGAGCATCAGGGGCTACTGTCTATGCGGTAATATTTTTACATATCTTAAATACATACCTCAAAGCCTATTAAAAGGATGGCACAGGCTTCAGTCAGCCCGCTCTTGGCAGACTGAACTTTCTGGATCACCACACTCATAACAGCGCGGTGCTCCTCGTCGATGGAGGCGCCATTAAGCGCTTCCAGCAAATTATCCGGTGCCTCTGGTTGGACGGAGGTCACCGGTGTCGCAGTCTCGTCCTTCTTACGAAGGGGTCGCCTGCCGGACTCCGGAACCACTGAAGGTTTCGGTACGGAGTCCGACCCAGGGCCCAACTTAGAGCCCTTTGGGGTTTGATCCCCCTTATGCTCAGAGTCCGGGAGGTTGCCTTGCGGCGTCTCCGAGACCTCCTCCTCCTGGCTGGGCCCCTTTTGGGACCCCACCTCGGTGTCATCCGCAGCGCGAGGAGAGGACGCGGCCGGAAGTGAAGTGCTATTCACGTCCGACGGAGCCAGGGAGCCACTCGTCGAAGTGTCAAGCCCGTCCTTGGGCGGGCTGCAGGGTTGTATTCGACGTTAGGAGACTCTATACGACAAATGAAACGCCATGAGTTATTCTGGTATCCGGATACTTAAGATGTCGCCGGGGGTTTATCCCTCGGTGGCCACTCCTCTTCGCCATCGTCGGCGTTGGTGAAGTAGTCCGGAGGAAGGGTCCTTCCCTTCTTGGACCCTCCGGCCTCCCCAGTTGGGGCGGCCTTCGTTTTCTTCTCTCCCCCCGCTAGGGGAGAGGCCTCTTTTTCCTCCTCGTCTTCACGGGAGGAGTCCGCCTCAGAGTAATCGGATGATGAGTCCGATAACACCTGGCGTCGGGAACTCTTCCGAGTTCCCGTGGCCTTCTTTTTGGCCTTCTTCTCCGGGACCACGTGAGGTGCCGGAACCAGCAGCCCCGTCAATCGGGCGTCCGCTGGGTCTTCTGGCAAGGGTGCCGGACAGTCAACCTGCCCGGACATCTTCTGCCAGGCCTGTTAAAGGTAAGGGAGTTTAGATCCCGCATAGAGTCAAACTATGAAAAACAAGTGTCCTGTAAAGGGTAAAATAGCTTACCTCGCTGGCTTGACGATGCGAGCTGAATCCGCGATCTTCGGTAGCGGATGCGGGAGCCTCGGCGCCCTTGAACAACACCTTTCAAGCATCTTCGTACGTAGTGTCGAAGAGCCTGCTCAAGGTTTGGTGCTGTGCCGGATCAAACTCCCACAGGTTGAAGGCCCGTTGTTGGCATGGGAGGATCCGGCGGATGAGCATGACCTGGACTACGTTGACAAGCTTGAGCTTCTTGTTCACCAGGGTTTGGACGTAGGTTTGGAGTCCGGTCAGCTCTTCCGAATTACCCCATGTTAGGCCCGTCTCTTTCCAAGAGGTGAGCCGTGTAGGGAAGCCAGATCGGAATTTGGGGGCCGCCACCCATTTAGGGTCACGCAGCTCGGTGATGTAGAACCACCCCGATTGCCACCCCTTTATGGTCTCCACGAAGGAGCCCTCGAGCCATATAACGTTGGGCATCCTGCCCACCATGGCACCTCCGCACTCCGCCTGGCGGCCACCCACTACCTTCGGCTTGACATTGAAGGTCTTCAGCCATAAGCCGAAGTGGGACTGGATGCAGAGGAAGGCCTCGCACACGACGATGAACGCCGAGATGTTGAGGATGAAATTTGGGGCCAGATCGTGGAAATCCAGGGCGTAGTAGAACATGAGCCCCCGGACAAATGGGTGAAGTGCAAAACCTAGTCCGCGGAGGAAGTGGGTGAGGAACACCACCCTCTCATGTGGCCTGGGGGTGGGAATAAGCTGCCCCTTTTCGGGGAGCCGATGCGCAATGTCGCTGGACAAGTATCCGGCCTTCCGCAGCTTTTTGATGTGTCCCTCCGTGACGGAGGAGACCATCCACTTGCCTCCCCCTCCGGACATGGCTGGGGAAGGTTGAGGCGAGATGTGCGGACTTGGGCGCTGGAGCTCGAGTGCGCGGAGATGGATAAGCAAAGGAGGAAGAAGGCGTAAATGGAAAGAGTGGATCATTATCCCCTTATATGGACGGACGAAACCATGCGTCCCCACCAGCCTGGTAAAACTCGCTTATCTCCCAAGCGCCGTAATCAATGGCGCGGTTGGGTTACCCACGCCCGTATTGATGAAAATCCCAGAATGAGGGGACATGATCTCTGCTTTGACAAGACGTGCCAAGGAAACCGCCTCGCTAAACGCGTTGAGGTGGGACAATAAAACGATTTGAATAAAGGCTTGGCCACAGTGTGATGCCACGCCACGGAATACATCAGCAGATTGAGTTTGTGTGAATATTATTCTCTCTATGGTGGTATGTAGAACTTATTTTGCAGAGCCGGACACTATCCTTGTGTTAAAAATCTTCTATGAAGTATTCGGAGGAACCCGCCTTGCAATGCCGAAGACAATATGCACGCCGGACTCGTCGTCATTGAAGCCTGGTTCAGGGGCTACTGAGGGCGTCCTGGATTAGGGGGTGTTCGGATAGCCGAACTATCACCGTTGGCCGGACTCCTGGACTATGAAGATACAAGATTGAAGACTTTGTCCCGTGTCCGGAGGGGACTTTCCTTGGCGTGAAAGGCAAGCTTGGCAATACAGATATGTAGATCTCCTACCATTGTAACCGACTCTGTGTAACCCTAACCCTCTTCGGTGCCTATATAAACCGGAGGGTTTTAGTCCGTAGGACGAACAACAATCATACCATAGGCTAGCTTCTAGGGTTTAGCCTCTCTGATCTCATGGTAGATCTACTCTTGTACTACCCATATCATCAATATTAATCAAGTAGGAGTACGGTTTTGCCTCCATCGAGAGGGCCCGAACCTGGGTAAAAACATCGTCTCCCTTGTCTCCTGTTACCATCTGCCTAGACGCACAGTTCGGGACCCCCTACCCAAGATCCGTCGGTTTTGACACCGAGAGTCACCTTGCTGCACCTTATTTACTTTTGTTACTTGTTACTCGTTACGAATTACCTTATCACAAAACTATCTGTTACCGATAATTTTAGTGCTTGCAGAGAATACCTTACTGAAAACCGCTTGTCATTTCCTTCTACTCCTTGTTAGGTTTAACACTTTTACTTATCGAAAGGACTAAAGACTTGTGGGTCATCATTGTCTCAAAATATTTTTAATTAAATAATAAAAAACTAGAGTGAAACACAAGAATTTCAGAAGAAGAATCAACTGAAAATAATATATAGTTTAGAAGTTATTAAGGATTTAAAACTAGGGACCTCTATATAAATAAGATAACTACCATCGGGTCCCTGTGGGTATTACTGAAAGCGCCTCGGACAGTAATACGCTTTCCAGTGCGAAAAGTAGAAAGAGGCAGAAGGTGCTTTCGAAAACAACAGAAAAGAATAAAACACTGATGGGTGGGCCCCACCCGTCATGTCTGAAATTCAAACGCGCCCTACGCGCGCGTGTATAGAGGGGATGTGGCGATCACCGGCGTTCCAGGAGGCAGCGGTGGTCGGGATGTGCTCGGGGTGGCACCACGCGTCGGTAGGTGGTGATGGCGGTCGCCGGCGAGCACCAAAACGACGGCGAGGTCGTCTCAGGCGGACGACAGTGTCGGTGATTGTGGTCCTTGCCAGAGAGGGCTCCGGTTGACGAATTGAGGCGTGGGATTGATTACATGGTGGACTAGGAGGCTGCTGACGGGGTTTGGGTTGAGGAGATGGCCTAACACTGACGAGAGGTTCTCGAGTGCCTCAACATATCAGGTGGACGGAGGTGGAGAAGATGACCTTCTCGAGGTCGAGGTAGTGTGCGGGAGGTCGAAATGATAGTGGCATGGTGCAGATGATGAACGGATCTCGGGGAGGCCTTTTATAGGCGATCCGAGGAGGTCAGTGGCAGAGTGGATCACGTGGTGGTTAACCTAGCTGGTGAGGTAGGTTTGGACGGCGGGCGCGGTCGGTGTGTGATTAGAGAGCTCGATGGAGTTCTCTCGAAGCGCCAACGCGACGAAGCATGAGCTCTAAGGCCTTATCCATGGCGCGACTCACGTACTAGTGTGGTCGTAGTGTCTATCTCTGGCGACTGCCTAGCGGGCGCGGGCGGTTTGGTCGGTGTGTCAACACCATAGAAGAGACGACGCATGGAGAGGAGGTAGGTAGGGGAGCAGTAGGGGAGTGAAGGCGCTGGTCGGCTGAGCTGATCCATTCGGCCACTGCTCCCGAGGGCGGTGGCAGGTGCACCAGCTGGCCATTGTGCTGCCGTCGGCAAGCGACTGACCAGAGGGTCCCCGACGACCCATTAATGAGGAGAAGAGGCGAGGACGAGGAGAATATGTGATGGAGTGCAGTGCACGACGACATTTCCCCCCTTCCTCTATCTGTTTCTGAATTTACTGAATTTTTTAAGAGTGATGAATAGTGTGCACAGAAGGTGTTTGACAAAATGCCAGAGGGCTCTAGGCATTTTAAGAATTTTTAATAATTTTTGTTGTGAGGTGTTGATGCACAAAAGAGAGTCTGGCAAAGATTCGGAATTTGTGGAGCAATATAAATTGGGTTTGGACCATGAAGTTTGAATCTGGTCCAAATTTGAACTGCCTGAAATTTGAAACTTTTGAACAGCGGAACCAAATGTTTTTGGTGAAATGGGTTGTGGGTACTGCCAAATAGATGGAGTATTTTTTGTCGATGCAAAAGAATTGGGAATAGCACGGTTCGTTTGTAAATCAAAGAAACTATGCATAAGTGAAATTCCAACTTTGGAATTTATAGAATATAGGAATATATGTTTTGTGAAGAAGGAAGGGTGTTGGATGCTGTTCTAGAGAGTGAGGATGACTAGGAGAATGATTTATTATGATAGAATAAATTTGTGAGAAAAGTTAGAAGGATTTGAAAAGAATGAAGTGACCATATCCTTAGAATATTTTTAAATGCCTCCAAAACTTTTCTAAAATGGGAAATGCTTTTGAACTTTTAACAAAAATACCAAGTTAATAAATCATCCCAAATAAGAACCATTTTAAAATTTTGATAATCCAAAGGAATAATTTTTGGGTGTTACAGCACTGATACAAATACATGTCATGCCCCTTCTGTCACTAGGATTGAGCACCTCAAGATCGAACCCGTTACAAAGCACCTCTCCCATTGCAAGAAAAATCAAGTTGGGCAAACCAAATCAATAGATCGGAGAGAAATATGAAGCCATAACAATCATGCATAAAAGAGTTCGGAGACTCTCAAATAATATTCATGGATAGATCTGATCATAAACTCACAATTCATCGGATCCCAACAAACAAACAAACCGCAAAAAAGTCATTGTATCAGATAGAATTCCAAGAACATCAAGGAGAACATTGTATTGAAGATCAAATAAAGAGAAGAAGACATCTAGCTACTAACTATGGACCCGTAGGTCTATGATATGTCTCAACGTATCTATAATTTTTATTGTTCCATGTTATTATATTATCTGTTTTGGATGTTTTATATGCATTTATATGATATTTTATATTATTTTGGGGACTAACCTATTAACCTAGAGCCAAGTGCCAGTTTCTGTTTTTCCCTTGTTTTTGAGCTTCGCGGAGAAGGAATACCAAATGGAGTCCAAACGTAATAAAACCTTCGCAATGATTTTTCTTGGACCAGAAGACACCCAGGAGACTTGGAGATCAAGTCGGAAGAGCCACGAGGCGGACACAAGGGGGCAGGGCGCGCCCCCTGCCTTGTGGGCCCCCCATGACTCCACCGACCTACTTCTTCATCCTATATATTCATATATATCCCCCAAACCACCAGAAGCATCCACAAAAACACTTTTCCACCGCCGCAACCTTCTCTTCCCGTGAGATCCCATCTAGGGGCCTTTTCCGGCATCCTGCCGGAGGGGGATTCGATCATGGAGGGCTTCTACATCAACTCTATTGCCCTTTCGATGAAGCATGAGTAGTTTACCTCAGACCTACGGGTCCATAGCTACTAGCTAGATGGCTTATTCTCTCTCTTTGATTCTCAATACCATGTTCTCCTTGATGTTCTTGGAGATCTATCAGATGTAATCTTCTGTTGCGGTGTGTTTGTCAAGATTCGATGAATTTTCTATTTATGATCAGCTTATCTATGAATATTATTTGAATCTTCTCTGAATTCTTATATGTGTGATTTGATATCTTTGTAATTCTTTGCGAACTATCGGTTTAGTTTGGCCAACTAGATTGGTTTTTCTTGCAATGAGAGAAGTGCTTAGCTTTGGGTTCAATCTTGCGGTGTCCTTTCCCAGTGACACTAGGAGCAGCAAGGCACGTACTATATTGTTGCCATCGAGGATAAATACATGGGGTTTACATCATATTGCTTGAGTTTATTCCTCTACATCATGTCATCTTCCTTAATGCATTACTCTGTTCTTCATGAACTTAATACTCTAGATGCAGGCAGGAGTCGGTCCATGTGTGGAGTAAGAGTAGTGGATGCAAGCAGGAGTCGATCTACTTGACACGGACGTGATACGTCCATTTTGCATCATGCTTTTATATCAATATTTATTGCATTATGGGTTGTTACTACACATTATGTTACAATACTTATGCCTTTTCTCTCTTATTTTATAAGGTTTACATGAAGAGGGAGAATGCCGGCAGCTGGAATTCTTGGCTGAAAAAGGAGCAAATATTACAGACCTATTCTGCACAACTCCAAAAGTCCTGAAACTCCACGAAAGTCAGTTTTGGAATATATTAAAAGTATTGGGCGAAGCAAGCACCAAAGGAGGGCCACCCAGCGGCCACGAGGGTGGAGGGCGCGCCCCCTACCTCGTGGGCCACCTGGCAGGCCCCCGATGTCCATCTTCTGCTATATGGTGTATTTTGCCCTGGAAAAAACCATAAGGCAGTTTTCCGGATGAAGCGTCGCCGTCTCGAGGTGGAACCTGGGTAGGAACAATCTAGGGCTCGGGCGGAGCTGTTCTACCGGGGAAACATCCTTCCGGGAGGGGGAAATCATCGCCATCGTCATCACCATCGATCCTATCGTCGAGAGGGGTCAATATCCATCAACATCTTCACTAGCATCATCTCCTCTCAAGCCCTAGCTCATCTCTTGTATCCGATCTTTGTCTCATAACCTCAGATTGGTACTTGTGGGTTGCTAGTAGTGTTGATTACTCCTTGTAGTTGATGCTAGTTGGTTTATTTGGTGGAAGATCATATGCTCAGATCCCTTATGCATATTAATAGCCCTCTTATTATGAACATGAATATGGTTTGTGAGTAGTTAAGTTTGTTCCTGAGGACATGGGAGAAGTCTTGTTATAAGTAATCATGTGAATTTGGTATTCGTTCGATATTTTGATGAGATGTATGGTGTCTTTCCTCTAGTGGTGTTATGTGAACGTCGACTACATGACACTTCACCATTGTTTGGGCCTAGGGGAACGCATTGGGAAGTAATAAGTAGATGATGGGTTGCTAGAGTGACAGAAGCTTAAACCCTAGTTTATGCGTTGCTTCGTAAGGGGCTGATTTGGATCCATATGTTTCATGCTATGGTTAGGTTTACCTTAATTCTTCTTTCATAGTTGCAGATGCTTGCGACAGGGGTTACTCATAAGTGGGATGATGCTTGTCCAATGAATGGCAGTACCCAAGCACCGGTCCACCCACATATCAAACTATCAAAGTAACGAATGTGAATCATATGAGCATGATGAAAACTAGCTTGACAGTAATTCCCATGTGTCCTCGGGAGCGCTTTGCTTTATATAAGAGTTTGTCCAGGCTTGTCCTTTGCTACAAAAAGGATTGGGACACCTTGGTGCACCTTGTTTACTTTTGTTACTTGTTACCCATTACGAATTACGTCATCACAAAACTATCTATTACCGATAATTTTGGTGCTTGCAGAGAATACCTTACTGAAAACTGCTTGTCATTTCCTTCTGCTCCTCGTTGGGTTCGACACTCTTACTTATATAAAGGACTATGATAGATCCTCTATACTTGTTGGTCATCAAGACTCTTTTCTGGCGCCGTTGCCGGGGAGTGAAGCGCCTTTGGTAGGTCGAAATTGGTAAGAAAACATTTATATAGTGTGCTGAAATTTACTGTCACTTGTCACTATGGAAAATAATCCTTTGAGAGGCTTGTTCGGGGTATCTTCACCCCGACCAGAAGAGCAAAGAATTTCCACCTTGCTGCACCTTATTTACTTTTGTTACTTGTTACTCATTACGAATTACCTTATCACAAAACTATCTGTTACTGATAATTTCAGTGCTTGAAGAGAATACCTTACTCAAAACCGCTTGTCATTTCCTTCTGCTCCTCGTTGGGTTCGACACTCTTACTTATCGTAAGGACTACGATAGATCCCCTACACTTGTGGGTCATCAAGACTCTTTTCTGGCGCCGTTGAGGGGGAGCAAAGCGCCTTTGGTAAGTGGAACTTGGTAAGGAAAAATTTATATAGTGTGCTGAAATTTATTGTCACTCATTACAATGGAACATAATCCTTTGAGGGGCTTGTTCGGGGTATCTTCACCCCGACCAGTAGAGCAAAGAGTTGCTCCTCAACCTACTGAACCTACTGAAAATGTTTATGTTGAAATTCCTTCGGGTATGATAGAGAAACTGCTAGCTAATCCTTTTGCAGGAGATGGAACATTGCATCCCGATTTGCACCTAATCTATGTGGATGAAGTTTGTGGATTATTTAAGCTTCCAGGTATGCATGATGATGTTATCAAGAATAAGGTCTTCCCTTTATCTTTGAAGGGAAAGGCATTGACATGGTTTAGGCTATGTAATGATATTGGATCATGCAACTACAACCGATTGAAATTGGAATTTCATCAGAAGTTCTATCCTACGTATCTGGTTCATCGTGATCGTAATTATATATATAATTTTTGGCCTCGTGAGGGAGAAAGTACCACTCAAGCTTGGGGGAGGCTTAAGTCAATGTTATATTCATGCCCCAATCATGAGCTCTCAAGAGAAATTATTATTCAAAAAATTTATGCTCGGCTTTCTCTCAATAATCGCTCCATGCTCGATACTTCTTGTACTGGTTCTTTTATGATGAAGACTATTGAATTCAAGTGAGATTTATTAGAAAGAATTAAACTCAACTCTAAAGATTGGGAACTCAACAAAGGTAAGGAGTCAGGTATAACACCTAAGTTTGATTGTGTTAAATCTTTTATGGATACTGATGCTTTTCGTGAATTTAGCACTAAATATGGACTTGACTCTGAGATAGTAGCTTCTTTCTATGAATCATTGCTACTCATGTTGATCTCCCTAAGGATAAGTGGTTTAAATATCATCCTGCCATTGAAGTAAAAGTAGTAGAACCTATTAAAGTTGAATAAAATTCTGTTACTTATAATGTTGATCATATTGTTCCTACCGCTTATATTGAGAAATCACCTTTCCCTATTAGAATAAAGGATCATGCTAAAGCTTCAAATGTGGTTCGTAAGAGTAATGCTAGAACACCTACACTCCCTGAGCAAATTAAAGTTAAACCTAGTATTGCTATGGTTAAAGATCTCTTGGTCGATAATATTGATGGGCATGTTATTTACTTCTATGATGAAGCTGCTAGAATTGCTAGACCCGATACTAAAAATAAACATAGACCTGTTGTTGGCATGCCTGTTGTTTCTGTTAAATAGGAGATCATTGTTATCATGGTTTATGTGATATGGGTGCTAGTGTGCAATACCTCATTCCTTATACAAAGAAATTATGCATGATATTGCACCTGCTGAGATAGAAGATATTTATGTTACAATTAAGCTTGCCAATAGAGATACTATTTCACAAATTGGGATTGTAAGAGATGTTGAAGTCTTGTGTTGGAAAATTAAATACCCTACTGATTTTCTTGTTCTTGGTTCCCCACAAGATGATTTGTGTCACATTATATTTGGTAGACCCTTCTTGAATACTGTTAATGCTAAGATAGACTATGAAAAGGATATTGTTACTGTTGATTTAGGGGATATATCTCATGACTTTAATTTTGCTAAATTTCGTAGACAACCCCGTGATAAAGAGTCACTACGAGAAACAGGAGATTTGTCGTCAATACTGTCTTTGTCGTCAGCATTTCGTCGGGGCAGACGGCAAAGAAAGGGTTTGCCGTCATCAGCAGACGGCAAACAAAAACTGTCGGCAAAATATACTTTGTCGTCTGCGAAAAAAAATAGACGGCAAAAAAGAGCTCACTTTGCCATCTGCAAAACGAACTAAAGACGGCAAAGATCTTTGCCGTCTGCGTTTTTTATTACACACGGCAAAATTTGCCTTTGCCATTTGTACGAATAAATGCATACGGCAAAGAAATTTGCCATCTGTAATAGAAAAGGCAGACGACAAAGATCTTTGCCGTCTTTAGTTTGTTTTGCAGACGGCAAAGCAAAGAAGCACACCTCGCGGATCCATCCCATGGATCGATGACATGACACGATCCGCGGTGCGGTGCCTCTCTTTCCGCCCACCACGCCCGACCCCACCCACCCATCCCACCACACCACCGCAGTACCATATCCCCACGTCCCCACGTACCTTATCCCCACGTCCCCACCCACCCACCCATCGAACACACCTCTCTCCCACTCCGACACCATCTCCCCCCATCGATCTCGTCTTCTCTGCTATCGGCACTGTATTGCCGCCGGTTGGTCTCGCCTCGACGCTGCCGCCCGGTCGGCCCCGCCTCCCCATCCGCGACCTCGGGCTGCCTGGCCCTGCCTCGCTGCCGCCGCCGCCTTGTCGGCCTCGCCTCCCCATCCGCAACCCTGCGCCACCTGGCCCCGCCTCACCGCCGCTGCCCGGTCGGCCCTGCCTTCCCATCTATGATGCCCGGCTTCGCGCACCGCCCGCCTCCGAGTACCAGCAGCTGCCTGCCTTGACGTCCGCTATTATCCTTCACCCCCACCTTCGCACGCCGCGGGCGTCCGCTTCCCCTGCTCTCCTCTACCGGCGGCGGGGCTTGGCGCTGACAGAGTTGGCGGGGTCAAGTGGATCCAGCGCCCGGACGAGGGTGGCGAGCTCCGGCGCGGCGGCGGACGTCTTGGGCTCCTTGGACGTCTCTATGTTCTTAACTTCATATGCAGGGTCAAAGTTAGGAGAAGGGAGAGAGGAGCAACTACTGCTCCAGCGAAGCGTGGGCGTATAGATCCAACTCATGTATTGTAACATAGTGTAATATGTTCGTGTGTAATCCGTTCATCTTGTTAAACAGAGTAGTTTTGTTTTGTCTTGTGAAATCTGTTCGTACATGTTTGATTCTTAGAACAGCAGTGTTGATGGATACGTGGAGTTCTTCATCAGTTTGTTCCTGTCGCCTCTGCACTTGTTTGTACGATATATTTTTTAACTAAAAAAATTCTTTGTTGTCTGTGATGTTTGAGGATGACGGCAAAGATGGATTCTGGCTGACAGCAAAGCAGTGATGCCGTCCGTTCCGTCTGTTGCCATTTTTTGTCGTCTGATTTTGCCGGCTGACGGCAAACAGTATAGACTGACGGCAAAGTCTTTGTCGTCACCCAGAAAAAATAGCAGACGGCAAAGAATTCTTTGCCGATTTATCTATGCCGTCTGACTTTGCCGTCTACATCTTGACGGCAAACTCTTTGCCGTCTGGATTTACGTGTTTGCCGTATGTGATCCATAGATGGCAAATTACCTGTTTCTTGTAGTGAATTGCCTAGTAAAGATGAAATTATCGGTCTTGCTTCTATTGTCGTGCTTCCTAATGATCCTTTAGAACAATATTTGCTCGACCATGAAAATGATATGTTTATGAATGAAAGAAGGGAAATAAATGAAGTATTCTTTAAACAGGGACATATTCTGAAACACAACCTGCCTATTGAAATCCTAGGGGATCCTCCTCCACCCTAGGGTGATCCCGTGTTTGAGCTTAAACAATTACCCGATACTCTTAAATATGCTTATCTTGATGAAAAGAACATATATCCTATTATTATTAGTGCTAACCTCTCAGAGCATGAAGAAGATAAATTACTGAAAACTCTGAAGAAGCACCATGCTGCCATTGGATATACTCTTAATGATCTTAAGGGCATTAGTCCCACTCTATGCCAGCACAAAATAAAATTTGAGAAAGGCAATAAACCAGTTGTTCTCATCAACGACGGTTAAATCCTAAGATGAAAAAAGTGGTAAGTAATGAAATACTAAAGCTTCTGGAGGCAGGTATAATTTATCCTGTCGCTAATAATCTGTGAGTAAGTCATGTCCTGGGTCCCTAAGAAGGGAGGTATTACTATTGTTCCTAATGATAAGGATGAATTGATCCCACAAAGAATTGTTACAGGTTATAGAATGTTAATTATTTTCTACAATTAAATAAAGCTACTAGAAAAGATCATTACCCTCTATCTTTTATTGATCAAATGCTAGAAAGGCTATCCAAACATACACATTTTTGCTTCCTAGATGGTTATTCTGGTTTCTGTCAAATACGTGTGTCAAAAGTGGATCAGGAAAAGACCACTTTTGCTTGCACTTTCAGTACCTTTGCTTATAGACGTATGCCTTTTGGTTTATGTAATGCACCTGCTACCTTTCAAAGATGTATGACTGCTATATTCTCTGACTTTTGTGAAAAGATTTTTGAGGTTTTCATGGATGATTTCTCCATGTATGGAACTTCTTTTGATGATTGCTTAAGAAACGTTGATCGAGTTTTGCAGAGATGTGAAGAAACTAACCTTGTCTTGATTGGGAGAAGTGCCACTTTATGGTTAATAAAGGTATTGTCTTGGGGCATAAAATTTTTGAAAGAGGTATTGAACTTGATAAAGCTAAAGTAGATGCTATTGAAAAGATGCCGTATCCTAAGGACATCAAAGGTATAAGAAGTTGTCTTTGTCATGATGGTTTTTATAGGAGGTTTATTAAAGACTTCTCTAAAAATTCTAGGCCTCTCACTAATCTCTTACAAAAAGATGTTCCTTTTGTCTTTGATGATGATTGTGTAGAAGCATTTGAAATACTTAAGAAAGCCTTGATTTCTGCACCTGTTGTTCGGCCACCTGATTGGAATTTACCCTTTGAAATTTTGTGTGATGCTAGTGATTATGATGTAGGTGTTGTTCTAGGACAAAGAGTTGATAAGAAATTAAATGTTATCCAATATGCTAGTAAAACCCTACACAGTGCCCAGAGAAATTATGCTACTACTGAAAAAGAAAGTTTAGCAGTTGTGTTTGCTTGTGATAAGTTCAGACCATATATTGTTGATTCCAAAGTAACTGTTCATGCTGATCATGCTGCTATTAAATATCTTATGGAAAAGAAAAATGCTAAACCTAGACTTATTAGATGGGTTCTCTTGCTACAAGAATTTGATTTGCATATTATTGATAGTAAGGGAGCTGAGAACCCCGTTGCAGAAAACTTGTCTAGGTTAGAGAATGTTCTCGATGACCCACTACTGATTGATGATAGCTTTCCTGATGAACAATTAGCCATAATAAATGCTTCTCGTACTGCTCCATGGTATGCTGATTATGCTAATTACATTGTTGGTAAATTTATACCACCTAGTTTCACATACTAGCAAAAGAAAAAGGTTTTCTATGATTTAAGACATTACTTTTGGGATGACCCACACCTTTATAAGAGCATCTCCAACAGGTGCCGAATGCGGCGCGCGCAAAAAACTGGTTTGCCGCGCGCCCATCGCCTGGTTTGGCGCGGCGCGCAGCGCTGGCTCCAGCAGCTGTGCTAAAATGTAGCGCGCAAAAAATGCAACGCGCGCACAACATTTTTTTATTTAGATAAATCGGAAGCATAGATAAATAAAAACTAGATAGATTGCATAAATAAAAAAGGATACAAAGGTATTTTACATCGGTGCAACTAGATAGATAGTTCGAAAGCATAGATAAAACTATGGCGAAACTAGATAGAAACTACTCCAAGTTGCTATCATCATCACTATTATCATCCTCGTCGGTGTCGTCCGAGGTATCGAGCCATATATCCAACCAACGATCATCGTTTTCCGTGAAGAACGACCTCCCACCTGCTGCAACGATATCAGACTGCGCATTCGCCAATGCCTTCCGCCGACGCCTATCCAACCGCGACTCGCGGCACATTCGCGTGTCCTCCTCGCGGCGCCTTGCCCACTAGACTTGCTCGTAGGCGACGTCCTCCGGGTCGCGCCGGCGCCACTCCCCCATGACCCGCTCGTCCTCCTGGGCGACGAGGATGCGGTGCTGCCGCTCAGTGTGCTCCGCACGGTCTTCTGTCGTGTTAAGACAAGGCGGCGGGGCGACATCCAGCGCCTGCTAGAGAGTGTAGACGTCCTGGAAATTCATCTGCCCACGCGGCCTGCCTAGGCGCCAGGCCGCCGCGTCGTACGCGCGAGCGGCCTCGCACGCCGTCCTGTAGGTGCTGAGGCCGAGCCGGAGATCGCCGGAGTGTATCTCTGAGTAGTACCCGCTGTTGGGGCGCAGGCGGACGCCGCGGAAGACCGACGCTCCTCGGCGGCGCGTCGGCATGGTGGCGCGTCGGTGGCGGGGCGCTGGAGCGGTGGAGGCGTGCGTGGCAGAGGAAGAGGAAGAGGAGTCGTGGAAAAGGCGTGTGGCGAGCGCCGCTTTTAATAGGCGCACCGAAAGCGGTGCGCCAAAAATGGCGCGCGAGCTGCCGCCTTTTCGCGCGCGCGCAAGCAGTTCCCGTGCGCGAGAGTTTCCCGCCACCGTTGGAGCGCAAAAACGTCTGGCGCGCGTTAAAAGTTGGGTTTACCGCGCGCGCGCATCTTTTGGCGCGGCCATTGGAGATGCTCTAAAGAAGGAGTAGATGGTGTTATTAGGAGTTGTGTACCTGAGCATGAACAGGAACATATCCTACGCAAGTGTCACTCCGAGGCTTACGGGGGACACCACGCTGGAGATTGAACTACAGATAAGGTATTGCAATCCGGTTTTTACTGGCCTACTCTTTTCAAAGATGCCCATAAGTTTGTCTTGTCTTGTGATGAATGCCAAAGAATTGGTAATATTAGTAGATGTCAAGAAATGCCTATTAACTATTCACTTGTTATTGAACCATTTGAAGTTTGGGGCTTTGATTATATGGGACCTTTTCCTTCCTCTAATGGGTATGCACATATTTTAGTTGCTGTTAATTACGTTACTAACTGGGTAGAAGCTATTCCAACTAGTAGTGCTGATCATAAGACCTCTATTAAGATGCTTAAAGAAGTTATTTTTCCGAGGTTTGGAGTCCTGATAACCCACAAGTGTAGGGGATCACGATAGTTTTTCATAAGTAAGAGTGTCGAACCCAACGAGGAGCTAAAGGTAGAATAAATATTCCCTCAAGTTCTATCGACCACCGATACAACTCTACACACGCTTGATGTTCGCTTTACCTAGAACAAGAATGAAACTAGAAGTACTTTGTAGGTGTAGTTGGATAGGTTTGCAAGATAATAAAGAGCACGTAAATAAAAAGTAGGGGTTGTTTAGATAAAGAAGCAATAAAGTAAATATAGCAAGTGTGGAAAAGTGGTGGTAGGAGTTATGAAAGTGTCCCTAAGAAATTGACTACGTTACTAGACCGATATCAAGTTTTATGTGGGAGAGGCATAAGCTAACATACTTTATCTACTTGGATCATATGCACTTATGATTGGAACTCTAGCAAGCGTCCGCAACTACTAAAGATTCATTAAGGTAAAACCCAACCATAGCATTAAAGCATCAAGTCCCCTTTTATCCCATACGCAACAATCCCCTTACTCGGGTTTATGCTTCTGTCACTCAAGCAACCCGCCATAAAAGAATCATGAACATATTGCAACACCGTACAGCGGGGATCCCTCATGCTTGCGCGACACGGAAGGCACAATAGTAAAGCAACATAACCACAAGAAAATTAAACCAATCATAGCAATTCATCAATCACCGATAGGACAAGGAAAATCTACTCAGACATCATAGGATGGAAACACATCATTGGATAATAATATGAAGCATAAAGCACCATGTTCAAGTAGAGGGTACAATGGGTAGCGGGAGAGTGGACCACTGGATAAAGATGGGGGAAGGTGATGGAGATGTTGGTGAAGATGGCGGTGGTGTTTGTGAAGATCGCGGTGATGATGATGGCCCCCGGCGGTGTTCCGGTGCCACCGGAAGCAAGGGGGAGAGAGCCCCCCTTCTTCTTCTTCTTCCTTGACCTCCTCCCTAGATGGGAGAAGGGTTTCCCCTCTGGTCCTTGCCTCCCATGGCTTGGGAGAGGCGAGAGCCCCTCCGAGATTGGATCTATCTCTCTGTTTCTGCGTTCTGTGATTCTGCCCCTTCACTGTTACCTTTATATCTAGAGATCCGTAACTCCGATTGGGGTGAATCTTTCGCCCAGATTTTTCTCGTAAAATTAGCTTTCTTGCGGCAAAAGAAGAGCGTCAACCGCCGTATGGAGAGCCAAGGAGAGTCCAGGGCACGCCTGCCTCCCTGCGGCGCGCCCCCTATCTCCTGGCCCCCTCGGGCACCGTCTCGCGTTGATTTTACTTCCCAAAAATCACAAATATTCCAAAATAATTCTTCGTCCATTTTTATCCCATTTGGACTCCGTTTGATATTGGGTTTCTGCGACACAAAAAACATGCAACAGACACGAACTGGCACTGGGCACTGGATCAATATGTTAGTCCCAAAAAATAGTATAAAAAGTTGCCAAAAGTATATAAAAGTTGAATAATATTGGCATGGAACAATCAAAAATTATAGATACGATGGAGACGTATCAGCATCCCCAAGCTTAATTCCTGCTCGTCCTTGAGTAGGTAAATGATAAAGAAGATAATTTTTGATGTGGAATGCTACCTAGCATAATCTTGATCATATGTCTAATCATGGCATGAATATTAATACACGAGTGATTCAAAGCAATAGTCTATCATTTGACATAAAAACAATAATACTTCGAGTGTACCAATAAAGCAATCATGTCTTTTCAAAACAACATGGCCAAAGTAAGTTATCCCTACAAAATTATATAGTCTGGCTATTGCTCTATCTTCATCACACAAAGTATTTAATCATGCACAACCCCGATGACAAGCCAAGCAATTGTTCCATACTTTAGTAATCTCAAACTTTTTCAACTTTCACGCAATACATGAGCGTGAGCCATGGATATAGCACTATAGGTGGAATAGAAAATGATGGTGGGGATTATGTGGAGAAGACAAAAAGGGAGAAAGTCTCACATCGACGCGGCTAATCAACGGGCTATGGAGATGCCCATCAATTGATGGCAAGGCGAGGAGTAGGGATTGCCATGCAGCGGATGCACTAGAGCTATAAGTGTATGAAAGCTCAAACTGAAAACTAAGTGGGTGTGCATCCAACTTGCTTGCTCATGAAGACCTCAGGCATTTGAGGAAGCCCATCATCGAAATATACAAGCCAAGTTCTATAATGAAAATTCCCACTAGTATATGAAAGTGATAACTCAAGGGACTCTCTATATGAAGAACATGGTGCTACTCTGAGGCACAAGTGTGGTAAAAGGATAGTAACATTGCCCCTTCTCTCTTTTTCTCTATTTTTTTTTTCCTTTTTGTTTATTCTTTTGGTGGGCTTCTTTGGCCTCCTTTTTTTATTTGGGCTTCTTTGGCCTCTTTTATTTTTCATAAAGTCTGGAGTCTCATCCCGACTTGTGGGGGAATCATAGTCTCCTTCATCCTTTCCTCACTGGGGCAATGCTTCTAATAATGATGATCATCACACTTTTATTTACTTACAACTCAATATCTAGAACAAAGATATGACTCTATATGAATGCCTCTGGCGGTGTACCGGGATGTGCAATGATCTAGCATAGCAATGACATCAAAAACGGACAAGCCATGAAAACATCATGCTAGCTATCTTACGATCATGCAAAGCAATATGACAATGAATGCTCAAGGCATGAATATGATGATGATGGAAGTTGCATGGCAATATATCTAGGAATGTCTATGGAAATGCCATAATAGGTAGGTAAGGTGGCTGTTTTGAGGAAGATAAAAGGAGGCTTATGTGTGACAGAGCGTATCATATCACGGGGTTTGGATGCACCGGCGAAGTTTGCACCAACTCTCGAGGTGAGAAAGGGCAATGCACGGTACCAAAGAGGCTAGCAATGATGGAAGGGTGAGAGTGCGTATAATCCATGGACTCAACATTAGTCATAAAGAACTCATATACTTATTGCAAAAATCTACAAGCCATTGAAAATAAAGTACTACGCGCATGCTCCTAGGGGGATAGATTGGTAGGAAAAACCATTGCTCGTCCCCGACCGCCACTCATAAGGAAGACAATCAATAAATAAAATTGTGCTCCAACTTCATCACAAAGTGGTTCACCATACGTGCATGCTACGGGAATCACAAACCTCAACACAAGTATTTCTACTAATCCACAACCGCCCACTAGCATGACTCTAATATCACCACCTTTATATCTCAAAACTATTGCAAGGAATCAAACATATCATATTCAGTGATCTACAAGTTTATGTAGGATTTTATGACTAACCATGTGAATGACCAATTCCTGTCATCTCTATAAATAGATCTAAGTGAAGCAAGAGAGTTTAATTCTTTCTACAAAAGATATGCCCGCGCTCTAACAAATATAAGTGAAGAAAAAGAGCATTCTACAAATGGCGGTTTTCTATGTAAAGAGAAATAGGCAATCCAAACTTCAAACGATATAAGTAAAGCACATGAAGCATTCTATAAAGCCATACTCAAAATATTTAAGTGAAGTGCAATGTGCATTCTATAAATCAACCAAGGACTATCTCATACGAGCATGGTGCATAAAAGAAAAGTGAAAACTAAATGCAAAAGATGCTCCAAGGTTGCACATATCACATGAACGAAACGAATCCGAAAACATACCGATACTTGTTGAAGAAAGAGGGGATGCCTTCTGGGGCATCCCCAAGCTTAGACGCTTGAGTCTCCTTGAATATTTACTTGGGGTGCCTTGGTCATCCCCAAGCTTGAGCTCTTGCCTCTCTTCCTTTTCCTCATATCGAGACCTCCTCGCTTAGACACTTCATCCACACAAAACTTCAACAGAAAACTCGGTAAGATCCGTTAGTATAATAAAGCAAATGTCACGACCGATTTTCTGGGTAATAATTTCCAGAAAATGGTCGGTGTGCTCACCAGCCCTAGGATTACTGTTAGCTGATGAGGCACCAAATTGATACAGAAATCCAAGCAAAGTACAAAATATGTAGTACAAGACCATTTTGGCCTGTGAGTACAACAAATGGTTTCTAGTGGTTGAGGGAGGAAGCGGTGTGAGGATCATCAGTGTCTATGGGACTCCATTTCCCAACAGGAATAGCTGACCAGGTTAACTCCTATCTTCGCGAGGCTGCTATCACCGTTGCTCAGGTTCCGTGGATGTCATCGCGTCGCTCCTCAAGCAAGAAATCTGGCCAAGACAATAGCCAGGGACAAGCCAGTGAGTACTTTGAATGTACTCGCAACATTATGAACACGTGTATAATATAAATGATAATTGTGCGCTGACATATTCTATGATCACATCGTCATTCATAAAATAAAATCCCTGGTGCATGCATGCAGGTTATTCATATGCAACACAAATAAGCAATAATGGGGTGGAAATAAAATGTCGCAGTCGGGCATCTGTGCGACACCACATAAAGGGCTTATATCGAAGAGTAAATGACATGCGTGCCACAGTCGGACGTCGAAGCGACATCGCAGAAAGGGCTTATATCAAAATAAATAACAAGCGTGCCACAGTCGGACGTCTGAGCGACATCGCAGAAAGGGCTTATATCAAAATAAATAATAGGCAATGCCACAGTCGGACGTCTGAGCGACATCGCAGAAAGGGCTTATAAAATAAATAATCACATTGAATATCCAGGAGGTAGAACAGTCCCAGGGATACTCAATAATTCAAATAATATAATGGGTTAGTCCATAATAAACATAACCTAATTATCACAAGTCATCAGTCCTGATCCACGTTCTGGTTTAGTAGTTTCTCCTCCGAAGACCGACACTAAGACCGACACTTGACCCAACCCAGACTGTAGTCCTTAACCATGGACACGGCTATTCGAATAGGTTTAATCTCTGCAGAGGGTGTACTCTTTACCCACGAGTAACGGATTCCTTTAGTCTATCAAGACTAATTCCTTCTACGGTCTTTTAAATGAAAACGCACCTGACTTGCACACACCAGCTTAACTTACCGGTGTCTGGAATCACCCACGACACTCATTAAGCAAAACTCTAAGTGGGGAGGCTACAACCTCGATTAGCATGGGATCACAAAATTTTATACCGCGCGCAAAACTGGGGAAGCTATCCCTTCGGCTACAACCGAAACACCCATGCCCACTGACCGGATGACTGGCTTTAATCCATGGCCTTGGTACCCTCATCCCGGCCCCTCTGTACGGTGTGTGCTAGAAAGGGGTTGACAAATTACTAAACCGTACCCTACCTGTGGCAGGGACAAGTGGTAGCACGAAACAAGTGTGGGGGTTACTGGAACAAGACTCGATCTACGGTCGACTCAGGAGGTTTATAATTTCCCTGCATGACATGTATAACAAATATATTTCAAACAACACAATCAACACTCATTATACCTTACTATGCCATACCGGACACAGCCGTCCCGACGGAGACCGGCGACAAGCTCACGCCTACCCAAGGCAGAGGCTTTCCCGGATTCCTTCCGGCATGCATGCAAGGCACATGAGAATGATTACCATCACAAGTGTGTTCATTACCAACAGCATGGAAATCACTAATATGCATCCATGCAAATGATCATATCACATGAAATAACAAGTTCTCCGAAATGAGGTGGTGTTATAAACGTGTCAACGAACACACCAAAAATATTATGTCGGGGTTCAGAATGCTTGCCTTCAAGGTGTGGAGAGTCAGGGTGCATTCCAAAACTTTGAAAGTTTTCTCCTCTCTCCAACAAATCCTATTTTTGGAAATATTTAAATTAACACACAATCTCAAAACAGCACAAAAAAGTTGTTTCAATTTTTTGAAATAAATCTTAAAATAAACTAGACAATATTTGAGAGAGGTAGGAAAAAGAATCAACTCATTTGGAGTTATAATTAAAAAGTTATAGGCAGTCAAAGTTGTGGTCAAAACTGGTTTTTAAATAAAACAAAAAGGAAAAGGAAACGGTACACGTCGAAAGCGTATTTTGGATTCTACGCTTCCACTTACTCCAGCGTGGACGGCGCGTGAGTCACTGACAGTGGGCCCGCCTGGCCCACTGGTCAGGTTTGACCAATCTATCTCTCCCTCCTCTTCCTCTGCCCGAACGGCGGCGAGGCAACGGCGATCAATGCCCGCGAACGGCGGCTTCCCGCGGGCTCCAGAGGGTCGGGATGGATCCGCAAGACCGGGGCGGTCCTCCCGGTGGTCGTTGGGTCTGCGGGGACGGAGTGAGCTGCCGGTGGCGAGCTTCGCGACGGAGGAGGCATTCGGGAGCAGAGTGGTTTTGGGGCTGCGGTGGTTACCGATCGGAATTGAACAGGGGGAAGGGTTCAGGGGAGGAAGATAGATCTTCTGGTGGAGAGAGTGGAGAGGGGGAGGCTCCGGTGGTGCCGGAGTGGTCGATATGGCGGCGGCGGCTGTGTTTGCCGGAGAAGAGGAAGACGACCCCTCTAGTCTTTCTACTACCACAGGAGGGTCAGCAAGGGCGTGAGGGAAGTCCCTTGAGGGCTTGACGAGCACGGGGCTTCCTTTTATAGCGCGACGAGGTCGGTTCCACGGCGGTGGGGATAACATCACCGGCGATCGACGTTCTGTAGCAGCAGGGGGACGTGGCGGGGCTGAGGATGGCGGCATGAGCTAGCAGACGAGCGGGGCACTGCTCCAGGGCAAGCTGGCGAGCGGGAGTGGCTCGGGCGGCGCCGACATGGCCGGGGCCTGCATGCGGCCGTCAACTAGCTGTCACGACTGTCCTGGTGGTGGCTCTGTGGGGTGCCAGGGGTGGTCGGGGTGGCGTGGCGGTGAAAGAGGGTACATGGCGCTAGCTGCTGTTGGCCAAGGGCCGGAACGAGTGCGGGGCAGGACGCGGCAGCTCGGGCGCACGTGCGTGCCAAACGCACGCTCTGAGCGCGCCTAGAGCACGCCCGGACGTGTTCAACGAAATGCCAGGGTAGTCTAGAGTGCTTGAGCGAGGCTGGCAAGTAACAGGACTAGTTTAGGGTTAGCAAGGGGATCAAGGGACATGGTGGATAGGTTAGGGGCTCAAGTTCACAATGTAAACTTGAAATCATGCCAATTCTGGCTATGCACTCAGGGTGTTTGACAAAATGCCACATGTACCTAGGCTTTTCTTGGAGTGGCCAAATTCTCCAGATCAGTGTCTCCTTGGATGTATGAGAGGGTGGTGAAGTTAGTTTGTTAAAAGGAGAAACTTGTTAGTGCAAGTTTTGCAAAACTTCAGTTTTTGACAGAAAGAAGAGGGTATGATTGCAAGCACTTAGAATCATCCAATGGGTCCACTCTCCTGGACTTAAGGGTTTGGCAAGGTGCACTACAAGCAGGAGAAAGTTCAAGGGTAAAGGAGCAAGTTAGAAGGTGGTTGCAGTACAAATCACCAAGTTGCACCAGAATGAATATGAGGCTGATCCACTCAAATTTTTCAAAGAACATCACTGGATTTTTGCATAAAGTTGAATCATAAGCTACTACCAGCATCCCATAATTTTGGTGGAGGCTAGAAAGAAGTATTTAAAAGAGTTGTAGTGCAAAATTGCCCACTGGACCAGAGAAGAAAAAATGGGTGTAGAGCTCAAACTATTTCATGAATAAAAGATATTTTTGCATAAAAGTGATTTAAAAACATCACCTGACATCTCCAAATTTTGGTTGGAATATTAAGTGAATCTATCAAATGGTTGTAGTTCAAATATGGCCATATAACCTTGGAAAACCATTTTCCAAGAAAATAAAGATCAAGCAAATTAATTATGTAATTAGTTCTACTAATAAAAGAAAAGTTTTTCTTGAGAGGTTAAACAAGTCCAATAACATATTTGAAAAGTTTTCACTCTGGGAAAAACTTCATAATAGCAAGGGAGAAAAGGTTTAAAAAAATATCAAAAGGGAGCCCAGAAAATAAAAGTTTTAATTTCCTGGCAAAATTTTAATTAATAAAACCAGGTCAAAATTTTGGGGTGTCACAGCAAATCACCACTCTAAGTACTGTAGAAAACCAATTCATATCTTATTTTTGCATTGTGTATACTGTAATATAGTTTTTCCATGGCTTAATCCACTGATATAAATTGATAGATTCATCAAAACAAGCAAACTATGCATCAAAAACAGAATCTGTCAAAAACAGAATAGTCTGTAGCATTCTGAACATTCACCATACTTATGGGAGCTCAAAAATTCTACCAACATTAGGAAAAATAAACAAGTTGTATAGCAAGACATTGCAAAAGGAATCAGAACCATTTGACGTTCCAGATAAAAATGTAAAATCGCGCACTACAGCCAAAGTTTCTGTCCTGCACCGTACAAACCAACAAGCATTGTAAACATCCTAAAGGAAAACCCTGGCACATTATTTTTATAATAAAATGGAATTGTACAAGGGGATAATTATTTTTGATGAAAAGTTTCTGTAATCAAGATTCACAAAGTTTCCGTGAGCATGAACAAAGTTCAAGGCTAGCTCCCACTTCAACAATGCTTGTCTTTCTCACTTTCACTTCCCTTTTTGAAAAGTTTTTAGGTTCCCCTCTTTATTTTTTGTTTTTAAAATATATAAAAGCAATCAACAGAAATAAATGACTCTCTAAAACTTCCGGGTTGTCTCCCTGGCAGCGCTTTCTTTAAAGCCATTAAGCTAGGCATTTTAGTGCTCAAGTAATGAATCCACCCGGATCCCAAGGTATATCAAAGCCAATTTTAGTTAACAATGATTTGTAATTTAGTGGTGAGCACAAAGCAACGTATATCATGCAACAACGAAGTCTAACTCTCTTTCTATGCATCGGCATGTCATAAAAGAACAATTCATGCACACATAGTAAAGGCCAACGCATAGTATAAGCAGTTTTTTGCAATTTCATAGTATGGGAAACATAGAGAGGTGGAGAAATAGTTCCTCTCTCATAATAATTGCAAGTAGGAGCAGCAAGCACATGCATATTATATCTATCAAAATCATCATGTGCAATGATAGAAGGCAACCCATCAATATAATCCTTAATAAGCACAAACTTCTCCGATATAGCGTAGTTGGGAGAATTCAAAAAGATAATAGGACTATCATGCATGGGTGTAATAGCAACAATTTCATGTTTAACATAAGGAACTATAGCAAGTTCATCTCCATAAGCATAATTCATATTGGCATTTTGGCCACAAGCATAGCAAGCATCATTAAAAAGGGATATTTCAAGAGAATCAACGGGATCATGGAAATCGTCATAGCAATCATCCTTAGGTAAGCACGAAGGGGAATTAAACAATGTATGAGTTGAAGAGTTACTCTCATAGAAGGTGGGCACGGGTAGCTAATCCGTTCTTCCTCCTTTTGTTCTTCACTCTCCTCATCATCTTTTTCATCCAATGAGCTCACAGTTTCATCAGTTTCTTCTTCCATAGCTTCCTGCAAAATATTAGTCTCTTCTTGGACAGCGGAGACTTTCTTCATTAAAACATTAATATAATAATTGTATTCATAATTTTCATAGCAATATCTAAGTATAGCAAGATTTTCACGCCTATAAACACCATCATCATCAAAAGCTTTATACTTTTCAAACAAAGATTCAATTTCATAAGCAGCCTTAAAAGCAACAAATTCTTCTATTTGTTCAACATCATAGTAATCATATAAACCATTAGCATAAGAAGCTAAGGTTTCATTATCATTAAATTTGCATGAAAAGGGAAGGTGTGGAGCCTTCATCCTAGAGCAACAAGTAATACCATATCTCAAGCATAGTTGGCGAGCATACCAACGCAACATAATAAATTGATCCCATAATAGTTTCCCTTTTTGTGTCGAGCGATAATCCCTAAAGTATTCACGTTGATCCAACGTGTCTCCCATTATAAAGTTGGATGGGGTTTTCTCAGGATTATCAAAGTAGTACATAATATCTTGCAAATAATGAGCATCGGGGGTTTTAGGAGTTACCCCATCTCTATGAGTAGCAAGTACACCTAATTGTTTTAGTATTTTCTGTTCCATATCCATAACTAAAGATAGAGAACAGCTAAGAACAACAAATAAAAATTACTTAGTGATAAAGCAAACAAGCACACACAAGAATATTCACCCCACGCTATGACTCCCCGGCAACGGCGCCAGAAAAAGGTCTTGATAACCCACAAGTGTAGGGGATCGCAACAGTTTTCGATAAGTAAGAGTGTCGAATCCAACGAGGAGCTAAAGGTAGAATAAATATTCCCTCAAGTTCTATCGACCACCGATACAACTCTACACACGCTTGATGTTTGCTTTACCTAGAACAAGTATGAAACTAGAAGTACTTTGTAGGTGTAGTTGGATAGGTTTGCCAGATAATAAAGAGCACGTCAATAAAAAGTAGGGGTTGTTTAGATAAAGAAGCAATAAAGTAAATATAGCGAGTGTGGAAAAGTGGTGGTAGGAGTTATGAAAGTGTCCCTAAGCAATTGACTACGTTACTAGACCGATAGCATGTTTTATGTGGGAGAGGCATAAGCTAACATACTTTCTCTACTTAGATCATATGCACTTATGATTGGAACTCTAGCAAGCGTCCGCAACTACTAAAGATTCATTAAGGTATAACCCAACCATAGCATTAAAGCATCAAGTCCCCTTTTATCCAAGACGCAACAATCCCCTTACTCGGGTTTATCCTTCTGTCACTCAAGCAACCCACCATAAAAGAATCATGAACATATTGCAACACCCTACAGTGGGGATCCCTCACGCTTGTGCGACACGGATGGCACAATAGGATAGCAACATAACCACAAGCAAATTAAACCAATCATAGCAATTCATCAATCACCGATAGGACAATGAAAATCTACTCAGACATCATAGGATGGCAACACATCATTGGATAATAATATGAAGCATAAAGCACCATGTTCAAGTAGAGGGTACAGCGGGTAGCAGGAGAGTGGACCGCTAGATATAGATGGGGGAAGGTGATGGAGATGTTGGTGAAGATGGCGGTGGTGTTGGTGAAGATCGCGGTGATGCTGATGGCCCCCGGCGGCGTTCCGGTGCCACCGGAAGAAAGGGGAGAGAGCCCCCCCCCCCCTTCTTCTTCTCCTTCCTTGACCTCCTCCCTAGATGGGAGAAGGGTTTCCCCTCTGGTCCTTGGCTCCAATGGCTTGGGAGGGGCGAGAGCCCCTCCGAGATTGGATCTATCTCTTTGTTTCTGCGTTCTGTGATTCTACCCCTTCACCGTTTCCTTTATATCTGGAGATCCGTAACTCCGATTGGGGTGAATCTTTCGCCCAGATTTTTCTCGTAAAATTAGCTTTCTTGCGGCAAAAGAAGAGCATCAACCGCCTTACGGGGGGGCAGGAGAGTCCAGGGCGCGCCTGCCTCCCTAGGGCGCACCCCCTATCTCCTGGCCCCCTCGGGGACTGTCTCGCGTTGATTTTACTTCCCAAAAATCATAAATATTCCAAAATAATTCTCCGTCTGTTTTTATCCCGTTTGGACTCCGTTTGATATTGGGTTTCTACAAAACAAAAAACATTCAACAGACAGGAACTGGCACTGGATCAATATGTTAGTCCCCAAAAATAGTATAAAAAGTTGCCAACAGTATATAAAAGTTGAATAATATTGGCATGGAACAATCAAAAATTATAGATACGACGGAGACATATCAAGTCCCTAGATATTTAATGATTGATGGTGGTACACATTTTATTCATGGTGCTTTTCGGAAAATGCTTGCTAAGTACGATGTTAATCATTAAATTGCATCTCCATACCATCCTTAGTCAAGTGGTCAAGTAGAATTGAGTAATAGAGAGATTAAATTGATCTTGCAAAAGACTGTTAATAGATCTAGAAAGAATTGGTCCAAGAAACTTGATGATGCATTAAGGGCCTATAGAACTGCATATAAAAATCCTATGGGTATGTCTCCATATAAAATGGTTTATGGGAAAGCATGGCACTTACCTCTCGAATTAGAACATAAGGCATATTGGGCTATTAAAGAGCTCAATTACGATTTCAAACTTGGCGGTGAGAAGAGGCTATTTGACATTAGCTCACTTGATGAATGGAGAACCCAGGCCCATGAGAATGCCAAACTGTTTAAAGAAAAAGTTAAAAGATGGCATGACAAAGGGATACAAAAGCATGAGTTTAATGTAGGTGATTATGTTTTGGTATACAACTCTCGTTTAAGATTTTTTGCAGGAAAGTTTCTCTCTAAATGGGAAGGTCCTTACATTATCGAGGAGGTCTATCATTCCGGTGCCATGAAAATCAACAACGCTGAAGGCACGAATCCGAAGGTGGTGAACGGCCAAAGAATCAAACATTATATCTTAGGTAATCCCATAAATGTTGAAACCAATATTATTGGCATGGTAACCCCGGAGGAGTACATAAGGGACACTTTCCAGAACGTTTCAGACTCCAAAAAGGAATAGGGATGTGGTACGTAAGTAAATCGACTCCAAAACTGCTCAAATAGCAATTTTTCTCCGTTTTGGAATATTTAAAAAATTAGAAAATAAGAAGTAGTCCGAAAGAGACACAAGGCATCCACGAGGGTGGAGGGTGCGCCCTGCCCTCCTGGGCGCGCCCCCTGCCTCGTGGACACCTCGTGTGCCCTCTGGACTCCGTTTTCTTGCACGATACTTCTTTTGGTCGGTAAAAATTCATTATATAATCTCCCGAAGGTTTTGACCACTGTACCACAACAAAATCCTCTGCTTTTGTTTCAAGCTATTTTTCTGACAGATCTAGACCACCATGACGTCTCCAAGCGCCCCCAAGGAAAAGTTTTTCGAGAAGGTAATCAACCCTTACCTAGCAGAGGTGCTGCAACACCCTCAAACCATTGAGATGCGTGAGGGGGTGCTGCACATCCGCAATGTTGAGGGACCGAGGAGGACCGGAAGTGTGGAGATAAGACTCGAAGCAATGGAGCAACAATTTTTCAAGTGCCAAGGGATGGTGGAATGCGGACTCAATGCCAACCACATGATGATCGCGGAGTTCACCAACAACCACAAGCTGGATGCCAAGAACATTGGGGAGACCATCTTCAAGCTTCACGAGAAAATCGAGCACCTCCAAGCCCAGATCTATGACCTACAAAACCAAAACTGTGAGTATGAATATAGATTCAAGAGGATGAGTTTGGCTGCAGATTTGAGGATCCCGGAGACTCGATCATCCTTCTATGATGGTGATCCTATGCCTTGGAAGATGGACGACAAGTCTACATCATCAACAACTCCATCATCACCACCTCCAAAGAAAGAGACATAAACACATGGGTATGGGCACTCCCCTTGGCAACTGCCAAGCTTGGGGGAGGTGCCCCGATATCGTATCACCATCACACTTCTATCTTTACCGTTTTTCTTAGTTCGGTCCTTTTGGTTATATCTTGATCTAGTAGAATAAAGTTTAGTATGATCTAGCTTTGAGTTTTGTTTCGATCCCTATCTATGTAATCGAGTCCGTGAGCTATATATAATAAAGATTAGTTTTGAGTTGAGGGCTTTTGCTATCTTGCTATGATCTTGAGGGAGTAAAAAGAAAGAACAAAAAGAAAATAAAAAGATCATATTGATCTTATGGAGAGTAATGACTTCACATATAAAGAGTATAATGAATAAAAGTTGTTGAGAGTTGACAAACATAGTTTTGGTCATTGTTTCAATTTATAGGAAGTAATAAAGAAAGAAAGGTTTTCACATATAAATATACTATCTTGGACATCTTGTATGATTGTGAGCACTCACTAAAATATTACAAGCTAAAAAGTTGATGTTCGACAAGGAATACAACGTAATGGGTTATGTTTTCTTATATCCAAATAAGTTATATTGTCATGGATCATCCAACATGTTGAGCTTGCCTTTCCCCCTCATGCTAGCCAAATTCTTTGCACCAATTAGAGATACTACTTGTGCTTCCAAAATCCCTAAACCCAGTTTTGCCATGAGAGTCTACCATACCTACCTATGGATTGAGTAAGATCCTTCAAGTAAGTTGTCATCGGTGCAAGCAATAAAAATTCCTCTCTAAATATGTACGATCTATTAGTGTAGAGAAAATAAGCTTTATACGAGCTTGTGATATGGAAGAAATAAAAGTGACGAACTGCATAATAAAGGTCCCTATCACAAGTGGCAATATAAAGTGATGTTCTTTTGCATTAAGATTTTGTCCATCCAACCATAAAAGTGCATGAAAACCTCTGCTTCCCTCTGCGAAGGGCCTACCTTTTATTTTTACCTTCTACCCTTATACAAGAGTCATGGTGATCTTCACCTTTCCTTTTTACACTTTATCCTTTGGCAAGCACTATGTGTTGGAAAGATCCTGATATATATATATAAATATCCACTTGGATGTAGGTTTTCATAAATTATTATTGTTGACATTACCCTTGAGGTAAAAGGTTGGCAGGCAAAACTATAAGCCCCTATCTTTCTCTATGTCTGATTAAAACTTCATACCCATAAGTATCGTGTGAGTGTTAGCAATTGTGAAAGACTAAATGATAGTTGAGTATGTGGACTTGCTGAAAAGCTCTTATATTGACTCTTTCCGATGTATGATAAATTGCAATTGCTTCAATGACTAAGATAATAGTTTGCTAGTTATCAATGAAGTTTCTGATTCATACTTTACATTGTAAATAAATAGTTACTTTAAAATAAGAAATCATATGACAATATATATGTTGTTGTTCTAAAGATGATCATGATGCCCTCATGTCCGTATTTTATTTTATCGACACCTCTATCACTAAACATGTGGACATATTTTTTGATATTGGCTTTCACTTGAGGACAAGCGAGGTCTAAGCTTGGGGGAGTTGATACGTCCATTTTACATCATGCTTTTATATCAATATTTATTGCATTATGGGCTGTTACTACACATTATGTTACAATACTTATGCCTTTTCTCTCTTATTTTATAAGGTTTACATGAAGAGGGAGAATGCCGGCAGCTGGGATTCTGGGCTGGAAAAGGAGCAAATATTAGAGACCTATTATGCACAACTCCAAAAGTCCTGAAACTCCACGAAAGTCAGTTTTGGAATATATTAAAAATATTGGGCGAAGAAAGCACCAGAGGGGGGCCACCCAACAGCCACGAGGGTGGAGGGCATGCCCTACCCCTCTAGGCATGCCCCTGCCTCGTGGGCCACCTGGCAGGCCCTCGATGCCCATATTCTTCTATATGTTGTCTTTTGCCCTGGAAAAAATCATAAGGAAGTTTTCGGGATGAAGCGCCACCGTCTTGAGGCGGAACCTAGGCAGGACCAATCTAGGGCTCTGGCGGAGCTGTTCTGCCGGGGAAACATCCCCCCGGGAGGGGGAAAACGTCGCCGTCGTCTTCACCATCGATCCTATCATCGAGAGGGGGTCAATCTCCATTAACATATTCACCAGCACCATCTCCTCTCGAACCCTAGTTCATCTCTTGTATCCGATCTTTGTCTCAAAACCTCAGATTGGTACATGTGGGTTGCTAGTAGTGTTGATTACTCCTTGTAGTTGATGCTAGTTGGTTTATTCGGTGGAAGATCATATGTTCAGATCCTTTATGCATATTAATACCCCTCTGATTATGAACAAGAATATGATTTATGAGTAGTTACGTTTGTTCCTGAGGACATGGGAGAAGTCTTGTTATAAGTAATCATGTGAATTTGGTATTCGTTTGGTATTTTGATGAGATGTATGTTGTCTTTCCTCTAGTGGTGTTATGTGAACGTCAACTACATGACACTTCACCATTGTTTGGGCGTAGGGGAAGGCATTGGGAAGTAATAAGTAGATGATGGGTTGCTAGAGTGACAGAAGCTTAAACCCTAGTTTATGTGTTGCTTCGTAAGGGGATGATTTGGATCCATATGTTTCATTCTATGGTTAGGTTTACCTGAATTCTTCTTTCATAGTTGTGGATGCTTGCAATAGGGGTTAATCATAAGTGGGATGCTTGTCCAAGAAAGGGCGGTACCCAAGCACCGGTCCACCCACATATCAAATTATCAAAGCAACGAACGTGAATCATATGAGCGTGATGAAAACTAGCTTGACTATAATTCCCATGTGTCCTCGGGAGCGCTTTTCTCCATATAAGAGCTTCTCAATCAATTGCTCGACAGTAATTTGTTCACCCACTGTATTATTTGCTATCTTTAGAGAAGGCACTAGTGAAACATATGGCCTCCGGGTCTATTTTCCATCATATAAGTTTTGGATCTACTATTTTGCAATCTTTTACTTTTCAATCTATAAACCAAAAATACCAAAAATATTTACTTTATCTTTTGTTTAGTTTCATCAATCTCTATTAGATCTCACTTTTCAAAGTAACCGTGAAGGGATTGACAACCCCTTTATCGCGTTGGGTGCAAGTTGTTTGATTGTTTGTGCAGGTATTGGTGATTTGTGCGTTGTCTCCTACTAGATTGATACCTTGGTTATCTAACTGAGGGAAATACTTATCTCTACTTTGCTGCATCACCCTTTCCTCTTCAAGGGAAAAACCAACGCAAACTCAAGAAGTAGCAGGAAGAGTTTCTAGCACCGTTGCCGGAGAGATCTATGCCAAGTCAAGACATACCAAGTACCCATCATAAAACTCTTATATCTTGCATTACATTATTCGCCATTTGCCTCTCGTTTTCCTCTCCCCCACTTCTAAAACAATTTTTGAAAAGATTTTCCTTTTTCTTCATTTTCTTTCTATATGTCTTTGTGTATCCATGTGCCTTCTATTTGCTTGCATCTTTGCTTGCTAAAAATCTATTTATATGGATCTACTTAAAGTGTTCTACTTGGATCATCTTCGATCTATATGTGCTCGTGCTGAAACCGCAACTAGTTTAGTTGAGGGAAAATCCTTAGATGAGCATGCTCATTTTGTGCATCACCATTTGTCTGAAAAAGGGAGACTCTTATGGAATCAAATAAACAGTTTGCTCTGTTATGCTTGGAATCTTTGTGAAATTTATGATTTTACATGTTGCTCTAAGAACCCTAAAAACACCTTCCCTACCCATGTGAGTTTAATGATAATGAAATCTTTTCTTCTTATGAAAAGGGTGTTTATAGTTACTATGATATCGAACAAATTGAAGAATTTATTGCTTTTAAGGGTGCTCGTGAAGTTGCTTCTTTGATTGAAAAGTATGATATTACTCTCTACAAATATTGAAATTACGACATACTTAAATATTCCTATGAAAACTATGCTCATAATGCCTATGTTAAGTAGTTTCTTGAGAGAATGACCGTTGCTTTGGAAGAAAATAATGATATTCATGAATCTATAGATAATTATGATTCCGATGATGTGATTGAAATATCCCTTGATGAACATGATGCTTGCTATTCTTATGGCCGTGAAGCCAATATTTATGGAGATGAATTTGCTATAGTTCCTTATGTTAAACATGAGATTGTTGCTATTGCGCCTATACTTGATAGTTCCTTGAATCAAAAGCATGATTGCAATGATGTTATTATAAATTCTATTAATGTCAATTATGCTAAAAATATGCAAAACCCTAAGCTTGTGGATGCTAATTTTGCTATGTCTACTACTTGTCGCAATGATCATGACTGGGGTGATTCTTCTTATGATCTTGAAAATTTATTTAAGCCCCATGATGAATACGAGATTGATAATAGTGTTTGAAATAATATTGAAAGTGGGTTTGGAAGAGTGTCAACTTTAGATCCCACATAGTTGGAGAATGTTCAATCTTATGAATTTTTTGTTAAAAGTGGGTTTAGAGAGGTCATGACTTTAGTTAATGTTGATCCCACTATATTGGAAGAGTGTCAAGTTCGCATGCATGTGGATCGTGTTGAGAATATGTTATGTGATAGCTATATTGTTGAATTTTCTTATTATACTTCATGTAATTATTATGAGAGAGGAAAATATGGTTGTAGAAATTTTCATGTTACTAAATTACCTTTCTTCATGTTGAGATTGCTATCGTCTCTTTCTTCTTCCTTGCATATGCTAGTTTTTGCTTGCCTTGATAATTTTTTTGCTTATAAAATGCCTATGTAGGAAGTATGTTAGACTTAGATGTGTTTGTCACGTGTTTTATGATGCTCTCTTTGTGCTTCAATTTTTCCCTTTTATGTGAGCAGCATTGAAATTATCAATGCCTAACTAAAAGGCTTTAAAGAAAAAGCGCTTGTTGGGAGATAACCCAATATTTTTCCTTGCTGTTTTGCAATAAATAATTCATCTAGCCTCTGGTTAGATGTGTTTTTGTGTTTTAATTAGTGTTTGAGCCAAGTAAGACCTTTGGGATGGCTTACGGTGATAGTTGTTTTGATCTTGCTGAAAACTAGAAACTTTTGCACCCAGGAAAATAATTTTTGTTTTTTACAGAATCGTGGTTTTGATATGATTATTTTTTAACAAGATTGGTAAACCAATTTCCACGGTTTTTCCTAATTTTTCAGAATTTTTGGAGTTACAGAAGTATTCTAAGTTTCCAGATTGCTACAGACTGTTCTATTTTTGACAGATTCTGTTTTCTTTGTGTTGTTTGCTTATTTTGATGAATCTATGGGTAGTATCTGGGGGTATGAACCATGCAAAAGTTGGAATACAGTAGATATCACACCAATATAAATAAATAATGAGTTCACAACAGTACAAAAAGTGGTGATTTATTTTCTTATACTAACGGAGCTTATGAGATTTCCTGTTGAGTTTTGTGTTGTCAAGTTTTCAAGTTTTGGGTAAGGATTTGATGGACTATGGAATAAGCAGTGGCAAGAGCATAAACTTGGGGATGCCCAAGTCACCCCAAGATAATATTCAAGGACAACCAAGAGCCTAAGCTTAAGGATGCCCCGGAAGGCACACCCTCTTTCGTCTTCGTCTATCGGTAATTTTACTTGAGGCTATATTTTTATTCACCACATGATATGTGTTTTTCTTGGAGCTCCTTGTATGATATGAGTCTTTGCTTTTTTAGTTTGCCACAATCATCCTTGATGTACACACCTTTTGATAGGGACATGCATGAATTGTGATTTATTATAATACTCTATGTTCTTCACTTATATCTTTTGAGCTAGGCAATATTGCTCTAGTGCTTCACTTATATCTTTTTAGAGCACAGCGGTGGTTTTATTTTATAGAAATTGTTGGACTCTCATTCTTCACTTATATTATTTTGAAAGTCTTCCTAAACAGCATGGTAATTTCCTTTGGTTATAAAATTAGTCCTAATATAATAGGCATCCAAGAGGGATATAATAAAAACTTTCATATAAAGTGCATTGAATACTATTATAAGTTTGATTCCTTATGATTGTTTTAAGATATAAAGATGGTGATATTAGAGTCATGCTAGTGAGTAATTGTGAATTGGAGAAATACTTGCGTTGAGGTTTTTGATTCTCATAGCATGCACGTACGGTGAACCGTTATGTAACGAAGTTGGAGCATGAGGTATTTATTGATTGTATTCCTTATGAGTGGCGGTAGGGGATGAGCGATGGTCTTTTCCTATCAATCTATCCCCCTAGGAGCATGCGTGTAGTACTTTGTTTCAATGACTAATAGATTTTTGCAATAAGTATGTGAGTTCTTTATGACTAATGTTGAGTCCATGGATTATACGCACTCTCACCCTTCCACCATTGCTAGCCTCTCTAGTGTCATGCAACTTTCGCTAGTACCATACACACACCATATACCTTCCTCAAAACAGCCACCATACCTACCTATTATGGCATTTTTATAGCCATTCTGAGATATATTGCCATGCAACTGTCCACCATTCTGTTTATTATGACACGATTCATCATTGTCATATTGCTTTGCATGATCATGTAGTTGACATCGTATTTGTGGTAAAGCCACATTTCATAATTCATTCATACATGCCACTCTTGAGTCATTGCACATCCCGGTACCCCGCCGGAGGCATTCATATAGAGTCATATTTTTGTTCTAAGTATCGAGTTGTAATTCTTGAGTTGTAAGTAAATAGAAGTGTGATGATCATCATTATTAGAGCAAAACAAAAAAATGAGAGAAAAAGGGAGAAGGGGCAATGTTACTATCCTTTTCCCACACATGTGCTTCAAAGTAGCATCATGATCTTCATGATAGAGAGTCTCCTATTTTGTCACTTTCATATACTAGTGGGAAGTTTTCATTATAGAACTTGGCTTGTATATTCCAACGATGGGCTTCCTAAAATCACCCTAGGTCTTCATGAGCAAGCAAGTTGGATGCACACCCACTTAGTTTTTATTTTTGAGCTTTCATAAACTTATAGCTCTAGTGCATCCGTTGCATGGCAAACCCTACTCACTCACATTGATATCAATTAATGGGCATCTCCATAGCCCGTTGATATGCCTAGTTGATGTGAGACTATCTCCCTCTTTTTGTCTTCTCCACAACCACCATATTCTATTCCACCTATAGTTCTATGTACATGGCTCACGCTCATATATTGCGTGAAAGTTGAAAAGGTTTGCGAACACCAAAAGTATGAAACAATTGCTTGGCTTGTCATCGGGGTTGTGCATGATTTGAATAGTTTGTGTGATGAAGATGGAGCATAGCCATACTATATGATTTTGTAGGGATAACTTTCTTTGGCCATGTTTTTTAGAACATATAATTGCCTTGTTAGTATGCTTGAAGTATTATCATTTTTATGTCAATATTAAACTTTTGTTTTGAATCTTATGGATCTGAAAATTCATGCCACAATAAAGAAAAATTACATGGATAAATATGTTAGGTGGCATTATACACCAAAAATTCTGTTTTTATCATTTACCTACTCGAGGACGAGCAGGAATTAAGCTTGGAGATGCTTGATACGTCTCCAACGTATCTATTTTTTATTGTACCATGCTATTATATTATTTGTTTTGGATGTTTTATATGCATTAATATGCTATTTTATCTTATTTTTGGGACTAACCTATTAACCTAGAGCCCAGTGCTAGTTTCTGTTTTTTCCTTGTTTTTGAGCTTCGCGGAGAAGGAATACCAAACGGAATAAAACCTTCGCAATGATTTTTCTTGGACCAGAAGACACCCAGGAGACTCGGAGATCAAGTCGGAAGAGCCACGAGGCGGCCACAAGGGGGGAGGGCGCGCCCCTGCCTTGTGGCCCCCCGTGACTCCACTGACCTACTTCTTCGTCCTATATATTCACATATATCCCCATACCACCAGAAGCATCCACAAAAACACTTTTCCACCGCCACAACCTTCTCTTCCCGTGAGATACCATCTAGGGGCCTTTTCCGGCATCCTCCCGGAGGGGGATTCGTTCATGGAGGGCTTCTACATCAACTCTATTGCCCTTTCGATGAAGCGTGAGTACTTTACCTCAGACCTACGAGTCCATAGCTAGTAGCTAGCTGGCTTCTTCTCTCTCTTTGATTCTCAATACCATGTTCTCCTCGATGTTCTTGGAGATCTTTCCGATGTAATCTTCTTTTACGGTGTGTTTGTCGAGATCTGATGAATTGTGGATTTATGATCAGCTTATCTATGAATATTATTTGAATCTTCTCGGAATTCTTATATGCATGATTTGATATCTTTGTAATTATGTTCAAACTATCGATTTAGTTTGTCCAACTAGATTGGTTTTTCTTGCAATGGGAGAAGTGCTTACCTTTGGGTTCAATCTTGCGGTGTCCTTTCCCAGTGACAGTAGGGGCAGCAAGACATGTACTGTATTGTTGCCATCGAGGATAAAAAGATGGGGTTTACATCATGTTGCTTGAGTTTATTCCTCTACATCATGTCATCTTACTTAATGCGTTACTCGCTTCTTCATGAACTTAATACTCTAGATGCAGGCAGGAGTCGGTCGATGTGTGGAGTAATAGTAGTAGATGCAGGCAGGAGTCGGTCTACTTGATAGGGACGTGATGCCTATATTTCATAATCGTTGCCTTAGATATCGTCCTAACTTTGCGCTTTTCTGTCAATTGCTCAACAGTAATTTGTTCACCCACCGTATTATTTGCTATCTTGAGAGAAGCCACTAGTGAAATCTATGCCCCCGGGGTCTATTTTCCATCATACATGTTTCCGGTCTACTATTTTGCAATCTTTTACTTTCCGATCTATAAACCAAAAATACCAAAAATATTTACTTTATCTTTAGTTTATTTTCATCTATCTCTATCAGATCTCACTTTTGAAAGTAAACGTGAAGGGATTGACAACCCCTTTATCGCGTTGGGTGCAAGTTGTTTGATTGTTTATGCAGGTATTAGTGATTTGTTCGTTGTCTCCTACTGGATTGATACCTTGGTTCTCTAACTGAGGGAAATACTTATCTCTACTTTGCTTCATCACCATTTCCTCTTCAAGGAAAAAACCAATGCAAGCTCAAGAAGTAGCAGTCTATGGTAAACTGCTCACGCAACATCCCAAGGGCGGCAACGTTGATGTAGAGCCCCTCCGTGATCGAAGCCCCATGCGACAAAGTGCCGGAAAAGGCCTCCGGATGGGATCTCGTGGTTATGGAATTTGCGGCTCCGGAAAAGGTATTTTGTGGACTCCTCTGTTGGTTTCACGATTTAAGAGAATTTATAGAGGTGGAGTTAGGTCAAACGGAGCCACGTGGGCCCCATGAGCCACCAGGGCATGCCCTACCCCCCTGGGCGCGTCATGGTGACTCGTGGGCCACTGCTCCATCTTCTCATCCCCTCCCGAAGCTTCCAGGGTCTCTTATTGCCAAAAAAATCTCCAAAAAGTTTCACGGCATTTGGACTTCATTTGATATTGATATTCTGCGAAACCAAAAACAAGCAGAAATAGCAACTGGCACTGGGCACTAAGTTCATAGGTTCGTCCCAAGAATGATATATAATTGCTTGAAAGTTTATATAAAATATCCAAGATTGATACTATAATAGCATGGAACAACAAAAAATTATAGATACGTTGGAGAATTTTTTATGTGGAATGCTACCAAACATATTCATCATATAGCTTTTCTTTTGTAGCATGAACATTTGTACTTGAATGATTCAAAGAAATAGTCTATAGTTTGACATGAAGACATCAATACTCAAGCATACTAACAAGCAACCATGTCTTACAAAATATCAATGCTAAATAAAGTTATCTCTAGCCCATTATGCTCAATCATTGATGCATTCATGATACACACTCAATATTAGCTACATCCAGTGCACAAGTATAACAATAGTGCTCTCTAGTTGGTGTTTTGTAAGAGAAGATGGAGACTCAAAAATAAAATAAAAATTGCATAAAAGTAAATAGATAGTCCCTTCACAGAGGGAAGCAGAGATTTGCATAGGTGCTAGAGCTCAAGGCTTAAATTAGAGATAAAAGTGTTTTGAGAGGCATGCTTTTCCTGTCAACAAAAACGATCGAGAATTCCCAATATCTTCCATGCTAGACAAATTATAGGTGGTTCCCAAACAAAAAACAAAGTTTATTTCCTTTCCACCATTCTTTCACAATCCATGGCTAGTCGTTTCCATGGGTGTCTTCCATACCAACACTTTCCAAGGAATTTATTATTATCATCATATCATATTATTATTTTCATTTTAGGACTGGGCATCCCTATTACTTGCCACACTCTCGTGCAATGACAAGTGAATAAACACTCATCGTGAGAATAAAATACCTAGCATGGAAAATATTGGCCACCCCTTTCCGCTTCATGAGTGGTATGGGCACACAAAACGGGAATTTATTTTGAAAAATTAGAGTTGGCACATGAAAATTTACTTGGAATGGCATGGAAATACGACATATAGGTAGGTACGATGGACTCATTTGGCACAAGCAACATTCCCACTTAGTACAAATAAAGACTAGCAAATAGATTGAGAAGCAACCAAGCAAAAAGTGAAAACAGTCATAAACATGCATTGAGCATAACTAACACTGAATAATGCACCATAAGTAGGATGTAACTTCGTTGCATAACTATTGACTTTATGTGCATGCATAGGAAATCACAAACCCTAACACCATTATTCTTACTAAAGCACAATTACTCACTAACATGACTCGCATATTATCATCTCCATATCGCAAAATATTGCAAGGAATCAAACTTATCATATCCAATGATCTATATGAAAGTTTTTATTTTAACCCTCTTGAATATTCATCACTTTGGGACCAAATTCATATATTATGTGAATTACCATTGCTATTATCAACTCTCAAAATAATATAAGTGAAGCATGAGAGCGCAAATACTTCTTCAAAATTTAATCTTATCAACTCCCAAAATAATATAAGTGAATCATAAGAGTGTATGTATTTCTTTCAAAATATAATCACCGCTGTGGTAAAAAAGATATAAGTGAAGCACTAGAGCAACTGCCTACCTCAAAAGATTTAAGTGAAGTGCATAGAGTATTCTAACAAATCGTGATAAATGTGTGGCTCTCTCAAATAAGTGTGTTCAGCACGGATGATTGTGACAAACTAAAAAGTAAGCAAAAAAAGACTCATACAATACGCGACGCTCCAAGCAAAACTCATGATATGTGACGAATAAAAATATAGCTCCAAATAAAATTACCAATAGTTGGTAAAAGAAAGAGGGGATGCCTTCCGGGGCATCCCCAAGCTTAGTTGCTTGGGAGTCCTTGAATATGACCTTGGGGTGCCTCGGGCATTCCCAAGCTTAGGCTCTTGCCACTCCTTATTCCTTCATCCATCGTGATCTCACCCAAAACTTGAAAACTTCAATCACACAAAACTCAACAAAACCTCGTGAGATCCGTTAGTATAACAAAGCAAATCATTACTTTAAGTACAATTGCAAACCCATTCATATTTTACTTTTGCATTATAGATACTGTATTATAACTTATCCATGGCTTATACCCCCCAATACAATCCATATTTTCATCAAAACAAGCGAAACAATGCATCAAAAACAGAATCTGTCAAAAACGGAATAGTCTATAAAGATCTAAATTATAGTCATACTTAGGTAACTCCAAAAATTCTGAAAGCTTAGGACAACGTGGTCAATTGGTATATCAATCATGTGTAAAAAACCAGAAGTTTTCGTTGCTCCAGTGATTTTAATAATTCTACTACTAGACGTAAAAGTTTCTGTTTTTGCACAGAATCGAAGCAACAATCATCCAAATCATCCCAAAGCCTTTACTTGGCACAAACAGTAATTAAAACACAAATAACATCCAAAACAGAGGCATAATTGTGTGCTTATCAAAAAACATAAAAAAATAAAATTGAAGATAAATATCGGGTTGCCTCTGATGTTGGCTTGAACTACGTCGGTATTTCCCCAAAGAGGAAAGGATGATGCAGCACAGCAGCGGTAGGTATTTCCCTCAGTGGTGAGACGAAAGTTATCGAACCAGTAGGAGAACCACTCAACACTACGTAAACGGTACCTGCACACAAAGAACAAATACTTGCAACCCGACGTGTTAAAGGGGTTGTCAATCCCTTTCGGGTAGCGGCGCCAGAAATTGGCATGTGGACGGGAGAAAGTTGTAATAGATTGATAGATGCAAATAAAATTCAGCAAGGTATTTTTGGGTTTTTTATAATATAGATCTGAAAATAAAAGCGAATAAAAATAGATCTCGAAGGCAAATATGATAAAGAAGAGACCCGGGGGCCGTAGATTTCACTAGTGGCTTCTCTCGAGAAAAATAGCATACGACGGGTAAACAAATTATTGTTGGGCAATTGATAGAACTTTAAATAATTATGACGATATCTAGGCAATGATCATTATATAGGCATCACGTCCAAGATTAGTAGACCGACTCCTGCATGCATCTACTACTATTACTCCACACATCGACCGCTATCCAGCATGCATCTAGTGTATTAAGTTCATGGAAAATGGAGTAATGCAATAAGAACGATGACATGATGTAGACAAGATCTATTCATGTAGGAATTAGACCCCATCTTGTTATCCCTAATGGCAACAATACATACATGTCATTTCCCCTTCTGTCACTGGGATCAAGCACCGTAAGATCGAACCCGTCGCAAAGCACCTCTTCCCATGGCAAGCAAAATTGATCTAGTCGGCCTAACTAAACCAAAGATTCAAAGAAGAAATACGAGGCTATAAGTAATCATGCATGTAAGAGATCAAAAAGACTCAAATAAATTTCATGGATAAAAACATAGATCTGACCATAAACTCAAAGTTCATCGGATCCCAACATAGTAACTATAAACACCTTTGGCATAAGAAGATAGGATTTTGTTATCATTAAACTCAGATAGGTAGGGAAGGTGTTTTTTAGGGTTCTCCGAGCAACAAGTAAAATCATAAAATTCACATAGATTCAAAGCATAGCATAGCAAACAATTTATTTGATTCCATAAGATCCCCCTTTTCCAGACAAATGATGATGCACAAAATGAGCATGCTCATCTAATGATTTTCCCTCAACTAAGCTAGTTGGGGTTTCAGCACGAGCACATATGGATCAAAGATGATCCAAGTAGAAAACTTTAAGTGGATCCACATCAATAGATTTTTAGCAAGCAAAGATGCAAGCAAATAGAAGGCACATGGAAACACAAGCAAAGATAGCAAACGAGCAAAATAGGCATACGGAAGAAGGGAAAATAAAAAGGCAAATATTTTTGTGTTTTTTTGAAAAAAAAGTAGAAGTGGGGGAGAGGAAAACGAGAGGCAAATGGCAAATAATGTAATGCAAGAGATGAGATTTTACGATGGGTACTTGGTAGACTTGATGTAGATCTCCCTAGCAATGGTGCCAGAAATTCTTCCTGCTACTTCTTGAGCTTGTGTTGGTTTTTCCCATGAAGAGGAAAGGGTGATGCAACAAAGTAGAGATAAGTATTTCTCTCAGTTAGAGAACCAAGGTATCAATCCAGTAGGAGGTACAAGCGAGTCCCCAATCTATGCACCTGCATAAATAATCAAACACTTGCACCCAACGCGATAAAGGGGTTGTCAATCCCTTCACGGTCAATTGCAAACGTGAGATCCGGTAGAGATAGATAAAACTAAAAGGTAACAAAATATTTTTGTGTTTTTTGGTTTATAGATCTAAAAATAAAAGACTGCAAAATAGTAGATTGGAAAGCAAATATGATGGAAAACAGACCCGGGGGCCATAGGTTTCACTAGAAACTTCTCTCATGAAGGCAAATAATACGTGGGTGAACAAATTACTATCGAGCCAATTGATAGAAAAGTGCAAAGTTATGACGATATCCAAGGCAATGATTATGCATATAGGCATCACGGCCGTGTCAAGTAGACCGAAACGATTCTGCATCTACTACATTACTCCACACATCGATCACTATCTAGCATGCATCTAGAGTATTAAGTTCATAAAGAACGGAGTAATGCCTTAAGTAAGATGACATGATGTAGAGGGATAAACTCAAGCAATATGATGAAAACCCCATCTTTTTATCTTCGATGGCAATACAATGTGTGCCTTGCCTTCCTACTTTAATTGTCACTAGGTGAGGACACCGCAAGATTGAACCCAAAACTAAGCACCTCTCCCATTCCAAGAAATACCAATCTAGTTGGCCAAACCAAACCGATAATTCGAAGAGAAATACAAAGATATGAAATCATGCATATAAGAATTCAGAGAAGATTCAAATAATATTCATAGATAATCTGATCATAAATCCACAATTCATCGGATCTTGACAAACACACCACAAAAGAAGACTACATCGGATAGATCTCCAAGAACATCGAGGAGAACATGGTATTGAGAATCAAAGAGAGAGAATAAGACATCTAGCTACTAGCTATGGACCCGTAGGTCTGAGGTAAACTACTCACACTTCAGCGGAAGCGCAATAGGGTTGATGTAGAAGCCCTCCGTGATCGAATCCCCCTCTGGCAGAGTATCGAAAAAGTCCTCCAGATGGGATCTCATGAGGTCAGAGACCTGCGATGGTGGAAAAGTATTTTCATAGCTTCCTCCAAGGGTTTTGGAATATATGTGAATTTATAGGCCAAGGAGGGAGGTCAGGAGGTCTCCGAGGGGGGCACAAGCCCTAGGGGCGCGCCCCCTGGCTTGCCTTCTCCTCCGGGGTCTTCGGACTTGGACTCCAAGTCTCATAGGTGTCTTCTGGTCCAAGAAAATTCATCGCAAAAGTTTCATTCTGTTTGGACTCCGTTTGATATTCCTTTTCTGCTAAACTCAAAAATAAGGAAAAAAACAGAAACTGGCACTGGGCTCTAGGTTAATAGGTTAGTCCCAAAAATAATATAAATTATCATATTAATGCATATAAAACATCCAAAACAGATAATATAATAGCAGGGAACAATTAAAAATTATAGATATGTTGGAGACGTATCAGGCTTCTTCTCTCTCTTTGATCTTCAATACAATGTTCTCCTCGATCTCCTAGGAGTTTTATCCGATGTAATCTTTTTTTGCAGTGTGTTTGTTGGAAAATAATTCTTGGATGACATTCTTTCCAATTATATTCCTGCTACCCACATGATAAGTTTTAGTTTTTAAGACTGGGAGTTTCATTATGGTGAATTTCATTCTCAGGAGGATCATGATTAAGATCAAACAATTTAGGCCTTTCCTCATGAGACTGGCTAGCACTATCTTGACTAGCGTTTTCAACAATAACTTTCTCAAACTCAAACATGGTAGCAATTCAGGCAAGTAAACAAAACAGGCAAAATAAAATATTTTTGTGTTTTTGACTTTTTGAGAAGTGGAGGGAGATGAAAAAAAGGGGAGTAAAAGAAAATAAAAAGTAGAACAAGTAAATGATAATTTTTGTGAAGGAACCTGTAGGTATTTAATGATGTCTCTGAAGGATTGAAAGTATGTTTAGAGGGGGTGATTAGACTACTTGACCAAATAAAAACTTATCCTCTTCCCAATTTTAGTTGTAGGCAAATTTTAGCAATTCTACTAAGTCAAGCAAAACCCTACACATGCAAGTCTAAGACTTGAGCAGTAGAAAGTAAAGACTTCGCATATGAACATAAAGGAGGGATCAGAGAAATCAATAGCAATGAAGACACGGTGATTTTTGGCGTGGTTCTGGTAGGTGGTGGTATCATACGTCCATGTTGATGGAGACTACAACCCACGAAGGGTAACGGCTGTGTGATTTTACGAAGGGCTACACCCACGAAGGGTCCACGGAGAACCAACCTTGTCTATTCCACCAAGACTTACGTCCACGAAGGACTAGCCTCACTCGGGGTAGATCTTCACGAAGTAGCGATCTCCTTGCCCTTACAAACTCCTTGGTTCGACTTCATAAGATCTTGAGGCTCCCAAGTGACACCTAACCAATCTAGGAGACACCACTCTCAAACAGGAAATAGATGATGTTGTTGATGATAAACTCCTTGCTCTTGTGCTTCAAAACATAGTCTCCTTAACACTCAATCACTCTCTCACGGATTTGGTTTGGGTAGGAGAAGGATTGGAGTGGAAAGCAACTTGGACAGGCTAGAAATCAAGGTTCATATGGATGGATTGGAATGCCTTGATCTCAACACATGACTAGGTGGTTCTCTCTTAGAAAATGAATGTTGAAAGTGTAGTTTTGTTCTGATGGCTCTCCTAAAGAGAAGGTGGGGTGGAGGGGGTATTTATAGCCTTCAACCAAAATCCAACCATTACGTCCTTTTGACTCAACTCGGTGACACCAAACCAAAAACTCGTTGAGACTGGCCTGTGAGACTGACCGTTTTAACCTATCAAAGCTTCAAAGTGACCTCTAAAAACAAAGATAATAGACTATTCATTTGTAGTTTTTTTTTCTTTTTCCGAGAAAACTTCTAATCTATTCATCAACTGTCATTATAGTACAAAGAACACCAGAAATAATCAGTATTACATCATGTCAATCGACCATCTAGCGATGACTGCCGAAACGGGAGCTAGGCGGGGAGGACCTAATTTCAACTAGAGGAAGCCGCCATCATCTCGCCTTGACACAAACCATAAAAAAAGATCTAAAACCTGAGCAGGAGCCTTCCCACCGGTAAGGACCGAGATTCACCGCGCCCGCAGACAAGGAGGAGGATCAGCGGGGGCGCCGCGGGAGACCCTCGTCCTAGGGAGATTTGCTCGTGGAGGAAAGCTAGATGCGGTCTGTCGTTGTGGGAAGTCCTAGTCGTTTGTAGTTTTTCATCAGGACAAAAGAATTTTATTAATTTTAATTGCCAATTAGTTCAAATTATTTGCCAAATGATTAATCGGGTCGTGCAAACAGTAGTTTAGGCGTAGTTAATGGGTCAAGCGAGCTAGCAAGCTCTAGTCAGTAGGCCAGCCGTCGGTCAGCAGCGAGAGGCTAATTAGACCTGGCCTACACCCCCATTAATCGATCAGCAAGACCAACAACCGGGTTATCAACCGAATCATCTACATCGATCGTCCCGGCCGGCCGGGCATTATAAACGTGTGGGACTTCAGTTAAGGTCGCTTGACCGCAACCGTACGCCGGTCGACCTGTGTGGTCCTCGGCCGCCTCTCACCGTCGCGCGCACGCTCAGCTTGGTGCATGGCGCCATGGCCGCGGCCGGCCCCATCTTCTCGCGGCCGACCGGACCGAATGGGCATCCGCCAAGGTGGCCAAAAGAACAACCCGATACCCGCGCATCCACTTGATCCACCGGTGACCACACTAAACCCACCCACTGATTAATTAGCTGCTAACTAGCTTGCTAGCTAGCCACAGCCGGTTAACCGGGCCCCGGCCGCCGGCCACCAGCCACCGCCGTAGAAAATGATCGGAGCTGAGCAGTGGTCCCGAAAGGATTGAGAGAGCCCAGATCGCTTGGGGAACCAAAATTTTGCGCAGAGAGCCGAATTTCAGGATTCCGTGGAGGTGGAGGACTCACTTAGCTAGTTTTACAAAAAAGTTAAGAGCAATTTTAACACGGTCCCTCTCACTTAGCTATGTTTGACCAAGTTTATAGAGAAATATATCAACATCTATAAAACAAATAAATAAAATTTGAATTTATTTTGAAATATTTAGCTATCTCAAATTAAAATAATTATTTCATGATGAATCTAAGATACTGATTTGGTATTGTAATTATTGGTATTTTGCTATATAAACCTGGTCAAACATAGAGAAGTTTGACTTTTCTGAAAAACAATACACCTTACATTTTGAAACGAAGTACCAGTTTACAGAAGTAAAAGGCCTGAACCATTCTCTATTCCTTCCCGAGAAGTTTATTCATTTTTTCCACCTTGTAAACGGACGTACAATGATGCAAGAGTAAGGTGTGCCTCTATAGAAATTTAAGCAGCGCAAAATTATGCAGTTAAGGAGGAAATAACATAGTATTGGTACATGAGTTTTGGGCCAAGTAAACCCAGATGGACGGAGTATCCTTTATATGTTTGCATTTTCTTTCAAGCTCCAATTGGTTCTTGTGAAGGAAAAGGCAGAGGCAACTCGGGGCAGTGTCGCCGGAGGCAAGATTGGACCGAGACGAGGGTGGCAACGGGCTACAGACGCAGATAGGTAGAAGGTGGTTTGCAACGCGGGGGGTAGGGCACCTACGTCGGAGAAGAAAATTGTGCTCCGTAAGGATAAAGGGATGGTTAGAAGCGGCAGTAGTGCCGGAGATGATGATGGTTGGGTCATACCAAGGTGATGGAGCCTGGTGGCAACTAGCAAGGGAGAATCCGGCAAAGGCCGAGTTAGAGGGCAGTTCATATCTGCGGATGGCATGGAGGCTAACAAGTTAGGATCCACGGATGATAAGAATATGATGATTATGGGCCGTTGAATGGAAAAAATGAATATGAAAAGGCAGCAGAGAACTTGTTAAAAGTAGAAGGTCCCCTTCGATCGCTTCGTTGTTAAAAGTAAACATGATGATTGATGTTCTATTATGTTTTATTGATCACCACGAGAATAGATTAGCTCTACATTGTCACAAAATCAAATAATATACTAGATCCTATCCTCACAAAGAACAGTTCACGCAAAAACCAATACCATATCATACAAAAAGTGCACCCCTGAAATGCTGCTGCCATGCTAGCTGGTCGATGGATCAATAGAAAATAGAAGTTGACAATCATGGCAGTAGCACGCGTAAGGAAACGGAGCTACGCCGCCGTACCAGACGCCACATATTAAAGTTATTACAGAAACCCTAAACAGCAGGCAGCATATATGTCATTATCCGTCTGTTAAGATATGACGACGACAAAGCTACAGAGAAGCCGGCCCACGGCCATGGACCATACCGTGTTGTCTAGTCCATACACAAACAGCTGCCAGACGCCCGGCTAACTAATGCCATCGATTAATCCTCCGTCCGCCGCTAATCAGATACGATAGCTCCATTAGCGTCGCTGATCTCGCTGCTAATGTGGGTGCTTAAGCGCTAAGCAGCATTGGAAGCAACAGTGTAAACCTAAACCCAATAATGGGGGAGACGACCAACAGCAGCCGGCCGGCAGAAGAAGCTGGCCGGCCATTCCCGACGCCAACCGCAAGGTTGGTAGAGAGAGGCCAACCGATACTCCCAAACACTACCAAAAGTATTTCTTTCCTTTTTCTTGAAACCAACTCCTAACCCTAATTATGCACGTACCAAATTAGAGGGAGACCAGGATTAGCAAATTAATTAAGCAGCTTATTTTATATGGGTGCATGGATTCTATGCGTGATTGCAACTTCAATTGGTGTTCGAATTAACAAAGAGATTGCTTGGTATTCCTCTTCGGGGGAAAAGGGGATTTTGTTGTCTTGGAGGTTGGAGGCCAGCAGGTGTGATGCTTTGTCTATGTCAAAATGATACATTATGTGTGAAAAAGGAACTAACTCATTTTTCTCTTGTGAAGGAGAGGAAAAACCCCTCTACGTCGAGGGATGCACACAACCATAATAGGGCAAAACTGAGGTGCATTAATTGATCAGGTCATTTTAGATGGGTGCATAGATTCTACGCATGATTGCAACTTCGACTGATATATTCAAACAAAGGGATTGCTTCGGTATTCGTCTTCAGGGGGAAAGGGGGTTGTGATATAACCCTTCTAGGTCAGTAGGTATGATGATGTTTTGCCTATGTCAAAATCATATTCTGTTTGACAAAAGGCAAATTATTTAATCTCTTTTTCACGGAAATGCATGAGGGTAAACCCAAGCCTCTACATCAGGTGATGTACATAGCCATAATAGTGCGAAGTAAAGTTGATAGAGAAATATAAAGTAAATTGGAGCCACAACTACACGAGGTTACAGTAACCACAATAGGGATTACATGCTACAATTAATTCATCATAAATCCTATTATTAGACCGACATTCAAACTGGATGTAGTTCGAGCTACCATCTCTAAGTGGTTGCATATGAAAACCAAAGGATTTCACACTCCACGCTCCGTAGCAAGCACTACGTACATACTGAGTTAACTAATCATTTCTGGGCTATATTCTTGTCTATTAACTTGTAATTTCGGTATATATTTCAATGGTTGAAGGACAAGGAGACGTGGTTGTTGTTCCGTGCGCTTTAAGTGATTGCCAAATAAATAAATCCTAACATGGATGGTGCTTTTTTGTGTAAAAATATATGATCTAATGCTTGAGGGCAGTGGATGTGCTATGTAGTCACTCACTTTTTGGTGCCAAGTGGCACGAACTTGTTAGCCTTGTAATTATTTTGGGTTATGTTGATTATTTCGACGCAGAGCTATGAGGAAACAAAGTTGTCACTATTTGACTTAGAATTTTGAAGTTAAGAGAGTGATAGTTCAAAGAGAAAAGTATACTTTTCGTCCCTCAACTTTTGACGGAGTCTAGATTTGGTCCCTCGACTTCGAAATCGGACAACTTGCACCCCCGAACTACTGAAACCAGACAAGATTCATCCCTGGTCTCGGTTTTGAGTTGTTCTGGTGCTGGCTCACCCCGGTTTTGACCGGTGCTGACTTAAATACGTGTATATCTTTCAAATCTATGAATCTTTTGAAATTCATGTACTTTTTCCAAATCTATGTACTTTTTCACGTTTGCGTAAAAAATTCAAATTCACATACCTTTTTTAAATCCGCACTATTTTCAAATCCACATACTTTTTCAAATTAACATACCTTTTTCTAGTTTGCGTATTTTTCTCAAATCCATGTACTTTTTTCATGTTCGTGTACTGCTTTCAAATCCATGTACTTTTTCAAATTAATGAACTTTTATAGAAAGTACGCGGATTTGGAGAAAAAACACTTGAACTTGAAAATGGTATGCAGACCTGAATAAAATAAACTGATTTGAAGAAAGTACGCGAATTTGAGTCAAAACTGGCAAAAGTCAGCACCAAAACCGGTCAAAACCGTGTCCAGGAATAAACCTTGTCCGGTTTTAGTAGTTCGGGGTGCAAGTTGTCCGGTTTCGGAGTTGAGGGACCAAATCTAGACTCTGCCAAGAGTTGAGGTCTCGAGTTTAAAAGAGGCCCTACATATGCATGCAACATGCATGGCACTTCCATAGTGTGCCAAACCACACTCCTCATTGGCTCTTCACTACGGAGGACACATATGTCAGTGGCAAGCCCCGTGAGGGTGGAAATCCCTTATAATTTGTAACACACCACTTTTAGTACTACACCGGCAACATATTGAGTTACACTTTCATATACTTTACTTTAGCTCCAGACGTAGTAACACCTAAATTTTACTTTCTCTGTTATCACAATTTAATGTTCAGACATGTCTACATACTCCATTATTTAATATGAATATTAGTAAACAACTAAAACTAAGAAACTATAAAAACATATAGAGTTTTAAAGTGTTGTCCAGTTTTTAGTTCCAGATGGGTCGATATTTTCTTGGTCAAATGTGTTGATATTTTTTTTTAACTATTTAAAGCCATCTCAAAGTCACAGTTAAGCTGTAAAAAAAGAGTACACTCTTGATGCTGTTTCAGCAAAGTTAGTAATCTTTTACCCCCAGACGTTAGAAATTTTTTACTGCATGCTTTCTAGAACGTTGTTCACATCATCACCAGTAGGTAGTACTAGAGTGGTAATTGTCTGTATTCCATATATAGTCTAAAGTAAAGCAGGGTGTCTACATACACCATGCTGGAGTATGCTTCAAGCAAAACGGTTGAAAAAACAAATGGACACATGATCCATGCATGCGAACCAATAGATGCAATTAAGTTGCTACTTGAGGTAGTTCTTGGGTGTGGGTTCTCACCCCTTGGAACACAAGTGAGAGACCACAATGGTGCAATTTGGTAGGCGCCTTTCTTTATTCCAAACCCTCACCCTCCTTCCCCACCTTCTATCCCATCTCTCTTACCAGCCTTATCATGACCCTACCTTTTTCCCCTACTCTCCTCTCTCTCATGCCTTAAACCCCAAACTCTCTCTCTCTCTCTCTCATCGTGCCATAATAGAGTATAAATTTATTGGTGTCCTTGCATGCTAGTTGAGGTGATACAGTACTTGGTTGAGGTGATACGGGCGGGCGGGCTCACTTTCTTGTGCGGTTACCGCCACCTTAGGAAGCCTCGAAAAGACCCCTCACCATCTCCTTTGTGTCCTTGCTAACCAACTCTCCTCATTAAATCCCCCTCTCCTCTCCCTCCTCTCCATGTACAGCTGCTGCTAGCTAGCTTAATTGGCGCGCTTGTTAGCTCTCCGCTAGCTACCTGCTGCTGCCTATACATACCCGACGCCACCGTCACACGCGCACGCATACACCTACCGGCCCAAGAAAAGCTCCTCTGGCCCTCTATCTACCTAGCCGGCGAACAGGAAATCGATCGATCGGCGCATGCAAGGCGTCGGTGACCAGGGAGGAGGCATGGAGATGAGCTTCGGCGGCGGGGGCGGCGGGGAGTGCTCCTCATCGTCCGCGGCGGCTGTGGCGGTCGCGGCCGCGTCGGCGGCGGAGGCGGAGGAGCGGCAGCTGCTCAAGGGGGAGATGGCGGTGCACCCGCTGTGCGAGCAGCTGGTGGCGGCGCACGTCGGCTGCCTGCGCGTGGCCACCCCCATCGACCACCTCCCGCTCATCGACGCGCAGCTCGCGCAGTCCAGCGGCCTCCTCCACTCCTACGCCGCCCACCACCGCTCTTTCCTCTCCCCGCACGACAAGCAGGAGCTCGACTCCTTCCTCGTACGCGCTACCTGCCTACCACTCCCGTCTCCCGCCATGGATCGCGTCGTGTTCATCTTCATGTGCGTGCATGCACGTCGTCGTTGACGCTGGGTGTTGTGTCTGTGTTTGTGCAGGCGCAGTACCTGATGCTGCTGTGCTCGTTCAGGGAGCAGCTGCAGCAGCACGTCCGGGTGCACGCCGTGGAGGCCGTCATGGCGTGCCGGGAGATCGAGCAGTCCCTGCAGGACCTAACTGGTAAAGTGGATTCTCTTCTCTACCTAACTGGAAATTTCATTTCTATACAACATCCATGTCTGTATTATATTCCTCTCTTTCCATTCCTGTTTTTTCACTTTTGGACTAAAAAGAAAGTGCTATCATCGGGTCATGCTTTGGTGCAATATTATACACCCTTTGCTTGTTAGTTAGTGAATTTAGTATGTAGTTATTGTCATGTCTCAAAGGTAAAAGGAAAATTGTAGTTGTTGTTGTCATGTCTTCGTCACGTCGAAAATCTCAAAGCTGTTTATGCCTTTCCTTCTAAGACTCCCCCTCTTTGATCAGGTGCGTCGGTTGAGCACGTACCAAACATAAACAAACTTTATTTATATAATAATACTCTCTATGTATCACTATGAAATAAGGTTGCAGGTGAGGGAGAATACATTTGGGCCGTTTGGTTTACCAGGACTGGGTTGCACCCTAGTACGACGGAGCCACGGAGGCCCGAGTGGAAAAGCCCAGCAGCCTAGCCGGTTAAAACCCTAACAAATTCCAAATTCCTCTTCTTTGAGCATAATTTTTTCCAGATATAGAATGGCGCAAGCCTTGTGTTTAGGCATGCTAGGTAAAGTTAATAAGATGGACATCACTGGGCAATGAAGCATGATGTTCGAGCCCTACTCCCAATAGCTACCGAGTCACCTGTAGCCCTGTGGCCCTGCCCGCCTGCACCCCGTCTACCGTCACCCAGCCTCTTATGCCTCATCTGGCCACTTAATCATTCTCCATGAACCAACAATTATCTTCTCCTAACCCCGATCAGATGACCCATTCTAATCTCGAGGGGTGTTGATACCCGCCCAACTACCAGTTAACACCGGGAGTGCATTTCGCACATCAAGATCCCCCGTCCCACTTCTTCCTCCCCATTCTTTCGCCTATCTAGAGAATCCTTCCTCCTCCGTCCACGCACAGTGAGTTCTCTATGACCGGGGAGAAAAATTACACCTAATATTTTTTATAAAAGGAGGACCAAGGGTCACGGTATCTATGGTTAATATTGGTAAATGAAATGTAGTAACTGGTTAAAAACAATTAACTAAATATCAAACTTATAACATGGAAGACTTCGGTAACAATGTGAAATTTTGTCTTGGCACCCTCTTTCACGCTCCTCGGTAGGTAAGAAGGGGCAATGTTGTTCATGTTGTTTAGACATAATCCCAAGCGAGGTTTTTTTTTGTTCTTTTTTTTTTGCAAGAGACCGAAAAAAACAGTTTTCGGAAAAAATCCAAAAATCTTAGAAAAAACGGTTATTTTCACCCAAAAGCATTTGAAATTTTCAAATTTTGATCAAAAAGTTTTGAATTCGAGGAAAGTTTGTCAAAATCATAAAATTCTGGCTCGTATTTTTTTTCTTTTCTTTCTACTCCCTACTGGAAAGGCTTGTTTCTGTATTGCCAACCGAAATTGAAAACCTTGATCCCAAGGCCCTCCATTTTGCTCCTTCCATGTATGGATTACAATTTCATGACATATACTCCATATTAGTAGCTTTTGTTGGAACATGTAGGAGAAATTGTGTATTCAGCTTAAAAGATAGAAATGAACACCCAAATTCAAGCAAGGTGAACTTAAAAACTATGGGTGTGGTGGAAATGTATGTTCACTCTCCCACCCAATTGAGCGCAACCATATACTCCAAATTTGCACCGTGTCTCAATCTCAACGAAAAAGAGTAGATACCTTGGTATGAGCAAACACAAAAGTGAAGTAATATTTTTGCTCAAAAGACTGTCGATGGAACAGGTGACTCTTGTCTAACTAGCTGCCTATGTGTTCATACTTGAGTATCACATGATCCTGGAGACAAAAGGTGTCCCATGACATGACATGACCACACCCTTCATGGTCGCGCCCTTATTATGAGAAATTTCAATTATATTCATTGCACTAGCTTTTTTGACAAGTGCGGTATCTCATATATAAAGCTAACTAGCCAGTAGCATGGAGAAAGATATGCGCTGAAATGGCTGTACACATAGCTTAGCATTCATGCAAACTTTAATAATTAATGGTTTGACAAAGTTTTGCTAGTACTACATTTTGTTTCTGACTCAAGTCACGCTCAGGTTTTGCCACCATATATATATTCATGTCGGCTCTATCTTGCTTCTTCCATCTCCAGCGCTTCACGTAAAACCTGAAGTTGCATGGGAAGCATCCACATGCATGCATGCATGCATGTGTCTCTACTCCACTTGATTAATCTGTCGATGAGTAGTTTCCTAGCTGGCGATTTTTTTTCTCCTCTCGATCTTCCTAGCGCTGTAGTACGTCGAACTGTTGCACACAGCGACCATCTGCAAAGTTCCAAACGCGTATAAGATCATGCGTCAAATCAGCAAGCCTTTTAATTTGGCACTTAGCTTTCGTGTTCCATGTAGCCCATGCTCATGGCTGGTACGGTTGTCTAGCTTGATTCGGTTCATGTGTCGCGATAACGATTTGATGCATGCATGCCCCCCTTAATTAGCTATAGTTGCTCATCAAGGTTAATTAATTAGCTATAGTTTTCCCATGTATGATTTATCTAAATTACATTGTATATAGTTTGCCCTATCTGAGTTTCAGTGTTAACCTTTGCCATGTGGATGTATGGAATCAGGTGCGTCGTTGGAGGAAGGGACGGGGGCGACAATGTCCGAGGACGAGGATGAGGGGCCGCCGATGATCATGGAGGCGGCACCCATGGATATGAGCTCGAATGGACACGACATGATGGGCTTCGGCCCTCTGGTGCCCACGGACACGGAGCGTTCCCTCATGGAGAGGGTCAGGCAAGAGCTCAAAATTGAACTCAAACAGGTATATTCATGTGCTAGAAACTGAGTTTGCTTCTTCTTATTATTCTTTAAAGTGAAATTTAGTTTGCTGTAAAATCTAAATGCTATTACCACCTTCCTAAAATATATCAAGTAGTATGTGTTAGTATAATACATCCAATCATTTTCCTTTACTAATTGATGCTTGGATATGTGCAAAATTATTTTGATTTCTCGAGTGAAGAATTGTTTTTCTCAAGGGAAGATATTGGCATCAAATTTGTCTTGAAAATACTTTCATTATATTACCATTTAAAATATTACTCGCACATTCATATATAGTAATAAGGGTGAACCTATCAATGCAATGATACACTGCTCAGCGTATTCGAGAGAAAAAAAGTAATAAGGGTGAAAATTATGAACTGGAGACCGTGTAAAAAGCTAAATCATGATGAGTGTCGAACATTGGGGGTGCCATGGAAGCTTGATCATATCAGTGTTAATTTCTTCGTTGCAGGGCTTCAAGTCAAGGATTGGGGACGTGAGGGAGGAGATACTCCGGAAGAGGAGGGCCGGGAAGTTGCCTGGGGACACCACCACCATACTGAAGCAATGGTGGCAGGAACACGCCAAGTGGCCCTACCCCACGGTGAGTGCACCGTACCTATCATGCATGCATACAAGAATGCAACTAGCCATCCACTGCTGCTGCTGCTAGCTAGCTAGCTAAGCAGTTGCCATGCATCCTTAGCTGTTCTCCAACCCCTTGATTGAGCTTGCACCAAAACTTATTCCATCAGACAGCTTGAATGGTGTGCATGGTTCATACAATCCCATTCCTTGTCTGATGTTATGTCTGGTTTTAAATTTTCATAACTCAATTGCAAGATGTTGTATATATGTGCTTGAGGAAGTCAATAATAGTTGCGTGGAATGCGTTCTGTTTTGCTGGTACAGGAAGACGATAAGGCCAAGCTGGTTGAAGAGACAGGCCTGCAGCTGAAGCAAATCAACAACTGGTTCATCAATCAGAGGAAGCGCAACTGGCACAACAACTCCCAGACATCAACCCTCAAATCAAAGCGTAAAAGGTGAGCCAACCAATATATATATATATATATATATATATATATATATATATATATATCATCATCATCTAAATTAAGATTCATTCGCTCCGGATCGATGATTTCTCAATCGACTCAACATCTGATCCACCAGTTATAGCGCAACCTCTGGCCTCTGCCATATATGGTAATGCTCTAATTTTTTATTTTCGTTTTTGGCTTTGATATGTATTTGCAGGTAGCTAGGTGGGAGCTGCAAAAAGTGCAAAGTATATACATGCATATATATACCTGACGCCTAATCACACGAAAGATCTCGGTGACACAGAGAGAGAGAGAGACAGAAATAAGAAGATCTGGATTCAATTGTATATCTAGTTATTAGTCAGAGGTGACACCTTGATGACATACGTACACGCTACTAGTCTGACCACTGGCATACGCGTTGCAACTGTTGAGCTGATATTGTATACTCAAAAGGAAAAAAAAATCTTGTGGTTTTTTTGTTGTGGGTGAACGTACATATGTTTCCAAAATTTCATTCCTGTGCATATATGTATATTGATCATTCCCTGGCCTTGTACGGCGTCTCGAATGACCAAAGCAAAAGAGATGCGCACCTCTGCTTTTATCAAGTCTCTCTAAGTATGTGCTGTCCATAGCTGTTTTGTTTCTACTTTCAAAGGATGCTACATATAATCGGTGATAACATTCAACGGTGGGTGTACGTACGCGTCTTGATGCACGGAACGGAATCTCTAGTGCTGTGTGGGCCTTGTTGTATCAAATTAGGTACACCAAACTTGAATTGGACGACGACTGAAAATTAATTGGATAATTAGGCCTAACCACCGCCTCAAGACAAAGTCCCAGACTTTTCCAGCGTATAAAGAAGGGTCTCAACCACACATATATATTGTGCATCCTCATCATCTAGGCAGCTATCGTGCAGATTATAGTTATGCAAACTGTAGGCCTTACTGGTGCAAGAGCCAAAAGCCAAAGCCCAGGGTGAAATATCAGGGTAAAGCCTATGTAACACAGCATTCAGGCTCTAATTGCCGACCACCTACTAGAAACAAGCAAAAAAATCTGCACCAACAAATTCGTCGTCAGATTTAGATGAAACCTTCCAACACTGCAAGCACAGCTTAGTAACACACCACCTCTCATATTTATTCGGAGAACAACATACTCGGAATGCTTAGAGTTCACAGTTTTAACACCCAGAGGAACTACAGATGCGATGCAGTTCATAGTCGACCAATGACCACCCAGAAGAAATCCATAGACAGTTCACCACCCAGAGGAGACCCAAATGTTGTTCCCAGTTCAGCACCCAGACCAATATCGACGAGTACCTTAACATCACCTATATATCACTACAATAGTCCCTACTGTTTACATGTTCACGATACCTCTGTTGCCTCACCAACGAATACCACTCAGATCACTGCACGCACTTTACTTTCCGTAGTAGCCCTGCTGAGGGGGGTAGGAACCAGGTGGGGGATACGAACCGGGTGGAGGGTATGAACTGCCCTGGGCCTGGGGGTAACCTGCTGGCGGGTAACCTGCCGGTGGGTAGCCTTGAGCTGGCGGCGGTGGGTAACCCTGAGCTGGAGGAGGTGGGTAGGCACCATAAGGCTGGCCGTATGCTGGTTGTGGTGCATAGCCAGCGGGTGGAGGGACAGGCTGATCGATGCGTGACATCTGCTGCATTGGAGGCACTTGCATGGGCTGTGGCCCGAACTTCCCATCCCTCTTGTCCATTTCAACCTTGTGCTGTGTCTGCATTTGCAATTCAATGTCATAAAATGGATACATATGGGTTAAGCAGGTCAATTCATTAGGCTACAAGCAGATATGTAGGTATATTTACCTGCATACAGGCGCAAACCCTGCAAGGATGGTGGCAAAAGTTTATCAACATTGCAGGCTTATTGTGGAGAAGAGAAAAGATCAGAGGTATAAGAGGCTTACGAGCAGTAGACCATATCAGACAGGCAGGAAAGGATCTGGGAAGCTTCTGAAAGTTCCTCACTACCGACAATAGCAGCAACTATTGAGAAGATGCAAGCAACTTGTTGAAGGCAGAACATGAAACCCTGTAGTAATGGTATTCAGTAGAGAATTGTAAATAGGAACCACAGAAAGAAATCTGTAACATAGGAGGGCAGTGACAGTACAATGATGCAGTTATCACACTTGGTTGTCTGTATGTTGAATTCGTCTTGAAGCAAGAAGCGGGTTGAAGCAACTGAATTACCAAAGCACAGAAACACCTGAAAAGATCATATAAATTTAATGAACCCAAATATAAGCTAAATCAGAAGGGCAGCGGCATCATTAGAAGTTTAACTATGAAAATTTGCACTTCATATCATTTAAGATCAAATGTGTATTGTTCTGTTTGATAACGGTGCTCTAGTTGATCAAATAAATCAAAGCTAGCTTATGGATCATCTCAAGCTAATTGGTCGAAAAAATCAAAGCTTGCTTATTGACCCATCTCAAGCTAATTGATCTACTCATTGTTCTTTCCTGCCAAAAGAAATACAGTGAGATGGAAGAGATAGGCATACTGCACGGTGTTTGAAACTACCAGACATGCAACGAAATAACCAAGTTAGCTGAGCCTAGAAGTACAAAAACTCCACACAATCGGTACAGAATGCTGCAAATCAAATAACCAATGGAAGGAGTTATCTATTATCAGATCCACATGAAAACTATTAGATATGTCATTATGGAATCCAACCGCATCAAGATCATAAGTTAGGACAGGTACAGTAAGAGGGAACTGATACGTCAATATGGAATCCAACCACATCAAAATCATCATCTAAGAGAGGTATAGTGAGATGAGACTTCAGAGCAAAAGCACACAAAATGGGCCATGTACCTCAGTTGCAAGACAGAATTCTGGGCATTTGCTTTCACCACACTTGCCACTACATGGCATATAGCCAGCACAGCACGTATACCTAAAACACACCGAAGCATGGAGGGGATCAGGGGGGTTGTAAAAAAAGCCACGCTTCTAACCATAACAAGTAGAACATAATATAATTGACACTACCTTGACATGTCATTGTAGAGAGCCCTTTTACGAAGCATGTATGACACGCATGGCCCACTGAACAGCAAATAGAGGAAATGTAGCAGATTAGCAAGTAAATAAAAATCTATATGCTGCAAAATGCTAAATCTATGAGCCCAATGCCACCACATTATATTGTTCCACAAACTATAGCATCACGGTAAATATTGAGAATCTACTTGAGCATTTCATTTTTAGAACCCACTGGATTTGCAAAATGCAGGGTCTGCCACAAGATAAAACTTCCTAACATGATTGCTTGATTAGATATTACAACGATGATAAACTTCCCAATATGATTGCTTGATTAGATACTCTACATTGAAGATAAACATCCCAATATGATTGCTTGACTAGAAAATATACTTAGAAATATACATTGGACAGGAAATGAACATTGTTCACCAAGGACCAAACAGTAAAGAAAATACTACTATATCAATATCCTTTGGCAAAATTCATTTGGTGTCGTGCGGACTAGTAGTAACTACTGGGTCTTATTTGAATGTAAACTAGCAGATCAAGTTAAATTGACCTTCAAATTTGTAAATCACATTGCAGCTGCAGAGGGAAATTAATGCAGTTGAGGTAGTAATTGACTGCCATACTTCAGTTTTAGTCCCTGTGCAAGAAATACTTCACTTTCCGTGCTAATCGCGTGTGTTTCAAAGAATGACAAATGTAACATTCTGGGTCTTACTACTTTACGAATATGAACTCTACTTGATTAGGATTCTTCTAAATGCAAAAGAACTGAGAGCACATTACTACAGGCAGTCTGAAATGATAAGAGGACCGCTGATTTTCACATGCATGCTTTGGCGTAGGTTGATCTTGGAAATGTCTTATTCATATAACACCTAAAACCTGGCTCGATTTCAGAGGACCAAACCAAATGGTCACAGAATAACCAGTCCTGCCTGGTTCTGAGAAGCAATTGGCGTTCAACTGGTAACTGCTAGTAAGTACAAATCCAGGCATCTTCATGATCGCTAGTACCGTCAACAACGCAATGCAGAACAAACAGAGTTCCGATATCCTGTCAAAATTACCTTAAACCCAACCCAATTCACGAAAACAAGGACAATTCATCGCAGATCAAGCAGAAAAGGGTGGTTCAAAAACCATGAGATAGGAAGCACGGCGTTCGGGTCAGGGATCGCTTGCCACCAGAGATCAGACAAGAGACCGTCGTTAGTACGAAATAACACATAATAACTGTTACCAGTATACTACGAATCTAGGCATTTCCATGATCGCTGGTAACGAAACAACACAATGTACAACAAACAGAGCGCGCGTGCTCGTCAAAATCCCCATAAACCCTAACCCAATTCGCGAAACACGGACAGTTAATCGCAGATCTAGCCGAGAGGGGGGGGGGGGGGGGGTCCAAAAACGCTGAGATGGGAAGCGCGGCGATCGGGTCAAGGGCCGCTTACCACCAGAGCGACAGGCAGCAATCTGCAGGGGAGAGGAGCGCGGGTCAGAGGCGGGATCAACCTAGCAGGAATCGACGAGGGAGAGGTAGAGACGGTGGTGGCGGCGGCAGCGGCGATTTTCTACTTACAGGGGAAGTCGGCCTGGATGGCGTTGGGGAGGTCGGTGTGCCAGAGGTTGCGGTAGCTCTGGCGGAGCTGCATCTTGTCCAGATTCGCCTGCGACGACGCCATCGCCGCGCTCGCCTGCTTGCCTCCGCCCGCGGGCGCCGGCGGGGGAGGGCTCCGGTGGGGACTGGGGAGGAGATCTGGCGGGCGGGGGCGGGGGCGGGGGAGGGGGAGGGGACGACGCGGCTAGGCTGGAGTCGACGGCGGGTGGGGAATGAGTAGTGCGCTCCGCGTCATTCCGTTGCCCTTGGGCGGAGGAAAAGAACAGTGCGGGTGCGGGTGTGGGTGTGGGTCCCGTCGCACGCCCGCTGGGTTGGCGGGTCCGCCCAGGGTCGTCCCGCCCGGTCAACGACGGGCCCAGCCGTACGATGTTCAGAACTGAAGGCCGGGTCGCGAAAAAAAAAACAAATTGTTCCGTTAGAAAGCTGGGCCTGATCACACGGGCCCGGCTCGTATGGAGAGGCCGTACCCGAAGCTGCACGCAACCTTTTTTTTATAGAGAAAGGAAAAGCTGCACGCAACCGGACGCCATGGAATCCTCCCAAATTCCGTTACACATGCCCATGCTTCCAACTACTACTGTTTTTTTTTAAAATTAACTACTACTGTTTTTTTTAAATTATACTTACTTTTAAGTCTTTCGAAAGTGTAGGAATGGTCTCTCAACTCTAAAACTAGAAAAATCTAGTCCCTGAATTATTAAAACCGGATATTTTTTATCCCTCGAGTCACTCCAGTTGGTTTTTGGGCTGATGTATACCCGGTATTGACCATTGACCACCGGCACATCAACCACCACGTCACACACATGGGTCAAAATCTCCCATACGCCTATGTTGTTGGAATTTGCTAGTGGGCTTTTGGCCCAAAGCCCAACTAAAATTCTGAAATTCTCTTGGCCCATTCATGCACATATGTGAGTGGAGTGAGTGAGGCTAAGGGCATCTCCAGCCGTTCGGCCCCCCAGGGCGCCTAAATAGAGCGGCCTGGGGGCATGCCGGCGCTAGTTCGGCCCCTGGGGGCGAGCTAGCTCCCAGTCACGCCCCCACGCGTCGGCCCCAGGATGCGGGAAATTCAAACTGGGTCGTTCCCGCTCTCAAAAGACGCCGCAAATCCGGCGATCGGACGTAGTCTGGCGTTACAAAAAACAGAGCGCCGCCGCCTCGGCGGGGTCGGTTCACTCGGCGGGGTTGGTTCCAGGCGTTGGCGGAGTCGGCGTGCGCGAGCTCGGCGGTGTTGGAGCTACTTCGGTGCTAGGCTGCGTCGGCGCGGCTTCGACACTGCTTGGCGGCGATGTAGAGGCGTCGCTCGGGCTTGGCGTCCGTGAGGTCGTGGGCGTCGTCGGCGTCGTCGGCGTTGCCGTCGGCAGCTCGTTCAGGATGAGGCCGCGCTGCACCAGGTACCACGCCTTGAGCTTCTCGTCGTTGCTCTGGAGCATGTCCGCCCCGCCCATCAGAAAAGCCATGTCGGTGTTCCTCTTCTTCGCGGCGACGTTCGTCCGGAGCAGGTCGAGCTTGATGGCGTTGTTCTTCATTAGCGCCGACCACCGCGCCTCGGTCTTCTCTTCGCGCGGGACGGCCCGGGCCTGGGCGTCGGCGAGGCAATGCTCGATGGACTCCTGCACTCGCGCGGTTGCCGCGTCGGCGTTTTTCCCCTTCTTTGCCAATTTGTGGCCGTCCGGCCGCCCCTCTGACGCGCCCGGAGTCGTCGCGTCTGGCTTGTATGTTTCCTTGGCCTTGTCGAGGGCACGTCGGACTTCCGCCCACTTCTCGCACTTGTCAATGCGCTTGTAGACGTGGAGGTGCTTGAAGTCGGCGTCTTGGTTGTCGCCCCGATACATGGAGAACATACGCAGCAGCTGCGCGGAGGGACAAACAGTTGGCGGGCGGCGGGCGTAGCGGACGAAGATATGCGGGCGAACGGCGTGCGTACCTGATCCTCAACGCTGGCGCCGCTCTCCGGGCGAGCCGCGACCTCCTCGACGATTCCATGCCATTTGTTGCACGCCAACTGGATACGCCCCCAATGGTTCGCCATCGCCTTGGAGCCGCGCTGCATGTAGACGCCTTTGAAGTAGGGGTCGGCGAGCTTCCGCTCGTCGAACTCGGCCTTGATGCGGTCCCAGTACGTCTCCAAGCTCTGGTTCGCGCCGGTGGTTGGGTCGAGGCAGACGACTTTCCATGCTTCGGCGAGGCATTCCTCCTCCTTGGACGTCCACTTGATGCGCGGTTCGCCCGACCTAGCCGCCCACTTCTTCTTCTGGCACCCCTTCGTCGGAACAGGAGCCGGCTCCTCCTCCTCCTCCTCCTCCTCCTCCTCCTCCTCAGGTTCCTACCCGTCGTCGCCGTAGACGTAGCAGAGCTCGGCCTCCATGTCGCCGCTGAGGTCCACTACCTCGTCTTAGGTGGCGAACCCGGGAGACGAGGCGGCCGCGGCCGATCCTGTCGCGATGATGTCGTCCATGTCGGCTCCCGTGTCGTCGGCGTCGCCGAGGTGCGAGAAGGGTAGCGGTCCACGGTAGAGATGGGGCATCGGTGTGGACGCGTAGGCGGGGGCGGCGAGTAGTTGTATGGAGGGTATTGCACGCCGACGAAGGCGGGCGAGGGCGTGCGCGTAGCGGGGTGACAATGAGGGAATGTCACGTTTGGGTTGAACCCACCGTGCGCGTCGCCGTCGGCGTAGCCGGGCGACGATGAACCCCATGGAGATCCGGCGCCTTGCTAGCCCCAGGGCGCGTACTGGGCGTGGCTGACGATAGGTTGATTCATCCCCGCCTGGTCGACCGATGAGGAAGACGCCGCCGCGCGCGCCGCGTTGTCGTGGGCCTTCTTGGCTATGGCCCTGTTCCGCCTGTCGGCGGTGACTGCTTCGCGCCGCTGAACTTCCACCCTCCACTCGGCGTTCGACAGTCCCGGTGGCTTCGATGGCGGCGCCCTCGGCTTTCTCTGCTTCGGCTGGGTCACAGCGCCAGTCGCGGTTGCTGCCGCGCGCGGCATGGAGTACTTCTTCGGCGGCATGGCGGCGGAAGGCGAGCGGGAGGGGGTTTGGCGGGAGAAAAGGAGAGAATGGCGGGAGGAAGGCGAGCGAGCGGGAGAGAAGCGAGAAAAGCGTCAAGAAACGGCGGGAAAAGGCCCTCGGGTCGCCTCCAGTGTGGGCCCACGCGCCTTTTTTGCTTGCGCCGGCTCCCCAAGTGCCCCCCAGGGCGCCGGGTTCGGCCTGGTCCGCCGGCACCAGTTTTGGCCCGAGCCGGCGAAAAACGGGCTTCTGGGGGCGCGACTGGGGCCTTTTTTGGTGCCGGCGCGGCTAAATTGCCTGGGGAGGGCCTGTTGGGGGCGGGGCTGGAGATGCCCTAAAGTTTAGTCCCACCTCATAAGTTAAGAGAGAGTTGCACCTCTTTATAAGGTGAGCTCTCCTACCACTTGTATGAGCATGAGAAGAGGAGATCTACACGCGCGCTCCTCCTCCTCCTCGCTCGCCTCGCCACGCCACGCCACGCCATGCCACGCCTCGTCACAACACGCCGCGGGTTGCGGGATTGAGCCGAGCCGAGGACAGAGCTATGCATGTTGTCTATATTTTTGCTGCTCGGGAAAAAATAATGAGTCATTAATTAATAATTAACAGACGCGTTAATTACTGAACAGTTTCCGGTTCTTTTGGATCGTGACGACTCGGACGTGGGATTTACTCCCACGACCTACCCGGCCCGCACTATATAGTCAGGCAGACGTCTACCCTAGCCGCCGCCGCTTCGTATGGTTTCTCACCACCGCTCTAGATCATTGCATCGCTAAGCAAGTCTTCCCCATCCCTCTTTTCGGCGTGCACCGGGAGAAGGGACAGCAGGCCTCCGAAACCCCGCCTCTCTTGATCCTGTACGGGAGAGGGGCGATTAGGTTTTTGGGGAGCGCACTCGCGTGACTGCTGGCAGCGACGACTTCGCGAACGACGACTTCTTCCCCAACCTCGGCAACCTCATCCTCAACGACATGGGCGACAACGTCAACGCCGGCGGTGCTGCTCCCGCTGCACCGTATGTGATTCTATCTTTCCTGTTCGAGATCGTGGTAGAATTCATGTTTCTAGTATGTGCCCTAGATGTGATCTGTTCATCTACAATGCTAGTTCGCATGATTAGTTCAATCTCTGCTATTGTAGTCATGATCTATCTTCTGTTAATTCGGATTAATTCTCGTAGTAATTTGCTCATATTTTCAACAATCCAAAAACCTGATTATAGGCAATTTACTCCGAGTGGTTTTTCTGCGCATCTGAAGCCGCCTGCCTTTAAGGGGGCGCAATATAAGAGGTGGCGCACGAGAGCAGTCTACTGGTTTTAGACCATGGGCTGCTATGACGCCACTAAGGGCAAGCCTGAGGGCGATCTTAATCCAGCACAGCTGGAAGCTTTTGAGAAGATCGATACTCTCTTTAAAGGCGCTCTTCTGGGTGTTCTTGATGATTCCATTGTGGATTCATATATGTCGTTTGACAACGGCAAGGACATGTGGGCTGCGCTCGAGGCCAAGTTTGGTGCCTCGGACGCCGGTAGCGAGTTGTACGTCATGGAGCAATTCTATGACTACAAGATGACTGATGAGCGCTCTGTTGTACAGCAGGCTCATGAGATACAGTCGCTCGCAAAAGAACTTGAGCACTTCAAGTGTGTGTTGCCGGACAAATTTGTTGCCGGAGGCATTATTGCCAAGCTTCCACCTTCGTGGAACAATTTTGCTACTTCCCTGAAACACAAGAGACAGGAGTTTTCCGTTGCGGATCTCATTGGTACTCTTGATGTTGAAGAGAAGGCGAGAGCAAAGGACACACGTGCTAGAGTTGCCGAGGGAGCTTCTAGTGCCCACATGATACAGAAGAAGAACTTCCAGCCCAATAAGTTCAAAAATAACAAGAACAAAACTCAGGGGAAAGGCAAGTTTGATACAAAGAACAAGCCATCACATTCTACCAACTTCAAGAAGAATTCTCATAAGAAGGGGAAATGACTTTGCCATGTCTGCGGTGATCCTAATCACTGGGCTCTAAAGTGTCCTAACCGCTTTGAGGAGCGCGAACATGAGAAGGGCGGCAAGTCCGCTAATATTGTCATCGGTGATACTGATATGAAGGAATCAGGGTACGGTATTTTTCCTACCATCCTTTCAGTATTTCAATCCCCTGATTGGTTAATTGACACCGGTGCCAATGTACATGTTTGTGCTGACGCCTCCATGTTTTCTTCTTACCAGGCCACAGGGACTTCTCCCGTGCTGATGGGGAATGGGTCACATGCCATCGTTCGAGGTGTTGGTACAGTCGATCTGAAGTTCACTTTGGGGAAGACCGTGAGTCTGAGGAACGTTCATCATGTGTCGTCCATCAATAAAAATCTCGTTAGCGGTTCCCGTTTATGTCGAGATGGTTTTAAGTTGGTTTTTGAGTCCAATAAAGTTGTAATTTCTAAGTGTGGACAATTTGTTGGAAAAGGCTATGAGTGCGGAGGCTTGTTCCGCCTGTCTTTGTCAGATATTTGCACTAAAGTTATTAATAATGTTTGCCACAATAATGAGTCAGATATTTGGCATGCACGACTTTGTCATATTAACTTTGGTTGCATGACGCGGCTAGCCAATATGAATTTAATTCCGAAAATCTCTATTGTCAAAGGCTCTAAGTGCCAAGTATGTGTGCAAGCTAAACAACCTCGCAAGTCCCATAAGACTGCAGAGGCAAGAGACTTGGCGCCACTAGAGCTTATACATTCTGATCTCTGTGAGATGAATGGCGTGTTGACAAAAGGTGGAAAGAGATACTTCATGACGTTGATTGATGACTCCACTAGATATTGTTATGTGTATCTTCTGAAATCAAAAGATGAGGCTTTAACTTTCTTCAAAAACTATAAAGCTGAGGCAGAGAACCAACTTGATCGAAAAATTAAACGGCTTAGGTCCGATCGTGGTGGAGAGTATTTTTCCAATGATTTTGATCTGTTTTGTGTGAAACATGGTATAATCCATGAGAAGACGCCTCCCTACTCACCTCAGTCTAATGGGGTGGCCGAAAGAAAGAACCGAACTCTAACTAATTTGGTTAACACCATGTTAGACACATCGGGTCTTCCCAAGGAATGGTGGGGGGAGGCGCTAATGACTGCGTGTCATGTCCTAAACCGAGTTCCCACAAAGCATAAGACCATGACTCCATTTGAGGAATGGGAAAGAAAAAGGTTGAAACTCTCTTACCTACGTTCTTGGGGTTGCTTGGCGAAAGTCAATATACCAATTCCCAAGAAGCGCAAGCTTGGACCAAAAACCGTGGATTGTGTTCTTCTGGGCTATGTTTTTCATAGCATTGGCTATAGATTTTTGATAATAAAATCTGAGGTATCCGACATGCATGTTGGTACAATTATAGAGTCTAATGATGCAACTTTCTTTGAGGACATATTTCCTATGAAGGATATGTCAAGTTCATCAAATCAGGAGATACCTATTCCATCTAGTGAGGAACTCACTGTAATTCCTGAACCCACCATTGCGATGGAACACGTTGAGAATCCTGTTGAGGGTGACAATGAAACTCCTATAAGGAGTAAGAGACAGAGGACTGCAAAGTCCTTTGGTGATGATTTCATTGTGTACCTTGTGAATGACACACCCAGGACTATTTCAGAAGCCTATGCATCTCCTGATGCTAACTACTGGAAGGAAGCTGTTCGTAGTGAGATGGATTCCATCTTAGCTAACGGGACCTGGGAGATCACTGACCGTCCTTATGGGTGCAAACCTGTAGGATGTAAGTGGGCGTTCAAGAAGAAGCTTAGACCTGATGGTACGATTGAAAAGTACAAGGCACGGCTTGTGGCTAAGGGTTATACCCAGAAAGAAGGTGAAGACTTCTTTTATACTTACTCACCCGTGGCTAGACTGACTACAATTCGGGTGCTACTATCACTGGCTGCCTCACATGGTCTTCTCGTTCATCAAATGGACGTTAAGACGGCTTTCCTCAATGGAGAGTTGAAGGAGGAAATTACATGGATCAGCCAGATGGTTTTGTAGTACCTGGTCAGGAAGGAAAGGTGTGCAAGTTGTTAAAGTCTTTATATGGCCTTAAACAAGCTCCTAAGGAGTGGCATGAGAAGTTCGAAAGAACATTAACTGCTGCCGGCTTTGTAGTAAATGATGGTGACAAGTGTGTGTATTATCGCCATAGTGGGGGCGAAGGAGTTATTCTTTGTCTGTATGTCGATGACATATTGATCTTTGGAACCAAACTTGATTTAATCAAGGAGGTTAAGGATTTCTTATCTCGTTGTTTTGAGATGAAGGATCTAGGAGTAGCTGATGTTATCTTAAACATCAAGCTGTTGAGAGATGAGAATGGTGGGATCACACTGCTTCAGTCTCACTATGTGGAAAAGGTCTTGAGTCGTTTTGGGTATAGCGACTGCACGCCTTCTCTAACTCCATATGATGCTAGTGTGTTGCTTCGAAAGAATCGACAGATTGCTAGAGATCAACTGAGGTATTCTCAGATTATTGGCTCGCTTATGTATTTGGCGAGTGCCACGAGGCCTGACATCTCTTTTGCCGTGAGCAAGCTGAGTCGGTTTGTGTCAAAACCGGGAGATGATCATTGGCATGCGCTTGAGAGAGTTATCCGCTACTTGAAGGGCACTGCGAGCTATGGGATTCACTACACCGGGTATCCAAGGGTACTGGAGGGTTATAGTGACTCAAATTGGATATCTGATGCTGATGAGATTAAGGCCACAAGTGGTTATGTTTTTACACTTGGTGGTGGCACTGTTTCCTGGAAGTCTTGCAAGCAGACCATCTTAACGAGGTCAACTATGGAAGCAGAACTCACAACATTAGACACTGCCACTGTTGAAGCAGAGTGGCTTCGTGAGCTATTGATGGACTTACCTATGGTTGAAAAACCAATACCCCCTATCCTGATGAACTATGATAATCAAACTATGATCGTCAAGATAAACAGTTCTAAGGACAATATGAAGTCCTCAAGGCATGTGAAGAGGAGATTAAAATCTGTCAGGAAACTGAGAAACTCCGGAGTTATTACGTTGGATTATATCCAAACGTCGAAAAACTTGGCAGATCCCTTCACAAAGGGTCTATCACGTAATGTGATAGATAATGCATTGATGGAGATGGGTTTGAGACCCACTGCACAAGTTGTCCATAGTGGTAACCCACTCTATGTGATCGGAGATCCCATGAAGTAGAAGTGGGAGACAAGCTGTTGGTCAGCTGAGAGGAGAGTATCCTTATTTTAATTATCTCACTCCGTGAAGATGCAATACTCTCCTGATCTGCATGGCAGGTTGATATCTATCTTAATGTGTTCCAAGTGGCTTATTTGAGTAAGCAGAGATGTTGTCCTGCAGAGCATCTCCTGAGGAACACACCTATATGAATTTGACTGTTAACGTTGCAGTCTGTGAGAAGTGGGTGCTCTCTAATAAATTCATGAAAGGCCCTGGAGTACGACATATACGCTCTACCCGCGGGGAAGCCTTGCGGCAGCCAAGTATCAGTCAAGAGTTTGTGTGAAACTAGTCTCGCAGAAAACTTGTAGTTCAAGGCATAGTCCACTATTCAAGTTGTGATCTAGTGTAGCATAAATCTCTAAGTGTAAGTTCAACTTCACAGTCTCCACTAAGAACCGGTATATAAACAATGTTTTGGAACAAATGGTGAAATGTGCCAATGAGACTTTGTGGGGGATTGTTGGAATTTGCTAGTGGGCTTTTGGCCCAAAGCCCAACTAAAATTCTGAAATTCTCTTGGCCCATTCATGCACACATGTGAGTGGAGTGAGTGAGGCTAAAGTTTAGTCCCACCTCATAAGTTGAGAGAGAGTTGCACCTCTTTATAAGGTGAGCTCTCCTACCACTTGTATTAGCACGAGAAGAGGAGATCTACACGCGCGCTCCTCCTCCTCCTCGCTCGCCACGCCTCGTCACGACGCGCCGCGGGTTGCGGGATTGAGCCAAGGACAGAGCTATGCACGTTGTCTATATTTTTGCTGCTCGGCAAAAAATAATGAGTCATTAATTAATAATTAACGGACGCGTTAATTACTGAACAATTTCCGGTTCTTTTGGATCATGACGACTCGGACGTGGGGTTTACTCCCACGACCTACCCGGCCCGCACTATATAGTCAGGCAGACGTCTACCCTAGCCGCCGCCGCTTCGTATGGTTTCTCACCACCGCTCCAGATCATTGCGCCGCCAAGCAAGTCTTCTCCATCCCTCTTTTCGGCGTGCACCGGGAGAAGGGACAGCAGGCCTCCGAAACCCCGCCTCTCTTGATCCTGTACGGGAGAGGGGCGATCAGGTTTTTGGGGAGCGCACTCGCGCGACTGCTGACAGCGACGACTTCGCGAACGACGACTTCTTTCCCGACCTCGGTAACCTCATCCTCAACGACATGGGCGACAACGTCAACGCTGGCGGTGCTGCTCCCGCTGCACCGTATGTGATTCTATCTTTCCTGTTCGAGATCGTGGTAGAATTCATGTTTCTAGTATGTGCCCTAGATGTGATCTGTTCATCTACTATGCTAGTTCGCATGATTAGTTCAATCTCTGTTACTGTAGTCATGATCTATCTTCTGTTAATTCGGATTAATTCTCGTAGTAATTTGCTCATATTTTCAACACATGTCGTGCTCCTGGCCGGCGCTGCATGCGACAGCGACGACTACTTGGTGCAGAGCAGGTGTGTGCAGCAGCTACTCCTCGATGCCGAGCGAGTGTGGCGGCAACTCCATGGCACGGAGCAGGTGTACCCACCTTGGTGGCGGTGAGTTCACGTCAATCAGTGACGGAACAACCAGCTTGAGCTCGCCCACGAGCTAGCCATTTCCTCCATCTTGTCTACCATTCGGCCTGGTGCACCACACCACAACCGAGCGTCGCCGTCAACCGACGAGGCGACGAGCCACGCGCAGCCACCATTGGCGGCCCTGCTAGCTGCCATACGCTGTTGTGGTCGCGCCGCGCACCGCCACAAGCGCGCTTCAAGCCATTGTGTGCCTTCATGCCACTTGACGTGCGCATAGCCCCGCGCACCTCGTCGTGCGGCAGTTCCCCAACCACCGCACGAGTGCGCAGGTGATGCAAGCGGCATCCACGCCGTTTTGGAGCTCCCCTACCTAAATTCCTAAACCTGGGACGGAGCACTCGGCGGTCAGCTCCAATGCAAGATGAGCCTAAGCCTTCGTCGTTCTGAAGCCATTGAACACAGTCACACACCAAGTCGGTTGTGCCTCGCCATCATGGCTAGGTCGCGAGCTACCCTGCAAGCCACCACAAGCGTCCCTTGGGCGTGCACAGAGCCTCGTGTGCTTCGCCGCTGTGAAGGTTGCGAGCACATGGAGCCATGTGCGGTAGTGTAGACGATGTTGGCCGGTCCATGGCTGCCGAGCTCGGCCCAGAGGCGCGCGGAGCACACCCGCTGCCAACAAGGCTGTGCGAGTCGACACCTTTGCCATCACCTTTTCCAACATCGCGACAGAACGAGGCGACACGACATGAGAGTAATAACCAATAAAAGAACATCGCGCTCGAGCATCTTCTCATACTCGCCGCGACGGCGCTCCTTGGTCAGTCGTCGCTAGCGTGACATCTCAAGGTACGCCGCCTCCTGCGCCGGCGTCTCACGTTTTTTTCTGACTCCGAGATTCACGGCTCGCGAAAGTACAACCGTGCCTCTTGCGGAAGCAAAACCATGACTTTCGCGAAATAAAAAAAACAAAGAAGGCGTTTTTTGTTTCCGAGAGGCACGGCCGTGACTCTCGCAAAAGCATAACCATGCCTCCCGCGGAAGCAAAATTGTGACTCTCACGAAAGAAAAGAAAATAGAAAACACATTTTTTTTTCGTTTCCGAGAGGCACGGCCGTGACTTTTGATACGTCTCCAACGTTCTATAATTTATGAAGCATTCATGCTATTTTATTATCTGTTTTGAATGATCACGGACTTTATTATACCTTTTATATTACTTTTGGACTAACCTATTAACCGGAGGCCCAGCCCATATTGCTGTTTTATTGCCTATTTCAGTGTTTCGAAGGAAAGGAATATCAAACAGAGTCCAAACGGAATGAAACCTTTGGCGGCGTGATTTTTGGAACGAACGTGACCCGGGAACTTGGAGTGCAAGCGAGGGGAGCATCGAGGAAGCCACGAGATAGGGGGGGCGCCCACCCTCCTGGGCATGCCCTCCACTCTCATGGGCCCCTCGAGGCTCCCCCGACCGACTTCTTTCGCCTATATAAGTCCACATACCCTAAAACCATCGAATATCAAGATAGATCGGGAGTTCCGCCGCCTCAAGCCTCTGTAGCCACCAAAAACCTCTCGGGAGCCCGTTCCGGCACCCTGCCGGAGGGGGAATCCCTCATCGGTGGACATCTTCATCATCCCGGCGCTCTCCATGACGAGGAGGGAGTAGTTCACCCTCGGGGCTGAGGGTATGTACCAGTAGCTATGTGTTTGATCTCTCTCTCTCGTGTTCTCTCTATGGCATGATCTTGATGTATTGCGAGCTTTGCTATTATAGTTGGATCTTATGATGTTTCTCCCCCCTCTACTCTCTTGTGATGAATTGAGTTTTCCTCTTGAAGTTATCTTATCGGATTGAGTCTTTAATGATTTGAGAACACTTGATGTATGTCTTGCCGTGTTTATCTGTGGTGACAATGGGATATCACGTGCCACTTGATGTATGTTTTGGTGATCAACTTGCGGGTTCCGCCCATGAACCTATGCATAAGGGTTGGCACACGTTTTCGTCTTGACTCTCAGGTAGAAACTTTGGGGCACTCTTTGAAGTACACTACAAAAAAAGACACATCCGTGACAATTTGGGCCGAACGAAAAAAATTTCTATCATACATATGACACTTCTATGATGATAATTGTGACAAAACCCGGTATCATCATAGATGTGGTGGGCTCCTACTTCTATGAAAAAAAATCATGACAGACAATGGGCTTTTCATCCTGGGCGGGCCGGAGACGCGGCTGCATGACATTCTTTGGGCCGTCCATGACGGGAAAAACCATGGTAGAAGCGAGGGGGAGGAAAATTTCGGGGAGTTGCCGGTTACGGTGGGAGGTCGGGGGCCGAGCGATGCGCGTTTCTCTCGTACACATACGCGCGTGTGTGCGAGGCATTGGCTCTAACTGAACCCGAGCGAGGCGTTGGGCTCTAACTGAACCCGAGCGATTGCACTGCAGGCTATGCGTTACTGAACCCGAGCGATCGGTCGATGGCTGTTAACCGAACCCGATGGAGCGATTCCTTCGCTACTGCTGCTAACTAAAGTCGATCGATTGGATGAACAGTGAGCGTTGCGGGGGAGGGGGGGTTGGATGAACAGTGAGCGGTGGCCTTGCCTCTGGATGAACAGGACCCCGTGGTGTGGAGGGCTGGATGAACAGTAGACAGTGGAGGGGTGGCCGTGGAGGGGTGGTTGAACAGGACCCCGTGGTGTGGAGGGTTGGATGAATAGTAGACAGTGGAGGGGTGGCCATGGAGGGGTGGTTGAATAGGACCCCATGGTGTGGAGGGCTGGATGAACAGTAGACGGTGGAGGGGTGCCCGTGGAGGGGTGGTTGAACAGTAGCCGGTGGAGTAGCGCGCGGTGGAGGCTGGATGAACAGGAGCCCGTGGAGGCTGAAGGAGGTCGACGGTAGCCCGTGGAGGCTAGAGGAGGTCGACGGTGGAGATGAACAGTATCCCGTGGAGTCCTGTTTTGCGGTACGCCACACCCCTCCTGATGAACAGGACCCCCGTTTCGACCGTAGGAGGTCTGTTTCGTCCGTTTTGCGGTACGCCACACCCCTCCCGATGAACAGGACCCCCGTTTCGACCGTAGGAGGTCCGTTTCGTCCATTTTGCCGTACGCCACACCCCTCCCGATCAACAGGACCCCCGTTTCGACCGTAGGAGGTCCGTTTCCTCCGTTTTGCGGTAAGCCACACCCCTCCCGATCACCAGGACCCCGTTCCGAACGTAGGAGGTCCGTTTCCTCCGTTGTGTGGTACGCCAGGCCTCGTTTCCATCGCCTGTTCCGTCCAAGCCGGTTGGCTCCCACGTGTTCCAATGAACACGACGCATTCTGTTGCCTCCCCATGAACACGACGCATTCCGTTGCCTCCCCATGAACACGACGACGACACTGTTTCTCCGTTCCGACCCAGCCATATACGTATGCACGAGTAGGCGTTCGAGACCCTGCCGTATGTACGTACGTGGCCGTATTTTCTTTCTTGCACCCTCGCCGCTGTATGTACATGTACATGCTACGTGCGCGCCTCTACATCGACACGTGCGCGCCTCTACTACGACACGTGCGTGCCTCTACATCGACTAGTATATACATAAACTTTCGCGACCAGAATGACAACGCTACGTACGCTTCGACCATGTGGGTCCCGACTGTCAGGCACTTCCTTGCCTGCGAAGATGTAGCTGGTGGGTCCCAACAGTCAGGGGGGTGAATCATTTTTTTTTGCCCGGATGCACTTCCTTGCGTGTGAAGATGTAGCTGGTGGGTCCCAGCAGTCAGGGGGGCGAATCGTTTTGTTTTTTTTGCCCGGACGCACTTCCTTGCGTGCGAAGGTGTAGCTGGTGGGTCCCAGCAGTTAGGGGGGAAACGTTTTTTTCGCGAAATATGGTGGCCCGTCCGGTGGGTCCTCGCTGTCAGGTGGAGGAATAATTATTTTGCGCGTAATAAGGAGGCACTTCTTGCTGCGGCCATGGACCCAGCTGTCAGCCTCTCCACGTACAGTCCACGTCCGATGGAAGCCTTCCTTGACCATGTTGACCACGCCGCGCCAAGAGCACCAGGGCGGTGGACGACGGCGAGGCATAGGAAGGGGACGACGCGGAGCCGGGGAAGACGCGGCAGTGGATGCCCACGCGTAGAGGAGTACGAGGGTTCACTGGTTCGCTGCGGTGTGAGGCTGCCGTCACCGCAGAATAACAGGGGGTGTGGGTGAGTAGAGGGATGGCCTGGCCAGTGGTGGGAGTAGTAGGGGGCGGTGAGGCCTCCGCCGCATCGTAGCCGGCCACGGGAGGCAGGAGCCCGAGGCACGACGGGCGCTGGTTTGGGCGGCTGGAGCAAGAAGACCAGAGGTTGAAGAAGCACTACGGCCGTTGGATGGACATCGTGTTGGGGAACGTTGCAGAAAATAAAAAAAATTCTACGGTTTCACCAAGATCCATCTATGAGTTCATCTAAGCAACGAGTGATAGGAGTGCATCTACATACCTTTGTAAATCGCGAGCGGAAGCGTTCAAGAGAACATGGATGATGGAGTCGTACTCGCCGTGATCCAAATCACCGATGACCAAGTGCCGAACGGATAGCACCTCCGCGTTCATAACACGTATGGAGCGGATGATGTCTCCTCCTTCTTGATCCAGCAAGGGGGAAGGAGAGGTTGAGGAAGAAGGCTCCAGCAGCAGCACGACGGCGTGGTGGTGGTAGAGAGGCAGTACTCCGACAGGGCTTCACCAAGCACTTAACGGAGGAGGAGAGGTGTTGGGGAGGGGAGGGGCTGCGCCTTGGATGTGTCGTGCAGCCCTCCCCTCGCCCCTCTATTTATAGGGGAAGGGGTAAGGGGGCCGGGCCCCTCTAGATGAGATCTAGAGGGGGGGCGGCGGCCAAGGGAGGGGGCTTGCCCCCCAAGCAAGGGGGGCGCCCCCACTAGGGTTTCCCCCCCAACCCTAGGCGCATGGGCCCAAGGGGAGGGGGCGCGCCCAGCCCTCCAGGGGCTGGTTCCCTGCCCCCTATGGCCCATGAGGCCCTCCGAGAGAGGTGGCCCCTCCCGGTGGACCCCCGGAACCCCTCCGGTGGCCCCGGTACAATACCGATATGCCCCCGAAACTTTCCGGTGACCGTATGACAACTTCCCATATATAAATCTTCACCTCCGGACCATTCCGGAACTCCTCGTGACGTCTGAGATCTCATCCGGGACTCCGAACAACATTCGGTAATCACATACAAGTCTTCCTAATAACCCTAGCATCACCGGACCTTAAGTGTGTAGACCCTACGGGTTCGGGAGACATGCAGACATGACCGAGACGGCTCTCCGGTCAATAACCAACAGCGGGATCTGGATACCCATGTTGGCTCCCACATGCTCCTCGATGATCTCATCGAATGAACCACGATGTTGAGGATTCAATCAACCCCACATACAATTCCCTTTGTCAAACGGTACGTTACTTGCCCGAGACTCGATCGTCGGTATCCCAATACCTGGTTCAGTCTCGTTACCGGCAAGTCCACTTTACTCGTACCGTAATGCATGATCCCGTGACCAAACACTTGGTCACTTTGAGCTCGTTATGATGATGCATTACTGAGTGGGCCCAGAGATACCTCTCCGTCATACGGAGTGACAAATCCCAGTCTCGATCCGTGTCAACCCAACAAACACTTTCAGAGATACCTGTAGTGCACCTTTATAGTCACCTAGTTACGTTGTGACGTTTGGTACACCCAAAGCACTCCTACGGTATCCAGGAGTTACACGATCTCATGGTCTAAGGAAAAGATACTTGACATTGGAAAAGCTCTAGCAAACGAACTACACGATCTTGTGCTATGCTTAGGATTGGGTCTTGTCCATCACATCATTCTCCTAATGATGTGATCCCGTTATCAATGACATCCAATGTCCATAGTCAGGAAACCATGACTATCTGTTGATCAACGAGCTAGTCAACTAGAGGCTTACTAGGGCCATGTTATGGTCTATGTATTCACACGTGTATTACGATTTCCGGATAATACAATTATAGCATGAATAAAGACAATTATCATGAACAAGGAAATATAATAATAATGCTTTTATTATTGCCTCTAGGGCATATTTCCAACAGTCTCCCACTTGCACTAGAGTCAATAATCTAGTTACATTGTGATGAATCGAACACCCATAGAGTTCTGGTGTTGATCATGTTTTGCTCGCGAAAGAGGTTTAGTCAACGGATCTGCGACATTCAGATCTGTATGTACTTTGCAAATATCTATGTCTCCATCTTGAACATTTTCACGGATGGAGCTGAAATGACGCTTGATGTGCCTGGTCTTCTTGTGAAACCTGGGCTCCTTGGCAAGGGCAATAGCTCCAGTGTTGTCACAGAAGAGTTTGATCGGCCCCGACGCATTGGGTATGACTCCTAGGTCGGTGATGAACTCCTTCACCCAGATTGCTTCATGCGCTGCCTCTGAGGCTGCCATGTACTCCGCTTCACATGTAGATCCCGCCACGACGCTCTGCTTGCAGCTGCACTAGCTTACTGCTCCACCATTCAACATATACACATATCCGGTTTGTGACTTAGAGTCATCCAAATCTGTGTCGAAGCTAGCATCGACGTAACCCTTTACGACGAGCTCTTCGTCACCTCCATAAACGAGAAACATGTCCTTTGTCCTTTTCAGGTACTTCAGGATATTCTTGACCGCTGTCCAGTGTTCCTTGCCGGGATTACTTTGGTACCTACCTACCAAACTTACGGCAAGGTTTACATCAGGTCTGGTACACAGCATGGCATACATAATAGATCCTATGGCTGAAGCATAGGGGATGACACTCATCTCTTCTTTATCTTTTGCCGTGGTCGGGCATTGAGCCGAGCTCAATCTCACACCTTGCAATACAGGCAAGAACCCTTTCTTGGACTGATCCATTTTGAACTTCTTCAAAATCTTATCAAGGTATGTGCTTTGTAAAAGACCTATGAGGCGTCTCGATCTATCCCTATAGATCTTGATGCCTAATATGTAAGCAGCTTCTCTAAGGTCCTTCATTGAAAAACACTTATTCAAGTAGGCCTTAATGCTGTCCAAAAGTTCTATGTCATTTCCCATCAAAAGTATGCCATCTACATATAATATGAGAAATGCTACAGAGTTCCCACTCACTTTCTTGTAAACGCAGGCTTCTCCATAAGTCTGCATAAACCCAAACGCTTTGATCATCTCATCAAAGCGAATGTTCCAACTCCGAGATGCTTGCACCAGCCCATAAATGGATCACTGGAGCTTGCATACTTTGTTAGCATTCTTAGGATCGACAAAACCTTCCAGCTGCATCATATACAGTTCTTCCTTAAGATGTCCGTTAAGGAATGCCGTTTTGACGTCCATCTACCATATCTCATAATCATAGTATGCGGCAATTGCTAACATGATTCGGACGGATTTCAGCTTTGCTACGGGAGAGAATGTCTCATCGTAGTCAACCCCTTGAACTTGTCAATAACCCTTAGCGACAAGTCGAGCTTTATAGATGGTAACATTACCATCCGCGTCCGTCTTCTTCTTAAAGATCCATTTGTTTTCTATCGCTCGCCGATCATCGGGAAAGTCTGTCAAAGTCCATACTTTGTTTTCATACATGGATTCTATCTCGGATTGCATGGCATCAAGCCATTTGTTGGAATCTGGGCCCGTCATCGCTTCTTCATAGTTTGAAGGTTCACCGTTGTCTAACAACATGATTTCCAGGACAGGGTTGCCATACCACTCTGGTGTGGAACGTGTCCTTGTGGACCTACGAGGTTTAGTAGCAACTTGATCCGAAGTACCTTGATCATCATCATTAATTTCCTCTCCAGTTGGTGTAGGCACCACAGGAACATTTTCCTGAGCTGCACTACTTTCTGGTTCAAGAGGTAGTACTTCATCGAGTTCTACTTTCCTCCCACTTACTCCTTTCGTGAGAAACTCTTTTTCCAGAAAGGATCCGTTCTTGGCAACAAAGATCTTGCCCTCGGATCTTAAGTAGAAGGTATACCCAATAGTTTCCTTAGGGTATCCTATGAAGACGCATTTTTCCGACTTAGGTTCGAGCTTTTTAGGTTGTAGTTTCTTGACATAAGCATCGCATCCCCAAACTTTTAGAAACGACAGCTTATGTTTCTTCCCAAACCATAATTCATACGGTGTCGTCTCAACGGATTTAGACGGTGCCCTATTTAAAGTGAATGTAGCTGTCTCTAGAGCGTATCCCCAAAATGATAGCGGTAAATCGGTAAGAGACATCATAGATCACACCATATCCAATAGAGTGCGATACATCGTTCGGACACACCGTTACGCTGAGGTGTTCCAGGCGGCGTGAGTTGTGAAACGATTCCACAATTCCTTAAGTGTGTACCAAAATCGTGACTTAAGTATTCTCCTCCACGATCTGATCATAGGAACTTTATCTTTCAGTCACGTTGATTCTCTACCTCATTCTGAAATTCTTTGAACTTTTCAAAGGTCTCAGACTTGTGTTTCATCAAGTAGACATACCCATATCTACTCAAGTCATCAGTGAGAGTGAGAACATAACGATATCCTCCGCGAGCCTCAACGCTCATTGGACCGCACACATCAGTATGTATGATTTCCAATAAGTTGGTTGCTCGCTCCATTGTTCCGGAGAACAGAGTCTTGGTCATTTTGCCCATGAGGCATGGTTCGCACGTGTCAAATGATTCATAATCGAGAGACTCTAGAAGTCCATCAACATGGAGCTTCTTCATGCGCTCGACACCAATGTGACCAAGGCGGCAGTGCCACAAATATGTGGGACTATTGTTATCAACTTTACATCTTTTGGTATTCACACTATGAATATGTGTAACACTACGTTCGAGATTCATTAAAAATAAACCATTGACCATCGGGGCATGACCATAAAACATATCTCTCATATAAATAGAACAACCATTATTCTCGGATTTAAATGAGTAGCCATCTCGCATCAAACGAGATCCAGATACAATGTTCATGCTCAAACTTGGCACTAAATAACAATTATTGAGGTTTAAAACTAATCCCATAGGTAAATGTAGAGGTAGCGTGCTGACGGCGATCACATCGACCTTGGAACCATTCCCGACGCGCATCGTCACCTCGTCCTTCGCCAGTCTCCGCTTATTCCGCAGCTCCTGCTGTGAGTTACAAATATGAGCAACGGCACCGGTATCAAATACCCAGGAGTTACTACGAGTACTGGTAAGGTACACATCAATTACATGTATATCAAATATACCTTTAGTGTTGCCGGTCTTCTTGTCCGCTAAGTATTTGGGGCAGTTCCGCTTCCAGTGACCCTTCCCTTTGCAATAAAAGCACTCAGTCTCAGGCTTGGGTCCATTCTTTGACTTCTTCCCGGCAACTGGCTTACCGGGCGCGGCAACATCCTTGCCGTCCTTCTTGAAGTTCTTCTTGCCCTTGCCCTTCTTGAAATTGGTGGTTTTATTGACCATCAACACTTGATGTTCTTTCTTGATTTCTACCTCTGCTGACTTCAGCATTGAAAATACTTCAGGAATAGTTTTCACCATCCCCTGCATATTGTAGTTCAACACAAAGCTCCTGTAGCTCGGTGGGAGCGACTGAAGGATTCTGTCAATGACCGCCTCGTCCGGGAGGTTAATGTCCAGCTGGGACAGGCGGTTGTGCAACCCAGACATTTTGAGTATATGCTCACTGACAGAACTGTTTTCCTCCATCTTACAACTATAGAACTTGTCGGAGACTTCATATCTCTCGACCTGGGCATGAGCTTGGAAAACCATTTTCAGCTCCTCGAACATCTCATATGCTCCGTGTTTCTCAAAATGCTTTTGGAGCCCCGGTTCTAAGCTGTAAAGCATGCCGCACTGAACGAGGGAGTAATCATCAGCACGTGACTGCCAAGCGTTCATAACGTCTTGGTTCTCTGGGATGGGTGCTTCACCTAGCGGTTCATCTAGGACATATGCTTTCTTGGCAGCTATGAGGATGATCCTCAGGTTTCGGACCCAGTCCGTATAGTTGCTGCCATCATCTTTCAGCTTGGTTTTCTCTAGGAACGCGTTGAAGTTCATGTTGACATGAGCGTTGGCCATTTGATCTACAAGACATATTTGCAAAGGTTTTAGACTAAGTTCATGATAATTAAGTTCATCTAATCAAATTATTTAATGAACTCCCACTCAGATTAGACATCCCTCTAGTCATCTAAGTGTTACACGATCCGAGTCGACTAGGCCGTGTCCGATCATCACATGAGACGGACTAGTCATCATCGGTGAACATCTCCATGTTGATCGTATCTTCCATACGACTCATGTTCGACCTTTCGGTCTCTGTGTTCTGAGGCCATGTCTGTACATGCTAGGCTCGTCAAGTTAACCCTAAGTGTTTTGCATGTGTAAAACTGTCTTACACCCGTTGTATGTGAACGTAAGAATCTATCACACCCGATCATCACGTGGTGCTTCGAAACGACGAACTTTAGCAACGGCGCACAGTTAGGGGGAACACTTTCTTGAAATTATTATAAGGGATCATCTTATTTACTACCGTCATTCTAAGTAAACAAGATGCATAAACATAATAAACATCACATGCAATTATATAATAGTGACATGATATGGCCAATATCATATAGCTCCTTTGATCTCCATCTTCGGGGCTCCATGATCATCTTCGTCACCGGCATGACACCATGATCTCCATCATCATGATCTCCATCATCGTGTCTTCATGAAGTTGTCACGCCAACGACTACTTCTACTTCTATGGCTAACGCGTTTAGCAATAAAGTAAAGTAATTTACATGGCGTTCTTCAATGACACGCAGGTCATACAAAAAATAAAGACAACTCCTATGGCTCCTGCCGGTTGTCATACTCATCGACATGCAAGTCGTGATTCCTATTACAAGAACATGATCTCATACATCACAATATATCATTCATCATTCATCACAACTTCTGGCCATATCACATCACATGACAATTGCTACAAAAACAAGTTAGACGTCCTCTAATTGTTGTTGCATCTTTTACGTGGCTGCAATTGGGTTCTAGCAAGAATGTTTTCTTACCTACGAATAACCACAACATGATTTTGTCAACTTCTATTTACCCTTCATAAGGACCCTTTTCGTCGAATCCGCTCCAACTAAAGTGGAGAGACAGACACCCGCTAGCCACCTTATGCAACTAGTGCATGTCAGTCGGTGGAACCTATCTCACGTAAGCGTACGTGTAAGGTCGGTCCGGGCCGCTTCATCCCACAATACCGCTGAAGCAAAATAAGACTAGTAGCGGCAAGCAAGTTGACAAGATCTACGCCCACAACAAAATTGTGTTCTACTCGTGCAATAGAGAACTACGCATAGACCTAGCTCATGATGCCACTGTTGGGGAACGTTGCAGAAAATAAAAAAAATTCTACGGTTTCACCAAGATCCATCTATGAGTTCATCTAAGCAACGAGTGATAGGAGTGCATCTACATACCTTTGTAAATCACGAGCGGAAGCGTTCAAGAGAACGTGGATGATGGAGTCGTACTCGCCGTGATCCAAATCACCGATGACCAAGTGCCGAACGGACAGCACCTCCGCGTTCAACACACGTACGGAGCGGATGACGTCTCCTCCTTCTTGATCCAGCAAGGGGGAAGGAGAGGTTGAGGAAGAAGGCTCCAGCAGCAGCATGACGGCGTGGTGGTGGTGGAGAGGCAGTACTCCGACAGGGCTTCGCCAAGCACTTAACGGAGGAGGAGAGGTGTTGGGGAGGGGAGGGGCTGCGCCTTGGATGTGTCGTGCAGCCCTCCCCTCGCCCCTCTATTTATAGGGGAAGGGGGAAGGGGGCCGGCCCCCTCTAGATGAGATCTAGAGGGGGGGCGGTGGCCAAGGGAGGGGGTTTGCCCCCCAAGCAAGGGGGGCGCCCCCACTAGGGTTTCCCCCCAACCCTAGGCGCATGGGCCCAAGGGGGGGCACCCAGCCCTCCAGGGGCTGGTTCCCTACCCCTTACGGCCCATGAGGCCCTCCGAGAGAGGTGGCCCCTCCCGGTGGACCCCCAGAACCCCTCCGGTGGCCCCGGTACAATACCGATATGCCCCCGAAACTTTCCGGTGACCGTATGACAACTTCCCATATATAAATCTTCACCTCTGGACCATTCCGGAACTCCTCGTGATGTCCGGGATCTCATCTGGGACTCCGAACAACATTTGGTAATCACATACAAGTCTTCCTAATAACCCTAGCGTCACCGAACCTTAAGTGTGTAGACCCTACGGGTTTGGGAGACATGCAGACATGACCGAGACGGCTCTCCGGTCAATAACCAACAGCAGGATCTGGATACCCATGTTGGCTCCCACATGCTCCTCGATGATCTCATCGGATGAACCACGATGTCGAGGATTCAATCAACCCCGCATACAATTCCCTTTGTCAAATGGTACGTTACTTGCCCGAGACTCGTTCGTCGGTATCCCAATACCTCGTTCAGTCTCGTTACCGGCAAGTCACTTTACTCATACCGTAATGCATGATCCCGTGACCAAACACTTGGTCACTTTGAGCTCATTATGATGATGCATTACTGAGTGGGCCCAGAGATACCTCTCCGACATACGGAGTGACAAATCCCAGTCTCGATCCGTGTCAACCCAACAGACACTTTCAGAGATACCTGTAGTGCACCTTTATAGTCACCCAGTTACGTTGTGACGTTTGGTACACCCAAAGCACTCCTATGGTATCCGGGAGTTACACGATCTCATGGTCTAAGGAAAAGATACTTGACATTGGAAAAGCTCTAGCAAACGAACTACACGATCTTGTGCTATGCTTAGGATTGGGTCTTGTCCATCACATCATTCTCCTAATGATGTGATCCCGTTATCAATGACATCCAATGTCCATAGTCAGGAAACCATGACTATCTGTTGATCAACGAGCTAGTCAACTAGAGGCTTACTAGGGACATGTTATGGTCTATGTATTCACATGTGTATTACGATTTCCGGATAATACAATTATAGCATGAATAAAGACAATTATCATGAACAAGGAAATATAATAATAATGCTCTTATTATTGCCTCTAGGGCATATTTCCAACACATCGTACGGTCACTGGAGCTAGAATCGTGCATATTGACTAAGTTGACAAAGCCCTTCGTCCCCGTCAACTTAGTAGGCCCACAAGTCAGCCTGCCACTATACTGGGTCCCAGCTAACAGGGGGAGTATTCGTTTTTTGTGCGTAATAAGGAGGCACTTCCTTGCATACGAAGATATAGCTGGTGGGTCCGAGCTGTGAGAGCCGGCCGTGGGGAGGAGGGAGCAGGCAGTCCTGCCGGCGCTTGTTTGAGCGGCTGGAGCAGGAAGAGCAGAGATTGAAGAAGCACAACGGCCGTTGGATGGCCATCCAACAGTCACTGCTTGTGCGTCAACCTTTTTTTTAGGAAAGCCTCAAATCTGTGGAAAACAGCATACAACCCATCTGCCATTATTTTTAATAATTTACAGCCCATTTGCTAATTCTTAAGGTTTTTTTGGAGCCCATATTCTTTTTGTTAGCATTACAGCCCATATTGTGGCCACGGTTAAAAACTTATACGAAATTTTGCATATTTCGGTGCGGTCCAAACTGTTTTTAATCCCGAAATTTCGACTCACATTCGAACTGATTTTATAAATAAATTTATATCAATATAAAATCCAACAAATTCTCCACGCATAAAAATTAATGTAATTTAAAATCTCAAGATGAAAAAAAAGATATTTGAAACTAATTGCCGGTTTGATGTGTTTTAAAAATGTACAGCCCATTTCTCATTACTGATGGGCCATTTTCTCGGCCATTTTCTCGGCCAGCCGAATGAAAGCTCTCCTCGTCTAGAAAGATTTGGAGGCCAACAGGCCTGACAAAGCGACTTACTTGGCAAATCACAAAAACACTGGGTTGTGGCCATGGACCCAGCTGTCAGCCTCTCCACACACAGTACTCTTCCGATGGAATGTCGTTGACCACATTGACCGCGCCGCGCCGAGAGCACCAAGGCGGTGGACGACGGCGAGGCCTAGGAAGGGGACAACGCGGAGCCGGGGAAGACGCGGCAGTGGATGCCTACGCGGAGAGGAGTACGAGGGTTCACTGGTTCGGCTGCGGTGTGAGGCTGTCGTCGCTGCAGGGCTTGGCTAGCGGTGGGAGTAGTAGGGGGCGATGAGGCCTCAATGGCAGCACAGCCGGCCACTGGAGGCAGTAGCAGGCGGTCTCCCCGGGGCTGGTTTGGGCGGCTGGTGCAAGAAGAGTAGCGATTGAAGAAGCAGCAGGACTGTTCGATTCAAATCCAACGGTTACTGCTGCTAGAATCATTTGTTGACTAAGTTGACAAGCCCTGCGTACACGTCAACGTAGTAGGCCCACAGGTCAGCCTCCCAACCGGTGCGCCCCAGATGTCAGTGGGAGGAATCATTTTTTCGCGTAATAAGGAGGTAGTTGATTGCGTGCGGCCAGGCCAGCGGAGCGAGTAGGGTGGGCCGAGGAAGCCTGCACGGCATCACAGCGGGCCACAAGAGGAGGGAGCAGGCAGTCCCGCCGGTGCTAGTTTAGGCGGCTGGAGCAGGAAGATCAGAGATTGAAGAAGGACGGCGGCTAGAATCGTGTGTTCACTGACAAAGCCTTGCGTAAACAAGTCAGCCTCGAAATCTGTGGCGTGTACAGCCCATTTGCTATTATTTTTATAACTTTTACTCATTTTCTAATTCATATGGAATTTATTGCAGCCCGTTTTCCATTTTTAGAATTGCCGGCCATTTTTTGGTCAGTACCAGGGTCAAAAAATTAACTAAATATGTGGAAAATTTTTGCTGGGGAACAAAATATTCTTAATCCAAAAATTAATAGCCATACTAAAACAAATTTAAAAATAAATTAGTACTATGTCATGTTAAATCCAATGAAATACGTATACGATATTAGTGAAGAACAAAATTAAAAAAAAACTAATATCCCATTTGCTCGTCTTGAAAGATTTGCAGCCCAGTAATTCGGAGAAAACAAATAGGCCTAGCTTGGGTATTCTTCAAAAAGAAATACCGGGCTACCTATTTTCCCAAAGAACTGGTGCATGAGCATTTAGCTTTATTTATTTATTTACTTATTTATGTTTAGGGGACCATGAGCATGTACCTGGGCCGGATTCATGTGAGAGCCTCCCTTCCAGTTAATTATGGGCTTCTCTATTGGGCCTTCATCAGTGGGCTGCATGTTATCAACAAGTGGAAAATATGTTCCATACGAAAAATAGTATGAGCTACGTACGGTACGGGGCACTAAAGGATCGAACCGTGCAACGACTTCAAAATATTGTGTTTGTCGTTCTAACAACACATTTATTCAATCAACAGATGAAATATACTACTGATTGTACATTGAAAACAGCAGTAGCAGCAACCAGGGCTGGAGGTGCAACAGAAGCAGTAAGCAGGCCAGAAGAGTGAAGACGCAGCTCTCTCTTCCAAACCAAACATCAGCCATCATTACAAAAGGGATACCAAAAAAGAACAAGTGTATGCATCAAACTAAATAAAGATCCTACTACACCAAGTGTACGCATCAAACTAACTGGCTCAATTAGACGTTACTATTTATTAAGCTGTGGAGATTGGCTGACGGCTTGAACCAGATGGGTGCCTGACAGGGGAAACTCCAGCTAGCAGGTCGAAGTCTGATACTTGCGACCCTCTCTCCTACTTTGGGCTGCAGTGCGTGGCGGCACATATCAAGGTATGGTGCATGCAGAGACGCATGGTACGCTGTGTACACACAGTTTTTCCTGATGAACGAAACCGCGCTGCCATCATGATCCTTGCCGTCGGTTATCTCCTGGTTAATCGGATAATTCAGTCCGACAAACAGAGAGCGTGTACCAAGGCTACTTACCAGCCCCCAGTCAACAATTCCTGAAGGCCCAGAGAAGCTGGGATCCTGCTCAAAGACCTTGCAGTGATTGTGATTGTATTCCGCGAAACAACACGTCCGGTACGTGCGAATGATCATCAATCTTTTGCCATCATCTGATCGAGCCAGGAACCACCTGCAACTGCCATGCCGCTTTTCTTTGAAAGGTTCTGGGATTAGGAAGGGTAGGGACACCAGGCGGCCTACAACATCATATCAAGTTGGAGTCAAATAAAAAAAGGGCTCTTGATTTAGTCAATCTTATGAATAGCATGTTATGAGCATGAATATTTTTTCAGTAAATGTTGACAGTAATATAAGCAAGCCATCATGATATCATAGGAAAGTAACATACTGCTGTAACAGCCGTTTGTAGCGATGACTGGAGTAGGCCAACAATACGTCCAGCCATAGAAGGAGTCGACAGCGTAAATGAAGCCCTTGTGTTCAATGGCATCAGAGAACCATAGAGGATGTATGATCCTGCGATGGACGTGCAGATTTATCCACTTACCGCAGTGACCTGTCAGATAGGCGAGACCGCGTTTGAAGAACGCAATTAGCCTGAAATCTTTATAATTTGCAGATCTTGTGGGCACTTGGAAGATTACAACCTTGAGCAAATCAAACTTGGTATCACGTTGACTACTGTAAGATTCCGAGTATTCTGGGCTGCGGTGCCAAAGCAGTGCAGTGTTAATCGAAGGAAGGGGGATCAATCGCCGGGTGTAGACCTCCACGAGCATCCAGCTGCCGCGACCGTTGACGAGCACCAACCAAGACGTGTTCATGCCGACCCAATACATACCGTTAATGTAGTTGAGGCTGACGGGGATCGGATCACAATGAAGGGGGTTGATGCTCGCCACCCTACGACCGTTATGCTGTGTGACACGCCATTTCTGAAGATCAGGCGGCATCAGCAAGCAAGAAGCTGGCTTAAAAAGCTCCAGCCTGAGGGCTTTGAGTAAACGGTACAACCCCGACGAGCACGCGGCGAGCGGCATGGTACTGAGATTGTCCACACGCGAACAATGAGCTTGATTACCTCTGTGGGGAGCGAATTCCAGTCACTCTTTCGGCGGATGCTGCTCGGTTCTGCCATTGTTAGCGCTTGGGTTTCGGACGAGGGGGGGGAGGCGCCTTAGCAGGGATGGAAGCTTGGACGAGATTATGTGCGGACAAAGATGGAGAAGCAAATATGTGCTGCGGGAAGTGGACATGTGATGATGACTATAGCACGCCGCTTGACTTACGAGACACTTACCAGCGGCGTAGGGTCATATCGATGCCAGACAACTTGCTTGAGTGATCACAGTACCGGTACTCCCTACAGTACCTACTACAGTACTATGCCCTAGCTTGCTAGAGTAGAGTAGTAGAGTAGGACTCTGCTCTACTACTAGCACCGGAGGAGTAGTATATTCTAAACTAAAATAGTTACAAACTTCGATGCCCGATCGTGGAACGGCTACGAACCGTGCTCAAAGACCGTGTCTACGTGGTGTTTGGACTTATATGCAAAAAATAGCAAGATGCCCATGCATTGCATGGCACACCATCATCACCAGCTCGGTTTTTTCTCTACTCCTACTCCTATAAAAGACTCAGTTGGTGATGATGGAGGCGAGGAGGCATGTTCAGCCGGGCGTGCAGCGGACGGCGCAACACTATTTGATTTGTTATAAAAAAAAGTAGTAGAGATAGAGACATAGGGAGGAGCACGAGGTAAGGCCTTATCTGTAAATGTGGAGAGAGGTGCAGGTATCTTTTGTAAAATTGTCATAGTTGGCTTTCTATCCGTCAGATATAGATCGGACGGTCTATATTACAAGATGGCAGGCATACCATCATCACCAACTCGGTTTTCTATAAGATTAGATATATATAGATATAGATAGATAGAGACTAGGGAGTACTAGTAAGGACACCATCTATTGCTTCGTGTGCTACTCATGCGCTCCATTCGACGGCCGCAACGTCCCCTACAACACTCCCTCCTGCGCTCCATTCGGCGGGCGCTGTTGAAATCTGGGGAGCGCACTCTCGCGACTGCTGGCAGCCACGACTTCACCGACGAGGACTTCTTCCCCCGACCTCGGCAACCTCTTCCTCCATGACATGGGCCCTGGTACTCCTACTAGTAGTAGTACTCAAGTTGGAATTCCAATTGCACGGCACAACTTGTTAGGCAAAAAATTTGATACAGGGTGTAGGAAGCGGTTTGGGAATTTGCATGCCTTTCCAACCAGTGAGATACTCCGTACAAAGTACGACAGAGAAATAACCACAGAGAAGGAAGCTAAAAGTAAACAATCAAACGAGCATTTTTGTATTTGTTTTGCATTGAATCGTTTCACAAGCTTGACTAGTGTTGTTTTTCTATTTTTACAAAAACCGCATCGTAATATTAAAACGTGCATTTGCACGTACATAAGTAATAGTAGTACTCCCTACGTCTAGGTGTACAAGTCTTCCCTCCTTCTTGGTCACCGTGCACAACCAAAGATGACTTATTGACCTGGACGGATGGAGTAGCACAGTATGCAAGCATATATCCAGAGATACGTGTAGTCCGATAGTATATAGTAAAGTTTGTGCTATATGCACGTACTTGCAAAATGCGTAATAATACACAACGTTTCCAATCTTTCCCTTTTACATACTTAATTAAGGATGCTAAAAATTCCTGAATGTTCGGGATTTATCATTTGCATCCCAAAACTAATGAGATCGCCTTACGAAACATAAATTATACTCCTCCTAAAAGCCACGACGCTCGCAGGAGCGCTTGCGGCGCGCCACGAGTGCCCTAGTGTGCGGCCGTTTCCCAGCGCGCCGACACAACGCCTCTTCCTCAGCCTCGCAACTCGCGAGGTGCTGATTGGCGGCTTGCCGGTGGGCGAGCGCGATCTCACTGGTGTGGTGATCCGACGCAAACAGGTACTCCTCCTGGCTGGAAGCGTGCACCCGGTCCACGTACCGCCAAGCGTAGATGAGGCACTTGGGCCCGACTGCACTCAGGGTGTCGGCACAGGCGTCCTCCGTCACCCTCACGGCCCTCGCACGAGCCTTCTACCAAAGAACCAATTGCTTGACTCTCTCGGACGCGACATAGATCTCCCAGAAAGCTTGTTGCATGGTGCGCTTCTCTTCCTCGGCCTTCTTCTCCGCCTCTATTTTGGCGCGCTCTGCTGGAGGCAAAGCCTCCCACAAGGCGACATCCATTTCTTTCCAAAGCTCCTCAAGGCTGGGGGGCTCGGCGGGTGGCGCGGCGTTCTCCTCGTAGCAGGGAGCCGATGCATCCTCCAACGCGCGTGATGGCGAGATTGGGAACGCCGATGTGTCCACCTCGACGTGTCGCGGCAAGGAGCGGAATGCCGACGCGTCCTCCTCGACTAGTGGCAGCGAGGAACGGAACGGCGACGCATCGCGTCGCGGCGAGGAGCGGAACACCGACGCGTCCTCCTCGACTAGTGGCGGCGAGGAACGGAACAGCGACGCATCGCGTAGTGGCGATGAGCGGAACACCGACGCGTCCTCCTCGACTAGTGGCGGCGAGGAACGGAACGGCGACGCGTGACTGTCCGCGCGGTGCAACGAGGGGCTCCTAGGGCTTGGGAGGGGCGATGCCATGATGGTCGACGTGAGAGGGAGGGGGAGGAGATAGCGATGAACGTGAACGTGAGGGGGAGGAGATAGCGATGTCGTGGGAGGTGCAGTATTTATAGCGAGCAATGGCACACCTGCGTAAGATATGGATTGAGCTGCACTGACTTAACTGCAGGTCCAGCTGCGTTACTGACATGTGGGCCAGTACACTATTGGGCCCGTACGTCAGTGACCCAGTGCACCTGAAGTTAAGTAAAAGCTATGTGGGCATATTTGTTGGAGTAAATTACGGGGGAGCGAAGGGGTGGAAATATTGCTGGTCACAACGGATTGGACGAGCATGGGGGGAGGAGAGTCATGCATGCTGATTTTTTCACACGGGGTGGAGTGGTGGGACCGCCGGAGGGAGAAGGAGAGTTTGGCAGGCATATTGTTTCCACACATGGAGAGGAAAATATTTGGAGACGAACGGGATTCCTGCAGGTATGGAGAATGGTGCATAATAAGTCATCTTGCATGCCGGGCTAGGTATAGTCTCAAGTCATTAAAAACATACACGCCCCACACATGTTCATATTTCAAGGTGCACTAAATTATTGCATGCGATGATTAAGGCTGGCCATCACGGTGGTATCTTAGCTGGTATCATGCACACGGGAATAGCAAACATGCATATGTGGCAAAGAATTAAAGAAGAGGGGGGGGGGGGGGTTAGAGTAACTAGTGTTCGTGCATGCATTGGTAAACATATTTTTTTTGTGAAGAACGACAGCATTAGTTGAGTACTTTTGCAGACTTCAAAAACTATTCCACCGCCTCTACTATCTTGCTAAGAGTAGGTGAAATTTTTGAGTTGAACCCTAAACTAGAAGGGAGGTAGTGGTACTCTAATAGCTAGGTGTGTAAGTCACTTACGAAAACCAAATAATCCCAAAACACGTAGGTGCGGTGCATTAACTTCTACCTCATTTCTTGTTTCTAGACATATCGACCAATAAGAGATGAGGGTGTGCATGCTTTTAATGACCTGAGACTATCAAACATGACATGCAGTGGTTAGTTCATTGCATGCAATACTATTTAATTAGCAAATAAACATTAATGTCTCTCGTTTTCCCCTCCTCCTTGGTCACGGTGCACAGCCTAAGATGACTTACTCACCTAGACGGAGGGAGTATCAACATTCACAATGTCAAATCAATATTTTTACACTCATTATAAAACATAGTTCTTATACTCATTATAATCAGTATTGTAGATATTGATATTTTTAGTATAAATTTGGTCGTGGGATTTCATTGATGCCTGTCAAAGCATGGAGGAAGCGGAGCTTAGGGCTTGCATTGCCTGTCTCTACATAGGTATTTCTCTTCATAATCCTGTAATTTTAGAGAGTGATTGCGCTTTTGTGGTAGCGTCTCTTACATCGGGGGACTATGATAGGTCTGCTATGCGTGACCTGAAGATGAAAGCGTTGAGCATCTCGAAGTTGATCAACAATCTTCAATTGTCAAAGATTAGCCGTTCGGCCAATAAGGTGGCACACTTAATTGCTAAGTATAGCTTTGACAATAGATTAGATGGTATTCTTGTAAATAACGTACCGCCCTGTGTGGTGAATATTGTATCGAATGAGTGTACTGGTGTGGCTTGTTAATTAATATAAGGTGGTGTTCAAAAAAATTGGTCAAACACTTTGCAAACGGTTGACGGGAGTAAAAAGGACCAGAGGGAGTATCATGCATGCGGAGTAGGCAAAAAATTGCTCATTTATAGCGGGTCGAAGTCTCAAAGGGCGCGATCACGCGAGGGAGGCAAAGGTGGTGGGAGGCATGACGGTTGACGGAATTAAGTGAAGTTACATCCATGCGCCGGCATGGCGTGCGAACAGGCAGAAGCTATACCGTCAGGCCTACGATATGGGTCTAGTAGACATGACATCTAGTGGGTCCCGCATAGTTCTCGAGAACTATTTGGGGGCTTGCAGCCGTGTATCCACCGGGCAAGCCAGCAACCCCACGCCGTCCGCACGCCCTACTCGTCCCTATCTTCTACCTCACAACAGTTCGCTCCCAGTCGTCCCGTCCTTTCACATTAGTTCGCTCCCAGTTTTTGCGGGGTACAACAGTTCAACTTCTCCTAACCCTCCTCCAAAATCCATGGCCTCCCAAATCTCCATGGTCGCCGCTGAGTACCAGGTTAGAGCCATCACCGGCGATCAGTTCATCGTCATCTACACACGTGGATCCGCGACGGTGAAAGCATGGCTTGCTCGCTTCCTACGCATGTTCAACAGTTCAACGGATGAGTGGGTCGCTGGGCTAGCTGTTGAGTACACCACAGTCCTGTGACGAGAGAAGGATCTAAAGGACAAAGAGAGGAAGAAGCCCGCCGTGATCCAGGTTTGCTTACATAATGTTTGCTTGGTCTACCACATATGCCATGCCGACGTTGAGTGCCAGGATTTTACGAACTTCCTCAAGGGCAAAAGAGTGAAATTCGTTATTGTAGGCTTTAAGAACGACAGGGATGTCCTGCGTCGGATAGGTCTTGTTGTAGGCCAGCCCTTCAATCTCCAGAAGGCAAGCCTGGTGTCCTCCTCTCAACCTTCAATGCTGACCCTGGCAGCAGCCATGATTGATCCTTTGTACGCTAAACTGAAGAAACCTCATGACGAGTTTCATCATGCATGGGAGTCAAAGACATTAGATGAAGATCACATCTTGTACGCAGCAATGGATGCCTACCTTTGTTTAAATACCTACATGGGTTGGATGAAGAAGCAGAGCCCAGTGTCTGGTTCAAGCAAAGAAGTGTCGGCGAAGAGGAAGAGGAAGAGGGACGAGGATGAAGTCGAGGACATGGACTCGGACTTCGAGTAGGTGGGAGTGCCGTCGCTCATGCTGGTTCTACTGCAGTGTCAAGCGGACTAGTTGCTTAGTTTATTTTCAAGGGTGTGTTGTGCTGAGGCCCCAGCAGAACTATGTTTATGTTCTTTCTCATTATTTGAACTCTTTAGTACGTAGAGTAGTACTAGTACTATGTCTTACTACTGTTCTTCTTGCAGTTGGTACTACTGCTCGTACCTTCGTGTTCCTACTGTACTTAATGTTGGGGAACGTAGCAAAAATTCAAAAAATTTCCTACGTATCACCAAGATCTATCTATGGAGAGACCAGCAACGAGTAGAAAGAGAGTGCATCTACATACCCTTGTAGATCGCTAAGCGGAAGCGTTCAAGTGAACGAGGTTGATGGAGTCGTACTCGTCGTGATTCAAATCACCGATGATCAAGTGCCGAACGGACGGCACCTCCGCGTTCAACACACGTACAGCCCGGTGACATCTCCCACGCCTTGATCCAGCAAGGAAAGAGGGAGAGGTTGAGGAAGACTCCATCCAGCAGCAGCACAACGGCGTGGTGGTGGTGGAGGAGCGTGGCAATCCTGCAGGGCTTCGCCAAGCACCGCGAGAGAGGAGGAGCACTTGGGAGAGGGAGGGCTGCGCCAGGGGCAAGGGTGAAGCTCCCATGCGCCTCCCCACTATATATAGGGGTGGAGGGGGCTGGTTTCTTGCCCTCCAAGTCCATTGGGGCGTTGGCAAAGGTGGGAGGAAAGAAATCCCATCATTTCCTTCCCCACCGATTGCTATCCCCCCTTTTTAGGGATCTTTGATCTTATCCCTTTGGGATATGATCTTATTCCTTCTAAGGGGGGATCTTGGTGCGCCTTGACCAGGGGTGTGGGGCCTTGCCCCCACTACCCACGTTCATGTGGGTCCCCCCATGCAGGTGGGCCCCACTCCGGAACCTTCTAGAACCTTCCCGGTACAATACCGAAAAATCCCGAACATTTTCCGGTGGCCAAAATAGGACTTCCCATATATAAATCTTTACCTCCGGACCATTCCGGAACTCCTCGTGACGTCCGGGATCTCATCCGGGACTCCGAACAACATTCGGTAACCACATACAAACTTCCTTTATAACCCTAGCGTCATCGAACCTTAAGTGTGTAGACCCTACGGGTTCGGGAGACATGTAGACATGACCGAGACGTTCTCCAGTCAATAACCAACAGCGGGATCTGGATACCCATGATGGATCCCACATGTTCCACGATGATCTCATCAGATGAACCACTATGTCAAGGACTTAATCAATCCCGTATACAATTCCCTTTGTCTAGCGGTATTGTACTTGCCCGAGATTCGATCGTCGGTATCCTTATACCTTGTTCAATCTCGTTACCGGCAAGTCTCTTTACTCGTTCCGTAACACATCATCCCGTGATCAACTCCTTGGTCACATTGCGCATATGATGATGTCCTACCGAGTGGGCCCAGAGATACCTCTCCGCTTACACGGAGTGACAAATCCCAGTCTCGATTCGTGCCAACCCAACAGACACTTTCGGAGATACCTGTAATGCACCTTTATAGCCACCCAGTTACGTTGTGACGTTTGGTACACCCAAAGCACTCCTACGGTATCCGGGAGTTGCACAATCTCATGGTCTAAGGAAAAGATACTTGACATTATAAAAGCTCTAGCAAACGAACTACACGATCTTTGTGCTATGCTTAGGATTGGGTCTTGTCTATCACATCATTCTCCTAATGATGTGATCCCGTTATCAACGACATCCAATGTCCATAGCCAGGAAACCATGACTATCTGTTGATCACAACGAGCTAGTCAACTAGAGGCTCACTAGGGACATATTGTGGTCTATGTATTCACACGTGTATTACGATTTCCGGATAATACAGTTATAGCATGAATAAAAGACAATTATCATGAACAAGGAAATATAATAATACTTTTATTATTGCCTCTAGGGCATATTTCCAACAGTCTCCCACTTGCACTAGAGTCAATAATCTAGTTCACATCGATATGTGATTAACACTCAAGGTCACATCCCCATGTGACTTACACCCAAAGAGTTTACTAGAGTCAATAATCTAGTTCACATTTACCATGTGATTAACACTCGATGAGTTCTGGGTTTGATCATGTTATGCTTGTGAGAGAGGTTATAGTCAACGGGTCTGAACCTTTTAGATCCGTGTGTGCTTTACAAATCTCTATGTCATCTCCTAGATGTAGCTACCACGCTCTATTTGGAGCTATTCCAAATAACTGTTCTACTTGGAGCTATAATAAAAGTTGCTCCATTATACGTATCCGGTATCTCTACTCAGAGCTATCCGGATAGGTGTTAAGCTTGCATCGACGTAACTCTTTACGTCGAACTCTTTATCACCTCCATAATCGAGAAAATTCCTTAGTCCACTAGTTACTAAGGATAACTTTGACCGCTGTCCTGTGATCCATTCTTGGATCACTCTTGTACCCCTTGACTGACTCATGGCAAGGCACACTACAGGTGCCGTACACAGCATAGCATACTGTAGAGAGCCTATGATAAAAGCATAGGGGACGACCTTCGTCCTTTCTCTCTATTCTGCCGTGGTCGAGATTTTAAGTCTTAACTTCATACCTTATATCTCAGGCAAGAATTCCTTCTTTGACTGATCCATCTTGAACACCTTCAAGATCATGTCAAGGTACGTGCTCATTTGAAAGTACCATTAAGCATTTTGATCTATCTTATAGATCTTGATGCTTATTGTTCAAGTAGCCTAATCCAGGTTTTCCATTGAAAAACAGTTTTCAAATAACCCTATATGCTTTCTAGAAATTCTACATCATTTCTGATCATCAATATGTCAACAACATATACTCATCAGAAATTCTATAGTGCTCCCACTCACTTCTTTGGAAATACAAGTTTCTCATAAACTTTGTATAAACCCAAAATCTTTGATCATCTTATCAAAGCGCACATTCCAACTCCGAGATGCTTACTCCAGTCCATGGAAGGATCGCTGGAGCTAGCATACCTTTTAGCATCCTTAGGATCGACAAAAACTTTCTGATTTGTATCACATACAACCTTTCCATACGAAGACTGGTAAGGAAACTCGTTTTGTCATCCATCTGCCAGATTTCATAAATGCAGCTTATGCTAACATGAATCTGACGGACTTAAGCATCGCTACGGATGAGAAAATCTCATCGCAGTCAACTCCTTGAACTTGTGAAAAACTCTTCGCCACAAGTCGAGCTTCATAGATGGTGACATTACCATCCACGTCCGTCTTCTTCTTAAAGATCCATTTATCTCAATGGCTTGCCGGTCATTGGGCAAGTCCACCAAAGTCCATGCTTTGTTCTGATACATGGATCCTATCTCGGATTTCATGGCTTCTAACCATTTGTCGGAATTTGGGCCCACCATCGCTTCTCCATAGCTCGTAGGTTCATTGTTGTCTAGCAACATGACCTTCAAGACAAGATCACCGTACCACTCTGAAGTAGTACGCGTCCTTGTCGTCCTACGAGGTTCGGTAGTGACTTGATCCAAAGCTTCATGATCACTATCATAAGCTTCCACTTCAATTGGTATAGGTGCCACAGGAACAACTTCCTGTGCCCTGCTACACACTTGTTGAAGTGATGGTTCAATAACCATATCAAGTCTCCACCATCCTCCCACTCAACTTTTCGAGAGAAACCTTTCCTCGAGAAAGGACCCGATTCAAGAAACAATCCATATTGCTTTCGGATCTGAATTAGGAGGTATACCCAACTGTTTTGGGTGTCCTATGAAGATGCATTTATCCGCTTTGGGTTCGAGCTTATCAGCCTGAAACTTTTTCACATAAGCGTCGCAACCTCAAACCTTTAAGAAATGACAGCTTAGGTTTCTCTAAACCATAGTTCATACAGTGTCATCTCATCGGAATTACGTGGTGCCCTATTTAAAGTGAATGTGGTTGTCTCTAATGCCTAACCCATGAACGATAGTGGTAATTCGATAAGAGACATCATGGTACGCTCCATATCCAATAGGGTGCAACTATGATGTTCGGACATACCATCACACTATGGTGTTCCAGGCGGTATTAGTTGTGAAACAATTTCCACAATGTCATAATTGTGTGCCAAAGCTTGTAACTCAGATACTCATCTCTATGATCATATCATAGACATTTCATCCTCTTGTCACGATGATCTTCTACTTCACTCTGAAATTACTTGAACCATTCAATAATTCAGACTTGTGTTTCATCAAGTAAATATTCTCAACATCTACTCGAATCATCTGTGAAGTAAGAACATAACGATATTCACTGCATGCCTCAGCACTCATTGGACTGCACATATCAAAATGAGTTACTTCCAACAAGTTGCTATCTTGTTCCATCTTACTGAAACCGAGGTTTTTCAGTCATCTTGCCCATGTGGTATGATTTGCATGTCTCAAGTGATTCAAAATCAAGTGAGTTCCAACGGTCCATTTGCATGGAGTTTCTTCATGCATATACACCAATGGACATGGTTCGCATGTCTCAAACTTTTCAAAAATGAGTGAGCCCAAAGATCCATCAACATGGAGCTTCTTCATGCGTTTTACACCAATATGACTTACATGGCAGTGCCACAAGTAAGTGGTACTATCATTACTATCTTATATCTTTTGGCATGAAAATGTGTATCACTACGATCGAGATTCAATAAACCATTCAGGTTTAATACTAATCTTGATGGTAGAGGGAGCGTGCGATGTTTGATCACATCAAACTTGGAAACAATTCCAACATATATCGTCAGCTCACCTTTAGCTAGTCTCCGTTTATTCCGTAGCCTTTTATTTCGAGTTACTAACACTTAGCAACCGAACCGGTACCTTAATACCCTGGTGCTACTAGGAGTACTAGTAAAGTACACATTAACATAATGTATATCCAATATACTTCTATCGACTTTGCCAGCCTTCTCATCTACCAAGTATCTAGGGTAATTCTTCTCCAGTGGTTGTTCCCCTTATAACAGAAGCACTTAGTCTCGGGTTTGGGTTCAACCTTGGGTTTCTTCACTAGAGCAGCAACTGATTTGCCGTTTCATGAAGTATCCCTTTTTGCCCTTGCCCTTCTTGAAACTAGTGGTTTCACCAACCATCAACAATTGATGCTCCTTCTTGATTTCTACTTTCGCGGTGTCAAACATCGCGAATATTTCAAGGATCATCATATCTATCCCTGATATGTTATAATTCATCACGAAGCTCTAGCAGCTTGGTGGCAATGACTTTTGGAGAAACATCACTATCTCATCTGGAAGATCAACTCCCACTCGATTCAAGTGATTGTTGTACTCAGACAATCTGAGCACAAGCACAACAATTGAGCTTTTCTCCATTAGTTTGCAGGTTAAGAAAATCGTCGGAGGTCTTATACCTCTTGACGTGGGCACGAGCCTGAAATCCCAATTTCAGCCCTCGAAACATCTCATATGTTCCGCGACATTTCGAAAAACGTCTTTGATGCCTCAACTCTAAACCGTTTATCTGAACTATCACGTAGTTATCAAAACGTGTATGTTCGATGTTCGCAACATCCACAAACGACGTTTGGGGTTCAGCACACTGAGCGGTGCATTAAGGACATAAGCTTTCTACTGATTGCATAATCGCTACTGTCAACTTTCAACTATATTTTCTCTACGAACATAACTAAACAGTAGAACTAAAGCGCGAGCTACGACATAATTTGCAAAAGGTCTTTTGACTATGTTCAAGATAATTAAGTTCATCTTATGAACTCCCACTCAGATAGACATCCCTCTGGTCATCTAAGTGATCACATGATCCGAGTCAAACTAGGCCGTGTCCGATCATCACGTGAGACGGACTAGCCAACGTCGGTGAACATCTTCATGTTGATCGTATCTACTATACGACTCATGCTCGACCTTTCGGTCTCCGTGTTCCGAGGCCATGTCTGTACATGCTAGGCTCGTCAAGTTAACCCTAAGTGTATTGCTGTGTAAATCTGTCTTACACCCGTTGTATGTGAACGTAAGAATCCATCACACCCGATCATCACGTGGTGCTTAGAAGCGACGAACTGTAGCAACGGTGCACAGTTAGGGGAGAACACTTCTTGAAATTGTTGTAAGGGATCATCTTATTTACTACCGTCGTCCTAAGTAAACAAGATGCATAAACATGATAAACATCACATGCAATCAAATAGTGACATGATATGGCCAATATCATTTTGCTCCTTTTGATCTCCATCTTCGGGGCTCCATGATCATCATCGTCACCGGCATGACACAATGATCTCCATCATCATGATCTCCATCATCGTGTCTCCATGAAGTCGTCTCGCCAACTTATTACTTCTACTACTATGGCTACCGGTTAGCAATAAAGTAAAGTAATTACATGGCATTGTTCAATGACACGCAGGTCATACAATAAATTAAGACAACTCCTATGGCTCCTGCCGGTTGTCATACTCATCGACATGCAAGTCGTGAATCCTATTACAAGAACATGATCAATCTCATACAACACATATCATTCATCACATTCTTGTTGGCCATATCACATCACAAAGCATACCCTGCAAAAACAAGTTAGACGTCCTCTAATTGTTGTTGCATGTTTTACGTGGCTGCTATGGGTTTCTAGCAAGAACGTTTCTTACCTACGCAAAACCACAACGTGATATGTCAATTGCTATTTACCCTTCATAAGGACCCTTTTCATCGAATCCGTTCCGACTAAAGTGGGAGAGACTGGCACCCGCTAGCCACCTTATGCACCAAGTGCATGTCAATCGGTGGAACCTGTCTCACGTAAGAGTACGTGTAAGGTTGGTCCGGGCCGCTTCATCCCACAATACCGTCGAAACAAGATTGGACTAGTAACGGTAAGCATATTGAGAAACATCAACGCCCACAACTACTTTGTGTTCTACTCGTGCAAAGAATCTACGCAATAGACCTAGCTCTGATTCCACTGTTGGGGAACGTAGCAAAAATTCAAAAAATTTCCTACGTATCACCAAGATCTATCTATGGAGAGACCAGCAACGAGTAGAAAGAGAGTGCATCTACATACCCTTGTAGATCGCTAAGCGGAAGCGTTCAAGTGAACGAGGTTGATGGAGTCGTACTCGTCGTGATTCAAATCACCGATGATCAAGTGCCGAACGGACGGCACCTCCGCGTTCAACACACGTACAGCCCGGTGACATCTCCCACGCCTTGATCCAGCAAGGAAAGAGGGAGAGGTTGAGGAAGACTCCATCCAGCAGCAGCACAACGGCGTGGTGGTGGTGGAGGAGCGTGGCAATCCTGCAGGGCTTCGCCAAGCACCGCGAGAGAGGAGGAGCACTTGGGAGAGGGAGGGCTGCGCCAGGGGCAAGGGTGAAGCTCCCATGCGCCTCCCCACTATATATAGGGGTGGAGGGGGCTGGTTTCTTGCCCTCCAAGTCCATTGGGGCGTTGGCAAAGGTGGGAGGAAAGAAATCCCATCATTTCCTTCCCCACCGATTGCTATCCCCCCTTTTTAGGGATCTTTGATCTTATCCCTTTGGGATATGATCTTATTCCTTCTAAGGGGGGATCTTGGTGCGCCTTGACCAGGGGTGTGGGGCCTTGCCCCCACTACCCACGTTCATGTGGGTCCCCCCATGCAGGTGGGCCCCACTCCGGAACCTTCTAGAACCTTCCCGGTACAATACCGAAAAATCCCGAACATTTTCCGGTGGCCAAAATAGGACTTCCCATATATAAATCTTTACCTCCGGACCATTCCGGAACTCCTCGTGACGTCCGGGATCTCATCCGGGACTCCGAACAACATTCGGTAACCACATACAAACTTCCTTTATAACCCTAGCGTCATCGAACCTTAAGTGTGTAGACCCTACGGGTTCGGGAGACATGTAGACATGACCGAGACGTTCTCCAGTCAATAACCAACAGCGGGATCTGGATACCCATGATGGATCCCACATGTTCCACGATGATCTCATCAGATGAACCACTATGTCAAGGACTTAATCAATCCCGTATACAATTCCCTTTGTCTAGCGGTATTGTACTTGCCCGAGATTCGATCGTCGGTATCCTTATACCTTGTTCAATCTCGTTACCGGCAAGTCTCTTTACTCGTTCCGTAACACATCATCCCGTGATCAACTCCTTGGTCACATTGCGCATATGATGATGTCCTACCGAGTGGGCCCAGAGATACCTCTCCGCTTACACGGAGTGACAAATCCCAGTCTCGATTCGTGCCAACCCAACAGACACTTTCGGAGATACCTGTAATGCACCTTTATAGCCACCCAGTTACGTTGTGACGTTTGGTACACCCAAAGCACTCCTACGGTATCCGGGAGTTGCACAATCTCATGGTCTAAGGAAAAGATACTTGACATTATAAAAGCTCTAGCAAACGAACTACACGATCTTTGTGCTATGCTTAGGATTGGGTCTTGTCTATCACATCATTCTCCTAATGATGTGATCCCGTTATCAACGACATCCAATGTCCATAGCCAGGAAACCATGACTATCTGTTGATCACAACGAGCTAGTCAACTAGAGGCTCACTAGGGACATATTGTGGTCTATGTATTCACACGTGTATTACGATTTCCGGATAATACAGTTATAGCATGAATAAAAGACAATTATCATGAACAAGGAAATATAATAATACTTTTATTATTGCCTCTAGGGCATATTTCCAACACTTAATACGTTCGTACTAGTAGTATAATTTGGGTCAGTTGATTTGTGAAAGAAGTTCGATGGAGCGAAGGAAGAAGACGACAGAAGAGGTGGAAGAAGCCCTTCAAGCCATCAATGTTGCATCAAACGGCTCACATGAGTCGACTGACCCAAATTGCTCCTTCAGATTGCAGGATCCATGTGGCATTCAAGGTCTCGAAGGTAGATTTCGCGTCCGCATCCGGTTTGCGGGCTCGACGTGTGCGGGACTGGCTTCCGCCGCGACAGCCACCATGCGTGCCTCCTCCGCGCGGGCGGAGACGATAATGACACGCTAGTTCCTCCTCGCCGGCGTGCTGGAGCACGCGCTCGTCCTCCTCTTTGTACGCTGCGTGCATAGACGCGGCTCCACCAGCTGCTCGCGTGCTTGGCAGCGCGGCGGCATGGCGAGGAGGGACTGCGGACGACGTGAGCGGGCGAGCCTTTGGCTTCATGGCATAGGGATGGCAGCGACACGGCGGTGATGGGCGAGAAATTGTTGGCCGGAGCAGGCGGGCACCGGCATGCGCAATGGCGGTGGCGGCATATTGATGAGTGCGCATATGGGAGCTTACTTTAGTTTTATATGAGGTTGGTCAAACTTAAAAGAAAACCATACTAGTACACATAAACATTAGACTTAGGCAGCGCTTTTATTAAAAAAAATTGAAGTTAGTACCACAGCCACGATACGGAATCCTATGCAAGCGCGTGAACCGCGGCCGCGCGGTCGATCGAATGGTGCGTCACCGTGTCGCGCTCGAAGGACATCCACTGAACCTTTTTGTGTGTGTGAAAACAGTCCTCGAATATTACTCAACTTTTTTTCCTGGGAAAGTTCTTGACGCTGCAATATTTCCATATATTTGAATTTAGCTCCAGTTTGTGTTTATTTGGATTTGGACGTTTTAGGTGCGCCCTATTTTTTTAATACTTATTTTGTGTTGTGACTGAGAGAGAACGTGTGTATGTGTCCATATGTGTGTTGTGGCGGAAGGGCAATGTGGAGACGGTGTGCGTGTGATACAGACATGGAGAGGTGTGAATGTGCAAATGATCATGCATGAGTGAGACATGGACAGATGCCGATACGTTGTATATACATGAGAGAACGGTCTTCTAGTTTACTTGTGTGTGTGTGTGTGTGTGAGAGAGAGAGAGAGAGACAGAGAGAGACAGAGAGACAGAGAGAGAGGAGCATCCGTAACACAACAACCATCTCTCTCGATTCGTCTGTCCCTCGCACGATCACATGCAACATATGCATCAACGCGCACATTTTGACACCCTCACTCGGCCCCTGCCCACCTCAAGGCCCGCACAATCTCTTCGTGAATACCCATTTCTCTCCTTAGGTTTGTTTTTGCTCAATATCTGACACACACACACACACACACACACGCGCAACACAACACACACACACACTCCCCCGAGCACACAATTCATCCCCATCCAAGGTTATACGGCGACCACTCTCGCTTGTGCTTCTTTGCACCCCAACATGCACAACACCTCAATCTTCAAAGAGGGCATCGAGCAGATCGAAGATGGTGACCACACCGCGCTAGAGAATGCGGGGTCATTTGGAAGCAGGGTGATGTGATGACGGCTGACTGACTCCTCCCCCCACCCTCTCTCTCTCTTGCACAAAATTACCAATCCCTCTCTCCCCGCACAAAATAGTCAATCCCTCAACCCATGAGATCCTTCCCCTCTCGTCCATGTTTTTTCAGCTCTCTCCTCAAACATGTTGTCTCTTCTCCTTCCACGTATACAGAATCACGTATATTACATGTCTCCATCTTTCTCACAGACCTAACTTCTTCCTCTCTCTTTCTCTTTCTCTCTCTCTCTCTCTCTCTCTCTCTCTCTGTCTCGATAGGTTTGTCTCCTACTCTCTCATCCACATACATACAATCTTTCCTGCCCTATCTGCTCCATCTTCAGAAGCTCTCTCTGCACGTTTCATTCACACAATGGGATATGTCAAAATGTTGCTTCTATAATGGTTGATGTAGAGTTTTGGTTGTTTTTGTTGCATCCTACAAAGTAATAACTATGAAATGCATTTAGATTCTCATTTGACTGGGATTATGTGAGTTTGAGCATGTTGTGAAGTACTATAGACCTTGTATACATCTTGGGATTCGACAACGATTGTAACTATTGAATTGTATAGACCATTACATTCGAAGTCAATAGCCTAATATATTTATTTCACAATTTCAACAAATGATTAGTTCACTACAAACTAAGAAAACAAATGTGTACTCCCTCCGTTTTTACTTAAGTCTGCGTATTAGCATTGGTCAAAGTCAAGTTTTGTAAACTCTCAGAAAGCTTATAAAAAAATATTATCATATACAATAACAAATAAATACCATTAGATTCATTTTTGAATGTACTTCCACATCATACATATTTGTTATGGTAAATGTTTATATTTTTATATAAACTTGGTCAAACTTTAGGAAGTTTGACTTCGGTCAAACCTAATATGCAGAGTTTACTACTACTACTCGCTAGTTGCTTAGCCGAATCACTCAACACGCCACACGGGGAGTCCAGTGTCACAAAATTTTGAGGTCGGCGGGAAAATCTCCCGCGACCCTGATTTGAGCAGTGGGAAGTTACCATAATAGCCTTCGAAACAGGTCTACGAACGACGCTTGGTAGGGGTCTGTTTTCGTAACTTCAGGTTCACCCTACCCAGCCAGCCCCACCCCGGCACCCAGAGTAGTACACCTGAATACTCCCCATTTTCTATCCCCACCGCAAAATATACTTCTCCACGGCACCGCAGCCTTCGTGCTCCTCCCCTTTACATCGGCGCACTCGTCCACCGCAGCGCATCTGCCTCATCGATGACCTCGTACGCCGCACTGGAGCCGGTCCACCGTCGTCGTCGTAGACGGAGCCTCTTCCCCGGCATCGTCTTCCACGGTCTCGTATCTGCTTCCCGAAAACCGAAGCCAAGCGCAGAAGTACCACCATCGTGAACTGACTCCCGTTGCCGACCATGACTCACAGAGGCCGCTGCGACCATCGTTCTCCTCCTCGATTGGTAATGTGTGTATTGAATCACTTAGCAGTACATGTGCAGTTCCAATTTTGTTCATACCTACCCTTCAATTTTCCTAGGTGCTATTGTTCCCGTAAAAGTAATTGGTTATAGCCTGCATTATCCAATAGAATATCAGCTTTTAATTGTGCGTCGCTCCTGTATCGCGTTGTGCTTGGGTAGGTTTTTCATCTGCAACCAGCAGTCTGGCAAATGATGGTAAGGTTTTTAGAACTAGCAAGATGCCCATGCGTTGCATGCATCAAGATGCATTTGTATGAGTAGTTTATCTTGTGGGAGAAAAGGATGAACGAGGGAAGGCCTTATTTGCAAATCTGGAGAGGGGTATGGGTATATTTTTGCAAAATTCCCATTTGTTTCCTTCCTATCTGTCAGATATAAATCGGACGGCATATATTGCAAGAAAAAAAATATAGAGAAAAAAAGTAGACAGCAAAGGAAGTAGAGATAAATATTAAATATTAAATATAAAATAAATATAACCGTAGAGAAGAGAGTAGAGATAGCAGAGACGTCGGGAAAGGATCGCGCGCGCGCGGGAAAAAGCGGCTGGGTGTGCGCTAGTTTTGGCGCGCGGCGTCCGGCGCGCTTTACAAAATGCAACGCCCGCCCACCGCTCTGTGCCTTGCCACCGCTCTGTGCCTTGCCATCGCTCTCTCCCCGCTCTTTTTCGCCTCGCCACCGCCGCGCCACCATGCCACCGCGTCGCCGGGAAACTTGGGGATACCGCGGCGTCCGCGCGCGCCCCTCCGGCGGCTTCTCCGCCGAGATCCGGTTCCGCGGGATGCGCCTCGGCCTCGGCAATTTCGACACCGCCACTGAGGCCGCCCGCGCGTACGACGCGGCGGCGTGGCACCTCCGGTGGCCTCATAGAACATTGAACTTCCCCAACATGCCGACGCGGGAGCGGGCGCAGGAGCTCGCGCCTCTGTTGTGGCTTAGCACCGACGAGGATCGTCGCGACAACCGGAGGCGGGAGCACCGTCTCGGCATCACCGAGATGGACGAGGAAGCCAGTGCGCTGTGGTGCCAACACTTCCCGTAGGACATCATCAACGAGCGCGAGTTCTACGCGCAAAGGAGGGTGGAGCGAGCCGCCTATCGCGAGGACAAGCGTAGGCGAAAAGCGAACGCTCAATTCAACATGAGGCTAGGAGCAGCGTCGCCCTGGGAATCCGACGATGATCGGTATCTTCACGCCTACAGTCAGACGTTGGAGGAGGACATCACCGAGGAGGAGTCGGACGACGAGGAGTAGTTGAATTATCTATTTTTATCTATCTATGCTGAGAACTATCCTCTACTCTCTAGTATCTACTTCTCGATCTCAGCACTATAAATGCTTTTTTAAAGCGCCGCGTGTTGCGATTCTGTTGGAGATGCTCTAACATGGCAGACGAGTGCTTTAATGTTGCCCACAAGATGCGCGAGTATTACTAGTAGTATTTTTCTTGCCATGTTGAGATTTTAAAACCACGAGTGTGAACATGCAGAGGAGCAATGAAGACCAAACACGGGATATTCGGGACATCTTCAAGGAGCATGGCAAGTTAAAGAGGAGTTGCACCGAACCTGTAAAACGAGCTTTGGTAAGTAACACCCTTTCAATTACTTTCGTTTAGCCTCGTGTTCTTCGATGTGTATATGTCGTAGTTTCTGTTTCTCTTAAGCGTGGTGTTCTTCGATGTGTAATAAGAAGAGTCTTAATTGTCCTAATGCTTTCGTTTTTAACTTGATGTAGGAAGTGGGTGTTCTCACCTTGTAGTCTGTTTTTATATTTCTTTTCCTTTTGAATTCACTTGTCCGAGTTCTGTTTATCTGGCTTCTACTAAATGGATCTAGGTTTCTCTGAGTATTGATCTAAAAAAGAAGTAACTTCATGTCAGGATGTAGTTCCTGCGAGGAGGGAAGTATGGTCAACCTCGAGATCATGTTTCCAAAATGACGCTGGATTACAGACAAGGTGCCAGTCCCTAATGATGCTGGATTAGACACAAGGTGCACATTCCCAGATGATGCTGGATTACACACAAGCCAGGTGGAGTCGTTAGCTGTTCGTGTCCTCGTGGCATTAGTAAAGGCTGAAGCAGCCCTTGAGAATGTAGCTGAGTTCCTGAAGAAGCGAAAAGAGCAATCAGATGCTCTCTTCACCCAAGCCAAAGAAGAGATGGAAGAAGCCAGAAATAAGCTAGCAGAGGCAGAGCAGGCTAGGCGTCTCCTGCTATCTAAAACGGTTGTCAATACAAAATCTCCTTCATAATAGCTAGGTTCAAATGTTTATCTAGTCAGCATGCCTGTTGTGATGTCTGTGCATCTACTGATGTGGCACAAAATGTTTTTTTCGGGTCATGTAATAACAACAATTACTTTTCGAACAATAACAGACGAAGCATTGGACATGGTATAGTTCACGCGCAAGCCCGACATTCCAAGTTCAACTTCCACATTAAACTCATGTTCACAGATATCTGCACATTCATACATAATGTCCACAACCATGATTCACTTCAAAGCCAAAAAAAATGTGAGGAGAGTTACAAATAAAGAAAAACCTCTACTAGTTCCTGCTACTAGTGCGAGCACAACAAGTCAAGACCATGCGTAAATTAATTATATTTTAGTCATTTTTGTGTTCTAAAATGCCTGTCGGCTCGCGAAAGGACGTGTTGCCGGCACACGCGCGGATTCAATGAAGGTAGGCGGGGCACTCTTAAGTTGGTTGCACGTGGCAAGGAGGCGTGCTCAGCCGAGCCTGCAGCGAGTGCGGCCCTCTTGTCCGGCGCGCTGGTTCAATGCCTGCGCTATGAGAGGCAGCGTCCGTGTCAGAGCAACCACTCCCTCCAGTCCTTTTTTGTTTGGGTATAACAAAATCTCGTTTTCCATTCACATTTTTACAAGTAAAATTCATGGACAAACTTTGACCCAAAGTACGATGGGGACTAGTAAACCAGAATGGAGGTAGTAGTTTTTTTAATCAAAGAAGGGTTTCCCCTTCCGATTACTGAAAACCAGCATCTAAATCTAAACCATAGTATTTTCCCTAGAACTACCAGGTTCAACATCTCGTAACATAAACCCATACAACCATATGCCAAGGAGGTATGTAGTACTATGAATTCCATTTTCGCTCCATACCAATCATTCTAAAAACTACTTACTACTTATAACGTGCCATTGAAAATCGGAACTCTTAACCCCGCTAAAAAAGATATTTTAAACGTGGCTACTCGATCTGTGGCAACTGGCGAGCCACCGCGCTCCAAGTCGTTCACCTGTGGTCCCGACCATCAACTCCTACAAAGGTGCTCCACCACGTACCCGGTACCCGCGAATGCAGAAATCGTGCACCTAGGGTTTTAGGGTTTATTTGTTAATGTCGCCTTTATGTAACACTCATGTGTGCGAGACAGCGAGAGGCCGACTGCGTGCGTGCGTCTCTTCTCTTCGTATATGTACTCCATCGTTTGTCTGGTGTCCAAAAAATTATAATAACTGCTAGCAATGTGCCAATGCGTTGCCACATGATCAAAGTAGATTAATACATATTCACCAATTTGATAAAAAAAAGTCTAGTTTTGAAATACGTATATCACTAAAAATATGTTATGTTTCACTCAAAATATATTCCTTTGGCGGTTTTGATGAGATAAGGGAGGCATGTTGTTGGTTTCAAGATTTGAGAAGTGGTATATGTCTAATTTCTACTCCTACTAGCAAGATGGCCATGCGTTGCACGGAACATCAAGATCTTGTGGGAGAAAAGGATGAACAAGGGAAGGCCTTATCTGCAAATATGGTGAAGAGTGTGGGTAAATTGCTATATTTTCCTTCCTATCCGTCAGATATAAATCGGACGACCTACATTGCAGGATGGCAGGCCCACCATCATCACCAACTCTATTTTTTATCCCTACTCTTATAAAAAGCATTGTCGGTGATGATCGTGTGCCTGCCATCCTGCAATATAGGCCGTCCGATCTATATCTGACGGATAGGAAGGAAACTATGGCAATTTTGCAAAAAGATACCCACACCCCTCTCCACATTTGCAAATAGGGTCTTCCCTCGTTCATCCTTTTCCCCCACAAGATAAACTACTCATACAAATGCATCTTGATATTCCGTGCAACGCATGTGCATCTTGCTAGTTGTTGCAGAAAGCCCATGTGTGTGTGAGAGAGAGGGAGAGTGGAGGAGGACGGAGTGCATGTGTGACAAAGACACAAGTAGTTTGTGTGCGATAGGTATCAGCTTAAAATGAGGCAATAGTGTGTGTGTGCACGATCGAGAGGGTGTGTCTCAAGAAGGGAAGAAAAAGCTACATAGATACAAGGAGCGGGAGAGAGACATGTATGCGATGGTGGAAGCATGAGTGTGCGGGTGTGTAAACCTATCTAGAGGCTAGCTAGTCGATAAATGTTTGTGAGAGAAATACGAGTCGGGGTGCGAAAGCGAGAGTTTTGTGTGTGTGAGAGAGAGACGGTAGTCGGGAAGGAGAGTGGAAGCAGGAGTTGTGTGTGTGTGTCTGTGAGAGAGAGAGGAGACGGTAGTCGGGGTTGTCTGATCGGTGTCAGTCTGGGATGGAGACGAAAAGGAGACCGCAACAAATGTTGTGTCTATAGGAGAGAGAGTGTAATTTTAGTGGTATGAGTAATATGTAGAGACATATAGGGTGTGTGAGAGAATCCCATAGAGAGAAAGACAAAGTGAAAGACGAGTGGAGACTGTGTGTGTGGCGGTGAAAAAGAAAGCTTAGGTACCGAGTGATACCAGAGAACAGTAGAGACGTGAGAGATAATGAAAACCGTGTAATGTATAATGATAGGGAGAGGGTGACACTTCTCAAGGGAGACGTCGAGAGACCATGTTTGCGAGGATAGGAGAAACATGAAGTGAGCGTGTGGGTGAGCTAGAGAAAAGAGAGTGATGGCTACCTGAAGGAGCATGCATGCGAGAGAGATGGGCGTGAAAGGAGTGAACAAAAAAGGGATTCAAATATTTGAATTCGAGATGATGATACATGTAATCCATACTCGAACCAAAATTGATCTGTCAAACATGCATACTCATATGAATTCACGCACATCTATGTTATTTAATATGTAGATATTACTGATCCATACATTTTAGTAGAACATAATTTGGTTAATTTTTTTCGAATTCAACCTTAAGATTTCGAGATCGTTGTATTTGTAAATCATATTATACATATAAACGAGCATAATTCTTTGTTGTGATTTTGAAAGTATATGTAAAAAAATGATGTATATAGAATGTAATTCCAATTGAAAATGGATCCCGCCCAAAAAAATAGTAGAATACAAACGGGTTTCGAATTGAGTTGGCACGGTAAACGTGCACTGTGCATAATTTGTACGAAGCGGGGAAAGTCGCAGTAACCGCCCGAAACCAAAATCTGCGAGATGCAAATCACTACTGCCTATCCCTGCCACACAAAGCCTATCTGCTGGATTTCTATAGGTTTCGATAGGGGTAGGTTTGTAATTTCACCCAAACGTGACGTAACCGCCTCTCACCCGGATTCATACACGGTGGGCACCAAAACACAGTGTGCCCTCGGCCGAAATCGACTCCCTCCCCGATTCAAATTCATACATGGTGGGCGCCAAAAACAAACTCTCATCGGCAAATATTCGGTGTATGCGAGATTACCGTCCTATCCCCAACCGACTAATGTTGTTGTGATGTAGTAGAAATTTGAAACGGGGGCTAAGTTTGTAAATTTCCTCGCATTTGAGACAAGCGCACCCTGAATACATGGTTCCCCCCTTCCTCTCTACCTCCCTTTTCCCCATTCGTACTCCGTGGGCGCCAAAACACCCTCTCCACCCCACCCTCCTCCGTCCGCCACCCCATCCACCGCCGTCCTCCTCCACCATGCTGGAGTTGATACCCCGACGCCACCGTCCATTACAAGAGATCGACCTCTCTCATCCACGCCTTCAGACCGGGATCCTTGCATCCCGTCCTCTCGCTTCATCCCCGCCGTCGTCCACCTTGCCGGCACCGCTCCTACGACCGTCTCGTCCACCGCGCCCCGCCGCCACCGTCTACCCTCCTAGATCTGCTGCCACGCCGCCAACAACCATCTCTACCGCAGCACCATCAAATTCTCAGTAGATCCGTACACGGCGCCGCACCAGAGGCGGTACTCTTTCGTATCTGCTCAACTTATTTATTGCAACAAGAAAATAGATCGCCACTGCTTTACTCTGATTTCTTGTCTTGGTTGCGAAGTTGCCTTTGTCCGGTTTGCACCTTCAGATCCGCCATGGCACGCTCAACACTATACTCCCAATGCTTATGGTTCTCCCCTTTTATATTCCACACTAGTTAAATCACATTAGACTAAATTTCAAAATTGGGCCAGTCAATTTTTCAGAGCTCGCCGGAGTTCGCCGGTGCGATCCAAGGGGCTCGGGTGGTTGTGGGGCCTCGCCGAATAAAGAAAACTCAACACGGGTGGGGGGTGGGGGTGGCGGAGGAACATAGGCGGTGGGGGCCGGTGGTCCGGCCGGTGGCCCGTGCGGTGTTCTCTATGGGAAGAATTAGAGACAAGGAAGAAGAAGGGTTAGGAGACGTAGGATCTTCATCCAACTGCCTGAAATGGTCGAGAGACAGCTGGGAGTTGCATTCTTAATGCGCTCTGGTTCATAATTTGTGGGCACTGCGCAACCAACATTTTATTATCCAAAATCTACTTGCTCTTCTTTACCATGTTCCTCTTCCGTTCTTCTTTAATATGTACTCTCTCCGTTCCTAAATACAAGTCTTTGTATAGATTTCACCATGGACTACATATGGAGCAAAATGAGTGAATCTACACTCTAAAATGTATCTGGATACATCTGTATGTGATCCATAGTGGAAATCTCTACCAAGACTTATATTTTGGAACGGAGGGAGTATGCTAGTAGTATGGTATGTTCCTTGTACTGAAGATGAGCATGGACATTTGCAGTGTACACTACTAGGAAAAGGCCTAATAATGACGCACCGGTTTTGCCTACTAAAGGCGCACTGCTGGTGCGCCATTAGTATCACGCCACTAGTATTTTTTACTAATGGCACACCACTGGTGCGCTATTAGTATCTGGTATACTAATGGCGCACCGCGCAGTGCACCCTTAGTTTTGCCCACAGTGCGCCACTAGTGTCTGCTATACTAATGGCGCACCACATGGTAGTGCGCCATTAGTAACAATTTTTTTTATTTTTTTTTCTTAATTTCAGGTCACTATTTCACATATGAGATATCCAACACATATATATACAACAAGCATCCATATAACAATCATAGCCAACACACAAGTTTCATCATATATACATACATAGCCAACACATAGTTCCATCGTTACATATTATAAAAGTTTCACATTGTTCATCCAACACCGTTATCCATCAATTTGCAAAAGTTTCACATTGATACAAAATAAAAACACAAATGGAAAAGAAGCACTCCATCCATGCAAGCTTCCGTGAATTAAATCAAATCTGCAAAATGATAAACAAGAAGTTAGAAGAAGAAGAAGAAGAAGAAGAAGAGAAGAAGAAGAAGAAGAAGAAGATTAGAAGAATACTAGAAGAAGAAGAACACTAGAAGAGGAATAAGAAGAAGAATAAGAAGAATAAGAAGAAGACTATAAGCTTATTATGTAAACTTGATCATTTTGTGCTAACATAAGTAATTTTGGAGCTAACATATAGGAAACTAAGCATATAAGCTCTAAGTTAGCATATTAGAGCCAACTTAGGTAAAATGAAGCTAACCTATGTCATTTTGGAAAATAAGAAGAATAAGAAGAAGACTATAAGCTTATTATGTAAACTTGATCATTTTGTGCTAACATAAGTAATTTTGGAGCTAACCTATAGGAAACTAAGCATATAAGCTCTAAGTTAGCATATTAGATCCAACTTAGGTAAAATGAAGCTAACCTATGTCATTTTGGAAAAGAAGAAGAAGAAGAAGAAGACTATAAGCTTATTATGTAAACTTGATCATTTTGTGCTAATATAAGTAATTTTGGAGCTAACCTATAGGAAACTAAGCATATAAGCTCTAAGTTAGTGTATTAGAGCCAACTTAGGTAAAATGAAGCTAACCTATGTCATTTTGGAAAAGAAGAAGAATAAGAAGAAGACTATAAGCTTATTATGTAAATTTGATCATTTTATGCTAACATAAGTTATTTTGGAGCTAACCTATAGGAAACTAAGCATATAAGCTCTAAGTTAGCATATTAGAGCCAACTTAGGTAAAATGAAGCTAACCTATGTCATTTTGGAAAAGAAGAAGAATAAGAAGAAGACTATAAGCTTATTATGTAAACTTGATCATTTTGTGCTACCATAAGTTATTTTGGAGCTAACCTATAGGAAACTAAGCATATAAGCTCTAAGTTAGTATATTAGAGCCAACTTAGGTAAAATGAAGCTAACCTATGTCATTTTGGAAAAGAAGAAGAATAAGAAAAAGACTATTAGCTTATTATGTAAACTTGATCATTTTGTTCTAACATAAGTTATTTTGGAGCTAACCTATAGGAAACTAAGCATATAAGCTCTAAGTTAGCATATTAGAGCCAACTTAGGTAAAATGAAGCTAACCTATAGGAAACTAAGCATATTAGAGATAACATAGGTAACTAAGTATATATATATATATATATATATATATATATATATATATATATATATATATATATATATATATATCATTTTGGAGATTTGACATACCTGACAAAGTTCATTTCTCATGCATTGTTCTTCTCCTTCTCCTTCCTCAGCCTAATGCGCCAAGAGCGGCGAGGCGGTAGAGGCAGTGGAGGCAGTGGGATGTAGTCTTCTACCACAATTGGTGTGGTCATGTCGCCCAGCTGTGGGATCGCCGGCGCCACCACCGGTGCGTGGTCATTGTCAGGCACCACCACCATCGCGAGGCCACCTTCAGGCAGGACGGGCACGACGATCGCTAGGTCATCCTCAGCCACCTCCATCACTTGCCCATGGTCAGCCACCACCATCTCTTGCCCTTGGTCAGCCACCACTAGCGCTAGGTCATCCTCAGCCTGATGCCCATCGTCATCCTGCAGCTCCTCATCCCCACTCTGCTCCTCTTCTCCCGCACTCCAGTCCGGATCATCCTTCTTGTTGTCTATACTACTGCCAGAATCGCTGCTGCTTTCGCTAAAGCCAGAATCGGTGTTGCTTTTGCTACAGCCATAGTCGCTGCTGCTTTGGCTGTAGCCAGTGTCACTGCTGTTGCTCCCTACCTGTCCAAATGCAACAATGACCGTTAACAATCGATGTGAGACAAAGCCAAATGTAGAGGAATAAGAAGAGGTCGAATGTACCGGCATCGTCATCGTCAGTGTAGCGCATGCGACACATAGTCGCGTTGAACACCTTCACGATGAGCATGGTGGTGGCGTCGTCGTACCTGAAGAGAAGGAAGTACCCCAGCCGCAGGTCGTAGGCACGGTAGAACTTCTCCCACCCACGAGACAAGTACATGTGGCCCTCCTTGATCACCAACTCCACATCCCATTGCCTGCAAAACCCGCTGCCGGCCTGTCGCAGCTTCACATTATTTGGCGGATCTTCACCCAGCATGTTCATAAAACTGTCAGGCAGCCTCTGCAGTTTGGGACAATGAGTGATGTAGCAAACAACAGATATCATAATGAGATGGGTGAAGGGGAGATCTCTCATTTTATATACCTGCGTCATGGATGATACTGAAGTCCCAAGTATGATACTGAAGAACTCAGAAGCATCCAACTCGTACTGCGGTGTCGCAGAGCGGCGGTGGCTGCTTCCCGCCATCTCTGATAAGCAGCAGAAGAGACCAATTAGTACCCTTACGATAGATCATAAAACATGCATGATAACAGGCATTAGTCGCAAGTACCCCATATGTCCTATTTTTAGCAAAGTCATGCTAAAATTCACGGAAAATTTCAGCATGACCTTTGCTAAAAATAGGACATATGGAGTACCCGAATTTGCCGGAACGGAAGTTAATCGACATTCCGGCAAACTTAAGGGCCTCTCGGGGTACCTGCAAAATCATTATCCCCGCGTAATGAAGTCGCCAATGGGTCATTTCAGAAGATCACAAGTAGCATCATCAGAAGATCACAAGTAGCATCATCACAAGATCACAAGTAGCATCATCACAAACTACGCCCTGACATAACTTTGTCGCACTCTTGCTTTCTAACTTCAGATCAAGCACCATTTCATCACACCATCAAGTAGAGAAGAACACATACTGGAAAGAATGCATCAAGCTTACCCTGTAAATGCGCTACTACAATTCGGTCCTACTGAACATTGCTAAACAGCCAGTCAGTTTCAAGTTTCCAAAACAAGGGTTCACTACTCCTAATTAATTAAAAAGTCTACTAGGCATGATTGATCAGGAAGCGACCACTTAGCAAAATTTGGTGTGTATCAATTAAACGGCCAACCCTATATCACAGGGACACCACACCCCAAGGACCTGGTTGTAATTTCCATGTATCATTGTATGTAGCGACAGAACCGGCCTGGTGATCACACGCGTTTGACAGAGTCTAGTGCCCGATCAGCCTGTTGTTGCCACTCCACTTTGTGATATCGGCTGGGGATATATCTTTTCCATGGCAGGGAGCCTCCACACGTCGGACGACTCCATCGATCGCAAGAGCCGGTGCCAACATGCTGGGCATCCGTGTCCCTGCGGTGCCTGCTGGAGAACACTGTACGTGCCACAACTTCATGTCGTCTACTCGTTGTTGTCCGCTGCCCGGCCATCTCTCCTCTTTTCTTCGTCTCCTCCGCACACACACACAACTTGGTTATCCTTCACCGTACGTGTTGAGACGACTAAACTAATGTGCAGAACACCTTGATGTCGACGGTGCACGGCGGAGCCGTGCAGCACATTACAATATACACGAAATGCATCTTCCTTTAGCATCGTGAGAATTGGATCACCACGGGGAGCAAACCACCACACATTTTTTCAAGGAAACCACACACTGATAAAATCTAACACACAGATATAAGATTGACTTGAATTCATCGAGGTTCAGAATAGGGATACATGTAGCCTTGCTTGTAGCAGTTACAGAACCAGAAGTGTACAATAGTACAATAGGCTAATGTAACTGACGGTGACGAGCTAATCTAACAGTACAACCCTGAATCAATGTATACACTCAAGACGCACTTGTTCTTCAATTTTTACAATATACATAAAAGAAAAATTGCAGTACACGAATTCGAATGAAAAACATTCACCTTGCTCTGGATTTCAATTGATGCCCTTCGATGAGGAAATGTCTGGACAACACCAGAGGAGTGAGCTCCTAATTCGTTGAGCTCGCGCGGTGTGGTGGGCTTGCTGGAGATGGACGGGCCCTGCACAACGGTCGAGACTCAGAGCAGAGGTTGAGGGCAAGAGGAAGAAGAAGAAGAAGAAGAAGGAAGTGGAGGGGAGGGGCTCACCTGCAGTCGAGGGCATACATGACGCTGGCCGACCGCCTTGGACCCGGAGGAAGCCGCGGTCGTTGTCTCCTCCTCCTCCTCGTCCTCCTCCTGGTCCTCCTCCTCCGGCTCGGGGCGCGGGGGCATGGGGGTGGCGGCGCGGGGAAGCTACAGTGGTGGGGGCGTGGGGGCCCGGGGACGGCGGCGCGGGGGAGCTGCAGTGGTGGGGGGCGCGGGGGCTGCGGGGGTGGAGTCCGGGGGGGTCGGGGCGGCGGCGGCAGGGGACGGAGGGGACGGAGGGGGCGTGCAGGCGCGGCGGTGGTGTACGGTTGGGGCGGAGGGGGCAAATTAGGTCGAGTGGGGTGGAAGGGAGGGAGGGGAATAGGTGGAGTGGGGGGGGAAGCTTACTAATGGCGCACCCCGCAGCGGTGCGCCATTAGAATGTTTTTTTTATTACAGTTCGAGCCCTCATGTTATATTCCACCTAACCCAATCTACATTAGAACCCGCCCACTAGCCCGACTGGTCAACACGCAGCACACACACTAGGAGGTCCTGGGTTCGATTCCCAGGCTCCCCAATTTTTATTTTTATGCATTTAAAATGTTGTTTGATATTTATTTGTGTTTAAATATCTTCAAACTTGTTTAAATCATAACAGTAATAATTTTTTTAAAAAATATGTTCAAATTTGTCATTTGAAAATATTTATGAATATGAAAAAGGTGGAGTGGAGGGTGCGGTGGGTCATCGGCGATGGTGGAGTGGGGGAGGGTGCGGGCCGGGGGTCGGCGGCGGCGGCCGGTGGAGCGGGGGAGGGTGCGGTTGGTCGTCAGCGGCGGTGGAGTGGGGGAGGGTGCGGGCCGGGGGTCGGCGGCGACGATGGAGTGGGCCGGGGGAGGGTGCGGGCCGGGCATCACATAACAACTTAGCATTCAAGAGTACCATGATAACACAGACCAACACATGCCCTAACCAAAACATGCTACGGGAGAGGGCAAGGAGGGAGGAGCAGAGAGGGAGAGGTGGGAAATGGAGGCGGGGGTGAGTTGGATGGGGTACCTGCGGGCGTAGAAGACGGGGGCGTCGTCGGGGACAAAGACGTCGACATTGTGGATGTTGCCGCTGCGGGAGGCGATGCAGTCGGAGATCCGGGATGGTGAACTGCGCGCGGAGGATAGGGGAGTCGAGTCAGTCAGGGGGAGGGGGCCGGGAGGGAGGAGAGGAGGAAGAGAGGAGAAGAAGATTACCTGACCACGATGAGGTGGTGGCCGGAGCGGAGACGACGGAGGGCGGAGACGGCGAGCTTGGGGGAGGCGGGGAGGTGGCGGGCCTCCTGTCCTGGTGGACGTGGGGCCTCCTCTCCCTGGTGGACATGGAGGCGGCGCCGAGGCTCCAAGTCTCCGGCGGCTCCGAGGGTTAGGGAGGGAGGCGAGGGAGGCGGCGCCGAGGCACCAAGTCTCCGGCGGCTCCGAGGGTTAGGGAAGGAGGCGAGGGAGGCGGCGCTCGCGGGGGAGGGTGTGGGGGAGAGGGTGCGGGTGGTCGTCGGCGACGGTGGAGTGGGGGATGGTGCGGGCCGGGGGTCGGCGGCGGCGGTCGATGGAGCGGGGGAGGGTGCGGTGGGACGTCGGCGGCGGTGGAGTGGGGGAGGGTGCGGGTGGTCGGCGGCGGCGGTGGAGTAGGGGAGGGTGCGGGCCAAGGGTCGGCGGCGGCGGCCAGTGGAGCGGGGGAGGGTGCGGTGGGACGGGGGGTCGGTGGAGGGTGCGGTCGGCGGCGGCGGCCGGTGTAGCAGGGGGTCGACCCTGGTACCATTAGAAGTTTTGCAAAAAAAGTATATATTCTAATGGTGCACTCTGTGTCCAGTGCGCCATTACTAGTTAGAACTAGTAAGGGCGCACTTCGCTCGAATGCGCCATTAGTATGTATGGAAATATGGAAGAAATTTTTTTATTACTAGTGGCGCACCGTGTGTCTGGTGCGCCATTAGTGTCTTCCACACTAATGGTGCATCAACAAATGGTGCGCCATTAGTATATAGTAGTGGCGCACTACCTGACAGGTGCACCATTAGTACCTATCCTATCTATAGCCCTTTTCCTAATAGTGGTAGAGGTATATACGGTCGGTTGTGATGGACACTTTGAGCCTCTTTGATTCGTAGGATCTTGTAAACATAGGAATAGGATTTGTAGTGGCCTGCCCACTTGAATCCTATAAGAATAGAAAGGAAATGCGTGGAGTTGTGTCGCCTTTGAGAGTTATACTGATATTAACAGTACCGCACCTTCACTTGAAGAGAGCTGGTATCTGAAGCCTTTCTAGCCGTACCGGCAATACTAGCACATATATTCCAGCAAGTTCCACTTTGCTGATTTTACTCTGATGCTTAAGGTTTTCCCATTATATCTACACTATGATTTGTGTAGCTGCTTTGTGTCGCACTAGCAGCAGTCCATTCTTGAAGCTAAACACTGCAATGACTTACAAAATTGGCACCAAGGCATTGAGTGCCATTCTGGATGCAATGAAACTCATACGCTCCCCACCTGTTGACTCTTGTTCAGAATATGATCCTAATGACTATTCTAACCTCGAGGAGTCAAAGGCAGATGGCCTGTCCTATTCACCCATCAAGGTGCCTGTTCTAATTTGGCAATGTTTTATTGATTGAGGGTATCTTGCATATGTTGTCTTGCATTTCTTCTACTTTGTTGCACCACCATCTGCTTAGTTTACTCACCATATATGTCGAGATGTCATGCCCATCCATTATCAATACATATTCCATCTGTCATCATACCATGTTTTTCCACTCAAATGTTGTTCGTGTGCATCAGACATCAAAAAGGAAGAGGGTGATTGCCGAACCTGAAGGAGCACCAACAAAGTCCTTGAAAAACGTGGTGGTGCCGAAGAAATCAGACAACACCCCACTTATATTGGCTGTACAACCAGTGACACAAAATGTAGGACCGACTCCAGCAGACTGTACCCATACTTCACTGGCCACACCACTAGCCCCACCACACAGGACCTGCACTCCAGCAAAAGGTATACCGATTTCATTTTCCATAGCACCAGCTGTACCACAGAAAAATCCCACTCCAGCAAAAAGTACAGCAAGTCCACCGGCCGAAGACCTATCCCAACTGCAGAGACGGCCAATTCTTGCAGATTGGAACCCCATTCCATTTATTCCCAGTTTAAAAGACAATGCTTTCAATGTTGTTAGGGACTACGTGCATATATTCCCATCATGGGAAGATTATTGTGAAGACAAACACCATTTTCACATCTTCCTGTCCAACTTACGTGTAAGTGCTATTATTTATGGTTATTATTTTCCTGTTTTCTGCTGATTGAACACATCAATAATTTACATTACATTGTTGTAACTAGATGAGGGTCAATCTGGATAGTCATGACGAGCAAAGCTTGCTTGTGCTTTTCAAGGAAGCATTGTACCAGTATCGATGTTACCTGAGGAAATCACACTTTGGTGGCAAATCTATAAACGAATTTCCGATGAAGTCTCCTGTGCTAAATTTAGAAGACATTGAATGGAAAAACCTTGTTATGCACTGGTCTCATTCCCAGGATGAGGTACTATCTATGAAATCACATGACAATTTGAACTTCTACTTTTCCGCATGTGCCTTACGGATCTTGTTTGCAAGAAATCTGCTCGAAGAAGAATTCCGGTTTTAAAAGAACGACAGGATACCGCAAATATGCTGCCCGCTGCTTTGCTCTTGTTAGTACCTATTGTCCTGTATCACTGTACTTGCATACATACCTGGTTCATTATGTGACAACAGTATGCATGATAGCTTGCTTATCAATTGTTCGCTTCAAATTATCTGATCTGTATGAATAGTTACATTAGTGTAGAATATATCCAAAGCCAATGTTTTTTTAGCTCTGCATTGTTCTTGTAAGTACATGTTGTCCTTTATCAGTGTACTTATAATGACAGGTAGTTGTTCATGTACCATCACTCTGCAACTTATTTTCCTTTGCCCTCCATTTTCTACACATCATATCTATATTTACTCTTACCATAAGGTTGGTACTGAAGAAGTTTAGCTGTGCATTGCTCTTGGCTATACCTTTTGCCTGTATCGCTGCACTTACAATTACAGCTACTTGGTTATGTAGCATCACTCTTCATCTTATCTTAAATATTCTCCATTTTTTCGTATATTATCACATCTATATTTACTCTTAACAAAATGTAGAATAAAGGCAATGCTTATGAAGAAGATTCTGTGGTAAACTTATTGAATTGCCCCCCCCCCCCCCAATCAGCATGGACAAGGCCTTTATAGAGCCTGTCTTCACCAATAATGTAAGTTTGTCCATCTCAAGCCTTCAAACTTTGTTCTATATATTTGGTTAGGCATGACTGCAACAGCTGTTTATTTTTGGTGTTTGCATCAAATTGCATGTTTAAAGTTTATTATGTAGTTCATAAACAAAAGTTTGTCCTTTCTCAATTTAAGTTTTCAGTTGTACAACCAAGTTCCTTATTCATACCATGTAAATTAAACTATACAAAGCAAGTGATCTTCTTTTGCACTGCATGTATGCTTCTGTCTTCATCCGTAATCCAGTGGTGTGGTGAACCTACCCACTACAGCACAATATCATATTCTGCAATGTCTTAACTATGAAAAATGTCATATCATTCTACTACTCCCTCCGTCCAAAAATACTTGTCATTGAAATGGATGTATCTAGATGTATTTTAGTTCTAGACACATCCATTTTGATGACAAGTAATTCTGGACGGAGGGAGTATTATTTAAACCGTCTCTTTATTTGCCAATCTGAAATGGGATAAATTGATAGCACACTAACCATTGATACTTATGAGTTCTTGATCTGTAATCCAGTGGTGTCGTGAAGGTGCCAACTCCTTCACAATGTCATTTCCTGCCATGTCTTGACCTGAACAATACCATATTGTGTTAATGCAATTTTAAACCGTGTCACTTTATTCGTCAGTAAGAAATGTGATGAATTGTCAGCACTGATACTTTTATGTGCAAAACCTATCATCTGTCTGCTTGTTTATGTTTCAGAGTGAGGAAGATTTAAGTGCTGAACAAGCGCAGTCTCATCATCTTGCTCAGCTGCTTGCGCTGCAGCTCCCCAGCAGGGCTAACCTTTCTTGAACTCTATTGAAGTGCTGTTGATTTTGTATATTATTTTGTCGGCGTGTTTATTTGCACTGGTGGCGATCTTTGATGCCCAGTGTATGTAATTTGCTGACTGCTTGTGCTTTATTATCATAGTGGCAAACTTTGATGCCCAGTGGATGTAATATGCTGTAATTTCTTTATTGTATAGTCTAGGTTTTTTCTTATTCACGATGCTGCAGTTATTTTACTGTATATTCATCCTGTCTTCGCAGTAAACCGGCCAAACCGTAAAATTACGGTACATAATCGGGGCATCATGCAATCACGATGTAGGTTGGGCCTGAAATGTGTCGAACAACTAACGGGCCGGCAGCAGCCCGAAATGAACCCCGGCCCATGATTGTGCAAATCAAATCACGGGCTTTTAACACGCCAAAATTGTCTCGGTCCTTGTTTGGCCCAATCAGATATCGTCTGCGAGCAGGCCGGATGCAAACCGGGTCGTAGTTAGGCCCAACTATATGACGGGCATTTAACAAGCCGAAATTAATATAGGGCCGAAATGTTAAACGGGTCCTTAAGAGGCCAAAACTAATGTTAGGCCGAATTACTAAGTGGGCCTCTAGCAAGTGGGCCCAAAAGCATAGTGTCCAGTTGACGGGCTGAATCTAATATGGGCCATAATTGAGCCCATAGCCTCTTAAAGGGCCATACCTGATCTGGGCCGTAATTTGGCCCAGAACGTGGTAGGCTTTTAACGGGCCGGATCTCATATGGGCCACTATTAGGCCCGGAACGTGGCATGCCATTAATGGACCGGATCAAATATGGTCGGCATTTGGCCCAAAACATGGCAGCCAGTTAATGGGCCGGCCTACTAGGGTCCTCAAATTCTTGTGGGCCTATAGCTGGGCCGGCCCATTAATGTCGGCGAAATCTCATGGGCCTTTAGCCGGGGCGGCCCATTAATGTCGGCGAAATCTCGTGGGCCTTTAGCCGGGCTGGCTCATTATGATCCGCAAGAATCTTGTGGGCCTTTACCTGGGCCGGCCCATTATGGCACACAAAAATCTTGTGGGCCTTTACCTGGGCCGGCCCATTATGGCCCACAAAATCTTGTGGGCCGTTAGCTGGGCCAGCCCATTATGGTTCGCAAAATCTCGTGGGCCTTTAGCTGGGCCGGACCATTATGGTCCGCAAAATCTTGTGGGCCTTTAGTTGGGCTGGCCCATTTAAACTTGATGGGCCGGTCCACGTGTCAACATATCATAGGCGCGTCTCGCCCATTGGATGAGTGACACCTGTGCCAGCGCGGACCTGACACGTGTCTCCTCCAGCCAATGATGATTTTACACGTGGAAAATCCCCATTGGTCGGGGCTGTTAACGGGTTATCAGATCCAAAACCCGACCCGATAGCTTAACAGCGTTCCGTTACGGTGGATGCCACGTGTCGGTCACCCTTGACGAAAGCACTTCTATGACGCGCGATTTATTGTCATGGAAGTGGACACTTCCATGATGATAATTTTGGTAATGTCATGGAACACTTCTACGATAGCACAGGTATGACTATCTTGATTCTGTCATAAATTTGTCATGGATGTACATGCATGACAAAAAACGCGACCTGCTGTGACAAACACATATCATCACGGAAGTGTATTTTTTTGTAGTGGTACTTTGTGTTGGTTGGATGAATTTGAGATTGTGTGATGCATATCGTATAATCATGCCCACGGATACTTGAGGTGACAATGGAGTATCTAAGTGACATTAGGGTTTTGGTTGATTTGTGTCTTAAAGTGTTATTCTAGTACGAACTCTTGAATAGATTGATCCGAAAGAATAACTTTGAGGTGGTTTCGTACCCTACCATAATCTCTTCGTTTGTTCTCACTATTAGTGGCTTTGGAGTGACTCTTTGTTGCATGTTGAGGGATTGTTATATGATCTATCTATGTTATTATTGTTGAGAGAACTTGCACTAGTGAAAGTATGAACCTTAGGCCTTGTTTCCTATCATTGAAATACCGTTTACGCTCACTTTTATCATTAGTTAACTTGCTGTTTTTATGTTTTCAGATTACAAAAACCTTTATCTACCATTCATATTGCACTTGTATCACCATCTCTTCGCCGAACTAGTGCACCTATACAATTTACCATTGTATTGGGTGTGTTGGGGACACAAGAGACTCTTTGTTATTTGGTTGCAGGGTTGTTTGAGAGAGACCATCTTCATCCTACGCCTCCCATGGATTGATAAACCTTAGGTCATCCACTTGAGGGAAATTTGCTACTGTCCTACAAACCTGTGCACTTGCAGACCCAACAACGTCTACAAGAAGAAGGTTGTGTAGTAGACATCAAGCTCTTTTCTAGCACCATTGCTGGGGAGGTGAGTGCTTGAAGGTATATCTTTAGATCTTGCAATCAAATATTTTTGTTTCTTGTTTTATCACTAGTTTAGTTTATAAAAGAAAACTACAAAAAAATGGAGTTAAGTTTGTCTCATACGCTTCATCTTTTTAATATCTTTCGTGAGTTTGATGAAAAGGAAAATTATGCTCAAGTGCTAGAAGAAGAAATCTATAGAATGTTTGATACTAAATCTTTGAATGATGAGCATGATTGCAATGTTGTTAGTATGAACTCTTTGAATATCCATAGTACTAATGATGATTGCACTAGTTATGATGAAAATGTCTCTTATAATCATGTTGATTTTTGTGGAGTAGATTGAGTTTGCAAGTACACGCCAAATAGGGAAAATAGATATTGCAAGAGGAATAAGTATTTAGAAACTAAAGGGTTGCAAGAAAGGCTAGATGTGAGTGCTGAAAATTTAAATTTCCTTTGCCGCACTTGTGAACTTTGCAATGAACGTGGTCATTTACATCTCTGATGCAAATTGTTTCATGATCGAATCGTGTTCAAAAATTGTGATGATTTGATTTCCCTTGCACATTATAATGAACTTAGTTTGCTTTTGGGTTATGAAGAGTTGAAACATTTAACTAAGCATATTCCAGAATTTAATCTTGAGCATTTCCTTGATATTGATCTAGAAAAGATTTATATATTTTGTGCGGAGAATTGCATTGAAAATCCTTATATTGCCAATTACCTAAAGAAAAGAAAGCAAATAGAAGATGGTGAGATTACTAATGAAAGGGAAGAGACTTCCCAATATCCTCCTATTATTTCTTATGATGAATCAGGTAACGAGGAGGAGCTTTCTATTCAACCAATCTCGTCAATAAAGAGCTCAAAGAGGAAGGTTGAACCCACACATAATGTGAAGAAGAAAAAGAAAAGAAGGAGCAACAAAGGTAGAAAGGTATCGCTCCCAAATGATGTTGCTCCTACTACTCATTGTGATGATGATAATTGCTATACTATTGGTGCTATCCATACTTTTAATGATGAGAGTGATTATGCTTATGATATGAAAGGGCCCAAGCTTGGGGAAGCTATGTCTGATGAGGATGAAATATTTGAGAATATATTTGCTGAAATTAATGTTTGTCCCAAGCTTGGGGGTGCTATGTTAAATGAAGATGATATTTTTAGCATCCCAAGTTTTGATATGCAAAGTTGCTATGATGATAGCATGCCTCTTACCTATGATGATTATATTGATGAAAGTGGGTTTGGAAGAGTGTCAACTTTAGGAAGTAGTGATCCCACTATTTTGGAGGATGTTGAATTTTATTGTTATGAATACGAAAGTGGATTTGGAAGAGTGTCAACTTTATTTAGTGATTCCACTATCTTGGGAGAGGTTTCAATCGATTATGATGAGAACGAAGTTGCTACTTATGATGATTATCGTGATGAAACTTACGCTATAAAAAGTAGTGATGATTATATTTACAAATCTTGTCATGATTATGATTACCCTTTTCCTGAACATTACTCTTTTAATGTGGAAACAATTTTTAGTGTTCAAGTCTTTTATGATACTCCCACTATTCCGAATGAGAAGAATTTTGCTTATGTGGAGAGTAGTAAATTTTCTATGCAAGTAGATCATGAAAAGAATGCTTTAGGTGATGGTTATATTGTTGAATTCATTCATTATGCTACTAAAAATTATTATTAGGGAGGAATATATGCTTGTAGGAATTGCAATAATGTCAAGTTTCCTCCCTATGTGCTTAAAATTTTGAAGCTATGCTTGTTTTACCTTCCTATGCTAGTTGATTATTGTTCCCATAAGTTGTTTGCTCATAAAATCTCTATGCATAGGAAGTGAGTTAGACTTAAATGTGCTAGTCATATGCTTCATGATGCTCCCATTATGTTTCAATTCTTATCTTTTAGGTGATCATCATTGTCATCATCATGCCTAGCTAGAAAGGCATTAACGTAAAGCGCTTGTTGGGAGACAACCCAATATTTACCCCTACTATTTTTGTGTGTTCACATGATTGTGCTACTTTAGTAATCATGTTTTATAGCTTTTGTTTCAATAAAGTGCCAAGTAAGACCTTTAGGATAGCTTTGATAGTTGTGTTGATCCTGCTGAAAATCAGAAACTATTGCACCCAGTAAATTAGTTTTGTTAATTCACAGAAACATGTTTATGATCTGATTCTTTTTGCTATGGATTTCTACACAAATTTCTTATGACTTCTTAATTTGGTAGGATATTTGGAGTTCCAGAAGTATACGTTTGATACAGATTACTACATACTATTCTGTTTTTGACAGATTCTGTTTTCTATGTGTTGTTTGCTTATTTTGATGAATCTATGAGTAGTATCAGAGGGTATGAACCATAGATAAGTTGGAGTACAGTATATATTACACCAATATGAATTTAGAATGAGTTCATTACAGTACCTAAGTGGTGGTTTTATTTTCTTATACTAACGGAGCTTAAGTGTTTTCTGTTGAGTTTTGTGTTGTGAAGTTTTCAAGTTTTGGGTAAAGATTTGATGGAATAAGGAGTGGAAAGATCCTAAGCTTGGGGCTGCCCAAGGCACCCCAAGTCAATATTCAAGGACAACCAAGAGCCTAAGCTTGGGGATGCCCCGGATGGCATCCCCTCTTTCGTCTTCGTTCATCGGTAACTTTACTTAGAGCTATATTTTTATTCGCCACATGATATGTGTTTTTCTTGGGGCATCATTTTATTTTGTTAGTAGTTGCTTGATTTTATTTAGAATGATGTTTTGCATCTATATTTACAATAAAAATGTCAAGGATAGCCTTTACCATGCTTATTTTGCTAGTATACATGTTGCTGTTTGAAAACAGAAAGTTTACTGATGTTACAAAAATTCTCTAGAAAAGTCAGAGAATGGTATAATGTTGAAACTTTTTGCATAATGAGCTCTGATAAATCTTCTATAGCGTAGTATTTTTCTCATAAATTTTGGAGTTAGGGAAGTATTGATACTCTTGCATTCTTTACAGACTGTACTGTTTTGGCAGATTGCTGTTATGTTTGCATATGTTTGCTTGTTTAATGATTCTATTTGAGGATAGGAGTGTTAAATATGCAGAGGCATTTAGTATGCATTGTTGAATAATAATTTTAGTGATTTGTTACAGTAGAAAATGATAAGGTTTTGCATTGGTTTATACTAACCTATCTCACGAGTTCTTGTTGAGTTTGGTGTGGATGAAGCTTTTTGATAAAAAGAGAAACCATGATATGAGAGGAATTAAGGAGACACAAAAGTTCAAACTTGGGGATGCCCAAGGCACCCCAAGATAATATTTCAAGAAGTCTCAAGCATCTAAGCTTGGGGATGCCCCGGTAGGCATCCCACCTTTCTTCTTCAACAACTATCGGTTATTATCGCTTGAGCCTAAGTTTATGCTCCTTCACATGAGTTGTGCTATCCTTGCAATGCCATTTTATTTTGTTTGCTTGCTGTTTGAATACAATACCAAGATCTGAAATTCTTAAATGAGAGAGAGTCTTCATATAGCTACATAATTATTTAGCTACTCATTGATCTTCACTTATATCTTGTTAGAGTAGTTTTTCATTTACTCGTGTGCTTCACTTATATCCTATGAGTAAATTGTTAAATGAGTTGATTGTCATAAATCTGGAATTATATATTTTTCATTTGCTTATCCCATGGGGAGTAATGACTTCACATCTAAGAAGTAGAGGTTGTAAATTTATTGAAGGTTAGCAAGCATTGTATTGGTCATTTGAACAAGTCATGTAAAAAAATATTTAAGGAAGAGAGATTTCACATATAAATATACTATCCTAGACATCTTTTATAATTGTGAGCACTCATTAAGTATGACATGCTAAAGAGTTGATGTTGGACAAGGAAGACAACGTAATGGGTTATGTTTTCTCGCATCTCAGTTAAAGTATATTGTCATGGATCATTCAAACATGTTGAGCTTGCCTTTCCCCCTCATGCTAGCCAAAATTCCTTGCACCAAGTAGAGATACTACTTGTGCTTCCAAATATCCTTAAGCCCAGTTTTTGCCATGAGTGTCCACCATACCTACCTATATGCGGTATTTACCTGTCGTTCCAAGTAAATTTGCATGTGCCAAACTCTAAACCTTCAAATAATAATATGTTTTGTATGCCCTAATCGCTCATGTAGTGACTAGGGGCTGTCAGTATCTTCCATGCTATGTGGGTTATTCTCAAGATGAGTGGAATCCGCTCATCATGCACGAGAAAAATGGCTGGTAACCGGGATGCCCAGTCCCATGATCAAAAGATCAAAATCAAATCAAAAATAATTGCAAACAAAACTCTCCCAGGTTTGATGTTAGTTGGGGGCACCCGTTGTATCTGGCAAGCCATGGATTGATGATTGTTGGTGAAGGGGGAGTAAAAGCTTTTACCATTCTGTTTGGGAACCGCCTATAATGTATCTAGTATGGAAGATATTGGGAACTCTTGGTTGTTATGTTGACAATGAGATCATACCTCTCAAAATTATTTATCTCTATTTCAAAATTGAGCTCTGGCACCTCTACAAATCCCTGCTTCCCTCTGCGAAGGGCCTATCTTTTACTTTATGTCTTTTACTTTATGCAAGAGTCAAGGTGATCTTCACCTTTCCCTTTTTCATTTTCTCCTTTGGCAAGCACCTCGTGTTGGAAAGATCCTGATATATATATATATATATATATATATATATATATATATATATATATATATCCAATTGGATGTAAGTTAGCATGAACTATTATTGTTGACATCACCCAAAGGTGAATGCGTTGGGAGGCAACACTATAAGCCCCTATCTTTCTCAGTGTCCGATTAAAACTCCATAACCATTAGTATTGCGTGAGTGTTAGCAATTGTGGAAGACTATATGATAGTTGAGTATGTGAAGTTTGCTAAATCAAAGCTCTGACATAGACCCTTCCTGAAAATAAGATGAATTGTAATTGTTTGATGAATAAGAATGAAGTTTGCTAGTTTATGGTCTATGCTTTCAACATGTGAATTGCTTGTTACTTGTTCGTGAGAAGTTTTATGAGATGAACTACTGTTATGACATATAATCATGCTAGAAAAGGTGATTGAAATTATCGTTGATCAAACTTGTGCACCTGCTAGCATTCACACTTCATAAATACTTTTCTTTTATCATTTACCTACCCGAGGACGAGCAGGAATTAAGCTTGATGATGCTGATACGTCTCCAACGTATCTATAATTTATGAAGCATTCATGCTATTTTATTATCTGTTTTGAATGATTACGGGCTTTATTATACAATTTTATATTACTTTTGGACTAACCTATTAACCGGAGGCCCAGCCCATATTGCTGTTTTATTGCCTATTTCAGTGTTTCGAAGGAAAAGAATATCAAACGGAGTCCAAACGGAATGAAACCTTCGGCAGCGTGATTTTTGGAACGAACGTGACCCAGGAAACTTGGAGTGCAAGCCAGGGGAGCATCGAGGAAGCCACGAGATAGGGGGGCGCGCCCACCCCCCCCCCCCCCCCCCCGGGCGCGCCCTCCACTCTCGTGGGCCCCTCGAGGCTCCCCCAGCCGATTTCTTTCGCCTATATAAGTCCACATACCCTAAAACCATCGAATATCAAGATAGATCGGGAGTTCCGCCGCCACAAGCCTCTCTAGCCACCAAAAACCTCTTGGGAGCCCATTCCGGCACCCTGCCAGAGGGGGAATCCCTCACTGGTGGCCATCTTCATCATCCCGGCACTCTCCGTGGCGAGGAGGGAGTAGTTCACCCTCGGGGCTGAGGGTATGTACCAGTAGCTATGTGTTTGATCTCTCTCTCTCATGTTCTCTCTATGGCACGATCTTGATGTATCGCGAGCTTTGCTATTATAGTTGGATCTTATGATGTTTCTCCCCCGTCTACTCTCTTGTGATGAATTGAGTTTTCCTCTTGAAGTTATCTTATCGGATTGAGTCTTTAATGATTTGAGAACACTTGATGTATGTCTTGCCGTGTTTATCTGTTGTGACAATGGGATATCACGTGCCACTTGATGTATGTTTTGGTGATCAACTTGCGCATTCCGCCCATGAACCTATGCATGGGGGTTGGCACACGTTTTCGTCTTCACTCTCCGGTAGAAACTTTGGGGCACTCTTTGAAGTACTTTGTGTTAGTTGGATGAATCTGAGATTGTGTGATGCATATCGTATAATCATGCTCACGGATACTTGAGGTGACAATGGAGTATCTAGGTGACATTAGGGTTTTGGTTGATTTGTGTCTTAAGGTGTTATTCTAGTACGAACTCTTGCATAAATTGATCCGAAAGAATAACTTTGAGGTGGTTTCGTACCCCTACCATAATCTCTTCGTTTGTTCTCCGCTATTAGTGGCTTTGGAATGACTCTTTGTTGCATGTTGAGGGATTGTTATATGATCTATCTATGTTACTATTGTTGAGAGAACTTGCACTAGTGAAAATATGAACATTAGGCCTTGTTTCCTATCATTGAAATACCATTCACGTTCACTTTTATCATTAATTACCTTGCTGTTTTTATATTTTCAGATTACAAAAACCTTTATCTATCATCCATATTGCACTTGTATCACCATCTCTTCGCCGAACTAGTGCACCTATACAATTTATCATTGTATTGGGTGTGTTGGGGACACAAGAAATTCTTTGTTATTTGGTTGCAGGGTTGTTTGAGAGAGACCATCTTCATCCTATGCCTCTCACGGATTGATAAACCTTTCATCCACTTGAGGAAATTTTGCTACTGTCCTACAAACTTGTGCACTTGCAGGCCCAACAACGTCTACAAGAAGAAGGTTGTATAGTAGACATCAACTCTCGCGAAAGCACAACCGTGCCTCTCGCGGAAGCAAAACCGTGACTCTCACGAAAAAAAATATTAGAAAACACATTTTTTTCGTTTTCGAGAGGCACGGCCGTGACTCTCGCGGATTCAAAAGCGTGACTCTCACGAAAGTAAAAAAAGAAAAAGCGTTTTTTTCGTTTCCGAGAGGCACGGCCGTGCCTCTCGCGGAAGGAAAACCTTGACTTTCGCAAAAAAAACCTTTTTTTGCGCAAAAAAAATTTCCATTTTTTTTATCAAAAAGTTAAGGAAGGCCGGTGCAAAACCAAAACGTCTAAAAAACCGGAAAAAACCCGCTAAAAATGCCGAAAACACGTGCGGAAAAATGAAAAACACAAAATCCAGAAGGAGCATCCAGAGCACGACACATGGCGAATGGCTGAGAGCACGCCAAGTGGCGCAGATCATTGCGAGGCTCCCGAAGGAGCGCTCGTTAACTAGTTGCCAAAATCAGTAGTTAAGGAGTACTTCTTCGGAGATCACTCTAACTTTCCCAGGTTGCGACAAGTGGTGCGCTGCATGTGCGCCATTTGTCGCCACTTGTCGCAACCAGGGAGTTTTTCCCTTTTTTCGTAGATCTGTTTATTTAAAACGTTTTATCTCTTAAGCTGTACGTCCAAATCTTGAACCGCTTTTGCCGTTGGATTCCTCGCATTGAGATCTTCAAAACTAGATCCCATATTGATAGGTTTTGACGAACTTTTTTTAGTGAAAAAAATCGGACAACAAAACCAAACCTGGAGCACGGGTTTTTTCCTTTCCGAAAGAGGCACGCCTGTGCCTCTGACGAAATCACAACACTGCCTCTCGTGGAAGCAAAATTGCGCCTCTCGTGAAAGAAAGAAAAAATAGAAAACGTGTTTTTTTTCGTTTCCGAGGAGGTATGGCCGTGACTCTCGCGAAAACATAACCGTGCCCCCGCGAAAGCATAACCGTGCCTCTCGTTGAAGAAAAAAAACAGAAAACATGTTTTCTTTTTCGTTTCCAAGAGGCACGGCGGTGACTCTCGCGAAAGCACAACTGTGCCTCTCGCGGGAAGCAAAACCGTGCCTCTCGCGAAAGGAAGAAAAAACAGAAAACGAGTTTTTTTTACGTTTCCAAGAGGCACGGCCGTGCCTCTAGCGAAAGCACAACCGTGCCTCTCGTGAAAATAAAACCGTGACTCGCGAAAAAAATGTGTTTTTTTGTGCAATTTTTTTTTCGAAATTTTTTTGGTCGAAAAGCTAGGGAAGACCGGTGGAAAACCAAAACGTAAAAAAAACCCGAAAAAAAACCCGTTTAAAAAGCCGAAAACGTGTGCGGAAAAATAAAAAAAATAAAATCCGGAGGGAGCGTCCAAAGCGCGACACGTGGCGAATGGCTGAGAGTGCGTCAAGTGACGCTGATCGTTGTGAGGCTTCCGAAGGAGCGCTCGTTAATTTGTTGCTCCCACTAGTTGCTCCCCAAATTCGCCTTAACCAGAAAAAAATGCGACGGGCCGAAACTGCTGCATTACTGGGCCTAACAGGGGTGAGCGCTGAGTAAGAGAATGTCGAACGGGCGGGGTATAGCAGGACGAGGCGGGGCGGGATGGCGCGGAGCAGAGTCGCGGTTGGTCTGCGGGCCGAATAGAAGCTGCACTTGAACTGACGCCATGGACTCCTCCCAAATTCGGTTTGCACATGCGTCATCCTTCCAACTGCCACCTCCTGCTCTCAGCTCACGGTTTTCACTTAGATACAATCCACTCAAAAAAAAAAATCTTGCAGATACATCGACCACCCTTGTGCTTGCGATCAGTACAGCCTGCTGTGCCACGCAACGCGCTGGGGACGACGTGTCGTTCCGTGAGTCACTCGATCGGACGGCACGCTTCCCCCATTCCGCTCCGCGTGAACGAAGCTCAGGGCTCCTTTGATTCGAAGAAATTTTATAGGATTTCTGGAGGATTGAAACTCTTAGGATTTTTTCTATGTTAGTCCTTTGATTCATAGGATTGGATCCCATAGAAATTTTTCCTATGGAATCTTTTGTACTACATTGCATAGGATATCTAACATCCACTCCAACCTCTTTTTACAATTTCTTTGTTTTTTCTGTGGCATCAAACACTCATTGTTAATCTTATACGATTCAAGTGGGCATGACACTCAACCCTATACTTTTCCTATTCCTATATTTTCAAAATCCTACGAATCAAAGAGGCCCTCAGCCGAGACCACGCCACCTATACCAACACAAGGAGGTGACACAAGCAACCCGAGAGGAGACGCTGAACGCGCAAACGTGCTGCATGTTGCGCGGGAAGAGCGACGGAGGGTGTGCTTTTCCTTACTGCCCAAGGAGAAAGCAAGGCGCCTGCCTGCCTTCCTTCCTTCCCCAGCAAGCCAAAAGTCCTCCCCGTTCTTTTCCGCTCCCCGTCACAAAGTCAGAACTGATCCCCGGTTGAGTGCAACATCTTCCAAGCGGTCGCCGTCGACGGTGAGGTCAGACTTACCAGGAAATCGCGTGAGCAGCCGTGGCGGCGGCATACATCCCTAACCCTCCAACGGCTGCCCGTTAAACTACTCCGCCCGCCCCAGAAATCCACACTGATGTCACTCGCACACTTGCAATATATACAGAAATCGCGTGCCACTAGCCAGCCCCTGAGATCAGCTAATAGCATAGCATACATCGTTCACCGGTGTCTGCTTCCATAACTCTCTGCCGTACGTCTCGGCAGCCAGGGTAAATATGTTTCGGCAGAGTGTCTTGTCATCTTGGCAAGATCGACATGGCCATCAGGTATAGCCATGTGATCGACGAACATGGCTACAGGGGTGATGGTGCTGAAGAAAAATCCAGGCCGTTAATTCGGTTTGCCGACTTGCCGCCGTCGACCAAGCGCCCACGTGGGCAGGGCGGTGGTTGGAGCAAAGGAGCCGCCCCTTGATCGCCCTTTATTCATCAGCTGCCGATCTAGTGAGAACACTGTGGATAAGAACCGGATTCTGATCAATCCTAATCACGGCCTAGAAGAAGGACCAAAAGCAAGTGCTTTAGACCCAAAAGAAGCTTCTTAACGCTTGCATGACGCAGCTAGCTGGGGAGATATTGGTTTGATAAACTCATCTGGTGGAGCAGCCCATGAGGTGGAGGAAGAGAGCGAGAGATGTCAAAAGGGGAGCAGATTTTTTCGAACGGATAGAGAAAAGGAGCAGATGTATATTATACAACTAAAGGCGTACTACGTGATGCAAGGCGCACTAAATTACAATAGTACAAATTTCAAAAAAAAAATAGAATAGTACAGTAGCTCAGGGATTTCAGGTGGGGGTGACGTGGCCTTTGTCTTATCCACTCGTCGCCCTCCATTTGGCCTCGCAAAGAGGGGACATCCATCTAGATCTAGTCCTTGCCCTCGCTGTAATAACAATCCCCATTTTAATTTTCTTCTTCTCAAGACATCCTTGATTACGTGGCATGTAAAATAACTCGGCCACCCCCACCCAACCCAGTTGGAAGTAGGAGTAGTACTAGCCTACTCCATGAGTTGATGCATGGCCGATGGGCATGCACATGGAGTGTCCAGTTTGTCTCTCGTGGCTATCAAGGATGCAGCATGGGGGCCTCCATCCACTCCATCCATCCATCGTTCTCTCCAAGTTGCAGCAGGCTCGCGGCATGATTGAAGCAGCTCACGCTGGACCATGCATGAGATTTGGGAAAGCATTTAGTACTCCCTCCGCTTCCTAAATATTTGTCTTTCTAGAGATTTCAATAAGTGACTACATACAAAACAAAATGAGTGAATCTATGCTTTAAAATATGTCTACATGCATCCGTATGTTGTGTCTATTTAAAATGCGTACAAAGACAAATATTTAAAAACGAAGGAGTATCTGACATGCATCATGGCGATCCATCTAGGAGTAGAGCGGGCGCACACGCACCAACTCCAACTCCAACTCCAAATCGGGCATGTGCAACCGCAGGCGTAGCAGTGGTGGTGACTGGCGAGAGCACTTGCCCGTGCCCTTTTTATCCGTTTCACATGCGTTCCCGGCGTGAATGATCAATCGTTGATTAGTCGTAGAGTCAAAGACACACCTTTTTTAAGTTTTGCGAGGGGATTCACAGACGCACATGGTTGCATGTGAAATCATCTGGCCCGAAATCCCTGAACAGGGAAATTAAAAGGAGGAGAGGCGATGCGTGAAGGAAGGACCAACTACAGTGAGACCAACTAGTTACAAACTCTTTTTTTGAAAGAAAAAGAAAACGTACGAAAGTCTCACGACAAACGGATGGATGACAGAGGACTGATCGAGCCCGTTGAATCCACAATCAAAACAACTCTGGTGTGATCATCAGCGCGGGGAAACTTCTATTCTCGTGCGCTTCTTCCTGGTGAATAGTCAAAGGAGGTGGGGATCGAGATGACGTCCTGAGCCGGATCCTCTCAAATCAGCTGTCAGGTCAACGGAAAGAAGCCGGTTAATTTTAGCCAGGGAGAAAACGAAGGCACAAGCTACTGTGCACAAGAAAATAGGGACCCGTAACTGCTGGTGTTTCGACCGAGCGTTGCAAAAATATATGGAGAACTGCGGGAAAACACATCGATTAATCCTTTTTTAAAAAAAAAACTTCCGATCTATTTATATTCAATCATGGCAGTACAGGCATATAAGATTTGCCTGAAGTCAAACTTTGTAAAGTTTGATCAACTTTCTAAAAAATATATCAACATTCATCATACTTCCTCCGTTTCAAAATATAGTGCTTCCTCTATTCCCGTGCTTTAACTTTAACCATAAATTTAACCAACGAGACTGGCTTCGGCGGAAGCAAAACTTATACCGGTGAATTAGTATTAAAAAGAAGTTTTTAATTATATAATTTTTTTCTACCGCCGCAGTCGGTCTCGTTGGTTAAATTTATGGTCAAAGTTGGACCTCGGAAACTGCGGGCGCACTATATTTTAGAATGGAGAGAGTATAAAAGATGCATCATGAATTCAATTTTCACATTGCATAATTTTAGTAGTGTAGATGTTGCTATTATTCCATATAAATATGATGAAACTTTGAGAAGTTTGATTTCAGGCAAATCTTATATGCAGAGTAAAAACGACCAGAGAGAGTACACCAAACACCATAAATAATAAGGCATCTCCAACAACAACCCACAAATTTCCTCCCGCATCCGTCCGCAGACACGGATACTGGAGGCCGCCATCCAGCACTGCTCACAAACATTCAATTCGAATTTGAACTAATAGGATGAAATTCTAGCAAACCAGCAGATATTCATTAAAGTTCGGATAGAAAATAACACAAATCATACATACATACCATGCAAATTAAGTTTAATACAACAATGTCGTAAATTCGACTAGATTAACCAGATGTCCAACAAGTTTTTCATCAACGGATCATGTCGTTCCACTCATATCCCCCTTTCAACTTCATAGTGTGGCCGTGCATTTCTGGTAGCCAGAGAAGCCAACCGTTCCTATAGCGTTCATCTTTAAGACGAAGTAGTCATTATAGGATCAGACACCATGCTATAAACGATCAAAGACAGTCTTCGCATCCAAAAATGACCGCGAAAATGGTCAACAAAGATTGCATCCGTGGCAAAGTGGTCGGTCATCAATGTCAAATGGCCACGTGCCCTGTTATGGTTGAGCACTCGACGGCCCTTGATCGAGCCATTGAAGTTGAGAACATACTCCTTCGCACGCTCCGCGTCTTCAAGGATCGCCTGCATCATCACCGTCTCATCTGAGTACTCCTCCACGTCAGACGACTCAACATAGTGCTCGTATATGTACTCAAATTCGAAATCCATTGTTAGAAAGAAGAAGGGACAACATTTTTTTTAGCTCCAGCAGTTCATCGAACAAGTGCCGGGCATGGTGAGTATAGCAGTAGCGGGTGGTACCTGGCGGGGCGGTCCGAGAACAGGGGTTGAATGTCGACGGAGAAGAAGTGTGGTGGAGCCCGGCTGGAACATTGGAGGTGACAGAGACATAGAGTTACGGTAGGGGTGTGGCCTGACGACCAGGGTGGTGGAGCAACGACAAAGGTAAGAGAGAAAGAAGGATGGAGGTGCGAGGTCCGGGAAGGGTTTTGGGTGGGCCGAGGGTGTCAGAGTGCTAAGTGTCTACTCTCCTGATTCCTGCAAAGCACCCTCCACGTTTGTCTCCGGTTTGCGGGAGAAAATGACGCGTCTAAACCGCCCCATGGACCGATACATGCCCGCGTTGGATGGCTTCCGCTGTCCGGACAACGCGGCTAGACATATGCGCGCGTTTTGCGGGCCCGTCTTAAAGATGCCCTAAAAATTACATCCAGATACGTAAACCACCAAACAACAATTATAAGCACTGAAGTGAGCCAAAGGTCTCACGTCGTTGAATCGACAATCAAAGAAACTCTGGTGCGATCATCAGCGTGAGGAAACTTCTATTCCACTGCCCTTCTTCCTGGTGGATAGTCAAAGGAAGAGGGCATCGAGGTGACATCCTGAGCCCGATCCCCACAAATCAGCTGTCAGGTCAACGGAAATAAGCCGGTAAATTATTGCGAGGGAGAAAACGAAGGCACAAGCAACTGTGAGCAAGAAAGAAAGTAACCCGTAATTGCTGCCAGTAGCTCATGCGTTTCGACCGATCGATCCTTGGAATAATCTCTGCACAACACGCGGGGAAAACACCTCCATTAACCTGCCTCGTGTCCACGTACGAGTATGAATCCAGGGCTGATCGTTTTCCCTTCCGAGCCGATCGTTTTTCCATCTCCCCAAGTGCTCCGGTCAACTCCTGGAACTGAAAACCCTCGTCAAAATTTGGACTGGAACAATGGAAGGAAAAGTAGTTCGACTCTCTGGTCGTGCCGGTCGCTTGCCGCTGCTAATGACCCACGGTGGATGAATCTCTCTCGGCAGCGCGCCATGGAAGACCTGTCAGCACTGACCCACGCTTTGTTTATGTTTATGATTGGCAGGCAGGGCCGGCCGTTAACGGTTGGCCGTGCTCTGCCGCTGCAGCTCCACGCACCACATGGCGGGCGGGCGGGCGGCGGGACGGGGAGGGCGCAAATCACGGCGCCATTTGCCGGAATGTGCGCGGCGCAGGCCGTCCGTTCACGTGGATTCGGCCGAGGGATGGGATGTCGTACCACATGGCGCCCATGTGGTGCACTGCACCTGAGCCTAGGAATATTCACGTACACCGTTCCCATCGTCGTCAAAACATGATATGCACCCCTAAAAAAAACATGATACTCACTGGTTTTTATCATGTTTTTCTCTTTTTTTTGCGGGTGGTCATGTTGTTCTCTTTCAGGAAAAAACGTGTTTCGCCACGCGTCTGGAGCGTCTCCTTCTCTGTCTTCCATGGCCGATTTGACACCCGGCGGACAGACAAGACAGGTGCGATTTATCTGCGGAATAACATGCTTCTAGATGGAACCGCTCGTTGAGGACGGACGGATGATGACGCGGCGTTCCAGTCAGTCAAAACCCGCAACGTACGTACGGGACCAAAACATCAGCAGCACAAGTTGTTCGTAATTTGAAAGGTGGGGCAGTACAAATCTCAGCCGAAAAATAGACCTCGGGTCCATATCTCAGAGAGTTTTCTCTTTTGAAAGAGAGATATCTGAGACAGATAACCGCCCCGGCCCGCCGGGGTGCTGCCAAAAACAGAGTAAATCTTTCATCACGCAACCGGATCCCCCGTAATTAACCGGGCGGAAGCTTCTACAGGCGCGCTGAGACGCGGACGCAGCCGCTGACGCATCGCCACCCGTGGCGGCTCCCGGCGCGCCCCGGGCCCGGGGCTGCTGCCGTGGAGTAGGAGTAGGCCCTGCGCTACGCGGTCAAACCATCCTCCAACCATCATCCATCCCCGGCCCCGCACCCAGCACAGCACGCACAAGAAAAACTCCTCCACCTCCTCCGCCCCGCCGTCCCCCGCCCCCCGCTTAAAACCTCGGCTCCGACCGACCGAACCCACTGCCCCCGCACACCCGCCGCACCCCGAGCCCGTCGTCACCGCCACTCCCGCCAGACCATCCGCCGCGCCACGGCCCGCCTCCGTCGACCGCCGCCCGGCCGGATTCGATCTGTCTGTCACCAGCGCAGCAGCAGCAGGGCGATCGCCTCGCCGGCATGGAGAAGAAGCTGCCGCTGCCGCTGGCGCACGCGCACGCGCACGGGGAGGGGCTGTGGGCGCGGCCCTGGCGGTGGGCCAAGACGGCCTTCTTCCTCGTCTCCATGCTCGCCTCGCTGCTCCTCGTCTGCGCGCCGCCGCTCCTTATCGTCCTCCTCGACCTGCTCCTCCCGCCCGCGCTCCTCTCCAACTTCCTCCGCGCCGGCGCCGGCCACGCCGACGCGCACACCCTCCTCGACCAGGCCAGGGGCTTCCACTTCCGCTCCTCCCTCGTCGACCTCCCCGCCGTCTCCGCCGCCCGCTCCCTCCTCATCCTCTGTAAGCGCCCCGCCCTGTCCCCGCCGCGCCGCATCAGTTTCCTGAATCGACCTCTGATTTCCTTCCTGGTTTACTAATCGATCGCTTTTTTTTCTTCGTGTGTGTGTGCAGGCGCGTACACGGCGTGCGGGGGCGGCGCGGCCTACCTGTGGGTGGCGGCGGCCTGCAGCGTCGGCTCCCTCTTCTACGTCCTCGCCAAGGCCGTCGCGGTCTTCGGCGTGGCCGCCGACGGCGCCGCCGGCCTCGAGCTGCACGGCAAGGGCCAGCTCCTCGCCGTGGAGGCCATGTTCCTTATGTCGCTCGCGCTCGCCGCCGCGCACCTCGCCATGGCCTACCGGGCCAGCAGCCGCGAGAAGCGCCGGCTCCACGTCGTCTACAGGATCGACATCGAAGCAGTGAGTCCCCCCTGCCTTACTTCCCCTCACCCCCTCCATCCCTCTCTGCCAATACCAGTTCTCGATCGCATCAAACACCATCGCCATGACCAGATTCTCAGTACTAGTCAGCGTCCCAAACCGCACTTAGTAGCAAAATTCAGATGAACTCGAGCTTTGCAATTCGTCATGCAACCTCGAAGGAAAGAATTATTTTTTCAACATTCTGCAGCACAATCCAGGCGCTTCTTCGGGTGTATAGTATAATTCATTCATGCCAGCGCTTTCGGCCGGACAGCTGATCGAACTTTGACACTTTGTGTGTAACGAGCCAACATACTGTAGTGTAATCCGAGGAGCGCCGCGGAATCTGCTACAGTACTACTTTCCCCAGCCGGCGCAACTGTACCAAGCAACGCGACAGCTCGTGCAACGGGCGGATGGGAGGACCGGGCAATTGTCTGAATTCATAATTCGTCGCCACTTTATCATCAGACATCGACCTGAACCTGAATTTCTGAATTAGTCTAGCCGTGTCTGCTGCCAGGCGCATAGATTAACCCGACTGGTCAGTGCTGCGCCACATTAGCTGTACCATCAAATTTTGCTTAGTGAGTACTACTAGTGTGGCTGCTCCTAGCTAGCTGACTCCGGGTGCTCCAAGGACGGACGGACGGACGGACGGAGAGAGTCGAATTCAAACAGCGCCAACCCTGCTCAAAATCCGCACGAAAACCGGACGGAGACACGTTCCGGTCCAACAAACAGCTGTGAGCCTGTGACACATTTCTCTACACGTGGACGGTACATGGTCGACTGATCTGGACTGTGCAGGCCGACTTCTAGAGATATCTGGATGGTCGCTGCGGCCATCTGGGCTAAAAATGACACCACAACCGCAACCAAAACCCGGCGTGTCACTGTCGTGCTCAAGCTTCTTTGATTCCGTCGGAAACACAGCTCGATCGACGGTTCTTTTGGCGTGATGTTCGTAGCGGAAGAATCTCCTCGACTTCGTCAAATTTTAGCTGTCGAGGACGCGAACAAAAATTACAACTGTTTTATTACTGTCGCACCCCAGTAGATCTTTTTTCTTTGTTTTGGGTGGTAAATTAACTCTGATTGTTTGTCAATTGTGCAGGTAAGGTTGAAGGGAACCCACACGCCCAAGTCGCTGAAGCAATGCATCGTATGACACCCGCCCGTCGTCCGGTCGGATGGGAATGGGGATTCCGGAGAGGCGGCAGGACTCTCTCCGCTTCCTCCTCCGGTCTCAAATTTTTGGCTCGAGCAGTAGTAGTTTGTGTACACTCCGATTGATCGATCGGCACCACACGCCATGTGTATATGTTACCCGCACCAACGTCTCTCTCTCTCTCCCAAGTGGACATAGTGTGGATGGAGCTCAGCTGTAAATATGGTGGGACATTTGTGCTTCGGCCTCCTGCAACATAGGATGAGCCGTGCGGCAGATGCGATTGCTGTTTTTTTTCATCTATATTCTTCTTCTTCTCCTCCTCTCCGTTTTGGTTTCAATCATCACTGGGCGTCACCATGCCGGACTGAGAACTGTGAATTGTCAAGCGAACGAAATTTGGCGGACTGGTAAAATAGTCTGGACGCCGGGAACAAATTTCAAACACGTTTTTCCTGCTGTGGAAACTTCGGGCGGATGAGTCAAGTAATGACGCACGGGATAATTCATAATAGTAGTTGGTAAAAGTGACTTGGGAGGAGCTTTCCGATTACCCAACCATCTAGACTTTGACAAAGGGGAAATGAAGACTTTGAAAACAAAATGAGAAAAGAAGAGAGGCGTTGATTTGTTGCTTCTGGAAATCTGGGATACTTTTCAGCCTGGGAAAAGACCAGCATATCACGAGAGGATGGCTGCTAAAACGATCAGGATAATGTTCCTTTTCTTTAGGGAACCGGTCAGTGCGGGAGAAGTCTGTTTTAAACCCTGTCTTCGTTTGACCCGGCGAATTCGAACCCCACCCTTGTAATCCCTGAAATCTGCACCCCCACCTCTCTAATCCCAGTTCTTTGCGCCCTTAAGCCTGTTCCCAAACAAGGATACGCTGACGTGTGACCGGGATCGATGACTCAGCACTGGTCGTGGGTCCAACTGGTTCAGGCACGGGGATAACTGGCTGAGCCAGACCAGCTCGCCTCCCAGGTGCCCTGTTCGCCCCATCATCTCCCTTCTCCCCTGACGCATCAACTTCTCCTCCACGGTGGTGATGGCGAACGACGGATGACCGCAGCGACCTCCGACGAGCACTCCTGCAGAACAAGAGCAGGTACAAGATGTGCTTCCCTGGTGTCCATTCGCTGATTTTTTTGCGTGAAATTTTAGCCTCTTGCGGGCGCTAGGTTTAGGGTTCTATAGCTGTTCAAGTTGTGGATTTTTGGCGGAAATTTTTGCTAAGGTCAGATGGTTCTATTTCTAGTTCTAGTTCAATTATGCTTATATATTTCTTGTAATGTAGGATTTTGTCACTGGAAACATGGATCCAGCAGAAGTGTTGACTGTCAGATTTCACTATGGGGGCGAGTTCATACGGATTGGTCCATCGCTTGATTATGTGGGTGGAGATATTGGAATGTCAGAGATTGAACGGGACAAGTTGTCGCTGCCGGAGCTGAAAGGCTTTTTACGAGATCATATGACAGTGAAAGAAAGCATGAAGTTCCATTTTTTGTTGCCTAGTAGGGATTTGATAAATGGACTGCTTTTCTTATTTGATGATGCCGGTTGCATGAAGTGCATTACAGACGGAGGTGTTGCTGAAGTATATGTGGAGTATAATGGGGAAGAGAATGAACCAGAGGAAGCAGATAGTGGGTCTGATTTTGAAGGAGATGAGCTTGAGGACCTGTTGTGCATTGGGAGTGAAGATACGCCTGGTTTAGTTATCACAGCAGAAGATGAGCATGACAATGGAAATGAACAGAGTAATGCTGCAAGAGGAGAGATACTTGAACATATACTTGTTCCCAATAAAGGTAGTGTGGTCACACAAGTGTTAAGTAGTCCATTGAAGAAAAATGTGAGAATTGGTTATGCTAGTCAGAGTTCTCAGGTTGTTAATCCAACTCAAGCATATGATATGTTCCAAGTTTCTGAAGTTGCACAAAATGTTGTAGTAGATGCACAACAAGCTGCTGTAGTTCCACAAAATGCTACTGCAATTTCTGGAAAAGTTGCAGTAGTTTCTGAAAATGTTGTACAAGTTGCACAATATGTTGCAGATTCATCTGACTCAAAGGACATTGAGTACGTGCCACATACAGATGACAGTGGGGAAGAATCAGTGGTTGTTGAGATGAGAAAGCATGCAAGAAAATTCAGGAAAAGGATGAGAGATTCCAAGGATGTGGGTGTCCATGGTTGTTATATGCAGCAAAAACAAGCAGGTGCTCTAGGTTTCAAATCATCACATTTGAAGATGAACATGAATGTGCACAAAACAGAGACAACAAACTGGTTACTGCTAAGGTCGTTGCCAAAAGGTATGAGAATTTCATCTTGGCAAATCCTCTATGGAAGATTGATAGCATGAAATCCACAATGATGCAAGAAATGTTTGCTGATGTATCAATTTCAAAGTGCAAGGCAGCAAAAAAAATGTACTTGACAAGCTTTTGTGTGGTATGAAAAATGAGTACACAAAAGTGTTTGACTATCAGTTGGAACTGCTTAGAAGCAACCCAGGGAGCACAGTGGTTGTTTTCTTGGATCCAAAAGAGATGCAACAGAACATTTTTTTTAGCAATTTTATGTTTGTTTCAATGCAATGAAGAAAGGCTTTAAAGCAGGATGTAGGAAAGTGATTGGGCTGGATGGATGTTTCTTCAAGGGAGCATGCCAAGGTGAGCTGCTAGCTGCAATTGCTAGGGATGCCAACAACCAAATGTATCCAGTTGCATGGGCTGTTGTGGAGAAGGAGACCAAGGATACTTGGGCCTGGTTTATTGGACTTCTTATCAAAGATTTGGACATTAATGATCAAGGTGCTGGATGGGTCTTTATTTCTGACCAACAAAAGGTAAAATTTATTTAATGCCTAGGTCAAAAAAATTTTTCTTATGTAAGGGTCGAAAAGGTTCGGTCGCCTCGTCGAAGCTAACATTTGTCTCTTTTTTGCAGGGCCTAATTATAAGCATGAGAGACTACTTGCCCAGGGCAGAGCACAGGATGTGTGCTAGGCACATTTATGCCAATTGGAGAAAGAAACACAAAGACCATGAGTTGCAGAAAAGGTTCTGGGCCATTGCAAAGGCTTCAAACAGGGAAGATTTTAACTATAACAAAGCCAAGCTAGCTCAACTTACTCCTGATGGTGCAAAGGACATCATGAAGACAGAGCCCAAGCATTATGCCAGGGCTTTCTTTCCAGTTGGGGCAAAATGTGAATCAGTTGACAACAATCTTTGTGAATCATTCAACAATGCTATTATAGAAGCTAAGTTATACCCCATTATTTCACAGCAAGAGAAGATCAGGAAGAAAGTATATGTTAGAGTTCAAGAGTAGAGAGCCAAAAGTGACAACTGGAAGGGCACAATTTGCCCAAACATTTTCAAAAAACTCAAGGCTAGTATCAAGAGAACTCAATTTTGTGAGGTCCTCTGGAATGGCAAGGAGGGCTTTGAGGTCAAGCATCTGACTGGGAGAGGTAGGAGGTACACAGTAAATCTTGAGAATAGGACTTGTTCTTGTGGTTACTTTCAGTTGGCAGCACTGCCTTGCACTCATGCCATATGTGCTATCTATAGATGTGGGAGAAAGTTGGAAGATTACATTGACAACTGCTACTCCATTGAAACTTTCAAGAAGATTTATGAGCACTGCCTGCTACCTATTGAAGGAGAGGAAAACTGGCCTGTGTCCCAAAACCCTAGGCCAGTTGCACCTGGCTACATTGCCACGCTAGGGCAAAGGAAAAAGAACAATGACAGGAGGAGAGAAGAAGGTGAAGCACCAAAGGGTAAGAAATTGAGCAAGCATGGCATTCAGATAACTTGTGGATCTTGTGGTGGCAAGGGACACAATAACACTTCTTGTTCTAAGAATGGAGATAGTACCAAAAAAACAAAGTCACATCTTGGTAAGAGAGGGAGAAAACAGAGAGCCATAGAGGTAATTTATTACGATGTCTGCTCTGTTCAAATGAAATTATGCACTCACTTTGCCCTAATTTGTCTATTTTATTTGTAGCAAGCACAGGCAGATGCATCAACAAGCAAGGCTGCAGCAGCTAGAGCTTCTGATGTACCAAGCTCTCAACCTGCTGGATCAAGCTTTCAAGCTGCAGGATCAAGCTCTCAAGCTGCTGCATCTAGTTTCAGACCACCCAGAGTGACTAGAAGTTCATCAGCTACTTCTGGAGGGAGTGGGAGAGGAGTTGGAAGAGGGACAATAGCTGGAATAGGGAGAGGAGCTGGTAGAGGGAGAGGAGCTGGAGAAGGGACATGATTCATGCCCTATTTCACTGCTAGTGGGAATTACTAGAATTATTTGATGATGTGGTTATTTTGGAAAATGTCAGGATGAACTAGTGCTTGTGATGGAAGTGTCAGTTTTATGATGTGAACATGGTCCTTGTGGTACTGTCAAATGACCACCATTTATTTTTAATATCAACTCTAGTTTTACGATGTGAACATGATCCTTGTGGTACTGTCAAATGACCACTACTTATGATTAATATCAACTCTAGTTTTATGATGTGAACATGGTCCTTGTGGTACTGTCAAATGACCACTATTTATGTTTAATATCGCCTGAAGCTTGTTTCTGCGCATTTCTCTGTACTCTTGCTATTTTTCTTAAACTTACAAAATCATAAGTTGTCAAGTAGAAGCACATCTGTCATTTCCCTACAAAACGTATCCCTTAAAAGTGCCAAGCTAGCTGATGATGAATGAAAAATACAATACAATTTTTCTGTTCTGATATCTCACCAATTCTGTCTTGCATGAATGAAAAATTGTCCGTGTGTTGTAACGGGCTCCGCTCGATAGATTGATATCACGACGCAGGACCTACAAACTGAATTCATTCATTTGGTATCACCACCAGAGGAAAACGAATATTGCAGGCAGCGAAAGATAAAGTTTACACAGGGCTGAAACCTGAAAGCATGCCAATAATTAAAAAACTTGACATGGATCTGGTAGCAGAACTTGGTCAAGAACCAAATGTTTGCCAGGTGACATTAGCTGTCTAAATGTAGAACATACCACTAAAGTACAACATTTTAGTAGTACCATGGTAAAATAAACCATAACATGATGATCCACATATACCATTCTACATGATTTCCATGGGCAGGAGCTGCACATATACAAATATAGAAGGGGTACTCTGCAGTCTAAGAACTAGGATTAGTACTAGTGTCCATGTAAATGCTACCACAACAGGAAAATCTAACTACTGAAGTGGTAGTTGTTCATGTAGTTCTTCCTGCAGTCAAAAAATGGCTGGGTGGTGTATTTGTACTGTAAACTCACATCCGGTCAAAAATTGCAAACTTTTGCTGTAGAAAGTATGAAAAAGTGCAAACTTGAGCTGTCAAAACGGAGAAATTCAGACATACACAACACATTTGAGGTTTCCAAATTCATTCCAATATTATTCAGATACACACTGCAATTAAGATAGCTTCACATTACAGCACTCCAGAAACTAAGATAGCATGAACCCTGCGACTAAACCATCTACAAAGATCATCAAACCATAAACTGCACATTTATACATCTGAATCACATCTTTCCTGTCACACTTAGCACTAATTTCTGAATTTACTTGAGCCTTCTTCTCCAATTCCTCTCTCAATGCAGCAACTTCTCTCTCACTGGATTGACTAGCAACAGCAGCCTCAAGTCTCAAGCATTGGTGCACTGCGGACGCTGGTTTGCTGGACTCCATGAGATCCACCGTGCCGCCTTCCTCCCGCACAAGCTGCAGAACTTCGCCCGCTCGTAATCCATGGGCCGCTCCCGATATGGCACGGCCGACCAAGCTGACCCGCCGATGCCTCTTCTTCGAATCCCGCCACTGCGGGAAGATGATGAAGTGCTGGACGGCATCGCCAATCGCCGCCGCTAGTGGCCACCGCCGGCAGCCGCCGCCAGTCGCCTGCAGAACCCTATTTTTGTTCCCTGCCTTGCGCTCCGCTAAGCAGAATACGCATCGAGAAGACAGGATACAGAGACAGGCATGGGGTATCACACGTGGCGTCACTTATCCTAATCACTCACCTAACCCGGCCTCCTCCTCTGCCACGTCACCGAATCCATTGCTAAAACGGGCTTAAGGGCGCAAAGAACTGGGATTAGAGAGGTGGGGGTGCAGATTTCAGGGATTACAAGGTTGGGGTTCGAACTCGCCGGGTCAAACGAAGGCAGGGTTTAAAACAGACTTCTCCCCGATCTGTGCTCCTAGGGGGCATTAGAGACTAGCTAATTACCCGTTGTTGCAACGGGGCAAATACTCCCTTCTCCCCACAATATAAGATGTTCTTGCAACCTAAGCTATGTTAGCTTGTAAAAACGTCTTATCATGGGATAAACAGAATTTTAGTAATTCAATAGTATCAACTATGAGTGTCCCAACGTAAGCGCATTTTTTCTCTATGTTTTGTCCCACATCGATGTCATGAGTAAGATCGTGCGGCAGAACATGAAAATGGTGGAATTGAATTCACATAAATGACACTTTCCATCAATTAAGGTGATTTTTCTTTGAGATATTTAACCGCACTACGCATGTTGTAGTCAAAACCAGGAAAAAAATGATACTCGTCATAATTAACGTGATCCTTCCGTCGAACGCTGGATGATATTTTTCATAAATTAATTTATGTCTTTTTTTTATTTTAAGGGGATGAGAAGGATAAGGAAAAGAAAGTATCGATTTGGTTCAGATTATTTCAACTTACTATATACAGTATACATTAGTTTTTTTCCGCATCGGTTGAGATTGCCAAACAAATGTGCAGAAAACCAAGCAGAGATGGTGCATGGAACGAAAAAAAATAAGGAGCTGAGGTGACCATACCAACTTCCCTTTCATAATAGAAAAAAATGAAGCCCAAATGTGCTAGCCCAAGTCTGAATGGCCGCATATTCCAAGTTCGATTGGCCCCGTGATCACAAGAATCAGGAGCAACTATTACCCGAAATCACTAATTGAGGATCGCTCCCCGCAACGATTAGTCGGGGAGCACTCCCCGCGCGCCAAGTGTCACGCGCGGAGCGCTCCTGAGACTTTTTCGATGCGTTCCGCGCGTGACACTTGGCGCGCGCATGGCTTCTCCCGTGAATTCCGGTTTCTGGTTTTCCTTTCTAGTTTTTTCTTTTTTCACTTTAGTCCTTATACTTCTAATGTTTTGTAATACCTCTTGATCTGTTTTGAGATCTGTTTCTCTCTGTTGTGGGCGAACCCTCATCGCGCATTGTTCTTTCTTTGCCGTCGTCTCCGCCCGTCGCCGCCGCTGCTCTTGTCGCGTGGTTACGGCGGCAGTTGTGCCGGCCGCCGCCCTTGTTGCCTGCTCTTACGGTAATTCTTCTTTAGCGTCGAGCGCGCTTCCCCGTTCGCGATATCGTCGTTCCCTAGTGGTTGCTGATACGTCTCCAACGTATCTATAATTTTTGATTGCTCCATGCTACTTAATCTATTGTTTTGGACTATATTGGGCTTTATTTTCCACTTTTATATTATTTTTGGGACTAACCTATTAACCGGAGGCCCAGCCCAGAATTGGAGTTTTTTGTCTATTTCAGTATTTCGAGAAATGGAATATCAAACAGAGTCCAAACGGAATGAAACCTTCGGGAACGTGATTTTGTCACCGAACGTGATCTAGGAGACTTGGACCCTGCTCCAAGGAACAAAAGAGGCGGTCACGAGGGTGGAGGGCGCCCCCCTTGGGCGCGCCCACCTACCTCGTGGCCCCCCTGCTGCTCCACCGACATACTCCTTCCTCCTATATATGCCTACATATCCCCGACAGATCAGAAGGGGAGCCAAAAACCTAATTCCACCATCGCAACTTTCTGCATCCACGAGATCCCATCTTGGGCCTGTTCCGGAGCTCCGCCGAAGGGGGCATCTACCACGGAGGGCTTCTACATCAGCACCATAGCCCCTCCGATGAAGTGTGAGTAGTTTACTTCAGACCTTCGGGTCCATAGCTAGTAGCTAGATGGCTTCTTCTCTCTTTTTGGATCTCAATACAATGTTCTCCCCCTCTCTTGTGGAGAACTATTCGATGTAATCTTCTTTTTGCGGTGTGTTTGTTGAGACCGATGAATTGCGGTTTTATGATTCAGATTATCTATGGAAAATATTTGATTCTTCTCTGAATTCTTTAATGTATGATTGAGTTATCTTTGCAAGTCTCTTCGAATTATCCATTTGGTTTGGCCAACTAGATTGGTAGTTCTTGCAATGGGAGAAGTGTTTAGCTTTGGGTTCGATCTTGCGGTGTCCTTACCCAGTGACAGAAAGGGTTGCAAGGCACGTATTGTATTGTTGCCATCGAGGATAACAAGATGGTTTTTTTTATCATATTGCATGAATTTATCCCTCTACATCATGTCATCTTGCTTAAGGCATTAATCTATTTTTAACTTAATACTCTAGATGCATGCTGGATAGCGGTCGATGAGTGGAGTAATAGTAGTAGATGCAGAATCATTTCGATCTACTTGTCTTGGACGTGATGCCTATATACATGATCATTGCCTAGATATGTTCATAACTATGCTCAATTCTGTCAATTGCTCAACAGTAATTTGTTCACCCACCGTAGAATACTTATGCTCTTGAGAGAAGCCACTAGTGAAACCTATGGCCCCCGGGTCTATTCTCATCATATCAATCTCTATCGCTTTATTACTTGCTTTGTTTTTTTACTTTGCCTTTTACTTTTCACTTTGCATCTATCTATCAAAAATACCAAAAATATTATTTATCATCTCTATCATATCTCACCTTCGTAAGTGATCGTGAAGGGATTGACAACCCCTAATCGCGTTGGATGCAAGTAGCTATCGTTTTGTGTAGGTACAAGGGACTTGTGCATGGTCTTCTGTTGGATTGATACCTTGGTTCTCAAAAACTGAGGGAAATACTTATGCTACTTTACTGCATCATCCTCTCCTCTTCGGGGAAATCCAACGCAGTGCTCAAGAGGTAGCAAGAAGAATTTCTGGCGCCGTTGCCGGGGAGGCTCACGCAAGCAAGTCAACAATACCAAGTACCCATCACAATCCCTATCTCTCGCATTACATTATTTGCCATTTGCCTCTTGTTTTCCTCTCCCCCACTTCACCCTTGCCGTTTTATTTGCCCTCTCTTTTTCGTTCGCCTTCTTCCCGTATGTATCTTTGTTTGTGTTTCCTTGTGCCTTCTATATGCTTGCATCTTTGCTTGCTAAAAATCTATTGATATGGATCCACTTAAAGTGTTCTACTTGGATCATCTTTGATCCTTATGCGCTCGTGCTGAAACCCCAACTAGCCTAGTTGATGGGAAATCTTTAGATGAGCATGCTCATTTTGTGCATCATCGTTTATCTGAAAAAGGAAGACTCTTACGGTATCATATAAATAGTTTGCTATGCTATGCTTCGAATCTTTGTGAAATGTGTGATTTTACTTGTTGCTCTAAGAACCCTAAAAACACCTTCCCTACCTATGTGAGTTCAATGATAATGAAATCTTATCTTCTTATGCAAAGGGTGTTTATAGTTACTACGATATCAAACAAATTGAAGAATTTGTCGTTTTTAAGGGTGCTCATGAAGTTGCTTCTTTGATTGAAAAGTATGATTTTACTCTCAACAAATCTGAAAATTCCATCATACTTAAATATTGCAATGAAAACGTTGCTCATAATGTCTATGTCCAAGAATTTATTGAAAGAATGACCGTTGCTTTGGAAGAAAATAATGATATGCATGAATCTATAGATAATGATGGTTCCGTTGATTTGACTGAAATATCCCTTGATGAACATGATGCTTGCTATTCTTGTGGCCATGAAGCCAATATTTATGAAGACGAATTTGCTATAGTTCCTTATGTTAAAAATGAGATCATTGCTATTGCACCCATGCTTGATAGCTCCCTCAACGAAAAGCATGATTTAAATGATTTTACTATAAATTCTCTTGATGTCAATTGTGCTAATAATATGCAAAACCTGAGGTTGGGGATACTAGTTTTGCTATGTCTACTACTTGTTTCAATGATCATGATTGGGGTGATTCTTCTTATGATCTTGAAAATTTATTTAATCCCCATGATGAATATGAGATTGATAATATTGTTTGCAATAATATTGAAAGTGGGTTTGGAAGAGTGTCAACTCTAGATCCCACATATTTGGAGAATATCCAATCTTATGAAATTTTTGATAAAAGTGGGTTTGGAGAGGTGATGACTTTAGTTAATGTTAATCCCACTATTTCGGAAGAGTGTCAACTTTGCATGCATGTGGATCATGTTGAAAATATTTTATGTGATAGCTATTTTGTTGAATTTGCTTATGCTCCCACATGTAATTATTATGAGAGAGGAAAATATGGTCGTAGAAATTTTCATGATAATAAACTACCTCTCGTTATGTTGAGATTGCTATTGTTTCTTTCCGCCTCCTTGCATATGCTAGTTTTTGCTTGCCTTGATAATTTGTTTGCCTATAAGATGCCTATGCATAGGAAGTATGTTAGACTTAGATGTGTTTATCACGTGTTTTATGATTCTCTCTTTATGCTTCAATTCTTGTCTTTCTTGTGAGCATCATTGAAATATCAATGCCTAGCTAGGGGCGTTAAACGATAGCGCTTGTTGGGAGGCAACCCAATTTTATTTTGTGTTTTTTGTTTTTGCTTCTGTTTAGGAATAAATAATCCACCTAGACTCTGTTTAGATGTGGTTTTGTCTTTTATTTAGTGTTTGTGCCAAGTAGAACCTATAGGATAACCTACGATGATACTTGATTTGATTCTGCTGAAAAACAGAAACTTTGCGCGCATGAATATAATTTTGTTAAATCACAGGAACTTGCTTTTGCGTTGATTCTTTTTGCTTCTGTTCAATAACCAAATTTTCCAGGAATTCCTATTTTTGTGGAATTTTTAGAGTTCCATAAGTATGCATTAGTTACACATTGCTACAGACTGTTCTGTTTTTGACAGATTCTGTTTTGCGTGCGTTGTTTGCTTATTTTGATGAATCTATGGCTAGTAAAATAGTTTATAATCCATAGAGAAGTTGGAATACAGTAGGTTTAACACCAATATAAATAAAGAATGAGTTCATTACAGTACCTTGAAGTAGTCTTTTGTTTTCTTTCTCTAACGGAGCTCACGAGATTTCTGTTGAGTTTTGTGTTGTGAAGTTTTCAAGTTTTGGGTGAGTTCTTTTGATGGATTATGGAACAAGGAGTGGCAAGAGCCTAAGCTTGGGGATGCCATGGCACCCCCAAGATAATCCAAGGACACCAAAAAGTCAAAGCTTGGGGATGCCCCGGAAGGCATCCCTCTTTCGTCCACTTCCATCGGTAATTTACTTGGAGCTATATTTTTATTCACCACATGTTATGTGTTTTGCTTGGAGCGTCTTTTATTATTTGTGTCTTTGCTTTTTAGTTTACCACAATCATCCTTGCTGTACACACCTTTTGAGAGAGCCATACATGATTTGGAATTTGTTAGAATACTCTATCTGCTTCACTTATATCTTTTGAGCTTGATAGTTTTGCTCATAGTGCTTCACTTATATCCTTTGAGCGTGATAATTTTTGCTCTAGTGCTTCACTTATATCTTTTAGAGCACGGTGGTGGATTTGTTTTAAAGAAACTATTGATCTCTCATGCTTCACTTAGATTATTTTGAGAGTCGTTAATAGCATGGTAATTTGCTTAATGTTAATATACTTGGTATTCAAGATATGTGAAACTTTCTTTTGAGTGTGTTGAATACTAAGATAAGTTTGATGCTTGATAATTGTTTTGAGATATGGAGGTGATAATATCAAAGACGTGCTAGTTGAGTAATTATGAATTTGATAAATGCTTGTGTTGAAGTCTGCAAGTCCCGTAGCATGCACGTATGGTTAAAGTTGTGTAACAAATTTGAAACATGAAGTATACCTGGCTTGTGCATCCTTATGAGTGGCGGTCGGGGACGAGCGATGGTCTTTTCCTACCAATCTATCCCCCTAGGAGCATGCGCGTAGTACTTGATTTTTGATGACTTCTAAATTTTTGCAATAAGTATATGAGTTCTTTTGACTAATGTTGAGTCCATGGATTATACGCACTTTTACCTTTCCGCCTTTGCTAGCCTCTTCGGTACCGTGCATTGCCCTTTCTCATCTTGAGAGTTGGTGCAAACTTCGCCGGTGCATCCAAACCCCGTGATACGATACGCTCTGTCACACATAAACCTCCTTATATCTTCCTCAAAACAGCCACCATACCTACCTATTATGGCATTTCCATAGCCATTCCGAGATATATTGCCATGCAACTTCCACCATCATCATCATGACATACATTACTTTTGTCATATTACCATTGCATGATCATGTAGTTGACATCGTATTTGTGGAAAAGCCACCTTGCATTATTTTTCATACATGTCACTCTTGATTCATTGCAGCATCCCGGTACACCGACGGAGGCATTCATATAGAGTCATATCTTGTTCTAAGTTTCGAGTTGTAATCCTTATGTTGTAATCAATAGAAGTGTGATGATCATCATTATTAGAGCATTGCCCAAAGAAAAAAAAAGAAAGGCCAAAAAAAGAAAGGCCCAAAAAAAAGAAAAAGAAAAAAAAAGAAAAAAAAGAAAAGGGCAATGCTACTATCTTTTTTTCCACACTTGTGCTTCAAAGTAGCACCTTGTTCTTCATGTAGTGAGTCTCATATATTGTGAATCAAAGTAGCACCTTGTTCTTCATGTAGTGAGTCTCATAAGTTGTCTTTTTATACTAGTGGGAATTTTTCATTATAAGAACTTGGCTTGTATATTCCTACGATGGGCTTCCTCAAATGCCCTAGGTCTTCATGAGCAAGCAAGTTGGATGCACACCCACTAGTTTTCTTTTATTGAGCATTCATAGCTCTAGTGCATCCGTTGCATGGCAATCCCTACTCCTCATGTGTACATCAATTGATGGGCATCTCCATAGCCCGTTAATTATCCTCGTCAATATGAGACTTTCTCCTTTTTTGTCTTCTCCACACAATCCCTATCATCATATTCTATTTCACCCATAGTGCTATATCCATGGCTCACGCTCATGTATTGCGTGAAAGTTGAAAAAGTTTGAGATTACTTAAGTACGAAATAATTGCTTGGCTTGTCATCGGGGGTATAGAAGTTGGGAACATCTTTGTGTGATGAAAATGAAGCATAGCCTAACTATATGATTTTGTAGGGATGAACTTTCTTTTGCCATGTTATTTTGAGAAGACATGATTGCTTTGATTAGTATGCTTGGAGTACTATTATTTTTGTGTCAACATGAACTTTTGTCCTGAATCTTTCGGATCTGAATATTCATATCACAATTAAGAAGATTTACATTGAAATTATGCCAAAGTATCACTCCGCATCAAAAATTCTCTTTTTATCATTTACCTACTCGAGGACGAGCAGGAATTAAGCTTGGGGATGCTTGAGACGTCTCCAACGTATCTATAATTTTTGATTGCTCCATGCTACTTTATCTATTGTTTTGGACTATATTGGGCTTTATTTTCCACTTTTATATTATTTTTGGGACTAACCTATTAACCGGAGGCCCAACCCAGAATTGCAGTTTTTTGCCTATTTCAGTATTTCGAAGAAACGAAATATCAAACCGGGTCCAAACGGAATGAAACCTTCGGGAACGTGATTTTTTCACCGAACGTGATCCAGGAGACTTGGACCCTGCTCCAAGGAACAAAAGAGGCGGTCACGAGGGTGGAGGGCCCTCCCCTTGGGTGCGCCCCCTACCTCGTGGGCCCCCTGCTGCTCCATCGACGTACTCCTTCCTCCTATATATGCCTACGTATCCCCGACAGATCAGAAGGGGAGCCAAAAACCTAATTCCACTGCCACAACTTTCTGTATCCACGAGATCCCATCTTGAGGCCTGTTCCGGAGCTCTGCCGGAGGGGGCATCTACCATGGAGGGCTTCTACATCAACACCATAGCCCCTCCGATGAAGTGTGAGTAGTTTACTTCAGACCTTCGGGTCCATAGCTAGTAGCTAGATGGCTTCTTCTCTCTTTTTGGATCTCAATACAATGTTCTCCCCCTCTCTTGTGGAGAACTATTCGATGTAATCTTCTTTTTGCGGTGTGTTTGTTGATACCGATGAATTGCGGGTTTATGATTCAGATTATCTATGGAAAATATTTGATTCTTCTCTGAATTCTTTAATGTATGATTGAGTTATCTTTGCAAGTCTCTTCGAATTATCCATTTGGTTTGGCCAACTAGATTGGTAGTTCTTGCAATGGGAGAAGTGTTTAGCTTTGGGTTCGATCTTGCGGTGTCCTTACCCAGTGACAGAAAGGGTTGCAAGGCACGTATTGTATTGTTGCCATCGAGGATAACAAGATGGGTTTTTTATCATATTGCATGAATTTATCCCTCTACATCATGTCATCTTGCTTAAGGCATTAATCTATTTTTAACTTAATACTCTAGATGCATGCTGGATAGCGGTCGATGAGTGGAGTAATAGTAGTAGATGCAGAATCATTTCGATCTACTTGTCTTGGACGTGATGCCTATATACATGATCATTGCCTAGATATGTTCATAACTATGCTCAGTTCTGTCAATTGCTCAACAGTAATTTGTTCACCCACCGTAGAATACTTATGCTCTTGAGAGAAGCCACTAGTGAAACCTATGGCCCCCGGGTCTATTCTCATCATATCAATCTCTATCGCTTTATTACTTGCTTTGTTTTTACTTTGCCTTTTACTTTTCACTTTGCATCTATCTATCAAAAATACCAAAAATATTATTTATCATCTCTATCATATCTCACCCTCGTAAGTGACCGTGAAGGGATTGACAACCCCTAATCGCGTTGGTTGCGAGTAGCTATCGTTTTGTGTAGGTACGAGGGACTTGTGCATGGTCTCCTACTAGATTGATACCTTGGTTCTCAAAAACTGAGGGAAATACTTATGCTACTTTACTGCATCATCCTCTCCTCTTCGGGGAAATCCATCGCAGTGCTCAAGAGGTAGCAGTTGCCTTTGTGGGTTCCCTGTTTCCCTTTCATGTTTCTCTTTTTGTTCCCATTATATTTCCGGGATATGGAGATTTATGGGGTAGTTACGGGTGAGGACTACTGAGGGAGTCCTGGATTAGGGGGTGTCCGGATAGCCGGACTATGACCTTTGGCCGGACTCCCGGACTATGAAGATACAAGATTGAAGACTTCGTCCCGTGTCCGGATAGGGACTTTCCTTGGCGTGGAAGGCAAGCTTGGAGATATGATATGAAGATCTCCTCCCATTGTAACCGACTCTGTGTAACCCTAGCCCTCTCCGGTGTCTATATAAACCGGAGAGGTTTAGTCCGTAGGACGAACAACAATCATACCATAGGCTAGCTTCTAGGGTTTAGCCTCTCTGATCTCGCGGTAGATCAACTCTTGTAATACCCATACCATCAATATTAATCAAGCAAGAGGAGGGTTTTACCTCCACCGAGAGGGTCCGAACCTGGGTAAAAACATCATGGCCCTTGTCTCCTGTTACCATCCGCCTAGACGCACAGTTCGGGACCCCCTACCCGAGATCCGCCGGTTTTGACACCGACATTGGTGCTTTCGTTGAGAGTTCCTCTGTGCCATCACCGTCAGGAAGGATGCCGTACCCCGTCTTTAAAGACGGCGTGGTCGCTAAAGGAGCTTTGGCTGTTGGTCAAACTCTTCGGCTAGGCAGGTTCTTGATGACCGCCTGTTCGGCCGCCGGGCCGACGATGACCTCTCTGGCCATCGAAAGCAATATTCACATCAGCTCGGAACTCGCCGAGCAGTTAGATCCGACGGAGCTCTCTTCCTTGAACGAGCTCCTGGATCGCATTGCCGCCCTGGGAGTCGCTACAGATTACGACCGGATCGGGCTTAAACCCGACCAGAGAGAGATCGACTCTCCCCAGGTCACCCACCACATTGAAGTGGTGGAAGAACAATGCGGCACATCTTCGCCCGCTCTAAGACCCGATGTGTCCGGATTCCTGACCCCTCCAAGCCGGATACCCACGGAGGGGAGGATGTTGCCCAAGTCCTGAACTTAAAGTCAGGCAGCATGCCTGATTCATTGAATAACGTCCAAGAAAGCAAGCCTCCGAATTCGGAAACCTCTTGGCCCCTGAATCTTTTATCGGGCAAGGTTCTAGATTTAAACCCACCCGCCCACCCAACTATAAGGGATTTGTCCCAAATACGGCAAGCGCCCGGGGAAACAGTACACCACTATTGGGCCAGATTCCACCTGGTTATGAACATGATAAGGGATTGCCATGAGGAACAAGCAGTTTCATTCTTCTGTAACAACTGCACGGACATCGGAATCCTCAACGCCATAAGTTGCCGTGAAATTACATGCTTCGCCGACTTGACATCCATAGTACGAAAGTACTGTGCGACAGAAAGCGTTTGGAAAGCCGAAAACAAATTCTAGGACAATCCGGCCCTGAATTCAGCACGAGTCCGAAACAAAAGGGCGCATTATCGCCAGGCACCTGAGTCAAACATCAAAAAACAAAAACCCTCTATAGGGTATGGGACCGTACTGGAGGGATGGCTCAATGGACCCTGTAAAATTCATAGTTCAGGGGAAGTCACACCAACTCACAGCCTTAGAGCATGTTGGATACTCCGGCAGGTGGCCAGAAGTGGCGAGGAGCTTCTAACTCCAGAATCCGAAGAACACCACCCCAGAAACGCCGGTACAATGTTGACAGTCTTCGAGACCTTCGCATCAAACAACGCGAGGAAACGAACCCTCCGCAACCTTGTCGAAGTCTACCAAGTAGCAACAATAAACCCATGGAGTGACACGGCTATTACTTTTAATGCCAGTGACGAACCTAAATTCCGGACAACCCGAGCACCAGCCGCATTGGACCTCAGTCCGATAGTGGACGGCTTCCGACTTACAAAGGTACTCATGGACGGCGGTAGCGGACTTAACCTCATCTACGAGGAAACCCTGCGAAAAATGGAAATAGACTGGAGTCGCATTGAGCGAAGAACACAACCTTCAGAGGAATAATACCAAGCCAGGAAGCGTGCTGTTCAGGAAAAATCACACTGGACGTGGTGTTCGGCACGCCGGATAATTACAGATCTGAGGAGGTCACATTTCAAGTGACCCCGTTCAGCAGCGGATATCACGCTCTGCTAGGGCGAGAAGCATTCACAATTTTCCAAGCCATACCCCATTATGGGTACATGAAGCTCAAAATGCCCGGACCCAATGGAATCATCACTCTCGCAAGTGACCCGGACACAGCGCTCCGCGCCGAAAACAAGACAGCCGCACTGGCCCTGGAGGCATTATCCGAAGCCCTAGCGGCCGAGGAACTAATTGCGTTGCGCTCCACGGTGGACAGGGACGATGTGATACTAGATAAGAGATCCAAGTCCACCTCCTTCAAACCAGCGGACGAAATAGTCAAATTCCAAGTCCATCCAACGGACCCCACAAAAACGGCATCCATCGGGGCACAACTAAAACCCGATGTAGATGCCGCACTCAGAGAATTCCTGCGAGAAAATTGGGACATTTTTGCCTGGCACCCTTCAGACATGCCAGGCATCCCACGCAGGCTGGCTGAGCACAGCCTGAACATCCTAAATGGGTTTAAACCCGTTAAGCAGACTCTGCGGCGTTTCTCTGAACCCAAGAGACAAGCCATGGGAGAGGAGCTAGCAAAACTACTGGAAGCCGGATTCATCAGAGATATAAAACATCCGGATTGGCTAGCAAACCTGGTGATGGTACCAAGGAAGGACAAATCCTTGCGCCTATGTGTCGATTTCAAAGACCTAAAAAAATCCTGCCCGAAGGATCCCTTCCCCCTCCCCCGAATTGATCAAATCATCGACGCCACTGCAGGACACGATTCATTGTGTTTCCTCGATGCATACTCTGGCTACCACCAAATCAAGATGGCAGAGTCAGACCAAGCCGCAACGGCATTCATCACCCCGTACGGCCCATTCTGCTTCAACACGATGCCCTTCGGGCTCAAAAACACCGGCGCAACATATCAGCGCATGATTCAGACATGTCTGGCCAACCAGATCGGCAAAACAGTTGAAGCATACGTAGATGACGTGGTCATCAAGTCCAAACATGTAGAAACTTTAGTAGATGACTTGAGGCTCACGTTCGACAATCTCCGCGCATATGACAATAAGCTGAACCCAGAAAAATGCGTTTTCGGCATGCTAGCCGGAAAGCTCTTGGGCTTCATTGTATCCGGTAGAGGAATTGAAGCAAACTTGGCCAAAATCCGAGCTCTGTCGCAATTGGATATCCAAAAGACCTCAAGCAAATACAAATATTGACCGGATGCGTGGCGGCTCTAAGCCGCTTTATCTCCCACTTAGGAGAAAAGGCATTACCCCTGTATCGCCTCCTGCGGTGCACCGAACACTTCGAGTGGACGGATGCCGTCACGGCCGGACTCGAAGAAATCAAAGCCATACTGGCAACAAATCCGGTCCTGGCCGCACCCAACACGGGCGAACCAATGCTATTATACATCGCGGCAACCCATCAAGTTGTAAGCGCGGTGCTCGTCGTCGAAAGAGAAATGGACAGACACAAGTGCCCTCTCCAAAAACCAGTTTACTACGTGTCCACTGTCCCAACTTCATGCAAGTCGGTACCCGCATTATCAGAAGATAACATACGCGGTGTTCATGGCATCCAGGAAGCTGCGACACTATTTTCAAGAGTGTTCAATAACAGTGGCATCCGAAGTACCCCTTAATGATATTATAAACAACTGCGACGCAACGGGCCAGATTGCTGATAACCCACAAGTATAGGGGATCTTAACAGTTTTTGAGGGTAGAGTATTCAACCCAAATTTATTGATTCGACACAAGGGGAGCCAAAGAATATTCTCAAGTATTAGCAGCTGAGTTGTCAATTCAACCACACCTGGAAACTTAATATCTGCCGCAAAGTGTTTAGTAGCAAAGTAATATGATAGTGGTGGTAACGGTAACAAAGTAAAGACAACAAAAGTAATGTTTTTGGTATTTTGTAGTGATTGTAACAGTAGCAACGGAAAAGTAAATAAGCGAGAACCAGTATATGGAAAACTCGTAGGCACCGGATCAGTGATGGATAATTATGCCGGATGTGGTTCGTCATGTAACAGTTACAACATAGGGTGACACAGAACTAGCTCCAGTTCATCAATGTAATGTAGGCATGTATTCCGTAAATAGTTATACGTGCTTATGGAAAAGAACTTGCATGACATCTTTTTGTCCTACCCTCCCGTGGCAGCGGGGTCCTATTGGAAACTAAGGGATATTAAGGCCTCCTTTTAATAGAGAACCGGAACAAAGCATTAGCACATAGTGAATACATGAACTCCTCAAACTACGGTCATCACTGGGAGTGGTCCCAATTATTGTCACTTCGGGGTTGCTGGATCATAACACATAGTAGGTGACTATAGACTTGCAAGATAGGATCTAGAACACACATATATTCATGAAAACATAATAGGTTCAGATCTGAAATCATGGCACTCGGGCCCTAGTGAAAAGCATTAAGCATAGCAAAGTCATAGCAACATCAATCTCAGAACATAATGGATACTAGGGATCAAACCCTAACAAAACTAACTCGATTACATGATAAATCTCATCCAACCCATCACCGTCCAGCAAGCCTACGATGTAGTTACTCACGCACGGCGGTGAGCATCATGAAATTGGTGATGGAGGATGGTTGATGATGACGACAGCGACGAATCCCCCTCTCCGGAGCCCCGAACGGACTCCAGATCAGCCCTCCCGAGAGAGATTAGGGCTTGGCGGCGGCTCCGTATCGTAAAACGCGATGAAACTTTCTCTCTGATTTTTTTCTCCCCGAAAGCCAATATATGGAGTTGGAGTTGGCGTCGGAGGGCATCCATGGGGCCCATGAGGTAGGGTGGCACGCCCAGGGGGGAGGGGCACACCCCCACCCTCGTGGACAGGGTGTGGGCCCCCTGGTCTTCATCTTTGGCAAGGATTTTTTATTTTTTATTCTAAGATATTCCGTGGAGTTTCAGGTCATTCCGAGAACTTTTGTTTTCTGCACATAAAACAACACCATGGCAATTCTGCTGAAAACAGCGTCAGTCCGGGTTAGTTCCATTCAAATCATACAAGTTAGAGTCCAAAACAAGGGCAAAAGTGTTTGGAAAAGTAGATACGACGGAGACATATCAACTCCCCCAATCTTAAACCCTTGCTTGTCCTCAAGCAATTCAGTTGACAAACTGAAAGAGAAAAAGAAAAACTTTTACGAACTCTGTTTGCTCTTGTTGTTGTAAACATGAAAAGCCAGCATTCAATTTTCAGCAACTATTATGAACTAACCATACTCACAATAACACGTAGGTCTCACAATTACTCATATCAATAGCATAATCAGCTAGCGAGCCATAATAATAAAACTCGGATGACAACACTTTCTCAAAATAATCATAACATGATATAACGAAATGGTATCTCGCTAGCCCTTTCTGAGACCGCTAAACATAAATGCAGAGCACCTTTAAAGATCAAGGACTGACTAAACATTGTAATTCATGGTAAAAGAGATCCAGTCAAGTCATACCCAATATAAACCAATTATAATGAATGCAAACGACAGTGTGCTCTCCAGCGGGTGCTTTTTAATAAGAAGGGTGATGACTCAACATAAAAGTAAATGGATAGGCCCTTCGCAGAGGGAAGCAGGGATTTGTAGAGGTGCCAGAGCTCGATTTTGAAATAGAGATAAATTATATTTTGAGCGGCATACTTTCATTGTCAACATAACAACTAAAAGACGACGATATCTTCCATGCTAAACAGATTATAGGCGGTTCCCAAACAGAATGGTAAAGTTTATACTCCCCTTCCTCCACAAGCATCAATCCATGGCTTGCTCGAAACAACGAGTGCCTCCAACATTCAACGGGTCCCAAGGGGAGTTTTGTTTGCAGTTATTTTGATTTAGTTTGCATAAAGCATGTGACTGGGCATCCCGAATACCAGCCATTTTGTCGTGAATGAGGAGCGGAGTCCACTCCTCTTGAGAATAACCCGCCTAACACGGAAGATAAGGGCAGCTCTAGTTGACATATGAGCTATTCGAGCATGCAAAACAGAATGTTTATTTGAAGGTTTAGAGTTTGGCACATACAAATTTCTTTGAACGGCAGGTATACCGCATATAGGAAGGTATAGTGGACTCATATGGAACAACTTTGGGGTTTAAGGAGTTTGGATGCACAAGCAGTATTCCCACTTAGTACAGGTGAAGGCTAGCAAAAGACTGGGAAGCGACCAACTAAGAGAGCGACAACAGTCATAAACATGCATTAAAATTAATCACACCGAGTACAAGCATGAGTAGGATATAATCCACCATGAACATAAATATTATGAAGGCTATGTTGATTTGATTCAACTACATGCGTGAACATGTGCCAAGTCGAGTCACTCAATTCATTAAAAGGAGGATACCATCCTATCATACCACATCATAATCATCTCAATATCATGTTGGCACGCGAGGTAAACCATTATAACTCATAGCTAATCAAGCATGGCACAAGCAACTATAATCTCTAAATGTCATTGCAAATATGTTTACTTCATAATAGCTGAATCAGGAATGATGAATCATCATATTTACAAAAACAAGAGAGGTCGAGTTCATACCAGCTTTTCTCTTCCCAATAAGTCCATCATATATCATCATTATGGCCTTTCACTTGCACGACCGAACTGTATGTATAATAATAAGAGTGCACGTGCATTGGACTAAGCTGGAATCTGCAAGCATTCAACTCAAGAGAGAAGACAAGTAATATGGGCTCTAAGTTAAATAAACGATCATGCATAAGAGAGCCACTAAGCATTTTCAATATGGTCTTCTCGACCCCCAAAGAAAGGAAAAGAAATAAAAACTATTTACACAGGAAAACTCCCAACAAGCAAAAGAAGAACGGGAAATATTTTTGGGTTTTCTTTTTAATTCTACTACAAGCATGAAAAGTAGACTAACTAATTTTTTTGTTTTTTCTTAAGGTTTAACAAACACACAAGAAGAAAGTAGGAAAAAGAAAAATAACCTAGCATGGATATTACAGTGAAAAAGTATGAGCACCGACATCTAGCAATGAGTGTGTGTGAACATAAATGTAATGTCGGTGGGAATACGTACTCCCCCAAGCTTAGGCTTTTGGCCTAAGTTGGTCTATTGCCAGGGATGGCCTGGCGGATATCCGTAGGTGAAGCTGGGGTCGTACTGCGACGCAGCGGCTATTGCCGCCTGAGCTGTAGCGTGGAGTCAAGCAGCCTCCACTCCCGTTTCGTACTCATCTGCCTCCTCTCTGGTAATAACATATCTCCCTCTCGCCTGAAAATCAAAGAAGGTAGGAGCAGGAAGAGCAACACGGACCACATGTCGTTTGTTAAAGATTAATCGATACTAGTAAGGTGGTCCAGTCCTCTCAATGAACTGGTGGGAAAACATAGAATCAAGATCTAAATAAGAAGAGGGTAACTCCATATCACCCTCACGAATGTCTACATCAAGAAAATTAGCTAAACGGGTTGCATAAATTCCTCCAAAGAAATCTCCGCTATGCCTATTCTGATGCAACCTACGAGCTACAATGGCGCCCAAATGATAAGATTGGTCTCCTAACACAGCACTTCTAAGAATGCTGAGATCAGGGGCACACATGTAACATGCTTCATCCTTAGTAGGTATACATCTACCAATGAAGAGAGCAAAATAATGTATAGCAGGAAATTGAATGCTCCCTATAGTGGCCTGCGCTATGTCTCTAGATTCCCCCACAGTTATTCTAGCAAGAAAGTCTCTATATTCGGCTTTAGGGGGATCCCGGATACTACCCCAAGATGGAAGTTTGCATGCAAGAGTGAAATCCTCTAAGTCCATGGTATAAGATTTGTCATAAAGGTCAAACATGACTGAAGGAGAATTACGCGAAGTTGTAAAATCAAACCTCCCCACAAATGAACTTGTGAGGTAATGATACTGTGGGCATTTATCAGCGTCAAACTCCTCAAGACCGGCATTACGCACATATGCGTAGAATTCTTCTTTAATTCCCACTTGATTCATAAAATTTTCTGAGGGCCATTGACAAGGCCTCACGAGTGCGTCTCTTGGTGGTTCCTCGTCAGCATCACGTATTACAAGCCTGGGACCTTGCTTCCTTGAAGGACCACCTTGGAACATCCTCCTAAGCATATTGTTTCCTCTAAAAAATTTCTGAAATTTTTAGTAACTTCAAATAAAAGTGAACCAACTTCAATAAAATTGATAGCAACAACTCCCATAAGTGCCTAGAGCCTATATAAAGCATTAGAACTACTCGGAACCATATAAGTTTGACATGCAAGCTCAAGAACATGGTCACCCATGCAGCACAAATTTGTAATGAATAAAGCACTAGAACAAAAACTAATTGGACCAATGGAGGAGTCACATACCAAGGAACAATCTTCCCAAGCAGTTTTGCGAGAGGTGCTTTCAGCAAGGAGATCGAAAATCACAGCAACGGGGGCTGGAACTCGTGCTTGAGTTGGTTTTTCGTGTTTGTGCGAGACAGAGGAAGAAGATGGGTGCAGGAATAAGTGGAGGAGGGCCACCGTGGGCCCAAGAGGCGGGGGGCGCGCCCAGGGGGGTAGGGCGCGCCCTCCACCCTTGTGGCCAGGTGGCAGCTCCCCCCGTGGTAATTTTTGCACAGTAAATTCTCAAATATTCCCGAAAAAATCATATTAAATTGGCATGGCATTCGGAGGACTTTTATTTTCGGGATATTTTTATATTGCACGGATAAGTCAGGAAACAGACAAAAAAATACTATTTTACTTTATTTCTACTGAATAACAGAAAATATAAAGAGGGTACAGAAGGTTGTGCTTCTAGTTTCATCCATCTCGTGATCATCAAAATGAACCCACTAACAAGGTTGATCAAGTCTTGTTAACAAACTCATTCCAAATAATCACGGAACCGGAGAAATTTCGAATGACACTAAGTTACCTCAACGGGGATATGAAATCCCCAACAATGAGAATATCATACTTTTTCTTGACAGTAGGGAGAGGAAATTCAAAACCTCCAAATATAATCGATGGAATTTTTCCAATAGAGTTGATACTATAAACTTGAGGTTGTTTCCTCGGAAAATGTACCATGTGCTCATTGCCATTAACATGAAAAGTGACATTACCTTTGGTGCAATCAATAACAGCCCCTGCAGTATTAAGGAAAGGTCTTCCAAGAATAATAGACATACTATCATTCTCGGGAATATCAAGAATAACAAAGTCCGTTAAAATAGTAACGTTTGCAACCACAACAGGCACATCCTCACAAATACCGACAGGTATAGCAGTTGATTTATCAGCCATTTGCAAAGATATTTCAGTAGGTGTCAACTTATTCAAGTCAAGTCTACGATATAAAGAGAGAGGCATAACACTGACACCGGCTCCAAGATCACATAAAGCAGTTTTAACATAATTTCTCTTAATGGAGCATGGTATAGTAGGTACTCCGGGATCTCCAAGTTTCTTTGGTATTCCACCCTTAAAAGTATAATTAGCAAGCATGGTGGAAATTTCAGCTTCAGGTATCTTTCTTTTATTAGTAATGATATCCTTCATATACTTAGCATATGGATTTGTTTTGAGCACATCAGTTAATCGCATACGCAAAAAGATGGGTCTAATCATTTCAGCAAAGCGCTCGAAATCCTCATCATCCTTTTTCTTGGATGGTTTAGGAGGAAAAGGCATGGGTTTCTGAACCCATGGTTCTCTTTCTTTACCATGTTTCCTAGCAACGAAGTCTCTTTTATCATAACGTTGATTCTTTGATTGTGGGTTATCAAGATCAACAGCAGGTTCAACTTCTAGATCATTATCATTACTAGGTTGAGCATCAACATGAACATTATCATTGACATTATCACTAGGTTCATGTTTATCACCTGATTGTGTTTCAGCATCAGAAATAGAGATGTCATTTGGATTTGCAGGTGGTTCAGCAATAGGTTCACTGGAAGTTTGCAAAGTCCTATCATTTTTCTTTTTCTTCCTCTTAGAAGGACTAGGCATATCAATATTATTTCTTTGAGAATCTTGCTCGATTCTCTTAGGGTGGCCTTCAGGATACAAAGGTTCCTGAGTCATTCTACCAGTTCTAGTAGCCACTCTAACAGCATAATCATTTTTCTTACTATTCATTTCATCTAGCATTTCTTTCTGAGCTTTAAGTACTTGTTCTACTTGAGTGGTAACCATAGAAGCATGTTTGCTAACAAGTTTAAGTTCACCTCTAATATCAGCCATATAATCACTCAAGCGTTTAATCATAAAGGTATTCTGTTTTAATTGTCTACCAAAAGAAGCATTGAAGTCATCTTGCTTAAACATAAAGTCATCAAACTCATCCAAGCACTGACTAGCAATTTTAGTAGGAGGGACTTCAGCTTTATCATATCTATAGAGAGAATTTACCTTTACTACCTGTGTCGGGATATCGGGAGGTTCTTCAGTAAATAAGTAATTGAGATCGTATACTTCTTCAACAGGCGGTAAATTAAGACCATGTATTTCTTCAATAGGAGGTAAATTCTTAACATCTTCAGCTTTAATACCTTTTTCTTTCATAGATTTCTTTGCCTCTTGCATATCTTCGGGACTGAGAAATAGAACACCTCTCTTCTTCGGAGTTGGTTTAGGAACAGGCTCAGTAATTGGCTCAGGAGTTGGCTCAAGAGGTGGCTCAAGAGGTGCCCAATTATTTTCATTTGCCAACATATTATTTAATAGAATTTCAGCGTCATCCGGTGTTCTTTCCCTGAAAAGAGAACCAACACAACTATCCAGGTAATCTCTGGAAGCATCATTTAGTCCATTATAAAAGATATCAAATATTTCAGGTTTCTTAAGAGGATGATCAGGCAAAGCATTAAGTAACTTGAGAAGCCTCCCCCAAGCTTGTGGGAGACTCTCTTCTTCAATTTGCACAAAATTGTATATTTCCCTCAAAGCAGCTTGTTTCTTATGAGCAGGGAAATATTTAGCAGAGAAGTAATAAATCATATCCTGGGGACTTTGCACATAGGCAGGATCAAGAGAATTAAACCATTTCTTAGCATCACCCTTTAATGAGAACGGAAATATTTTGAGTATATAAAAGTGGCGCGATCTCAGATTATTGGTAAACAGGGCAGCTATTTCATCTAACTTACGAAGATGTGCCACAACAGTTTCAGATTCATAGCCATAAAAATGATCGGATTCAACCAAAGTAATTATATCTGGATCAACAGACATATCATAATAATCCTGATTAGGAACACAGATAGGTGAAGTAGCAAAAGCAGGGTCAGGTCTCATCCTACCTCTAAAAGATTCTTTACTCCACTTAATTAATAACCTCTTACGTTCAGGTTTATCCGGACAAGCAAGAATAGCTTCATAAGATTCATTATTAAAAAGATAACCCTCAGGAATAACATGCATAGGTTCATCATCACTCACATTATTGTGTTCAGGTTCAATAATTTCTCTTTCTCTAGACTTAGCAATTTGCTCATCAAGATATTCACCAAGTGGCACAGTAGTATCAAGCATAGAAGTAGTTTCATCATAAGTATCATCCATAGCAGAAGTGGCATCATCAATAACATGCGACATATCGGAATTCATAGCAGTAGTAGGTTTAGGTGTTGCTAGCTTACTCATAACAGAAGGTGAATCAAGTGCAGAGCTAGATGACAGTTCCTTACCTCCCCTCGTATTTGAGGGATAAATTTTTGTCTTAGCGTCTTTCAAGTTCTTCATAGTGTCCAGCAGATATAAATCCCAAGTGACTCAAAGAATAGAGCTATGCTCCCCGGCAACGGCGCCAGAAAAAGGTCTTGATAACCCACAAGTATAGGGGATCGCAATAGTTTTCGAGGGTGGAGTATTCAACCCAAATTTATTGATTCGACACAAGGGGAGCCAAAGAATATTCTCAAGTATTAGCAGTTGAGTTGTCAATTCAACCACACCTGGAAACTTAATATCTGCAGCAAAGTGTTTAGTAGCAAAGTAATATGATAGTGGTGGTAACGGTAACAAAGTAAAGACAACAAAAGTAATGTTTTTGGTATTTTGTAGTGATTGTAACAGTAGCAGCGGAAAAGTAAATAAGTGAGAACCAGTATATGGAAAACTCGTAGGCACCGGATCAGTGATGGATAATTATGCCGGATGTGGTTCGTCATGTAACAGTTACAACATAGGGTGACATAGAACTAGCTCCAGTTCATCAATGTAATGTAGGCATGTATTCCGTAAATAGTCATACGTGCTTATGGAAAAGAACTTGCATGACATCTTTTGTCCTACCCTCCCGTGGCAGTGGGGTCCTATTGGAAACTAAGGGATATTAAGGCCTCCTTTTAATAGAGAACCGGAACAAAGCATTAGCACATAGTGAATACATGAACTCCTCAAACTACGGTCATCACCGGGAGTGGTCCCGATTATTGTCACTTCGGGGTTACCGGATCATAACACATAGTAGGTGACTATAGACTTGCAAGATAGGATCTAGAACACACATATATTCATGAAAACATAATAGGTTCAGATCTGAAATCATGGTACTCGGGCCCTAGTGACAAGCATTAAGCATAGCAAAGTCATAGCAACATCAATCTCAGAACATAATGGATACTAGGGATCAAACCCTAACAAAACTAACTCGATTACATGATAAATCTCATCCAACCCATCACCGTCCAGCAAGCCTATGATGCAATTACTCACGCACGGCGGTGAGCATCATGAAATTGGTGATGGAGGATGGTTGATGATGATGACGGCGATGAATCCCCCTCTCCGGAGCCCCGAACGGACTCCAGATCAGCCCTCCCGAGAGAGATTAGGGCTTGGCGGCGGCTCCGTATCGTAAAACGCGATGAAACTTTCTCTCTGATTTTTTTCTCCCCGAAAGCCAATATATGGAGTTGGAGTTGGCGTCGGAGGGCATCCAGGGGGCCCACGAGGTAGGGGGGCGCGCCCCCACCCTCGTGGACAGGGTGTGGGCCCCCTGGTCTTCATCTTTGGCGAGGATTTTTTATTATTTATTCTAAGATATTCCGTGGAGTTTCAGGTCATTCCGAGAACTTTTGTTTTCTGCACATAAAACAACACCATGGCAATTCTGCTGAAAACATCGTCAGTCGGGGTTAGTTCCATTCAAATCATACAAGTTAGAGTCCAAAACAAGGGCAAAAGTGTTTGGAAAAGTAGATACGACGGAGACGTATCAATTGCCAAATGGGCCATCGAGCTCCTACCGTTCGACATAATTTACAAGCCAAGGCGAGCTATTAAGTCACAGGTTTTGGCCGACTTCATCGCCGAATGGATCGAAGCCGAGCTCCCTAAAGAGTACGTCGCATACTCCAATTGGATCATGCACTTCGACGGCTCCAAAATGTTGGCTGGCCTGGGGGCTGGCGTCGTTCTGACGTCCCCAACCGGAGATACAGTACAATACGTACTTCAGATAATGTACACGGATTCCAACAACGCAGCCGAATACGAGGCCCTCCTGCATGGTCTCCGGATGGCGGTCTCCATGGGCATTCAGCGCCTAGAGGTCCGCGGGGATTCAAACCTCGCGGTATCCCAAATAAATGGAGACTTTGACGCCAAGGATCCAAAAATGGTAGCTTATCGCAATGCCGTCCTAAAAATGTCAGCCCGGTTTGAGGGGCTCGAATTTCATCACATAGCCTGGGAGAACAACCAGGCAGCAGACGTGTTGGCACGCATCGGCGCCAAGCGCGATGCCGTCCCTCCCAATATCTTCCTTGAGAGGCTTTTCAAGCCATCAGTATCATGGGAGGGAGAGTCCGAAAACAACAGCCTGGACACAACCGCGCTGCCTCTCACCAAACACTCTGACACAGTTGGTGGCTCCACCACCGAAACAACACCGTCAGCCCACACAATAAAGGCAGTCATTGCCCCGTGGACAGAACCGTTCCTAGCCTACCTAACTAGGTAGGAACTTCCCGAGGACCAAAACAAAGCCCGTTGCATAGTGCGGCGGTCTAAAGCCTACAAAGTCCACGAGGGAGAGCTTTATAAGAAAAGCACAACCGGAGTCCTTCAAAGATGTATCTCCGAAGAAGAAGGGCGAAATCTTCTGGCTGAAATTCATTCCAGACTAGGTGGGCACCACGCCGCAGCCCGAGCCCTTGTAAGCAAGGCCTTTCGTACCGGATTTTATTGGCCGACGGCCCGGGTAGACGCTCAGGACTTAGTGCAGCGATGCGTCGGTTGCCAATTATTCGCTAATCAAAGCCACATGCCACCTACCGCCCTAAAAACCATTCCCATTACCTGGCCTTTTGCGGTCTAGGGGCTTGACATGGTTGGACCCCTTAAAGGAGGAACCCACAAGAAAAAATACCTACTGGTTATGGTAGACAAATTCACCAAATGGATAGAGGCCAAGACTGTAAAGACGGCCGAATCCGGACCGGTGATAGACTTCATATCCGAGGTTGTACACCGTTACGGCGTCCCCCACAGCATCATAACTGACAACGGCACAAACTTCACGGCCTACGAAGTTAAACTCTGGTGCAAAAACATGGGCATCAAGCTCGACTACACTTCAGTCTACCACCTCAAACTAACGGTCAAGTCAAACGAGCCAACGGTCTTATTATGAGTGGCATCAAACCCAGACTAGTGCGATCCCTCAAGGAATCTAACACACACTAGGTAGAGGAGCTAGACTCTGTACTCTGGGGGCTGCGAACCATGCCTAATCGCACTACCAGATTCACACCATTCTTTACGGTATACGGCGCAGAGGCAGTTCTGCCCTGCGACATAATACATGACTCACCTCGAGTGCGCATGTACGAAGAAAGAGAAGCCGAGCTCGATCGGCAGGACAGCATGGACACATTGGAGGAGGAGCGCGACGTGGCAAAAGCTCGTTCCGCATTCTATCAACAACAGGCTCGAAGATATCAAAGGAGAGAAGTACGGGCCAAAACTTACAACGTTGGCGAACTAGTTCTACGCCTGCCGGACAAGAAAAAGGACAAACTAAAGCCCCAATGGGAGGTTCCCTTCATAATCTACCAAGTACTGACTGGCGGAGCGTACCGTCTACAAAACGCATCGGACAACCGACTCGAGCCGAACCCATGGAACACAGCACATCTAGATTCTACGCCTAGCGCCGGACTCCGCGTTCGTCTCCTTCCTCTGTCCCCCTTTTTTATTTTTTTCACATTAAGCTGTCTGGCATTTCTCTCCTTCTTCCTTCCTTTTCCTTTTTCTTCTTCCAAGCCCTTAGGGGCTTGCTTGCGCATCGTCCACACATACTTGACGCGCCACCCACGCTCATCATACCTGGGGGCTTCTTTATCAGAAGTTCATATAAACGGGCCTCATGCCCAAAACATGCGTTACACTTCCGCATGAACCTTTTACACACCATTATATGCATTGATATGACTTAAGTTTTGGCCAAGCTAGGTTGCCTGGCTCCTGTGCTTACCCCTACATTCCCATTCGTTCGGCTAGGTGGTAAAGGGAGCACCTCTGTGATTGTTACTGCCGGGTCAGCCGGATGTGTACCTCAGACTGAGTGAAGCCGAAAGCTAGCGTTCTTAAGGGAATATTCGGTCGGTGAACTAAAAGATGATTTTTCTTGTTTACTTATCTGCCCCCAGACGCTTTTCTGCTCTTTTTTAGAAGCTCGGACATGCACTTTAGGGCATGCCTCCCAGGGAAAGGAACCCTTAACGGAACTATTCTCCCTGGAAGATGTTTCTTACTAACCATGTAATATAACATAACTAGTTGGGCACTTGTCTGCTAAAGCAATAATGACCCCTACGCCTTGTCTCCATGCATACCCCGGTTCTTACATAATCGAGAGGGTATTCGAACACACTCCAGACTATAGGGTCAGAGGTCGAAGCGCAAAGGTCCGCAATGACAAACGATCTACAATCCGGCTAGAAGGCATTTTTCATGTCATTTTAAATTACAGAGTCAATCCGACTCGGTATATTCTTCTTCAATACCATCCAACAGGCGGTCTAATTTATAGTCCCGTTGAGAATACTTTGCAGCCAGCTCTACCTGGCCATATACTAAACTGATAGGGATCTCCTTTCCGTCCGGACCCATAGGGCCGACCTCGGCCATGTGGTTCGGGTCCGCCTTCGTGTACCGAGTCTTCACCATGGCCCAAGCCTCCCTGGCACCTTGACGACAGGCCGATATCTTCCACAACCGGAAGCGCTGCCGCACTCCCTCAAGCTTCTTGGCAAGCTCCCCAAGGCCTTCGGACATGCAGAGGGATGGCCACATAGCCTGGACGACGCCCTGCATTGCCTGCCGAACTCGTTCATGCAGTTGCAACAGCTCGGGAAGAAGGTCCCCCGTTGAACCGGGCATTTCCTCCGCAGGATGACCTGTCAGCAGACCTACAGACATAGCTCTATCAATCGACTTCCTCGCAAATTTTTTTTCCAGAATTCGTTCAAGCACTTACTACAAATGCCGCGTCGAAGTCGCTGATTCTCCTCTACGGAAGTAGACAGCTGGATACGAACATCCTTTAGTTCCTCGCCCAGCTGGGTATTGGCGTCTTGAAGTTTGTTCTTCTCTTGCCTCACCCTGGTCAGCATGCTCTCGCCAGCCTTTAGCTGGCGTAGTAGTTGTTGCTTGTCCGGATTTACTCTGGCTTCATCTGCATTATTATCGTCAGCATTACACGCATGCTGCACTTCGCAATGGAATTAATTTTGGGAACATACATTACCTGAGGGGGTCTCCTTTCCAATTGCTGAAGCGGCCAGTGCGGCCTTGAGTTGGGCCTTGCACTCCGCCAACTCCTGAGACAGTTGCGTGTTCTTCTCTGTAAGACCCCACATAACACATGATCCTTAAAACAGTTATCTTAACTATTTCAATTCTCGGGGGCTACTGACATATATAACTATCAGATTTACTCACCCGTATGTCTTTTACATACTGCTCCGTGGCCCTGGCTAGACCATTTCGAGCGGCACGGAGGTACACATCTCTTGTATTAAAGGCATTCAACGCCTCCGGGGAAAAACATGCATCCTGAAGAACAGTCCGGCGCTGCCGGTGGTTCATGGCGCTCTCCACCTCTGAATTGGTGGCAGATAGCCCATCTGCATCCTCTGTCGAGGGAACGCCCGATGCGCGTCCCGTGTCCGCCTCCGCTTCCGGACCCGGCCTTGAAGTTTGGCCGGTGGATATAGTCCGGCGGGCTCTCTTCTTCCTAAGAAAAACATGGGCGTTAGAATGACTTAAGGGCATAGACCCAAGGCGTGAAATTCGCACGCCATACCGTTGCACCAGAGTCTCGATCTGGTCCGCACTTCTTTTTTGCCCGCCGGGCTTGAGCGGATCTTGTTGGCTGCCCACCGCGGGCCCGACACTCTGCCTCAACGATTTCCCCTGCAAAACGAAACGCTATTGGTCTACAACATTCAAAATAAGGCATGGATGGATCTCCTTCAAAGTACCAGGACTTCGGTCTCGGCTACCTTTGAGGCTGGAAGTAATCGGGGATAATCGGCCGTAATGGCCACTAAGGTTTTGTCCTTACTCAATTGATGAAACACTCCATCAATTAACTCCACACATAAGTCCAGATCGTCTTGGGAATCCGGATCGAGGGACCGTTCCGGGTCCTCGGGCTGTGTGTGTGTGTGTGTGTGGGGGGGGGGGGGGGGCTGTTGATCTCCTTCACCGTCTGGCGCAACTCTTTCGTTAATATCACCAGACTGAATACTCAATCATGGGAATTTCGAAAGTGGATAGATGAGTAGAGTTGTTCGCTTACCCAACTTCGAGGATTGTTCATAGAAAATCCGTTCAATGGACTAACATGGAGAAAATCCTCCTTTTCCCCTTTGTACAGGCCGGACAAGATCTCCACCAGATCAGCGACCGATCCCGGCCCCTTACGGCCATGACGGGTGGCATCATCCTCCCCGTTGAAATCCCACATGGGGTGGCCCCTATATTGGAGCGGCTGTACCCCCCGCATAATGCATGTGGCCATGACCCCAATCATGGTCAATCCGGAATGAGCCAATAATCTTATTCGGCCCATCAGGTACATGACGTCCCTGTCGCTCTCCCGTTGAGGTCTCCGCGGACGCCAACTTAGGCGTTTTTTCAGGGGAGCATTACTAAACTATGGGAGGCCGATCCGAACTGGATCCGGTAGCGGGGCGTCTTCTATATAAAACCATTCTGAAGGCTAGTGTTCCGACGCCTTCTTTGGGGTTCCGGATAGATATCCGGTTCCGGCGATGCGCTAGAGTTCGGCTCCGCCCACTTGATATATTGACCCCTCATTAGAACGGGGTACGAGGCAGAATAATCTCTTCCATAGCGCAAAATGATCCTCGACGCCCAAGAACAGCTCGCAAAGGGCCACGAAGCCCGCGATGTGCAGAATGGAGGCAGGCGTAAGGTGGTGCAGCTGGAGGCCGTAGAATTCCAGGAGCCCCCGGAGAAACGGATGTATTGGAAATCCGAGTCCCCTTATTAGATAAGGGACAAAACATACCCGCTCTCCTTTGGAGGGATTGGGGACGCTCTCTGCCTGTTTTCTGCCCTTGTAGGTGGCGAGTCCGGCTCGAATCGGAACCATGAAGGTTGGGGGAAGAAATCCCTTGGTTTGGAGCGCCACTAGCTCGCTGTGCGGGACTGAGCATCCCTCCCAATCTCCAGGCTAAATGCTGGGAGCGCGAGAGGAGGAGCCGCGTCGACTGTCCATGATGGAATGGATCTTTGTCAGAGGCGCTCCGATGAATACTCGCGGAAGGAGGATGGTATGATTCGGATCTAGATCCTCGTCTCTTTTTATAGGCAGCTCATTTGTGCAGCTAAGGGGGAAAATGTAAAAATACCCTGGCTTTTCACATTCGTTCGACACGTGGAAAATGACCTTTATTGGGCGTGGAAGCCAAGGAGCGCAACATTTATCAGAAGTCGGACACTGTTCAACAAGTATATGGAGCTGGAGAAGAACCCGCGTTGCAATGCCGAAGACAATTTGCGCACCGGACTCGTCGACATTGAAGCCTGGTTCAGGGGCTACTGAGGAAGTCCTGGATTAGGGGGTGTCCGGATGGCCGGACTATGACCTTTGGGCGGACTCCCGGACTATGAAGATACAAGATTGAAGACTTCGTCCCGTGTCCGGAGAGGGACTTTCCTTGGCGTGGAAGGCAAGCTTGGCGATACGATATGAAGATCTCCTCCCATTGTAACCGACTCTGCGTAACCCTAGTCCTCTCCGGTGTCTATATAAACCGGAGAGGTTTAGTCCGTAGGACGAACAACAATCATACCATAGGCTAGCTTCTAGGGTTTAGCCTCTCCGATCTCGTAGTAGATCAACTCTTGTAATACCCATACCATCAATATTAATCAAGCAGGAGTAGGGTTTTACCTCCACTGAGAGGGCCCGAACCTGGGTAAAAACATCGTGTCCCTTGTCTCCTGTTACCATCCGCCTAGACGCACAGTTCGGGACCCCCTACCCCAGATCCGCCGGTTTTGACACCGACAACTACCAACACTATCAGATGTCAAGTTTCAACTGGGTTTTGTGGGATTAGTTGTTGATATTGTGTTCCTTGCAGTTATGGCTTGTCCTTTTTGCCGTATGTCTGGTGGCCCGTGTTTTTCTGTTGATTCTTCTGTAGATGGGTTCAGTGTGGTCCTGGATCGGCGTTGTTGGAGGCGTGTTGTAAGAAAATCATTTTATAGTTATTCAATTTTTGGCACACACGCTTATTTCTTTTGGTGCTGCCCATGCTGTTTAGATTTTGATTATGATCCTTATTTTGATTTGTTGTGTAGTATGTTTCGTGCAGTGTTAGAGCTCATCTTCCTCATTACATCGAGGAGTGTAGGGCCTTAGCCATAAGGAGGGGTGACGAAGATACTGATCTTGCTCTTCAGTGCAATGAGGGTTATTTGTATGGTGTTCTGTTTAGTCATGGTCGTGTGAGGAGCAAATTCCATGGTCCTTCCTGGGAACGATTGGTTAGTGATTATGGTGTTCGTCCTCGTGATATAATGACCATTAGGCTTGAACATTATGGAACTTGGATTGGTATTGATTTTTATCGTGTTGGTCGTGGAGATGCATTGTCTCCTTTACCGTCTGTTGGTAAGGTTTATTTTTAAGGAACTTTTTATCTTGTTTTATTGTACATTTTGATTTTTCTGTTCCCTTGAGCCCGTGTAATTATATTTTGTAGCTCTGCATGGTTTGAGCGACTACGAGAAGGAACTTGTTGGGAGTTGTTATTACACCCGTGGTGTTTTTCTTAATTATCAGCAGATGTATTTCATGAGGTGTCAACTATTTGATGATGACTACATACCCTGTTGTCCTTTTGTTCACAGGATTAATTCCATGAATTTTAATGGTCATCATATGGTCAGATTTTTTCCCATTGGTTTTTTCTTTGTTTCTGTTTATTTATTTATTTTTATTATGTCTTCTATTTGTAGTTTCGAATTTTTATTCTATTTCTGATAGCTTGATGTTTTTTGTCAGGTTATTCCTGGTATTGTTGAGAGGAGTTTGAAGGAGTTTGTGACTTTTCCTAGAACTGGCGTTTTAACTCTTGAAGTTACTCCGGAATCTGGTGATGACGATATATATGTGAGCACTCCTTGCTCCCACTTCATTGGTTTGGGTAATAGAATGGTGTTAAAACAGGAAGGTTTCAGTGATTTTCTTCAGGCATCGTCTATTGAAGTAAACAGCTTGGTGCTGATAACTTTCAAACAACGTGTTGGGAGGCTTGTTGTTATCTTCAATCTTCTGCCGCAATGATGTTAGTTATAGCCTTTGAAACATAATGGATTTTGATGTATAATAGGCTTGGCTGTGTATCTGTTTTAAAGTTGTTTTTTGGACGGATGCTATTTAATTGTGGTCACAGTTATAAATACAGTAGAGGCATGTGTGTTGTTTACTTTGAGGTATGGTTGTGCATCTGTTTTATGTGAGAGGCACCTGGATTCAGCAAACTGAGGCACATAATTGAAGTCAGAACATGCACGGTTGTGTGGAGGCACGTAGAGTTACCATGGGTTTCATGTGAGGCACGTGGTTTGAGCAAACAAAGGCATGGAATTGCAGTCAGTACATGCACGGTTGTTTGGAACACGGGTATACTGAGAGGAACGTGTTTGCAATACCAAAGTTACACGGGCGATGACGCGTGCCGAACACGTAGAGATACTGTGGGTTTCAAGCGAGAGGCACGTGTGTGTGTAGCACGTAGAGTTACAGTGGGTTTCATGTGAGGCACGTGGATTGAGGAAATGGAGGCACGTAATTGAAGTCAGTACAGGCACAGTTGTGCGGAGGCATGTGCGACACTCGCGTAGAGCAAGTAGAGTTACATCAGGTTTCATGTGAGGCACGTGGATTGAGGAAATGGAGGCACGTAGTTGAAGTCAGTACAGGCACGGTTGTGCGGAGTCACGTGCGATCACTCGCACTGAGCACGTAGAGTTATAGTGGGTTTCATGTGAGGTATGTGGATTGAGGAAATGGAGGCACGTAGTTGAAGTCAGTACAGGCACGGTTGTGCGGAGGCATGTGCGATCACTCGCGCGGAGCACGTAGAGTTACAGTGGGTTTCATATGAGGCACGTGGATTGAGGAAATGGAGGCACGTAGTTGAAGTCAGTATAGGCACGGTTGTGCGGACGCACGGGCGATCACTCGCGCGGAGCACATAGAGTTACTGTGGGTTTCAGGTGAGGCATGTCGATCGAGCAAACGGAGGCACTGAAGTGCAGTCAGTACAGGCACGGTTGTGTGGATGCATGGTTTTGAACCCTCCTTGCTACTGTCAAGTGTCTAGAGGCACGGATGTATGGCAGCAGAGGCGTCGGTTCAAATATTTGGTTAGAGAGGCTCGGTTGTGGATGCACATGTGTGAAGTCTCTAAGGTCATGGGTGCGTGGCACCAGAGGCATGGGTTGAGTTGACACTTAGAGAGCCACGGTTGTACATGGGTCAGTTGGACACGGTAGTGTAGTTTTGTGGCATCATGGAGGACTGGTGTATGGAGAGGAACCTGTGAATGGACGGTGTGGTCAAAGTAACAAAGTTCTTGTCCCTTGCGTCTGTGTACCGAATATTCTTCTGCAATATTTATGAATTGTTTATGCCAATGTTGAATAAGCATTCTACTGAAAGTTTGCAACGATACCATCACATATTCTTGTAAATGCATGATGCATCTTGTAAAGGTTGGGTATAAAAATTATAATACAATGCCGTGCGACATATCTCTCGTTCTATAGTCATGAATACAATATATGCTTGCTCAATACTGGGACATAACTTACTAATTACATTTAGACACGCACACCACTGTGTTCAAAGTTCAGACGTAAAATAGTAATACAATACAGACAACATCTTTGAGCAACAACAAACATATTTACAACCTGGGTTCATTCAACCTAAATTATCATAATAGTTGTGCCATGCACCTGATCACTTGATCACGGCAGATCAATCAATCACCACACGATCCATTTTGTCGCAATTTACCAACCATTGCTTCCCTTCCGACGCTTCCAGCCGCTAGAAGATCCCTCGTCTTTGTTCTTATGCGGGCGGAGTCTTTCTTTCACTGGTTGTTGGTGGAGGTGACGTAGCCCGTTCTTGATGATTAGGATTCTACGGTACAACTCGTAGCTAACATACCCGTCCTTTGCCGCGTACTCAAGGTGTATCGGGGAAAGTGGCTTCCACTCCCAGAACTGGTGCTTCTCCTTTGGGAATGATTTCTTCATGTTCTTGTATGAGGGGTCGATGATGGCCACTGCAAGGTCAGACATGGAGTCCCTTTCTCCACCACCCTTGATGCAGAATAGCCTCTGAATGTCGACGTGGTGCTCGTCTGGAATTCTGATGCATGCATGGGCAAGCATGGTCTTGTCGTTCCTGGTGTCGACGCTGGTGAAAGTTACTGCTTTCCGTTGCAGGAAGTCAACTAACGCCTGGGAGCGCTCGGACCTGCAGTGGTGGTATGCAAGCACATGCTCGCGCATGGAAAGTTGGACGATGGCGATCCCTTGTCGTACGTAACTGCTCTTACGTGTGTACTCGAGGTCGAGTCCGACGAACTTGTTCTTCTCCTCCTTTAGCCATTCCTCGTACTTTTTGATGATCCGCTCCATGGTCCTTGGGTCGTTGGTGTACACCACCTCCAGCATGGTTGTACCATGGGTAGTGATGTGCTCGATGAATGTTGTTAGTATCCCGTCGTCCATGGCTGGAGGTGTGCGGTGGTGAACTGTGGCCGGCGAGAAACTTTGGAGGAAGAGGATGCAAATGGAGTCGGAAAAGTGAAAGGGATCTTTTGTCGTGCAAAAAAGGAAACCGCCAAAGAGCAGTTTCTAGTCACCTGGCGGTTCCAGGCGTAGATTTTCGGAAACAATCGTTTGTTTTATCTGTTTTTTTTTAAAGATTTTCACTTATCTCATTCTTTCAATTTTTTTATTCATTGCGTGCTGCGTGCGTGATCCATATGTGCGTACTCCATTTTTGGCTATCAAAGTAGTCGTGTGAACGGTAGAACACTCAGCAGATGCATGGTCGTGCCTTTGTTGTGAAAACCTTTTTTTCAATTAGCAATCTTCCTTGGTCAGGGAGGCACTGTTGTTATGTTATTCGGTGCACAACTGTGTGTTCATGAAAAGTTGGTGAAGTAAACATAGTTTGCACTTGAAAATGGAGTCCTGTTTGGTTTTAAATTGGGATATGTTTCTGTAGATCGTTTGAATAAGTTTGATAACATGGCATTGCTGTAGGTTTTGGATCAAAAACAGAATGTTGTTTCGTTTGATTTTTGAAACTTTTCAAAGGATTAGAACTAGATTTTTTTGAATGAATCATTCTGATAGTTCAAACAACATTTGTTACAAAGCATCATTCTGATGTTTGAAACTGTGAGTAGAGGGTCCGTAAGAGCTACATAAGTTCCAAAAGATCATTCAGATAGTTCAAGCAAGCACATGGTCCATAATAGTTACATTACTGTACCATCCTAACTAGCAAACTTATTTTAAATAAACCAGTGTTTTGCTCCTGGGAGGCATCATCTTGAAATGAGCGCTGAACATCCTAGGAGATACACTGTGCTTCCATTTTAGGTGCAGGTTCTGACGTAATCTACAGAATGCGTTGAATGATGATGGACACAGAACGGTCATGCCGCTCTTTGAAAGTGATTAGAACAACGTTCTTTTCAACAAAGGATATAGCTGATATGAAGTCTTGGAAAGAAGACTTTTCTATTACCATCCTACCGTCGTTTTTGCAGATGTAGTACGATGGAGTGATGACATGGGTAGGTTCATCAGGAGCTTCAAGGGCCACCGTGCCATTGGTTGGCATGTCCACCCATCTCTTCAGTGTCAAGACAACGCTCCTCGGAATTTTCTAGAAGAAATCGAAATTTAATGGAAATTAAAACAGTTGAATTGCCACTTGGACAATAAATAAAAGAATGGATGAATACGATGAGTGCGCAAACATTAAGAAATTCTAAATTGAAAGTAATATAATTCCTGGCATGTTCAGGTTTGTGTGTAAACAAATGAAACAACATATTAAGAGAACAACAAAAGTTTTGTTGTTTTAGGTTTGAATAAATGGGTTCTTTATAATTTTACAAAGAAGCAAGATTTCGTCAATATTGTTTATTATATATGAGAAAAATATGTTTGGTATTTTAACAAGGACAGATGTAACCAACCATGACACATTCTTTGGTGTTAGTGGGAGTCAAGATGTGTACAAATGAATGGCAACAGATGAAAGTATCTCCGAAAAGGCGTTGTAGAAAGAATCGTGTCTGGTTGTAGGTAAGCTCAATATCCTTAGAGTAGACACAGCAGTGAACATGGTCGAAATCGTCAAAAGAAAGGTCGTCGAGATCTAGAAAAAGAACAAGATTTGAAAGTTAGATAAAGTTTTATGTAATACGGGTTAATATTATTCTGTTCCATGCATGCATATCAAAATACAGCCAAAGAAGATAAGTTTGTAATACTAAATACGTACCAACGTGGGGTAATGGAAGCAACCTTTTGTCATTGCGATATGTTTGTATTTCAAGATTGAGACCCTTGTGTGGTAGTTCAAATTCTATGCGGTCTCCAGCACGAAGCTGATAATCATCCGCAAAGGTGTTCCACTCACCACCGCAGAACTTTGTGTAGTTTGCCCTATGCTTAAACAAAGCATTATAAGACCTTCCTTCATGTGTAAGAAGGTTTGGCTCTACCTGCTCTTTACGCAATTTTCTTGCTTCTTCCTTCCTCTCGTCGATGTAATCAGCGAGAAAAGCTCTGACGTTACAAGGTACGTACTATAAAAAATAGTAAAAATAACAACCTGTAAGTATAACTTTGAACCTGCGTACTTTTAATGTTAAAAGTTTTCTTAATTTGGATATGAATTTTTGATAAGAATTACAGATAACAACATAATGGTATTATAAATTAATGGATACAGATTTTTCGCATATATTGACTAGTTTTAATTAGAACTGAAGATGCACTATAGTAATCAAGACATAGGCAGGCAGAACTAATGGATTATATTAATTAGGGCATAGGCAGGCAAACTAATGGAAAATGAAAACACAAGGCAGGTGCGAAGAAGTGACAACACGGGAACCTAGTGTAGGTGCAAGGCGTTATGAGTAATAGTGACGATTTCTAGTGTGTTGTAGGCAACTAATATGTTAGTGATGCTTACTAACCATGCGTCTCCAGCAATTTTCATCAAGAATAACCTCAAACTCCTAGAGAACTTCAGGGTGTGGTTCGCAAGGGCCGCCTGGTTGGCGGCAGGTAGGGCAAATCATACCTAAATAATTCGGAACAATTATGTTAAGAAAACAAGAATATGATAACAATTTAAAAACAAGCTTCAACGTTGAAGGTAGACAACGACTAGCTTCAACTATGTTAGCCATATTAAAATATCCGTATGATGCCAGAATTGACTACACAAACTGGTTACTCAATCTTAATATACCAACCAATGAGGACTGGCTTCTAGTGGGAGATTTCAACTATATCCGTAGCCCCACTAACAGAAATAAACCTGGTGGAAACTTTAATGATATGATCACCTTCAATGATTTCATCCGTACACAGGGCCTGATTGAACTTCCTTTAAAAGGAAGAACTTTTACTTGGAGTATTATGCAGGAGGATCCTTTACTGGAACAGTTAGACTGGTTTTTTACTTCAACCAATTGGACCAACTCTTACCCCAACACCATTGTAAAACCACTCTCCAAACCAGTTGCAGATCACATATCTTGTGTAATTTCCATAGAAACAAACATTCCTAGAAGTAACCTCTTTAGGTTTGAATCTTATTGGATCCAGCACCCTGGCTTTATGGATTTAGTTGCCTCAACTTGGAACAAAAGTGTTCACTCAGAAAATTATGCCACAATTGTCTCCAGGAAATTCAAAGCGCTCAGATATGAGCTAAAAAGATGGAGCAAACATATTTCCAAACTTACGACAGCTATAGCTAACTCTAATATTGCACTTGCTGACCTGGACTCCTTGGAAAATAAACGGCTTCTCACAATTCTAGAGAGGAACTTCAGAACAATTCTCAAAAATCACTTGCTCCGTCTATTAGACTACCAAAAGCAATACTGGAGGAAAAGATGTACCATCAGATGGGCTAAGTTTGGTGATGAGGACCCAAAGTTTTTCAAGGCAATGGCTTCAGAAAGGTATCGAAGGAATATTATTCCCACTCTTAAATTGGATAATGGTACTACTGTTGAAGATCACATTGGAAAAGAAGCTGTAATCTACCAAAGTTTCAAACAGAGATTGGGAACCTCAAGAGCTTTTCAAATGAAATTCAACCTAGCAAACATAATCAAAAAAAGGAATGACCTAGATCAATTGACAATTCCATTCTCCAGGGAAGAGATTGATAATGTCATTAAAGAAATGTCTGCTGACCGAGCCCCTGGACCTGATGGGTTTACAGGTATATTTCTTAAAACCTGCTGGCACATTATTAAGGAGGACTTCTAGAAGCTTTGTGATCAATTTCATGCTGGTACCTTAAACCTGGAAAGTATCAATGAAGGATATATCACCTTGATTCCTAAAATTTCCTCTCCGGAAACAGTTAATGATGTCAGACCTATTACTCTCCTTAACTGCTGTCTTAAAGTGATTACAAAACTTCTTGCCAACCGCCTGCAAAAGATCATTCTGAAGATAATTCACAGGAATCAATATGGTTTCATTAAGGGTAGAACAATCCAAGACTGCCTCGCTTGGGCCTTTGAATACATACACCAATGTCAGAATTCCAAGAATAAGATTGTTCTCCTTAAACTTGACTTTGCCAAAGCTTTTGACACCATCGAGCATGAGGCAATGTTAGATATAATGAAACACATGGGCTTCAATGACAGATGGCTTTCATGGATCAAATCTTTATTCTCCTCTGGCAAGTCTTCTATTCTCCTGAATGGTGTAGCAGGCAGACAATTCATTTGTAAAAGTGGTGTTCGGCAGGGTGACCCGCTCTCACCCCTCATTTTTGTTCTTGCTGCTGACCTCCTACAAGCAGCCATTAATGATGCTTTCAGACATGGTCTGCTTCAATTACCTTTCCCTAAACAACACCAAATTGATTACCCGGTCATTCAATACGCGGATGACACTATTATCATCATGCCAGCATGCCCTGATCAAGCACAAACAATGAAGGATATTCTCACTGACTATGCTGTTTCTATTGGTCTCAAAATCAACTCCCATAAATCAACATTGATACCAATAAATTGTGATGAGGTATTAAGTAAAGATATAGCTCAAATCTTTGGATGCACAATAGGCAAAATGCCATTTACATACCTCGGATTACCTCTTGGGACTTCAAAACCTACAGTCCAGGATCTAATGCCTATTGTCTGCAACATGGAAAGAAGGCTCACATCTACTTTAGCCATGATGTCATATAGCTCTAAACTTTCCTTACTAAATACAGTCATTACCTCACTTACAATTTTTGCTTTATGCACTCTGAGATTCCCACCTAAAATCCTAGAGCTGTTGGATAAGTTAAGAAGGAGATGTCTCTGGACAAAGAAAACGGATCAAGGTGAAAAATGCAACTCACTGGCTGCGTGGGATAGGGTGTGCAGACCTAAGAAGAGTGGGGGGCTTGGAATTATAAATCTCAGGGTGCAAAGTGATGCTTTGCTTCTCAAATATTTACGTAAATTCTATAATCGTCATGACCTTCCTTGGGTGGACCTGCTTTGGAGCACCTACTACACAAATAAAATTCCACATGCCTCGGACCCATGTGGATCATTCTGGTGGAGGGACATCCTCAAATTAACTCCTATTTCAGAGGAATTTCAAAGGTGGAAATGAGATGTGGGGAAAATGTTCTAATGTGGAAAGACATGTGGTTAGAAGAAATTTTATCTGACACACATCCTAGGGCATTTTTTTACGTCAGAAATGAAGATTGCTCTGTCAAAGATTTCTTGACCATTAATTCACTGGATGAAGCATTCTTTCTACCACTCTCTACACAAGCCCTGGAAGAACTACAAGATTTACAAAACTTGGTGACAAACATCACACTAAATGACAGCCAGAATACTAAGGATAGCTGGACTTACCCTTGGAAAGGAAGAGAATTTTCAGCCAGCAAATATTAAAAATTCTACTTTAGGGATATGAAGGCCCACAAAACATACAACTGGCTGTGGAAATCTAGGGTCACTGCTAAAATCAAGGTCTTTGGGTGGCTCATGCTATCTGATAGGTTGAACACTCGAAATATGCTGAAGAGAAGGCATTATAACATTGGTACTAACCTCAACTGCCTGCTCTGTGGCCAAAAAGAAGAAGACATTGATCACTTGATCCTCACTTGCCCATTTAGCAGAAACTGCTGGGCAACCTTTGAGCTAGACCCTGGTGATCAAGCCACTAGGCTGTCCTGGTTAGAACAAGCTAAAATCAATTGGGGCAGGCCTTTGTTCATGGAGATCATCCTTCAAGCATCCTGGAGCATTTGGAAAGAAAGGAACAATAAACTTTTCAGAGATATAAATCCATCCTATCACTCTTGGCTGGGAAGATTCAAGGAGGACTTTAGCCTCCTTCAATATAGGGTTAAAGATAATAAGAAAGAGTTTATCTTCTTGCTTTTAGACTCCTTACCTTCTGACTAGTTCCACCCTCTTAGTTATTCTCTAATCCACTACAAATGTAGTGGAGATGAAACTTGTACATGATGTAATTGCATCCTTGTAATTCTGTACTTTATATAATTTAATATATAAGACAGTGGGAGCCTCTCCCACTGTCCCGGTTCCTCAAAAAACAACTACAAATTTACCAGAAATCTTCTCATCTACTCCTTCCAGAAAATCAGTATGACAGAGTTTAGAACACTTGTTTGGATTTTGTAATGGTTTTTATATTCCTTTAGAGAATGGAGTCATTGTACCGGATCTGATGCTTCAATAACTATCAAATGAAAAACCAAAATGTAAAACATAAATACGGATCGGAGCATGCTTCTTACGCATATGCTTTTTACCTGGGAGAGAAGAAGAATGAGGGTTGACGAACGGAGATTGGGGTAGGGGAAGCTTAGGGCAAGCACACATGGCTAGCAAATCTTCGAGAGAAGTACTGGGTAGGGGAAGGTTAGGGCAAGCAAACACGGCTAGCAAATCTACGACAGAAGTACGACTTAGAAGTTAATCGAGGGACCCAATAAAAACTCTACAATAACTTGTTTGAAATGAGACTGTGTGCGGGAAAGAAGCACAAACCCTAGAAGTAGGTGGTCGGATAAGGCAGATGGGTTGTGATGGGAAGCTTAGGGCAAGCACCCACGACCAGCAATGTAGGAGAGAAGCATAGCTTGGAAATTAGTCGATTTTATTGGTGGGAAGAAGCACGAACCTTAGAAGCAGGCGACGGAGAAGAAGGACGAACCCTAGAAGCAGGCGACGGCGAAGGCAAATGAGTTGAGATGTGGCTGAGGGAGTCGGAGCTTATTGAAATATAAAGGAGACAGGAGAGAGCAAGAGTAGTAATGAGTGCTTCTATTTTTATTTTTTATTCTGCAAAATGGAATGAATGCTGGTTGTAGATGGTGTGCGTGCATTCCGAGGTGTTATGGGGACACGAGATGTTTGACCCATCAAGCTGCCTCCCATTATTGTTGTCCAGCTGTGCTGCCTCCCAGCGGAGTCCTTTACGTGCTTATCCTGCCTTACATATTTTTTGCGAGGCACGGTTGTACATGCTGAAAAGCATACTCGTGCTTCTGTGTTTTAATTTTTTTAATCAGGTTTAGTTGGGTGTGTTTTTAGGAGAGGAACGGTGATGATGTTATTAGATGCACGATCATTGTAGCAAATTGATGGGAGGCATGATGGTTCCTATTTAGAGGTGCTTTTGCATCTGGAATGGAGCCACAGTTTGTGACTCTATTATTGCAAAAAAAATCAATAGTCGTTGACCCAGGGAGCCACTGTTTTTATGTACGTCTGGTTCAGGCGGGAATATGTATGATAGCGCACAGTTATCTATATGTCAGAAGCATGGATGTGCTTTTGTTTTGACAATGTTTTCGGTGGTACGTGCAGGCATATAGATGCGGGTCCGTTGATATCACTGAGGTTTGTCTTTAAGCAAAGTGGAGGCACGCGTGTGGATTTTGTGCTGGCAGAACCGTGCTTTTAATTTGGTTCAATCCCCGTGTAGTATTTGTACGACAGGGTCATCTAGTTTGCCTCCTCTCATTGTTCTCTTGGTCAAAAGATGTGCTGGTGACCGATGGGATGGCTATTTATTGTTAGTATTCATTGTGGCACATACCGTGCTAGAGTTAACCTAGAGGCTCCTCGATTATAGTGTGGAAGCCGTGACTTTGAAGTGCATGGTTTCATAAGCTGCAGAAGCACAACCGTACATTCACACCGTCGCCGATGCAATTTAATGGGCTCATGGTAACTAAGTCGTCTCTCCCAAAGGTTAAGTAGTGGTCTATTCCGGGAGGTTATCGCGTCTTATTCTCTCTATAGAAGTGTAGGTAGCTCCCATCATCCTCGCCTCGTATGAGAAGCACAGTCAGACTCCATTGTCGTGTCACCGTCTTTTCCATGGATGACTTCAGGAACAATACTGAGCATCTCTTTATAGATGCCAATGGTAATACCAGGCTCGAGGTGTTGTACACCAACGAGCCCTACAAGGTGGAGGAGATTCTTTCTCTTTATGAGGAATGGCTGTGTGAGGACAGGTACAAGTTTGTTGGTCTTGATATGGAGTACACACAAGAGGATTATTTTGATTGTAGTAGAAAAGTTGCCATCATGCAACTGGCGATGCGCAAGCATGTTCTTGTCTATCACTTGTGCAAGGCCAGGACGGAGTGCGCTCCTCTAAAGGATTTCTGTCGGTGTCAAAACCGGCGGATCTCGGGTAGGGGGTCCCGAACTGTGCGTCTAGGCGGATGGTAACAGGAGACAAGGGACACGATGTTTTACCCAGGTTCGGGCCCTCTTGATGGAGGTAAAACCCTACGTCCTGCTTGATTAATATTGATGATGTGTGTTACAAGAGTGGATCTACCACGAGATCAAGGAGGCTAAACCCTAGAAGCTAGCCTATGGTATGATTGTTGTTCGTCCTATGGACTAAAGCCATCCGGTTTATATAGACACCAGAGAGGGCTAGGGTTACACAGAGTCGGTTACAATGGTAGGAGATCTACATATCCGTATCGCCAAGCTTGCCTTCCACGCCAAGGAAAGCCCCATCCGGACACGGGATGAAGTCTTCAATCTTGTATCTTCATAGTCTTGGAGTCCGGCCGATCATGATAGTTCAGCTATCTGGACACCCCCTAGTCCGGAACTCCCTCAGTAGCCCCTGAACCAGGCTTCAATGACGATGAGTCCGGTGCGCATGTTGTCTTCGGCATTGCAAGGCGGGTTCTTCCTCCGAATAATTTATAGAAGATTGTGAACACCTGGATAGTGTCCGGCTCTGCAAAAATAAATTCCACGTACCACCGTAGAGAGAATAATATTACACAAGCTCAATCTGTTGACGTATTTTTGTGGCGTGACGTCACGCCACTACCAAGCCTTTACTCGAATCGTTTTTATTGTTCCGCCTCAGCGCATTTAGCGAAGCAGTTTCCTTGGCACGTCTTGTCAAAGTAGAGATCGTGTTCCCCTTATTCCGGGATTCCCATCAATACAGACGTGGGTAACCCAACTGCGCCATTGATTGTGACGCTTGGGGGATAAGCGAGTTTTACCAGGCCGGTGGGGACGCATGTTTGTGTCCGCCCATATAAGGGGATAAAGATCCAACCCTTTTACCTGCGCCTTCTTCCTCCTTGGCTTATCCAACTCCGCGAACTCGAGCTCCAGCGCCCAAGTCCGCACTTCTCACCTCAACCTTCTCCAACTATGTTCGGAGCGGGAGGCAAGTGGATGGCCTCCTCCATCACGGAGGAGCAGATCCAGAAGCTGCGCAACGCCGGATACTTGTCCAGCGACATCGCGTACCAGCTCACCGACGAGGGAGAGCTCATTCCCACCCCCAGGCCCCATGAGAGGGTAGTATTTCTTCCCCATTTCCTCCGTGGACTGGGCTTCCCACTTCATCCCTTTGTCCGGGGACTCATGTTCTACTACGGCCTAGATTTCCATGATCTGGCCCCAAATTTCATCCTCAACATCTCGGGGTTCATCGTCGTGTGCGAGGCCTTCCTCTGCATCCAGCCCCACTTCGGCTTGTGGCTCAAGACCTTCAGTGTCAAGCCGAAGGTTGTGAAGGGCAGCCAGGCGGAGTGCGGAGGTGCCATGGTGGGCAGGATGTCCCACGTCACGTGGCTGGAGGGCACTTTCGTGGAAACCATTAAGGGGTGGCAATCGGGGTGGTTCTACATCACCGATCCGCGTGACCCTGATTGGGCAGCGGCCCCCAAATTCAGATCTGGCATCCCTACACGGCTCACCTCCTGGAAAGAGAGTGCCGGATTTGGGGCGATTCGGAGGAGCTAACCGGACTCCAAGCCTGTATCCAAAAGCTGGTGGACAAGAAGCTCAAGCTTGTCAACGTGGTCCAGGTCATGCTCATCCGCCGGATTCTCCCGTGCCAACGATGGGGCTTCAACATGTGGGAGTTTGATCCAGCGCAGCTCCAGACCCTGAGCGGGCTCTTCGATACTATGTACGAAGATGTCTGGAAGGTGCTGTTCAAGGGCGCCGAGGCTCCCTCATCCGCTACCGAAGATCGCGAATTCCGCTCGCAGCGTCCAGCTGACGAGGTAAGTGATTTTGCCACTTGTTTTCCATAGTTTGACTCTATGCGGGATCTAAACTCCCTTTTCCTTTGACAGGACTGGCTAGCGAAGGCCGAATGGACTATCTGTCCGGCCCCATTGCCAGAGGACCCAGCGGACGCCCGCCTAACGGGGCTGCTGGCTCCGACACCCCACGTGGTGCCAGAGAAGAAGGTCAAGAAGAAGGACACGGGCACTCGAAAGAGTTCCCCTTTTCAAGTGCTATCGGATGATGAATCTGAGGCCGACTCCTCCCACCAAGGCGAGGAGGAGAAGAAGAAAGCCTCTCCCCCGGCGGGGGGAGGGAAAAAAAGGAAGGCCTCCCTAGGTCCAAGAAGGGAAAAACTCTTCCCCCGGACTGTTTTGCCAACGCCAGTGACGACGACGAGGATTGGCCTCCAAGGACCAGGCCCCTGGCGAGATCGTAAGTATCCGGATTTCCGAATAACTTCATGGTTTTTCTTTTCACCACATAATGTCTTTCTATTGCCGCATACAACCCTACAGTCCGCCCAAGGATGATCTTCCCGCTTCGTCGAGCGGGTCCTTAGCTGCGTCGGATATGGATTCTCTTCCGACTGCCTCCACCCCCCGTGCTACGGACGACGCCGTGGTGGGATCCCAGGAAAGAACCCGCCAGGAAGAGGAGGCCCCGAAGGTGTCGCAGGACAACCTCCCGGACTTTGCACCGGACTCAGCCCCGGAACCCATAGTGGCTCCGGAGTCTGGCAGGCGACCCCTTCGTAAGAAGGGCAAGACCGTGACGCCAGCAGCCTCCGTCCAACCGGAGGCGTCGGATAACTTGCTGGAGGCGCTCAATGGCGCCTCCATTGAAGAGGAACACTGCACTGTTATGAGTGCGGTGATTCAGAAGGTTTAGCTCGCCAAGAGCGGGCTGACCGAAGCCTGCAGTAGCCTTCTAATAGGCTTTGAGGTAAGAATTTAAATATATATAAAATGGTACCACATAGACAGTAGCCCCTGATGCTCGGTTCGGTGTTCGGAAAGAAAAGCCGGACTGAGGATCTAAAAAGATATACGCAGGACTCATAAAAAATATGTCAATATGGGATTGCAGGCTGTGCTGCTGACCTCCGCCGCACTGACTGCGGAGGTCACTTTGAAGGAAAGCCCCGAGTGGTCCGAGAACGAGCTCGACCATGCCAAGAAGCAGCTCGAGGAAAAAGAAGGTGAGTAATACCTTATTAAAATTGTACCTTACAGAAAAGGATTTGGTTGCAAGAAGAATTACAAGGATAACATGGGTATTGTAGGGGCCACTAGCGAGGTGGCGACCCTGAAGGAGGCGGTGTCCGCAACCGAACGTAATGCGGCCGCGGAATGCTCCGAGCGAGAGAAGCAGGAGGCGCGGGTGGCGGAGGTACAGCAAGAGCTCCAGGATCTCATGGAAAAACATGAGAGTTTGGAGTGTGACTCGGAAGCTCGAAAGTCCGAGCTTGCGACGGCTCTTGAGAGTGCCAAAGCCGCTAAGGCCGAAGCTTATAAGGCCCTCCAAGAAATCGAGGAATTGAAGAAAATAGCGGCGGGTAAGGCATTTTTCATGCAAAGTAAGCATGTGAGTGTTAATTACCTGTTACTTACCAGCATTCGGAGCTCTCCAGGAACGTTCGCAGATCTTCCTCGCAGCGTATCCAATGCTGCCGCATTCTACCGGGCCGAGGAGGGGACCTCGACGGAGAAGGTCTTCTGGTCTCAGTATGCTGAGGCCGGACATCCGGTGCCCCTTAGCGACCAGCTGAAGCAGCTGGTCGAGCTCCACAAGGTGGCCAAACAGGCCATGAAGGGCCTCGTAGTTCGGCTGTGGCCTAAAGAGGCCATGTCTGGGAGCTACTTCGGCCTGGTGCGGCGGCTGGTGGATGCGTGCCCGTGGGTTGAAGTCATCAAGCTCTCTGCTTGTATTGAGGGTGCCCGTCGGGCCCTTGCCCGCGCAAAGGTGCAGTGGGGCAAGATGGATGCCCAGAAGCTTGTGACGGACCCGCCACCGCAGGGCAAGGAGTACCACACGCCCAAGATGTATTATAAGAGTGTCCTGAAGGGTGCCCTCACTATTGCGGATGAGTGCTCCAAAGATGTAATATTTGAGTAGGCTCGCATTTTGTTATCCTGTGCGCTTGAAGACTTAGTTCATATGCGCTAAGCAATGCTTGTTAATTTAAAATATTACCTTCTGTGCGGTTGTTTATCAATTCTGAGAGATGGCAAGTCGTCGGCTTCAGCCCCCATGCCACGAGTGCTGGGGTGTTTGGGATAAACTTGAGCACTCTTGTTCCCATTTTTGGGTCCATCGAGGGAGGCGCTCAACACAACGAACAAGGCAACCGGACTTATAATGCTTGAACACTCTCACTTAGCCATAGAATTCTATAATTTTAAATTTCGGCGAAGCCCCTAGTCTTCGGAAGGCTGAATTTGGGGCGCTATCCATGCCTGGGCCGGACAGAATCCAGCTCCTCGCTCTAAGCGGCATAAGTCTTTAAGGACTCGCAAAAAACCTCTCGAACAGCGACCGGCTCTCGCCTTATCATGGCGGTCAGTTTTAGCTTTCTCCACTGAGGCGTTAACCCAGCTCAACTGGGGCACAATCGTAGTGGTTCTCCCAGTGCTACCTTAGCCGATAAAACGGAACGTAAGGTACCAAAACATGGGAGCCGGGCAAACCCAACTATTGACCCAAGACATGATTCGGAGCCGATGCATATAGTGCTATAAGTTCGGGGTGCCGCACTTATGAAAGTGTTCAGACTTATCACACCATGATGCGGGAAACATAAGCCCCTGGTGTATTTTAACCGTACCAAAGTGTACGGATGCAATATGTCGTACATGAACATATGTATATAAAAGGAAATGCAATTATAAGCAAAAAGGTGCTGCATTGTTTTATTCAAGAAGTACTGCTATGAATGCAAAACGATACAAATAGTGCGATAAGCAAAGGACATGACTATTAAACATGTCCCCCTCCAGGGGTAGGCTGCGAAGTTGTTTATAAAATAGATTTAATGCTCGTAATGGAGGCCACCTGGATATTCGTTGTAGCCTTTATCCTTCCCTGGCTGTTGCATCGTGAGTTCGGCAGGTCTGCTGCCGGACAGGGCCGCTGACGAACGGAGTCCTGTGAGTAAAAAATAAAAATAAAAAAGGAAAAAGAACGACACACTTGAGAGCCCCTGGTGTGTTTGAGCCGCATTCCGGGCCTATCGTGGTCGTGCCCCTCTCCCCATGCCCATGGTATCTCCAAAGCGTAATGGTGTACGCGAAGGACCTGTCTTGACGTTTTGCGAGGGCTGGGGTTGGGGCCGCACTGCTACACGTGCTCGGAACGTGCCAGGTGGTCATGTTGTAGGTTACTCTGGGCGCGCTTAGCTGTGTCCGGCCGCTTACCGGCGGGACTCGAGAATTGCCTTAAGAGGCTGCATTGCACTTCTGCCGCGAGAGCCGCTGTATGTTCCTCTGTTCGGAGAGAACGTTCAGTGTTTCCGTTGACCGTGATAACTCCTCGAGGGCCTGGCATCTTGAGCTTGAGGTATGCGTAGTGCGGCACCGCGTTGAATTTTGCAAACGCGGTACGTCCGAGCAGGGCATGATAGCCGCTACGGAACGGGACTATGTTGAAGATTAACTCCTCGCTTCGGAAGTTATCCGGGGATCCGAAGACCACTTCCAGTGTGACTGAGCCTGTGCAATTGGCCTCTACACCTGGTATGACGCCTTTAAAGGTCGTCTTGGTAGGTTTAATCCTTGAGGGGTCTATGTCCATTTTGCGCACTGTATATTGATAAAGCAGGTTCAGGCTGCTGCCGCCGTCCATCAGGACTCTGGTTAGGTGAAACCCGTCGACGATTGGGTCTAAATCCAATGAGGCGAATCCGCCATGGCGGATGCTGGTGGGGTCGTCCCTTCGGTCAAAAGTGATCAGCCAGGAGGACCATGGATTGAACTTCGGGGCAACTGGCTCCATCGCGTATACATCCCTTAGCGCACGCTTACGCTCTCATTTGGGTATGTGTGTTGCGTATATCATGTTCATCGTCCGCACCTGTGGGGGGAAACCCTTCTGTCCTCTATTGTTCGGTGGTCGGGTCTCTTCCTCGTCATCGCTATGCAGCCCCTTGTCATTGTTTTTGGCAATTAACTTGCCTGCCTGCTTGAATACCCAACAGTCCCTGTTGGTGTGGTTAGCTGGCTTTTCGAGGGTGTCGTGTATCTGGCATGAGCGGTCGAGTATTCGGTCCAAATTGGACGGACCCGGAGTAGTTCTTTTGAATGGCTTTTTCCGCTGACCGGGTTTGGAGCCTCTGAATCCGGCATTGACTGCCGTATCCTCACTATTTTCGCTGTTAATGCGGCGTTTGTTTTTGTAACGACGCGACCTGCCATTGCGGTCCTTGAAGTACGGACTGCCAGAATTTTTGCTGAGGTTGTTGCTGCGTGCTAGCCAGGTGTCCTCACCCGCGCAAAAGCGGGTCATGAGTGATGTGAGGGCTGCCATGGATTTTGGTTTTTCCTGTCCCAGGTGCCAGGCAAGCCACTCATCGCGGATATTATGCTTGAAGGCCGCGAGGGCCTCCGCATCCGGACAATCAACGATTTGGTTTTTCTTGGTTAAGAACCGTGTCCAGAATTGTCTGGCTGATTCGTCTGGCTGCTGAATTATGTGGCTTAGGTCATCAGCGTCTGGTGGTCGCACATACGTGCCCTGGTTATCAAGGAATGCGGCTTCCAGGTCTTCCCAACTCCCAATTGACTCTGCTGGCAGACTGTTAAGCCAATGCCAGGCTGGTCCTTTAAGCTTGAGGGGGAGATATTTGATGGCGTGAAGATCGTCGCCGCGGGCCATGTGGATGTGAAGGAGATAGTCTTCGATCCAAACCGCGGGGTCTGTTGTGCCATCATAAGATTCAATATTCATGGGTTTAAACCCTTCGGGGATTTGATGATCCATTACTTCATCTGTGAAGCATAGTGGGTGTGCGGCGCCTCTGTACTGGGCGATATCACGACGGAGCTCAAAAGAGCTTTGTCTATTTTGTTCGGCCCGGCCGGACTTACTGTGTCCGACGCGACGGTTGTCGTCACGTATCGTGGGGCGCCCACGCGATCCATAGATCGATCTAGATTGTCTTGCCTTATCCTCCAATATATCTCGCAAGTCCGAAGCGTTCCCCTGTGGCCTTGTGCTTTTCTCGCGATGCCGGGGTACGGTTCTAGTGAAGGGCCTAAAGGTCTCTCTGTCGCGACCAGGGGGTGGTCGGTCAGCCGTATTGTCTCCTGGTGATGCGGGTTCATATGCCTCCTCCTCTAATTAGGGGAGCAGCTTGCGTTTAGGGTAGCTCTTGGAGGGGCGTTCGAGCTCATGCTCTTCGGCCGCGAGGACATTTGTCCATCTGTCGGCTAGTAAATCTTGATCAGCTCTAAGCTGTTGCTGCTTCTTCTTGAGGCTATTCGCCGTGGCCATAAGCCTGCGTTTAAAACGCTCTTGTTCGATGGGATCCTCAGGCATGACGAATTCATCATCGTCGAGGCTTGCCTCGTCTGCGGAGGGAGGCATATAATCCTCGACCTCCTCTTCTGCCGCTCTCTCATGAGGGCTGGTGTCTCCGTCCTCCTGCGTTGCATCTTGCTGGAGTGGGTTCTCTTCGGCACTGTCCGATGTATTATTATCTCCGGTGCCGGAATCTTCATTCTTGCTGTGGCGGGATTTAGAGCGGTGCCGCTGACGACGACGCTTGTGCTGTTTCCTGGAGGGGTCATCCTCCGCTGTTCCCTCGCCATTCCCATCCTTTGGGATATCCACCATATATATGTCATATGATGAGGTGGCTTTCCAGTGCCCAGTGGGCGCTGGTTCTTGGTCGTCTCCGGCATCGTCGTCCATACCGCCGATGTCTTCGGAGTCGTAGTCTAGCATGTCAGTTAGATCGTCGACAGCGGCTACCAAGTGGGTGGTGGGTGGGCTTTGAATTTCTTCATCGTCCGCATCCCAACCGTCCTGGCCGCAGTCCGGCCAGGGCTCTCCTGATAACGAGAGACACTTTAGCGAACTCAAGATGTCGCCGAAAGGTGAGTGTTGAAAGATGTCCGCTGCGGTGAACTCCATGATCGGCGCCCAATCGGATTCGATCGGAGGGGGTGCGGGAGGTTCGGAGTGCGGCGAGGAGTCCGGCACCTCGGAGTCACGAGCTTTATAAGGGACAAGGTCCGTGTTCGGCTCTATCGCCGTAGAGGTTGCAGCCCCCGAGGCGGTGTCTAGCCATCCGTCCTCGATCTGCGCAACCAGCTCCGAGTCGAAGATCGGAGCGGGTTCGAGTGCGGCCTCCAGTGTACTGTCTGACTGTAGAGCTAGATCATGCTCGCCATGATAGTGCGGCACACTCGGCTGTGGCTCGAATCCGTCGAGGATCAAGTCCCCGCGGACGTCGGCTGTGAAGTTCAAACTTCCAAATCTGACCTGATGGCCAGGGGTGTAGCTTTCGATCTGCTCCAGTTGGCCAAGCGAGTTGGCCCACAGTGCGAAGCCGCCGAATACAAAGATCTGTCCGGGATGGAAGGCCTCACCCTGGACTGCGTCGTTGATGACGATCGAAGAAGCCATCGAGCCTATCGGTGACGACACAGAGGAACTCTCAATGAAAGCACCAATGTCGGTGTCAAAACCGGCGGATCTCGGGTAGGGGGTCCCGAACTGTGCGTCTAGGCGGATGGTAACAGGAGACAAGGGACACGATGTTTTACCCAGGTTCGGGCCCTCTTGATGGAGGTAAAACCCTACGTCCTGCTTGATTAATATTGATGATTTGTGTTACAAGAGTGGATCTACCACGAGATCAAGGAGGCTAAACCCTAGAAGCTAGCCTATGGTATGATTGTTGTTCGTCCTATGGACTAAAGCCATCCGGTTTATATAGACACCGGAGAGGGCTAGGGTTACACAGAGTCGGTTACAATGGTAGGAGATCTACATATCCGTATCGCCAAGCTTGCCCTCCACGCCAAGGAAAGTCCCATCCGGACACGGGACGAAGTCTTCAATCTTGTATCTTCATAGTCTTGGAGTCTGGCCGATCATGATAGTTCGGCTATCCGGACACCCCCTAGTCCGGAACTCCCTCAATTTCCTTCGGAACAAAGGTATCATTTTCGCTAGTGTCGACGTCAGGAACGATAGGGATGTTCTCGCAAATAGTTTCTTCAAAATCCCAATAGAGTGTCACATCGATCTTCAAGAGGAGCTCATGATCAAAGGAGGCAATCTTAGGGATTCCATGGCAGATTTGGCAGGAGCCGTCATAAACAAATCTTACTTGAGTATGAAGTCGTCTTTTCCCAAGGGTCTGCATGACTACTGGGAATGGAAGCCGATTTCCCTTGAACACCTGAAATATGCGGCAATTGTAAGTGAAAACTTCATTTTTTTTATGATTTTCTGTCTTTATATTTTTGTTTTACTACAACAATAGTACCTTTTCCTCTTTACGTATATCTTCATTCTCATCCGTTTTTTGTTTTAGGATGGGTATGTGAGCTATGAGCTCTACCGGCGAGTTTTGTCGATGAAGGACATGATGCATCCCCGTTGTCTTCCCGACCGCAGATGCTATTGATGTTCCGGAGCAGAACTCCAAGTGAGTAGAATGGTCACGGTGGACGTTTGTGTGGACATTTCTGTGAGGAATGGACTCCTCGAAGACTTTCATTTCTTTTTTTGTATAATTAATGAGTACTTTTAGTTTAATCCTATGGAGTACGGTTTTGTTATTCAGTATCGTGTTTGGCTTGTCTCATGTTATTTGTAAATAATGTTTTTTATGTTTTTTCATGTTACAAGTTCATTGTTGATGTTTGCGCGAGTTCATGCACATTTAGGTAACCTATTGAAGTGGCGCATATGTATTGTTTGGGAGAAGCGCGCTTTGTGTTTGGCTTATATTCAGTGCCGTTTGTTTGTGTTTGTATTGTTGTGTTTTACACGTTCGCACGAGAGATGCATAGGAGTACCTGAAATATTCAGTGACGTTCATGTACATTTAGGTACCCTGTCTTTGTGTTCTTCGGGACCGTGCCTTTAGAAGCCCGACATCCGTTTCTGCGGAGGCTTCACTCCCGTGGCTTCTTTTCTGCTATTTCTGTACCTCACGTGACACACGTGATGTGTGTTTGTGCTGGTGTCACATGGCAGTTTCTCTTGAGACTGCACAACCGTGCCTCTTCCATCACTCTTTTGTGCGTCCAACTGGTTTGTACCCGTGCCTCGAGAACTCTGAGAAGCCACAATTGTGTGACTGTATACGCTTCAGTTCCGTGTCTCCTGTACATGTATTTGCTTGTCTCAGGAGTCATGTTGGCTGTGACTCTACGTGCCTCTGCTGCAGACGTCCGTCCGTGACGTGACGCATATGTATTGTTTGGGAGAAGCACTCTTTGTGTTTGGCTTATATTCATTGCCGTTTGTTTCTGTTTGTATTGTTGTGTTTTACACGTTCGCACGAGAGTGGCACGTCTGCTAATGTACGAGGCAACATTTCAGTACCCTGTCTTTGTGTTCTTCGGGACCGTGCCTTTAGAAGCCCGGCATCTGTTTCTGCAGAGGCTTCACTCCTGTGGCTTCTTTTCCGCTATTTCTGTACCTCACGTGACACAGGTGATGTGTGTTTTTGCTGGTGTCACACGGCAGTTTCTCTTGAGACTGCACAACCGTGCCTCTTGCATCACTCTTTTGTGCATCCAGCTGGTTTGTACCCGTGCCTAGAGAACTCCGAGAAGCCGCAATTGCGTGACTGTATACGCTTCAATTCCGTGTCTCCTGTAACATTCGCGTGTCTCAGGCGTCATGTTGGCTGTGAGTCTACGTGTCTCTGGTGCAGACGTCCGTCCGTGACGTGACACATATGTATTGTTTGGGAGAAGCGTGTTTTTTCTTTGGCTTATATTCAGCGCCATTTGTTTGTGTTTGTATTGTTGTGTTTTACACATTCGCACGAGAGTGGCATGTCTGCTAACGTACGAGGCAACATTTCAGTACCCTGTCTTTGTGTTCTTCGGGACCGTGCCTTTAGAAGGCCGGCATCCATGTCTGTGGAGGCTTCACTCCCGTGGCTTCTTTTTCGCCATTTCTGTACCTCACGCGACACACGCGATGTCTGTATGTGTTGGTGTCACACGACAGTTTCTCTTGAGACTGCACAACCGTGCCTCTGCCACCACTCTATTGTGCATCCAGCTGGTTTGTACCTGTGCCTCGAGAACGCCATTGCCAAAGCCGTGCCTGTGTACCGAGAAGCCGCGATTCTGTGCATGTATACGCTGCAGTTCTGTGCCTCCTGTGCATGCATTCGTGTTACTCAGGGGACACACTAGTTGCGACTCTTCGTGCCCGTGGTGTCAGACGTCCGTCCGTGAGGTGATGCGGTGGCTGTTACTCGTCGTGCCTATGCTTCTACATGCCTATGCGTTTGGAGTCTTTAAAACTGTGGCTCTCCGACTTGTGCCGTTGATTTGCTTCAAGTATTGATGTATCTCACGTGATACATGCCATGACTCTCGAATAGAGTGTTGTCACCGGTGCCTCTTGGAGGTCTCTTTTTTGCATTCAGATGATTTGTATCCAAAGGATTTAGGTCGAGATTGAAAAACAAGACGGAAAAGATCACGTGGCTCGCGAAGCCGATGCATGTGCCTGTATAGGCTATGTTTCCGTGCCTTTGTTTCCTGCATTGACGTGTTTACGGCGAGTTTCTGCCTGGATGTGTACGTGCTTGTTGTGATACCGACCGATATCTGCAAAAGTTGTACGCTCGTGCCTGTGGAATAGACATGTATGTGCCTCTTGTGCCTGCATACCCGTGCCTCACGTGAAACCAGCCTTGACTCTCAAGGGACAGATGGTGTGAATCTAGCTAGATGAGGGACGGATGAGTTCTGGCCTTCGGATATAAGGTGTACGGAAGGCTCTTCGTTTGCTTCATTGGATTCTTCCATCGGTGGTCTTTGTTCAAAGGAGGAATCGATGACCGATGTGGTGGCTGTTCGATGTGACTATTCAGTGTGCCAGTTACCGTAAAATAAAGTTAGACGCTCCTTGGTTTCTCCGCGTATCAATTATTTGTGCACAACCGTGACTTTAGGAAGTGCATGGTTCCATGAGGTTCGGAAGCACAACCGTCTATACGCTGCTCCTAGTTCACACGTTAATCCGTATGGTAACCCAAACGTCCCTTGCCAAGGTTAAATACTGGCCGTGTTTGTGAGGTCTCCACGTCGTATTGTAGCCGCAGAACATCAGGCAGTTCCCACCCTCCTTACCACTCCCTAACCTTGTCGCAGGGTCTCAGGAGTCTCCATTGGCATCTTGCTGCTCACTTCCATGGATGACTTATTGAACACCACCGAGTACCATACGATAGTTGCAGATGGTAACACGAAGCTCGACATGTGGTACACCAACGAGCCTGGCAAGGTGGAGGAGATCATTGCCTTGTACGAGGACTGGTTGCGCGAGGAGAAGTACAAGTTTGTTGGTCTCGGCATGGAGTTCACACGAAAAAGGATTGGTATGGGCGTAGAAAAGTCTCCGTCATGCAACTGGCTATGCGGAATCATGTTTTGGTCTATCACTTCTGCAAGGCCAGGACGGAGTGCCCTGTCCTGAAGGATTTCCTTGAGAATAGAGGTATAACTTTCTCTAGTGTGGGCGTCAGGAATATTAGAGATGCTCTTTTTCAAGATTTCATCAGAATTCCAGAAGGGTACCACGTGGACATCCAAGAGAAGTTCATGATAAAAGGCGGTCAAGAAAGGGATTCGATGGAGGACTTAGCAGGAGCCATCATTGATGAATCTTACTCCAAGCTGGAGTCCTCTTTTCCAGAACTTCTTCGTCACTACTGGGATTGGAAGCCACTTACCTTTGATCACCTGAAATATGGAGCTACTGTAAGTGAAGATTTCATTTTCGTTAGTTTCTGCCTTTGTTGCAAGAACAATACGTTTTTTTATTTTTTTTGTACATTGATGTTTTTGGTTTTTCTTTAGGAAGGGTATGTGAGCTATGAGCTGTACCACCGGTTTCTGTCAATGAGGGACATCCTTCATCGTCGATGTCTTCATAATGTCAGATGGCGAGGACATTTCTGAGGATTGTGTGATGAGTTGGTTATTTGATAGTTATTGTATTGGGTAATATTACATCGACTGATGAATTTGTAATTGTGGTGGTTTTATTTTGAACGAGATGGAGTTGACTGGTTTGGGAATTTAAGTTTATTTTCATTCAATCATGTTTTTCTTGACTAGGTGCCTTCAAGAATATTTTCCTCTATGATTTCTTGCTCTTCGTTGGTATAAGATGAGATGTATTAAGAGGACCACTCAGATGTGCACTTTCGTTAATCTAGGCAGCGCACAGCCGTCTGCTCAGGAATGCATTGTTTTTGTTTTAGACAAGGCACGCTCTGGTGTGATTAGTTTGCTAGTTGCTTCAGTTTTTCTCTCGATATGGTCACACTGACAGGTAGGGGCATCACTTTCACTTTGTGTTCGTAGTGTGTTTGGCTCGATTGTTTTTATAACAAATATACGGTTGCGTTATGTTAGTATGAGTCAGTGTCATGGTTGTATGTTCTGTAATATTTCTATTTAGTCTGGCTAGTGAATTCACGTCTGTCTAGTTAGTGGAGGCATGTCCTATGTTATGTTGAGGCAGAGTTGTGTGTGTCATTCGGAAATGCTTTCTCAACACGTTTGTTCGGAGAGGCACGTATACGCTGTTATTCAAAGGCACGGTCGTGCCTTTCTTTCGAAACGTTTGCTTTCACTTACTTGCTGCGAGAGATTCGTCGGTGAAACTTGTGAGGTCACGGACCTTTCTCGGTTGAAGTCACGGTCGTGCTTCCATGACTCGTTGGCTTGGTAGAGGGACCGGTGTTAAGCTATCGAGGGGACGGTCCTGTGTTAACTGGTGGCGCACTTGTCCGTGTTAAGAGTGGCACGTTCTACGTGGATAAGAGGCACGACAGTGCCTCTGTGACCAGCATTACTATAGTTGAGTCATTTAGCTCCTTCGTCAGATGCTTACGAATTGATAGTGTTTTTCCTCTGTGTTCCAATTTTTTCTATTTTATGTCTAGTCGGAGTGAGTGGTGTTCTAGTGCAAGGAATTGATAACTTGAATATGATCTTTAGAACTTTTCGAAAAAATACGATTCTTATTTTCAAAAAAATACGATATCAGGAATTTAAGACTTGACCATTTGAATGCACGGCTGTGGTTAATGGGATCCATAGTAGGTATCTTGGACCGACACAAAAAATAGCTGAAACATTGTTGTGATTACATGAGTCGATATGGCTGAAACAATGTTCGGATGTCTCCATCTAAATTAAGGCACATCTAAGCAGTAGTCATCTTCTTCCAAATCTTCTTCTTTCGCGCCAGATGTTGTGTTTGTTGAGTACGATGCTCAGTGCCTCAAATACATGGCCTGTGTTGTAGTTCGATGTTATCATTTTGTAAGTTAGTTGTTCTCTCATCGGTTTCACATGGATCTGCAAAACAAATAAGCGCACAAACTAATAAAATTTATTGTAAAACTTAATGTTTAGCTGGCTTGGATGAACATATGTTTATGTGTTGTCAATGAGAGTGAACTTACATTATTGATAAAAAATGAATTATTATTGAAATTAATGAGGGGCATCAAATGCATGGTGTAAATAGCACTGTCATCCCTGAAATTTGAGAGCATTATGTTATTGGTTAGTAGGTGGACAGTAGATATGGGATATGTAGTGGAACAAAAAAAATGCATGGTGTAAATGAGGTAGAGCTACAGTTAGAAGAAACTCACTCTCTGTCTGAGTTACATACACTCTGCACATGTTTGACATGAAAGGAGGCCATTGTGTGAGGATAGTTGTTGTAAGCAGAATGATAAGCTCTCTTGAAGTTTTCGATGACAATGTCCGAGTGTTCCTTTATACTGTCGCAATTGATATAAGGACACAGAATTTCGAAGCGTCGCATTGCAAGTTTCACGATTATGAGGTAGATAAAATGTGGTTTCTTTCTCACAGGTATTAAGACCTAAATCAATTAACAGGAAGTTATATCATTGTAACAAAAAAATCTGGTTAGAATTGAAGACGAACACTGGACAGATAGAGTGAGTAGGGTGAACTCATGATGTTGCATTTGTTTGGCAGCTTGAACCCAACAGTTTTTTCTTCAATTTGTTCCTTCAGTAGTTCAATGCTTGCTTCTAGAACTTGAAATTTATCCTGCATTAAATTGAAGCTGCGTCACACAGCATGCTAGTAGTAGTAAATGTGGTTTGTTATTATTATTTATGAGAAGCAAGAACTTACAGAGGCGTCAATGTACATTATATGCTTGTGCACAGATGTTGGCGTTGGCGTTGCGTAGAATTGTTCTTTCATTGGCAACTCTGAGTAAGCATCGACCACGAATGAGTTGATATATCCGTATACCTTCATTGACAAACCTAAAGTTCGATGATCGGCCCAACTTCGGTTGACGTAGAATATCCTCTTGCTGCTAAAAAAGATAAATGCATTTTAAATTGTATGATTTTATTATTTAACGTTAGAGTTGATGAGTATTCAATTGCAAGAGCAGAATAATCGAGATGAAACTCTTTAATTTGAAAGCTTCAGGCAGAATGCATTGCAGTAGTAAAAGAAAGGATCAAAACATTACTGTAAGAGGAAGAACTAATTCATTACCTATCATGTTGACTAATGCCTGGTGTACTATTGACGATTGTTTCATACACTTCTTTCTCCTGTGTTGTAGAATCTCTTATTTCCAAAAGTTGGCAGTGATCTTGATGGTCATTCCCTTGGTGAGTGAACCGAGTCTGCTCTAGCTGGGGATGATGTTGATGAGGTTGGAAGACATGACCACCGGAGTTCATTTGAACATTACTAAGTTGCAGATGACCCTCATTACAATTGTTGTTTCTTTGGACTATTTGGCCTTGTGGTTGGTGCTGCATGTGCAGTTGTAATGTTCTAACAGTTGGATCACCGTTTGAGCTTGAAGGAATATCTGTTGGAAAATGTTGCAGAGGATGGACGGCATACTGCATGCTGTTGAAATGTTGTTGCAATGCACTATAACTTTGGCCACGAGACTCGCTTGTCCGTGGTTGCTGATGGTTCTGCTCTTGAGGTTGGCGTTGCTGGCACCGTGCATTGCTGTTATTCTGAGCATCATTGTGTTGGGGGTAGTGGGCATTGTGGACAGGGGTTTGTTGGTGGTATTGTTTCTAACTTTGGTGGTTCATTGCATAAGGTGAGTGCTGGCTGCTGTTTGAGCTGCCGTTATTCTGAGCACCAGGACATCGGTAGTAGTTGTTTTTGAGAGTAGGAACTTGTGGTAGTGTTGGGACAAAGCAGTTGCTGGCAAACTGTCGGACAAGACAATTTGAGTTAAACCTATGGAGTATGACGTATCAAAAGTCTGTGAGACGTGGCTACCGCCTGGCATTGAACCAGATCTGCTGCTCATATGTGTCTCTTCATAGTTAGAAAGGCAAGATCTGGATGACGAGGTTGAATTCTTGGTCAAGTGTGAGATAGTATCAGGTTGGCATTGCTGGGATGCTACTTGGTTATGAAAGGGTTGCTTCTTCTTTTCATCAATGACTCTGTCAATCTGTTCATAGATAGATGGGTCAGACCATATTTCATCATCATCAATGAATCCAGCATCAAGGAGGCCTCTGTGGTTATCATCCTGTAGAGACTGATTGGTTGCAGTTTCTGTTGAATTGGAGGCTCTAGTATTCTAACTTTTTTCTTAGGAGGTGCCATATTATTGTTTCCTGGATCTTCTGACTGTTGTAAGGACCTCTTGTGAGCTGCCATTTGTGTTTCCAGTTCTGGCGGATGTGCAGTTGGGGTAAGAGGGATGCTGTCTGTGGGATCAATACGTGGTTGTTTGGTACATTGTTCATGTTCTTCTGCAATGTTATTGTCTTCCGCATCGATAGATGTGGTAGTAATGATTGGAGCATCAGTAGTGGATGGTAGTGCTTTTCTCGTTCCAGTACTGTGGCGGAACCGCTGTCAGAATCAGTGGTGACAGCTACTCTAGGAGCAAGGGAAGAACTGGCTTTGGTGCGTTCAGTTTCAGCAATCGTCTTCTCATCTCTCAAAATTGAAACAAGATGGACCTTAGCTTCTGCAGTGAAGAAGAACGTTGTTCAGTGACAATGTTTAACTTTTGTGCAGGTTGGGATACAATGAGGCTCTTTGTGTTGGTTGAAGAATTTTTGTGAGTGCTATCAGAACCGCTGGACCGTTCAGTAGTTGGTGACGTTTTCCCAATATGATGAATAGGTGCTCCAAGTGTATCCGTTGAGATTGGACCACTCAGTAACTGTTTGTCAACCGCAGAGTGCGAGGTTGATGTTTCTGTTGCAGTAGGTTTTGCTGTTTCCTCTAAGATTTTTTCCAGTGGGCTTGTCAGAGAGTTGTGGTCTGCAGATCCTCCAACAGAATTTTGGGTTTCAATCCGTACAGAACACTCAGACGAATGTTCACCTGTCATTATAATTGCCCCACTCTCGAGCATCTCAGACGTTGGCACGAAGGGCTCATGAACCGGCAAGCCATCAAGGCAGTTCTGCAGATGGTTATGCAGTTTGTCCAGATGAATCTTGGCTTCTTCATCAATGTGCTCTCTGTTGTGGTCGATCCTGTTCACCTCCAGTAGCAACTTAATCTGACTTGATGATTTTAGCTGTGAAGATAGACGAATTTGGGACTGCTCTTTGTCATATAGATTCTGGGAGTCTGGGTCAGGGGTATCGCAACAACCCTTTAAATTTTCCAGGGAGTATGACGTGGCGTGAAGGACACTGGTTGAGCCACTGCTGGAAGAACTTTGACTGCTTGTCGTGCTAGAACTTGGAAGCGTAGAGTATGTTGAAGGGGCTGATGAAAAAGTTTCTTTTTCATTTGAGTTGTCCTGTTGCAAGTTACAATAAATGTCGCGGTCTCTGGTCTTGGTTTCTTTTGCACGAAGTGTTGGGGAACATAGTAATTTCAAAAATTTCCTATGCACACGCAAGATCATGGTGATGCATAGCAACGAGAGGGGAGAGTGTGTCCACGTACCCTCGTAGACCAAAAGCGGAAGCGTTAGCACAAGGCGGTTGATGTAGTTGTACGTCTTCACGATCCGACCGATCCAAGTACCGAAAGTACGGCACCTCCGAGTTCAGCACACGTTCAGCTCGATGACGTCCCTCGACCTCCGATCCAGCCGAGCTTTGAGGGAGAGTTTCGTCAGCACGGTTCTACCGACGCAGGGCTTCACCTAAGCACCACTACGATATTATCGAGGTGGATTATGGTGGAGGGGGGCACCGCATACGGCTAGGAGATCCAAAGATCAATTGTTGTGTCTATGGGGTGCCCCCTGCCCCTGTATATAAAGGAGCAAGGGGGGAGGCGGCCGGCCTAGGAGGAGGGCACGCCAAGGGGGGGAGTCCTACTCCCACCGGGAGTAGGACTCCTCCTTCCCTTGTTGGAGTAGGAGAGAAGGAAAGAGGGGGAGAGGAAGAAGGAAAAGGGGCCTGCTCCCCTTGTCCAATTCGGACCAGAGGGGGGCTGCGCGCCTCCTTCCTTTTGGCCTCTCTCCTCTATTCCCGTATGGCCCAATAAGGCCCATATACTCCCCGGCGAATTTCCGTAACTCTCCGGTACTCCGAAAAATATCCGAATCACTCGGAACCTTTCCGAAGTCCGAATATAGTCATCCAATATATCGATCTTTACGTCTCGACCATTTCGAGACTCCTCGTCATGTCCCCGATCTCATCCGGGACTCCGAACTCCTTCGGTACATCAAAACACATAAACTCATAATATAACTGTCATCTAACTTTAAGCGTGCGGACCCTACGGGTTCGAGAACTATGTAGACATGACCGAGACATGTCTCCGGTCAATAACCAATAGCGGAACCTGGATGCTCATATTGGCTCCTACATATTCTACGAAGATCTTTATCGGTCAAACCGCATAACAACATATGTTGTTCCCTTTGTCATCGGTATGTTACTTGCCCGAGATTCGATCGTCGGTATCTCAATATCTAGTTCAATCTCGTTACCGGCAAGTCTCTTTACTCGTTACATAATGCATCATTCCGTAACTAACTCATTAGCTACATTGCTTGCAAGGCTTATAGTGATGTGCATTACCGAGAGGGCCCAGAGATACCTCTCCTACAATCGTAGTGACAAATCCTTATCTCAAAATACGCCAACCCAACATGTACCTTCGGAGACACCTGTAGAGCTCCTTTATAATCACCCAGTTATGTTGTGATGTTTGGTAGCACACAAAGTGTTCCTCCGATAAACGGGAGTTGCATAATCTCATAGTTATAGGAACATGTATAAGTCATGAAGAAAGCAATAGCAACATACTAAACGATCAAGTGGTAAGCTAACGGAATGGGTCAAGTCAATCACATCATTCTCCTAATGATGTGATCCCGTTAGTCAAATGACAGCTCATGTCTATGGTTAGGAAACTTAACCATCTTTGATTAACGAGCTAGTCAAGTAGAGGCATACTAGTGACACTATGTTTGTCGATGTATTCACACATGTATTATGTTTCCGGTTAATACAATTCTAGCATGAATAATAAACATTTATCGTGAAATAAGGAAATAAATAATAACTTTATTATTGCCTCTAGGGCATATTTCCTTCAGTCTCCCACTTGCACTAGAGTCAATAATCTAGTTCACATCACCATGTGATTTAACACTAATATTCATATCTGCATGTGATTAACACCCATAGTTCACATCGTCATGTGACCAGCGCCCAAAGGGTTTACTAGAGTCAATAATCTAGTTCACATTGATATGTGATTAACACCCAAAGAGTACTAAGGTGTGATCATGTTTTTCTCATGAGAGAAGTTTAGTCAACAGGTCTGTCATATTCAGAGTCGTATGTATTTTGCAAATATTCTATGTCTACAATGCTCTGCACGGAGCTACTTCTAGGTAATTGCTCCCACTTTCAATATGTATCCAGATTGAGACTTAGTCATCCGGATTGGTGTAAAAGTTTGCGTCGACGTAAATTTTAACGACAAACTCTTTATCACGCCCATCACTGAGAAACATTTCCTTAGTCCTCACTAAGGATATTCTTGACCACTGTCCAGTGATCTACTCTTAGATCAAAATTGTACTCCCTTGCTAAACTCAGAGCAAGGTATACAATAGGTCTAGTACACAACATAGCATACTTAATAGAACCTATGTCTGAGGCATAGGGAATGACTTTTCATTCTCTTTCTATTTTCTGCCATAGTCAGGTTTTGAGTCTTACTCAACTTCACACCTTGCAAAGAACTCCTTCTTTGACTGTTCCATTGTGAATTACTTCAAAATCTTATCAAGGTATGTACTCATTGAAAAAATCTTATCAAGCGTCTTGATCTATCTTATACATCTTGATGCCCAATATGTAAGCAGCTTCACTGAGGTCTTTCATTTGAAAAACTCTAATTCAAGTGTCCTTTTATGCTATCCACAATTTCTATATCATTTCAATCAACAATATGTCATCTACATATAGTTTTAGAAATGCTACAGAGGTCCAACTCACTTTCTTGTAAATACAGGCTTCTCCAAATGTCTGTATAAAACCATATGCTTTGATCAACTCATCAAAGCGTATATTCCAACTCCGAGATGCTTGCACCAGTCCATAGATGGATCGATGGAGCTTGCACATTTTGTTAGCACCTTTAGTATTGGCAAAACCTTCTGGTTGCATCATATACAACTCTTCTTTAAGAAAACCATTAAGGAATGTAGTTTTAACATCCATTTGCCAGAGTTCGTAAAATGTGGCAATTGCTAACATGATTCAGACAGACTTTAAGCATCGCTACAGTTGAGAAAATCTCATTGTAGTCAACACCTTGAACTTGTCGAAAACCTTTTTGTGACAAGTCGAGCTTTGTAGATAGTAACACTACTATCAACGTCCGTCTTCCTCTTGAAGATCCATCTATTTTCTATGGCTTGCCGATCATCGGGCTAGTCCACCAAAGTCCACACTTTTTTCTCATACATGGATCCTATCTCAGATTTCATGGCCTCCAGCCATTTCGCGGAATCTGGGCTCATCATCGCTTCCTCATAGTTCATAGGTTTATCATGGTCTAGTAACATGACTTCCAGAATAGGATTACCGTACCACACTGGTGCAGACCGTACTCTGGAAAACTGATGAGGTTATGTAGTAACTTGATCTGAAGTTTCATGATCATCATCATTAGCTTCCTCACTAATTGGTGTAGGAATCACTGGAACTGATTTCTGTGATGAACTACTTTCCAATTCGGGAGAAGGTACAAATTACCTTATCAAGCTCTACTTTCCTCCCACTCACTTCTTTCAAGAGAAACTCCTTCTCTAGAAAGGATCCACTTTTAGCAACGAATATCTTGCCTTTGGATATGTGATAGAAGGTGTACCCAAAAATCTTTTTTGGGTATCCTATGAAGACACATTTCTCCGATTTGGGTTCGAGCTTATCAGGTTGAAACTTTTTCACATAAGCATCGCAGCCCCAAACTTTAAGAAACGACAGCTTAGGTTTATTGCTAAATCATAGTTCATACGGTGTCGTCTCAACGGATTTAGATGGTGCCCTATTTAACATGAATGTAGTTGTCTCTAATGCATAACCCCAAAACGATAGTGGTAAATCGATAAGAGACATCATAGATCACACCATATCCAATAAAGTGCGGTTACGACATTCAGACACACCATATCGCTGTGGTGTTCCAGGTGGCGTGAGTTATGAAACTATTCCATATTGTTTTATATGAAGGCCAAACTCATAACTCAAATATTCTCCTCCATGATCAGATCGTAGAAACTTTATTTTCTTGTTATGATGATTCTCCACTTCACTCTGAAATTCTTTGAACTTTTCAAATGTTTCAGACTTGTGTTTCATTAAGTATACATACTCATATCTGCCCAAATCATTTGTGAAGGTCAGTCAATAACGATATTCGCCATGAGCATCAACACTCATTTGACCGCATACATCGATATGTATTATTTCCAACAAGTCAGTAGCTCGTTCCATTGTTCCGAAGAACGGAGTTTAAGTCATCTTGCCCAAAAGGCACGGTTCGCAAACATCAAATGATTCATAACCATGTGATTCCGAAAATCCATCTTTGTGGAGTTTCTTCATGCGCTTTACACCGATATGATCCAAACGGCAGTGCCATAAATAAGTTGCACTATCATTATTAACTTTGTATCTTTTGGCATCAATATTATGAATATGTGTATCACTACGATCGAGATCCAACAAACTAATTTTATTGGGTGTATGACCATTGAAGGTTTTATTCATATAAACAGAACAACAATTATTCTATGACTTTAAATGAATAACCATATTGCAATAAACATGATCAAATCATATTAATGCTCAACGCAAACGCCAAATAACATTTATTTAGGTTTAACACTAATCCCGAAAGTATAGGGAGTGTGCGATGATGATCATATCAATCTTGGAACCACTTCCAACACACATCGTCACTTCACCCTCAACTAGTCTCTGTTTATTCTGTAACTTCTGTTTCGAGTTACTAATTTTTAGCAACCGAACAAGTATCAAATACCCAGGGGCTACTATAAACACTAGTAAGGTGCACATCAATACTTGTATATCAAATATACACTCGTTCACTCTGCCATCCTTCTTATCCACCAAATATTCAGGGAATTTCCGCTTCCAGTGACCATTTCCTTTGTAGTAGAAGCAGTCAGTTTCAGGCTTTGGTATGGCTTTGGCCTTCTTCACGGGAGTGACAACTTGCTTGCCATTCTACTTGAAGTTTCCCTTTCTTTCCCGTTGCCCTTTTCTTGAAACTTGTGATCTTGTCAATCATCAACACTTGATGTTCTTTCTTGATTTCTACCATCATTGATTTCAGCATCACGAAGAGCTCAGGAATCGTTTTCGTCATCCCTTGCATATTATAGTTCATCATGAAGTGCTAGTAACTTAGTGATGGTGACTAGAGAACTCTATCAATCACTATCTTATCTGGAAGATTAACTCCCACTTGATTCAAGTGATTGTAGTACTCAGACAATCTAAGCTCTTGCTCACTAGTTGAGCAATTCTCCTCCATCTTTTAGCTATAGAACTTGTTGGAGACTTCATGTCTCTCAACTCGGGTATTTGCTTGAAATATTAACTTCAACTCCTGGAACATCTCATATGGTCCATGACATTCAAAATGTTTTTGAAGTCCCGATTCTAAGCCGTTAAGCATGGTGCACTCAACTATCAAGTAGTCATCATATTGAGCTAGCCAAACGTTCATAACGTCTGCATCCGCTCTTGCAATAGGTGTGTCACCTAGCGGTGCATCAAGGACATAATTCTTCTATGCAGCAATGAGGATAAACCTCAGATCACAGATCCAATCCGCATCATTGGTACTAACATCTTTCAACATATTTTTCTCTAGGAACATATCAAAATAAACATAGGGAAGCAACAATGTGAGCTATTGATCTACAACATAATTTGCAAAATACTATCAGGACTAAGTTCATGATAAATTGAAGTTGAATTAATCATATTACTTAAGAACTCCCACTTAGATAGACATCCCTCTAATCATCTAAGTGATCACGTGATCCAAATCAACTAAACCATGTCCAATCATCACGTGAGATGAAGTAGTTTTCAATGGTGAACACCACTATGTTGATCATATCTACTATATGATTCACGCTCGACCTTTCAGTCTCAGTGTTCCGAGGCCATATCTGTATATGCTAGGCTCGTCAAGTTTAACCTGAGTATTCCGCGTGCGCAACTGTTTTGCACCCGTTGTATTTGAACGTATAGCCTATCACACCCGATCATCACGTGGTGTCTCAGCACGAAGAACTTTCGCAACGGTGCATACTCAGGGAGAACACTTATACCTTGAAATTTAGTGAGAGATCATCTTATAAAGGTACCGCCAAACTAAGCAAAATAAGATGTATAAAAGATAAACATCACATGCAATCAAAATATGTGACATGATATGGCCATCATCATCTTGTGCCTTTTGATCTCCATCTCCAAAGTACTATCATGATCTCCATCGTCACCGGCATGACACCATGATCTCCATCATCTTGATCTATATCAATGTGTCATCACATGGTCGTCTCGCCAACTATTGCTCTTGCAACTATTGCCATCGGTTAGTGATAAAGTAAAGCAATTATTTGGCACTTGCATCTTATGCAATAAAGAGACAACCATAAGGCTTCTACCAGTTGCCGATAACTTCAACAAAACATGATCATCTCATACAACAACTTATATCTCATCACGTCTTGACCATATCACATCACAACATGCCCTGCAAAAACAAGTTAAATGTCCTCTACTTTGTTGTTGCAAGTTTTACGTGGCTGCTACGGGCTGAGCAAAAACCGTTCTTACCTACGCATCAAAACCACAACGATAGTTCGTCAAGTTAGTGCTATTTTAACCTTCTCAAGGACCGGGCATAGCCACACTCAGTTCAACTAAAGTTGGAGAAACTGACACCCGCTAGTCACCTGTGTGCAAAGCATGGCGGTAAAACCAGTCTCGCGTAAGCATACGCGTAATGTCGGTCTGGGACGCTTCATCCAACAATACCGCTGAACCAAAGTATGACATGCTGGTAAGCAGTATGACTTGTATCGCCCACAACTCACTTGTGTTCTACTCGTGCATATAACATCTACGCATAAAACCTGGCTCGGATGCCACTGTTGGGGAACGTAGTAATTTCAAAAATTTCCTACGCACACGCAAGATCATGGTGATGCATAGCAACGAGAGGGGAGAGTGTGTCCACATACCCTCGTAGACCGAAAGCAGAAGCGTTAGCACAATGCGGTTGATGTAGTCGTACGTCTTCACGATCCGACCGATCCAAGTACTGAACGTACGACACCTCTGAGTTCAGCACACGTTCAGCTTGATGACGTCCCTCGAACTCCGATCCAGCCGAGCTTTGAGGGAGAGTTTTGTCAGCACGACGGCGTGGTGACGATGATGATGTTCTACCGATGCAGGGCTTCGCCTAAGCACCACTATGATATTATCGAGGTGGATTATGGTGGAGGGGGGCACTGCACACGGCTAAGAGATCCAAGGATCAATTGTTGTGTCTATGGGGTGCCCCCTGCCCCCGTATATAAAGGAGCAAGGGGGGAGGCGGCCAGCCTAGGAGGAGGGCGCGCCAAGGGGGGGAGTCCTACTCCCACCGGGAGTAGGACTCCTCCTTCCCTTGTAGGAGTAGGAGAGAAGGAAAGAGGGGAGAAGAAGAAGGAAAAGGGGGCTGCTCCCCTTGTCCAATTCGGACCAGAGGGGGGCTGCGCGCCTCCTTCCTTTTGGCCTCTCTCCTCTATTCCTGTATGGCCCAATAAGGCCCATATACTCCCCGGCGAATTTTCCGAAGTCCGAATATAGTCGTCCAATATATCGATCTTTACATCTCGACCATTTCGAGACTCCTCGTCATGTCCCCGATCTCATCCGGGACCCCGAACTCCTTCGGTACATCAAAATACATAAACTCATAATATAATCGTCATCTAACTTTAGGCGTGCGGACCCTATGGGTTCGAGAACTATGTAGACATGACCGAGACATGTCTTCGGTCAATAACCAATAGCGGAACCTGGATGCTCATATTGGCTCCTACATATTCTACGAAGATCTTTATTGGTCAAACCGCATAACAACATACGTTGTTCCCTTTGTCATCGGTATGTTACTTGCCCGAGATTCGATCGTCGGTATCTCAATACCTAGTTCAATCTTGTTACCGGCAAGTCTCTTTACTCGTTACGTAATGCATCATTCTGTAACTAACTCGTTAGCTACATTGCTTGCAAGGCTTATATTGATGTGCATTACCGAGAGAGCCCAGAGATACCTCTCCGACAATCGTAGTGACAAATCCTAATATCAAAATACGCCAACCCAACATGTACCTTCGGAGACACCTGTAGAGCTCCTTTATAATCACCCAGTTACGTTGTGATGTTTGGTAGCACACAAAGTGTTCCTCCGGTAAACGGGAGTTGCATAATCTCATAGTTATAGGAACATCTATAAGTCATGAAGAAAGCAATAGCAACATACTAAACGATCAAGTGGTAAGCTAATGGAATGGGTCAAGTCAATCACATCATTCTCCTAATGATGTGATCCCGTTAGTCAAATGACAACTCATGTCTATGGTTAGGAAACTTATCCATCTTTGATTAACGAGTTAGTCAAGTAGAGGCATACTAGTGACACTATGTTTGTTTATGTATTCACATATGTATTATGTTTCCGGTTAATACAATTCTAGCATGAATAATAAACATTTATCATGAAATAAGGAAATAAATAATAACTTCATTATTGCCTCTAGGGCATATTTCCTTCACTAAGATCCCTACCAAGTGAAAGGAGCTTCTCCAATTTCTGCTCGAGAACTGGTTGAAACCGTGAGAAAAGTTCTGTGTACATTTCATTGATCACTTTTGCATTTTTCACCTTGGCCTGTAATTGAAAAAAAACATCAGAAATTTTTAATACCAGAAATGAAAATTAGTTATTAATACTGAAAATGAAAAATATCTTGTGAGCTATTGTATGTTCTGTCAAGAATTGCAGAATCACACATGATATGCTGCGGGGAAGCGCGAGTAACAAGGTGCATGAATCATGGTCAGCACATTTCTTGAAGGAGCACACCCGACGTATTGTACGAAGCATGGTTGACCTACCGCTGAAGGGAAGCAGTGCTATATTGAACACAAAATCACAGCTAAGGTAGTATAGGAATGACTTCTATATTAAACACAAAGGCACGGCTAACGCCCTGTAGGAAGCACTCCTATGTAGGGCTGGACATAAAGCTCGAAGCTCAGCGAGTTTAATGAGCGCTCGCCTGCTCGACTCGTTTGAGCTCGGCTCATTTTCTTAACGAACCGAGCTGAGCAACAATTTTAGCTCATTAACATTAACGAGTTAAACAACCGAGTTGGCGAGTTTCACGAGCTACTCTTTAAGCTCGGTAGCATAGTATTTTTTTTCTTTTTGAGTTGAGCTCGGCAGTCTTTTTTTAGAAGAACTCGGTAGCATAGTACAACCACTCCCTATTCCATGGGCTTGTAGCCCATCTAACGTGAATGTGGCAGCCCATCTACGAGGCGCAGGATTCGAGTAGGCAGGAAGGACCGAGCGAGCGAGCGAATAATGTATATTGCGGTAATGCCGCTTGCAAATCCTCCTCGTCTTCTCATCTTCTCAAATCTCAAATCATCGCACTCGCAGGTCTACGGCGGCGCCCTAGGGTTCTGCTGACCGACAATCGCACCGTGCTTGTCCATTGCTGACCTCCATACTCCGGCCGAGTACCATCACAACATCCGTCGTTCCCGCCTGGCCGCTCGCCGTCACCCTTCCCTGCTTGTCCACGTGCTGCACAGGCGCACACCCTCTTGCTTGCTCGCTGGCGCAATGGATAAGCGGAAGAAGCTGGCGTCCAAGACGACTTCCGGTTCTGGCACGCCGCTGCAGTCGGCGACGGTTTCAACGGCGGCAAAGCATCCAGCTGAATCTGCCGCTGCTGCTGATGAATCGGTGAGTTCCAAAATAAATTTGTAGATCGTGCTATTTTGTTGATAGATTACCAAGCTGACCACTTGGTAATTTGTAGATCGTGTTTATAATCAAAGGTGTGCCAGTTATGACGAAAGTTCTCCATGCCTCCATTGTCACTTGTCAGTATGTAATCGAGTTATAGATCAAGTTTACACTCTTGCTTAATATTACTGGCACAAGTTATCAGTACGTGTTGCAGTTAAGAAATGCCACATATGTTTCCTCCATTTATTTTAGAAAATTATTAGCGTGTTGCCCTAGTCTTAAGCATGCCATTTTTGGTTCCACTTGTCCAATTAGTAGCATATCTAATCTTATTCTAACATGGCTGAATTATTGTTCGGTCTGTTAGTCTAATCATGTTGTTTCATTATTTTTTTAGGAAGATGAATGGATAGAGGTTGATGTTGATGATGGGTGTCATGAAATGGATGAGGCAGAAAAGTTGGATATGGATGATGAAATGTCTGAGCCTTCTCTTGGATTAGGTGATGGTCAAAATGCCACTGAAATTGTGGAGGTTAGTGCTGTTGGGATACCAAAGACAGCAGGGAAAAGGAAAAATACAAAAGCTGCTACTGGTAAGGCCAAAGGGAAGAGAACCAGAGCTAAGCATTCGAAATGTTGGAAGTATTTCAAAGAGGTCAAAGCTGTATCGAAGAAGAAGCCAGGTGAAGTTGTTATAAAGGCGAAATGCTTGTACTGTTATGAGCTTTTTGCTTATGGAGGATCAACTACTAGTCTCCTTAGGCATATAGATGCTTGTCCAATCATACTAAACCAGAATGCAAAACATCTACGTCAAGGTACAATTGGCTTTGATCCTGAAAATCATGGTGCATCTCTTATAGTGAATCATGAATATGATCATGAAGAATACCGAAAGATAATAGCAAAGATGATAATTGTGCACGAGTACCCTTTTAGGATGGTAGAGCATGCTTGGTTTAATATCCTCATGAATTATATGAATGCATCATACAAGTTCATAGGTAGGAAGTCAATTAGAGCTGAATGCATGAAGGTATATTTATCTGAAAAAGAGATCTTGAAGAAGCAACTCAAGTCTGTTGAAAGCATTAGTTTGCATGTGATCTATGGACTTCAAACCAGAATCTCTGCTACTTAGCTTTGGTTGCTCACTACATAGATGAGGGATGGAATATGCAATCCCGTGTTCTGAATTTCATAGAGTTGGATCCACCACACTCGGGCATTGTCATAGCTCAAGCCGTGTTTGAATGTTGCCAAGAATGGAAAATAGAAGACAAGATCATGACAATGACCATGGATAATGCTTCCTCAAATGATGTTGCCGCTAAGAATTTGATGGTCAAGTTCAAAGCTAGCAAATTAAACAAATTCATACCCAAGTACTTTCATGTTCGCTGCTGTGCACACATAATCAATTTGATAGTGAATTATGGTATTGCACCGCTGGAACCTTTGATTGGCAAGCTTAGAGAGACTGTGAAGTACTTGAAAAAGTCCCCATTACGCATGAAAAATTTCTTGAATGTTTGCGAGTCTTTAAATGTTGAAGTTGGGAAAGGATTATGCCTAGATGTATCAACCAGATGGAGTTCTACTCACAGAATGTTCGATGCTAGCACTTTGTATAGGGAGGCTTTGGATGAATATGGTCAATCAGATCCTAATTACAAATGGCAGCCTACTGATGAAGATTGGAAACTATATGGTAATATTCAGCCAATCTTAAAAGCATTTGCTGAGGTGACCACTGTATTATCAGGATCTAACTATCCTACTGCCAATATCTTTTATCCATATATCATGAATGTTAAGATTGCTGTAAACAACCATGCCGTAAAAAAGAATGATGCAAATTTGAAGGCAATGGGGAAGGCAATGCTTGACAAGTTTGATAAGTACTGGGATAGTACTTATGCTGAAAATGATAGTGACAATGGGAAAGACAAAAAAAAGGTGAAGAACAATGTTATGGTCATTGCAACCATTCTTGATCCTAGGTTTAAGATGAAACTTGTAGATTACTGTTTTATGGAGTTGTATGGCAGAGATAAAGGCATGCGTGAGGTAGAAGACATCAAGTCAGAGTTCTTTGACTTGTATGCTACCTATGAGGTGGAAGGTCGACAACAGGAGGCAACCAATAGCAATGAACAGAGTGCAAATTCTAATAGGCAACAAGCTACATCTATGTCCACATTGAGTGGGTTTCAGTCCTTTCTTGAGGAGACAAACTCAGAGCCATGTCAATCTGAATTGACCAACTATCTTGAAGACAAAACTCATGCCATGGCTGATCGAAATTTCAGATTACTTGATTGGTGGCGGCTGAATGCTCATAGGTATCCTATTATGGCAAAGATGGCAAGAAAGTTCTTAACCGTACCAGCAACTAGTGTCTCTTCGGAGTCAACATTCTCTACAGGAGGCAGAGTTCTCAATGACTACCGTAGTTCTTTGGCCCAAAAATGGTTGAGGCACTTGTTTGTGCTGCGAGCTTCATAAAAGGAGCAAAAAATAACAACATTAAACCTGCAAGTGTAGCAGTAAGTTTACTTGTTAGTTGTTAATATCTTCTTCTCAGCTTTTGTACACTTTGAGTGAAATATTTAACCGTATATCATTTCTTTTTGCAGCAATATGATAGTGATGATGATGTGGAATTCATACCATTTCCTGATTCTTCTGTGGGAAGCAACTAAAGGAAGCTATCTTCATATGAGCCTTTTGTTGTTCTGCTACTTATGAGTTCTTGGAGATCATGTTGATTTGTTGGAGACATTTTTCTTTGAAGTATTCTGTTGGCATTTGGTGAGTTAGAACTATCATTTGTCATCTATTTCTCTTCAGTCCAGTACTCTAGTGTGTGGCACTACCATGAGTTTGTGAACTATTAACTGTCGATTTGTCATTTATGAAGTTTTGGTATTTATAGTTATATGTCCGCCTGATGTTTGATGCATCTTTTAAGTAGTATTTTTTTTGCACACGCTAGGTCTTTGAGTGATGCATGTCAGCGTACGTATTCCTGATGCTTGCTAGCGCTTGCTTTGCTCTTTCTCCTGATGCTTGCTAGATAGCTTGCTCAATTATCCGAATACCTTGATGTGATTAGCTAGCGCATTTGTATTCCTAATGATTTGCTCTGCTTGCTCCCGACCCTTGCTTGCTAGCTAAGAGGCCAGCTGGCCCTATGCTTTTTGTACGCAATGGCCAATGGCATGATATGTGTCCTAGTTTCTCATACATTTTCTACACGAGCTTTAGCAAGCTGTTCGCGAGCGCCCGCGAACATATAACGAAACGATCCAATCTTTATATTTAGCTCGTTATCATTAACGAGCTTAACGAACCAAGCCTTAACGACCACCAATCTTAATGAGCCGAGCCTTAACGAACCGAGCAGCTCGTTAGTCCAGCCCTACTCCTATGTTTAACACAAAAGCAGAGCTAACGTACTATATAGGAAAGATTTTTATATTGAACACAAAAGCACAACTAACGTACTATAGGAAGCACTTCTAGTTTTAGCACAAAAGCACAACTAAGGTACTATAGGAAGCACTTTTGTATTTAACACAAAAGCACAACTAAGGTAGTATAGGAAGCACTTCTATATTAAACACAAAGGCACGGCTAACGTACTATAGGAAGCACTGCTATGTTTAACACAAAATCACAGCTAACGTACTATATAGGAAACATTTTTATATTTAACACAAAAGCACAACTAACGTACTATACGAAGCACTTCTAGTTTTAGCACAAAAGCACAACTAAGGTACTATAGGAAGCACTTTTGTATTTAACAGAAAAGCACAACTAAGGTAGTATAGGAAGCACTTCTATATTAAACACAAAGGAACAACTAACGTCCTGTAGGAAGCACTCCTATGTTTAACACAAAAGCTCAGCTAACGTACTATATAGGAAGCACTTTTATATTTAACACAAAAGCACAACTAACGTACTATAGGAAGCACTTCTAGTTTTAGCACAAAAAGCACAACTAAGGTAGTATAGGAAGCACTTTTATATTTAACACAAAAGCACAGCTAACGTACTATAGGAAGCACTTCTAGTTTTAGCACAAAAAGCACAGCTAAGGTAGTATAGGAAGCACTTTTATATTTAACACAAAAGCATAGCTAAGGTAGTATAGGAAGCACTTCTATATTAAATACAAAAGCATGGCTAACATCTTGTAGGAAGAACTTCTGGTTTTAATAAAAAAACACAGCTAACGTACTATAGTAAACTGTCTGGATGAGCACTCGTCCTATATGAAGCACTTCTAGTTTAAAACAAAAGCACAACTAATGTACTATAAGAAACTATCTGGATGAACATGATAGGACATGTATCTTTTTTGTAAAAACTTAGGGATCATCATTTCAAACATAAAATCAGGTGCAGTAGCTGGAAATCACTTACGGAACAAAGTTTTTCTTGAGGCACAAATTCTTCTATGTAGGATTCTAGTCTGGGGCTCATTTGGAAAAATGGCGCCTGAAAGCCAGGCGGTGGTTGGAAAGGCGTGCACCTAATGTCTTTCAGCTGCCATGCAGAAAAGGAAACAATTATAGTCAAGTCAAGTTAATACATTCCAGCTAAGTCCCTATGTTGAGTTGAAAACTTCGCCAAAGGAAAATTATGAAAAGTTGACTCACCGTGTGTTTCCCAAAAATTCCGTCCTCTGTTGATAGGCTGTCTGTGTTAGCATAATTCTTAATGGTCTCTGTGTCCCACATGACAAGTCTTGCAGGAGTGTCAGGTTCCAGGTCCATAATCTTCGTATCCAAGTACTCAAAATACGTTATCTGCAAGTGGGCAAGAGGTAAAAATGAATCATGTTCTTGTAGCTACTTGTGGGTATAAAGAAATGTACAAGTTAGTGAATGAACCACTGGAATCAGGAGGCAGCCACACAGGGCGCCTGCGAATCCTTTGTCCTTGAAGGTCTGGAGTGATGCCACCACTTTCTCTCTGACAGCATTGGACCAATCATATGATGGTATGTTACTTGCTGGTCCTTCTAGAGCGGCTAAATAGTCGGGGCTAACGCAGTCATATGTCGTTGGGCATAGAAATACCGCTGTTGCAAATATCACGAAAACACGTTGAAACACTTCTCCTGTCAGCTCTGGGGTTATGAGATCAGTTAACTCTCTGATGTTTGGAGTGTGCCCAACACACCGAGTTTCAGACTTAACCTGACATCTGAAAGCTTCTGTGCATTTTCTTGGGATAATATGCCCGCCAAGTGGAATTCCTAAGATCCGGTGCACTGTGTACGAGTTGATGAGGAATCTGTATCCGCTAGGCAGTATGAAACACCTGGAAGGGCAATCAAAATAGCGGACAAGACAGCGAACGAAACACCTTGGAAGCTCGTGAGAGAACAGATCTGGAAGGTATCCACATCCAATATCTCTGACAAGCTGCTTTTGTGATTCTGTTAGCTTTTCACAGACAGTAATGAATTTCTAGAAGCTAAGTTTTGTGCCGAACTCTTCTTCATATTCACCCATTGTAACAGCTCCGTGGACAAAGATAAGAAATGACCTTTAGCAAATGTATTGTTGAACCACATGCTTTTCTAGCAGAAGCTTACATACAAACGCCGAGTCAGCAAAACAGAGACAAATATTTAAGCCGTGATTAAAAATGCAGCTAGAATGAGAGGCATTGATTTAGAAAGAAATTTCAACGACACACGCAATATGCATGATAAAAAACACCTACTTCGTGGCAGCAAGCTGCTTCTTTGCCCTGTAGTCCTCAACAAGCTTTTTGTGCGTTGCATGTTTTAACTCGATCCTTAGTCTCTCTGTTTCTAGCTGGTCATGAACCATGAAATCTTGGGTGACAATCTCTATGCCATCGACAGACTGGGACTGAGTCTCCGACAGCTGTGGGGTGGAGTCCATCTCATCGAACTCTACATAAGAGGTCACGAGACATCATCGTTACCAGGTCAACTATGTAAGGCAGTTGTTAGCAGTCCATGTGAGACCATCATCAACAACTTGGTCCATGTAAGACGGTTTCTAAATCTGAGTTAGTAATTGCTTTGCAAAAAGGGATGTAAGTCCTTTGGATCTCTGCTATAGATTGCGGATCTATACAATCATTTGACCTGTGACCTCATGTTAGGGATCAGGATAGTGAATTTTGACTGCAGCTTCATTGAGCTCTGCAAGTAATATAATATGTGGTCACGAGAGTGCTTAAGTTTTGCATGGCTGGAGATATAACTCAACTTAGCAAAACCACGGCGCAAGCATGCAGTTGGCATGATTAAAGTGAGGTCAGCTGAGTCCTAATTTTAAATCCATAACCCTTCTGTTGTTAAGACGGCGCAACAATTTGAGCACCGACCAGCTGAAGATAATTGGATCTGGAACCGATATTCAAATCGCACCCCACATGCTGTGTTGTGCAGATGCCGTGTGTACGCAGCCCGCGGAATTGCTAGTACCGGTAATTTTTTTGTTCAAACGCTGAATCGGTGGCATAATCATGGTGATGATGCAATGGATTACCTGAACAGGAGATCCATGGCAAGTGAGATGAAGGAGACCGATAAATTTTCAGTGACGAGCGAACTCTGCGGAGGGATCAGGATTGGCTTTCCTTTGGAGAGCTAGAATATGCCTCACCTGTCGCTACCGATGCTAGATGGAGAAAGATCTGGAACTCATCTTGCGGACGACCCCACAAGTTAGTCAAATACTTGGAGGAACTATTTGTGAGCCCACATGTCAGTTTGACTTCGAAGTCCACCTACCACATTTTCTCACCCCAGACGGAGGTTCTGCTCATAGGACTCATATAAGGCCGACCCCACAAGTTAGTGAGAGACTTAGAGGAATTAGTAATTGAGAGCCCACTTGTCAGTCTCGTCAACGGTCAAGTGAAGTCGACCTACCACATCTCGTCACGCCGAAAAAACATGTGCATCTCTCATGTGTCGCAAAACTCACCCCACCTATCAGGTTATTCTTCTCCTGCACACAAAAAATCAAAGTAGCCTCTCTCTTTCCTTCTCTCTTTCTCTCTCCGTCTCTCTTTCTCTTTTCTCTCTCTCCCAGATTCAAAATCATTGAAGGAGATCGCTGACAAACTGTAGGGAAGTAGACCCCCCCACAATTTAGAAAGGTGTGAGTTCTGAACAATCAGCGCATAAGATTCGGCAATCAAAGGTTAGTAGAAAGGTGTGAGTTCAATTATATATCTCTGTTGCATGGTAAGTGTAGTACGTTAGTAAGAAAGATTGAGATCGACTTTGAAAATTTTCAACACTGATACTGCGGGTTTATAACTTTTTCGGGCAGATGTTCAAGAGTGCGACATCTAGTCAGGACAACAGGGAAGGTCGGTCTTTGAACGACATCGGCAAGGATTATGGGAGGCAGGTAATAGCAAGGCAGTTGAAGATTAGGGCTTGGTCTTTTATTTCTGTGACATTTGCTGTCAAGGTGCTACCACTGAGAACACTAGTTAGTAGATCATTAAGAACAACAAAAATGATTAATATATCTTGGATGAATGATGTAATATCTGTTTATCTTGTGCATCTACTCTGTAGTTGAGTATCGAGAGGTGGAAGAAAAAAAGTCACTACAAAATGAGAAGAAGATCAAGGATGCAGATGCTGTCAAACACGCACATGCCATGCCGGCTGGAGTAATTGGAGTCAAGAGTGAGTTCTTGGCAAACGTCCCAACTATAAGGGCATGTTTTTCCCTGAGGTGTTTTGGTGATTGATGACAATACTTTTGCGGACTAATCGTGTGCCTTGAGTCTCTCAGATACTTCATCACTGGGCACGAGACGATTCGGTGCCCCTCGGAGACTATTGAAGTCGGCGTTGTCCTACGTTTCTCTTTGGTGGATTTGAGTCGTAGGAGAGCCATACTATTAAGAGGGGGTCTGCGTCGGAAAGGTTTGGGTGAAATCAACACGTACACTTGTATCCCCTTTCCCTGCACTTTGGAGCTGCCCTTCGTTATCTTGGTTGTGCGGACACCTAGCGACTACTGCTGTACTTGCGGTAGTACCGCAGGTACAAGCGGTAGTACCGCTAGGTGTCACGGTAGTACCGCTCCTCCTGAGCGGTAGTACCGCGGCACCCAGGCCTTGTGCCGCTCCGGTGCGGTAGTAGGGGCGGATGTAATTTTTTACATCCGCGCCCACCACGGTAGTACCGCTCGTCCAGCGCGGTAGTACCGCGGGGGCCCATGGTAGTACCGCTCCCTGGGAGCCATAGTACCGTGGCCCTCCTACCTAGTACTGCTGAGCCACGGTAGTAGGCGCGGATGTAATTTTTTACATCCGCGCCCGCCACGGTAGTACCGCGCCCTGCGTGCGGTAGTACCGCGTCGGGTTTTTGCACCACCCCAGTTTCAGCGGAAGTAGGCACGGATGTAATTTATTTCATCCGCGCCCTTCCCAGGCTGTGACTCTCCTGCCTTGCGGTAGTACCGCAAGGGGGAGCGGTAGTACCGCGCCAGCGGTAGTACTGCCCCTCAGTCAGGCCAGTTCCGGCCTGTGCTGCTGCCGCGGTAGTACCGTGGTCGTCCACGGTAGTACCGCGCAGCCTCACGGTAGTACCGCACCCCTGGAGCGGTAGTACCGTGTGTCGCGGGCTGAACTTGTTAGATAACGGTTGGATTTGTCCACGACTATATAAGGGGTGTCTTCTACCTCTAGTAGGTTACCTCTTCCACCTCTAAGCTCCATTGTTGCTCCAAGCTCCATTTTTGCCCGATCTCTCTCCCTAGCCAATCAAACTTGTTGATTTGCTCGGGATTGGGTGACAAGGGCCCGATCTACACTTCCACCACAGGATATTTGATTTCCCCCACTTATCCCTTGCGGATCTTGTTACTCTTGGGTGTTGAGCACCCTAGACGGTTGAGGTCACCTCGAAGCCATACTCCATTGTGGTGAAGCTTCATGGTGTTGTTGTTGTTGGGAGCCTCCGTTTGTTGTGGAGATTGCCCCAACCTTGCTTGTAAAGGTCCGGTCGCTGCCTTCAAGAGCACCAATTGTGGAATCACGACATCTCGCATTGTGTGAGGGCGTGAGGAGAATACGGTGGCCCTAGTGGCTTCTTGGGGAGCATTGTGCCTTCACACCGCTCCAACGGAGACGTACTTCCCCTTAAAAGGAAGGAACTCCGATAACACATCCTCATCTCCACCGGCTCCACTCTTGGTTATCTCGTGCCTTTACTTTTGCTAGCCTACTTATTGTCATTCTTTACTTGCTTATGTGCTAGTTGTCATTGCATCATATAGGTTGCTCACTTAGTTGCACATCTAGACAACCTATTTTGTTGCAAAGTTTAATTTGACTAAGAAAAGCTTAAAAATTGTTAGTTGCCTATTCACCCCCCCTAGTCAACCATATCGATCCTTTAAATTGGTATCAGAGCCTCGTCTCTTTATTAAGGACTTTGCCGTCCGAAGAGTATGGTTGACACCAACGATGGTGCGGAGGAACACTCCGGTGTGAATCCCATCTCGTCTTCGGCCGAAGGGAGAACCTCGGTCTCACGTGAGGAATTCAATGTGGCTTTAGACACATTGAAAACCTCCATGACGGCCGAGGTTAAAAGCATGTTTACTGAATTTCTAGAGAGACTTAAACTATCTACCTCGCCTATGAAAGTGGGTGATCCCACTAACAAGGTGATGGATGCTAACTCCGATAAGGGGGAAGCTAACAATGAAAAGAGTCCTTCTACTAGTGGTAGAAATGGCACCGACATCTTTGCCCATGTGGAATCTCCTATCTATAAAGGACCGATTCCCTCCACTTATTTAAATCATGCCGGTCCTCCTCCTAAATATGTAAAAAATGAAGATTTTGATTCTTGGGTTTGTCACTTCAAGCGACATTTAAAACATGTGAACACTAACCTTTGGAGAATCATTGAAGAAGGTTTCTATCCTCATGACCCAAGCAACTTCACCCCTCGAGAAGAAGTGGACAATCAATTCAATGAGAGTGCTCTCTTCATCATCCAAGATGCTATCCTTCCCAAAGATTTTCCTCATTTTCGACCTCATGCCATGGCTAAAGAAGCATGGAAGTGTGTCGAGCATATGTACAGAGGAAGTCCTAGCATTCAACGCTCCAACTATGAAGTGATGTAAGATGAAGCCGATGAGTTTGCAATGAAAGAGGATGAAGAACCTCGTGAGCTCTTTCGAAGAGTGACCAAACTTGCGGTCGCACTCCGAGATCATGGGAGTAAGGACACGGATGACAACTGGATCAAGCGCAAGTTCCTCAAGGCCATGATGCCCTACAACAAGGCCATGTCCTCTGTCATCCGCCAAAGACCGGACTTCCACTCCATGACCTCTAGTGAAGTGTTGGATGAGTTTATTGCAATGAACATCTTGGATAAGACCGCCGATAATGCAGTGCTTCGTTCCCAAAGGGCTAAGAAGCCCAACCTTGCTCTGAAGGCCAAGGTTATTGTGGAAGAAGAGGAAGAAGTGGAAGATGAGGAAAGCAACCCCGAAGACACCAAATTTGATTATCATGAGCACATGGCACTTGCTTCAAGAAAATTTTGGAACAAGAAGAGTTCAAGACCCAACTTCAACAAGAACAACTCCAGTGGCGTCAAGGGCAAGCAACGAGTTAGAACTTGCTTCAACTGTGGCAATGTGAGCCATTTCGTTGCGGATTGTCCTTACGAGAAGCGGGAATACAATGGTGGCAAGTTCATCCGAAAACACAAAGCCAAGTCCTTCCCCAACAAGAACAACTTCGCCAAAAGGTCTCCCACTCATGGGTTGGTGGTTCAAGAAGAATACCAAGAGGATGACGATGATAATGAAAATGAAGAAGCAATGGCCATGTCATCCGTTGCCATTGCCACGACTCCCCGGGTGTCTCTCTTTGATTCACCCAACGAAAACATCACCGCCAAATGCCTCATGGCTAAAGCTTCAAACAAGGTAACCCCCAACATTAAAACCACCATCATTCCTAATCCCTCCATGGAGGATTGCATTGATGAACATTGTGGGTCTAATGGAGAAGTGAATGAGTTTGAGTCTTTTATGAGTAAGCTCAAGGGGAAGTCCAAGAAGCACTTTGTTGCTCTCTTGGAACAACTTGGTGAGGCCAATGACATGATCGAGGCTCACGAAGAAACCATCTGTAAGATGGAAGGTCATAGTCGTGATTATGCCGATGAGATATCGGATCTCTCTAATGCTCTAGAGGAAGAGCGTGTGCATCGTTTGACTCTTGAGGAGTCACACAATGATGACCATGCTAAGTTAAAGAAAGATCTTGATCATGCTCTTGTCATGTCTCGTGTGCTAACTTCTGAGAAGGCTAAACTTGGGGTTGATCATGCTAGACTCGAAGAGGAGTTTGAGATACTTGACAAGGCTCACAAGGTCTTGAAGGGTACTCATGCTAGCCTCAAAGAGTCTCATGCTCAACTCCAAGTTAAGCTAATCAAGGAAAAGGCCACCTTTCCTCATATGGTATTAATTGATAATGCATGTGCTACTAACCCAGGTTGTGAGCATGTGCATCTTGTGGAGGAAAATGCCAAGCTGAAGGATCAACTTGAGAAAGGCCTTGTGTCTTGCATTCAAGGTGAGAAAAACCTCAACGACCTTTTGAGCAATCAAAAGGAAGTTGTGGCCAAGGAAGGAATTGGGTTTGCACCCAAGTCCAAGAGCAAGAAGAAGAAGAACAACAAGACCAATCGTCCTCCACCTCTCAAACAAACGTTTGTGAAAGAGGGAGAGGGTGCTCCTGAGAAGAAGAAGGAGAAAGTGAAGGGAGTTGATGTCCAAAAGGGCAAAAGCATTTCCTCAAACAAAGCCGGCGACTTTAACCCGTCATATGTGTTGTGCCGTGCTAGTGATGGACATGTTTATGCTCGATTTGTTGGTTCTTCTTTTGAGTACATTGAATGGTCTATTTGGGTTCCTAAGACCCTTGTTACTAACATCAAAAGACCCATTACTAAATGGGTACCTAAAACCAAGCATTGATCTCGCGTAGGTGTTTGCTTCCGGTGGGGGATCATGGTTGCTCGATAGTGGAGCAACAAATCATATGACCGGAAGCAAGGACTTGGTGGTGGACGTGCAAGAGATTCCATCTATGCCCACCAATGTTGAGTGGGATGATGCATCACATTCTAAGGTATTGGGTCTCGGCAAGGTTGTCATTTCTCATGATCTAACGATCGAGAAAGTCATGCTTGTTGAGTCCCTTGCATACAATTTGCTTTCCGTTCGTCAACTTGCACTCATGGGCTTTGCTACATTCTTTGACATTGATACCGTGGCCCTCTTGTGGAGCAAGACTCTTAAAGTAGCCTTTGTTGGGCATGTCGAGAACGGTCTTTATGTGATTAACTTTTCGGAGCGACCCACTAAGACCGCGACATGCCTAATGGCTAAAGTTGACGTGGGATGGCTTTGGCATCGCCGTTTAGCCCATGTCAATATGAGATCTTTGCAAAGTCTTCTCAAGGGGGACCATGTCCGTGGACTAACAAACGTTAGCTTTGCCAAAGATCGTGCTTGCAGTGCTTGTATCGAAGGGAAGCTTCATGAAAAGGCTCACCCTCCATCTATCATCATCTACTCGAAGAGGCCCTTGGAGCTCCTTCACATGGATCTCTTTCGGCCTCCATCTTTTGATAGTCTTGGAGGAAGAAAGTATTGCTTGGTGATTGTGTATGACTATTCAAGATACACTTGGGTATACTTCTTCAAGAAGAAGAGTGAGACTCAACAAACCATCATCAACTTTGCAAATGAAGCTCAATGTAAACGTGATGCAAAGATCTTGACAATAAGAAGTGACAACGGCAGCGAGTTCAAGAACTACACCTTGGATGAGTTTCTCAGTGATGAGGGGATCAAGCATCAATATGCTGCTCCTTATACCCCTCAACAAAATGGTGTAGAGGAGAGGAAGAACCGGACGTTGATGGATGCGGCAAGGACCATGATGGCGGAGTTCAAGTCTCCATACAACTTTTGGGCCGAAGCCATCAACACCGCATGTCATGCATCCAATCGGCTCTATCTCCGCAAAGGCTTGAACAAGACTCCTTATGAGATACTCACCGGCAACAAGCCCAACCTCAAGTACTTCCGGGTGTTCGGTTGTAAGTGTTTCATTCTCAAGGAAGGTGTTCGTTTGTCTAAATTCGAGGCTAGAGCTCATGAGGGCATATTTGTTGGTTATGCTACAAACTCTCATGCTTACCGTGTCCTCAACAAGTCCACCGGACTCATTGAGGAGACGTGTAACGTGGAGTTTGACGAAAATAATGGCTCCCAAGTGGAGCAAAGTGGTACTTGTGACGCAGGTGATGAAATTCCTCCCCAAGCCATAAGAAGAATGGGTATTGGTCAAATTCTACCCATTGAGGAACCCCTTGTGGCCGAAGGAGAAGGACAATGCTCTACTCAAGTAGAGCCATCACCTCATCAAGACCCACACGCTTCCGAAGAACAAAGTGAAGGCCCTCAACCTCGTGAACAAGACCAAGGGCAAGATCAATCTCAAGATGGTGGTGAACCTCTAAATGATGCCCAAGGTCATGTTCTCCCCCTCGACCAAGTTCAAGATCAAGAGCAATCTCAAGATCAAGAACAAGCTCAAGACGGCGCTCAAGATGATCAAGTCAACCCTCCTCCTTCCACATCCGAGGAGGAATTAGAGCGTCGTGCCGCAAAGATTGCTTCCAAGCTCACCACCCAAGGCCATCTCATGGAAAATGTGGTTGGAAGTCTAAGAAAGGGGGTAAGCACTCGTAGACAATTAGCAAACTATTGTGAACATCACGCGTTTGTCTCTTGTGTTGAACCCCAAAAGGTCTATGAGGCGCTCGAAGACTCGGATTGGCTCAATGCCATGCATGAAGAACTCAACAACTTTGAGTACAACAAAGTGTGGAGATTGGTGCCAAGGCCATCGGGGAACCACAACGTCATTGGAACCAAGTGGATCTTCAAGAACAAGCAAGATGCTCATGGGAACATCATTCGCAACAAGGCGAGATTGGTAGCACAAGGCTACTCCCAAGTCGAGGGTATCGACTACGGTGAAACCTTTGCTCCCGTTGCTCATCTTGAATCCATTCGTTTGTTGATTGCATATGCTTCCCATCACAACTTTAAGTTGCAACAAATGGATGTGAAAAGTGCTTTTCTTAATGGCCCCATTAATGAGTTGGTCTATGTCAAGCAACCCCCCGGGTTCGAGGACCCCTACTTTCCGGATCATGTGTATCAACTCGATAAGGCACTCTATGGCCTTAAACAAGCCCCACGTGCGTGGTATGATCACCTTACCGAGTTGCTACAAGATCGTGGATTTGAAGTAGGACAAATCGACCCCACTCTTTTTACTAAGAAGGTCAACGGGGAGTTGTTTGTATGCCAACTATATGTTGATGATATTATCTTTGGTTCTCCTAACAAAACTTTCAATGAAGAATTTGCTGCTCTCATGACCTCCAAGTTTAAGATGTCCTCGATGGGAGAGTTGAAGTTCTTCCTTGGTTTCGACATCAAACAAAGAAGAGAAGGAACCTTCATCAACCAAGCCAAATACACTCAAGACATGCTTAAAAGATTCAAGCTAAGTGATGTCAAGCCGGCTACTACACCAATGCCTACCAAGTGCCAACTTGACATCGATCCCAATGGTAAAGCGGTGGATCAAAAGGTATATCGCTCCATGATTGGCTCCTTGCTTTACCTTTGTGCATCTAGACCGGATATCATGTTGAGTGTGGGGATGTGTGCACGTTTCCAAGCCGCACCAAAGGAAAGTCACTATGTGGCGGTCAAGCGAATCTTTCCATATTTGGCTCATACCCCAAACTTTGGCTTATAGTACCCAAGAGGAGCAAACTTCAAGCTTGAAGGGTTCACAGATTCCGATTGGGCGGGAGACAAAGTGGATAGGAAGTCCACTTCTGGAGGGTGCCAATTTCTTGGTTGCTCTTTGGTAAGTTGGTCTTCCAAGAAGCAAAGTTGTGTGTCTCTCTCGTCCACCGAAGCGGAGTATGTGGCGGCCGGTAGTTGTTGTGCTCAACTCCTATGGATGAGGCAAACTTCAAAGGAGTACGGTGTCATTTGTGACAAAGTGCCTCTTTGGTGTGACAATGAAGGTGTCATCAAGATTTCTCTCAACCCGGTGCAACACTTCAAGACGAAGCACATTGAGATTCGGTATCACTTCATCCGGGATCACATTAGGCGAGGGGAGATCGAGCTCAAGTATGTCAACACTCATGATAACCTTGCAGATATTTTCACGAAGCCCTTGGATGAAGCAAGATTTCGCGAGTTAAGGTTTATATCATTGATTTGAGCAATGTGACTTGAAACCGTGCACCCCCCACCACACTCAACTTGTTGTCTCGTTTAGGTGTAGGCATGGACATAGGGGGAGTGTTGTTCTCTCAATGAACTCTCCCTCCCCCCGTTATGCATAAATAGATCATATCTTTCACATTAGCCATTTTTGATGGTACTTGTGCTTCAAAGACGAGTTTTGGTCATGGGCCCAAGGATAATTCTTCGCGGTGCCATACCATCCAACTCAAACATAGGTGGCTTCGGCCGCCGCCCTCTCTTTTCGAGAGACTGTGTCGCTTAGTGGTTTCCTGCTGTTCTCCTTGTGGTTTCTTGTGTGTGAAAGTTCTCGTGCAAAGGCGTTTTCCTCTCGTGTTTGAAACCTGCAGTGTCTTGAGCTCACGGTACTACCGTGGCAGGCCACGGTACTACCGCAGCCAGCCACGGTACTACCGCTGGTAGGAGCATGGTACTACCGTGCCCACGCGGCAGTAATTTTTTACTGCCGCCTGGTTGAGCGGTACTACCGCCTCGGCGCGGTACTTTCGCCCGAGCGGTACTACCGCGATTATACGCGGTACTACCGCGTCGGTTCGAGCGCGTGGGGATAAGGACGGGCAGGGGGAGTTCTAACTCCCCATACCCATTCGTGTCCTCTCTCTCCACGTTGTCTCTTCCTCTCCCGTGCTCAAGAACGGAGTCGGCGTTCGTCGCCGGATCTCCTCCACCGGCTGCCCTCCCGTGATTCTGACCGGTGGGATCGTTCCCCAGCACGTGCTCTTGCTATGGACCAAGGTTTTTCCCCAACTCCCTCTCCTTTTGATTGTGTTTGGTGCTTTTAGGTTTTGGGGGAGGCTTGTGTGTTCTTGAGATTCATAGGCTTAATCTCTGCAAGAATAGGATGAAGGAGTGTGGTATTGCATAGGATTTATACTTGTATTGTTGTCTTACGCTAGATCGGATCACCGTAGCACCGCCATGGTTTCGCGGTTCTTTTCAGATTCAACTCACGTGTTCGATCTGACGCGATGCGGTACTACCGCCCGTATGGCGCGGTACTACCGCTCACACGGTACTACCGCCCCATGGGTGCGGTACTACCGTGCCCCGTGCGGTACTAAGAGCTTACTACCGCTCCAGCCACGGTACTACCGTGACCTCGCACGGTACTACCGTGACCTCGCACGGTACTACCGTGACCTCGCACGGTACTACCGCATCTGGAGCTGTACTAACCCTTAGTACCGCAGACAATGGCAGTTCTACCATGGCCCACATCTATCGCATGACAACTTTCTCGTATGCCTTCTATGAGTTTCCTGTGCTGTTTTTCTTGACCTTTGCATTGATCCTCTTCATTTTTTTTGGTGCTTTGCGTGTGTGTCTCAGGTGGTGGCTCTCGCCGGTCCAATCCCATTCGTGACACTGGCTCCAAGCGTCTGTGCAACCCAGGAGAAGTTCCAGAGGGATCATCTGCGTCCAAGCGCAATGTCAAGACCACAGCCAGCAAGCAGAAGGAGCCCGCTAAGGGCATGGATGAGATCGCCCAAGCTGATTATGTCTGTCTCAGGCAGCTTCACCCTTATGTGCACCCGCGTGCCAACTTCAGAGGCTGTGAGCTATTCTGGAACAAGCAACAGGTCAACATATATCTGGATGTCATCAAGAACAAGAAGAACAACTATGTGGAGGTGAAATGGATTGATATGCATCACATGAGGAAGGACAAGTTTCGTGACTACTTTGGAGAGGCTCTGGACTTGGTGGAGCAGTTTGGTATTGAGCATGTGATTACCTTCCACCTCGACTATGACCCTGAGCTTATCTGTCAGTTCTTTGCCTCAGTCTACTTTCACTCCGATGAGGAACGGAGGATGACCTAGATGACCAACGGCCGTAAGCTGACTGCTACATGGAAGGAGTTCATGGATCTCCTCCAGGTTTCTGATGATGGACTCAACACTCCAGTGGGTGTTCGCCCCCATGCCAATGCTGATTCTTCCAGCAAGGACAAACTTGCCCCTTTCATGGTTGAGAAGACACTCGCCAATGGCAAGAAAACTTTGGTGCTCAACTCCTTCCTGGATATCATGTATCGCATCTTCCGCAACACCTTGCTCCCTCGCATCGGTGATAAAGACAAGGTTCATGCCTATATGGTGGACATGATGCTCATCTGCGAGGATGCTCGTTCGTCTCAGTCATAGCCACTTGATGTCTCACACATTATGTGGTGTGAGCTCCGGTTTGCAGTGTTTACCTGCAAGGTCCCTATCTATGGGCCCTATCTGTTTCTGCTACTTTCGAAGACTTGGGAAAGATGTATCCTGAGGATGAGTTTCTGGCTCCTGACTGGGTTCGCCATGAGCCCATCTGCCTGCGTATCAAACCCAACTGGGCCAACACCACTACTCGCGCCGAGGCGACTGCTGCTAGAACTGCTGTTGATGAGGAGGCTGCTGGCGCCGAGGATGCTTCTGAGGGCCATTCTGCTAGGCCCTCCCAGAGTGCTTCTAGGCCATCGTGGGCCAAGAAGTTGAAGGATAAGTTGAAGTCTCTTTTCTGCATGCAAGCCAAGGGGCAGTACAGGACTCACGTGGAGTCCAAGGAGAGTCGTCGCCGGCACAACCAGATCTTGCAGCTCTATGGTGAAAATGTGTCTGGCGGGTCTGAGGAGCGCATCACTCCCGAAGCCGAGTGGATGGAGAAGCAAGGCTACCGGTGGACTAATTCTGAGGAGGATGTTGAGGAGTCCATTCCAGCTGCAGAGGCGTCTGACGGAGAGGATTGGGACGACTTCTCTGCTTGAGCCACCTCTTGTGTGTGTAGGTGTCCTCTCTGCCTTTTTGGCGTCTCGATGCCAAAGGGGGAGAGAGTGTAGGGATTTGCGCGTTTGCGAGTCGTGTGGTTGCGTTTGCTGCTTTCTCAGTTGAACTATTTGCTGCTTTCTCGCTTGAACCTTGGTTACCGTACTTCGTATGGTGTAAGACATATGCACTCTATCTATCCTAGCAAGCTTGTGTTATTTTGTGCTATCTTTATGCTATGCTATGCTTATTATCATGCCTTGGTCTCTAAAATATAGGGGGAGTGTTGATCCTAGTTTGTGTGCCTTGCAGTCCAAAGCATTCATCTAAAGTGCACACATCTAGGGGGAGCCCGTCTATATTTTAGAGAGGTGGGTTTGCCCCTGCTCTCAATTATCTTATCTATGTGCAAATCCCATGTTGTCATCAATCCACCAAAAAGGGGGAGATTGTAAGGGCATGTTTTTCCCTGAGGTGTTTTGGTGATTGATGACAATACTTTTGCGGACTAATCGTGTGCCTTGAGTCTCTCAGATACTTCATCACTGGGCACGAGACGATTCGGTGCCCCTCGGAGACTATTGAAGTCGGTGTCGTCCTACGTTTCTCTTTGGTGGATTTGAGTCGTAGGAGAGCCGTACTTTTAAGAGGGGGTCTGCGTCGGAAAGGTTTGGGTGAAATCAACACGTACACTTGTCTCCCCTTTCCCTGCACTTTGGAGCTGCCCTTCGTTATCTTGGTTGTGCGGAAACCTGGCGACTACTGCTGTACTTGCGGTAGTACTGCAGGTACAAGCGGTAGTACTGCTGGGTGTCACGGTAGTACCGCTCCTCCTGAGCGGTAGTACCGCAGCACCCAGGCCTTGTGCCGCTCCGGTGCGGTAGTAGGGGCGGATGTAATTTTTTACATCCGCGCCCACCACGGTAGTACCGCTCGTCCAGCGCGGTAGTACCGCGGGGGCCCACGGTAGTACCGCTCCCTGGGAGCCGTAGTACCGTGGCCCTCCTACCTAGTACCGCTGAGCCATGGTAGTAGGCGCGGATGTAATTTTTTACATCCACGCCCGCCACGATAGTACCGCGCCCTGCGTGCGGTAGTACCGCGTAGGGTTTTTGCACCACCCCAGTTTCAGCGGAAGTAGGCACGGATGTAATTTATTTCATCCGCGCCCTTCCTAGGCCGTGACTCTCTTGCCTTGCGGTAGTACCGCAAGGGGGAGCAGTAGTACCGCACCAGTGGTAGTACTGCCCCTCAGTCAAGCCAGTTCCGGCCTGTGCTGCTGCCGCGGTAGTACTGTGGTCATCCACGGTAGTACCGCGCAGCCTCACGGTAGTACCGCGCCCCTGGAGCGGTAGTACTGTGTGTCGTGGGCTGAACTTGTTAGATAACGGTTGGATTTTTCCATGACTATATAAGGGGTGTCTTCTACCTCTAGTAGGTTACCTCTTCCACCTCTAAGCTCCATTGTTGCTCCAAGCTCCATTTTTGCCCGATCTGTCTCCCTAGCCAATCAAACTTGTTGATTTGCTCGGGATTGGGTGACAAGGGCCCGATCTACACTTCCACCACAGGATATTTGATTTCCCCCACTTATCCCTTGCGGATCTTGTTACTCTTGGGTGTTGAGCACCCTAGACGGTTGAGGTCACCTCGAAGCCATACTCCATTGTGGTGAAGCTTCGTGGTGTTGTTGTTGTTGGGAGCCTCCGTTTGTTGTGGAGATTGCCCCAACCTTGCTTGTAAAGGTCCGATCACCGCCTTCAAGAGCACCAATAGTGGAATCACGGCATCTCGCATTGTGTGAGGGAGTGAGGAGAATACGGTGGCCCTAGTGGCTTCTTGGGGAGCATTGTGCCTCCACACTGCTCCAACGGAGACGTACTTCCCCTTAAAAGGAAGGAACTCCGATAACACATCCTCGTCTCCACCGGCTCCACTCTTGGTTATCTCGTGCCTTTACTTTTGCTAGCCTACTTATTGTCATTCTTTACTTGCTTGTGTGCTAGTTGTCATTGCATCATATAGGTTGCTCACTTAGTTGCACATCTAGACAACCTATTTTGTTGCAAAGTTTAATTTGACTAAGAAAAGCTTAAAAATTGTTAGTTACCTATTCACCCCCCTCTAGTCAACCATATCGATCCTTTCACCAACCAGGAGCATGTTGTGCAGCAGACACCTGCAAAGAGGAGCATTCTAAGAAGCAGAGACTCCACTAAGCAGATTGTGCAGGTAACGACGAAAACTTCAAACGCTGGTTTTGAACGTACGTGGAAGTTTTACGTGCTAATTCTTTGTAATACTCTTACATGCCTCTAATTATTTTTTGCTTCGAAGACACAATTGTCCACAAAAGGTGCAGAGCGGGCGTTGTGACGCTGCAGCGTTTGATGGCGGTCATAATGAAGGGTACAGGGTAATAGAATTTGCCTTGATGCAAGCAGAAGGATCATTGGCAACAAAAGCATTAGTGTTCAAGGATTCGGTACGGTCTGCGTAGGCAAGAAGAGTCCAACGACAAAATCAAACATAGGAGTAATAAACTTTACTGTTCAGCAGCACCAGGAAGCAATACAGGTGACAGCAAATACGAACGTGCAACAACATTTAAAGCAAATGCATATTTTTTGTGAGCAATTTTTTCTTTGTTTTATTCTGGTATATTTAAATTGTAGTATCTTGCACACGCAGGTGTACGAGCAAGGAAGCAAGTATCACGGTAGTCCATGGATTGATGAAAACATAAGGCAAGGTCCTTTGAAAGGATCACCTCCGGCGTTCAACATGAGGGGTCCTTCCAAAGGATCTCCGATGGCATTCAGAATAGTCAGCAAAATTACCAATGCACGGAAGTTGTCGCCAAGATTTGCTGGCCAAGAGAGGCATGGGAAAACAAAGGTGGCGTCTGAACTATGCTTTTTCAATTCAACGCACAAATAGTTTTATGAAAGAACAGGGTAAAGTGCAAAACAGGAGGACGACTGTCCGTCTTGTGCGGCTGTATATGCAGTTGTTCTATTGTATAGGATGTTGTTGTGCCTCTCCGGTTGTATGGTGTAAGCAGAAGCACATCTGTGCCTGTTTGTCCAGATGTGTGTGTAGCATGGTCACGTTCGTGTTGCTGGGTGTAATGTGAACAGTGCCTCTGGTGTACCGCTTATTAGAAATTAAAAAAAATGCATATGCTGCTCTGGATATCTAATTCTGTTTCGTGCTATGTGTTCAGGATTTGGCGGAGGGGATAACAGATGAGGCAAAGAAATATCATAGTTCTCCATCCATTTCGAAAGGAACGCAACGTTCAGAGCAGCAAGTAGCGTGCAGCGCCAGCACGAATTGCATTGTAGAAGCAACATAGTCCCTTGGTTGCACGAGTGCCAGAGAAACAGGGGGCAGCATTGTACAATGCGACAGTGGAGACGCAGAGTCATTTATGGATTTGTCCGTGCCATGCAGAAATGACGCTGCTGCGTGTGATAAACAACAGAGCAGCAGCAGCTCCGCTGTAAGTGGACCTGTGGCTGGCGATGAAACTGATGTCGTCAGAAGTGAATGCGATCAGATGAATGAATACACGGTAGACAGAATCACCATGGCGCCGCCGACCATTGTAGATAAAGAAATGGACGACATGTTCAAAGAAGGCATATACCCAACGATTCAGGAGGTCACCGAAGCGCTCGAACCAGAGGGTGGTATGGTATTTGGATCATTGGATGAGTTCTTTTTCTTCTTCTGCAGATATGCGAGAAAGGTTGGCTTTGCTTCCAAGCGATCAACGAGCAGAAGATTGACATATGATCAGCAGCTTGACAAGCAGGTGTTTCAGTGCACCAAGGAAGGGCAGAATAAAACAACTGAGAGACATGTTAAGGAGAGAAGGAGCAATTGCTTGATCCGGACAAGCTGCCCAGTCCAAATAACAGCCAAGAGGGATGCAGATAGGAGGAAATGGTATCTGAAGAACATGCACCTAGAGCACAACCACCAACTTCACCCATCAGATTGGATGCTGAAGTTCATGAGATGCTATAAGAAGATGACACCTCAGGAGAAATTCTTTATACAAGTGCCGCAGAAGGCGAGGTTAGAATCGAGGCAGGTTATGCAGATTTTTACTGCCATGGGGACACCAAGGCAAGAAATTATGTTCGACACGATTGACATAAGTAATATTGCATGCCGTGGCAGGGCTGGAGAGCGTGGCACTGATATCGAGGACACCATGAAACTGTTTGCCCATATGCAGAGGCGGAGGCCGGGATTCCACCATGTGGAAGAGACAGAGAACAATGTAGTGCGGAGCCTGTTTTGGACAGACTCCTTGTGCAAGATGAATTATGATCTATATGGAGATTTCATGTCTTTTGACACGACATTCTCTACGAATATATATGGCTTGCCATTTGCACCATTTATAGGTGTCGACAACCATAGGTCGACCATCCTGTTTGGACTAGGCCTTTTGAAAGATGAGAAAATAGGGTCATTCAAGTGGCTCCTGAGCATGTTTGTCGAGGCAATGGGAGGTAAAGAGCCGAAATACATAATAACAGACCAGGACCAGGCGATGAAGACTGCAATAAAGGAAGCTCTTCCGAGAACGAGGTACAGGTTCTGCTGGTGGCTTATTAAGAAGAACCCGAAGGAAAATAATGCAGTAGTGTTTGCGCATCACCCAGGGATGTCTGATGATTTATTTTGAATAGTCAAAAACTCACTAAATCAAGACGAGTTTGAGCGTGCTTGGAAAGCAGCAATTTCAGTGCACAAGGCGGAAGGCAACAAACACTTGAACACGCTATGGGAAATCCAAAATTTTTCAGTGCCGGCTTACTTCAAGGACTGCTTCTATCCTTTCTCGTCAACAACCACTCGCAGTGAGAGCACGAATTCGATGTGGAAGAATTACGTCGACCACAGTGACACTATAAAAAGGTTTGTTGATGCGTATCACATGATTTAGCAAAATTGCCTCGCCACGCTTGACAAGAAAAGACACCAAACAGAAGAGAAGGCGCCATCACTAGAGACGGGTTTTCCGATTGAAAGATAGGCAAGTCAAGTACACACCAATGAAATTTTTAGGAAATTCCAGCTAGAGCTACGGAACCGGACTTACTTCAAGTGCTCTGACCTGGCAAAGGGGAGGCAGTATTTTTTTAAAAAGGATTACTGAGCCTGGAGAAAAAGTGTGGAAACCATATCCGGGCGAGGAATTTCAGAGGTCTGAGTTCAGGGTAGATGTGATGAGCAAAAAGAAATATACAGTTACAGCTGCAAGAAAATGAGTAGGGATGGCATTCAGTGCTGCCATGTGCTGAAGGTGATGGACCAAATAGGCATGATCGATCAACTTCCAAAATCCTTTTTCATCCCCAGATGGACCAGGAATCTATCAGAGAGTCTGAAAGTTCTGTCTACAAGTCAAGGTGATAGCATGACCGCACAAGATGATGAAACAATGAGATTCGGGCTCGCTTACGCTGAGTTGTCGGATATCTGTTCAAATGCTTGCAGAAAAGAGAAGGCATATAGTGTTCTACGTGACTGTACGGTAGATATGAAAATAAAAGTCATGGCGGCACTTGCTGAGGAACCAGACACAGGCATTCTTGCCAAAACTCTCAAGAACGCTCCCATGAGTGGCTCAAAGGGCACGGAAAAAGGAGATCGAATCAAAGCTGGTTCTGAGAAGAAAGGAAAAGGCAACAAAGCCATATCCAAGTGCGGCCATTGTCGAGTAAAGGGTCACAGGAAAACAAACTGCCCGGATAACCCAGAAGTACAGGAGAGGATGAGGATTGAAGAGGAGAAGAGGAAATCGCAGCAGGAGAAGAGGGCAAGGTCAATGAAATGGCCGACAACACCGACAACACCATCGAGGACATCAAACGGCTCAGGACAATGCACTCCAAGCCCAGGAGGAAGACATCAGACGCCAGCAACTCCAACGACCCCACTGACAGCAGGGAGCATTTACCAAAGTCTTGCATCTACGCCAGAATCGAACATCACACAAACCAGGCACACAGAATGCATGCAGGGAAGCCCAGGACAAGGCACGGAATTTGCGCAGTCCATTTTCAGAAAGGAAAGGTCTGAGTGGAGACTTTTTGGTACCGGAGAGCGGTACGAAATAAAAAAAATTAAAATGTAATAATGCAGCCTAAACAGGGTGTAAGCAAAAAACAGTGATGACCGCAATCTTTCACTTTGTTTTTATGTATGAATGTTAATATTGCAGGCAAATAGGTTGAATAGGTATGTGGAAGGGTGGGTTTGCACAAGTGTCGAGAAGGAAGAATGGATCGCTGAACATTCAAAAACAAGGCTGCACGTGGAGCGATGAAATAGCAAGTGATCTGTGTGGAGGGCGGGCTGGTGTCGATTGTTTATTTTCTTGTTGTGTGGTTATAAGAATGGCTTGTAAGTTAATTTTCTGCAGTCATAGAAAGAAAACAAATTTAAATAAGAATGCCTTTTGTTTCTTTATGTATTTTTACTCGGTGGAGAAAAATATCAGAGGCACAGGTTTCCTTGTTATTTTCCGCAGCCGCGTCGGTTTTTGAACGTGGATGTTGTAAGCATACAAGCATGCTTCTCTGCTGCGTGACAGAGAGATAAAAATAACCGAAGGGAACGGGTAGCCACGGCCATGCCACCGGTGAATGTTCAACCGTGACTCTCACGGTTGCATGGTAAACACACGGATGTGACTCTATGTAATACCACACCATGCCTCCACGTGTTTACGTCTCGTTTCTCTCCATTTGAACAAGTCGACGAGATCGTTCGGAAGTCAGACACTAGTTTACATGACTCTATATAATACCGCACGATGCCTTTGTGTGCTGCCCACCCGTGCTTCCGGTGTGGAACAGATTCTTTTAATGTATGTATGTGCCGTAAAAAATTAAAACTCGGAGGGGCCCACCCGTTCCTGGTCTGCGTGTTCAACAGTGCATATTGTATAATCAAAGCCGTGACTGTTCAACAGTGCATCTGTACAACCATGATTTCACCTTGTCGTGGCATCATGACGTTTGTTCTCTTCCCAAAAAGCGTGCCTTCCACAGCCGTCCTACTGTGCGCCTGACAAAGGAGCAACGCCAACTGATAGAGTGCTTCTTCTATTACTAAAAGCGTGGCCCTCTTTGCTTCACTTCCGTGCATTTGACAGTTGCTCCTTGGTACAGAACCATGGTTGTACAGAGTTCTTGCCCGTGCTTTTAAGGACAGTATCTCTCGGATCGTCCATTCATTTTCTCAGAAAGTAAACTGTGAGGGTTCACATCTGAACCCAATTCCGTTGTGTTTCTGCAGTAAACGCTTGTACGTGACTCTATGTAATACCACAACATCCCTCCACTGGTTCACGTCCATGCCTCTCCGTCTGAACGAGTCGACGGAATCGTTCGGAACACAGACACGAGCTAACATCCTCTATATAACATCACACGATGTCTTTGTGTGCTGCCCACCCGTGCTTCCGGCGTGGAACATATTATTTTAATGTACGTACGTGCCGTAAAAAAATTAAAACACGGAGGGGCACGCCCGTGCCTGGTCTGCGTGTTCAACAGTGCATCTCGCATAATCAAAGCCGTGACTGTATTTAATGTTTCAAGCAGCCATCTACAATTTACGAGAAAAATAAAGGAGAGGTAATTAATCTGTACCTTTCCCGTCCCTCTTAGTATTTAAGTTATTTCATGGGTGGACAAGTTATAATCCATTTTTCCAGATCCACCTCACTGAGCACTTGTCGTGTGCAGTGCGACCCCTGCAATGGAGATGGAGATGGAGACTGAATGTGCTACTCCTAGCTCCAAGAGGGCGAGAGTGGCGCCATCGGCGACGTTGCCTTCTGGTGGGGTGTTTGTCATCGTAGGGGAGGGAAGCGGCAAGTGTGCTCTTCCTCGATCCAAGGATGAAGAAGAGGGGTCTCGTCTGGACCTCATCAGCGACCTCCCGGACGCCGTCCTAGGTGAGATCATCTTTCGTCCCCCCCTCAAGGAGGGCATCCGTACTTGAATCCTCACTTGTAGGTGGTGTCCTTTATGGCTCACCGCTCCTTTGAATCTCAACTGTCGCGAGATCTCTCTTGCCTGTCTTTTTAACGATGGAGAAACAGTTCATATTGCCATCCTCTTGAAGCTGTCCGCCGTCACCGAGGCCGTCTTCAGATTTTATACCAGAACTCAGTGCTCCCGATATTCTGTCGTTAATGTTGTCAGTCTTCCGGAATTCATCCTGTCCAGTCATCCCGGCTCAGTAAGCTGCCTCTCTATCCCGGCGTGCTACCTGCGGTGCAGACCTGCCATCTTTGCTTCCTGGCTCCGATCGTCAAAGCTCAACAATCTCCAGATTCTTGAGTTCTATTATCTGTTCCCAGGATTCGCGATGCAAGATGTCACACCACTGGATGTATTCATCGTGCCCTCAACCCCGAAGTCCGTGTTTAGGTTTTCCTCCTCTTTGCACACACTCGGCTTTGCTCTTTGCCATATACAAGACAATTATGCAGGGAAGCTTAAGCTACCGCTGGTGAAAAGACTATCGCTTGTGGAAGTTCTTATATCAGAGGTCTCGCTTCAAAGCATAGTCCACTCTAGTTGCCCTGCACTTGAGTCTCTGCTGCTTATTTTCAGTGGGGGAGTTCGTCGCATCACAAAAAACACGTATAACCTTGTAAGCATTGGCATTTGTTGTCACTACGGAAAACTCATTATTGAGGATTCGCCTTCGCTTCAACGGTTGATCCGCGATAAAGAGGACGATCACTATTTGATTATTGTTGTCTCTGCACCTAAACTGGGGATGCTAGGTGAATTCACGTTCCGATGTTAGTTCCATTAATTTGTTGAAATATGTTCTTTGCTTCATGCAGGGTGAGGATTTGGAGGTAACCGGTGTCTCTGCACCTGATCCGTATCCACGTCGTCTCACATGTCTTGCGGTGTTGAGTTTTGACAATACGTCCAGCTTCATCTTGTTTGAGAGGAAACCAATCTTATTTCGTCCAACCTTTAATCTATTAGTTTTGTGATGTATCTTCTGTTAATTTTTATGAAGCGTTTTGGGGCAGTCAGTCTTACAACAATGCGGCAATCTGTCAAGACCTTGTTCATCTACATGGATTATAAGGTGGACATTGTCGTTGAATTGCTGCAGTGATTTCCAAAACTGGAGAACTTGTCTGTCGAGGTGATGATCTTGAGAAATTTGCATACAGTAGTTCTCCTTCCATTTAGAAATGTTTATGTTAAAGTTGACTTAAGTGGATACATACATACATACATATCTTTTTCTATGGACGCTAAGTATTTTCAACCTTTCATGTATTTTTTAGGGACGGTTGATGTGTCGTTCTAAAAAAAACTTATGGCGTCATAGGCACCGACAGTTTCTCAAACATCAAGATATTTTTCTAAAGACAGTAATGCTGGAAGATTATATTCCTTGCCGGGGTAACAAGGAATTTGCGGTGTTCTTTGTTCTATGTGCAAAGGATCTGGATAGCATTGACATTAAGTTTGTGTACCCTCCCGCGGAGTTCACAGGAGTATTTTACGAGGAGCAGCAAAGGGTTCTGAAGTGGCACAATAAGGCTTCTAAACATGATCGTCTTCGATTATTACCAAGTTGCACGCACGTGCGTCAGTATTTACAAAATAGGAGTGTTGAATATCTCGATTTGATGGATCCATTCAGATGTTCATGCTGAAGAACAGGTCTTGAGATGGTTGCTCGTGTTCTTGGGAGTGTCTTATTGTCTTGAAGTTTTGGAGTTCGCATTTTGTGTAAACCTTGTCGAACAACTGTTGTTCTGTTTGCACTATTTGTATGCTTTGTTTGTCTTTGTTGTCCTTGAGGAGCCACGAAGGAGCTTGCAACTGATGAAATCAGTCTACCTTTCTGTATTTTTATGTTTATGCTACTTTATGTCATAGTCGCCAGTCATGTGGAAATGTGCCAATAAACGTGTGCCCCTTTCTATCTCTCGAATGGGCTGTTACGTGTCTCACAGAGTAAGCAGAAAGTGTTGACATATAAACCCTATTGTGTTAGGTTTCCGTAATAAACGCACATACGTGGCCATGCCTCCGTGGTCGTCACGTGCGTGCCTCTTCTTCTGACCGAGTCCACCGAGCCATTCGAAATACAAACATAAAATCTTTGTGCGTGACTGTATATAATAGCTCTCCATGCCTTTAAGCGCTTTATGCCCGTGCTTGCGACCTTGAAACACAGACATGCACGAACGTCCATGCCTTTATCGAATAATATACGTAGAATCAATAAAGAAGCGTTACGCGACTCAATACGGAGCCGTGTCCTTATGGAATTCAGGTTCGTGCTTTTAAATATAAGGAGTCAGCGTCTCTAACGTAGGGCATTCCACGACTCACAGAGTGAGCGTCTGTGGCTGTGCGTAACACAAAGGTTCAGTTCTGTGGGCTAAACACCCCATCTCCATCTGATCGAGTCACAGGCGGGCATGATTCTATGTAATACCACGAACCATGCCCTTGAGCGTTGCATGTTGGTGCCTATGAGCCGAAACATTCGTGCCTCTCCGTCTGAACGAGTCGACGGTATCATTCGGAACACAAACCCAAGCGAACATGACTCTATACAATATGACACCATGCTTTGTTGGGCTGTCCACCCGTGCCTGTGTATGTTTTCTTCCACAATAGTGAAGGAAAATGACCGTTCTTTGTTTTCCACCGCAACAGTGAAGGAAAGATATAATTTATAGTTGTCGTCCAATTGGTCGACGTGCCCTCCCCTCCTTTCCTCACATGCTGGATTTGCACGCAGTGAAGATCTAGTAGGTTTTCAGATCCACGCCACATATAGCGGTGCTCGCAGGCGACGCGAATCCAGCAACAGAGACGGGGATGGAGATCTGGTGAGGTGCCCCAAGGAACAAGAAGGCGAGGTTCGGGCCACCGGCAACTTCGTCCTCTAGCGGCATGGCAGTGGAGGCCAGAAGCGGCGCAGGCCCGCTAAGTGGTTCCGAGAAGCAGGAGTCTTGCCCGGACCGCATTAGCGACCTCCCAAACTGTGTCCTCGGTGAGATCATTTCCCGTCTGTCCACTAAGGAGGGCACCCACACTCAAATCCTCGCACGTCGGTGGCGCCCTCTGTGGCGCACCACTCCTCTGAATCTTGACTGCAGTGAGATCCCTGTCGGTCGTCTTTTTAAGCCTCTAGAAACAGTTCATATCGACATAGCCTTGATGCTCCCCAGCAAGGATGTCATTCGCATTAGATATTTTGGAACTCGGTGCAATTTTCAGCCTGACGTTGGTGGTTCGTGCCTTCCAGAAACCATCCTCTCTGGCCATGGGGGCACAGTCCATCGCCTCTGCATTCCCGCGTGCTACCTCCACTGCAGACCCTCTACAGTCGACGCCTGGCTTCGATCCCCAAGACTGAAGAATCTTCAGGTTCTCGAGTTCTACTACATGTTCCCACGTTTCGTGGGAAAAACCATCACACTACTGCATGAATTCTGTTTGTTCGCGGCCTCGCCACCGACTTCCATGTTGCTGTTTTCCTCGCTGCGCACCATCACATTTGCTCTTTGCCAGATACCTGATGAGTATGCACAATCGTTCAAACTTCCAGTGCTTAAGAGGCTTTCATTTTTGGAGGTTGATATATCAGACGTCTCACTGCAAAGCATAATCAACCATGGTTGCCCTGCCCTCGAGTGGCTCCTGCTTGTTTGCAATAACCTGGACCACTGCATCAGAATAAACTCAGCCAAAGTTGAACTCATCCGTATCCTTTGTGAGAATGGTGAACTCGTTGTTGAGGATGCGCCCTCACTTAAACAACTGATTCATGATATTCAGAGCCGGTAGTTGCAGATAACTATCTTCTCTGCACGTAAACTCGAGTGTCTGGGCAATTTTTACGAAGGATCTCCTGAATCCAAGATTGTTTTTGGCTCTACAGTTATCGAGGTACTCACCTTTTGCACTATATACTCTTTAGGTGCATTCGTTCCACTGCCCGAGTTTCATGCCATGTAAGCTTTTATCCATCTAGTTTTATGATATGTGCTTGGTGCAGGCTTTGTTTGTAGTCAGCCTATCAATGGTGGTTCAATCTATGAAGACCCTGCTTATCCACATGTCATTCAATCTGAACAAGGTTGTTGCCTTGATGAGATGCTTTCCTAGCCTAGAGAACTTGTTTATCGAGGTAAAATGATTTCCATTCGCATTGAAAGCACAAACAATGCATAGTGTACTATATTGGAGGCCTCTCTTTCCCCTTGTAGTCCTCAAGTATTCTCACTCTTTATGCATTTCCAGGGAGGAGTTTGCCGTGAGGAAGGTGTAACAAACAAGTGGCGCCACAAGCACCGGGTGTTTCTCAAACAGCATGACATTCATCTGAAGACAGTAATGCTGGAAAAATATGTACACTGCAACAAAAACATTGAATTTGTAACGTTATTTATTCTGAATGCAAAGGAGTTAGAGACTATGAGGCTTAAGTTTCTCTCCCCCCAAGACAACATCACTGAAGGATTTTATAAACGTCAAGAAGAGGCGCTTCAATGGGGCAACAAAGCTTCTAGAGGTGCTCGTCTTATATTGTCAGGGTATTGTAGGCATATGAACTTGGATTTAAAAGTACACATCTGGACAAACCAGTGCCCAATCATGGATTTGCCGGATCCATTGACTTGTGAATGTTGAAAATGGTTATCCGGCTGTCAAAGATAGGTGTTGTTCTGTGCTTTCCAGTTTGGATTTCCAGCTTTTACTTTATGCACTATCTGTGAGGTTGTCAGGAACTTGTTTTTGTGCTCTTGAGTCGGGAAGCAATTCAGCAGCTCAAAAAACTAACAAGTTTTAATGTTTTTGTGCACCGTCTATAAGTTTGGATTTCCTTTTGTGAATAGAGCGAGCGAATAAAATCACCTGGAACACGTAGTCACGTGTGATGTGACGGCTGTGCCTATCCAAATAACTTGTTAGCTGAAATATTTTACAATACAGAGGCGTTCGTGCCTCTTGTGCCTGTAAGACTGTGCGTCTGTTATCACTGCACGTCACTTACTTTGTGATGGACCAAACATGTATGACTGTGGAATCACGGCCGTGCCTGTGTGGCATGTAGAACAGTGCTTCTGCCATGACTACACTTACTTGGTTTTGTCCGCGTTTAAGCAGAATCATCTGCAAATCAGAGGCACAACCTTGAATCTTCTAGTAACTTAATTTTCAACGTGCCCCTGGAAAATTTTGCTGCTTGCAGAGGCAAGATGGTCGTAGAACCGTGCTTCCGGCGTCGAACAGATCCACAAAGACAGGCTTGTATAATGTGGTTCATTTCTGATGATGTTAATCAATATGCCTCCTCGTGCCTGTTGTAGTCCACTTTTTGTGCATCTCTCTATATGCGTGCGCATGTATAATGTGATTCATTTCTGATGATGTTAATCAATATGCCTCTTCGTGCCTCTTGTACCTGTAAGGGTGCGTCTGTTATCACTGCACGACACTTCCTCTATGTATGTTCGTGACCGTGTGGTGAACGTTTGGGTGGAAACATGCTGCACAACCTAGAACATAGCGTCCTGTAGAACCACGACAGTGCTATTTTCTGCAAATCGAGACGTGCTTGTGCTTTGTTTAAAAGCGTGGCCGTGCTTCATTGTGAAACAATGAAATACAGATAGCCACGAACGTCCATGTCTTTTATATTGCATAATATACGTAACACATCAAGAAAGAAGTGTGACGCAACTCAGTACGGAAACGTATGCGTAGGGAGTTCATGTCTGTGCTTTTAAATACAAGGAAATAAGATTTTAAAAACAGCGTCCCTCACAAAGGTCATTCCGTCCCTCACAGAGTAAACGCCTGTGGCTATGCGTAAGACAAAGGTTCATCTCCGTGGGATAAACGCATGTGCATCTCCGTCTGATAGAGTCACATGCTAGCGTGACTCTATGTAATACTGATGACCATGCCTTTGAGCGCTTCATGCCCGTGCCTGTGACCCGAAACACTGAAACAAACAAAGGCAGGAATGTCCACGCCTTCACACGTGCACAAGACATGACTCTAGTTGGTACAAAGAACCTTGGCTACATAGACTTGACGCCCATGCATTCAAATCGGCCATGACGTTAATGTTCACATCTGTACCCATAAACATGGAAGGAACGTGACCCAGGAAACCAAATCACGTTTGTTAACTAACTACGAGGTAACACAAGACAAAATAAGAAACTTTTAGTCCACTGCTTAATTGCTTCGGATATAGCTATCAGGGTCGCTGGTCACGAATTCCTTGATCTATTTTATCATAACGTATATGTCCAGCTTCAACTTGTCATAGTCTGGTTTCAGCTCCACCTTCGTCTTCTCATCCCAAAGATGGTACAAACTCGTGCATAGCTCTAGGATCTTTAAGAGGTGAGCTTCCGTAGCCTCCCACTTGTTCTTCACCTGCAGAAAATAGAAGGTGTCAGATTAATGGCAGGATGCACTATCATCAAGTTAGGATGAAGTTCACCACAATGATTCACGTTTCACAACTAATCCGGGTAGCCGAATGAAAGAAAGAACGAATCAAACGGAAGCAAAGTGAACTTACAGATGAGGAAGTCTTGCCAGCCGAGATCTCCTCCTGCGTCTGGTAACGGATCTCTGGAGTAGTCTCCTTCTGCGCAGCCATGGTGGAGAGTGTCAGGGAAGAGAGCAGCAAGATGAGCGGATGTCCTGTAGGCGGATAAAAGGATGATGGGGATGTGGCGAGGGTTTCGAGATTCCGTCTGGCTTATTCACGTTTCACAACTAAATCAAGTAGCCGAAGGAAAGAAAAAAGGAAATAAGCAGAAGCAGAGTGAATTTACAGACAAGGAATCGTCGCCAGGCTTGATCCCCTCCAGTGTCTGGACACGGGGTTGTGCAGTAGTGTGCTCCTGCCCAGCCATGGCGGAGAAGGTCAGGATGGAGAGCAGCAAGAGGAATGGATGGCCTGGTGGCGGGCATAGGGTGGAAGAGGGTGTGGCTAGGGTTTCGAGACCTGATTAAATAGCCGGTGCCTGGCCTCGGGCTACGAGCAAGAGCGGCGTCACCGGAGGAGACGCCTATCGGACCCTTGGGTTTTCGGAGCGGTGTCACGTGGAGTACTATGGACTGTACGTCCGTGCTTTTAAATACAAGGAAATAAGCTTTTAAAACTCATATAGGGAATTCCGTGCCTCACAGAGTAAACGCCAGTGGCTGTGCGTAAGACAAAGGTTAGCGTGACTCTATGTAATACCATCGACCATGCCTTTGAGCACTTCATGCCCGTGCCTGTGAGAATTGTGACCCCGCGTAAAATGCAATCATGCCTCTCTGGTCCGACATACCGTGCCTCCTCTGGTGATTGAGTTAAAGGAATAACATACCATGGACTGTACGTCCACACCCGAATAACATACTACGGACTGTACATCCATGGTTTTAAATGCAAGGAAATAAGCTTTTAAAAAACAACGTCTCTCATATAGGGCATTCCGTGCCTCACAAAGTAAACGCCCGTGGCTGTGCGTAAGACAAAGGTTCGCGTGACTCTATGTAATACCACCGACCATGACTTTGAGCGCTTCATGCCCGTGCCTGTGACAATTGTTACCCCGTGTAAAACTTAATCATGCCTCTCTGGTCCGACATACCGTGCCTCCTCTGGTGATAGAGTCAAAGGAATAACATACTTTGGACTGTATGTCCAGACCCGAATAACATACTATGGACTGTACGTCTGTGCTTTTAAATACAAGGAAATAAGCTTTTGAAAAACAATGTCTCTCATATCGGCCATTCCATGCCTCACAGTGTAAACGCCCGTGGCCGTGCGTAAGACAAAGGTTAGCGTGACTATGTAATACCACCGACCATGCCTTTGAGCGCTTCATGCCCATGCCTGTGACAATTGTGACCCCGTGTAAAACGCAATCATGCCTCTCTGGTCCGACATACCGTGTCTCCTCTGGTGATAGAGTCAAAGGAATCATTTGGAACACAAAGAGACACGAACGTAGACCCGAACTGTTCTACATGCCTGTGTCGCATGTAGGACAGTGCGTTACAATGCCGAAGGGAGGACCGTGTGTCTGGTACGTGACAATCCGTGCCTCTGCCATGCTTCATTGGTTTTGCCCGTGAGCATTTTAGCAGAATCAACTGCAAAGCAGAGGCACGACCTTGAATCTTGTAGTGTCTTGATTTGTCAACGTGCCTGTGGAAAATTTTGCTACTCGCAGAGGGAAGATGACTGTAGGACCGTGCTTGCGGCGTCAAACGAATTCTTCTATTGAATGTGTGCCGTAAATAATTAAAAAATGGACGGGCACGCCCGTGGCTGGTCTGCGTCTTCAACCGTGCATCTCGTACCTTGTAAGCCGTGGCTCTATTTAATGTTTAAAGCAACCACCTACCTTTTACTCGTTACGAGTAGTAATTAACCCTGACCCTCCCGTCAAAAGAAAAAAAGAGGTAATTAATCTAGACCCCTCCGCTCCCCGTCGCGGGTATTTAAGTCGTTTCATGGATTGACAAGCTGTAATCCATTTCTCCAGATCCACCTCAGTGAGCACTGGTCGTGGGCCGTGCCACCCGTGGAATGGAGGTGGAGATGGAAAGCGCTGCTTGTAGGATCAAGAGGTCGAGAGTGGCGCCTCCGGCGACGCTGCCTTCTGGTGGTGTTCTGGTTGTTGGAGGGGATGGAAGCGGCGACCGTGCTCCCTCTCGATCCGAGGAGGAAGAACACGGATGTCAGGCGGACCGCATCAGCGATCTCGCCGACACATCCTAGGTGAGATCATCTCTCGTATTCCCATCAAGGATGGCATCCATACTCGAATCCTCGCACGTCGCTGGCGTCCTTTGTGGTCCATCGCTCCTCTGAATCTCGACTGCCGTGAGATCTCTGTCTCTCGTCTTTTTAACGATCGAGAAAAAGTTCAAATCGAGACCATATCTCATCTGTCCACCTCCACCAAGGAGTGCGTTCGCAAATGCTATTCCGGTCGAAATAATGTCTCTGATGCTGTCAGTCTTCCGGAATCCATTCTGTCCGGCCATGCTGGCTCTGTTAGCCACCTCTGTATCCCGGCGTGCTACCTGCAGTGCAGACCTTCCACCGTTGATGCCTAGCTCCGATCCTCGGACCTGAACAATATCCAGGTTCTTGAGTTCTACTACCTCTGCCCAAGGTTTCTGACGCAAGAGGTAACATTACTGGATCTATGCACTTCGTCTACGCCCTTGGCACCGGAGTCCGTGTTTCGGTTTTCTTCCTCTCTCCACACTCTTTCCTTTGCTCTTTGCCAAATACCGGACAATTACGTTGGGACGCTTAAGCTACCACTGGTGAAAAGACTCTCACTTGTGGAAGTTGATATATCAGACGCCTCGCTGCAAAGTATAATCCACTCTAGTTGCCCTGGACTTGAGTCTCTCCTGTTTGTTTGCAATAGAGGAGGTCATCGCGTCACAATAAACTCATCTAACCTTGTAAGCATTGGCATTCGTTGTCCATTCATAAAACTCATTATTGAGGATGCCCCTTCAGTTCGACGGTTGATTGTTCATTGTCTGGTCGAAGGCTGTTCGATAACTGTTGTCTCTGCACCTAAACTGGAGGCGTTGGGTGAATTCGTGTTCGCTCCCCCCTCGACGCGTCTTGAGGTACCACCTTTCCTTCATACTGGAATAGAGTTGCACTTTTCCGATGTTTTTTCTATTAATTTGATGGTCTATGTTCTATTCTTCATGCAGAGTCAGGACTTGGAGTTAACCGGTGTCTCTACATCTGAACCGTATCCATGTCATCCCACGTGTATTGAGGTATTGAATTTTTACGATACTTCCAGCTTCACTTGTTTGTGAGGAAACTAGTTTTATTTCATCCAACCTTTATTCTACTTTGTTTTGTGATCCACATTCTGTTACTTTTCATCAAGGGTTTGAGGGCAGTCAGTCTAATAAGAATGCGTCAGTCTGTCAAGACCTTGCTTATCTACATGGATTATAAGGTGGACATTGTCGTTGAATTGCTGCAGTGCTTTCCAAAAGTGGAGAACTTGTTTGTCGAGGTGATGATCTTCAGAAATGTGCATACTGTAGTACTCATTCTTTTTCAAAATTCTTTTCTTAATTTTGACTGAAATTGATGCACCCGTATCTACACATGATTTATTGTTGGATACATCCATACATAGACAAGTCTATGTATAACTTCTTGTTACGGAGGTGGTAGAACTAATTGTTTCAATTGGTTTTTTTATGGTATGTAACTCTTTTTATAGACGCTAAGTATTTTCAACCTATCATTTATATTTTAGGGATTTCGATTTCTGATGGTGAAAAAAACAAATGGCATCCTAAGTACCGGCAGTTTCTCAAACATCATGACATTTGTCTAAAGACAGTATCACTGGAAGATTATGTTCGCTCGGGAGTAACGCTGATTTCGTGATGTTCTTTGTTCTTAGTGCAAAGGATCTGGAGACCATGACCATTAAGTTTTCCTCCCCTCCCGCAGAGTTCACGACAGTATTTTACGAAAAGCAACAAAAGGTTCTGGAGTGGCATAGAAGGGCTTCTAAACGTGCACGTCTTAGATTATCATCAAGTTGTAGCCATGCGCGTTCGCATTTAAGAACGAGGAGTATTGAATACCTGGATTTGACGGTTCCGTTCAGGTGTGGATGCTGAAATCAGGCCTTGTGTTACTTGTCCAGGTGTATGGAGTTATTTGTTGTTGCGTTCTCTTTGCAACCTGTGTAGGCTTGTCTGAAAGAGGAGCTTGGGCTCTATGTAAACTTTATCAGAGAATCGTTGTAGTATTTAAACCATTTGTAGGCTTGTTTGTTTTTGTGTTGCGTGCAGCCATGAAGGAAGTTTGTGGTTTTGCGGCTTTGTACGGGCCAAAGGACTACGTAATTATGTGGCACGAAGGTTAAAATATATAAAGTAGTTTTAATTTTTCAATGGAGAAATGCTCGCTGTACGTGTAACCGTAACTGTGTTGTATGTACGACAGTGCCTCTCGTATGAATCTGTCATGCACAGAATGGATGCACATCCGTCCCTGTGTTGCATGTAGAGCAGTGCTTCTCGTATGTACTTGCCATACACACTGAGGAGCTGCAGTTGAGCCTTGCATTGATGGAGCTGCATTTGAGCCGCTGCACTGTTTCTGCTCCTTGTTCTGTGGTTATAAAAAAGCCAATTTAAGCAGAAGAGATTTTGCTTGTTTATTACTCAGCTGAGAAAATATTATAAGGGCAATAGGTTTGCGGGTAAATTTTTGCAGCCATTTCATTATGAAGCAGGATGGTGTAAGAATACAACCATGCGTCTCTACTGCGACACAGGAGAGATGAAAAGAGCTCAAAGCATAGATTGCCGCCCCAGCGGTCAACCAAACCTGTTTTGCGGGGCATTACATAGTGCCTCTGGTGACCGCACAACTGAGTTTCTACTTAACAGGCCACACCCAAATGCGTCTCGAGGATTCTGTCCGTTGTGTGCTTGAATAATGTGCCTTCCACACCCACCCTACTGTGCGTGTAGCAAAGAAGCAACGCCAGCTGATAAAGTGCTTTTTCTACTACTAAAAGTGTGGCCCTCGTTGCTTGACTTCCATTCGTTTGACAGTGGATCTTTGGTACAGAACTGTGGTTTGGTTTTAAGGACAGTGTCTCTCGGATCAGTCATTCATTGCCTCACAAAGTAAACAGTGAGGGTTCACATCTGAATCCAATTTTGTTATGTTTCTGCAGTAAACCCTCGAACGTGACTCTGCCTAATACTGAAGTATGCCCCCATGGGCTTCTCGTTTGTGCCTCTACGTCTAAACGAGTCGACAGAATCATGCGGGAAACATACACAGGCGAACATGACTCTATATAATACCACACGATGCCTTTGTGGATTTGACCCCCGTGGCTGTGATCCTAATGACTGAAACACTAAAACTCAGGCGAACGTGTTTGCGTTTCTGTTTCACAAATGGATATAGTGCCTAGCAGTAGGTTCATGTCGTTTGCTGTGTATGAATCTTGTGCGGCATGTAGAACAGTGCACGCCGTATCACTTCACAGCCGTTGTGTGGTACGTGGCAAACCGTGCGCTTGCCATGGTCATGCCCGTGTGACAAGCATGCTCGTCTGTGTGTTTGCTGACAGACCGTGGTTCACTGGATCATTCGGAACACAAACACAAGCACACGCGAACATGACTCTATATAATACCACATGATGCCTCTGTGGACTTGACGCCCGTGCCTGTGACCCTTATCACTGAAACACAGAAAGTCACAAACGTACATAGCCATGTCTGCAGAGAGTTGAAGTCTGTTTAGCTAAAGAAATGCACGGCTTGCGCAATAAACGTATGAACGTGACTCTGCCTAATACCAAAGTTTGCCTCTATGGGTTTCTCGTCCGAGCCTCTCCGTCTAAACGTGTCGACGGAATCATTCGGGAAATAAACACAAGCAAACATGACTCTATATACTACCACACGATGCCTTTGCTGACTTGACGCCCGTGCCCGTGACCCTTATCACTGAAACACAGACAGACACAAACGTACATAGTCGTGGCTGCAAGAGACTTGAAGCCAGTTCAGCTAATGAAATGTACGGCATGAGCAAAAGAACATTTATCCATAAACCGAAATGCCGTGTTCACTGTTGGCAAGGTTACATATTGAGCAAAAAGGTACGGGCATTGTTTCACCACACCTACGTAAATTCCAAACCGGAAAGTGGTGGCAACATGTCACTCCAAGACTGTTTCCAGCACTTACAAGTGAATGGATCCTTTAAATCCAGGTGCTCAACGCATGCGTGCCTTAGATCCAAGTTCCCGTGTTTGCAACTTGGCGACAACGTAAGGCAAGCATGTTTAGAAGCCTTTTTGTCCCAGTGAAGCACATCTTGTTGCTGTTTGTAGAATTCTTCCGTGAAGTTTTCCTGACGAAGAAACTTTATCCTCATATTCCGCAGCTGTGCTGCGTTAAGAATAAAGAATGTCGCAAATTGAATGCTTTTCTTGCAATTAACATAGCTCTCCAGCGTTAGTGACTTCAAACGAACGTCATGATGGTGCTTGCAAGAACAGTCGTTCGCAAGACTTTCTTCATTAGAGGATATTTCCCGAATAAACATGAAGATTTGAAATGGTTAAGCACCATAAAGAGTGATTCTGCTGGGAGAGCAAGTGAAGGAATAATTCTATAACCTTTGTTGTGATAAAAGATTTTATTTAGTTTTGTCCATTACATACAAATGTAAGTGACATTTTTTTGTTGTTGTTCTTGTTGTTGATTGGAGTTCTACACCATGCATGGTATGTGTTTACAATTTGTGTGAGAAGCATCACCTCGATATACAAGTTCTCCAAGCTTCGGAAGTGTTGCACCAAGGAAAAGACTGCGTGCAGGTCATGATCCATGCTGATAGACAACGTCTTGACAGAATGAACCGCTGTGGATGTGCTGACCGTCGGCAAACACTTCAAGTGGAATAAAATATAATATTAGTAGAGTAAATCTTGAATTGCATGTAACTTGTTTGTACCAATGAATGGAGGTGAAAGTATTGTTGAAAGTCAGTACCTGAATAATTATACGGTCATTTGTGATGCCGGATTCAGAGAAAATATTAGATAATTTGCCCATGACCTGCAGTTTAGGTGCAGAGGTGATAACTATCTGCAACTTCTTGCAATCACCATCACAAAGCAACCATTGAAGTGACGAGGCATCTTGTATAACAATTTTCCCATAGATACCAGAAATGCCGATCCTCATAAGGGTAGGTGAGTTTATTCTGATGCAATGGTGCCTGACATGCCAAACAAGCAGCAGAGACTCAAGCGTAGGAGAAGTAGAGCTGATGATGCTTTCTAATGAGACTTCTGATATATCAACATCTACTAGTGAGAGTCTCCTAAGCAGTGGTAGTTTAAGCGCCCGTACATAATTATCTGGTAACTTGCAAAGAGCAAAGGCGATGGTTTGGAGAGAGGAGGAAATCTGAGGGTTAAATGCTGGTGGTGATGGCATGAGCGAAGGGCATGAGAATGGCCCTATGTCCTGTTCTCTCAAGCATGGTGGGAACAGGTAGTAAAATTCGAGCACCTGAAGATTGTCTAGTCTTGGGGATTGAAGCCAGGCGTCGACTGTGGAGTGCCTGCAGTGGAGGTAGGACGCCGGAATGCAGAGGCGGTGAACTGCGCTCTGACGGCTGGAGAGGATGGTCTCTGGAAGCTACGAATCATCATACGAATTATCTTCACCGACATGTTCTCCGCTAAAAAACGTTCCAGTGTATGTTACGCGGAGAAGTTCCTCCAGTGTGGCGGAGTACACGGTGACCAACTCGAAATGTACTTGACCAAGAGGGTTAAAAAGAGATGGACAGTGATCTCACGGCAGTCCAGATTCAGAGGAGCAGCGCGCCACAGAGGGCGCTAACAACGTGCGATGATTTGAGTACGAAAGCCTTCCTTAGTGGATAGACGGGAGATGATCTCACCGAGGACACCGTCCGGGAGGTCGCTGATGCGGTCCGGACAAGACTGCTCTTCTTGATTCTCGGATCCAGTAGGCGGACCCTCGCTGCTTCCAGCCGCTACCGCCAAACCATCAGAAGAAGGCGTCGTCGGTGGTGCGACCCTCGCCCTCTTGGTGCTCGGGGCACCGGAGTGAACCTCCATCTCCGTCTCCATCTCCATTGCTGGAATCACGCGGTCTACGAGCGCTGCTATATGTGGCGTGCATCTGGAGAGTCCAAGAAAGAGGGTGTGGCTAGGCTTTCGAGACCCCCTCAGTCTGACTTAAATAGCCGAAGCCTGGCCTCGGGCGACGAGACAGACCATCGTCAGCGGAGGAGACGTCCGTCGGACCCTTGGGTCTCCGTAGCGGCGGCACGTGGCGTTCACACTCGAATAGCAGTGGCACTAACATGACTCTGGGTAAGAAAAAACCATGCCTCTGTGGACTGGACGCCCGTGCCTCTGCTTGTGATCGAGACCACCGAGTTATTCGGAATACAATCAGAAAACCTTTGAGTGTGACTCTATATAATAGCATGCCATGCCTTTGAGGGTTGTATGCCCATGCTTTCTTGTGACCCTTGACACTGAAATAGAGATAGGCTCGAAAGTCGACGCCTTTATCAAGAAATAAGCGTGATGCAACTCGGTACTGAACCGTGTCTGTATGGTCTTCACGTTTGTGCCTTTAAATACAAGGAAACACGCTTTAAAAAATAGTGTCTCTCGTATAGGCAATTCCGTGCCTCACAGAGTAAATGTCCGTGCATCTCCGCCTGGTCGAGCCTCACAGGCCAGCATGACTCTATGTAATACAATCGACCATGCGTAATAAATGCATGATTTTGACCCTGCCTAATACTAAAGTATGCCTCCATGGGCTTCTCGTCCGTGCCTCTCCGTCTGAATGAGTCGACTGAATCAGTCGAAACACAAACACAACCGAACATGACTCTCTATAATACCAAACGATGCCTTTGTGGATTTGATGCCTGTGCCTGTGAACCTAGTGACTGAAACATAGAGAGTCACAAACGCACATAGCCGTGGCTGCAGAGAGTGCTAGCCCGTGCTTTTAAAAAACGCACGCCAGTGGTGACATGTGGAATTGTTTCCTTGCAGTGTGCCTCATCCTCATTTTTTTTCTGAGAGTGCTAGCCCGTGCTTTTAATACCAAACGATGCCTCTGTTAAGATCTTGTGTTTTTTGTATGTGTGCGGTGAAGACCTAACCGAAGTGTCTATCTCGTTTCCAATTTATGCAGTAAACGCTCGGACGTGATTGTGCCTAATACTGAAGTATGCCTCCATGGGCGTCTCGTCCGTGCCTCTCCGTCTAAACGAGTCGACAGAATCATCCGGAGAATAGATAAAGGCGAACATGACTCTATATAATACCACACGATGCCTTTGTGGATTTGATGCCAGTGTCTATGGCCCTTATCACTACAGAGATTTCACGTCCGTGCTTTTAAAAACAGCATCTCTAGAACTGGGCATTACGTTAATGTTCATATGAACCCATAAACTTGGAATAAACATGACCCAGGAAAGCAAAACACATTTGTTATCAAAGTTACTGACCACACGAGGTAATGCAAGACAAAATAAGAAACTTTTAGTGCACTGCTTAATAGCTTCAGATACGAGGTTCAGGGTCGTTGCTGTCTACTTAGTGCGGAGAGACTTCTTTTTTGGTTGCTCCGTGCAAAGTTCCTCGATTTGTTTCTTCATAACGTATGATTCCAGCTTTAGCTTATCGTGCTGAAGTTTGAGCTACGCCTTCTCATTCATAAGACGTGCAATGGTGGCTCTGTTCTCGTCGTCCAACTTCGCAGATGTCTTGATGAAGTCTTCCATAGTATTGAACAGGTTATTCAGCTGGTCAAAGGAGAAGGTGTCAGGTTGATGCACCCTCATCAGCATTAGGATGAAGCTCACCACAATGATCCATGTTTCCCAACTAAATCAAGTAGCCGACAGAAAGAAGAAATGAATGAAGCCAAAGCAGATCGAACTTACAGATGTGGAACCCTTGCCAGCCGAGATCTCCTGCTGTGACTGGACACGGTGCTCTAGAGTAGTCTCCTTCTGCACAGCAGTGGTTGAGAGTGTTAGTATAGAGAACATCAAGATGACTAGGGTTTCTAGACTCCATCTGGCTTATTCACGTTTCACTACTAAATCAAGTAGCCGAAGGAAAGGAAAAACCATTGAAGCCGAAGCAGAGCGAACTTACAGATGAGGAACCCTAGCCGGCCGAGATCTGGTGCTGCGACTGGACACGGCGCTCTGGAGAAGTGTCCTTTTGCACAGCAGTGGCTGAGAGTGTCAGTATAGAGAATAGCAAGATGACTAGGGTTTCGAGACTCCGTCTGGCTTATTCATGTTTCACTACTAAATCAAGTAGCCGAAGGAACGGAAAAACCATTGAAGCCGAAGCAGAACGAACTTACAGATGAGGAACCCTCACCGGCCGAGATCTCGTGCTGTAACTGGACACGGCGCTCTGGAGAAGTCTCCTTCTGCACAGTAGTGGCTGATAGTGTCAGGATAGAGAACAGCAAGATGACTAGGGTTTCGAGACTCCGTCTGGCTTGTTCACGTTTCACAACCAAATCAAGTAGCCGAAGGAAAGGAAAAACGAATGAAGCCGAAGCAGAGTGAACTTGCAGATGAGGAACCCTCGCCGGCCGAGATCTCCTGCAGTGTCTGGACACTGGGTTCTGCAGTAGTCTCCTCCTGACCAGCCATGGTGGAGAGTGTGAGGATAGAGATCAGCAAGAGGAATGGATGGCCTGGCGGCGGGCAGAGGGGGGAAGAGTGTGTGGCTAGTGTTTTGAGACTCTGTTCGTCCGCCTTAAATAGCCGGAGCCTGGCCTCGGGCGACGAGCCAGACTGGCGTCACCGAAGGGGACATCTATCGGACCCTTGGGTTTCCGTGGCGGCGCCACGTGGCGTTCACACCCGAGTAGGTGGAGACGCCCGTCGAAACGTTGGTTTTCCGCAATCAACGCACAAACGTGGCTCCGTGTTAAACACAAGTTTTCCTCCCTCGGCGTCCCGACCGTGCTTGTCCTGGTAATATAGTCAACGAATGCATTTGGAACACAAAGAGACACGAAGGTGACTCTGGATAATTACAGGTCATGCGTTTGTGGGCTTGACAATCGTGCCTGTGACCTGAAACTCTGACACACATAAAGTCGTCTTCATGCGTAAAGGACAGTGACGCTGCTAAACATATAAAGTCGCCTTCGTGCATTTGAGGTAAAACCTTACAACGAAAACAATTGTAACAAGGACAGTCGCACGATTCTATTAGGTTTCCGTAATAAACGCACAAACACGACTCCGAGTAAGAACAGACTATGCCTCTGTGGGCTTGACGTCCATGCCTCTCCTTTTGACTGAGCGCACCGACTTATTCGGAATACAATCAGAGAACCTTTATGCGCGACTCTATATAATAGAACGCCATGCCATTGCAGGATGTATGCCCGTGCTTGTGACCCTAGACACTGAAACACAGATAGCCACGTGTGTCGACGCCTTTATCAAGAAAGAAGCGTGATGCAACTCGGTACTGAACCGTGTTTGTGTGGGCTTCACGCCTGTGCTTTTAAATACAATGAAATAAGCTTTAAAAAACAACATCTCTCATATAGGCAATTTCGTGCCTCACAGAGTAAACGCCTGTTGCTGCCAAAGACAAAGGTTCAGTTCCGTGGGCTAGACGCCCGTGCATCTCCGTCCGGTCGAGTCTCACACGCGAGCATGACTCTATGTAATACCATCGAACATGCATAATAAACACATGATTGTGACCCTGGCTAATACTAAAGTATGCCTCCATGGGCTTCTCGTCCGTGCCTCTCTATCTAAATGAGTCGATTGAATCATTCAGAACACAAACACAAGAGAACATGACTCTATATAATACCACATGATGCCTTTGTGGATTTGACGCCTGTGCATGTGACCCTAATGACTGAAACACAGAGTGTCAAAAACGTACATAACTGTGGCTACAGAGAGTGCTAGCCCATGCCTTCGTGGGCGCCACGTGTGTGCCTGTCTTTCCTACCGAGTACACCGTGCTTTCATCGTTGAACAGATTCTTGTATCGAATGTGTGCTGCAAATAATTAAATCACTGAGGGGCACGCCCGTGCCTGGTCTGCGTGTGCAACAGTGCATTTTGTACCTTTAAAAGAAAAAAAGAAAAAGGTAATTAATCTGGACCCCTCTACTCCCCGTTGTGGCTATTTAAGTCGTTTTGTGGATTGACAGGCTGTAGTCCATTTCTCCACATCCACGCCACATATAGCGGCGCACGGAGGCGGCACGATCCTAGCAATGGAGACGGAGATGGAGGTCTACACCGGTGCCCCCATCACCAAGGGGGCGAGGCTCGCGCCACCGGAAACGCCTTCATCTGGTGGTTTGGCGGTAGGGACTGGAAGCGCCGAGGGCGCGCCTACTGGATCCGAGGATCAAGAAGAGTAGTCTGGTTCGGACCGCATCAGCGACCTCCCGGACGGTGTCCTCAGTGAGATCATCTCCTGTCTGTCCACTAAGGAAGGCATTCATACTCAAATCATTGCACGTCGGTGGCGCCCTGTTTGGCCCACCGTTCCTCTGAATCTGGACTGTCGTGAGATCCCTGTCACTCATCTTTTTAAGCCCTTAGAAACAGTTCATGTCGAAATCATCAGTAGGGCCTCTGCCTACAGTGAGGAGCTTGCTCGCATACGATACATCGGAACTTGGCATCATGGAAAAACAGTTCCTGATGATGGTTCGTCCTTTCCAGAATCCATCTTCTCCGGCCATGTGGGCATAGTTCTCCGCCTTTGTATACCAGCATGCTAACTCCAATGCAGAACACCTACTGTCCACGCCTGGCTTGAGTCCCCCAGATTGAACAATCTCCAAGTTCTTGAGTTTTACTACCTGTTTCCACGATTCATGAAAAAAACTGTCAAACTATCACACACATGCTCTTCATCTACGCCTTCACTACCGAAGTCCGTCTTTCGCTTTTCCTATTCTCTGCGCACTGTCAGCTTCGCGTGTTGCCAAATACCAGACCATTATGTAGAGGTACTACAACTACCACTGGTCAAGAGACTTTTGCTTGTTGAGGTTGATATATCATACTTCTCGTTGCAAAGCATAATCAACTCTAGTTGCCGTGCACTCGAGTGCCTGCTGCTTGTTTGCAATAGAGAAAGGCATCGGACCACTATAAATTGCCCTAACCTTGTAAGCATCGGCATCCGTGGTGAGATAGGAGAATTCATCATCGAGGATGCCCCCTTGCTTCAAAGGTTGATCCACGATCTCCAGAGCATTAACATGAAGGTATTCATTGTCTCTGCACCTAAACTGAAGACATTGGGCAAATTCAGGATCTCGCATGGCTCCACATGTCTTATGGTACTGATATTTCACAATAATTCCAGATGCATTTCCTTAAGAAAGTGGTTTCATGTCACCCAACCTTTTGTTGTAATAATTTTATGTTTTATTTTGTATGTTATGTGAAGGATTTGGCAACGGTCAGATTATCTACAATGCGGCAATCTGTCAAAACCTTGTTGTTGGGCATGCCTTATGACATGGACTGGGTCGTTCACTTGCTTAAGTGCCTTCCAAATCTGGAGAACTTGTTTGTTGAGGTGATTATTCTCACGCCCAATGAAAAGCTCTTATCGTACATAGTGCAGCACTCCTTGCATCTCAAAAATCTTGTCTTACATTTTGTCTGCAATGGATACACCCTATGCCTAGGCATGTTTTATTATTATTATTATTATTATACATCATCTAGGGAAATGTTCGACAAACTGATTGGGGCGGGGGTCAAGGAATTTATCGTTCATTTTGTCGTTTAATAGATCTTGAGTATCTTCCAACCTTTATGCGTTTTAAGGGAGGAAACGCTCTCGGTGGTGCAAGAAATTTTTGGTGTCGCAAGCACCGTGCGTTTCTCAAAGAACACACCATTCATTTAAAGACAGTATCGCTGGAAGATTATGAAAAAACGGGAAGAACACTGAGTTTGTGAGGTTCTTTATTCTGAATGCAATGGAGCTAGACACTATGAGGATTAAGTTTCGCTTTCCCTCACACTTCACGCAAGAATTTTACGAACAACAACAGAAGTTGTTCATGTGGGAGAATAAAGCTTCCAAACACGCCTGTCTCAAGTTATCAGCACGCTGCAATCATCTGTGCTTGGATTTGAAACACAAGCATGTTGAATGCGTCGATTTGTCAGATCCGTTCACTTGTGCCTGCTGGGCACAGGGCTGTAGTTAGTTCCTCAAGCTAGTGCAGTTAGATGTTGTTGCGCCAATCCGAAACTGTGTTATGTCCAAACATGGCCAAACAATCCATTCACCTTTTGCACCATTTTGTAAGTTTGTTATAACAATGCTTTTGTGTTATGCACCTGTTGTTCTGATAATTTGATAGTTTTGTTTCATTCTATCGTGATGCTACAAAAACATTTGTGTGCGATAGTCGTCAAGGGAACAAAAACATTTGGAAGAGAAGAGGCATTGCCTTGCCTGTTCTGCAGGGAGCGTGCGTCTAGTGCACGAGAGCCAGTGCGTCTGCAGTGACCAGAAGACACTGCCTTCTTTCGTGGCAGACTGTACATGCACATGGCCGTGACTCTGCTTAATCTCAAAACTTGCTCCCAGCAACCTCAGACTGCACGTGCCTTTCGTGTAAACGCATGTCCGTGAACGAGTTTATGTCTGAGTACAAACTATCGAGGCACGGAGGCACAAATGTGCGTCTGCATCAGGAGTAAGTAGGATTTTGTAGATTGTAGATTTTATGTGTGTTAGTGCTAGTACGGTGCTTCTGTCTCACATAGGACTGTGCCTTTGACAAGTCAGTGCCAGGTTATCAGAGGCACATAGGACTGTGCCTTTGACAAGTCAATGCCAGGTTATCAGAGGCATGGTTCCCCATGCCAAAGCAACATATGTGCCTTGCTAAATTACAGTAACCCATTCCTCATTGAACGATGCAAGACGAAATATTTTTGGATGCGCCTCGCTAGCAGCACGTTTCTTTGAAATATAAAATATTCAAGAGATCAATATTTGATGTGCGTAGACCGTCACACACCCTCCCAGAGATTGCAAAAATATGAGATACATGCCGTTAGTCAAGTAACCATGTCCAAGCATAAACTTATACTAGACGAGTATCCCTTGCAATGTTTCAGAAGAAGGCAACTGTTAATGATCATTCTTCGAGGATTGCCTTGATCATCAGGAGGTCATCACTGTTTGCAAATCCTTGCCCCAAAAGATCACAGATGACGCTTTGCATCTTGCTTCTATTCTCCTTCAGCTTATGCACCTCCTCCTTCAAAAAATCTCTGTCCATCTTAATATCACCCTTGTCATCCTTAAGATTATGAATGGCACTTTTGAGAGACCTCTGAATGCGCTTGTTGTCTTTATCAAAGATACCCATCTACTTCTTCTGCCTGTCAATCTTCATGGTAGTTACATTACTTCTTTCCATAGCTGCAACAAGATTCTTGAACTTAAGATTCACTTGTTCAATATCCATTTTAAGCCTTCTTATCTCTTCATCCTTTGCTTGCAACATTCCCCAGAGCTTGAGTAGGCACCTCTGCATAATGACAGGCCATGGGCGGTCAACCCATTCGATGACTCCACAGTTCACGCCTCTCTGCGAACAAAAAGGAACAAAATAAACAGAGACTATTAATACAGTGCTGCACGAGCTCTGGAATATAACAAAGTTCACATATACTTGCTTCATAACCTCATCTATAATACTTAAATAGTTGATCCCCGCTACTTCTAATTCTCTCAACATGCAAGCCATCCACCTCACCAAGTGTGCCACGTCAGCATCCACTAACAATATTTTTCAGCCCATGCAAACATTATTTCATTATCACTAATTCTCTCAAAATGCAAGCATCCCACCTCATAATACACTACAATCTTTTCAGCCCATTTAAACCATACCAATATGTTTATTTTTGTCACTGGACATATGTAGTACCAATATGTTTATTTTTGTCACTGGACATATGTAGTAGTAGAATAGATAATTATTTAATTTATTTACTTCCTAAAGATTGTGAAATGCCCCTATTTACACAAAATGCAAGTACGGAATATTTATATGTCCAAATTAGCAGCTTTTGATTTAGATCTTTTCCTTCATATATAAGTCATTTGTAATTAATCTTTATATTCCCGCAGCAACGCGCGGGGAAATTACCTAGTTCAACTAACTATGAACCGTGTTTGTGCAACGTGGTGCGTGAATGGTTAGGTACCCACAACACTAATTATGGTACATCGCCCACCCTGTCTGCGGAGTTATTTCATAATTGTACTTAGTTTCTTTTAAGCCAGCTTGAATTAATCTAGAGCTACCTCTACAGTCAAGTTATTTAGAGTTTTTTTTGGAAGAATATACTGACCATTAAACAGAAGTCCCATTTGTAAACAAACATGAGAGTGTCTAGATCACTTCTTTTGTTTTCAGTGATGTAAAATAAGTAGTGACCTTTAGCCTTTTATGTAAAGTAAAAGGACTACACAATTTTTCTACAATCAACCGGAAAACACAAGAAGAAATAAGTCTTCTTTGGAAGATTATAAGTCCTATATCCAAACAGTTTGATTCAATAAGAAAGTAGCTCGGGTTTTCAAAAGTGACTAACTTTCACAGCACAGCCGCAGAACCTCCTCCCCGTGTCACTTCCTTCAAAAGCCACACACCTGAGAGGCTTGGTATCGTGGAGAACGCAGTAGAGAGGACGGTCAAGCTCTTTGCCACTGAAATCATGGTCCTGGATGGTATCAGGGTTCTCCTACAAGGACACATGAATGCTTATAGCTCAGATCTTTTGTTTGGAAAACAAACCCTAGTTTAACGCTCCGCATGTAGCAGGAAATCACCTACATAGAAGTCAAAATCCAGCTCAAGGAAGTTCAAGCCTTCCTTCCTCCCCTCTTGTCTGAACTTTTGTGTCAACATGGCCCGGAGGATGTGAGCAGATGCGATGCCGTAGGCGGCGTCGAATTCGAGAGGAGAGAGAGAGAGAGAGAGAGAGAGAGAGGTAGAGAGAGAGATAGAGAGAGAGAGGGGGAAGAGATACAGTGAGAGAGCAATAGGACTTCGACATGGTCCGGCTCGACCAAATACTCTACCTACTCATCAGACCCACCAACCACCACCCACTTCCCCCGTCCTTTTTTTTTGTGCTGGGATGGCAAGGAGCCATTTACTGTTGTCAGTACTAGTTTCAGCTTTGGCGAGCGAGTACAAAAAATTACTTCCCTCTCCATAATTACTCCATAAATACATCTTTTGTTCGTCTTCTCTCCCGAGTCACTTGCTCTTCCGCTCCCCTTCTTCTCTGGTTCCTTCCGTCTTTCTTGCTTCGTCTTCCTCACTCTATAGTCCACATAGATGGATCTACGATTCGCCCACTTGCTCTGAAATACAGTAAGTTTTCTCCCTTCTGCTTAATACTTACGCCTTCCGCACTGTGTTTTTTTAGATGGATTCTTGTTTTATGTTACCCGTCTAATATTAGTTTTTGTGTTAATATCTTACCTCTTTTAAGATTCTATAGGGGAATAATCTTGGAGGGCAACAGTTGATTTTTTTTCCAGTTAGTTCGCTGCAAGCTTGTAGATTTGAGGAGCTTTGTGCATGTTTTTTCATTTTTTTTACAGAGACACTAAGATCGAGGGATATCACCGTAGCAGCATTCGTTCCGCTCTATCTTACTCGTTGAAACAAGTGTGTATCAGTGATATACAGTCCTTTAATTCTTTGTGCCATTAGTGGAGTGTTGAAACTTTTTTTTAATAATTAATGAACCCGAGTCTTACATATTGTTACATCTCGCAGACAAAGATGGCATGTGATGTTTGCAGGAACCTCAACTGTCCTGGTGTTGAATCTGATGTTGCCCAATCTTTCTTGATTGTGTCTTTGCCTCGTTCTTATGAGTCATGCCTGGTAAGTTATCTTTATTCCGCAGTCAGCAACCACACTTATTCGTTCGGAGCGAACTATACTGTGCATGTTTGTTTTTATTTTATACGCCTTGATGTAATGTAATTAGAAGTTCAATTGTTTTGTATAGGTTTAATTAAATGTCATAGATGGTGGTTGTGCCCGTGCCTGAAAGCCAGGAAATTTTAAGGAAAAAAACACTTTCATGCATTTTTTTTTCTGAAAATCAGTAAAACATTTATTTACCTTTGTCTTAATTTTACTTTTATGCAGTATGTCCCATGCTACTACCGGAACCAGGTCCTTTCTTTGGTCTCTTTATGGAAAGATGAAGCTTTTGAGGATGGTTTTGAAGACGAAGATTTTGACCTTGTGTTCGGCACTACCGAGGAATTGTCTTACAAGATTAAGTTTACATATTGCAACCACAGGTCTAAGTTTCATGGACCTGGATGGGAAAAGTTGATACGTGACTATGATCTGTTTTATGGTGATATTATAAAATTGGATTTGCAAGCAGAAGATTTCTTCTTTCCTATTGACTTGACGTTGAGTGAATCTCGGGGAGGTCACAAAGCGTTTCCCAAACCTTATGTTGGTATGTTCTGATCACTTATCAATATTTGTTCTGGTTTAACATTTATCTATTATAATTTTACTATGGCGTGCCATTGATATCTATGTGCTTAATCTCTGTGATATAATGTATTAAAACTTTCTTTGTACCCACAATGTAGTTTATAACTGTAATTTCCCTTTTAAAAGCCAATATTCATTTATTTTAGTTTTAACTGCTTTATTCACTGCTTCACACATGATAGCTAATACATGGTTGTATTTACTTAGCCCTGGAAGGCCTGAGTTTATCGGAAAGGAGGTACATAGACGAGACAGTCTACACCCGGAGCATAAAACTTTCCTATATCGACATGGCTTGCATGATTAAACTAGTCCTAAATGCTAAACACATCCCTGCCATTACCTGTGTGCACCGTCTATGTTTCACCAACGTTCACATAGACCGTTTGGTACGTCGTTGTTTCTTTCTTTCAACCACAGTCAACATGCGTGTCTTCGTAATCTAATGCCAGAATAATTTGTTATTGTACAGAAAATCCCAGCTATTGTTACAAATGATCTTAGGATGAAGCTCGGATATTTGCCTCTCAAGGGCAGCATCAGGCTTGTTCAACTTTTCAGCAGCATTGATTTGCCTGGCACCTACTGTATACACAAAGATGGAAGGATGGCGATCATCAGGATTTCTGCTTTTGCAAATGCAGCCAGGCTGACAGTTGATTGCGTTGTACTCATCAGTATCGAGTGGCACATTGTGCGCGGGGAGGACTCGCTCTCACTTGTGATCACCGGTCTTTAGACCACATAAATTTGAACTACTATGGTATTAAGTTAAGTATCGTACGTGTGTTATTTCAAACTATGAGTGCAGTTGAAATCCTTGTAGTACATACATAATAGAACTTATCAGTTGAAATTCTTATTCAGACTATGGTACTGAAAGCAGATGCGATCCTAAACGTGGTTGTTGTTGTTGTTGTTGTTGTTGTTGTTGTTGTTGTTGTTGTTCTGGTTGTTGTTGTTGTTGTTGTTGTTGTTGTTGTTGTTGTGGATGTGTCTCTTAGTTCAACATGTTTGCTCAGATAGGCACTTGAACCTAGTGCAGGTTCAGTCCTGTGTTAAGAAGACTCATGGTCATGCCTCTGTGCTTTGATTAACTTAGCTGACTTTGTGCAGTAAGAGAGGCACAGCCGTGAAGTTAGTGAAGGCACGGTCATGTACTATAAGAGGGTACGGCCGTCCCTCCTAGTTGTCATTATTTCAGCTGAGTCGTGTCCTCAGATAGGCACGTTGGCCGACCAAGCAGAGGCACGGTGCCATATTAGGAAGAAGACTTGCGGTCGTGCATCCCATGTCAAAAAGAAGAGCTGCAATCGTGCGTCCGTGTTCAGTATGTTTGTAGTGACACGCTGCTCGGAGAGGCATGTGCGTGAATCAATTGGAGGCATGGAGTCCGACTTGTTGCCACTGTCCGATGGCACTGTTCTCATAGCGACATCACTTAAAAAATACTACTACTTTTTTCTGATAAATGGTGTTTTGCAACACCTCCGTCCTCCAAACCGTCTTTCCAGATCCACCGCACCCATCGCTCCTAGATGGAGTCCGGTGCTTCTTGTACCAAGAGGGCAAAGCTCGTGCCACCAACGATGCATTCTGTTGGGTGTTTGGCGGTACCGGCGGGGACCGGTGAGGGTCCGCCCACCGGATCTGAGGAGCATGGGAAAAAAACTCGTCCCGACCGCATCAGCGATCTCCCGGACGTCATCATAGATGAGATCATTTCTCATCTCCCCATTAGCGATAGCAACCGTACTCGCATCCTCGCTCATCGATGGCGTCCTTTGTGGCCCACCGCTCCTCTGAATCTCGATTGCCATGAGATCCCTGCCGCTCGTCTTTTTAAGCCTCTAGAAACAGTTCAAATCGAGAAAATCTCCGTGGCGCCTCCTACCTGGGAGCTCGCCCGTGAAAGGCACTTCGGAACTCGGTGCCCTTGCAAATCTGGCACTAACAATACAACCCTTCCGGAAGCCATCCTCTCCGCCCAGGGGGGCGCAGTTCACCGTCTCTGCATACCGGCATGCTACCTCCAGTCCAGACCCTCCGCCGTTGACGCCTGGCTGAAATCATCCAAACTGAACAATCTCAAGGTGCTCAAGTTCTATTACACGTTCCCAGATTTCGTGAGAGAGTGTTTCGTACGACCACTCACACAACCATCATCCGCGCCTTTTGCACCGGCGTCCTTCTCTCGCTTTGCATCCTCCCTACACACCGCCACCTTGCTCTTTGCCAAATACCAGACATTTACGTTCAGGCTCTTAAACTACCACTGCTCAAGAGACTTTCACTTGTGGACGTTGGTATATCAGACATCTCGCTTGAAAGCATAATCCACTCTAGTTGCCCCGCACTCTGGTGCCTTCTGCTTACTTGGAATATGGAAAGCCGTTGCATATGAATAAACTCACGTAACCCTGTAAGCATTGGAATTCGCTGTAGACATGGCAAACTTGTTATAGAGGATGCCCCGTCACTTCAGCGGTTGCTTAACGAAATTATCAGCAACAACTTACAGATAACTGTCATGTCTGCACCTAAACTGGAGACTATGGGCAAATTCCATGATTTTTTCTCTGAATCCAAGGTCACGCGTAACCCTACAATTATCCAGGTACCTAGTTTTCAGTTGCATTTGTCTGAGTAAACAAATTTCATGTAATAGAACCTTTTGTTCAATTTTTAAAATCGTTGTGCGTGCAGCATACAGGGTTTGCCGGCAGTCAGCCTGTCAACAGTGCTTCAAACGGTCACGACTTTGCTCGTCAAGGTGTGTTTTGAAGTGGATGTGGCCGTTTCCCTGATGCAATGCTTTCGAAGCCTTGAGAACTTGTTTATCGAGGTGATGATTCTCACACACATTGAAAACCCATAACATGCATACTGTACTACTTCTACTGTATCTCTGTTTTTAGAGCTTAAATATTTTCATTCTTCATGTACATCTAGGGAGGACTCTGTTGCGGAGAAACAAATACATGGCGCCGTAAGCACCAACCGTTTGTCAAACGAGATAACTTTCGTTTGAAGACAGTAACGCTAGATGACTATGAACACTGCTTGGTAAACATTGAATTTGTGAGATTTTTTGTTCTGAATGCAAGCAAGCTTGGGACCATGAGGCTTAACTACCATTTCGACCAAGACTTCACCGAAGAATTTTATGAAGAGCATCAAAAGGATCTTCTGTGGCACAAAAAGGCTTCTGAACGTGCTCGCCTTATATTGTCAGGAGCATGCAAGCACCGGTTATTTTATTTAAAACTCACGTGTGTTGAATACCTGGATTTGACGGACCCATTCAACTGTGATTGCTGAACACAAAGCTGGAGTTAGTTGTTCAAGGTTGCAGGTTTACATGTTGTTGCGCCCTTTTGAACGCGCGTTTTGTATAAACACAAACAGACAACCCTTGTAGTATTTTGTACCGTCTGTAAGCTTGCCATAACAATCCTTGACCAGAAAGTGTTGTCACTGTGCAAATGAAAGTGTTGTGATTGTGCAAACGTCCGTGTCTTCAAGCACATTGAATGTTTTAGTGGAAAGATTCTAAGTATTTTACCGGCACGACACTGACTCTTTGTTAGTACAGTATCATGTTCCCACTGATAATGAACTCATCAGTAAGAACCTTTCCAACACCGAAGCAAGTCCGTGATTCGTAGGCCAATAAAACCATGTGCCTCATGACATGACGGCTGTTCTTCGTCTTGAGTTCAGACATTCTCTAGAATTTTGACAATCGTGATTTTCTAGCTGAGTAACATGAAGGTTGGTACACGTACATGTAGAGGCCTTACTTCGGCGCCTTCTGCGCACACTTTTCTGCACCCAGAGAGGGTTTATGCTGAGCCAGGCCTGGAGAAACGCCAAGCCCGTGCTTGTAGTGGCTCCCCAACAGTGCCTCTGACGCCTGCATCTACGTGCCTCACGTCACATAAGCCGTGACTGTTAGGTGCCCGTGGAACCAGACGCCCGCGGGTCTAGAGAGCTCACAATGGTGTCTCTCGAGCAGAGCATTCTCACCACAGTTTTGTATGTCCATTTAGGTTGACACTCGTGCCTAAGAGGCTTCATTTCCATGCCTACGGTGTTTCAATACACGTGCCCCACATGACACTTGCTGTGACCTTTGTGGTTGCACAACATACACACCCGTGCCTCCATAGCCGAGTATTCGGATCCATGCCTCTACCACCATAATTTTGTGCATCCACATGGTTGACAATCGTGCATGCCTGTAGAGGCTAGACTTCGGTGCCTCCGGAGCCTGCACCCTTGTACCTCACGTGCCACAAGCCGTGGCTGTTACGTTCCCCTAAACACACCCCAGACGTAGATCCAGAGACTCCATAACCGTGTCTTTTCAACTGAGAGTTCGCAGCCATGCCTCTGCCACCATATTTTTGTGCATCCAGGGAGTTGATACCTATGTCTGTAGAGGCTTCAACGGGGTTGGTGCTTGCACAGACTGCAATTAGGTGCCTCCAGCGCCTGCACGCACGTGCCTCACATGACACTTGCCACCGTGTCGTGGCTCCACACCACCGTGTCTCTATAGACCGCACAACCGTGCGTCCTTAACTGAGTATGCCGAACTTTGGCTCTACCACCAAACTTCTCTTGTATCCGGATGGTTGATAGACGTGCCTCGTGCAGACGCACGTCTGTCGAAGCCGTGACTATTCCACCACGTCTGTCAAAATCGTAAAACCCTAACCCTCTTCCTAGATCCACCGCACAGAGAGCTGCAACGGAGGCGGCACGAGCTCGGCAATGGAGATGAAGAAGCGTGCCTCTAGCACCAAGAAGACGAGGTTTGCGGCTGTACCCGTGCTCTTTAAGCTCGCTAAGAGGAGCGACCGTGGCCCACCCATTGGATCCGAGAACCATGTTGAGTCTGGTCCAGGCCGCATCAGCGATCTCCCGGATGCCATCCTTGGTGAGATCATCCCTCGTCTGCCCATAAAGTGGCTCGCATCTTGGTGGCACCGCATATGGCGCACTGCACCACTCGATATCGACTTCCGTGTGATCCTTGATACTCCTTCTACGAGATCTCTGGAAAAAATCAGTTGCCAAATCATCCATGTTCTCCTCGGCAAGCAAATCATCCAGGAAACATACGTCGGAACTCAATGCCGACATCTTAGTTGCAACTGTGGCGGAGAATCTGTCGCCGATGGCTTCCGTTTTCCTGTATCTGTCCTCTCCGATCACGAGGGCCCGATTCGCCGCCTCTGCATCCCGACAAGCTACCTCCAGTGCCAACCTTGTGGTGTCGATGAGTTGTTCCTGTCTCGGAATCTGGACCAACTCCAGGTTTTAGAGTTCTATCATATATTCCCAAATTTCTTCTACACAGGGCCATCAGCACCAAGAATCCCTTCTTCTATGCCGTCGCCACCGGCATCCATCTCTAGATTTCGCTCGTCTCTCCACACCGTCACTTTCGCCATGTGCAAACTAGAAGACAATCTAGTAGAAATGCTTTGCCTCCCACTACTCAGGAGACTTTCGCGGGTGGAGGTTTATATATCGGATGTCTCTTTAAGGAAGTTCATCCACCACGGTTGCCCTTCCCTGCAGTGCCTGCTTCTTGTTTGCAACAAGAAATTCTCCTGTCTACGAATAAACTCAGCTAGGCTTGTAAGCATTGGCATTCCTTCCGACAGAGGAAAACTGATCATTGAGGATGTGCCTTGCCTCCGGAGACTGCTACATGATTCTGTAGATGCACAACTACAAATAACAGTTGTGTCCGCACCTGTGTTGGACACACTGGGAAAAATTTCTGAATTTCCTGACGAAACAAATATCGTCATTGGGTCTACACTTATTCAGGTACTGCCTCTGCATGTTACTTTGACCTGCGTTATTCAAAAGCACTTGAGATTCACATCCGCGAGCTAATAATATCTCGTTATGTGCTCAATGAAGGGTCTCTGCATAAGTAGCCTACACGCGGTGCTGGATTCTGTCAAGACCTTGTTTATCTCACAGAGATGCTTTAATCTGGATGGGATTGTTGACTTGCTGCGATGCTTTCAATGCTTGCAAAACTTGTTTATCGAGGTGATGATTTCACACATGTTGAAAGCCCACGCACAATATACATAATATACTGGCACTAACTGCTCAGTTTGCTCTTCATGTGTGTTTAGGGGGGAGGATGGGATCAAAGAGGTATAACAAATGAATGTCGCCAAAAGCAGTTGGTGTTTCTCAATAATCATGACATTTGTTTGAGGACATTAACGCTGGAAGACTATGAAGTCACAGATGCAAACACTGCATTTTTGATATTCTTTGTTCTCAATGCTAGAATGCTACTGACAATTAGGCTTAAGCTTGGCCTGCGCAGAGATTTCACTCGTGAATTTTACAAACGGCAAGAAGAGGCACTTCAGATGGACAAAAGGGCTTCTAATTGTGCCAAGCTTAAATTAACAACAACTTGCAAGCATATGCATATGGATTTAAAAAACACAGGTGTTGAATATCTGGATTTGCCAGATCCGTTCAACTGTGGATGCTGAAAATAGGTCTGGAGAGATGTACTTGCTGTATTGAATGAGTGCACTGTGTAAACATGGTAAAACAATTCTCACTCATTTTGCACCGTACTGTCTGTAAGCTCTTTTTTTAGGCTGTAAACTCATATTTTTAAAATTAGGGATATAAACGTTTATGCTTTCTGTTTTCAATATCGATCATATGTTTCTGGACCTAATGATAAAAGAAATCAGCTCGCACAGATACTCAAAAATCAAACTAGTATCCTCTTGTTTATCTCAGTTATTTGCCATGAAATTCTGTCTTTCAAAAGCAACATGCGTCGACTGCAAACCTGCAACTGCTGCAACTGCGCCTCTCCGAAGGACGTCCGTGCACCCCACAGGAAACGAACCGGCATCGAGAGGTTGTGAAAACCATACGTCCGTGCAAACGCGTCAATAAAAACATTTGGAATGCTATCATAATGACTTAAGGTTGGCAACGAACCTCCAATCACTTTTTAGATGCTGGGTTCCCATTATCATTATCATATTGAAAGAAACTCATGTATCCGAAGAATTCATCAAAGCAAAAGATTAAGTGTCGTTTTAAATTGCAGGCACCGTGTCCCTCCGAGAGGCCGTGCCAGAAATTAACAATTCAGAAAAAACTAGCACGGTCTTGCGTCATTTGAACATACACCCGTGCCTCTCTCAGTGAACAAGCAGCTTAAAATGTTGCGAGAACAGAGGCACTTCAGTGCATCTTCTCCTCGGAGAACTGTGCGCACCGTGGCTTTACTCCCCCGTCCCTCGGAGTGATCGTGTCTTGCAAAAACAACTAGGAGAACACAAACACAACTAGGAGAACAACCATGCGCCAACTGTTTAAAGACCATGCGTCTGTCAATGAACACGTCACTGAGAACATTTAGAATACAGAGGCCTTTCCGTGTCTCTCATTCTTATCCTTACATGATGATGCACACCGTGGCTTCACGTCCCTGTCCCTCCGAGAGACCGTGCTAGAGAAAAGTACTTCGGAAAACAGAAGCATGGTCGTGCGTCATGGGCGTGCTTTATTTGCATGTAAGCCCGTGCGTGTTGGTGCTGTCCGTGCGTGCCTCTATGCTCATGATAAGCTAATAGTCTTGTCTTTGCTGCTGTACATTAGCCCCATGTCAGTGAGCAGGCACGTATTATAAGTGTCTGTTCTGTTTTCTGCCAACCCAGACTGCCCCCTCCCACTCACCCGCTGTAAAGTTCATCGTCTCTTCTCTCTCGATTCTCCCTCTAGATCTAGGGTTAGTACATTTTCTCTTAATTTCTATGTGAATTTTTCGCTACGATCTGTTTTCCTATCTGTTGGTTTCGTCTCTCCGTGTTTGAATGCGACGCATCTACGCTATTATGCTAGGAATTGCATGGAAAATCGTTGTGATCTAAACCAAATCCGCGTAGTACAAGGCCGAACCTGTACACGACCCGTGCCTCTTAGGGATAGGTTGATTGGGAGTCGGTGTTTGTGCTCGAGAAAGCTACGAGCTATAGCGACCTGCGGCGTCCAAGTCCGAGGTGAGCGATGAACTTCACCGAGGGAGGTTGCTAGTTTAAATTGAAGCCGTCCACACGTTGGGAGTCCAAGGGAGTGGCCAGACGTTGAGCTCTATTGCTTAACCGGCCACAGTGTGCTGGAGATCGGCGCTTGGAGTGCTGTTGACTGGGAGTCGGCGTCTATGCTTGATGATAGCGTTTGGGGTCCTGTACGCTTTAGGCAAGGTTAACGTTTATGGGTCATCTGTTTCAAATACAATCTAGCCACACATGTTCCGGTGGTTGGGTGTCGGCGACAGTGGCATATGGTTGCGGATGACGATGTTGCTGGGTGCGGCTCTGACGAATTTACATATAATTTTAATGTTACAAACACACCTTTGAGCCACCTGTTGATAGACTATTGTTTCTCCTCTTTGCCTGTCTTGTCTTGAAATATACATTTGCTAAAGCTGCTTTTAAAACCAAGAAGCAGAAATCCTTTCACTGATTTACATTGACAACCAAGATTGTGAACTCCTCTAAAAATAGTCAATACTGAATTTTGTTGAATTAAGCTACCATTTTTGGAAAATAAAATACTAATTTAATTAATTTCATATTTCCTCTGTTATTACATATGCATATCTACTGCTCACCTTCTAATCAAAAGCTGTGCACATGTCTTTTTAGGAAATTGCTTGCGAACGACTATTTATGTAAAATTGGCGGTTTAGACGAATAGTTTTTCAAGATAATAAAATTTTCCTTCTGTTGAGGATTTCATATAACCGTTTTTTTGCAACGTATTCCGGGGGAAACTATCTATTGTCATATATGTACCAACTTTGGCTGCCCTGGATTGGAGTCAGGCGTTTTGCACAGCGCGATAACAGTGCATCTTCCTCGATGCTTCAAGACATGCCTGGGAAGGAGAAATGTTTGCCACCCCATGCTGCCCATCACTTACGACCAACTAGTGTATCTTTCTGATCAAGGTAATAAAAGTTTCTAGCATATTATTGTAATGGAATGCCTACATTTAAGCATTTGATGATACGTCTTCAATTTTTGATGTACCTTGTTTTATCAAATAGAAACCCGTTGAAGAGAATTGGTACATATATGATAAGCGCTATCTGTCTTGGTTATACATGTCGGTATTCAAGGATTCCTTCTTGCCGGTTTGAATTTTTTCTTTTCTTACGTAGTATGTGCCATGCTACTGTAGGCAGCAAGTCACTTCTTCAATCTATCAGTGGAAACAACAAGCATTTCAAGAAGATGGAAAGCAAAGGAATCCAATACTGATCACCAACGACGATGTCACGCCCAATATGCGACCCTATCCAAAAGAACTTGAAGGTCCCACCAAGGATAGACCCGCATATTGAAACGCTTTTGCAAGGTGGATATCATTATATCAACATTACATAACAGATGGGGATACATACAATAGGCAATACAATGCCACACGAATACAACATCACAATACATCAGAGCACCATCCGACTATGGATGAAACACAAACAGAAACTCAAACGACATCCACCCTGCTAGCCCAGGCTGCCGACCTGGAACCTATCCCCTGATCGAAGAAGCAGAAGACGAACTCAATGCAAGCAAGCATCGCTCTCGCGTCATGATCATCGGATAAACCGGTCCCTACAACTGTTGTTGTAGTAATCTGTGAGCCACGAGGACTCAGCAATCCCATTACCATGGGTATCAAGACTAGCAAAGCTTAAAGGGAAAGGAAGGGGTAAAGAGGTGAGGCTGCAGCAGCGACTAAGCAAGTATGGTGGCTAACATACGCAAATAAGAGCGAGAAGAGAACAAGCGGAACGGTCGTCAACTAGCAATGACCAAGAGGTGATCCTGAACTCCTACTTACGTCAAACATAACCCAGAAACCGTGTTCACTTCCCGGACTCCGCCGAGAAGAGACCATCACGGCTACACACGCGGTTGATGCGTTTTAATTTGGATCTAGTGTCAAGTTATCTACAATCGGACATTAACAAATTCCCATCTGCCTATAACCGCAGGCACGGCTTTCGAAAGATTATACCCTGCAGAGGTGTGTCAACTTAGCCCATGATAAGCTCTTGCGATCAACGAAGGATATTCCTTCTCCCAGGAAGACCCGATCAGACTCGGAATCCCGATTTACAAGACATTTCGACAATGGTAAAACAAGACCAGCAAAGCCGCCCGATGCGCCGACAATCCCGATAGGAGCTGCACATATCTCGTTCTCAGGGCAACACCGGATGAGACTAGCTACGAGTAAAACGAACCCTCAAGTTGCCCCGAGGTGGCCCCGCAGGCAGCTCAGTTCGGACCAACACTTAGACAAGTACTGGCCCCGGGGGGGGGGGGGGGGCTAAAATAAAGATGACCCTCGGGTTGGCCGACCCAAGGGAAAGGGTAGGTGGTAGTGAGGCAAATGGTAAACCCAAGGTTGGGCCTTGCTGGAGGAGTTTTATTCAAAGCGAACTGTCAAGGGGGTCCCATAAATCACCCGACCGCGTAAGGAACGCAAAAATTCGGGAACATAACACCGGTATGACGGAAACTAGGGCGGCAAGAGTGGAACAAAACACCAGGCATAAGGCCGAGTCTTCCACCCTTTACCAAATATATATTTGCATTAATAATATAAGAGATATTGTGATATCCCAACCAAAATGCTGTCCACCATGGAGAAATCTTCAACTTCACCTGCAACTAGCAACGCTATAAGAGGGGCTGAGCAAAAGCGGTAACATAGCCAAACAACGGTTTGCATAGGAAAGGTGTCAAAAGTTAGAGGTTCATGGCAATATGGGATGGCTTTATGAACAAGTGATAGGTAGCGCAGCATAGCAATAGAACGAAGTAACTAGCATAGAAATTATAGTAGTGATATCCAGGGTAGCGGTCATCTTGCCTGAAATCCCGCAAGGAAGAAGAACGAATCCATGAAGAAGACGAACGGATGAAGCCGAACCAACCGTAGACGAACGAATCCTCACGATCGCAACGAAACAGGAACTAACAAGAAGAAGCACACAACATGGTAAACACACCACACATGAACAAGGCATGATGCACAACAAGCATGATGCATGACAATTCTAGATGAGGCTACTCGTGGCAAGAGATGATGCAAACAAGAACAACACATCAAGGCAAGTTTAAATGAGGCCGGGAACAACATATAACAATTCCGGTAAGTCCTCATATGCATATTTCGAAATTGTTCCAGATCTGAATAAACCTTATGTTCAAGTTGTTAAACAACAAGTTAAGATGCACAAAGATAATCTACACGAGTTTCTATTCAAGTTACATATAAAGTTCATTAGATTTGGAGCTACGGCCTAGAAGATATGAGCAAAACAAGTTAAACATGGCATTGATGCAAAATGCACCCAAATATCAAGCAAACACCTCAAAACAAGGATGCAACATGATAATATGAAACTACATGCAAAAACAAGCAAGTTTCGTATAAAGCACACTCAAAACGGAGCAATGGTTCAACACTTACGCACTACACTAGTCATAGCAACAATCTGTCCATAGCAGCAAGTAGGCATATTGCAAGCATCAAAACAACAAGCTACAACACCTTAAATTAATAACAAAAGGCATGGGCATGAAGTACAGGTAAAGCATAACAAAACATGAACACTGAGCTATCTCCAGAAATCATTAGAACATGCTCAAACAGACATGGTAAGATTGCAAATAATAACAGTTTCAGACTTATCAGGAAATAACATCAGGTTGCAATGTTCAGAGCTATCAAACAACTTGTTACAGGAACTTAACATGGCAAACAAAGGAAGGGCATGAATCTACTAAACCCATAGAACAATAGTCCCTTACTTACCATAAGCCAAAAAGGATCAAAAGATATGATGGCACCCACGTAAACATAGCAAGTTATATGACAGATTCATACATGGCAGGAACAACGATAAGTAGGCATGTTGGTGAGCTTGTGCAACTCACTACAGAGCAAAACATGGCACGGCAAGGCACCCAACAGTAAGAAGGCATGTTAGTGAAGCTAAGAATGGAAATATCAAGTTCATAGGGTGCATGGAACACTAGCAAAACACATGGGAACAACTGAACTTAAAGTTAATAGGCTGACAGCAACATTATGAAGCAACTTTGGAGCAAGATATGGACAATCTACGGCAATCTATAAATGCAACAAGGGGCATGAATGGATAGAGCATGACATATAAAACAAAACATGTTTAGTGATCATCTCCAGATTATGCATAGAATGACTAGTAGAAGCAGGTTTACATAGCAACACGAAATAACAGATTCAGCCTTGCAAAACAGCAACAGCAAGTACACTACTTAACAAGCTCGATTCACTCACTACAAGTCATTGCATGACAAGATAAGCATAGCATCATCAAGAAGACATGTTTGTGAAACAAACCAAGTCAAGAACAAGTCCATAGCATGCAAGGATCAACTACAGCAAGCTTGGCCAAATTGAATAACACGTAAACAATCTGTCAGGAAACATTTTGAAGCAAAAGTAGAGCACTCAAATGACATGCTAGACTACTCCATAATTGCAAACAAGGGCATGAATGGATAGAGCATAACCATATGTTCAAAACACCCTTACTGAAGTATCTCAAAATAAGCATGGATCTCTATGTAGCATCATGTTTACATGGCAACAAAATAACAGCAGAACAGGGACTGAAATCAGCAACAGCAAGTACCCTACTTAGCAAGCTCGATGCACTCAGCACACAAATCACAAAAATACATGGATAGCACCTCTGGAAAGATGGCATGGTATAGATCAAAATACATGTATACATCAACCTCATAGGATGCACACATCAATCATGGCAAAAATGACAAATGAGGAAGTTATAACAGTTTCAGCAGATTAACATCAACATGCACTCTTCGAACAGCATTTCGGGCATCAAGATGACCTCAAATGAAAATGATGCAATGGAATGAAATGAAGTACTCGTTGAGGCGAACAATTTGACATATTACATGCACGAAACGGAGCTACAGATGCAGAGTTACGACAGGTCATACATGGCATGAAAATAACAAAAATCTGGGACTTAGACGAAATTCGGGGAGGGGAAAGTCAACCTTCGGTGGATCTCGCCGGAATCCCACCGGAGTTGGAGGAGACGGCGGCCGGAGCGCGGGAGAGGTCGGGGAGGCCGGGAGAGGACGGATCCGGACCGGATCTCGCCGGATCCGGCCGGATCCCGGCAAGGGACGGCGAGGGGCGCGGGGAGGAGAGCCCGCAAGCTCGCCGGAGCTCGGGGTGAGGCTGGGCGCGGCACGGCGGTGCCGGCCGGCGAGGAGGACGAGGAGGCGGCGGGGCAGCTCGGGGTGAGCGCGGAGGCGAGCGGGCGGCGGAGCGCAGCGCCGGCGGGGCGCACGGCGGCGGCAGCCGGTGGCCGGCGACGAAGAGACGGCGGGCGGCGGCGGAGCGCGCCGGCCGGACGGCGCGGGCGACGGGCGTGGGAGGCGGCGCAGCCGGGCCTGCGCGGGCCAGCCATGGGCCCGGGCGGGCCGGCGGCGCGGAGCGGCGGCGGCTGCCACGTGGCAGATCCTGGTTGGGCGCGGGGCGGTGGCTGGACGTGCCCGGTCCGGTCCGGATATGTCCGGCGCAGCGCGGAGGGGAAATTAGGGTTTGGGAGGAAATGATCCGGAATTTCGGGGAAGAGGGCATATTTATAGGTAGAGGGAGCTAGGAGAGTCCAAATGAGGAGCGGTTTTCGCCCACACGATCGTGATCGAACGACCGAGAGCATGGAGGAGAGTTTGCTGGACTTTGGGCCACTTTGGAAGGGGTGTTGGGCTGCAACAAAAGAGGCTTTCTGCGGTTACCCGGTTAACCGTTGGAGTATCGAACGACTCTCAAATGGCACGAAACTTGACAGGCGGTCTACCGGTGCTATACCAAGGCCACTTGGCAAACCGCGGGCCATTCCGAGATAGTTTAACACCCACTCACAACAAGAGACAAAAAGGGGACGCCGGAGGACATAGGAGTGCCGGATTGCAAAACGGACAACGGGGAAAATGCTCGGATGCATGAGATGAACACGTATGCAAAATGAAATGCACATGATGACATGATAAAATGCATATGATGACATGGCAAAATGCAACACGCAAGCAAATGACATGGCAATGACGGCGAATAACTGGCAGACACCTGGCGCAACGAATCCGGGGTGTTACAACACTCCTCCACTAACAAGAGATCTCGTCCCAAGATCTTAGGACCGAGACGGAAGGGAAAAGGGATGAGGAGAAACAAGAACTCAAGAGAAGAAGCAAAGAATCGAGAGCACTCGAGAAGAAGAGAGGAACGACGAGAATGACGAGAATCAAATGCTCATGGAAACAGATAGACTAAGGAACAACTCGTTCTAACCAGAGTGGTTAGAATGAGAAAAGAAACGAATAAGACTGAAAGGATTTAGACAACACTCTGGCCGAAAATGGAAGGAATAGAACATGAGCTTGAGAGGATGGAATGATACTTGATGAACTCTTGAAGAAAGAATTAAATCATGAAGAACCACCATGAAGAACTCCAGTAACAAAAGGATGATCAGATAGAATTGAAGGATGAAAGAATAAGATTAAAGCTTGCGATGATATAGATGGAGGTTCCGAGGAAATTGCCGAGGAAATTGAACTCGGAAAAGAAAAGATGAAAAGACCTGGAACTAGAATTTATTCATCAAGAACAAACTCTGAAGGAAGGGATTAATCACTTGGATGAAATAAGAATAAGATTTATTGTATGCTTATCCTTCATCAAATTAAATTGATGACAAGCAATGGATTTTTGCATACTACTTATTCTTCTTGAAAAAGGATTTAAAAGTGACATATCACAAACTTGAGAAGGTCTTCCTGAGCCACCGGTAGGATTCGAAAGAACGAACGAAAAGAAAACAACTGAGGATTGAACTCAAAGATGAAGAGGCTCGAGTCAACTTGACGAGAATTGCACCGGATAAAAAGAGCTGAGGAACAACGATCGGAAAACCAACTGCGTGAACCTAAAGAAAAATTTGAAGGGGAAGAGGAGTAATTCAAAACACCTACGTCAAGGTTTCTCACCAGAGCGACGAAGGGGCTGAGGAGTAAAAATAATTCCTACTCTCCGATATAACTAGACTCAGAAAACAGTTTTCTTCTAGACTCAACAACGGCCAAACTACACGATCAATCAAGGGGGCTCCTAAGGTCGGTCGAGGCTCTGATACCAACTTGTCACGCCCAATATGCGACCCTATCCAAAAGGAACTCGAAGGTCCCACCAAGGATAGACCCGCATATTGAAACGCTTTTGCAAGGTGGATATCATTACATCAACATTACATAATAGATGGGGATACATACAATAGGCAATACAATGCCACACGAATACAACATCACAATACATCAGAGCACCATCCGACTATGGATGAAACACAAACAGAAACTCAAACGACATCCACCCTGCTAGCCCAGGCTGCCGACCTGGAACCTATCCCCTGATCGAAGAAGCAGAAGACAAACTCAATACAAGCAAGCATCGCTCTCGCGTCATGATCATCGGATAAACCGGTACCTGCAACTGTTGTTGTAGTAATCTGTGAGCCACGAGGACTTAGCAATCCCATTACCATGGGTATCAAGACTAGCAAAGCTTAAAGGGAAAGGAAGGGGTAAAGAGGTGAGGCTGCAGCAGCGACTAAGCAAGTATGGTGGCTAACATACGCAAATAAGAGCGAGAAGAGAACAAGCGGAACGGTCGTCAACTAGCAATGACCAAGAGGTGATCCTGAACTCCTACTTACGTCAAACATAACCCAGAAACCGTGTTCACTTCCCGGACTCCACCGAGAAGAGACCATCACGGCTACACACGCGGTTGATGCGTTTTAATTCGGATCTGGTGTCAAGTTATCTACAACCGGACATTAACAAATTCCCATCTGCCTATAACTGCAGGCACAGCTTTCGAAAGATTATACCCTGCAGGGGTGTCCCAACTCAGCCCATGATAAGCTCTCGCGATCAACGAAGGATATTCCTTCTCCCAGGAAGACCCGATCAGACTCGGAATCCCGGTTTACAAGACATTTCGACAATGGTAAAACAAGACCAGCAAAGCCGCCCGATGCACCGACAATCTCGATAGGAGCTGCACATATCTCGTTCTCAGGGCAACACCGGATGAGACTAGCTACGAGTAAAACGAACCCTCAAGTTGCCCCGAGGTGGCCCCGCAGGCAGCTCAGTTCGGACCAACACTTAGACAAGCACTGGCCCGGGGGGGCTAAAATAAAGATGACCCTCGGGTTGGCCGACCCAAGGGAAAGGGTAGGTGGTAGTGAGGCAAATGGTAAAACCAAGGTTGGGCCTTGCTGGAGGAGTTTTATTCAAAGCAAACTGTCAAGGGGGTCCCATAAATCACCCGACCGCGTAAGGAACGCAAAAATTCGGGAACATAACACCGGTATGATGGAAACTAGGGCGGCAAGAGTGGAACAAAACACCAGGCATAAGGCCGAGTCTTCCACCCTTTACCAAATATATAGATGCATTAATAATATAAGAGATATTGTGATATCCCAACCAAAATGCTGTCCACCATGGAGAAATCTTCAACTTCACCTGCAACTAGCAACGCTATAAGAGGGGCTGAGCAAAAGCGGTAACATAGCCAAACAACGGTTTGCATAGGAAAGGTGTCAAAAGTTAGAGGTTCATGGCAATATGGGATGGCTTGATGAGCAAGTGATAGGTAGCACAGCATAGCAATAGAACGAAGCAACTAGCATAGCAATGATAGTAGTGAGATCCAGGGTAGCGGTCATCTTGCCTGAAATCCCGCAAGGAAGAAGAACAAGTCCATGAAGAAGACGAACGGATGAAGCCGAACCAACCGTAGACGAACGAATCCTCACGATCGCAACGAAACAGGAACTAACAAGAAGAAGCACACAACATGGTAAACACACCACACATGAACAAGGCATGATGCACAACAAGCATGATGCATGATAATTCTAGATGAGGCTACTCGTGGCAAGAGATGATGCAAACAAAAACAACACATCAAGGCAATTTTAAATGAGGCCGGGAACAACATATAACAATTCCGGTAAGTCCTCATATGCATATTTCAAAATTGGTCCAGATCTGAATAAACCTTATGTTCAAGTTGTTAAACAGCAAGTTAAGATGCACAAAGATGATCTACATGAGATTCTAGTCAAGTTACATATAAAGTTCATTAGATTTGGAGCTACGGCCTAGAAGATATGAGCAAAACAAGTTAAACAAGGCATTGATGCAAAATGCACCCAAACATCAAGCAAACACCTCAAAACAAGGATGCAACATGATAATATGAAGCTACATGCAAAAACAAGCAAGTTTCATATAAAGCACACTCAAAACGGAGCAACGGTTCAACACATACGCACTATACAAGTCATAGCAACAATCTGTCCATAGCAGCAAGTAGGCATATTGCAAGCATCAAAACAACAAGCTACAGCACCTCAACTTAATAACAAAAGGCATGGGCATGAAGTACAGGTAAGGCATAACAAAACATGAACACTGAGCTATCTCCAGAAATCACTAGAACATGCTCAAACAGACATGGTAAGATTGCAAATAATAACAGTTTCAGACTTATCAGGAAATAACATCAGGTTGCAATGTTCAGAGCTATCAAACAACTTGTTACAGGAACTTAACATGGCAAACAAAGGAAGGGCATGAATCTACTAAACCCATAGAACAATAGTCCCTTACTTACCATAAGCCAAAAAGGATCAAAAGATATGATGGCACCCACGTAAACATAGCAAGTTATATGACAGATTCATACATGGCAGGAACAACGATAAGTAGGCATGTTGGTGAGCTTGTGCAACTCACTACAGAGCAAAACATGGCACGACAAGGCACCCAACAGTAAGAAGGCATGTTAGTGAAGCTAAGAATGGCAATATCAAGTTCATAGGGTGCATGGAACACTAGCAAGACACATGGGAACAATTGAACTTAAAGTTAACAGGCTGACAGCAACATTATGAAGCAACTTTGGACCAAGATATGGACAATGTACGATAATTGATAAATGCAACCAGGGGCATGAATGGATAGAGCATGACATGTAGAACAAAACATGTTTAGTGATCATCTCCAGATTATGCATAGAATGACTAGTAGAAGCAGGTTTACATAGCATCACGAAATAACAGATTTAGCCTAGCAAAATAGCAACAGCAAGTACACTTCTTAACAAGCTCGATTCACTCACTACAAGTCATTGCATGACAAGATAAGCATAGCATCATCAAGAAGACATGTTTGTGAAACAAACCAAGTCAAGAACAAGTCCATAGCATGCAAGGATCAACTACAGCAAGCTTGGCCAAATTGAATAACATGTAAACAATCTGTCAGGAAACATTTTGAAGCAAAAGTAGAGCACTCAAATGACATGCTACACTACTCCATAATTGCAAACAACGGCATGAATGGATAGCGCATAACCATATGTTCAAAACACCCTTACTGAAGTATCTCAAAATAAGCATGGATCTCTCTGTAGCATCATGTTTACATGGCAACAAAATAACAGCAGAACAGGGACTAAAATCAGCAACAGCAAGTACCCTACTTAGCAAGCTCGATGCACTCAGCACACAAATCACAAAAATACATGTATAGCACCTCTGGAAAGATAGTATGGCATAGATCAAAACACATGTATACATCAATCTCATAGGATGCACACATCAATCATGGCAAAAATGACAAATGAGCAAGTTATAATAGTTTCAGCAGATTAACATCAACATGCACCCTTCGAACAGCATTTCGGGCATCAAGATGACCTCAAATGAAAATGATGCAATGGAATGAAATGAAGTACTCGTTGAGACGAACAATTTGACATATTACACGCATGAAACGGAGCTACGGATGCAGAGTTACGACAGGTCAAACATGGCATGAAAATAACAAAAATCTGGGACTTGGACGAAATTTGGGGAGGGGAAAGTCAACCTTCGGTGGATCTCGCCGGAATCCCACCGGAGTTGGAGGAGACGGCGGCCGGAGCGCGGGAGAGGTCGGGGAGGCCGGGAGAGGACGGATCCGGGCCGGATCTCGCCGGATCCGGCCGGATCCCGGCAAGGGACGGCGAGGGGCGCGGGGAGGAGAGCCCGCGAGCTCGCCGGAGCTCGGGGTGAGGTCGGGCGCGGCACGGCGGTGCCGGCCGGCGAGGAGGACGAGGAGGCGGCGGGGCAGCTCGGGGTGAGCGCAGAGGCGAGCGGGCGGCGGAGCGCAGCGCCGGCGGGGCGCACGGCGGCGGCAGCCGGCGGCTGGCGACGAAGAGGCGGCGGGCGGCGGCGGAGCGCGTTGGCCGGAGGGCGCGGGCGGCGGCACGGCCGGGCCTGTGTGGGCCAGCCACGGGCCCGGGCGGGCTAGCGGCGCGGGGCGGCGGCGGCTGCCACGTGGCAGATCCTGGTTGGGCGCGGGGCGGCGGCTGGACGTGTCCGGTCCGGCGCGGAGGGGAAATTAGGGTTTGGGGGGAAATGATCCTGAATTTTGGGGAAGAGGGCATATTTATAGGTAGAGGGAGCTAGGAGAGTCCAAATGAGGAGCGGTTTTCGCCCACACGATCGTGATCGAACGACCGAGAGCATGGAGGAGAGTTTGCTAGGCTTTGGGCCACTTTGGAAGGGGTGTTGGGCTGCAACAAAAGAGGCTTTCTGCGGTTACCCGGTTAACCGTTGGAGTATCAAACGACCCCCAAATGGCACGAAACTTGACAGGCGGTCTACCGGTGCTATACCAAGGCCACTTGGCAAACCTCGGGCCATTCCGAGATAGTTTAACACCCACTCACAACAAGAGACAAAAAGGGGACGCCGGAGGACATAGGAGTGCCGGATTGCAAAACGGACAACTGGGAAAATGCTCGGATGCATGAGATGAACACGTATGCAAAATGAAATGCACATGATGACATGATAAAATGCATATGATGACATGGCAAAATGCAACACGCAAGAAAATGACATGGCAATGACGGCGAATAACTGGCAGACACCTGGCGCAACGAATCCGGAGCGTTACAACACTCCTCCACTAACAAGAGATCTCGTCCCGAGATCTTAGGACCGAGACGGAAGGGAAAAGGGATGAGGAGAAACAAGAACTCAAGAGAAGAAGCAAAGAATCGAGAGCACTCGAGATGAAGAGCTGGACGACGAGAATGACGAGAATCAAATGCTCATGGAAACATATAGACTAAGGAACAACTCGTTCTAACTGGAGTGGTTAGAATGAGAAAAGAAATGAATAAGACTGAAAGGATTTAGACAGCACTCCGGCTGAAAATGGAAGGAATAGAACACGAGCTTGAGAGGATGGAATGATACTTGATGAACTCTTGAAGAAAGAATTAAATCATGAAGAACCACTGTGAAGAACTCCGGTAACAAAAGGATGATGAGATAGAATTAAAGGATGAAAGAATAAGATTAAAGCTTGCGATGATATAGATGGAGGTTCCGAGGAAATTGCCGAGGAAATTGAACTCCGGAAAAGAAAAGATGAAAAGACCTGGAACTAGAATTTATTCATCAAGAAAAAACTCTGAAGGAAGGGATTAATCACTTGGATGAAATAAGAATAAGATTTATTGTATGCTTATCCTTCATCAAATTAAATTGATGACAAGCAATGGATTTTTGCATACTACTTATTCTTCTTGAAAAAGGATTTAGAAGTGACATATCGAAAACTTGAGAAGGTCTTCCTGAGCCACCGGTAGGATTCGAAAGAACGAATGAAAAGAAAACAACTGAGGATTGAACTCAAAGATGAAGAGGCTCGACTCAACTTGACGAGAATTGCACCGGATAAAAAGAGCTGAGGAACAACGATCGGAAAACCAACTGCGTGAACCTAAAGAAAAATTTGAAGGGGAAGAGGAGTAATTCAAAACACCTACGTCAAGGTTTCTCACCAGAGCGACAAAGGGGCTGAGGAGTAAAAAGAATTCCTACTCTCCGATATAACTAGACTCAGAAAACAGTTTTCTTCTAGACTCAACAACGGCCAAACTACACGATCAATCAAGGGGGCTCCTAAGGTCGGTCGAGGATCTGATACCAACTTGTCACGCCCAATATGCGACCCTATCCAAAAGGAACTCGAAGGTCCCACCAAGGATAGACCCGCATATTGAAACGCTTTTGCAAGGTGGATATCATTACATCAACATTACATAATAGATGGGGATACATACAATAGGCAATACAATGCCACACGAATACAACATCACAATACATCAGAGCACCATCCGACTATGGATGAAACACAAACAGAAACTCAAACGACATCCACCCTGCTAGCCCAGGCTGCCAACCTGGAACCTATCCCCTGATCGAAGAAGCAGAAGACAAACTCAATGCAAGCAAGCATCGCTCTCCCGTCATGATCATCGGATAAACCGGTACCTGCAACTGTTGTTGTAGTAATCTGTGAGCCACGAGGACTCAGCAATCCCATTACCATGGGTATCAAGACTAGCAAAGCTTAAAGGGAAAGGAAGGGGTAAAGAGGTGAGGCTGCAGCAGCGACTAAGCAAGTATGGTGGCTAACATACGCAAATAAGAGCGAGAAGAGAACAAGCGGAACGGTCGTCAACTAGCAATGACCAAGAGGTGATCCTGAACTCCTACTTATGTCAAACATAACCCAGAAACCGTGTTCACTTCCCGGACTCCGCTGAGAAGAGACCATCACAGCTACACACGCGGTTGATGCATTTTAATTCGGATCTGGTGTCAAGTTATCTACAACCGGACATTAACAAATTCCCATCTGCCTATAACCGCAGGCACGGCTTTCGAAAGATTATACCCTGCAAGGGTGTCCCAACTTAGCCCATGATAAGCTCTCGCGATCAACGAAGGATATTCCTTCTCCCAGGAAGACCCGATCAGACTCGAAATCCCGGTTTACAAGACATTTCGTCAATGGTAAAACAAGACCAGCAAAGCCGCCCGATGCGCCGACAATCCCGATAGGAACTGCACATATCTCGTTCTCAGGGCAACACCGGATGAGACTAGCTACGAGTAAAACCAACCCTCAAGTTGCCCCGAGGTGGCCCCGCAGGCAGCTCAGTTCGGACCAAAACTTAGACAAGGACTGGCCCGGGGGGGGGGGGGGGGGGGGCTAAAATAAAGATGACCCTCGGGTTGGCCGACCCAAGGGAAAGGGTAGGTGGTAGTGAGGCAAATGGAAAAACCAAGGTTGGGCCTTGCTGGAGGAGTTTTATTCAAAGCGAACTGTCAAGGGGGTCCCATAAATCACCCGACCGTGTAAGGAACGCAAAAATCCGGGAACATAACACCGGTATGACGGAAACTAGGGTGGCAAGAGTGGAACAAAACACCAGGCATAAGGCCGAGTCTTCCACCCTTTACTAAATATATAGATGCATTAATAATATAAGAGATATTGTGATATCCCAACCAAAATCCTGTCCACCATGGAGAAATCTTCAACTTCACCTGCAACTAGCAACGCTATAAGAGGGGCTGAGCAAAAGCGGTAACATAGCCAAACAACGGTTTGCATAGGAAAGGTGTCAAAAGTTAGAGGTTCATGGCAATATGGGATGGCTTGATGAACAAGTGATAGGTAGCGCAGCATAGCAATAGAACAAAGCAACTAGCATAGCAATGATAGTAGTGAGATCCAGGGTAGCGGTCATCTTGCCTGAAATCCCGCAAGGAAGAAGAACGAGTCCATGAAGAAGATGAACGGATGAAGCCGAACCAACCGTAGACGAACGAATCCTCACGATCGCAACGAAACAGGAACTAACAAGAAGAGGCACACAACATGGTAAACACACCACACATGAACAAGGCATGATGCACAACAAGCATGATGCATGACAATTCTAGATGAGGCTACTCGTGGCAAGAGATGATGCAAACAAGAACAACACATCAAGGCAAGTTTAAATGAGGCCGGGAACAACATATAACAATTCCGGTAAGTCCTCATATGCATATTTCGAAATTGGTCCAGATCTGAATAAATCTTATGTTCAAGTTGTTAAACAGCAAGTTAAGATGCACAAAGATGATCTACACGAGATTCTAGTCAAGTTACATATAAAGTTCATTAGATTTGGAGCTACGGCCTAGAAGATGTGAGCAAAACAAGTTAAACATGGCGTTGATGCAAAATGCACCCAAACATCAAGCAAACACCTCAAAACAAGGATGCAACATGATAATATGAAGCTAAATGCAAAAACAAGCAAGTTTCATATAAAGCACACTCAAAACGGAGCAACGGTTCAACACATACGCACTATACAAGTCATAGCAACAATCTGTCCATAGGAGCAAGTAGGCATATTGCAAGTATCAAAACAACAAGCTACAGCACCTCAACTTAATAACAAAAGGCATGGGCATGAAGTACAGGTAAAGCATAACAAAACATGAACACTGAGCTATCTCCAGAAATCACTAGAACATGCTCAAATAGACATGGTAAGATTGCAAATAATAACAGTTTCAGACTTATCAGGAAATAACATCAGGTTGCAATGTTCAGAGCTATCAAACAACATGTTACAGGAACTTAACATGGCAAACAAAGGCAGGGCATGAATCTACTAAACCCATAGAACAATAGTCCCTTACTGACCATAAGCCAAAAAGGATCAGAAGTTATATGACAGATTCGTACATGGCAGGAACAACGATAAGTAGGCATGTCGGTGAGCTTGTGCAACTCACTACAGAGCAAAACATGGCATGGCAAGGCATCCAACAGTAACAAGGCATGTTAGTGAAGCTAAGCATGGCAATATCAAGTTCATAGGGTGCATAGAACACTAGCAAAACACATGGGAACAACTGAACTTAAAGTTAACAGGCTGACAGCAACATTATGAAGCAACTTTGGAGCAAGATATGGACAATCTACGACAACCTATAAATGCAACCAGGGGCATGAATGGATAGAGCATGACATTTAGAACAAAACATGTTTAGTGATCATCTCCAGATTATGCATAGAATGACTAGTAGAAGCAGGTTTACATAGCATCACGAAATAACAGATTCAGCCTAGCAAAACAGCAACAGCAAGTACACTACTTAGCAAGCTCGATTCACTCACCACAAGCCATTGCATGACAAGATAAGCATAGCATCATCAAGAAGACATGTTTGTGAAACAAACCAAGTCAAGAACAAGTCCATAGCATGCAAGGATCAACTATAGCAAGCTTGGCCAAATTGAATAACACGTAAACAATCTGTCAAGAAACATTTTGAAGCAACAGTAGAGCACTCAAATGACATGCTAGACTACTCCATAATTGCAAACAAGGGCATGAATGGTTAGAGCATAACCATATGTTCAAAACACCCTTACTGAAGTATCTCAAAATAAGCATGGATCTCTCTGTAGCATCATGTTTACATGGCAACAAAATAACAGCAGAACAGGGACTAAAATCAGCAACAGCAAGTACCCTACTTAGCAAGCTCGATGCACTCAGCACACAAATCACAAAAATACATGGATAGCACCTATGGAAAGATGGCATGGCATAGATCAAAACAAATGTAGACATCAACCTCATAGGATGCACACATCAATCATGGCAAAAATGACAAATGAGCAAGTTATAACAGTTTCAGCAGATTAACATCAACATGCACTCTTCGAACAGCATTTCGGGCATCAAGATGACCTCAAATGAAAATGATGCAATGGAATGAAATGAAGCACTCGTTGAGATGAACAATTTGACATATTACACGCACAAAAATCTAGGACTTAGACGAAATTCGGGGAGGGGAAAGTCATCCTTCGGTGGATCTCGCCGGAATCCCACCGGAGTTGGAGGAGACGGCGGCCGGAGCGCGGGAGAGCTCGAGGAGGCCGGGAGAGGACGGATCCGGGCCGGATCCCGGCAAGGGACGGCGAGGGGCGCGGGGATGAGAGCTCGCGAGCTCGCCGGAGCTCGGGGTGAGGCCGGGCGCGGCACGGCGGTGCCGGCCGGCGAGGAGGACGAGGAGGCGGCGGGGCAGCTCGGGGTGAGCGCGGAGGCGAGCGGGTGGCGGAGTGCAGCGTCGGCGGGGCGCACGGCGGTGGCAGCCGGCGGCCGGCGACGAAGAGGCGGCGGGCGGCGGCGGAGCACGCCGGCCGGAGGGCGCGGGCGGCGGCGCGGCCGGGCCTGCGCGGGCCAGCCACGGGCCCGGGCGGGGCGGCGGCGCGGGGCGGCGGCGGCTGCCACTTGGTAGATGCTGGTTGGGCGCGGGGCGGCGGCTGGACGTGTCCGGTCCGGTCCGGACATGTCCGGCGCGGCGCGAAGGGGAAATTAGGGTTTGGGGGGAAATGATCCAGAATTTCGGGGAAGAGGGAGCTAGGAGAGTCCAAATGAGGAGCGGTTTTCGCCCATACGATCGTGATCGAACGACCGAGAGCATGGAGGAGAGTTTGCTAGGCTTTGGGCCACTTTGGAAGGGGTGTTGGGCTGCAACAAAAGAGGCTTTCTGCGGTTACCTGGTTAACCGTTGGAGTATCAAACGACCCCCAAATGGCACGAAACTTGACAAGCGGTCTACCGGTGCTATACCAAGGCCACTTGGCAAACCTCGGGCCATTCCGAGATATTTTAAAACCCACTCACAACAAGAGACAAAAAGGGGACGCCGGAGGACATAGGAGTGCCGGATTGCAAAATGGACAACGGGGAAAATGCTCGGATGCATGAGATGAACACGTATGCAAAATGAAATGCACATGATGACATGATAAAATGCGTATGATGACATGGAAAAATGCAACACGCAAGCAAATGACATGGCAATGATGGCGAATAACTGGCAGACACCTGGCGCAACGAATCCGGGGCGTTACAGACGATCTGTCATATGAGATCTGCATCACCAATGAACCTAACCGGTCAAAGATTCATGGACCTGGCTGGGAAAAGTTAATTAGTGACTATGATCTTTGTTATCGAGATCTAATAATCATAAACCTGGATACTGGGAGTCTGTCCATTGAGATAGATCTGAGACTCAGTGATTCTCGAGGAGGTCACAGGCCCCTTCCCAAACCATCACTAGGTAAGTGCACCAACTTCCATCCTGTTTTATCAATTACATTTATCAGCATACTTTGGTGCTCCTACCCCTGTCCACTAAATGAGTGTCATGGTTACAGTCAAAGTTATTTCGAAAACATTTTATGCAATTCTGTTGATTATCATCCCAACTTGATCACATGCATTGAATTTAACCATTCCTTTTAAACTTAAATACCGATTTCATCTGTTTAAACAAATTTGTTTGAAAATGAGTTATTTTTTCCATGCAGCTCTTGATTTTCTCAATGACTCGGAAAGGGAGTACATTGGGAAAACAGTGTTTGGTCGAGGTGTAAACCTCTCATATAGACAATTTGGACAGATGATATACTATGTATTTGAGTCTGACGACTTCCCCACCGTACCCTTTGTGCAGCGTCTAAACGTCACCAATGTCATAAATGGCCGCCTGGTTAGTCATTGAATATTTGTTTTGATCCACTACCATGGTTTTGTTTGCTATTTTTGATGTTTTATGTCCTTGTACATTGATTTTATCTAGTAATATCGGTACAATCTGCAGAAAATCCCGTGACCCTCAAAGAAGAACACTACAGAGGCACTGTTGTCCGTCAATAACACCAACTACTTAAAAAACCCACTGAGGCACTTCTGTGCCTCCACTCCTATGGGGACTGTGCGTAAATTGGCTTCAGGTCCGTTAATGAGGACGAATGCCTTCGAAGACACATGGAACTCATAGGCCATGGCCCCCGCAATGAAAACATGCTAATGAAAGCTTCTTGAAAACAGCGGCACACCTTCACGTGCTTGCATCACAATCCTTCGGGTCCGTACCTCCCTTAGAATCACGTCCGTGCCTTACGGCCAGCTTCCGACGTATCGGGTCTATGAAGATTTGCTTCCTTCTTAATATGGGACGTGACTATCGCAGAGGCACAGGCTCCATCCTACACCTCGATGCCTCGACAAGTAGGACGACCGTGCTTGTAACTGTGAAGCGTATAGGACACCTTAAGGACGGCCTTGCAACTATTCCAGACATATCCGTGCCTGTTCCGTCAACACATTCATGCCTCTCAAATTTAACTGAAAAATATTCCAGAAAAACAGTAACGGACGCCTATTGTCAATCCTCACATCACGTACATTCGACGTACATTCCTTCGTCACACAAGTAATAGTCGTGCCTCTGCCACAGAACATATAAGTAAAAAACGATTCTTCCTACACTTGTAAAACCCGGAATGCCCTGCATAAATGTCGAATCCCACCTTGCGGTAAAACCACGGAGGCCGGTGCTTCTCAAAAACACATATGTGGTTTTTTGCGTATGTAGTTGAGTGCACGGCTATTTGTTCGTGCCCGTGCCTCACGTCGCACCATAGCACGAATTGACGTCCGTGCAATCATGTCCTCTTGTTGCGCCTTTCGTTGTATAAGTGCTTCTTGCAGCTGCATGTCCACGCCTCTTGTTGCTTCTCGTTCTTTCTGTCCATCTGGTAGCGTCTGTTGCAACACATACACACAACTGTGCCTCTGAAGAAACACATCACTGCTCCTCCCAACGAATGTATGAAGAAAACATTTGCCGCTACCAATGAATGTACCACGCCTGTGTGTCTGAGAGTTAAACCAGCCACTTCAAGGTTGCTTCTCTTGGTCAGAGACTTGTGCCTCTACATACTGCCCCTGCATGCCTCACTAGATAAATTGTAAAAGTTAACATTTGACAGCAAACCACGCAATACAGCTATCATCTCCACGACTTGCTGGAGATACGACGGTTGTTAAAAACATAACTGCTAATTTTATTTTTATTTTTTTATAAAGAAAAACCACGATCGAGAACCCATGATGTGCACAACCGCATCGACAGTGAGATCGTGCACTACTTTGCCTCTTCCCCACCCTTAAATTTACACTTCCGTTGCGGACTTGTCTCCCACAAACAACAGAAATCGCCATTGCGGTCCCACCCACTGTTCCCCACAAAATATCAGGTTGCAGGAGGATGAACTGCTCCAGGCCATGGGATTTACCAAGGAATTCGAAGTGCAGGCCCACGGTAACACCAAGTTGCAAGTGATCCACACCAACGAGATGCACAAGGAGGCCACAATCATCGAGCAGTACGAGCGACACCTCGAATTCGAGCGCCACAAGATCGTCGGAGTTGATGTGGAGTACACCAACGACATTGGCGAAGATCAGAAACCAGCCCTCGTCATGCTCTCCATCGGCAAGCATCATCCGGTGCTACTCTTTCAACTGAGCGCCACCGACAAGAACTGCACCACGTTCGACAACTTCCTCACCGACCCCAGGTACACGTTTGTTGGCTTCTCCATCGACGGTGACATAGAGATGCTCGGCCGCGTCGGACTGGAGATCGCCCACTTCGTCAATATCTAGAAAGAATGGAGGGTGCCTACAGCTACCAAGCCTCTGGACTCCCTTGGGGACGTGTCAGGCATCCTTGTGCACGACGTAGAGCTCACCAACGCATAGAAGCAGCGCTGGGCGCGCATGCCCCTATCCATGAGGCACATCGGGTACGCCGCAAATTACACTTACGCTGCGTACGAGATATGGAGCCGCCTCACCATCATCCAGGAAGGGATTCACCGGGAAAAACTCGACAAGAAGTAGACCAGGAAGCGCGCTAGGTCCTGTGGCGACTACGACTACTGAAGCAGGTGGTCCCGGCCATCAAAAGTATCTAGAACATTTCTCACGCCATTCTCGATTTCTCATTAGATTTGCTTTCTCTCAAGACTGCCGTTTTCTTGTTATAAATTTAGGTTTGCTTGTGTCGTAGTTAACCTTGTAGTTTGCTTGCAGTTTACATGTCTTTTGCACAAGTTTATTTCCAGTACACCACATAGGCACTTATGTGCATATGTGCCTCTGATACCAAGGGGACCGTGCATATCTTGGCTTCAAGTCGTTTTACGCGACATTCTAGACGTCAACCAAAAGATTCACCTTCTCTCCGATAAGTTCATTAACGAGGTCTAATGCCTTCGAAAACACATGCAGCTCATAGTCCATGCCCCGCGCAATGAAAACGTGTGAATGACAGCTTCTTTAAAGCAGAGGCACACCTTCACATCCTTGCATCACGATCCTTTTGCGTTCGTACCTCCATTAAAATCACGTCCGTGCCTCCTGTTCGTTACGTGCGTGCCTCTACGTCGGGTAAAACCGTACCCCTATCGTGCGTAACATGTTAAGAAAGTTGCTGATAACAAAAACATCAGCAAAAGAGCATTACATCCACCCGACGTAGAGGCACTAAATGTGACGTCATCGAAAACACATAGGCAGGAGCGTGCATTACGGCCAACTTCCGACGTATCGGGTCTGAAGATTTGCTTCCTTCTTAACATGGGACGTGACTATTACCGAGGCAAAGGCTCCATCCTTCACCTCCGTGCCTCGACAAGAATGACGATCATGCTTGCAACAGTTGAGTGTATAGATGATACATTAAGGAGACATTAGGGACCACCTTGCACCTATTTCATAATTTCGGCCTCTGTCACACATCATGTAAGTGAAAAACAATTCTTTCTACACTTATAAAACCCGGAATGTCCTGCATAAATGTCGAATCCCATCTTGCGGCAAAACCATGCAACACGGTGCTTCTCAAAAGCACATCTGTGGCTTTTTTGCGCATGTTGTTGAATGCTTCTCTAGAATATAACCATGTTGAAACCATATTCAAATCTTACCACACCGAAATCTCTAGAATAAAATGTGTGCCCCAGTTGAGACGTTTATTTTGTGCTACTTGAAACTGCAATCTATAATAAAACAATACAGTGTAATAAAACATACGCCTTCCGACCCAAATATGCTACTGGAAACTGCAATTTGTAATAAAACATACACCTTCCGTCACAAATTAATTGGCTCAACCTTGTACTAACCAATACAACAAAGTTACTGCAAAGTTGACACATTTATTTTGGGACGGGGTAGTACTACTACTTAAGAACAAAACACGATTGCTTGACATGGAAACGAAAATGTCTCCATTCTGACAACGACGATTGCTTGACATTCTTAAACCTTTACAGTCATACGAGACATAGAAAGCATAAAAACCATGGAAAAGCAAACGTCTACCAACAAAACTACACTACTCCCCGTCGTCGGAGATGTCCACTATCTCCATTCTGACAACGTCGTTGGCGTCCGCCTCCTGCTCCGCATCCAGCTCGTCGAAGAGAACATCGGTCTTCGCCTATTCTTCCAGGAGGAAGCGCCGGTTGGACTCCACATACACCTCATCTTGGATGGACTCCAGGATAGCGGTCTGCTCCGCCATCAAGGCCGACTCACCGAGATAGAACCCCGCCTCGTCTTCCGCGTCCACGCCTTCCTCCTCGTCCTCGTCATCCTCGTCCACGCCTTCCTCGTCGTCCTCTTCATCCTCGTGCACGCCTTCCTCCTCGTCCTCGTCATCCTCGTCCATGCCTTCTTCGTCGTCCTCGTCTTCCTCGTCCATGCCTTCCTCGTCGTCATCATCATCCTCGTTGTCCTCGTCATCCTCCTCATCCTCGTCCATGCTTTCCTCGTCGTCCTCTTCATCCTCGTCCACGCCTTCCTCGTCGTCCTAGTCATCCTCGTCACCCACCTCCTCTTCCTCCATCAGATCTCCGCCCACTGGATCACTCCCCTCCTCTTCCTCCATGACATCTCCGCCCGCTGGATGAACTCCCTGCATGAGCTCCGACGCACCCCCCTCTACTTCCTCCACCTCCCAAATCTCCTCCGGCCCCGGTGAGTCTGGAGACATGCCCGCCGCGACCCGAGTGGCGCGCCTCGAATGCATGTCCTCCTGCATCTGAAAGAGCCGCTCGGGAGTAAGCATCGCGTAAGTAGTTATCCTGTGCCGAACCATGGCGGGGAACGTCAGAAACGAAAAGAGGAAGATGGATGATTTCCTAGGATTACCGGCGAAAGAGGGAGAAGCAGGATGATGTCTAATGGTGGCGAACGCCGCTCGGCTTAAATAACTGCTCCTTGCCCTCGGACGAGGAGCCGGAACGGTGACACGCGGCGTTCATTACGCCGACGGATGAGACGGCCGTCGGTCCTCTTGGATTTCGCAACGTCGACACGTGGCATTCACTCTATTAAATACCTCCACCTCCTCTAGAGCGGCGTCACCGGAGGAAACGCCCGTCAGAACCTTGGGTTTCAGGAGCGGCGTCCACATGACGCCCGTCGAACGGTGGGGTTTCTGCAATCAACACACGAATGTGACACTGGGTAACGCATAACCGTGCCTGTCCTGGATTCATAGTTGTGCCTTTCGGTGCGAACGATTCAACAGAATCATTTGGAACTCCAAGACAAACTAACGTAACTCTACACAATGCCATGCCATGCCTTCCTGGGACCCATGACCGTGCGAAGAATATACCACACCAGCGTCTCTCGAATAGGCCATTCTGTGCCTCACAAAGTACATATGGGTGTTCACATCTGAACCAATTCCGCTAGGACTCCCAAATTAAAGAAAGAACCTGACGGTGCCTTTGTGCGCTCAACGCCCGTTTCTCTCCGTCTGATCGAGTCGACGGAATCATTCGAAAGTCAAACACACGGGAAAGTGACTCTATATTATACAGAAGCATGCCTTTTAACGTTTCACGCCCGTGCCTGTGGCCCTTAACACTGCCACGAACATCCATGCCATGCTCAGTGCACAAGTCACGTCACTGCCTGGTGCAAAAGCGTGGTTGTAGTCACTTCACGCCCGTGCTTCTAAGAAAAGAAGCGCCACGAAATTCAGCACAGAGCCGTGGCTTTTAAAATAAAGGAAATTACGCTTTTAAACACCTCGACTATCGAACCGGCCACTCGCAAAGTAAACATTTAGTGTTAACATCTAAACCCATTCCTCTTTGTTTCAACAATAAACTTACAAAACGTGACTCTCCGACAGACCAAACCATGCCCTCATGGCATTCATGTCTGTGCCTTTTCTTCTTAACGAGTAAATGGAATCATTTCGAACACAAGTACAGCCGAACGTGACTCTATATAAAACCACGCCATCTGGAATACCAAGACAAACTAACGTCACTCTACACAATACCACGTCGTGCCTTCCTGGGACCCATGACCGTGTGAAGAATATACCACACCAGCGTCTCTTGAATAGGCCATTGCATGCCTCGCAGAGTAAACAGTGGGTGTTCACATCTGAACCAATTCCGTTGGGTCTCCCCAATTAAAGAAAGAACCTGACGCTGCCTTTGTGCGCTGAACGCCCGTGCCTCTCCGTCTGAACGAGTCGACGGAATCGTTCGAAACTCAAACACACGGGATTTTCACCCTATATTATACGGTAGCATGCCTTTTAGCTCTTCACGCCCGTGCCTGTGACCCTTAACACTGCCACGAACGTCCACGCCATCGTCAGTCCACAAGTCATAGTCCGCGGCTATATTCACTTCACGCCCGTGCTTCTAATAAAGAAGCGTGACATAACTCGGTACACTACCGTGGCTTTTAAAAACAAGGAACTTACGCTTTCAAACAACTCGACTCTCGAATCGTCCACTCACAAAATAAACAGCTAGGGTTAACATCTAAACCTGTTCTACTTTCTTTCCCTGATAAACGTACGAACGTGACTATGGGAAAGACGAAACCATGCCCCCATGCGATTCATGTGTGTGCCTATTTTTCTCAACAAGCCAACGGAATCATTTCAAACACCATGAATCTTTGGGATGCAAGCCCGTGTATGTGACCCGAAATACTGCAACACAGAAAAGCCACGAACGTACACGCCTTCATCAGTACACAAGTCATTACAATACTAGGTTCACAACCGTGGATGCAGAGACTTCACGTCCCGTACATCAAAAGTAACGATGCCTAATTACAATGATACTCGAAACCAAAATACATTTTGTTAACTAGGTAGCTGACAGCGAAATTTCACAAGACAAGGTAAGGAACTCCACTCCACTGCTTAACAACACCAGACGCACACAACAGACAAGGACGCTGTTGTATATCTAGTCCCCACTGACCTTCTTGTTAGTTTTCTACCGGCGCAGTTCATCAATCTCCTCCTTCAGGACCTTCATATTCTCGTCATGTCGCTTCACAGCTGCGGCTGATTCCTCGAATGATCGGGTGTGCTCTTCAAGGAGATTTCTTGTCTCAGCCGTAATTTCTATGATCCTGGCATTCGCCTTCTCCAAATCTTCTATTGTTTCATGGCAAAGCTTCTTCCACGCGTACGTGATCTCTAGCAGCTGCTCATACGTTTTGTCAGCCTTTGGAATTGAAACCAAAGCATTCATCTCATCGACCAGATTATTGAGGATAACTAATAAGGACCTCACAGCACTTGTCGTCGCCGCCCCGCTCACCATTCCGATCTCTCTCATGCCACAACTGCTCCCCAATTCTATAGCAGGGGGCTTCTATTCAAGAGCATGACACATACTAACCCTACCTCCAACTGACTGTATATCAGTATCAGCAAGACACACCCGCATCAAATTAGGAGTCAGCTGACCACAATAAATCATGTTTCACAAACTAAATCAAAGCAGCTGAAAGAAAGAAAAAACGAATGAAGGAGAAGCTGAAACATGGTGAACTTACAAACGAGGAACCCTCGCGAGCCGAGATCTCTTCCGGCGACAGGGCATGGCGGTCCGGAGTAGTATCCTTCTGCCCAGCCATGGCGGAGATGGTCAGTGAAAAGAGATGAGCAAGAGGAAAGGAAGGCCTGGCGGCGGACGAAGGGAGGAGTAGAATGTGGCTATGGTTCCGAGACTCCGTCCGCCCGCCTTAAATAGCCGGAGACTGGCCTCGGGCGACATGCCAGAGCGGCATCACCGGAGGAGACGCCCGTCGGACCATTAGGTTTCTGGAGCGGCGCCACGTGGCGTTCACTCCCGAATACGAAGAGACGCTCGTCGAACCGTTGGGTTTCCGCGATAAACGCGCGAATGTGACTCTTGGTAAATCATAACCACGCCTCTCCGCGCTGCACGGACGTGCCTGCCGGCGCGTAGAGTTCAACAAAATCATTTGGAACACGAAAACAACAAAATGTGACTCTTCACAATACCATGCTGTCACTTCCTGGGACCCACCACCATGCAAATAATACACCACAGCAGCTTCTCTCGAACAAGCCATTCTGTGTCTCACCGAGTAAATAGTGAGTGTTCACATCTGAACCTTTTCCGTTGGGTTTTCGCAATTACAAAAAGGAACATGACTGTGGGTAAGACCAAACGGTGCTTTTCAGCTGGGTTTCCATCTGATCGAGTCAACGAAATTATTCCAAACACAAGCACAGAGGAGCGTGATTCTATACAATACCACACCATGCCCGTGCTTCTCCCATCTAATCAAGTCCACACCTCTATCGAGTAATATAAGAAACATCAATAAATAAGCGTCACTGTGCTTGTGGAAACAAGGAAACAAGCTTTTAAAAACAGTTTCTCTCACATAAGCATTCGGTGCCTCACAGATTCAACAGCAAGTGTGGGCATCACAACCCATTCCTATGGGTTGAAAAAATGAACGTGACTGTGCGTAACGCAAAGCTATGCCTTTGTGAACTCACCGGCCGTGCCTCTCCTAATCGAGTCGACGGAAGCACTCGGAACAGAAACACAGGGGAGCATGACTCTATATCATATGGCACCATGCCTCTTAGCGCTTCACGCCCGCGCTACACAACTCACATCACTGCCTGGTACAGAACCACGGCTGTATTCACTTCACCGCCGTGCTTCTAATAAAAGAAGTGCGCCGCAACTCAGTACAGAACCATGGCTTTTAAAAACAAGGACCTTATGCATTCCAACAACTCGACTCTCGAATCGGCCACTTACAAAGTAAACAGCTAGCGTTAACATCTAAACCCATTTTGCTTTCTTTCCATGGTAAACGTATGAACGTGGCTATGCAAAAGATGAAACCATGCCCCCATGGGATTCACTTGCGTGCGCGCCTATTTTGCTGAACTAGTCAACAGAATCATTTCGAACACAAATACAGGCGAACGTGACTCTATGTAAAACCACACCATGAATACAGGCGAGTGTGACTCTACGTAAAAGCCACGAACGTACACGCCTACATCAATACGCAAGTCACTACAATACTAGGTTCACAAAAGTGGTTGCAGAGACTTCACCTCCCCTGCATCATAAGTAACGGCGCCTAATTATAATGATACTCGAAACCAAAATACATTTTGTTAACAAAGTAGCTGACAGCGAAATTTCACAAGACAAGGTAAGAAACTCCACTGCACTGCTTGACAACACCAGACGCATAGGGACGCTGCTGTATATCTAGTCCCCACCTACGTTCTTGTTGGTTTTCTCCTGGCGCAGTTCATCAATCTCCTCCTTCAGCGCCTTCGTATTCTCTTCGAGTCGCTTCACAGCTGACGTCAATCCCTCCAACGACCGAGTGTGATTTTCAAGGAGATTACTCCTCACAGCCGTAATTTCTACGATCGTGGCATTGGCCTTCTCCAAGTCTTCTCTTCTTTCCTGGTAGAACTGCTGCCATTCGTAGGTGACCTCCAGCAACTCCTTGTACGTTCTGTCAACCTTTGCAATTGAAACCAAGGCATTCATCCCATTGACCAGGTTAATGATAGTAGCTCCAACTGACTGTAAATCAGTATCACCAAGACACACCAGCATCAAATTAGGAATCAGCTAACCACAGTAATTCATGTTTCACAAACTAAATCAAGTAGGAGAAACAAAGGAAAAACAAATGAAGGAAAACCAGAAACACGGTGGACTTACAGACGAGGAACCCTCGCCGGCCGGGATATCCTCCCGTGACAGGGCATGGCGGTCCGGAGAAGTCTTCTTCTGCCCAGCCATGGCGGAGATGGTCAAAGGATAGAGAGGAGCAAGAGAAATGAAAGACCTAGCGGCAGACAAAGGGAGTAGGATGTGGCTAGGGTTTCGAGACTCAGTCTATCTGCCTTAAATAGCCAAAGGATCACCTTGGACGACAAGCCAGAGCGGCGCCACCAGAGGAGATGCCCGTCGGACCATTGGGTTTCCGGAGCGGCGCCACATGGCATTCACACCTGAATACCAGGAGACGCCAGTCGATCCGTTGGGTTTCTGCAATAAACAAAAGAATGTGACTCTGCACCATGGCAGCGACTCTCGAACCAGCAATTCCGTGCCTCATCGAGTAAACAGTGAGTGTTCATACCTGACCCCTTTCCGCTGGGTTTTCGCAATTAAAGAAATGAACATGACTGTGGGTAATGCCAAACTGTGCCTTTGTGGGGTTAACGCCTGTGCCTCTCCATCTGATCGAGTGGATAGAATTATTCGGAACACAAACACAGATGAGAGTTACTCTATATAATACCACACCATGCCTGTGCCTCTCCAACTGATCGAGTCCACGCCTGTATCGAGAAATATACGTAACATCAAGAAAGAAGCGTGGCTGTACTTTTAAAAACAAGGAAATAACATTTTTTTAGGGTAGGAAATAACATTTTAAAAACAGCATGGCTCACATAGGCCATTCGGTGCGTCACAGAGTCAACAGTGAGTGTTCGCATCTCAACCCACCCTACTGGGTTACCCCAATTAAAGAAACGAACGTAAACTGTATGTAATGCAAAGATATGCCTTTGTGGGCTCACCGGCATTGCCTCTCTTTTGTTTGAGTCGACGGAAGCATTCAGAACAGAAACCAGGCAAGTGTGACTCTATTTAAAACCGGACCATGCCTTTGTGAGTTTCACAACCGTGCCTGTCGCCCGAAACATACACCCCGTTATGAGTATGCAAGTCATGGTGCCACTTAACACATAACCGTGATTCTTTGTAATTCCACACCATGCCTTTCTGGGATTCACGCCCGTGGCTCTGACCCGAAATATTGCAACACAGAGAACCACAAAAGTCCACGAGTTTAAGAGTACAAATCATGATCCTGCTTACTACGGAACCGAGACTGCATGGACTTCAGGTCCGTGCTTTTCATATTCGTGTCTCTAGAATCGGCCACGTTTTCACCTTCATGTTTTGGCACCGTGACATGCGTTCTAGCTTGAAAGTCGCGACGTCTACATCAACGCGACTGGCAGCCTAACGTGACTCAGCCTAATGGAAAAACGTGCCTCCATAGACTCCACGACCATGCGTATCCAAGTGAACGAGTAAGCGGAATCATTTGAACCAAAACTATGCATAGTTCGCAAAAACGTGCTCCCAGCGGGCGAACGGAGTGCCTCTGGTGGAAGCACAACCGTGTGCTGCATGACACTAGCCTACTCATCTACATGTACCAACAAACGAAATAACGCCCGTGCCTCTCCATCTGGTCGAGTCGACGGAATTATTCTAAACACAAACACAAACGAACGTGACTCTATATAATACCACACCATGCATATGACTCTCCATCAGATCGAGTTAGTGCCTTTATCGAGTACTACACGCAACAACAACAAAGAACCGTGGATGTGCTTTGTAAAACAAGGAAAGAAGCTTTCAAAAACATCTTCAATAGTCAGTGTTCGCATCTCAACCCATTCCGCTGGGTTACCCCAACTAAAGAAACGAACGTGACTCTGGCTAATAAGAAGACTTGCCTCCGCCGGATTCACATCCATTCCTCTCCAACAGAATGAGTGAGTCCAATCATTTCAAAATACCAAAAGCATACACCCACGGTAATGTGACTATGACTGTGCGTAATGCAACCCTATGCTTCTATCAGCTGACCGGCCGTGCCTCTCCGTCTGAACGAGTCAACAGAAGCATTCGAAATAGAAACACGGGCGAGTGTGCCTCTGTATAAAACAACACCATGCCTTTGCGAGACGCACGCCAGTGCCCATGACCCGAAATATTGCCAAGAGGCACGAAAGTCCACGTGTTTATGAGTACAAGTCATGACGCTACCTAGTATAGAATCATGGCTATACGGACTTCAGGTCCGCATTTTGCTTGAAAAACGTGAGATCCTGATGAGCGTTCTTTCCTTGAAAAACGTGCCTTCTACATCCACGCGTCTGTGTGCCTAACAACCAAGGAACGAACCCTGGCGATGCCTTTGTGGGCTGAACGCCTGTGCCTCTCCGTGTGATCGAGTCAACGGAATTATTCAGAACACAAGCACACAGACGCGTGACTCTATATTATACGGCAGCATGCCTTTTAGAGCTGCACACCCGTGCCTGTGACCCTTAACACTGCCACGAACATCGACGCCATCGCTAGTGTAAAAGTCATGTCGCTGCCTGGTACAGAACCATGGCTGTATTCACTTCACGCCCGTGCTTCTAATAAAAGAAGTGCCACGCAACTCAGCACAAAGCCGTGGCTTTTAAAAACAAGGAGCTTAAGCTTTTAAACAACTCGACTGTCGAATCGGCCACTCGCAAAGTAAACTTTTAGCCTTAACATCTAAACCCATTCCGCTTTGTTTCCATAATAAACGTATGAAATGTGACGCTCTGATAGACCCAACCATGCCCTCATGGCATTCATGTCCGTGCCTCTTCTTCTGAATGTCTCAATGGAATCATTTCGAACACAAATACAGGATACCATGCCGTGCCTTCCTGGGATCCATGACCGTGTGCAGAATATACCACACCAGCGTCTCTCGAGTAGGCCATTCCGTGCCTGACAGAGTAAATAGTGGGTGTTCACCATGACTTCGAACCAAACTGTGCCTTTCTGCGATGAACGCTCGTGTTTCTCCATCTGATCGAGTCGACGGAATTATTCTGAAAACAAACATAGATGAGCGTGACTCTACATAATACCACACCATGCCTATGCCTCTCGACTCACTGTGCCTCACAGAACCGTGTTTCTTTGTAATTCCACACCATGCCTTTGTGGACTTCACGCTCGTGCCCTTCTGACCCAAAATATTGCAACATAGAGAGCCACAAAAGTCCATGAGTTTAAGAGTACAAATCATGACCCTACATGGACTTCAGGTCCGTGTTTTTCATATTCGTGTCTCTCGAATCGGCCATGCTTTCACCTTCATGTTTTGGCACCGTGACGAGCAGTATTTGCTTGAAAAATGTGACTTCTACTTCGACGCGACAGCGTGCCTAACGTGACTCAACCTAATGGAAAAATGTGACTCAATAGACTCGACGCCCGTGCGTATCCAAGTGAACGAGTAAGCGGAATCATTAGAACCAAAACTACGCACGGTTCGGCAAAATGTGCTCCCCGCGGGTGAACGAAGTGCCTCCGGTGGAAGCTCAACCGTGCTCTTACTGCTAACACGCAAGATCCGTGACCTTAGCCTACTCATCTACATGTACAAACAAACGTAACAAGACGACGACAATGCAACGTATTAATGCCTTACAGATTCATGGCAGTACAAAAGGCCACAAGCCCCAATGCAAAGGAAAAACACGCTACAAGCTCTCTACCTACATTCTAGCAACGTTCTTGATCGGCTGGTGGGCAAGCACATCTTCAATCTCCTTCTTCGTAGCCTCATAACTTTCCTCCACAACAGCAAAGGAATCCTCCACCAGGCTCTTGTACTTGACGAGGACCTCAGCCTTCTCATCCATAAGCTGCCCCACTTCGCCCGACAGCTTCTGCACCAACGCATGGCTCCCCTCATACAGATTCTTCAAGAGGGCAGCCTCCCATTCCGTCTGTCGAGCTCATTGAGAAGCTTCTCATTCTCACACACAGATCGAACTATAAGACCAGTGGACTTCTCCACAGAGGCATTGCTCTGCTGCAGCAACTTCTCCAAGCGAGCGATGAACTGCTGCTGCTTAATTAGCTCATGGAGCAAGTCGTCGCTGGCTAAGGAATTCTGTACTTCCATCTTGCCGAGATTGTCTCCATGGCGAATGCGCTTGTGGGAGGAATAGCATCCACGCGAGAGATCGTTCGACACAAGGGCAACGGGGCAGGATATTCCTGCCGCCGCTATGGCGTAGCGGCGGAACCTCTCCCTTCTTTCCACGGCTTTTGTCCTTGCTGCCTGGTTGCTTGAACACCCAGAACCCCTCTTACCGGCCATGGCAAAAGCAAGGAGCTACCAGCAAGAAAGAGGTGCCTGTCTCTGGAGAATTGTGGACGTGGGGTGTTCGATGAGTAGGTTACTTTTTATAACATACGCACACAAGTCAGATGGTCAAACGGAGTAACCGGCGCCTCGAATTCTCCCAATCTCTCTTAAATACCTCGAATTCTGCACGCCTGGGAAACACCAGTACTATCATTTCGTCTCCTCGTGCGTTCGTCCACACCACAACCACTCAACTTCTTTCTAATGGTCCCTACATATTTAGCAGAAACCATCTCAAACACAGTTTACTTACTGTGTATGTCTATCTGTATTCCAGAGAACTTACTGTCGAATTCATACCAATATCCACTGACATTTTTTGCTTTGAAATGATATTTATATAAAAATCTTACCCCAGGTGACTCGTTCATGACGCTACCTACTACAAAAACATGGCAATACAAACTTCAAGTCCATGTTTTGCTTGAAAAACGTGGCATCCTGATGTGCGTTCTTTGCTTGAAAAACGTGCCTTCTACATCCACGCGTCTGTGCACCTAACAACCAAGGAACGAACACTAACGATGCCTTTGTGGACTCAACGCCTGTGCCTCTCCGTCTGATCGACTCGATGGAATTATTCGGAACACAAACACACGGGAGCGTGACTGTATATTTTATGCCAGCCATGCCTTTTAGCGCTTCAGGCCCGTGCCTGTGACCCTTAATACTGCCACGAACATCCACGCCATCCCCAGTGTAAAAGTCATGTCGTTGCCTGGTATAGAACCATGGCTGTTTTCACTTCACGCCCGTGCTTCTAAAAAAAGAAGCGCTAGGCAACTCAGCATGAAGCTGTAGCTTTTAAAAACAAGGAGCTTACGCTTTTAAACACCTCGACTGTCGAACCAGCCACTCGCAAAGTAAACTTTTAGCGTTAACATCTAAACCCATTCCGCTTTGTTTCCATGATAAATGTGCGAAACGTGACGCTCCGATAGACCCAACCATGCCCTCATGGCATTCATGTCCGTGCCTCTTCTTCTGAACGTCTCAACGGAATCATTTCGAGCACAAATACAGCGCAAAATATACCACACCAGCGTCTCTCGAATAGGCCATTCCGTGCCTCACAGAGTAAACAGCGGGTGTTCACCATGACTTCGTACCAAACTGTGCCTTTCTACGATTAACGCCCGTGCCTCTCCATCTGATCCAGTCGGCGCAATTATTCTGAAACCAAACACAGATGAGCGTGACTCTACATAATACCACACCAAGCCTATGCCTCTCGACTCACTGTGCCTCACAGAGTGTGATAAAACAGTGACATGCCTTTGTGGGCCACACGACAATGCCTGTGACCCGAAATATCGCATAGAGGCGCGAAAGCCACGCATTTATGAGTACAAGTCATGACGCTACCTGGTACAAAAATGTGGCAATACGAACTTCAGGTCCGTGATTTGCTTGAAAAACGTGGGATCGTGATGTGCGTTATTTGCTTGAAAAACGTGCCTTCTACATCCACGCATCTGTGCGCCTAACAACAAAGGAATGAACCCTGACGGTGCCTTTGTGGGCTGAACGGCCGTGCCTCTCCGTCTGATCGAGTCGATGGAATTATTCGGAACACAAACACACGGGAGCGTGACTCTATATTATACGGAAGCATGCCTTTTAGCGCCGCACGCCCGTGCCTGTGACCCTTAACACTGCCACAAGTCATGTCGCTGCCTGGTACAGAACCGTGGCTATATTCACTTCATGCCCGTGCTTCTAATAAAAGAAGCGCCACGCAACTAAGCACAAAGCCGTCGCTTTTAAAAACAAGAAGCTTAAGCTTTTAAACGACTCGACTGTCGAACCGGCCACTTGCAAAGTAAACTTTTAGCGTTAACATCTAAACCCATTCCGCTTTCTTTCCATAATAAACGTATGAAACGTGATGCTCCAACAGGCCAAACCATGCCCTCATGGCATTCATGTCCGTGCCACTTCTTCTGAACGAGTCAACAGAATCATTTCGAACACAAATATAGGATACCATGTCGTGCCTTCCTAGGACGCATGACTGGGCAAAGAATATACAACACCAGCGTCTCTCGAATAGTCCATTCTGTGCCTCACAGAGTAAACAGTGGGTGTTCACCATGACTTCAAACCAAACTGTGCCTTTCTGTGATTAACGCCTGTGCCTCTCCATCTGATCGAGTCGACGGAATTATTCTGAAACCAAACACAGACGAGCGCGACTCTACATAATACCACACCATGCCTATGCCTCTCCACTCACTATGCCTCACAGAATATACAGAGTCACACTAACCCGTGTTTCTGTCGAAACAGTGAATAGTGGGTGTTCACTGTTGAAGCTGACCGGCCATGCCTCTCCGTATGAATGAGTCGATAGAAGCATTCGAAACAAAAAGTCCACGAGTTTAAGATTACAAATCATGACCCTACATGGACATCAGGTCCGTGTTTTTCATATTCGTGTACCTCGAATCGGCCATGCTGTCACCTTCATGTTTTGGCACCGTGACGTGCGTTATTTGCTTGAAAAACATGCCTTCTACATCGACGCGACTGGGTGCCTAACGTGACTCAGCCTAATGGGAAAACATGACTCAATAGACTCGACACCCGTGCGTATCCAAGTGAATGAGTAAGCGGAATCATTTGAACCAAAACTACGCAAGATTCGGCAAAACATGCTCCCCGCGGGGAAACGAAGTGCCTCTGGTGGAAGCACAACCGTGCTTCTACTGCTAACACGTGACATCCATGACCCTAGCCTACTCATCTACATGTACCGACAGAATGTTTTGCTCACGTCCATTCCTCTCCAACAGAACGAGCGAACGGAATCATTTGGAAATACCAAAAGCATACTCCCGTGGCAGTGATACTCTGACCAATGCGTTAACATGCTTCCATTGAGTTCATGTCCATGCCTCTCCGATTGAACTGGCGGACGGAATCATCTGAAACACAAAGAACCATGAAATGTGACTCTGAGTAACGCCAAACCATGCCCCTGTGCATCACACAACAACACTAAAATCAAAAAAATGCTAACATACCACAGACTAAGAGTTAAGAAGGCCAAGCAAAAAACAAGCTCATCGAAGTACACAGAAAGATGCAGCACTCTTGATGTCCAAACCTACGGTCTAAGATTTGAGACGCTCCCCCTTTTTCCATAGGAGGATGAGCGCCGGTGGCCTCACTTCCATGCGACTCACCATGGAACATAATAGAAAACGTCTGTAACACACGCAGGAACAAACGTGACTCTGGGTAACACCAAACCATGCCACCGTGGATGTCACCACACTAAAATAAAAACGTTCCGGCAGTTGAGGAAGCAAGGAAAAAAAGAACATCAAAGCCCACAGAAAATTACACCAATCTTGATGTCCAGACGGACGGTCGAAGATTCGAGACGGTTCGACCATTTCCCTCTCTCCCTCCACTACTTTCTTGCTTTTGCTTTCGCACCGAAAATCTCGAACACTTCACCAGTTCCCCTCTCTTGAACACCCTCGTCTTTCCTTCTGCCCCCATTATCCAATCCAGCAGACCAACCAAAAATCCCAATCGCGTTCGCCTCACCCACCGACCGCCATCCACTTCGAGATACAAGCAGTCAGTCGGTGCCTGCGAAAGAATCAAAAACCTTTCCCGGCGGCGGCGGCGACTAACGGTGATGACCCGTGCTCGCGGCGGAGATACCAACAGAGAGCAAGGACAAAAACAAGCCAATGGATGCGACGAATCCCTCACAAGCAATCGAAGGTAAAAAATATTAATCCATTACATTCCTTTACCACAGGTCGATCAAAGCGATTTTCCCCCTTTTTGACGGACATGAACCCCAACCGCCACACAAAATCGTGTTTCCAAAAAGTATGTCTAGACTTTTCTAGCAAAACTGAAATAAGGTAGGCGCGCGTGCATTGGGATGCTACCCTTACCGGTCACAGAAATCCGCTCGCAAGGAATTTGCCTAAAACGTACTGTGCATGCCAGAACTATCTAGAACACCCGCTCTAGATTCAAACCATGAGAGCATCCTTAAATTGAAAACCTGGTATTTACAGGAGACTCTATATATCCGTTGATTTCCCCTCTTTCAAATTACGTGCCTCTCTCGTATTAACGTCCGTGCACCAATAATAGATCTAGCTGTGTGCTTATAGCGTGAAACAACCTGTGTCTCTCCGACAATGCTGTTTTTTTGTCCACAGGATGCATCTCCTCTTTTTGCTGTGAAATTCAATTATGCTTCTACTGCCGCTAACGCCTGGGCATTTTTATGCAGCAAGGACTGGTAATAAGGAAAATAGGGTACCTGCGGAACAGCCTGCCGTGCAGCAAGGTACTATAAAAGGCTCACACAATACATATAACAAAAAACTATGTAGCGGCAGCAGTAAGTTAACCAATTATGGCCACAAAATCCTGGGAAATTGCACTTCGATGAAATTTTTCACACACTATGTGTATTATTATTCATCCGAGAACATTTTATCTTACACTCTAAACCATACAGTTATTGCTCCAATTTACAGAATATCATTTGTAGTGTATTTTTTCCTATAAAAAAAGACTTCCCCTCACTGATATGGACTTGACAGCAAACATACTGCTCACACCTGACCCTAATTGCAATCAATGATTGGCGAAACAAAGAGTTAGTCGGAAGACTTGATATAACAAGAAAACAATGGATTGATCGCTTTTTTAGGTCACGAAATGAAAGAAAAGGGTTATCTTATGAATCTATGTAGATTAAGCTTCAGAATCTTTTTGTGCAGCCGTGGAAGACATAGTTTTAAAACTATATCCCATTTTTTCGATGTTACTACCTAATCCTTTTATTACATACTCATCTTGAAGGTGACGGAGAAGTAGATATTGAAACGATTTTGTCTGAACTTAATAGTTCATATCCAGGAAAACCAGTCATCTCTCCTGACCCATCAAAAAAAAGAACGAAGCAGAACATGGACAGCGAAGCACCCGAGAAAGTGCCAACACTAGCTTCCAGTAGGGAGGGCAACAAAAAGCAAGTGACTAGCAGCAGAAAAGATGAGCAATCAGAAACCAAGACTGTCATTCCTCCTAGAGGAAAAAGACAAAAGAGAAAGGACAAAACTCAACTCATCAGCGACGGTGCTAGCTTGAAGCAGCAGCAGCAGCCAAGTCCTCTAATGATACTCCCACCAGCAGTTCCACGCGCCGACAATGATGTAAATAAAGCCAAGAAGAAAAACAAAAGACAACGGTTGGAAGAAGACGAGGATGATGCCAGCAAAGAGTCAAAGCATGATGCTGCCGACGACGACGATGGCACAAAACACGATGATGATGTCATTTGTACAGAGGGCGATGGTGCCGCAGGGGACAACGGTGGCGCCGCAGAGGACAGCAACGATGATGTAAAAACCATATTCTCTACAGATTTTTGCTACCGCTTTTCACCCATGAAAACCATACCATCCTCTATAACAAAACCCTCTTTTTCTCAACAGATAAAAACAAGGCACACGCGCACAAAGAGAAGAAAGACAAGTGGAAAAGAATTGCCAGCACCAACGGATGATGAACAGGAGGCAACAACAAATAGGACAAATGCGAGATCAAGGCAGGAGCAGCATTTGATAATGTCAATAAAGCATGGAAATTACTTGAGGAACGTCACCGGCAAGTTGTTAGGAGCGCCGGGTTTGGAAGCATAGAGGGACGCCAAATAAAGCGCTCCATCTGCAAACCACTTGCAGCACACATCTACGACAAACTGGACATAGAAACCATGAAAATAAAGTTCGGTGAAGCTGATCAGCAGAAAGAAATCACAATAACAAAGGAAGGCATCCACAAGGTGTTTGGATACCCAAACGGTACGGAAAAGACAGCACCAAGGCCAAAGATTTTCATCGATACAATGAGCGAACTAGTCACAGAACTTGGCCTCAAGAAAATGGGTTTCCATCACGACGATCTGTTTAAAGAACTAGAAAAATTGGTGAAACCAGATGATGAACAATCAAACAGGAAATCAGTTAAAATATTTTTCCTTATTTTTTTCCACAACATTGTCTGTGGAACAACCTCCCCTACCTTCTGCAAACAAGACATTATGGTCAAGGACTTGGACTATCCAGAAATGGCAAAGATGGATTTCTGCCAGGTAATCGTCGAAAGTATTAGGAAAGGAGCAAAGACATGGAAGAAGCACACATTGTTGCCTCAGGAAGAAATGAACAAAAAGCATCTCAATGGTTTGGCGCAGGGACCAGTAATAATGTACCTCGACTGCCTGCTGCTGCCGACCGACACAAAACAAATGCGGAATATTGCCAAGACAATGGACAAGACATCGTTACCGCGAGAAAACCACCTAAAAGAGAGTGACCTAAGGAAAATAGCTAGAGCAGACATGAAAATGGGCGGAAAAGCACGACCAGATGACTATAAATTTGGCAAGATATAGGTATAGCCCTATTGAATATATATGCATTATCCCTTATAAAAACGGTTTCCAGTCTAACCAATTCCATCATGTCGAAACAATGCAGACATGGAAAGGAACAGCAGAGAGGATCTTCTATGCCAACACAGCAACACCTTCGTATTCAACACAGATGATACCAGCACAACAACAGGAGCACCAGCAAACGACCAAGCTAATACCACCTCCAACCAAGCGACATGACGGAGCACATGTCAGCACAAGTGGAAGCAAGGAACCAATCACAGGCACCAGCACAGGATCATATGAAATATTCGGAAGGATAGAAGAAATGTTGAAACAAGTACTCGACAAAACAAAACAGATACCCGGAATAACGACCAGGGCTGGACACCAATGCAGCGAACAAGAGAAGGAATTAGAAGAAAGCATGAGGAACACGGTGGTGCGACAAACAACAGCCGTGATTGATTCTCTCGAACAACTTAGAGAATTCCAGGACATTGTTCATAGAGTGAGCTTTCAAGAAGAGCCGACACTGAAGATGCAGGATCGAGCAGACGCAGGAGACACAACTGCACTTGTACATGGCAACCACACGAAAGAAGTCGTAGCCGCACCAAAACCAGGATGGAGGAGAAAAATAAAGAAGGAAGAACAGGACCAACAAAACAAACATGAAGGGAAGAAAAGAATAACAAAATCAAGAACACAGAACTCGAGAATGTAAGAGGGAGACAGAAGAGCATAACAAGGTGCAAAAGGAGCAAAACAAGGAGGACGTATCAACCAACACATCAAGTGCCGAAGGACAGCAAAAACAAGGTAGAAAAGTAGCTGCAGAAGCAGAGAATCGAGATGAGAAACAGGTAAATGAAAAAAGTGACTCGAAAGCGATGCTTTTAAACTTGAACTTACAAAATCTGCCTTCAATTCTGTCAGGGACACGGCAATAGAACGCCACTGAAACATAAAAGCCAACAGCAGCATGTCGTCAAGAACACCGAGCAAGGGGATGGAAGCAATAGAACAAGCAACCCAACAACAGATAATGCTCCATCAAGAGCGTCAACAGGAGCAGTACAAGAGACGAACAGCATCGGTGGCAGCAAAGACGTGAGTATAAAAAATCAGTCTCTTCTCTCTAAAAAGTCTCTTCTCTCTAAACTAAAAATGCTCTTGGGTTAACTGACAAATCTGCAACAAAATATACACTCAGCTGGACAAGTATCATATCGACGCTCCCGCAAACGAGCCACGGGCTGATCTAGCATCGACCGTTAACAGCACGGCAGAAAAACAAGAAGAAAACAACAAAGAAGAGGTAAAACTTCCACGACAGTTGGCGCCCACCGTGGCGTAACCCGGCCGGAAGTATAACCCGTCGGACTGGACGACTCACTGGTAACCCGCCCGGAGCTTGGCGATTCACGGGTAACCCGCCCGATCTTGGCGGTTCATTAGTAACCCGGCGGGCGGGTCAAATGGATGACGAGGCCCAAGGCCCAGAAGGTCGGTTCACGTTTAATGGTGGGCCGGTTTATGAGGAAAGTGTAAGGACTATTCTCCTACAAAGAAAGCAAGACTAGGACTCCACTTGTAATAGAGTAATCCTAATCCAACTAGGACTAGTCATGTAAACTGCCCCTTCAACATATATAAGGAGGGGCAGGGCTCCCCAAAGAGGAACAAGCAAGAAACAATCTCTAGGGCTAGACACAAAGAGCCGGCTTACCGACGACTTCCTTATGAGCATAATGAGACCTAGCCACAAACAGCATGTAGGGTTATTACCGGATGATATTTCCCGGGGGCCGAAACTGTCTAAACCCTTGTCTTGTGTTGCGTCTCTCGATTCCGCTCAACCCCTCTCGAGCTACCACATAGATGCGTTGGCCTCACAACTAAGTCCTCATACTAGGACATCTGCCGTGACAATTCCACGACAGTTGGCGCCCACCATGGGGTCTGCGCACGGTGGTGTTAAGTTCTTGGAGGGATCTTTCCTAGGGTTTCGAGAAGCTTGCAAACCTCCAGATGAAGAAAAGCCGGCTTTGGAAGAATCTATATCAACATCGAGTTCACTAGGTCAAGATCAGAATTCTTTTGTTCATGACATTCATCAATTCAGTTAGCAAAATCAAACAGAAGATCCCGACGACTTGGCATAATGGGAGTCTCCGTTTGTTCAGCATGGATTCGCCGGGTCCAACGGGTACAGATCGGCGACCCGCACAAAACCTAGCTCGAAAACGATTTGTGAACTTGCCTGCACGATTGGTGGGAAAATCAACAACAACAAAAAAAGAAAAAAAAAGGGGCAGTCAGCGACCCGGACCCGGGTGATCCACGGGCTCGGACTCCTACGACCCGCCTCCTTGACCCACTGCGCCCCCGCCGTTGCCGGTTCGCGCATCCAATCTGCCGGGCCGTTGCTGCGCCGCCGGCTCACTCGCCCAACTCGCCTGCGTCGCTACCGTCCCTCGCGCCGACGCCGCCTCCGGCTGCTCCTGCATCGTGGCTGCGCTGAGTCGCCCTTGGGGAACGACCTCACCTCCACCGCATCGAGCCGCCTTAGCCAAATCATTCGCCGGAGTCCCTCAAAAGCAGGCTCGCCGGGGGGCCGCTAAGCCGCCAACCACATCGTCGGCGAGTCGCCTCTGCCTTGAGTCGGATCCCAAGTCGCCGGTTTAAGCAACCAGGTGCGACCCCAAGTCGCCGGTTTTTCCGCCCGAGGCCTCACCTTCTCCGAGTCGCCGTTGCAACTGCCCAGTTCTGCTACAGCTTTGTTCCGTCTTCGCCTGCCTGTTCGCTTGCTCTGAGGGCCGCCGCTAGCTTGCTCTCCTACTTCGAGCCGCCATCGCCGGAGTGGCCTTGAGCCACCTCGCCTCCGAGACGTCGCTATCCTCTTCTCTGACCCTGCCGAGTCGCCTGTTGTTTCCAAGTCGTCGTTCGAGCGCTGCCTCCGCCTGCGAGCCGACCTCGTGTGACCGCGCCTCCGAGAGGCTCCTGCTGTCTCGCCTCCGTTTCCGCCGGTCTCAAGGCACCGTAGCTGGCCTCCGCGGCCGCGGTCCCTCGACGAGTCGGCCACAACCCCTTTACGCATCAGCGCAGCCGTGCCCAAGAACGAGAAAAGGAGCATTGACCGTGACTCACTTTAACCAGCCGCTTCAAGAAGCAACAGCCAGTAAAAATGAGACATCTGATGATGCTGGCGAGTCAGAAGAAGTAGCAGACATGTTTGTTTATAGAGAAGATGTCATCAGCTCAAAGTCCAACAAAGATGCCCGTGTTTTGGTGATGAAAGTAGCTGGCAAATATGATTCTGAAGATAGTATCACTCTGGTGCTGAGGAGAATAAGCGTAAAATAAAACTGAAAATGTTTGGTTCTGACGGTGATAATGCCAATAAAGCAAGTCATGAAGATGATGCTGGCAGCCAGAGCTCTCTGCCTGATAACGAGAACTTTCCTCCATGGGGATATGGTTGCTTCTTCATCAGATCTAGCTGGTCAGATGGGGGTTTTGTTGCAGATGTCAGTCTTGTGGTTGATTTGCAAGTTGCTCATGGAGAGATGATTACGAGTGTATTTGCAAGGGAATTGAGACACGTCAGGGAATTTCAATATTTTTTTTAAAAAAAGGCAGATTCTATGCGCCTAAAGCCGGAAGCCAATGCACACAGATACAGTATGCCCCTTTATCGAGGACAGAGTGTGAAGGCAGTGTTTTCATCTGTGTATAAAACATCTAGATGGATTCATGGGAAGCAAGTCGTCTTGAGGCTACTATCAGAAAGTAATAGTACACGCATCCACGCTGCTACTGGGTTTCCGTATATCCCGGTCGTTCTAATACATCAGGTGATATCTGTCCGGTCTATTTTATAGTACATGTTAATATCTTTAAAGGACTTTGCTAACTTCCACCCAGTCGGAACTTAAGCAATAGATCCGCACAATTCTCCTCGTTCCTGATTTGCATGCACTAACGTCCGTAGTTTTTTTTGCCAACCTATAGTTAGTAATAGATTGGATGCATGCATGCGGGAGGAGCAATATTGACATGCATGCATATAACAACAAAACTTATGATGTCAGCAAAGATTCCTCTCAAATTCAAACTTTAAAATGTTTTGTAGCTCAAACCGTAGCTCCGATTGAAAAACTGTTTTCACATAAAAAATTCAGCTCGACGAGATCTTCGAAACTAGATCCCATGTTGATATGGCCTGGCGACCTTTTTTTTCGGGTCAAAAATTATCACGCCTCTCCTACGTAAGTTATCATGTTGTTTACACAAAATTTATCAAGGCATCAAAAATGGTTCCTACAATTTTTTCCTCACATGCACAAGCATCCATGCACTAGAGGACAAAAAAATGTCGTCCGAAATTCCAAAATGTTTTATAGCTCAAACGCATGTCCGATTCAAATCCATTTGAACAACAAAAAGTTACGACGAGGCATTCAAAACTAGATCACATATAAAACGCAATATTGCGCATTATGCCGGGCTAGACCCACAAAAGTAACCATCCTTGGGCTAAGTAAGGTATCAGCTCTGTTATGCGTATATTACCATGTTATTTACACAGATGTAACCGAAGTATGTTTTCAAAAACTTTTTTCGATGGATCAAAATTATCGTGGTGTTTTTACAGAAGTTATTAGGTATGGGAGTCTGTATTACCATGTTATTTACAGAGTATGTTTTCAATTTTTTTTCCATAGGTCAAAGTTATCGTCGTATTTATACATAAGTTATCAGGTCTGAGAGCGTATATTATCATGTTATTTACGCAGAAGTTATTGGTGGTATATTTTCAACAACTTTTTTCCACGGGTCAAAGTTATCTTTGTGTTTGTACCTAAGTTATCAGATCCATGAGTCTATATTATCATGCTATTTACACTAAAATTTATTGGTTTTTTTTGACATATTTTTTCTGGGTCAGAGTTATCGTGGTATTTATAACTCAGTTATCATGTCTGCGGCGTGTATATTACCATGCGATTTACAAATAAGTTACCAGGGGTGTTTGTCAAGAACTTATTCCTAGGTTTAAATTACTCCTCCGTGTTTGTATGCAAATTATCAGCTTTGTGGTGCTTAAATTATCACGTTATTTACATAGAAGTTATCGAAGTATGTTTCAATAACTTTTCCCCCTAGGTTATAAACCCAACTTGGCATACATGGACCACACGAAGAACTGGAAAAAAAGATGACTCAGCATGAGAGAAAAAAATCGAGGGTATGTTTCAACAATATTTTTCCCAGGTAAATAGTTACAATAGTATTTATACATGAGTTATCAGCACTGTGTTGTGTATATAACCATGTTATTTCCACAGAAGTTATAGGGATATGATTTCAATAACTATTTTTTCTCCATGTTAAAAATTTATCATGGTGTTTATAAGTAAGTTACCACGTCTGTTGTGCGAAATTATCGTGCTATTTACACAATAGCTACCGGGGGTATGTATTTCAATAAGTAATGCCGGGTCAAAATTTTACCATGATGTTTGTACATGAGTTATCACCTCCGTTGCACATGTTTATCATGCTATTTACACATAGGTTTGGGGGGGAGGGGGGTATGTTCTAAAACAACTTTGATTCCTGGTCAAAAAGTTGCCGCGTTGTTGTATGTGAGTATCACCTGGTTGTGCGTATATAACCACGTTATTTACATAGAAGTTATTGGGGGTATATTTTTCAACAACTTTTCTTTCGGAGTCAAAAGTTACCGTGGTGTTTGTACTTGAGTAATCAGCTCTATCGTGCGTATATTACGTAAAAATTATCAGGGGTATATTTTGAAACAACTTTTTTTTCGGGTCAAAAGTTATCATGGTGTTTGTTCATTACTTATCAGATCCGCAGTGCTTAAATTGCCATCTTATTTAAGCCGATATTTTTTAGGCCAGGTAGAATGCAATAAGTCAGCAAAAAGAGTTTTTTGGCTAAAAGTTATCATCGTTGTCAATGCACGGCAAACTTGGCCCAATACTTAACAATATCAAATAGAGTGACATGTATTGATTAGACAACAAATGATGTGGGACGAGTTGGTTCGTGTGGTGAATCCTCCTTTCAAGAGACCAGAGTTCAAAACCTAGGAAACATGCTTTATTTTTCTTGCAATTTTGAAGCGAAGGAAAACATTGTTAGTATTTAAGACAGAAGGTCGAGAAAATTAAGGAGAAAGAAAAGGTGCGGGATTAGAGGGGCAAGAAAAAACCGGGAGATAAAAAGCAAGATTAGCGGGTTCTAAATCTGGAGACCCTCGCGTGCGGGATTAGCCGGATTTAAACGCGTGGGTGAAAAAAAAGATGATTGTGCGATCTAAGCCGCTGCACTAGTCTCGACCGTGAGATGCGAATTGTGCGGCATCCAGATCGGGCGGATCTGTTGCAGAATTTCATACGGCAGGAATTTAGCTTTGCCGTTCTTTAAAAGAACAATTACTCTGGTCTGTGGTGTTTTTTTCGCAGGACCATTATTTGTTAAAAAGGGTGTCGCAAGGGGAGGTGCGCCATATTATTTTTGCATTAGCGCTTGTCCGTGCCGTGCTTCTGGACGGATACGTGAGCAAGTCGCCGCTCCGGTCTACATCAACTAGCCGGGACTACGCTTGTGATTGACTCGTGCGTCCGCACTGGCTTGCAACACCACGGACGACTCACATGTCCGCCCTCGCGGTCGGTTCACGCGTCCGCGCCAGCTTACAACGCGGAGGACAACTTGCTCGCTCGCAACGGCTTACAACACTGAGGCCGACTCATGTGTCTGTGTTGCCTCTGATGCTGCGGTTGTTTTACTGTCCGCCCTGCGGTCCGGCCTGCTCAACGTGTCAGGTTAGTTAACGGACACCAATGAGGATCATAAGGTCCAAATACATCAGGTGGTATCCATCTAAAATATATTTTATTGGCACATGTTGTTTTTGTCAAAGAACAAGTTTATTTTTGCCTTGGTCTGCAATATTGTTTATGCAGGGCATTTTTTTATGACAGAAAGTGATATTATACTGCGGAGATGGAGGTACACCAACATATTTTAGCACAGGTGGTCGCCGTTACTCAACGGACTCCCGCACCGGCTTACAACACCGTGGCCGTCTCTCGCGACCACGCCGGCTTACAACAAGGAGGACAACTTGCCCGTCCGCACCGGCTTACAACGCCACGGACGGTTCATCTGTCTATGCCGCCTCTGATGTTACGGTCGTATTTACCGTCCGTCTCTTGCGGCCTGGTCTTTATCGACACACCGAGCCGCACTTGTCTGGATGAGCTATTTATTGAGTATGAGCAAGTCACTACTTGGGAAGCCTGGTTTTCTTCCAAAAAATTAGAGGCAAATTATCATATATTATCAGCTGCCGTCTGCACTGGATGATTCAATGGGCAGGTGCACAAGTCGTCGCCATTACAGTTTGGTTAACTTCAAACAGCCAGTTAGAAGGAGCCATTGGCCGAGTTGCTAACACGGCTCATACGGGATCATTTATAACCCGCCGCAGTCACCTCAACCTTCTTTGGATTCACATCGCGTTATCAATGCCAATGATGTATACCTTTTGCTATGGTCAAATATGGAGAATCTTAAGCCAACTCCTCGAGTCATCTTGAGACTCGGGGGCTACAATGGTATGACTCGGCAAAATTAGCCAGTTTCAATGAATTCAAGAACTCTGGGTCATTGAAGGGAAAAATAACTCGGGCCCGAGAGATTACTGCTAGATCGATGAAAATTTAAAAGCCATCAGAAGATTTCCGGCTCAAAATAAGGACTCTGGTTTAAAATCTGGTTCAAGAGACATCTTTATCCCACAAAGCACCGAAGCTCTCAAATCCATTTCAAAAGCCGGCCCAGGGTAAATTTGTCCCGCACAAATTTTTGAAGCTCTCAAATCCGGTTCAAAATCCGGCTCAAGGTAAATTTGTCCCTCACAAATTTTTGAAGCTCTCAATCCGGTTCAATATTCGGCTCAAGGTAAATTTGTCCCTCACAAATTTTTGAAGCTTTCAAATCCGGTTTAAAGTTCCGGTTCAAAAAGAATTAATCTCTCACAAGTTCGAGTTTTAAGAAAAATTAAAGGTTGCCAAAAAGAACTTGCTGCCATGATGCGCGGTTCAAACATAGGTATCCTGCCTTACGGCTTATCTTATTATGGTCACTTGGGGGCTTCCTGCTCATCGAGCATAGCTGTCGGTACCCTCTTGATCGGTGCAATGCTAATATATGGTCACTTGGGGGCTTCCTGTTCAAACATAGGTCGTATTCGAACCAAACAGAACATAGCTGTTGAAACCCTTTTGATCGGCACACTGTCAAACTCACTAGGGGGCTTCTTGATCGTATCCGAATCATAGCTTAACCTCTTTTGGGTCCGACGTGGATCGTATTCGAATCAGTATCATTAAACAACTCTCAAGGTCATTTGGGGACTTCCTGTTCAAATATAGGTCGTATTCGAACCAAAGAGAACATAGCTGTCGGTACCCTCTTGATCGGCAACGCCAAAGACACTGGGGGCTATATGATCGTATTCGAATCTTAGCTCAACCCCTTTGGAACGGTTTTCTGATCGTATATGAATCAGAAGCCTTAAGTTTTTAAGTCTTTTTTGTGAACAATTTTGGGTTTGACTTGAGACCTTTTTTGGATTATATCTCAAATGTATATAAGTGTTTTATGCTTAACCCGGCTTGACTTTTGACTATAAGTCGCCAGCTTATGACAATCATCATCTATGTGGAAGCATTGGCTTCTAAAGATTGGGTTATCACCCTTACTGCACAGGTCATGTAAACCGGCAGTACAAATTCAATATCACAGTGATTATATGTGAGGTACTATGACCCGCCCTGCGGTAAACCGCCAAGGGTTCTTGTGATCTACTTGTGTGCAGGGTAAGACTACATTTGGGTGGTTACCCGCCCTGGCCCTTGACGTTAAGTCCAGGGCATATGTTGTTTAAACTCTGTGCAGGATTTGCAGAATTATGACTTCTATAAATGCTTCAGTCCAAGCTCATCACTGAAATTGGTGTCTCAAAAGGGTTATCAATTACTGATTTTCTCAAGGGCTATAGGCCACCGGGTTACAAAAATTCCGGCTTACAATGAATGCGCATTAAGTCGTCATCGGCCAAGAGCCGCCAAGTATTTAAACTCCGGATTTACTTGTCAACCGATGAGGTATTCAAATCTTTAATAGCCAAAACTGGCTGGATTTTCATGATGATATTGAATGATTGAGGTTTTTATACCAGATTATATTATTCAAATCTCGAATAGCCCACACGGCTGGATTTCTATTGTGATTATCAATAACCAGTGTTATGATTGAGGTTTTCAAAGTGGCTTATGATTTATTCTACAATGGAAGGAATAGCCCTGAGTCGCTGCAGGCTTACGACCCGGCACTTGGGGGCTATATGATTCAGATTGGGATTATATCAAATATGCAAGTCCCATGTCACTGCCAGCATGCACCATGTCACTTGGGGGCCAATGCAAAGTCATTTTTTGCTCAACTTATTGAAGACCCGACTCATCACATTCTAAATGAGTTGGCCCTTGGGGGCTACCAATTGCTCCTGTCAAAAATTCAAGGTACACAAGCATTAATCCATTATATTGAACGGTCCACTATTCAGTTGGTGGAGTACAAAGCTCTTAACCTTGTGGACGTGGGTTCAAGCCCCATGGTGGAGACTATATTATATGATGTTATTATCAATTATATACAAAAGTCCCAGCTCAGTATTATCTTACCAAGCCGGCCCTTGGGGGCTACACATTGCTGTTCAAATTTACATGGTTATATCTACGAAGTCCCTGCTCATTATTGCATAATGACCCGGCCCTTGGGGGCTACACTGGTTGAAGTTTTTATGAGCATCAGGCAATTACAAGTCCCAGGTTGCTGCAAGCATGACAACCCGACACTTGGGGGCTACATATATGGAGTATTCATTTTTTATTAGTGACTGAGATGAACAACATGGATTTCTTCAAAGTGGCAGTAATTATATGGAAGCAAGTCTCAAATCATCACTTTGTTCTGTTCAAGACACGGGGGCTACAGGTAATATGGAATAAGGGAGAAATATCTTCCGATTTGCAGTTTTGAGCAAACCAGATTGACCCAGCATCACCAATCATTATGACCCGGTGTCTGCAACAATCATGAACCAGCGTTGGCAACAATCATGAACCGGAGTTGGCAACAATCATGAACCGGCGTTGGCAACAATCATGAACCGGAGTTGGAAACAATCATGACCTGGAATTATCAGTTTTTATAACCCGGTGATTTTGGAAATCATAGATCGGCAAGTTCTACATCTTCAAGCCGGCAGAATATCAGTTGAATATTTGAAGATCCATATTTTTGTCAAAACAGAGCATTGAAGGCCGAGTCAAATGGATACTTTATTTACAATATTTCTTCTGCAAGCAAATTGATTATGAAGTTGGTCTACTGACCCGGATTTTTTAGAAGGAAGAAATGACAAGGATTTAAGGATGATCAAGCGTCGGTCAATAAGAATATTTAAACCGGAGCACAACCCGCCAAATTTGTTCTTGTGTTTATGTTGAAGATCAGTTTAACATGGATAAATCCAAATTAAACTGGGGGCTAATGTCGGGGATATACCTCGCGGCGTAACCTGGCCGAAAGTATAACCTGGCCGGACTGGACGACTCACTGGTAACCCGCCCGGAGCTTGGCGATTCACGAGTAACCCGCCCGATCTTGGCGGTTCATTAGTAACCCGGCGGGCGGGTCAAATGGATGACGAGGCCCAAGGCCCAGAAGGTCGGTTCACGTTTAATGGTGGGCCGTTTATGAGGAAAGCGTAAGGACTATTCTCCTACAAAGAAAGCAAGACTAGGACTCCACTTGTAATAGAGTAATCCTAATCCAACTAGGACTAGTCATGTAAACCGCCCCTTCAACATATATAAGGAGGGGCAGGGCTCCCCAAAGAGGGACAAGCAAGAAATAATCTCTAGGGCTAGACACAAAGAGCTAGCTTACCGACGATTCCCTCATGAGCATAATGAGACCTAGCCACAAACAGCATGTAGGGTTATTACCGGATGATGTTTCCCGGGGCCTGAAGCTGTCTACACCCTTGTCTTGTGTTGCGTCTCTCGATTCCGCTCAATCCCTCTCAAGCTACCACATAGATGCGTTGGCCTCATGACTAAGTCCTCACACTAGGACATCTGCCGTGACAATTCCACGACAAAACCCACTTTGCCCAAATACCGTCAACTTCCAAACAAAAAATTTATGCATGCACAGATGAAGTCCAAACTTTATTTACATTTTTTGATTGAACAGAAAAAAGAAACAAATGAAGTAGACGATGTGCCTCAAGAAGCGATAGAAAGTGTTGCTACCGCTCGACAATGTACAAAAACTACACAAGACAGAGAAGAAGCAACATACACGGCACCGGAGAGATTGAACGTAGAGGTCAAGCTACAAAACCTCTTTCTATGGCATATAAAAAAATGCATCCACCAGAAACAAACACAGACACATTTTAATTACTTTTTGCGTTCCGACAAATGCAAGAAACAAGGGAGAGCACCAACATTCAAGACAAACAAACACAACAACACAGGGGAATGGAACAAGTAGAAGATGTTCTTCCAACAACAGACAACCTAACCGTCGTAGACCAAGCCGGAAAACCTTCCCTGACCGGGCAAGAAATAACAGAGGTGGCAACATTGACGCAAAAGATCGAAAAGGTGAAGTGAGATAACTTGCTTTTAAGGAAATTAGAATTTTGAGTGAACAAAGACACAAATGCAATCTCATTTACCTACCTCTGTGTCTCAACAGCCACAAGACTAAAACGACGACTCCACGGAGGTCCAAAAAGCTCCACTCACTGAAGAAAAGGTCGAAGAGGCAGCACCGGCGGAAACAATTGAAAAGGTGAAGCTACAATAAAAAAAATTCAAAAGACACACTAAACATTTGAGTATTTTTGTTAGGGAACGGATAATAAACTACAGTGAAAATTACGACCGTATTTATTTATTTTTTAACGACGCTTTTGCACGATAATGCAGAAACCTCAGCAGGACACGCACGCAGACACAAGTAAAGAAGCAAAGGGCCACAGTGCATTGGAAAACCATGCGGCAAACATTAGAGAGAGAGTCAGACATCAACAAGAAAAAGGCCGCACCATCAGACAAGAAACATTGTGCTGAAAAAGATGTTGCCGCCACAAACACGGCGGTAACCCAGGGCAGCACTCAAAAAAAACGTGAACCGTTGATCATACAAAACATGGCCATCGAAGAAGGGACAAAAGATAAAGGGATCGAACACCTGTACAACAACGTCATGACAGCGAATAACGACAAAGGATAAGTTCATGTCAACACCAAAGAATTATTTTATTCCAATGATTTCCTACCTTAAACATTTTATATGTATACCTGTAAATATATATGTTGTAGGCACGAGATTTTAATAAATACAGAGACGACAACAGTAACAGTCAGCCACATGGCACAAAGCTTCGATATTGGAAAGCCAGTGGGCAACGAAACCATGGCAGTCATGCTATAGATGTTGAAAAAGCAACTCAGGGGCACAAAGAGAATGATTCTATCAACATACAACACCATAAATAGAGCTCAGGTTTCAACAATGAATATCACTATCGATCAATCAACCTCTCTGTACAATTGAATTTACAAATTTCTTCTACGCACATGTGACAAAACAAGCAGGCATCAGTACGCATGGCCAACCATGAAGATCCATTGGAGTTCAAAAATAAAGACGAATCACACATCAGAGACAAGACAATTCCTAAAAGGCTTAAAAGATTCCTTGATCTGGAAGAAGGAGAGCAACTACAAGATTTCGACATGGTAAGCACATCTAATGTCACAGATAAGAGATACAATCTCGGCACTACAATTACGTCTAACGATCAACAAATCATGACTAGATCCAAAAAGGATCCCTTATTTATTTATTTTGCATTCTTGCAGTTCTTTCTACCAGTTTGCATAGGCGGGAACGTTCAATAAAAAGAAAGACCTGTGGGCCACTACTTTGTTGTTACAATTAACATGAGAAAAGAGCGCTTTGAACTCCTTGACTCTTTACCAGATGAATATACAGGCACAACGGACTACTTCAACACAGTAACAACCAGAGTAAAGAGGATATGGAAGCAAATAAGCCCATTGCTCCAACTGTCTCCAAGTAATATTGACCATTTCAAAAAGGTCAAAATGAAGGTGCCACTTCAGGGAAAAACGTAAGCACTACAAACCTTTCTCCTTTTCCTTACTCGCTGTAACAATTATTAATGCAATCCATAAAAAACATAGGACATTAGGAAAACTTCACCTAAACTGCTATTCCATCTTTGGACAGCGACAATAATCAATCATCCTTCTACCTGCAGACTCGATTGTGCATTCTATATGTTCATGAACGCAAAGCACTACACCAACGATGGAGAAACAGTGTTACTAACAGAGGAACAAGTCCTAGACTTGAGAAAGAAAATTCTCTATCAAATATTCAGCCAATACAGAGATACAGCCACACTGTCATTCAACTACACCGCAGGTTTGTCTTACTGAAGACAACAAAGTAAAATTCTACTTATCTAATTTTCAGAGACACACCAATAAGTTTTTATTTTTTATTTGAACAGATATGCTGAAATCTGAGGTCGATATGGAAGACAATGAAATGGAACGAATACATTGTGACATAATTCAACAGGAGATTCCTCCAACTCCCGAGCACATTGGGACGAGCGCTCAAGAGATAAAAGTTATTGACATTAATGACACAAGCAGCGATGAGAAGAAAAAAGATTATCATGTGAACGGTAAGGATACCACCAAGGTGTCTGAAGAAGCACTCACGGAAGATCAAGCCCAGGCAGATGTTGGTTTACAAAGGGAACAACACGCGTAGCCAGACACTGATTTACAAAAGGAAGACGAACGGAAAGATCCGCCGATACAACCAGACAGACCACCCCCAGATAAAAACAACGAAGGCATAACACGCTCTCCTTTAGAAGTGGGTAACACGGCAAAGAGCGTACCAACCCGCCAACAACAGCTTTCCAAACAGAACATGAACCCTTTTGGCGAAGATCGCATATCAGGAACATCACCAGAGGTAGAACATGCACAAGAAGAAAAGAAGGAGAAAAGAAAGATTTTCTTAGAAAAGATACTTCAAAAGAGGAAACACGATGCTGAAGTCTCAATAGAACCGAGCATCAAAAACAACAACACACAAAAGGACACACCAACACCTGGGCAGCTTAACAAGCAGGCACAGTTCGGTCACGACAAGAAAAGGGGAAGGCATCTTGCAAGAGTGCAGACAAGTTCCCCAAAACCCTCGACGATTCAATCACATGAGATCAGCTCAGCAAACATAATCTCAACTAAGAGACCATTCAAGCGAGCAAGCAAGGAAATTGAGAAAGTCAACGCTCCAGCACTTGTTCCAGGAGATTTCATTTACAAAGAAAAGGCCATGCAACTCTATAGATATCTGATGACCCGACAAGGACAGAAACAATGCGGACAATAAGCATATTCTCCTTGTTCCATGGAAACGATTACACAGAGCTGCACATTCTCTAACATCCAACTAACCATTCACTCACCTAGTTCTAAACCCTCCTTGCTTGCAGAGAACAGCTATATAAAACCTCAAAGAGCGAAGGCTACATTTCAGGAAAATCCTTCATGGAACAAGCAGGGAAAGGAAACACACAAATGGAGGGCTCCATGTTAAGCGCATTACTGGACGAATGGACAGAACAGAAACAGTTCAACCCAGACGTCACAACTGTACTCCCTGCAGAATTTGCAAATGTATGCATACCTCACCCACAAAAACACCTCCATCATTACTATGGTAGAATATTTAACTAATACCACACACTCTCTTTCTTGAAGATGGTGCTAGGTCTCAATTTTAATAGAGGAGAGCTATCAGAATTCAACGAAGACGATGCACTACAAGCATTTGAACAACTCGTGCGAGGTAAAAACATCCTGCACTCGAAGATGGTAAGTTCGGAACTATTACTGAACACACGACTTATTCTCCTTGAGCTTCAACAATTAAATGAAATTCAATTTTTACATCAACAACGATCTCCTCTCTCAACGTAGATCATGATACCTCATCACACGGACAAGCACTACATGCTATATGTAATGAACAAGTACAGAGATAGAATCGACATCCTTGACTCAGTGAACTATGTAAAGTATGCCGATTTGTCTTGGAGTAAACACCATGTGCATCAAGCAGAACTGGTACGTACTTTTTGTACATTGATTTATTCTTTTCATCGCAATAGTATGATACTCTTACTTTTATCAATGCCGCACCCAAACAACAAAACAAAAATGCACTCACAGATGAGAAGGATGTCGGTGCTGATGATCAAGTTCCACCAACTAAAAGACAAGAAGGAACCAGACTGGGCAAGGATAGCAGAAAGGCCTCACAGGATCTGCACACCAAAGCAAGAAGGAACACAATGCGGACACTTCACGGCCCAATTTGCGAAACACTAGAATGGGAAAGAACTGGTCAAGGACAGAGAGGATTTTCATGTAAGTTACCTGTACATACACATCAAATTACTTGATTTCTTTATTACCGCAATTAGTTTATTCACAATGGTGGACAACACATAACTATAAACCATGCATTTTGACATGCCTGCAGCACAGCAAGGTGGATGCCGAATGGAAACAAGAGTACGTATACACACTCATATTCGGCAAAACCAACCAAATAAAGCACCATCAACTTCCTGAAAAAATCAAAGTTTTCAAACTAGAGACTACAAACCTTTTTTCGCTATGAAAGGTAATATAACTATTTTCATTTTTACCATCAGTCAACATGACAGGAGCTTCAAATATATCTTTTAGAAGCAACATCCATAACTTTTTATCTGTTTTGACAGAGCGAGACGAGAAAAACCAGGATCAATCAATGAGCACCAACAAATACCCGCAACACCGGCATCCATTCAAACACGTGCGTAAGGCAAACGAGCTCTACGAGATAGTCATGAGTGAAACATGGCAGGACAAATTCAAAGGTGACTTTGTTCCTTTTCCAACTAAAATTAGTTAAAGTTACACGGCAATCACACAAATAAGACAGAAACTAGAAAGAACCTTGAATTCCTGTTTATCAGCTTGCTTGTAAGTGACATTCTAAACAAAATTTTCTTCTATTGTTTTACCTGTAAGCAGAGAAGTATTATTCTTGGGAGAACAACCACAGGGGAACAGTGCAACTCTAACTGGATCAAACCAAAAGGAATTTTTGGGGCCTGCAAACAAGAAAAAACGTAAAGGAATGGAAAAGAAGGTGCTCGATGAGTTAGCAGAAGCATGGGAGGGAAGCAAGCAAACTAAATACAAAAGAGATAAACTATTATTAGGCCCAAGCTTTGCAGAGGTAAATTTCAAAAGAAAAAAAATACAAGGATCATACAAACTCGTCTTTTTGCAACGATTGTTTAATCTATTGGTACCGATCTATTCTTTCTAATTCATTTTAATTGTTTTTTATTTGTTGCCTGCAGAATATTCTGGGTTTAAAGGATAAAAGAAAATCTATGACGGACTTCAGAGATGATTTCAAACGAGAGAAGGATGCCTTGGTTCCTTTGTTCCTTAACAAATGTCAATTGGACAAGCTCAAAACAGCAAAAATGGTAATAACGTTAAAACTGTATTCTAAACTCTCCTATAGCAATAAAACTCTCATCTAACAAAATAAAAATAAGCATTTCAAACAAAATACTATATTCTAAACTCTCCTCTAACAATAAAACTTTTGTACCGCAGGTATTCATGCCATTTGAAAAGGAAGACCAATACACACTATTAGTGCTCGACAAATATAGAAGGAAGCTTCAAATCATTGAGCTTGAATAAACCTCTCTCGAAGAATTGAAGAGGAAAGAATGGCTGAAAAAACAACGTGATCTCCACGAGTGTGATGGCAAACTAATTAAGCAAATTGCTAACATGGAAATCAATGAAGCCAGCAAAGAAAAGGAGCATAACAAATACCACAACCATAAAGACAAACTGGTAAGAATTGTAAATAACAGCGTCTTTCAGTTTTACAAATTACATTACATGTCTCTATAAAACAAAAACAAAATGCAATTCCCAGGTGCCCAGGTTCAAGGAAGTATACAAAATATTACTCAATGAAAAATTCGAAAAGGAAAAGACTAAATGGGAAGTTCAATTTTTAAAGAACGTTCCAAAGGTGAACAGAGGTGAAACCCCGTTTGCTGTTCTAAGGTTCGCGCATCTCTTTGATGGCAACCACTTCGTCGAAGAGATAGATAATTTTGATGTAAGTTTTCGCTTAAAACTCGCTATAAATCTGCAAGATATCATACAACTGCATGACCTAATTCTGATGTGTTTTTTCTCCTTATTTTTCACTTAATTTTTATAGGATGGCACGGAACAATGGAAAGCACAACAACTGTGCAGGCTACTATTTAGCGATCAGAATACAATCGAACCCAGCAAAATGGGCGATGAGATTAGAAAGATCTACGACGACATCAAGGAAAAGGAATAAAAAGTTGTTGATAAGCGAACAAGCCTAGCTCCGTCAAGACATCAGAAAACGGTTTAACCGCACATCATACTGTGATAATGAAGCAGCAAACTCTTTTTATTGATGTAGTTCCTTGATTCTTCATTAACCAAGCATTCGAACACAAGCCAGTGCCCCAAGTCCGTCCCTAGACATACGTGCATCACGTCGACGCGCAGTTACTCTACATACTCATCACGCGTGACCGCCATGTGACTTTGATGTTTCGCAAACATTTCTCCTCTCTGCAACCGTGTGCTGCCGAATGCCACCAACCTACAGCATGCATCTGGCTTGAGTACAGACGTGACTCTCTAAATGAGTATTCGAACAATTGCAAAACATTCCGCACTCACACAAGGTCTCCTCCTAGGTTTAGTACTTCAGTGCCTCCTGTACCTGCATCCATGCATCATGTGCCTTCAATGCCGTGCCTCAAGTGCCTACATCCACGTGCCTCGCGTGACACTTGCCGTGACTCCTACGGGGCCCGTCGTGCCACACCCACGTCACTTCACAAACGTGGTTCTCTAACCGGGTAGTCGGACTCATGCCTCTGCCGGCACACTTCTGTGCATCCTGAGAGTGCACAACCGTGACTGCACAGAGCACACGTACGTGCCTGTTGTGGATTCACCAATTCTGCCTTCCGTAACTACACCCACGTGCCTCAAGTGCCTAACGTAATAACATGTGCAGTGACTCTTACATGGCCCCACTGCCACGCCCGCGTCGCTCCTGAGACTTCACAACCGTGCCTCTTTAACCGAGCATTCTAACACATGCCTCTACCAACGCACTCTTGTACATCCTCAACGTTGATACCCGTGCCTCCAAAAGTAGCATGTCCGTGCCTGTATTTCCTTCAATTCCGTGCCTCCTATGCTTACATCCACGTGCCTCACGCGACTCTTGCCTGTCTAGTGGTTCTCTAACTGCCTGTAGAACCCACACTTCCGTGCCTCCTGTGCCTGAATGTATGTGCCTGTAGAACCTCCACTTCCATGCCTCGTGTGCCTGCATCCATATGCCTCCAGAGAGGCTCCACTTAATCACTACCACGTGACTTCACAACCGTGGTGCCTTGATTTCTGTGCCTTACGTCCTTGCACCCACGTGCCTCACGCGACACTTGCTGAGACTCTTATGTGCCAAGTAGTGTGACACCCACGTTACTCCACAACCGTGGTTCTCTAACCGAGTACTCGGACCCATGCCTCTGCCGCCAAACTTTTTTTGCATCCACAGAATGCACGTACGTGCCTGTGGTGCCTTCATGTCTGTGCCTTACGTACCCACAACCACGTGCACAACATTACACTTGCCGAGGATCTTACGCCCCCCATAGTGCCACACCCACGTGAGTTCACAACCGTGGTTCTGTAACCGAGTACTCGGACCCATGCCTCTGCCGCCACACTTTTGTGCATCCATATAGTACACGTACATGCCTGTGGTGCCTTCATTTCCGTGCCTACATGTACCTGCACCCACGTGCACAACTTGACATGCGTGGCTCCCGATACTTTACAACCATGCCTCTGTAACCAAGCATCCTGACACATGCATCTGCCACTGAATTATTTTGGCATGCGCAGGGTTGATACCCCGTGCTTCGAGAAGCCGCCAATCCGTACCTCCGTTGCCTTGAATGCCGTGCCTCCTGTGCCTACATCCACGTGCACAAAGTGACACATGCGACGACACTTACATGACCCGTAGTGCCACACCCACGTGACTTCACAATCGTGGTTCTCTAACCGAGTACTCGGAACCATGCCTCCGCTGCAAAACTTTTATGCATCTAGATAGTGCATGAACATAACTGTAGTGCCTCCATTACTGTGCCTTACGTACCTGCACCCACGTCCGCAATGTGACACTTGCCGAGACTCTTACGTGCCCCGTAGTGCCACACCCACGTGACTTCACGACCGTGGTTCTGTAACCGAGTAGTCAGACCCATGCCTCTACTGCCACACTTTTGTGCATCCATAGACTGCACACCCATGACTTGAGAAAACACACGTATGTGCCTGTTGTGGATTCACCTTTTCTCCCTTTCATGCCTGAACCCACGTGCCTCACGTGCCTAACGCAACATATGCCATGACTCTTAAATGGCCCCACTGCAATGCCCGCGTCGCTCCTGAGACTTCAGAACCATGCCTCTTTGACCGCGCATTCTAACACATGCCTCTGCCACAGCACTCTTGTACATCCTCAGCGTTGATACCTGTGCCTCCAAAAGCAGCATGTACGTGCTTGTATTGCCTTCATTTCCGTGCCTCCGATGCTTACATCTATGTGCCTCACGCAACTCTTGCATGTCCCATGGTCACTACTAGGAAAAGGCCTACTAATGGCGCACCGGTTTTGCCTACTAATGGCGCACTACCAGTGCGCCATTAGTACCACGCCACTAGTATTTTTTACTAATGGCGCACCAAGCAGTGCGCCATTAGTATGTAACACCATGCGCCATTAGTGTGCCTCCCGGGGGGCCATACGTAACCATGTGCTTTGTCGTACTAATGGCGCACTCTGTGGTGATGCGCCATTAGTATCCTTTGGCATACTAATAGCGCACCTGGAGGTGATGCGCCATTAGTATGAATATTTGTTTTTTTTACTTTTCTGATTTTTGCACAGGTTACAAAATATATTATTGGACAAAATATAGACAGTAGCACACAGCAACAACAGATTCATCGAATACAATAGAAGATTAGTCTCCGAATACAATTCATCATATTAGTCTCCGAATTCAAAAGACCGAACAAAGATAAAACATTACAAGTCTCAAGACCGCGAGTATCGAGTTTGTCTTCACATTACAACTCGATATCGATCATCTAAACTACCATCACATAGAAGAGAGCTGCGGCCATCATGATGAGCATCATCGCGATCAAACTGGTCTTCATCCGGTTCCTCCAACGCTCCCTCCTCTCTCCCGCTAGATAGCGGGCGTATCTAGATTCGGCCTCCGCCCTAGTGGTGTACCCTTTGTAACTGTTACCGCTAAAATGGTGAACCTGTCTCCGACACTCCTCCCAGTCGTGGTAGACTCCAGGAACCTTACCCTTGTACACGACATACGACGGCATCTCTATGCACAAGCCAAACAACAGACAATACATAAGCAATATGTAAGTATGCAACAAAAGGATCGGAAGAGAAAAGCAAGACATTAATATCACGATTTATGGTCCTACTAATAAATAGCATTGATTACATCTAAGTTGAATGACTGTCCAAACCAAAGAGACATATGAATTCATTAAAGTTTAATTACAACATGAGCCAATCAATGTTTCAGAACTACACATCACTACTTTCGACTCGACTCATCGGACAGGAGCGTGGATGAAGCCGTCATCTGTCGTGATGGTCATGAAATCACGGTCGTTGTCACCCTGCATTTGTAGCGTTCCATCTATCTCACTGTTGGACGGTTGATATCTAAGGAAGAACTGCCCCGAGGTATGAAGGACATCTTGATGGATGATGTCCGCAAACTCCGACTGGATGCGAAAGAATTCTTGTCTGAGGTCCGCGTCCTGGATTGCCGACAACCTCGCGGCCCAATCTTTGAGACTATCTGGTAGCAGAAGGTGATGATGGTCCCTTACGATCGCCTGCATGTGATGGAGGGCGTAGTAGGCATCCTTCTGACCGCCAGGCGGCTGCTTGACGCAGCAAAACTTCATATTGTGTGAGAAGGTGTACTTGTCGTACTTACGAACTGCCCTGGTGAAGGTGCCTCCAGATTTGGCGTAGCCGGGGAGAACATCATCAAGAACTTTCTTGACATTTGTGTAGTCTATCTTGGAGTTACGGTTCGGGTCGAAATACGTGGCCATGGAATATTTCGGGCTTAAGAGGATGAGTGTGCAATGTGTGTCACTGCACAGAACACGGAATGTTAAAAAAAAGAATGATCGAAATCTAAGAAATCATATGTTACGGGGCGGTTAAGGGATGACTTACTCGGGAAAGTAAGCCACAAGGAAGTTATCCTTATCTGGGTTTGCCAGAATAACGCCTTCGAGGTGTGAACTCGCAACTTGGCGGTCCCCAGCGCTGCTCAAGTGCTTGGCACGCATGTAGAAGGGGTCGACTATCATGATGTCCGGGGTCTTGTTTCTAATGATCCGCATCTCCATACTTAGCGAAAACAGCCGAACGAAGGTGTAGTGCAGCGGATGAAGGTTAAACATAGCAAAGATGTCATCAAACCGCAGGACGATCGTACCCCCGATGTCTCCATCCACAAAGCCCTTGCCCTTTGGCACCTTGGCCATGAAAACCGAGTATGCCACATCATTCTCTCTGAGACACCGCTTCTCCAAAGAAAGAACACTGTCGTGCAGACTCCGCATAGCATCGGTTGCAGCATTGAGCATATTTGGCGGTAGCATCGCCCTACCCGCCACATGCACCCTCCTCGAAATATCCTTAGGTGAAGGTGGCCCGTCCTGAGCACGGGTCGAACTCGGTACCGGCTAGCTCGCACCGGCGCCCTTGTTAGTCTTTCGTTTCTGTCCCTTCTTCTTGATCTCCTGTAATGGGACCGAGTTCTACTCACAGACCGCCTTCTTGAGCGTGTTGGGGCTTATAATATTTCGCACCTCAGCTATCTGAGGCTCGGTGAAGGCGGGAGCTAGAGGCGTCTCCTGAGAACTGAACGCCAGATGACGCCTGTTGCAATTGGATTTCTCCACCGTACCAGCTAGATCGCGGTCGTCTTGGTTGGGTTCTTGAGAAAGAGGCCCGCAGAACTCATCAGCGTACCCATGTTCGGCAAAGTACTTATCGACTTTGGTAAATGTACCGTCGTCGTTGTCGTTGTCGTCCGAATCCTGTGCCATAGGGATGTCCGAATCCTGTGCCATAGGGATGTCCGGCATAGGGATGTCCGGCAGGTCCCGTAGCGTTGCAGCGTTCTTGCCATGGCTTGGCGCCGGCACGACTGGCGGTCTTGTTTGTGGGGTGGTGTCCCCCGCCCCCAAACGAATCTGGCTCTTCGGCAAAAGCAGGGGCCAGTTTACGCAGGCGCTGAGGGTCATCTCATCTTCTTCGTCGGCCCCAGCGGGTTGAATCGGAGGTAACAGCTCGTCGCAGCCTGGCAGCTCCCGAACCACTTCAACCCTATACACTGTGGGTGGCATCGGATTACCGTGGAACATGGGGTTGCCCGGTTGAACGATTCTGCCCTTGGCGACATTGACCAACTCGCCGCCCACGAAGTGCAGAAGAGTGCAAGGAACGTCGGCGGCGCCCTGTGAAAACATGTAGGGCGTCAGGGATGCCCAGACAAAGGCAAGGAGATGAAGTCATCGGCCGAGAGGCTTAGTTACCGTGATGCTGTCGAGCTCGGCTAATGTCGAGGCACCGCCAACGGCGGGCGTGCAATTGACGGAGGGGGCGCTTGCTGGCGAGGTGCCGGCCGGCGTACACCTGGGTGCATTAAGCTCCAATGCCTGTGCCGGCGCCGAACACACGAATACCGCCTCCGCCAGAGACACCAATGGCGCTGCCGGAGACACCAATGGCGCCGCCTGCGCGATGTGTGAGTTGCTGGCCGTGAAGCTGGGAACCGGGGGAGGCCCCTGTTGGATGCCCGCAATCCACGTCGTCAGCCCATGAATCAACGTAGGCACCATGGCGTTGAGCTTCGTTCCCAGTTGTTATTCCACTTGCTCTTGGACAAGCTCCGGAATCCGCGCCACTTGTGCCTTGAGTGCTTCAACCTCGCGCGTCTGGCTTTCCGAGCTGGTCTTTTTCTCCTTCCGCCCACCAGCGGTATAGTATGACGACCATTTTGTGGACAAGCCTTTGTCGGCCACACGACCAGCTGACGTCGGCTTACTGAGGTTATCCTTGTTTTTCATTGCGTTCAACGCCCTATTTAAAGGGGTGTCGAAAGGGGAGCTCTGAGACGACCCCGCGCTACTGCTTTCAGTGTCCTGCGGAAGTAACGTGAACCATTTAGAAATATTCGGGATTAATTAGAGTGCAACCATATGGAGCTAATTACACGGGGGTGTATTCCTTACCAGAACAAGCTCAAGCGCCCTGGTCTTCGGATCCGTGGTAAGCTCCTTTGTTATCGGGTCCTCCTTGTACCGGGCCCTGACAAAGTTCCTGGTCTGCTTGTCACCGCTGTATTTCTCGAAGCGGGGCGGTAGGCCTTGCTCGGCACGCTCCGCGTCCTCCTTGTCACATATAGGCTCCGCCACTCTGTAACCGTCCGAGTTTGTGTTCCCCTAAGTTCAACTCCCGCATTTCTTTCCCCCACTGACTTGATTCGGAGGTTGCGTTGCTCTCGCACTTGATCTTGAACTCCTTGTAGTCATCTTCGCTGATCGAAGGATTTTCCGCCTTGATCTTCTCATAACTATCACCTTTATCAATCATTCTCTTCACCATGCTTCTCCAAGTAGACAGGGCCGTGCTCATCCTCGTGAGGGCGGCACTGTTCACTTTATTCCCTGAGAGGCGTGTGTTTTCAAATTCGGCGGGGAACTTGTATCGTTCGTGCAGCTTCGTGAAGAGGAGGTTGCGCAAATTCCCGTGGTCCTTATGCCTAAGGTTCTCGGTGTTGATCGAGATGGTGCTCCGGAGAATGCACCCGAGCTGAAGCGAGTACCCCTTGACTATATGTTTGGGCTCCGTTGGATGCCCGTCGGAGTCCACTTGAGTAAATTCCTCCTTGAGGGTGCGGAGCGCATTTGGGCGCCGGTCCTTCCTTTGCTTCTTCGGTTGGCTGCCATCTGTGTGTGCGCCGCCATCATCAGTGGTGGCATCCTCGGCGGCACCATCAGTGGTGTCATCCCCGACGCCACTAGGGGTTGTGTAGTCAGGATCGGTGTCTTCTGCGGCATCCTCATAGCGGTGAGGTTGTTCCTCCATCTCCTGGGACAGCTCCCAGAATTGCTTGCCGCCTGAACCGCCAGCCCCATCGTGGTTGGCCATGTTTCGCTCTAAATAGGAAAACAGTTTGGTCAAAAAGTTGGTTATTGTCAAGGAACAAGATCATGGTCTCATCATTTAGGGTTTGTCGACACCGAGGCATCCTAAAAGCTAAGCTTTTATCATTTAGGTTTTGTCGACGCCGAGGCACCCTAAAAGCCTAAGCGTACATCATTTAGGTTCTCATCGACACCGAGGCATCCGGGGCAGCCAAGTTAAGTTTTCATCATTTAGGGTTTATCGATGCCGAGGCACCCTAGGTTGGGCCTAATCACTTGGCTCTATTGCCACCTATGTTGGGTTTATCATCTAGGGTTTATCGATGCTAAGGAGAATTCTAAGTTGGGCCTAATCACTCGGCTCTATTGCCACCTATGGTTTAATGCAACAAGAATGGCGGGGCAGTTGATCCTACTTAACTAAGTACTAAGATACCCCGAGCCATGCATTAGTCGCAAGTACCCCATATGTCCTATCTTTAGCAAAGCCATGCTAAAATTCATGGAAAATTTCAGCATGACCTTTGCTGAAAATAGGACATATGGAGTACCCAAATTTGCCGGAACGGAAGTTAATCGACATTCCGGCAAACTCAAGGGCCTCTCGGGGTACCTGCAAATTCATCACGACACAATGGTCGGAGACAAAACCTAGCAAACTAGCAAGATGATCATCATCTTTGCAAGACAGTAGGTCAAGTTTTTGACAGTAGCCTCTGAAGAAAACAACATTGCAACATTCAAGTTCAGACATACACACTGAACATTTGACTAGTTACAGTTCTAAGGAAAGGGAGTTACAGTTTAACATCATCAAGTAGTGTTACATAATATAGGTGCAAATTACAAAGGCTGACAGAGCGACAGATCATAGGATTAACAAAACTCAGAGACTACCAAATTTACGCCGACCTAAAAAGCAGAAATACAAGTCCTCAGTAAGTGTAAGAGAAGTGTACTAGAGTTGTAAACAGACTTAAAAACCCAACTACTGGACACAGTAAATCATGGTCATTTTAACTGTAAAAAGAGTTCCACATGACAGTAGATGATGGAAAGAGCTCAAATACTAGTACAAAGATAAACTTGAAAGATGATCAACAACGGCCGCAGAGATACTATTGTGAAGCAGAATTTGACGAAAAGAGGAAATTCAGAACATGAGAGACAAAACTCTATTTTCATGACAGAACATGCTCAGGGCTTCAATTTGAAATACTACTGGAAGATAACTAACTAAAAATATGTGGAAGTGGAGCATTACTACTCTACATTTTTAGTAACAACAATACATATATAGCAATTGGAAGCAAACAGATGTACACATAAGATAAAAATGTAGTGCTGAAAGTTTAATGCTTACAAAAGACTTGCTGAAATAGTGAAAAATATGGAGTCACCAAGCTGGCTAAGAAACTCCCAAAGTCCACTAGCAAATCCAAGATCTAATCCTGTTACACACATCATAACAATTTTAGATAATTAGGATAAGGATAGTAGGAAATGAAAAAGAAAGAGCTCAAAAAACAATCACAACAGAAAAATAATAAAACCTAGCCCTAGAAGAAAATAAATCCTAAATTAAAAGAAATCCTAAAATCTGGAGCAAGTCCTAGCAGTAGTAGTCCAACTAGATGGCCACCACTACTACTCCTATCACTAGAGTAAACAACAGTTGTGTGTTCAACATCTTTACTAACAGTAAATTGGCAGTACTCCATTATCTACTCCTGCAACTTCAACTACAATAACATCCTACAACTACTACTATGCATCATCTTCCTACAACTACTCATCTTTAGCAGCAACAACATAAAATTCCTGTTTAGTTAAATTCATGTTAAACATCATCTACCCATGGCTTGCCGTTTTGGTGCAAAGTGCAAAGTCCGGGAAGGGGCAGCTTTGCCCGTCACCCCTCAGCCACTCTGCAGTGACAAGGACCATAAAGTCATCCTCCTCCTCTACTGCTATCCATCGGAATTCAGAACCAGAGGCAGCTTTAAATATCAAGAACACTAGCACAAAATTCCTCCATTTCAGGCATTTTCTACTAGCACGAAAGATTTTCTTTTCTTTTTCCAACCATATCAAGAACACTTCCTGCTCTAAATAACATCAGCTATATATGCTCGTGTTGTTCTGAACTATCTGGACAAGATGAAATGATTTCAGACAACATCAACTAAACTAAAATGATGTTGTTCAGCCTCCACAGTTGTAAGTTCATCAATGAACAGAACTAAAATATGCCCTACAACTACTCATCGTAGTGGAACGAACCTCATGAGAATAAACACAAGCACCTGGTGGGCGGGTGAGAAGAGAACTGACCTGATGTCACAGGAAGAAGGCGCAGACGCCGTAGACAGTGGAGGCGTCGGTGTCGTAGAGGCGCCGGAGACCTTTCCCTGCGAGACAGAGAAGGGGCCGTCAGCTGCGCAGGCGGAGGGGCAAGGGGAGGAGGAGGAGGGGCAAGGGGAGGAAGGTCGGGGGGCGTACGGTATCGTGGTTCTAAGTCTGATAGTAGAATGGGGGGTAGATATGGAGAGGCAAGATCCTAGCTATGGAGTAGTTGTATACGCAAGGGATTTACGAGTTCAGGCCCTTCTCGGAGGAAGTAACAGCCCTACGTCTCGGAGCCCGGAGGCGGTCAACTGGATTATGTGCGTATGAGTTACAGGGGTGCAAACCCTTTACACTGAGGAGGGGGGTGGCTTATATAGAGTTCGCCAGACCCCTCCGGCCCTCAGTTATGCAGGGTTTAAAGTACATTAAGACAGGGAGTTACTAGTAACCCCCACATAAAGGACCTTGAAGACTATTAAAGCTACTTAATGTCAGGCCGTTGCATGCTGAGTGACTTTACGTCTCCTGGTAGTCGAGTGATTAGCTTCATGGTCGAGTGGCTGTCTTCATCGTCGAGTGTCCTTGAGTTCGTCGAGTGGAGTCCCTCTTGGTCGACTGGAAGGTAGCTTCTTCTAAGGATGTCCTTGGGTAGGGTATCTTAGATAGGTCCATGACCCTACCCCAGGTACATGACTTCATCATTAGCCCCCGAATGGATCGAGGTTCGAGTGAGGAAGGAGTTGATAATTTTCTCCGACCTATTTCCCGTGCTCTAAGTATGTCGTATCCTGGATTAGCGATTTTTCTTTTTTAGCGTTGGCATTAACTTTTATTTCAGTCGCCTTGATCCATTCTTTTCCTCTGTCGAGTGAACTTTAGAACATGGTGAACTTCCGAGCGACGGATTGCAGGAAATTTTCCGTCTGACAGGTTGATCTGCTGTTAGAGGATTTTGCGGGATCCAAATTTTGGGAAGCGCGCGAAGCGGGGCGAACCGCGGTACTCGGATGAGATAAGGCATAGACGCCTCGATTTCCGCGCCGCCTTTTTCGCCAGGTATCGCCTGCGCGCGACTATTTCGGGATTTGACAGGTCCGCCCGGGCCTACTTGTCAGCCACTCAGAAGCGACCCTATATAATGCGCCGAGTGAGGGTTTTTGAATAGTGCCTCCCCATTCTCCTTTCCGCCTCCTCCTTCTCCGCCTATCACGCCCGCTTTTGCCTCCGCCCATCCACTCCTCGCGCGCTTCGCCGGTGACGATGGTGAAGGAGAAGACGGCGGCCTTGGAGCGCGCGAAGAAGGCGACAGCGACGGCGAAAGCGAAGGGAAGGGCCACCAGTCGGGGTGGATCTTCGTTGAGGTCTCGCCTGCCACAAGGTTGGGTCCAAGGGGACTGGATCCGCTCGACCATCCCCCAGGCGAATCTCAACGACCTGGCCAATGAGGGGCTAATCCCTCACGGGTCCGCAAGGCTTCCAGGGACCGAATGGCAACCGCAACCACTCGAGGGTGAGTGCGTCCTCCTAGCAACTCATGTAGATCGTGGATTCTCTTTGCCGCCGAGTCTTTTCTTCCGAGGGTTTCTGAACTTCTTTGGGGTGCAACTCCACCATTTTACTCCCAATTCTATCGCCTACCTTGCTGCCTTTGTATCTCTGTGCGAAAACTTCCTGGGTTGTCGACCGCACTGGGGTCTTTTCAAGCACATATTCACTTGTTGCTCTCAGACGGTGAAAAAGGCGAGTCCGGATGACGATAAGACTAAGGTAATCCAGATGTGCGGGGGTCTTGGAATCCAAATGAGGAGTAAGAGCACTTTTCCGGCCATGACCCTTCCCGAGTCGGTTAGAGGGTGGCAGTCGACTTGGTTCTACTGCCAAGACAAGTCGATGCCGGGGCAGTCGACTGGTCTCCCTCCGTTCTCCATGGACTGAGTGGACAAGCCGTCTTCTCTGAAGGTGCTTCTGGAGGAGAAGGCTCAGGTAAAAATGTTGATGGAGCGCGTAGTCCAGCTCATTCGGGACGGAGTGACTGGCATGGACCTTCTGGAGGTTTTCCTTCGACGGCGTATTCAGCCGCTCCAATACCGAGGCCACCCGATGTGGCTGTACTGCGGCACCGAAGATACCACTCGGGTCCATCCAGAGGCAGTCGACGACACCACGCTGGAGAGGTGGATGGCGGCCATCACAGGGAATAAGGATAACCCTCGAGGGGCTAGGAGGATTCCACCACTCGACCATACCAACACACCGGACAAGGTATGACCACTTATCTTTGGTTGTAATCTTGCTTTACTCATTCTGCTTCACTGCAAATTGGTCGATTGACCTTTTTCTTGTTCTGTTGTCTGTTAGGCCACCACTGAGTTGTACTCGATGCCCAATGGAGTGCAAGCGCCGACTGAAGAGGAGGAGGGAAGTGGGAGCGAAAGCCCAGAGGAGTGGGATTCGGATGCCGATGACGATGATGAAGATGGTGACTCTGATGAGGAGGAAGAGGTGGAGGAGGAGGAGGAAGTTGTACCTCCTCATTCGAAAAGACGCTCGAAGCTTGTCCATGACCCAGCAACTGAGCGTGGTAAGGGGGTTGTGTTCGTCACGCAGTCGACCAAGCGTCATCGGACGACTTCTCCGGTGCCGACTGAAAAAGCTCTAAAGCAATCTCGAGTGGCGCCGTCGAAGCCGACGAAAGTCTTACCGAAGATGAAGATGGCGATCCCCACTATCTCAGGGTAATAGTGTAGCTTGAGTTTCTTCGTTTCACATGAATTTATTCTTGGCCGATTCGTGAGCTGACCGATTGACTTCTGGAACTGTAGTGCTACTACTTCTGATACCTCGGCCAGGGCTGAGGATTACGAGATGGAAGATGCCGTCACTTCAAGAACTGGTATGACTTTTGTAGTTCTGTCTTCAGTCGGTTGGCTCTTTGTCTTTAATTTTGACTCTTTTCTGCAGCCCAATCTAACATCGTTATTGACCTTCCCGACGACGATGACGAGGAACCACTGAGGCAGAGGAGGAACAGGAAAGCTTCTGCTGGCAAGGAGACTCAGGGCGTGCCAGCACCCGAGACGTTGGTCGTAGAAGGGGACAACATCACTCGGCCTACCGTATCTTTTGCGGTGCCGTTGACGAGTGCTCGTCCTCCGTCGTCGAGTGTTGCTCAACCCTCACTTTTCTCGACTCACCATGTTCCAGAAGACCAAGCCAGTGCTGCTAAAGAAGCAATACGCCAAGCAGGGATCATGATGGAGCAAGTGAAGGCAATCCGATACGCCAGTCAGGCGGCCTATGACGCCAGTTCAGCTCTTCAGAGCAATGTTCAGGTCAGTCGATCACCACCTGTTCTGTTAGGATATGATATCTTAAAATCCTTCTTTCTGAAAATTTCAGTATTCGTCGTACACCCACTGGGTGTGTTGACTGACATTCCGGATTAGTGGGGGCACGCTGAGTGCACCCACTGGTGTAGTCCCCAAGGCTATGGTCGACTGCTGGCAGTCGGCCATAGTCTTTATGTCTTAAGTTTTCCCTTTATTCGATCAGGTCGAATGGATTGAGAAATCGGTGGGGGCACGCTGAGTGCACCCACTGGGTGTAGTCCCTGAGACTGTGGTCCACTGCTGGCAGTCGACGATTGTCTGAAGATAACCTCTCCCTTTTTTTTGCTACTTATTGGTCGACTGATCGACTCTAACTGGTAGAACCAGTGGGGGCACGCTGAGTGCACCCACTGGGTGTAGTCCCCGAGACTATAGTCGAATGTTTATATCCGGCTGTAGTCTTAGAAATGATATGATTTTTCCTTAGTCACTCGGAAGTGAACTGTCTTTGACATTTGTCGATTGTTTCTTTGTAGAAATCTTGCGAGCTTGCGGCTCGTTACACTGAGTTGGAGAAAAAACAAATCCAGCTTGAGCTTGATCTAAAACTAGTCCAGGAGAACTTCACGAAGTCGAAGGAGGAAGCAAAAGGTATGTTTGGTGAGAACCTCTATGACTGCTTTTGGCCTCTTGTCTGTTTCAAATTCTGATGTCGACGTGGCTTTGCAGACAAACTGAGGGTTGCTCTGAAGAAGAAAGACCTTGACTTGGCTGAGATGTAGAAATCGGCTTTAGAGAAGACCAAGCTCGCAGATGAGAAGCTGGCTTCGATCACCAAGCTTGAAGAAGAAAATACCAATCTGAAAGTTTCTCTTGATGCGGCCAACAAGGAGGTCAGTCAATTGAAGAGTGACAAGATTGCCTTGAGTGACAAGGTCAGCGAGTTGACGGGAAAAAAGAATGATCTAGAGGCTTATCTGGGAGGACTCACCAAAAAGTTGTTCCTCATGCTTGAAGGTAATGTTTTGGTATCGAACAGGCACTTTAACTATGATCCCTCCATCCGACTGCGGTCTTGACTCTGGGGCTATTTTTGCAGAGTTCTGCCAGAACTTTGAAGAGGAAACTGGTCGACTAGAAACAAATCTGGATCCCATTAATTCCCCTGTGAAGGATGAAGTCGCCATGAATGTGTTTCGACTTGAATCTCGTGTTGCCGCCGTAGTGGACTATCTTGCAAGGCTGAAGGTCGCAACTTCCCGCATCGACACAACACTCTGGCCAAGAGAGACGCTCCAGAATGACCTCGAGTCTCTGATGACTCGACTGAATGAGGTTCCAAGTCGAGTGCAAGAATGGAAGAAGTCTTCTGCCAGATACGGCGCGGATGTCGCTCTATCTCTGGTACGTGTTCATTGCAAAGATGCGCGAGAGGACAAGCTAGCAGCCCTCAAGGTGGCTAATACCAAGAAGTATGACTTCCGATCTTTCATGGAGACCTTCATCGCCGCTGCCACTCGGATTGCAGACGGAATTGACCTGGACGAATTTGTTGCGCCTTCCAGCCCTCCACAGGAGGGGTAAAAAACTTCTATGCTTTGATACTTTAAATTTGCCTCGGTATGCCGAGTGAATTTTGTAACCGATAAACCTTAACGGGCTTAGCGCCTGAGCACTTTCGGTCCCATTGGATGTTACCTGAACTTGGATTCGACGCTGAATACGTTTGCATTTGGTTTGAGGTGTCTTTGCAGGCTAGGGTGAAGCGCTTGTTGCAATCGACATGTTCCTCAATACACTTAGGCGAGCACTGGGCTGCAGCTAAGCCCCGAGTGGGAGGTTTGCTCTCCGCTCGGTAGGATTTTCAAAAACTTAGGCGAGCACTGGGCTGCAGCTAAGCCCCCGAGTGGGAGGTTTGCTCTCCACTCGGTAGGATTTTCAAAAACTTAGGCGAGCATTGGGCTGCAGCTAAGCCCCCGAGTGGGAGGTTTGCTCTCCACTCGATAGGATTTTCAAAAACTTAGGCGAGCACTGGGCTGCAGCTAAGCCCCGGAGTGGGAGGTCTACTCTTCACTCGGTAGGATTTTCAAGGCGTACCTCTGGAGAAGGAGGTATCAGTCGACCTGCACCTCGTCCTCCTTGCAGAGCGCACGTTGTATTTGTGGCGTAGCTCGGAAGGAGAGGGTGGCTGTCGGTGTCAAAACCGGCAGATCTCGGGTAGGGGGTCCCGAACTGTGCGTCTAGGCGGATGGTAACAGGAGACAAGGGACACGATGTTTTACCCAGGTTCAGGCCCTCTTGATGGAGGTAAAACCCTACGTCCTGCTTGATTGATATTGATATTGTGGATGTTACAAGAGTGGATCTACCACGAGATCAAGGAGGCTAAACCCTAGAAGCTAGCCTATGGTATGATTGTAAGGTTTGTTGTGTCCTACGGACTAAAGCCATCCGGTTTATATAGACACCGGAGAGGGCTAGGGTTACATAGAGTCGGTTACAATGGTAGGAGATCTACATATCCGTATCGCCAAGCTTGCCTTCCACGCCAAGGAAAGTCCCATCCGGACACGGGACGAAGTCTTCAATCTTGTATCTTCATAGTCTTGGAGTCCGGTCGATGATGATAGTCCGGCCGATGATAGTTCGGCCGATGATGGTAATCCGGCTATCCGGACACCCCCTAATCCAGGACTCCCTCAGTAGCCCCCTAACCAGTCTTCAATGACGATAAGTCCAGCATGTGTGTAGTCTTCGGCGTTGCAAGGCGGGTTCTCCTTCAAGTTCCATGTACCTGCCGGACCCTGTTCGGATCGGCCTCCCGGAATTCAGCAATGCTCCTCTGAAGAAACGCCTTAGTTGGCGTCCGTGGAGCCCCCAACTGGAGGAAGACAAGAGCGGCCATTACTTGATGGGCCGGATAAGGTTACTGGCCCATTCTGGGTTGACCATGATTGGAGTCATGGCAACATGCATTATGCGGGGGGTGCAGCCACTACAATACAGGGGCCACCCCATGTGGGATTTCAACGGGGAGGACGATGCCACCCGTCATGGCCGCAAAGGGCCGGATTCGGCCGAAGACCTGGGGAAGATCCTGTCCGGCCTGTATAAGCGGGAGAAGGAGGATTTCCTTTGGACGAACCCGTTAAATGGGTTCTCCATGAATAATCCCCGGCCTTGGGTAAGCGAACACTCCGCGTGTCCAACCCATGCTTTTGAAACTCAAGTTTCTTATATTGTGTTCTTCTTTCGACGCAGGAGCTGCGTCGGGTCGTGGAGGACATGCTAAGTCCAGCTCCGCAACCTGAGGATCCAGAGAGATCCCGGGATCCGGCCTCCGAAGAGGATCCGGACATAAAGGTGGAGCTAATCGACGGGGTGTTCCACCAGCTCAGCATGGATAATGCTCTAGTCGCCATTACGGCCGACTATCCCGGACTATATCCGGCTTCCCAGGTGATTATGACCGAAGTCCTGACGCCGTCATTCCTTCCTTGCTTATTTCTGACCACCGTATATGATGGCACTGTGCAGGAGGTGCCTCCAGGGCAGGAAGCCGAGCCCGCGGCGGCTGACCAACAAAGGCCAGTCCGGACCAGTAGGCGGAAGAGGAGCGCGGCGCGGACTGAAACGTCGCCGCAAACGTATAGCTCATAATTCATTATTTTGGAGCAGCGTTCCTAGGAAGCGTTTGAATGCTCATGACTTTTGTAGGAGAAAAAGCGCCCGCCGGACTGCGGGCGTAGAGGTTGCCAATCCGGCCTCTACCAGCCAAGCTCCAACGCCTGGCCTGGAGGGGGAGGCGAGCACAAGGCGCGAGCCAGATACTCCTCCAACGGAGGATGCCGACAGACTGTCCGCCACCAAGTCTGAGGTGGAGAGCGCCATGAACCATAGGCACCACCGGACAGTATTTCGTGACACGTGCTTCTCCCCCGAGGCATTGAATGCCTTTAACGCGGGGGACGCGCACCTTCGTGCTTCTCAAGATGGTTTTACCAGAGCCATGGTGTAGTATGTAAAAGACATACGGGTGAGAGAATTTAATAGTTATATATGCCAGTAGCCCCCGAGACTTAAAGTAGTTTTATTAAATGATTTAAGGATCATATGAAACGCAGGATCCTACCGAGAAGAATACCCAACTTGAGCTGCAAGAGTGCAAGGCCCAACTTGAGGCCGCACTCGGTGCCGCAGGAGGAAACACAGGGACCTCTCCTGGTAACGCGTTATTTTAGAAAGATAGGTAGAGTTTGGCCTTTGCGCAAGTCTAAAAATGACGTTGCAGGTGCTGCCGGACAAGATCCGGACAGGCAAGAACTTCTGCGCCAGCTAAAGGCCGGCGAGAGGGTGCTGCATAAGGTGCAGCATGAAAGGAACAAGCTCCAGGATGCCCATGCCCAACTTGGAGAAGATCTGAAAGGCGTTTGTGCCGAGCTGTCTGGCTCCGTTAAGGAGAATCAGCGGCTTCGTCGCGGCATCTATAGTAAGTGCTTAAGCGAACTCCTTTGAAAAAGAAGAGTTCGGCGAGGAAGTCAATTAACAAAATATGTCTGTAGGTGTACTCACAGGTTGCCCTGCGGAGGAGATGCCCATATCAACGGGTGATCAACTTCCCGAGTTGTTGCAACTGATCGAACGAGTTCGGCAGGCAATGAGCAGCGTCATCCAGGCTTTATGGCCAGCCTTCTCCCTACCCGAGGGTCTTGGGGAGCTTGCGGAGAAGCTTCAGGGAGTGCGGCAGCGCTTCCATTTATGGAAGATTTCAGCCTGCCGCCAAGGTGCCAGGGAGGCCTGGGCCATGGTGAAGACGCGGTACAAGAAGGCGGATCCCAACCACATGGCCGAGGTCGGACCTGTGGGACCCGATAGGAAGGAGATCCCTGTGAGTTTAGATAGGACTGTAAATTTTCCCAATAGGACTGTAAATTAGATAGCCTGTTAGACGGGATTGAGGAAGAATACAGTCAGTCGATTTGACAATGTATTATAAAATGACATGTAAAATGCCTTCTATCCGGATTGTAGAACGTTTGTCTTTGCCGACCTTTTCGCTTCGACGTCGGGACCCTAGAGTCCGGAGTGTGTCCGAATACCTTCTCGGTTATTAAACAACTGGGGTATGCATGGAGACCAGGCGTAGGGGTCATTAGTGCTTTATCAGACAAGTGCCCAACTAGTTATGTTATATTACATGGTTAGTAAGAAACATCTTCCAGGGAGAATAGTTTCGTTAAGGGTTCCTTTCCTCTAGGGGAGGCATGCCCTAAAGTGCATGTCCGGACTGCGAAAAAAGTAGAAAAACATCTAGGGGCAGATAAATAAGTAGGTAAGAAATCATCTTTCAAGTCACTGACCGAATATTCCCTTAAGAACACTAGCTTTCGGCTTCACCCAGTCTGAGGTACACATCCGGCTGACCCGGCAGTAACAATCGCAGAGGTGCTCCCTTTACCTCCTAGCCGAACAATCGGCAATGTAGGGGTAAGCACAGGAGCCAGGCAACCCAGCTTGGCCAAAACTTAAGTCATATCGATGCATATAATGGTGAATAAAAGGTACATGTGGAAGCTTGACACATGTGCTGGGCATGAAGCCCTTATAATTAAGCTTCTGGTAAAGAAGCCCCCAGGTATAATGAGTGCGGATGGCACATCAAGTGTTATGCGAACGATGCGCAAGTAAGCCTTTTAGGGCTGTTATGAACAGGGGTGAGAGAAAAAAGAGAAACAAAAGGTAGCTGAAGTGCAAAAAAGATGGACGGGGGAAAGGGACGAACTCTTAATCCGGCGCTAGGCATAGAATCTTCGGAGGCGGGCTGCGTTCCATGGGTTCGGCTCGAGTCGGTTATCCGACGCATTTCGTAGATGGTACGCTCCGCCGGTCAAGACTTGATCGATGATGATGGGGCCTTCCCATTTGGGCTTGAGCTTGTCCTTTTTCTTGTCCGGCAGGCGTAGAACTAGTTCGCCAACGTTGCAAGTCTTGGCCCGTACTTCTCTGCTTTGGTATCTTTGAGCCTGCTGCTGATAAAATGCGGAACGAGCCTTGGTGACGTCGCGTTCTTCCTCCAATGCGTCCAAGCTGTCCTGCCGATCCAACTCGGCTTCTCTTTCTTCGTACATGCGCACTCGAGGTGAGTCATGAATGATGTCGCAGGGCAAAACTGCTTCTGCGCCGTATACCATAAAAAATGGTGTGAATCCGGTAGTACGGTTAGGCATTGTCCGCAGCCCCCAGAGTACAGAGTCGAGCTCCTCTACCCAGTGCGTTTCTAAGTTCGTAAGGGACCGCACTAGTCTGGGTTTGATGCCGCTCATTATTAGACCATTTGCTCGTTCCACTTGACTGTTGGTTTGAGGGTGATAGACTGAAGCGTAATCGAGCTTGATGCCCATATTTTTGCACCATGATTTAACCTCATCGGCCATGAAGTTCGTGCCGTTATCGGTGATGATGCTGTGGGGGACACCGTAACGGTGTACTACCCCGGATATGAAGTCTATCACTGGTCCGGACTCTGCCGTTTTAACTGGCTTGGCCTCTATCCATTTGGTGAATTTATCCACCATGACCAATAGGTATCTTTGCTTGTGGGTTCCCCCTTTAAGTGGTCCAACCATGTCAAGCCCCCAGACCGCGAACGGCCAGGTAATGGGTATAGTTTTGAGGGCGGTGGGTGGCATATGGCTCTGATTAGCAAAGAGCTGACAACTGACGCATCTTTGGACTAAGTCCTGAGCATCTGCCTGGGCGGTCGGCCAATAAAATCCTGTACGGAATGCCTTTCCTACAAGGGCCCGGGCTGCGGCGTGGTGTCCGCCTAGTCCGACATGAATTTCAGCCAGGAGGTCTCGCCCTTCCTCTTCGGAGATACACCTTTGAAGGACTCCGGTTGTGCTTTTCTTATAAAGTTCTCCCTCATGGACCTTGTAGGCTTTAGATCGCCGAACTATGCAGCGGGCCTCATTTTGGTCTTCGGGAAGTTCCTGCCTAAGCAAGTAGGCTAGGAATGGCTCTGTCCACGGGGCAATTACGGCCATTATGTCGTGGGCTGAAGGTGTTATTTCATCGGCGGAATCGCCGCTTATGTCAAATTGCTCTCGGTCGGTTGGTGTGGCTGCTTCCGGTTTGTTATTTCCGGACTCCTCTTCCCATAGTACGGATGGCTTGAACAGCCGTTCCAGGAAGATGTTTGGAGGGACAGCGTCACGTTTTGCGTTGATGCGTGCCAATATATCAGCCGCTTGGTTATTATCCCTGGCTATGTGATGGAATTCGAGTCCGTCAAACCGAGCTGACAGTTTAAGGACAGCATTATGATAGGCTGCCATTTTTGGATCCTTGGCATCAAAGTCTCCGTTTACTTGGGATATTGCGAGGTTTGAGTCCCCGCGCACCTCTAGGCGTTGAATGCCCATGGAGATTGCCATCCGGAGGCCATGTAAGAGGGCCTCGTATTCGGCTGCGTTGTTGGAGTCCGTGTACATTATCTGAAGTACGTATTGGACTGTGTCCCTGGTTGGGGACGTTAATACGACGCCAGCCCCCAATCTGGCCAACATTTTGGAGCCGTCGAAGTGCATAATCCAGTTGGAGTATGCGCCGTACTCTTTAGGGAGTTCGGCTTCAGTCCATTCAGCGACGAAATCAGCCAAAACTTGCGACTTTATAGCTCGCCGGGGTTTGTAAGTTATATCAAATGGTAGGAGCTCGATGGTCCATTTTGCAATCCTGCCCGTCGCCTCGCGGTTGTTTATAATGTCATTTAGGGGTACTTCGGAGGACACTGTTATCGAACACTCTTGAAAGTAGTGTCGCAGCTTCCGGGATGCCATGAACACCGCATATGCTATTTTTTGGTTGTGTGGGTAGCGGGACTTGCAGGGGGTTAAAACAGTGGATACATAGTACACTGGTTTTTGAAGAGGGAATTCATGCCCTTCTGTTTCTCGTTCTATGACGAGCACCACGCTCACAACTTGATGTGTTGGCGCGATGTATAACAACATAGGTTCGCCCAGGTTGGGCGCAGCCAGGACCGGATTTGTTGCCAATACGGTCTTTATTTCTTCGAGTCCGGCAGTGGCAGCATCCGTCCACTCGAAGTGTTCGGTGTGTCTGAGGAGGCGATAGAGGGGCAATGCCTTTTCTCCTAAGCGGGAGATAAAGCGGCTGAGAGCCGCCACGCATCCAGTCAGTTTTTGGATTTGTTTGAGATTTTTTGGAATATCCAGCTGTGATAGAGCTCGGATCTTGGCCGGATTTGCTTCATTTCCTCTACCGGATACAATGAAGCCCAAGAGCGTCATATGCTCGGAGGTTGTCAAACGTGACCCTCAAGTCGTCTACTAGAGTTTCGACGTGTTTAGTTTTGACGACCATGTCGTTTACGTATACCTCTACTGTTTTGCCGATCTGGGTAGCCAGACATGTCAGAATCATGCGCTGATATGTTGCGCCGGCATTTTTAAGTCCGAAGGGCATCGTGTTGAAGCAGAATGGTCCATATGGAGTAATGAATGCCGTTGCGGCTTGATCCGCTTCTGCCATCTTGATTTGGTGATAGCCGGAGTATGCGTCCAGGAAGCACAATGAATTGTGCCCTGCGGTGGCATCGATGATTTGGTCGATGCGGGGGAGGGGGAAGGGATCCTTTGGGCAGGCTTTATTTAGGTCTTTGAAATCGACACATAGGCGCCAGGATTTGTCCTTCTTTGGTACCATTACCAGGTTTGCTAGCCAATCCGGATGTTTGATGTCTCTGATGAATCCGGCTTCCAATAGTTTGGCTAGCTCTTCTCCCATTGCCTGTCTTTTGGGTTCAGAAAATTGTCGAAGAGCCTGTTTGACTGGCTTGAATCCTTTTAGGATGTTTAGGCTGTGTTCTGCCAATCTGCGTGGGATTCCGGGCATATCCGAGGGGTGCCAGGCGAAAATGTCCCAATTTTCCCGAAGGAATTCTCGCAGTGCGGCATCTACACCAGGGTTCAATTGTGCCCCGATGGAGGCCGTCTTTGTCGGGTCCGTTGGGTGGACCTGGAATTTTACTATTTCATCTACTGGTTTAAAGGAGGTGGACTTGGACCTCTTATCGAGTATCACATCGTCCTTATTCACCGTAGAGCGCAGCACGGTGAGTTCCTCTGCCGCTAGGGCTTCGGATAGTGCCTCTAAGGCTAATGCGGCTGTCTTGTTTTCGGCGCGGAGTGCTATGTCCGGATCACTAACGAGAGTGATTATTCCGTCGGGCCCAGGCATTTTGAGCTTCATGTACTCGTAATGGGGTACAGCTTGAAAAATTGTGAATGCCTCTCGTCCTAATATAGCGTGATATCCGCTGTTGAACGGGGCCACTTGGAACGTGACTTCTTCGGATCTGTAATTGTCCGGCGAGCCGAATACCACATCGAGTGTGATTTTTCCTGTGCAGCGCGCTTCCCGGCTAGGGATTATTCCTCTGAAGGTTGTGCTGCTTCGCTCAATGCGGCTCCAGTCTATTTCCATTTTTTAAGGGTTTCCTCGTAGATGAGGTTTAGTCTGCTGCCGCCATCCATGAGGACCTTTGTAAGTCAAAAGCCGTCCACTATCGGACTAAGTACCAGTGTGGCTGGAGCTCGGGCTGTTCGGAATTTAGGTTCGTCGCTGGCGTTGAAGGTAATGGCTGTGTCGCTCCATGGATTTGTTGTTGCTACTTGGTAGACTTCGGCGAGGCTGCGGATTGTTCGTTTCCGCATATTATTTGATGCGAAGGTCTCGAAGACTGTTGATACCGTACCGATATTGTTGGAGTGGTTTTCCGGGGCTAGAAGCTCCTCTCCACTTTTGGCCACCTGCCGTAATATCCAACATGCTCGAAGGCTATGTGTTGGGACGGCGCCTTCCGTACTGTGAATTTTACAGGGTCTGCTAAGCCATCCCTCCAGTACGGTTCCGTGCCCTCTATGGGGTATTTGCTTTTTGATTTTTGTGTTCAGTACCTGAGAATAGTGCACCCTTTTGTTGCAGACTAGGGTTGTATTCGGGGCCGGATTGTCCCAAAATTTATTTTCGGTTTTCCGGACACTCTCCATCGCACAGTACTTTCGTACTATGGACGCCAGGTCGGCAAAGCGTGTAATTTCACGATGGCTGACGGCGTTCAAGATTCCCTCGTCCGTGCAGTTATTGCAAAAAATTGAGACTGCGTTTTCCTCTCGGCAGTCCTTTATCCTATCCATAACTAGGAGGAATCTGGCCCAGTAGTGATGTACTGTTTCGGCGGGCTCTTGCCGGATTAGAGATAGATCGCATATATCTGGTCGGGCGGGTGGAATTAAGTCCGGAACCCTACCCATCTCAAGGCTTGAAGGCCGAGAAGTTTCCAAATTTGGAAGCTTTGATTTCTGGACGTTGTCCAACGAGTCCGGAACGAGGCCTGATTTTAAGTTCAGTGCTCGATCGAAGTCCGTCCCTCCGCGGGAATCCGGCATGGAGGGTTTGGGAGCCCGGACATGACTAGTTTTCAATACAGGAGAAGAGTCGCCGCATTGTTCTTCTACCACCGCAACGTGGTGGGTGACCTGGGGAGAGTTAATCTCTCTCAGACCGGTTTTAAGCCCAATCTGATTGTAGTCTATAGCGACTCCCAGGGCGGTGATGCGATCCAAGAGCTCGTTGACGGACGAAAGCTCTATTGGATCCAGCCGCTCGGTAAATTCCGAGCTAATGTGAAGATTGCTTTTAACGACTTGAGAAGTCATTGTCGAAGAGGTGGCCGGACAGGCGGTTATAAGAAAACCACCTAGCCGTATAGTTTGGCCGGCGGCCAAGGCTCCCTTGGCGAAAATACCATCCTTGAAGACGGGAGAAGGCATCCCTCCTATCGGTGACGGCACAGAGGAACTCTCAATGAAAGCACCAATGTCGGTGTCAAAACCGGCGGATCTCGGGTAGGGGGTCCCGAACTGTGCGTCTAGGCGGATGGTAATAGGAGACAAGGGACATGATGTTTTACCCAGGTTCGGGCCCTCTTGATGGAGGTAAAACCCTACGTCCTGCTTGATTGATATTGATATTGTGGATGTTACAAGAGTGGATCTACCACGAGATCAAGGAGGCTAAACCCTAGAAGCTAGCCTATGGTATGATTGTAAGGGTTGTTGTGTCCTACGGACTAAAGCCATCCGGTTTATATAGACACCGGAAAGGGCTAGGGTTACATAGAGTCGGTTACAATGGTAGGAGATCTACATATCTGTATCACCAAGCTTGCCTTCCACGCCAAGGAAAGTCCGGTCGATGATGATAGTCTGGCCGATGATAGTTCGGCCGATGATGGTAATCCGGTTATCCGGACACCCCCTAATCCAGGACTCCCTCAGTGGCAGTCGACCTGCACCTCGTCCTCCCTACAGAGCGCACGTTGTATTTGTGGTGTAGCTCGGAGGGAGAGGGTCGCACTCAATCTGCACCTCGTCCTCCTTGCACAGCGCATGTTGTATTTGTGGCGTAGCTCGGAAGGAGAGGGTAGAAGTCGACCTACACCTCGTCCTCCTTGCAGAGGGCACGTTGTATTTGTGGCGTAGCTCGGAAGGAGAGGGTAGCAGTCGACCTGCACCTCGTCCTACTTGCAGAGCGCATGTTGTATTTGTGGCATAGCTCGGAAGGAGTGGGTAGCAGTCGACCTGCACCTCGTCCTCCTTGCAGAGCGCACGTTGTATTTGAACTTAGGTGAGCGCAATGCTACAGCTAACCTCCGAATGGAAGGCTGGCTTACCACTCGGTAGGATTTTGTTTAACTTAGGCGAGTACTTGGACTGCAGCTAAGCCTCCGAGTGAAAGGGTGGCTTACCACTCGGTAGGATTTTATTTAACTTAGGCGAGTACTTGGACTGCAGCTGAGCCTCCGAGTGGAAGGCTGGCTTACCACTTGGTAGGATTTTCAAAAACTTAGGCGAGTACTTGGACTGCAGCTAAGCCTCCGAGTGGAAGGCTGGCTTACCACTCAGTAGGATTTTGTTTAACTTAGGCGAGTACTTGGACTGCAGCTAAGCCTCCGAGTGAAAGGCTGGCTTACCACTCGGTAGGATTTTGTTTAACTTAGGTTAGTACTTGGACTGCAGCTAAGCCTCCGAGTGGAAGGCTGGCTTAGCACTCGGTAGGATTTTGTTTAACTTAGGCGAGTACTTGGACTGCAGCTAAGCCTCCGAGTGGAAGGCTGGCTTACCACTCGGTAGGATTTTCAAAAACTTAGGCGAGTACTTGGACTGCAGCTAAGCCTCCGAGTGGAAGGCTGGCTTACCACTCGGTAGGATTTTGTTTAACTTAGGCGAAACGGATTTCACAGCTAAGCCTTCGAGTGGGGGGCTGGCTCACCACTCGGTTAGGATTTTTTTACAGACTTAGGCGAATCAGATTCGCAGCCAAGCCACCCACTGGGGGATTGCTTTATGTGGACAAAAGTAATAACAATTACTGGGAAAGTTATAAAGCTCTTGTCTTTGATAAATAAACTACAGAAGTACTTTTATTACAACTCATCCGAGTGAATACTTAAGTGTAAAAGGGGCAGAGAAGCTCCGCGTTCCAAGCTCGGGGCTCGTCGATCTAATGCTCGACATTGTAAAGACGGTATGCTCCATTGTGGAGAACCTCGGTGACGATGAAGGGGCCTTCCCAAGAAGGAGCGAGCTTGTGTGGTTTCTGCTGATCCACTCGGAGAACCAGATCTCCTTCCTGGAAGGTTCGACTTCTTACATTTTTGGCGTGGAAGCGACGCAGGTCCTGTTGGTAAATGGTCGATCGGATCAAAACCATCTCCCTTTCTTCCTCCAGAAGGTCGACCGCGTCCTGTCGGGCTTGTTCTGCTTCAGACTCGGTGTAAAGCTCGACTCGAAGAGCGTTGTGAAGTAGGTCACTTGGCAAGACCGCTTCAGCTCCGTAAACCAAGAAGAACGGAGTTCTCCCAGTCAACCGATTAGGCGTGGTCCTTAACCCCCAAAGCACATACGGATGGGCGACTGACCCATGCACCAGCCGCATGCTTGAGATCATGCATCAAACGGGGTTTCAACCCTTTGAGAATCAAGTCGTTGGCTCGTTCTGCCTGTCCATTCGACTGTGGATGGGAGACTGAAGCATAGTCGACTCGTGTGCCTTGAGACGTGCAGAAAGCTCTGAATTCTTCAGAATCAAAGTTTGAACCGTTGTCAGTGATGATGTTGTGCAGGACTCCATATCTGAATATCAATGATCTGATAAAGCTGACAACACAGTACCGGCATCGAGGTTCTTGATGGGTTTGGCCTCAATCCACTTGGTGAACTTGTCGACTGCTACCAGCACATGGGTGAAACCGCTTCTGCCTGTTCTCAAAGGGCCGACCATATCCAACCCCCATACTGCAAAGGCCAAACGAGTGGTATGGTCTTTAAAGCTGAGGCGGGCTTGTGTGACATATTGGAGTAAAATTGACATCCCTCACACTTATCGACTATCTCCTTTGCCATTTCATTCGCTCTCGGCCAGTAAAATCCGGCTCGGTATGCTTTGGCCACGATGGTCTGAGAAGACGCATGATGACCACAGGTCCCCGAGTGGATGTCGTCAAGGACTATTCGACCTTCTTCTGGCGTTATGCATTTCTGACCAACTCCAGTCGCGCTTTCTCTATACAGTTGTCCCCTTATCACGGTAAAGGCCTTAGATCGGCGAACGATCTGTCGAGCCTCTTCTTCGTCCTCTGGGAGCTCTTTCCTTAGGATATACGCGATATATGGTACTGTCCAATCAGGAGTGATCACCAATGCTTCCATGATCAGGTCGACCACCGCTGGAATTTCAACTTCACTCGGATCCGTAACACTCTTAGGTTGCGGAGCTTCTTTGGTAAAAGGATCTTCTATGACTGATGGAGTATGGATATGCTCCAAGAACACATCACTGGGGATGGCTTCTCTCTTGGATCCTATCTTCGCCAAATCATCAGCCGCTTGATTTTTCAGTCGGGGTATATGGTGGAGCTCTAACCCTTTGAATTTCTTTTCGAGCTTCCTCACTGCATTGCAGTATCCAGTCATGGCTGGGCTTCTAACGTCCCACTCCTTCATCACCTGATTGACCACCAAATCTGAGTCGCCATAGACCAAAAGGCGACGGACGCCGAGTGAAATGGCCATGCGCAACCCATACAAAAGTGCTTCATATTTTGCTTCATTGTTGGAGGAATCAAAGTGGATCTAGAGCACATATCTGAGCTTATCTCCTCGGGGGGGAAGCAAAACTACCCCAACACCAGAACCATTTAACATCTTAGAGCCATCAAAGAACATGGTCCAATGCTCCGAGTGAACTTGAGTCGGCTGCTGTTGTTCAATCCACTCGGCAAGGAAATCTGCTATAGCCTGGGACTTAATGGCTTTCTTTGCCTCAAATTTGACATCAAGGGGAAGGAGTTCAATCGCCCATTTAGCCACTCGACCAGTTGCATCTCTGTTGTGCAGAATCTCTGACAATGGTGCGTCGCTGACGACTGTAATGTCATGATCAAAGAAATAATGAGCAACCTTCTTCATGGTCATGTAGATCCCATATACGAGCTTCTGATAATGAGGATATCTTTGCTTCAATGGAGTCAAAACTTCAGAGAGATAATACACTGGGCGCTGAACTTTGAAGGTTTTCCCTTCCTCTTCCCGCTCGATCGTAAGTACTGTACTGACGACCTGTCCTGTGGCTGCGATGTAAAGCAACAGAGGCTCTTTGCTGATTGGAGCAGCAAGCACCGGTTGGGTGGAGAGCAGAGCTTTTAGCTCGGCAAACGCTGCATCAGCTTCTGGAGTACACTCGAACTTGTCTGCCTTCTTCATCAGTCGGTAAAGAGGTAACGCCTTTTCACCGAGGCGAGAGATGAATCGACTTAACGCGGCCAAGCATCCAGTAAACTTCTGGACATCGTGCACACGCACAGGGCGTTTCATTCGGAGTATGGTGCCAACTTTTTCTGGGTTAGCATCGATTCCTTGTTCTGAAACGAGAAAACCGAGTAACTTTCCGCCAGGTACTCCGAATGTGCACTTTGATGGATTAAGCTTGATATCATATCTCCCGAGATTGGCAAATGTTTCAGCTAGGTCAGTCAACAGGTCGGAACCCTTTCGTGACTTGACCACGATATCATCCATGTACACTTCCACATTCCGACTGATTTGAGTGAGTAAACACTTTTGAATCATTCTCATGAACGTGGCTCCGGCATTCTTGAGACCGAATGGCATGGTGATATAGTAGAAGCACCCGAATGGAGTGATGAAAGCTGTTTTGATTTCGTCAGGTCCATATAGACGGATCTGATGATACCCGGAATAGGCGTCTAAAAAAGACAATCTCTCGCATCCCGCAGTCGAGTCGACAATTTGGTCGATGCGAGGGAGAGGAAAATGATCTTTTGGGCAGGCCCGATTGATATGTTAGAAATCAATGCACATGCGAAGTGAGTTGTCCTTCTTGGGAACCATGACGACATTGGCGAGCCACTCGGAGTGGTATATCTCTCGGATAAACTCTGCTGCAAGGAGTCGAGCCACCTCCTCGCCAATGGCTTTTTTCTTCTGAACGGCGGACCGTCGAAGATGTTCTTTCACAGGTTTCACTTTTGAGTCGACTCTAAGGTGATGCTCAGCCAGCCCCCTGGGAACACCCGGCATGTCAGCTGGCTTCCATGCAAAGATGTCCCAGTTCTCACGGAGGAACTGGATGAGCGCTTCTTCCTATTTAGAGTCAAGTGTTGTGGAAATATGGGTCGGAGCTGCGTTGGGGTCAGTTGGGTGGATATGAATTGGCTTCGTCTCCCTAGACGACTGGAACGCTGACTCTGTGGCGGGCTTCTTGGACCGCAACAAATCACTTGGATCTGCATTTTTCTTGTATCCTTCCAGCTCTACCACTGTTATCTGGGCATCCGCAATCTTCGAGCCTTTCTGAAAACACTCTTCTGCCTTCTTCCGGCTGCCAGTGATAGTGATCACACCTTTGGGGCCAGGCGTCTTTAATTTGAGGTACACATAACATGGTCGAGCCATGAAGCGGGCATAGGCTGGTCTTCCCAAAATAGCGTGGTAAGCGCTCTGGAAATCCACGACTTCAAATGTCAGCTTCTCTTTGTGGAAATGCTTCGAGTCGCCGAACACTACATCCAGAGCTATTTGGCTGAGTGACTCAGCCTTCTTTCTAGGAATGACTCCGTGAAAACTCATGTTGCTGGAGCTGAGCCTGGACATCGGAATGCCCATTCCCTTGAGCGTCTCTGCATACAGTATATTCAACCCACTGCCTCCATCCATCAATACCTTCGTCAGTCGAGTGCCTTCGACAACTGGGACGACCACCAGCGCTTGCCTCCCAGGGGTGGAAATGTGAGTAGGGTGATCGGACTGGTCGAACGTAATGGGAGTTTGCGACCATCTCAGATAGCTTGGTGTCGCCGGGGTGACCATATTTACCTCACGGTTGATCACTTTCAGTCGACTTTTGCTCTCTACATCAGCAAAAATCATCAGGGTGGAATTGACATGAGGGTACCCTCCATCACTGTCCTCCTTGTCCTCGACCTTGTCCGACTCCTTCTCTTTGTCCTTGGGTTGTTTTCCTTGAAACTGCTGGATTAAGAGCCGGCACTGGCGAGTGGTATGTTTTGGGTAGATGAAGTTACCCTCTTCGTCTTTCTTTGTGTGGATGTGACACGGTAGATCCATCACGTCATTTCCTTCTTTATCCTTTACCTTCTTGGGGTTCCAAGATCCTTTGGGCTTCCCTTTGAATTTGCCCTGAGTCATGGCCAGAGCCTCTCCAGGAGCAGCTGGCTCGGCCTTCCGCTTCTGCTTCCGACTGGAGTTTCCTTTTTCCGATTGACTCGGCTTATACTTGCCACTCCGGAGCCTGTCCTCTTCTTCACCGTTAGCGTATTTGGTGGCAATCTCCATCATTCGACTCAGGGTCATATCTCCGGTTCGACCAAACTTCAGGCTTAACTCTCTGTTCTTGACACCATCCTTGAAGGCGCAGACCGCTTGATGGTCCGACACATTCTCCACGGTATGATGCAAAGTGATCCATCTCTGGATGTAATCTCTCAATGTTTCACTCGACTTTTGTACGCAGACTTGCAGCTCCGTCAATCCGGCCGGTCGCTTGCAAGTTCCCTCGAACGTCCTAACGAACACTTGGGAAAGATCTTCCCAAGTGTAAATGCTGCTAGGAGAACCACGCCCTGGCCGAACCCTCTAGCATGAGTGGCAAATGCTTCATGGCCACCTCATCATTACCGCCACCAATTTGTACCGCCACTCGGTAGTCTTCAAGCCAAGTTTCAGGCTCGGACTCTCCGGTGAACTTACTTACCCCAGTCGCCAACCTGAAGTTGGGGGGTATCACTGCAGCTCTGATGGCTCTGCTAAAGCATTCTGGACCTGAAACATGGATTCGGCTGCTAGTGGGCACATCTCTGTCATGGCCACCTCTATGAGCTCTGTTCCGATCGACCAAACCTTGCACGATGATGGATCTCGCATCAAAGCCTGGTTCTCTGGGGTCGAACGGAGCTCTCCGCCCAACACTGAGCTGGCACCTGTCATCTTGCTACCAATGGGCGTTAGACCCGCCTCTCGGGGGAGGAGTGGGCACTCGACACCTATCATCACAATCAAATCGGTCATCATAGTGGTCCCGCCGGCCTTCACGTCCCACATGCCTCGGAGGTGACCTTGGGCTGTGAGCCGGCTGAACAGTATTCGCAGCAACGGTTCGACTGTGGATCCTGTTGCGCGACTGTGACACAACTGAATTATGATCTCCTGCTGCCCGGAGCAAATCCCTGATCTGCATCAAGCCTCTTCCAGCCTCCGACTAAGAGGGCTGAATTGACTCCGCTATACGGGCTGCTGCTGCTAAATTCTGAATTGGGGTCCGATATACCTGAGTGGGTTGCGGAAAGAGCTGACGTCAGCTGGAGTCGGGTACTCGTTGCCGCGCACGCTCGTCGAGTGCTCACTGGAGGTTCTCCAGTCGAGTGCGTTCAGCCAAGTTGGCCAAACGCGCCTCTTTCAAGGCACGAGCCTCGGGAGTTTCTCCTGCGATAGGAGTATGTAGGGCATCCATGTTCCGGCGGCGAAGATCTTCTCTTTGCTGAGAAGTGAGTGGCTCGGGTTGATATTCTTCGTGAGCCTAAGCGGGGTCGCCTCCATCGTCCATCCTGTCGATGCGGGGGAAGCCGGGAGGGCTACGAGGTCCATTGACCATCAGGACCTCCGCCGCTGGATCACTGTTGTCGCACTCGGATGCAGTCTCTACGGAGCCAGTCGACAGATCGAACAGGCCGTGGAGAGATTCGTCGGGCTCAATTGCCGCGACTTGGGTGGTGGCCGATTGGCGAGCCACTGCGTGTCTCACCCATCGCTAGAGCCTCGACCGACCGGAGCGCTTGCGCTGGCGGGAGACAGGGAGGGAGGACGGCACAGGAGTCGACCGGTATGGGGTCGACGGCTGCGGCAGCAGAACGTCACGGACACACGCCCGAAAGTGCGTCGCACCGCGGACGGGGAGCGCGTCAGTGTCGAGTGGTGCCTCCTGGAACCAAGCGGAGTCGTCGGCGATGAAAGCGACGGATCTCGCGGCCCTCGACCAGAACTCCGCCAGAAACCATGATGAAGGCGATCGGTCAAATTGCAACTTCTCCAAAAAGTCGCTAAGACACCTGCCCCACGGTGGGCGCCAACTGTCGTGGTTCTAAGTCTGACAGTAGAATGGGGGATAGGTATGCAGAGGCAAGATCCTAGCTATGGAGTAGTTGTATATGCAAGGGATTTATGAGTTCAGGCCCTTCTCGGAGGAAGTAACAGCCCTACGTCTCGGAGCCCGGAGGCGGTCGACTGGATTACGTGCGTATGAGTTACAGGGGTGCGAACCCTTTACACTGAGGAGGGGGGTAGCTTATATAGAGTTCGCCAGACCCCTCCGGCCCTCAGTTATGCAGGGTTTAAAGTACATTAAGACAGGGAGTTACTGGTAACGCCCACATAAAGGACCCTGAAGACTATTAAAGCTACTTAATGTCAGGCCGTTGCATGCTGAGTGACTTTAGGTCTCCTGGTAGTCGAGTGATTAGCTTCATGGTCGAGTGGCTGTCTTCATCGTCGAGTGTCCTTGAGTTCGTCGAGTGGAGTCCCTCTTGGTTGACTGGAAGGTAGCTTCTTCTAAGGATGTCCTTGGGTAGGGTATCTTAGATAGGTCCATGACCCTACCCCAGGTACATGACTTCATCATATGGTGTTGCGTTGCTGCTCGGCACCGACGGCAAGGAGGAGTCCGGCGAGGGTCGGGGCGGTGGGGGTGGGGGCGCGGGGGCGCGGGGGCGGCGGGGGTGGAGTCCTGCGAGGGTCGGGGTGGCGGGGGTGGGGGCGCGGGGGCGCGGGGGCGGCAGGGGTGGGGCGCGGGGGCGGCGGTGGTGGAGTCCGGCGACGTGGGGCCTCCTCTCCTGGTGGACGTGGGGCGGCTCCGAGGTTTCTAGGGTTTCGA